>JAWNLR010000697.1:2249721-3584442 GCA_035042205.1 Drosophila infuscata | reverse complement strand
AAGTAATTATTAGAAAAATAACGAAAAAAAATTATTTGCAAGAAAAATTTCAAACTGCAGAATTGAATATGACTGATATTTGCCTGTGTTTTTCAGGAATATATTTGTTGAAGTATATAATTTTGTGATAATATAGGAATAGTCAGCTCATTACTTAAATATTAGCATATCAAGAAATAAATTTATTCTTATTCAAAAACTATAAACTTATCAAATAATTAAAACTAATTTAAATCAATAAATTGTTTGACTATCAGAATTGAAATAGGCTCAGTTTAATTATTTTCTCTAAGTGTATACACAATACAACACATCTAGACCTTGGCGTCCTCTTTATAGAGTGGTAAATACGGAGGCAGCTGCCCATCTCCAGTCTCCAACAACATTGCCCATTTTTTCTATTTTCATATCCATATTGAATTAACATTTTATAGTTCGAGTTGTGTTCACATTAAACCACAATGGGTCGGGAAAAGACAAAAGTGCATAGAAAACGGTTGTAATCGATTGTAACCTCGTATTCGATTATTTGCATATGAATAGATCGAGTCATTCAACTTGACTGCAAAAATTGGTATATTGCGAAGTTTGTTTTTAATAAATAATTTTTATGCTTTTCTTGACACTTTTTATTTACAAAAGCTTTTTGACTTTGTTTTTGGGCTTATCTAAAGTAAATTAATAAAAACTAGCAAAACTATGCTATTTTTTGTTTTGGTTATTTAATTGTTGAGCGTTTTTTTGGCGTAAATTAAAATATTTAGAAAATGTTATTTTAAAAATACTCTATAAAGAGGACAAGAGAAACTGCAAATATTGTTCAATTTTAGAGAATCTGACCAAATGAAGTACAAATTTAGTATGTTTAATTAAAATGATTTATATATTCAAAATAAACAAATTTAGTAGTTTTATTAACTTAAAATGTAGTATAACATGGAAAGCAAACAAACCACTTGTTTTCTTGGCCATTATCACAGCTGGTCGTTTAAGTTGATTTGTTGTCCAAACAATGGACTGTTTTTTAAGGCGTAACACAAAAAGGCCCACTTCGAGTTGCCACCCAATCAAGTGTTGCTACCCCACTCTATGCATATAAAATGTGGACTGTTGCAATAATTTTTGATATTGTTAGCTGCTGTTTCATTATTAGTTACAGATTTTAAAAGTTTGTTGCGACCACGCACAAAACTTTGGGACGGGTTGCTAGTTGGTATAAAAGGCGTTAGCAGCCGTTGATCCATCATCACAATCACTTGACACACAGAGCGAGCCGCATCAGAGTTTGTTCCGTAGCTAACTAAAACTAAGTTACCAGCCTAAGCAGCAGCATGAAGATATTTGTGGTGCGTTTTGTGGATTAATCAGCGGCAAATAACAACATGGATTATTACTAATATTTGTTACTATATTTTTTTAGACGATACTTGTGGCCACTTTGGCGCTGGCTCGTGCCGACATCAGTTTAACGCAACAGGGCTACAATTATCGCATGCAACAGCAACCCACTGTTGTGGCACATCTAATCAACCAGCAATTGCAACAACAACAGCAGCAGCCGCAGTCACATTCCTCACATCCGGTGTTGCCACCATTGGCCCTGCCACTGCCCTATCTGCCACCTATGACTCAATATCAGCCACAGCAGCTGCAACAGCAGCAACCACGCCACTCTGCCGCATTTCCCATGCCTGCCAATTTTCCGATCAACTTCCAGACTGCGCCACTGCAACAGCAGCGTCGCTCTCGTCCACGTGTCCGCATTCCCAAGAAGCCAATTGTCACAAAGAATTTCTTTATACACTCAGCACCCGAGGAGTCGGACGATGAGATTCAGGATGAGCTGCAGCAGCTGTCACAGCAGCCACGCAATCACTACAATGTGCTCTTTGTTAAGACGCCAGCTCAGACGAATCGCGCGGCTGCTTTGAATCTGGCCAAGTCTCTGAAGCAAGAGAAGACGGTGGTCTATGTGCTGGCCAAGAAGACAAGTGCGTCTGATTTGCAGGATGCCATCGCCGATGCGCCACAACACATTAACAAGCCCGAGGTGTTCTTCATCAAGTATCGCACGCCCGAGGAAGCTTTGAATGCCCAGCGACAGATTCAGTCGCAATATGATGCTCTGGGCGGCAGTTCCACCATTACCGATGAGGGTCTGGCGCCAATCACATCTGTTGTCGGCTCACTGGATGCACCCGAGGAGGAGGAAGAGGAGGTGCAGCAGCAGAGTATTGAGGGCAATGGCAACCTCAATGGCAATGGTCCAATTAGCAATCAGTATTTGCCCTCCAATCAGTTCTAAAGTATCTTCATTGCTCACCATAACTGAATCTTAGTTAGTTACTAGTTACATTGCCGTTTAACTCGCATTTCCTGTTGTCTAAGTTAATAAGTGAATTTATAGATGTATATGCCAATTTGAATCAAGTCTGTATTAAAAAAAGGTTCACAATTGTTTAAAAACATATGTTGATTTATTTATGTATTTATCGAAAAGTACTTAATTTCCAGAGCCATTACTTTGTTAAAGTGATCAGATTTTTAAAAATCATTGCTTTTTGATAATTCTAAAGATTGATTAATACTACATTTAAAATTGGAAACGCCATTCTGGTTCGATTTTAATCTAAAACATGTTTGTAGGGAACTCAATTTTCAAAAAATCTTTTGATATCTAAATTAATACTATGTTTAAAGTTGAAAGCTTGATTCTGTTTTGAAATTCATGTTAAAATGACATGCTAGGAAAGAGCTTCAAGGGTCCAATTAAAACTTTCCAGAACCATAAGACAAACACTGCCGTTCTAAGAAAAACAACGCCATCTGTGGTTGATTTTTTTCACAAAGCCTCCCAAAAGTATGCTATCAAAAATTCTAATTCCACACACGCAACCTACAGAAAATCGTAATTATTGTGACTTTAATTAATTATTTGATTAAAGTAAAGGTTCAACTGACAAGGAGGAGCTTGGTTATCGGAGAGTTTCGATGTATTTGAAAGGAAGGAATCGAAATTTTATTCTCTCAAAGTGAAGAACTGGACCGATTCCTCTTCTTTCTGCTTTTATTATTTTATTTTTATTTATTTTTGTGTTATATGAATTATATTTGATTTGATTTAAGTTTATGAAACTAGTTTTAAAAATCCTTTTGAATGATACATACAAAAATTATGTGTACATATTTAATATATTATATATTTAATTTTCTTGAATTATTAAAATCTCTAGATTCAGTTATTTTTATATTTAAAAATTTATTGATTCTGTTTATCAAAAAAATCAGTCAAATTTGCTGCATTTATTTTTTTTTTATGCAAAAAAGTTAGTTTGAAATTCTAAAATGGCGATTTCCATTTAGTTCAAATTTAAAAAGTGAATTTTTCTAAGATTTGTTATATTTTGAAATCCAGCTTGCGATGTTGATGAATAGTCGAATCAATGACAATGAGACTTACTTTTCCAGACTTTCCGCTCCTGGGTTGTAGCCTCAGCAGCTTCTCCTTCTGCATCCGAGTCGTCCAGTGTAAGATGTGTGCGTATGAAGTCATGATAGTAGGCAATGCCCGCATGGGCATCGGGCTTTCCCTTGGCGCAGGGCATGCCCCAATTGACCAAGGCAACGAGCTTACCGTTGTGCACCAGCGGGCCGCCAGAGTCACCGTGGCAAGCACCCCTCCCCTTGTCGTTGTAGGTGCACACATGTCCGATGTCCACGTGGCTGCTGTTACCATGCGCCTCGCGGCACTCCTCGTGGGGTACATATTCCACTTCTAGGCGCTGCAGTTTGGCGGGCACCTCGCCACCCAGCGATAGAGTTCCCCATCCGGTGAGCAGCAGCCAATCGCCCGGAGCGAGTGGCTCATGATCCAGTTCCACACGCTGCGTGGCATTGTCGAAGACAATCGATTCGTTCAGATGAAGTAGTGCAATATCGTTGCGATACATGCGTGGTTCATAATTACAGTGCTCGACTATCCTGTCCGGATAATAGTACTTGGACACGTTCTGCTGCAAATCCTGTGTGCCGGTGAGCACACGGAATGCCTCGGGTGTCTTTTTGTGTATGCAGTGGGCAGCAGTGATTATCCAGCGTTCATCAATGATCGCACCGCCGCAGGAATGTTGTCCACTTTTCGCACCCTGTAGCGAGATTTGATATGGTGCCATGCCCTCGGCCGCATCCTCGCCACCCACAATGCGCTGCGTTGTGTACTGTGGTGGATAGAGCACCTGGCCGTGGCATCCACCAACTAGGACAGCAGACAACAATAGTAGCAGCATAATGGTTTCGTTCAAATTGAAGTCTGCATTGGGGTTTGTGGTTCTTTTATGTTATTTTGAATTACAGTTTTGTGAATGCAAGTCACGTAGCTTCTACACCCAGAAAATTAAAATACTTTAAAGTTGGCCAAGGCAAGGGGCTCATTACTAAGAACCCCAATTGAATCGTCGGAAAATCTAAATCAGAAATTTAGTATTTAAATGAAGCACTTGAACGTGTTTTACATATTTTAAATACTTTTATGCTTGTGAAAAGTGTTTTTATTTGATTCAAGAATTGTTGGATCAAAATTAGTTGACTTTAAAATCAGAACTGATAATTTAATAGGCCTTTTTTCTCTAAGTGTATGTTTATTTGGAGCTCGTTGAACAACAGTTAGCAATGGTTTCTTCAGATAGACTTGCATAACTAGAAGTTTGTAGAGTAGGGCTGATCTGATAAGGCTGGTGCACAAGCTGAGCCAAAACTGTAAATAGAATATATAAATCGTCTACAATAGATAGCGAAACCTTGATTGTCTATAAGCTCAGGGATTTCAATTTAAAGAGGGCACTTCAATTAGACTGAGTCATTGCGGCAAATGAACAACATTATTCCGGGTTCGATTAACAGACTGTTGTAAAAGAAAAACCAAACAAAAGAAAATGAAAATTAGATTCCAGGTAAGTAATATTTTAGCGTATAATGATTTATTGCTTAGACTCCGACCTTGATTTTAAAGATATATTGTTTAAATTGCCTAAGTTTCCAAGAATGGATGTGTAGAGAAAAGAAATATATTAAATAGTTTAAGATTGTTGTATCAACATTAGCTTATTTAATCGGTGGCTGTTTGTTATAATCATAATTTGTCATAATTTTTACTATTATCTAATAATATTTGAATTTTAGGAACTATTAGTTCTGAGTAAAACCACTTAACTTTTTCTTGGTTACGATAAAATCAGTTGTTTACCAAACAAACTTTCCTACTGAAAGGCTTATCAGTTGATAATGTCAATTTAAGGTGCTCACCTGCAAACTTAACTAAAAATAGACAACGAGTCATAAGATTAGCCATAACCTCCAAAATTTAAATTAATAAGAATTTTATTTTATTGGGGGGTTTATTTAGATGACAAACGTCTTCCATGTGGTCGCCTCGCACTTCTCTGAAAACGGACTGGATCTCTTGAAGGTCTAAAAAGTCTGGAAAATAGTCCATTGGGACTTTGGCACACATCAAAATGCTTCCAGGATCACCTGATCCACATAATTTCCCCTCACCTTATCTAAGATAAGGTTCTCTATCCAGAACAACCAAATTAAGTGATAAAACATTTATAAGTGCGTAATTACTTTATACATATGTATAAAAATGTTTATAGGTTTGTTACATAGTATGGACTTAAAATATAAAAATTGTTCAGTGTGGCTTCTTTGTTCGCGACGCTTTTGTTTTGACAGTTTACACTCTAGTTTTGTTCTGTTTTACATCCTTAACAGGCTTTGCCTTCTGCTGTCATCATGGTATTGATCCAATCACGATAGTATTGCACCGAGGCATACACATCCGGGTAACCCAAGGCGCAGGCTTCACCCCAATTGACGACACCAACGAGAACGTTATTGGCATCGACCAAGGGACCACCGGAGTCACCAGTGCAAGATCCCTCACCCTCCTTGGTGAAGCTGCACAGGTGTCCCTCGCCCAGCCAACTAGCATTGCGCACCTTCGCCTTGCAAGTGGAGTGATCCAAGTAGGCCAAGTCAATTGTTTGGAGTTGATTGGGATACCTTCCCCAAGTTCGGGTGCTACCCCAGCCAGTTAGTGTTAGTTTATCACCCGTTTTCAGGGTATTTCTACCAATAGCCATTTGAATGGGCTGAGTGCGTTCATTAAAAACAATGGGCGTGGCCGTGTGTATTAGCGCAATATCATTGTGATACACGGGATTGTCATGTTGGCAATGTTTCTTCCCTAAATCCACCACATATTCGGCACCAGGTTGCGTATAATCATTGGTGCCGGTGATAACCCTTAGATACTGTATTGGCCAGTCCAGACAATGGGCGGCTGTTAAAATCCAGTGTTCGCCAACGATGCTACCTCCACAAATATGCTCGCCAAATGTGTTCTTGATGGACACCTGATACGGTGCAAAGGCCTGGGGTGCTTCATTTCCACCCACAATTCTGGACTCTGGCAATACAACATCACTGTCCAGCTGACGACTCAATGATTTTCTTACACCAATTTCGCGTGCAACACTCTGTCCCACAATTAGGACGGTAATTAAAATAATGAACTTCATCTTTGCTCTTTGAGGCGCTCTCGTTCTTATGACTTTCGTTTTCCAATTGTGAAATTTATGGGAAGCGATTTCTTTTTATAGTCGGATACCTGTCTGCTGGCTTATCTTGACCGTAGATTTCTTTGAATAAGAGCGCGAATTGTTAAGATAAGAAATTAAACGCTATTCTGGGGAAGTGCCAGTGGGAAACATTACCATAGGCAATATATGCTGATAATAATAATGAATAACAACCGCCAAGCAGTCAATTCCCGATCGAGTGACAATCACAAAAACAGATTACTCATACGACGCGTGTACGAACTTTGATCGAGTTATTGTGTAATCTTGGAGATCTGCTAGACAGCTGATAATGCATTAATCGGAAGCACCTTGCAGTCACTTCACCTAAATAACTCAAAATTTACGTGGTAACAAATTGTTGATAAACGGCTGATCGGCTCAAGGAAAGCTAATCTATTACAGTGGTTACAAGTAATTAAAAAATGCCTAGAAATTCTAATCATCAATAAATGCCTAAGTTTCTTCCTTTTTTCCAGAAGGCCTTTCTAGTTTATTAATAATTGTTTTTATCTTCTATATTTCAAAGGAACTGAAAGAGAATGAATTGCGATTCTGGACAATCAAGTTGACAATTTTTTGCATTGTAATTTTTCGGGCGTACAAAGTACAAATGTTTGTCTGGCTGTAAGATGATAGGTGATAATAACGATACCGTAGTCTAGACGTCTGGCAACTTCAGAGATTAGATTCAATATTTATTTATTTAATTGCACATCCATTAATTGTGGCCTGAATCCAATCGTAGTAGAAGCTGACACGGGCAAACACATCGGGAAAACCTCTACCACATGGCACACCCCAATTGTTGATGCCCACCAGGCGGCCCTTGCTATCGACCAATGGTCCACCGGTATCACCATTGCAGGCTCCCTCACCAACTTGGCCCACAGCGCACAGATGCCCGATGTCGAGATCCTTGGTATAGTTATATGTTGAATTGCATTTAGCATTCGAAACATAGGTCATCTCTAGCTGCTTGAGATTGAAAGTAAAGTCGCCCTCCTGCGAGGTGCTGCCCCAACCCGTCATCTTGAGCTTCTCACCCTCCACGAGATCATCCAGTGCGACAATTGGTATTTTCTGTGTGACCTCATCGTAGGCCACCTTCGTGGTCATCTTGATCAGTGCAATATCGTTATGATATAGCGGCTTATCGAATTGACAATGCAATATTATCTCCTCAGTATAATACTCCCAGGCCTCACCGGCCCAATCGTTGGTGCTCATCACCGTCTTCAGGTTCTTCTTGTTAATACCAGCCACGCAGCTGGCCGCAGTTAAAATATACTGATCGGCAATTATGACACCACCACACATGTGATTGCTGCAAGAATTGGAAGAGAATGTGAAATTTGTTAATATTAATCTTATTTTGAATATACATTTATTTTGACTACCACAAACTCTTTGAGAGAATTATTGGTGAACGGACCTTTGCTAGTATATTTTTTTAAATTTCTCATACAATTAAACTCTTTCTTGAACTTATTTCTAAAAAAAAACTGTTTGATTTTTATTATTATTTATGAAGTTGTCTTTACTTTAAATACCTTAATTTGTCTTTCAATGATTATCGCTTTTATTAACCCTAACTTGCTTCTACTGAGGATATTTTTTGTTGTATGAAATAAGGATTGCACCTTGTAACTCTTTTATCGATTTAAAAAATAAGCAAGCTGTTTCATTTAAAAGTACAATTCACTTTATTTACCCGAATGTATTCTGGAGTGACACCTGATAAGGTGCCGTTCCCAGGGGAGCGACTTCACCTCCGACGATACGAGAACTGAACTTCATCGCCGACGCGGGCATAGATTTTAAATGCCGGCGAGGATCCGCCTGCGAGTAGGATACCAGCAGGAGAACAAGAAGACACACAACTATTTTGCACAACATATTGCTAACTCAGCCAAAAGTGGACTGATCTGGAGGTACTACGATATCAAGCAGTCAAGCAATGTTCGGATATTAATGACCGGTCATAAAAAAAATCGTGTTGTATCAGAATAAAACCATAGAGTTTTTGGATACTATAAAATCGTATGACATTTATTGCAATAAATGCTGATATTATGTACACTGAGAAAATAGCAGTAATACTCAAGTAAATACAAACGTTTTCAAAATCAGGTAAAGAACAGGAATCCGAGACTAGACAACGAACTATTAATTTTTCCTGTATAAGTTAAGTTTCATAGATATTTCCAAAATCACTAAATTTACTTCTTAAAGATAGATATTTAGCTTATATTTAAAATACCCAAATTGGTAAGTCAATTCTATGTAAAGAACTTGCTCTTTTTTTCATTTAAGAACTAAAATCGCTTACACAAATTCTTATTTGTAGTAGAAAACATCTTGAAATGAGTGTTTTCTATTTTTTTCCAGAATTTTTGGTTTATCTTATGTAACGAAAACAATCGATTTTAAAAGCAGTAATAATTTTTATTTAATTGCAATATAGAGAAAGCAGGGGGTACTTTTCGCTGAGTGTATTTATATTTGTACCCTGATTTAGGCAATGGCACAGCCATCAATGGTGCTGCGTATCCAATCGTTGTAGAAGGCCACCCGACTATAAACATCGGGGAAACCTCGGGCGCAGGGTACACCCCAATTACCGATGCCCACCAGCTGCTGTCGACCATTGATTAGAGGTCCGCCGGAATCACCGTAACAGACACCCTTGCCGGACTCCATTTGGACACACACATGACCCAGATCGACATCCTCAGTGTCGCCCAGCGCCTTGCGACAGTCATCCACATTAAGGTAGCTGCCATCCGATTGCTGCAAGTACTGCGAGACAGTACCCTCCGTGGATTGCGTGCCCCAGCCAGCAAAGGTCAAAGAGTCGTTCGGTTGTAGATCATCTATTTCCGACAGCGCAATCTTAGCAATCACTGAATTATACTGAATCTTCTCAGTTAAATGCAACATTGCGATATCGTTGTGATAAAGGGGCTTATCAAAATTGCAATGGACATGAATCTGATCCGCATAGTAACCCGGAGCGGTCATATTCCAAGTGGATACGGTGCCAGCGACTATTACCAAATTACGAGCACGCAAGCCCGCGACACAACTGGCTGCAGTCAGAATCCATCGGTCATCAACGATGACCCCACTGCAAAAGGGATATTCGAACTGATTCTGTATGGAGACAATCCAAGGCCAAGCGCCCTCGTTGGCCAGCTCTCCACCCGCAATGCGGCCCTGGATTAACCTCGAGTGAGGACGACTCTCCTCGGCCAACTCGCCCGGCAACCGCTCCCCTCGCAAGCGGATTCCATGACAAGATTGGGAATGCAGCAGAAGCATGCAAAAGCTGAGGCTTACGCTGATCAGCATAGATTTCGATATTGATCCCATTGTTTTAAATCCACAATTGCAACTGAAAATTTTCCAACGATTTGCAGTGAAAATACACTTCGGACGTTGTTTATCTGATAGGCTATAGCTTTATGGAGGGTGGGAAGGCGATAATAAGTTTTACGTCTGTAAAGTGCGGGCATAATTTGTTTGAATGGCGAGACAATACCCACCCTATATAGCCACAAAATCGTTGGGCAGTTTATGAGCCCTCCAATTAGGAGCAATTCCCGTGTGGGTTATATTCTCATTATCGTAAAGATATACATTGTATATGGACTTATATTCAAGTAATGTTCATAAAGATTTGACCATTGCGTTGGCAAAACCCATAAGAGTGCTCAACTCACAGCTGATGGACTTGCAGATGCCCTGTACATAGGGGTCATTGTCAACTAAGTAATATCAAATACCCTAAGAATAATGTTTTTTGTTAGTTTAATAAAAATGTGTGTTTCTTTGCAAACAGAAATAAATATCTCCAAAACTATGACAAGTTGATAGACGTGATGTTTATCTAGATTGAGGCAGGGAGTTATCTGAAAAATCAAAATTAAATTGCTCTGCAACTTTAAACAAATACAAATACAGTTACAATAATTCGACTGTTTGTCTTGTAATTGAAAATCCTTTGATGAATGGAAGATGCTTCCTTCCTACATGCTTCCGACTACAGGGTAGGACAGCGATAGCCGTTGTTCAAAGCTTCCCGCATGGAAAACCATATAAAAGCTTATTCTTTGGGACATACATTGTTTTTCATTGCTGGTCAATAATTGCAGTGCAAAAACTGAACGGAACCGTAAACATTGATATACAACATAATGTCTACATTGTTCGGGACATGTTTTGGGTCTTGGTCACTCTTGTGCCTCTGTTTATTGCTGGGAAGTTCCATTGACGTCACGCGGGCCAAACGAATTCATTATGGATATCACCAGATCGATAGTCGGATTGTGGGCGGCCAGGAGGCAGCGGAGGGTGCGGCTCCTTATCTGGTCTCAATACAAACGCCTTGGAGATCACTTATTTGCGGTGGTGCCATCATCGATGAGCAATGGATCCTCACTGCTGGACACTGTGCACTGGACTGGGCCACTGAGGATCTGCGCATTATTGTCGGCACAAATGATAGATTGAATCCCGGACAGATTCATTATGTGGATAAGTCCATTGTAAATTGCATGTATGACAGACCGGCCATCTATGCGAATGATATAGGACTGCTTCACTTGAATGAATCGATTGTGCTCAATGAGCGAACTCAGATTGCAAAACTTAGTACAGAACATCCGCCAGCTGGGTCGACAGTCACCCTAAACGGCTGGGGTGCTCCCGAATTAAATTGGCCAGCCATGGAACGACTGAAGACTATCAATCTAACGGTGTATGATCATGCCGAATGCAAGCGGGCCTGGGATAACACAGATAGCGTTGATATTGGACATATCTGTACCTTCAACAAGGAGGGTGAGGGTGTTTGCAACGGGGATTCGGGTGGACCGCTCATGTGGAAGGGCAAAGTGGTTGGCCTCGTCAACTGGGGTGCTCCCTGTGCTGCCGGCAAACCGGATATGCATGCCAATACCATCTACTATTTGGACTGGATACGACGTCAAATTGCCGGTTGCAAACAAAGAGTTAATTGATTTGTCTAATTTATAATAATCATAATTGAAACATATTTAAATTTATATTTATGGACAAGTCAAAGTCTTTCTTTCCGCTGGTCATTCAATTCTTATATGGGTTTCTTTTTATCGGAACAATTGCTGTCATTCAAAATAATAGCTTAATAAAATAGGCTTGATTGGTCTAATAAATTTACATTCTTGTTATGTTCTTAAAGGCTATGAGATTGTATCAGAATTTTATCAAGTTTTATTCAATTTAATGGCCTAATTTTGACATACACTATTTTTTTGTGATTTTGGATGTTACAACTTAGCTTGGACACTACTTTTGAAATCACACACCACATTTTTTTTAAGCATATATTTTATTTTTACTTAACTTTATTTATTTAAACATAAGCTCAAAAAGCACAACTATTGTGTGTATCTCTTGTTTCTAAAAGTAAATTTGTCCAATCTGTATTATACGAAGCCAAAAAGTATGCTACTGGATTTTCTAATTGCTTTAATAACTTAACTGATTTTTGAGATGAAATCATTTATTATACTAGCTTTCAACATATATCCAATTCTTCATAGAGTACCTAAGTATCTTTATGCAATTCTGTAGTTGGTTAATAAGTCCCCTTTTCCACACACAACATTTTAATCAGATGACTTTCAAAATATTTTATGATTTAGATATCAGAGTAAGATACCAATTTACGATGACTCCTTCACCAAAAAGATTGGTATAAAAGCAAAATCACAACCTGTTGGCAAGTTTGTTCCGCGAATTTTCAAATGTTTAAATATTGCTTAGTATTTTGCCTGCTCCTTGCCGGGAGCAATGTGGTTAATGGCAAGAGGATTGCAGAGTTCACAGCTAAGCGGCGGGAGCAGATATCAAAGTCTGGTAGTGTCTTTGATAACCGTGTTATAAATGGTATCGATGCTACGGAGGGTCTAGCACCCTATCAAATCTCGATGCAGTCGCTGTTCGGAGATCACATGTGCGGAGGAGCAATCGTTGATGAGCGACACATTCTAACAGCTGCCCATTGTGTATATGGCTATAATCCTTCCTATCTAAAAGTCGTTACGGGAACTATACGTTGGCAGGAGCCAGGTGCCAAGTATGATGTGGAGGAGTTTTGGGTGCATTGCAATTATAATACCCCCGATTATCATAATGATATTGCACTGATGCGTCTAAAACAACCGATTGTTTTTGATGAGTTAACTAAGCCGGTGATTCTACCCGATGTTCCACTGGCGGATGGATCGAAAGTGTTGTTAACGGGCTGGGGTTCGACAATATATTTTGGCGATACTCCAGATGTTCTCCAGCAGGCAACACTGACCTATTTGAACTATACCTCATGCCAGGAAGAAATGGGAGGCGATGTTGACAATGGACCCTGTCATATTTGCAGCCGGACGCATGAGGGAGTGGGCGCCTGTCATGGCGACTCCGGCGGTCCGTTAGCGATCGATGGCGTTTTAATTGGCCTGGTTAATTGGGGAATGCCATGTGCAATTGGCTACCCAGACAGCTATGCTTCAGTACATTACTATCGGGACTGGATCAGACGCACCATAGCCGAATCAAGTTGCAAGACGTGTCACTGCTATGCCAGCAACTATGATAACTGATCATCAAATAAAACCAAAGCCAGTCAATTATGTCAGACGAATCACTTTTAAAATAAAGTTGTGTTAGAGGAGGAATCAATAATCTTTCGATTCCAAAAAAATGTGTATGTTGTTGGCCAGAATTGTCAGCAGATTTGTGTTGATCTCAAAGACATTCAGATATCAGCTTGAAATACGAACTACGACTTCTCTAAAAGTTGTTTAACGATCTATGAATATACAAAACAATACCAAAAATAATTTTAATGCGTTTGTGTATTTTTACAAAAAGTTGCAACAGGGTACAGGGTATCTCTTAGTCGATTACTATTGTTGAGATGAGCGACTGCACTTGGCATTGCCGCTGATAACAGTCCTGATCCAGTCGAGATAGTAGTAAACATTGGCCTGCACATCTGGAAATCCCACGGCGCAGGGTCGTCCCCAGTTGACCAGACCAACGAGATGGCCATCGCTCACGAGTGGACCACCCGAGTCACCATGACAGCCGCCCTGACCCTCCTTGGAAAAGGTGCAAATGTGACCAATTCCCAAAGAACTTGTTTGATTGAATATCTCCATGCACTTATTTAATGCCACAAAGTTCATTAGCAGCTTTTGCAGATGGCGATGCGGATCGCCATTGGGCACCTGGGCACCCCAACCAGTGAGCAAAATCTCAGCACCCTCCCTGAGAGGAGCCACAGGCAACGGTATGGGTTGGGTTAGCTCATTGAAGGTTATGTTTTGGGTAAGCTTCAATAATGCAATATCGTTGTGCATATAGGGTTTATCGTACATGCAGTGGACGTGCTTCTCCGAGGTATAATAAACACCTCCTGGCTCCCTATATTGATTTGTGCCCGTCACCACCACTAGAAGCTCGAGTGGATAGCCGACCACACAATGTCCCGCAGTTATGATCCATTGATTGTTTAGGATGGCCCCACCACAGTTGTGAGAGCCAAGGAAGGGTTGTAGGGAGATCTGATATTTGGCCAATCCAACTTCAGCTGTCTCACCACCCTTAATGCGTCCATTCGCGTAATGGAAAGCAGCAACATCCTGCTCCAACATACGTTTGCTTAAGGACATCCCCTGGAGCAGCAGGAATATCAGACAATAGAGCAACTTCATCTTGTTCGTTAAACTGACAGAGATAGACTAAAGGCTAACTTGGTCAAAGTTTTATCATAGGTTTTATTTTAATGCAGTATTTATCAGATCTATAGGGTCTAGACACTTTGGTCAGTTTACGATTGGAATAATTCTAGCTATAGGAATTGTTATAGCTTTTCCTACTGATAAGATACCGATTTACGATATGAGCGAATAGATATTAAAATTGTAAAATGTCGTTACGGGGAACAACAAAGTATAATAGTTTCATAATAGCAAAAGGATAACAGAGTTCACATCCGAGCGACTGGAGAAGTTGGCGAAGAAAGTCCAACTACGGAGATCACATATCTGGCCTTGATATATCTAACAGAAATCATAGTTCCCTAAGATAATAGTTATTGGCGATGAGGAAAAAGAAATCACGTCCACATTTGTACACTTACAAGAAAAGATAGTGAATGATGTCAGACTAATCATTACAAATTGAAGTCTGAGAATATATTTTCGATCCCTAAATGTAATTAAATAGTTTGTTTTGTTAGTTTTTAACAAAATCTAAATTCCAATCAAAATCAATTTCCATCCCTTACAAATTTTAATTTGCCATATTATTACCGATCAGTTATTAATGGCTACAACAGATTATTATACCAGAACAGAGTATTTTGCAGTTGGGAAATTTCTACAGCCAAGTTTGAACATTTATCAAACAGACCCATAAGAAATCATTTTATTGACCATACCCAATTCACTCGTTATCAGATTGCCGCCAATTTTGATATTGAGATATCTTTTCCCTTTCTGGGCATAACACAATTTTGGTTTACCTCAGTATGGACTGGGATATCAAACATGAAAGAACTAATTGCATTGATGCTTCTATGGCTGATACTGCTTGTCAGTCCGGTAGAGCTTATTGTGGGTGGACAGAATGCTGTGGAGGGCGAGGCACCCTATCAAATCTCACTGCAATCTCTGGTGGGCAGTCATTTATGTGGTGGAGTCATCATATCAGAACGTTGGATACTCACGGCCGGCCATTGTGTGGGTGGTTGGCCAGCAGATCGACTGAGGGTAGCTGTTGGCACCTTACGCTACACTGAACCGGGTGCTGTGTACTACCCCTCTTCTATCTATATGCACTGCAATTACGATCAGCCAAAGTATCACAATGATATTGCACTACTTCAGTTAAATAAGAGCATTGTCTTCGATGCCCTCACTAAACCCTTGCCAATTGCCAACGAGCTGTGGCCCGAGGGCACCACGGAGCTCCTCTTTACGGGCTGGGGCACTCAGGCGGCAGGCGGTACCACGCCCACTCGGTTGCAACTAGTGAAACAGAATCACATCACCAGACAGGATTGCGAGAGGCGACTTGCGGACTATGAGGATGTTCAGCTGGATGCGTGTCATGTGTGTGCCTTTCGGCAGAAGAATATTGGAGGTTGTCACGGTGATACAGGAGGTCCCTTGGTCTACAATAATCAGCTGATAGGTATTCTAAACTTTGTGGTGCCCTGTGCACAGGGTGTGCCAGATGTGTTCATGGATATACGATACTACAGGGAATGGATAAGGCGAGTTATCAACGGGAACACCCGATGTGGCCAGGTGAAACAGCAGATTGTCGGTTAGATTGTTAATCACGCTTAGCTTAAAATATTATTAGTTGTAATTGTTGTACATTTTTTATTGTTTTCTATTCTTATTTTGTGTTTAGTAATAACTTATTTTGTACCCTGTAATAAACTTTTTATTTGTCATATTAATGACATGAATTATCAATATGTATGTGTTTATTTTATGCATAAGCCTTTGTTTTTGGATCCTCGGAATAACAGTTATAAAAATTTCTTTTAATCAAATTTTATTTTCATCATGTATATATCTTTATTATCTCTTAAAACTCTCTATACAAATTATATTTATGCGTTTGTTGAAAAGAGAGCTTTATTCAGATAAATATTTGCACTTTACACCGTGAGTATTTTGGGTGTGTCCATTTGGTTATGTACACACTTATCCGATTTTATCAACAGGGTATCGCCTGTTTATTCACTACCCCTATCTTGATTAGATTATTTCTACATAATCGAAAAGTAAAACTGTAAAAGTAAATGACAAATGAAGATTTCAACTTTATTTAAGACTATGATTCAATTAAAATTTCCCTGCTTATCGAGTGTCAATATGTTAAATCTATTTCTATGAAGTAAAAGAGAGAGTTGAATTCCAAACCAGATAAGATTGTTTATAAAAAAATGACGAATTTCGTCTATAAAGTTTTTATTTGCTTGCAATGTTGCTTTTTAGTCACACTTCGTATCTTTATTTCAGGTGTGGAATTGTTTGAATTTCTTTTGCTGATAACAGCTGTTATATAGAATAAATTGGTCGTCAGTGCCTGACTAGAATATCCCCTATTCAGAGACTTAAAAGGAGTAATAAGTGGTAAATTAAAATTATATTTAAAGAATTGGAAATCAAATGAAGTTAAATATGAAATACAATATATTGTCAACCACTCTTTTGTGGCTATAGTCATTTTAACTATTCTCTTAACTGTCAAATACTTTTCTGCAAAATGAAAATCCCCTTACAATCGTTTCTATATTTACAGGGTATACAAATTGTGATTTTGGTTGAGTGCATTAATACATTTCGCTGAAAGCCGCAAATAATTCAGTCGATGATAAATCGCCAAAGCGAAAACATTAATATTGCACAGCGATAGGGGAAAACCTGCCAAATCAAAGTCAGATAATATTTATAATAAATTGAATATCCTGTTTAACTTCTGACGGGGTAACCAAGTTGTGTCGATAAGACAAGCATTTCAAGAACGAAATGGAGGCGGAATATAAGCTTGGCGAGCATGCACAATGGAAAGAAATCCAACAGAACACCTTCACAAGGTGGACCAATGAGCACCTGAAGACAGTCGGCAGTTCTTTGGACAACTTGGAAACGGATCTGTCGGATGGTCTCCGTTTGATTACCCTGGCCGAGGTGCTGTCGCAGCAGCGATTGCCTCCACATAATGCTCGTCCCACATTTCGTGTCCAGAAATTGGAGAACGTTTCGGTTGCTCTGACATTTTTTCAAAATGAGGGCATTAAAATTGTGAATATTGGTAAGACTAATCTTTTGTCACAAAAATCAGCACTAATATTTAACTTCACCTGCAGACGCTTCGAATATTGTTGACGGCAATTTGAAACTGATAATGGGTCTGATATGGACGCTTATTCTGCACTACTCGATATCGACGCCCATATGGGACGATGACAAAGAGCAGCCACCACCCGAATCGGTTCAAACGCCCAAGCAACGGTAAGTTAAACACTCGGAAAAATAATTTGCCAACTCATCAAAAGACAGATTACAATGCAGTAATAATTTTTTCCTTTTATTTACAGTCTGTTGACTTGGATACAAATGAAGATACCCGATATATGTATTAATAACTTCACCAGGGATTGGACCACAGGCAAGCCAATTGGCGCATTGGTGGATGCTTGTGCGCCAGGATTGTGTCCCGACTGGGAGCTGTGGAATCCCGAGGAGCCAGTACGCAATGCCACCGAAGCCATGGTCCTAGCAGATGATTGGTTGGATGTGCGTCAACTGATAACGCCAGCGGAGCTGGTCGATCCCAATGTGGATGAGCAATCGATGATGACTTACTTGGCACAATATCCCAACTGCAAGCTAAAGGATGGTGCACCACTGAGACACAAGACGGATCCCAACAAGTAAGTTAAATACATATCTGAAAGCAGTGAAAAATAAATTTAGATTGCAACTTATTTAAGTATGCAACATTTTTGTTAAACTTTTAAAAAGCCAAAGCATACTTTTGGCTGTTATTGATAAAAACTGTTGACAATTCAATGATTTTTATTTTCTAGCTATCCTCCCATTCCCGTTATTGAAGCACCAATAGTGGCTGTGATTGATCCTATTATTGAATCAACTCCTGCTGAGGTTTATCCTGGCATTGAATCAGTTCCTGCTGAAGTCTATCCGGGCGATGAATCTTATCCTGCTGAAGTTTATCCTAGCGTTGATCCAGTTCCTGCTGAGTTGTTTCCCGCTGAGTCTTACCCTGGCAACCGACCTTCTGGTCCAATTGTTGGTGAACCTGCCATCATTACTATGGACACATGGCCCGTAGAACAAGGTAGATTGTTTAAAGTTCATAACATTACTTTTACTATATATATCCTTAATTTATTTAGCGGATTATTTTACGGAAATCGGTCAGCTTTGTGAAGGTGCCACATTTTTGTTTACCGGACTGGCTAGCCTTAATTGCGACAGGTGAGTTAGTCAAGTTATTGAGTCTTAATCTAATTTTAAGTTTGAATTTCTTAGATTCGCCATCAACTTTGTGGATGGCACTAATAAGCATAGTACAGCGTTGCACATCAATCCTCGATTTTTGGAACAACGGATCGTAACCAACACCAAAATACATAACAAATGGGGTCGTGAGGAAGTTTCCACAACACTCCCCTTTATGCTTGGCCAAGGTGAAAGATTTGCAATTCAGGTGCTGGTCACTCAAACCTGTTATCTGATAGCGATAAATGGACATCACTGGTCAGCGTATTCGCATCGTTTATCTTATGAAGCAGTTAGATTCATTGAGGTGAAGGGGGACGTGGGAGATGTAAGAATGCATTGCTCCATGGTGCGGGGATATCCACAAAGTTTCCTAGAAGCGGCGGTAAGAAATATAATAAAATTAGTAGATAACTTTCGATATATATAAATATATCTATATATATAGGTTCCTCCTCATGTATATTTTGATGTACTGCCCATGTATCGATTTGCCGATGATTTTGCCGAAGTTGGCCAACTTGACGTAGGCGACAGCTTTAACTTTAGCGGCATAATTCCAAAGAATTCCAAGGAGTAAGTTGATCGCTTGTTAAACCCACATCCTTTTCATAACAAATATCCCTTTAATTGCAGGTTCGAGATTAACTTTTTGTGCAACAACGAGACAAGTGATTTAGCTTTCCACATGAAGTCACGTTTCGGGCAGAAGCGCATCATACGCAACTCCAAAGTCTACAATGTTTGGGGTCAAGAGGAGCAGAGCACGACGCCATATCGCCCAGGAGAGAGATTTGCAATTCAAGTACTCGTGACAGACTCGTGCTACCTGATTGCCATAAATGGCCAACATTACACACAGTATTCGCATCGGGTGCCCTTCAATTCGGTTGCCGTTTTGGAAGTCAAAGGCAATTTGCAGGACGTTCAAATGCACCGCTCAACGGTTCGGGGCTATCCACAATACACCTTGAAAAGGCAAATTTTTTAAAGCAAATACGAAAAATATTCCTGTTAATTATTGGTAATTAGGAATTATATTAAATCAAATATTATCCAACAATTTTTCAAACATTTTTTGATCATCTGACATCGCCTTGAAAAAAAAAACTAAAATAATATAATAGCAACAACTGAGGAAAGAAGTAAGAAAGAGTCACCAGTTCTACAAGAAGACTAAAACTGTGGAAAGAGTAGACAAATAGAAAGAATAAAATTACTTACTGGTCTCTTGAAAGGCTATAATAGACAACAAATCCTAACTAACTAATTAAGGAATGCTCAACACACATCTTCCATTTTGGTTAGCTTGAATTTCAAGAAATTACCTCTATTAAAACTATTTATACGTATATTATTCAAATTTTAATTGTTTTAGGAAATTTCCACACTTCCTTATTAGCATAGCTCATATTCACAATTTTATGTAATTACTAATTAGACTTTGGTGCCACACAGCGTCCTGCTCATAAAAAGCTTGTCAAATGGCCAACAAATGTCCGCGAAGAATAGACAACTATTGAGTTGAGTCAGCTTGGAATATGTTGTTGGCATTTCGATAATTTACGAGTGTGTCCGGGTCAGTTGTTATTGTCAAAGGTGTTGTTGTTGTTTGTTGTTGTTTGTTGCGTCTATGTTGCTGGCTGGCCAGACACGTGTCGCAGCAGTGCGGGCTGCTCTAATAAAGGCAGGTAGACCTAAAGGGGAGACGAGACAAGATGAGATGAGACGGGACAAGACGCGTTTCTTAGTCATAATTTTGTTCAAAGAATTCTTTATGGGCAACGCTAAAAAACATATTTGTTTCGTGTGACAGTCGCATGGAAATTCTGAAAAAAAAGAAAGCGGATTTTCGAAGCAATTTTCTGTTGCCTCTCAAATTCAGCAATATGGTGCTGGCTGAAATATTTCAATGTGTGTGTGTGCGTGTATATGTGTGTGTGTGTGGGCCATAACTGAGGCATTTTCGAAAAGACTTTTTCAGTTGCTGCACTGACTCTGAAGTGTGCGGTGTTTTCATCTCCGTCAAGGAAAACGCGGCGTATACGCAATCGGAAAACATTTTAGAGTGCATACGTATCTATCTATATACTATATAGACGCGTGTGATTTTCATACATATAGCGCCACATAATTACTCAATTAGTGCATAACTAGTATTATATACATAAAATGTCTAAGTATGTGAAATGTTTTTGCCTTTTCAAGACAAATTACGCGACAGAAATCTACAAATATACTAGAACAAAATGCGATGAATAATACGGCCAAGATCTTTATGTGTGTGTTTGTGTGTGTATATATATATATATATATATATATTTATACATATATAAGTGTATAGCATTTTGCAAGAAAATTGAAAATTTCTCAGTTTGCTATTGAGTCTATATTTTGTTGAAAAAATACTTGCTTGCCATTTTGTGATACAATTTTTGACAAGCCCCTCCACTGGAACTTCTACATTTCTAGAGTGATTTTCGTCTGTCCGAAATGTAGCGCCAGATGTTAAAATTGATCTTATTTTAGAAACAGTTGCATGCCTCGACACACCTGAGTGAAAATCATGAAATTTATTCACAACAGGAAAACAAGAAAAATTAACCATCTTGGGCATGTCGAAGATTGCCTACCTTTGCAGACTGCAGTGAAACTATCGATAACTAAATTTCACTATAAATAAAATAAAAATCGACTGAACGTTTCTATAAAAGCTAGATGTTATAGTTATCTTTATCGACAGATCGCTCGTATGGTAGCTATATATTTTTTCGGTCCAGCTGACTTCTACATATTTATTGCTTGTAATAAAATGTCGAATATTTTCTACGATAGGGAACTAGCCCGGTCGGAGAAGTCTCCTCCAGTGCATTACAAACTACACGACGAAATTATAATAACCTTGGGAAGCGTATAACAAGTTTCCAGAATTATAAAAAAAACGGTTCGATTTATGCTGAACTAAAACATTCAGAGATTTGAAATATTGCGAAAATTTTTACGTTTCACAATTGTGTTGAATTATAAAATGGTTTTTATTTTTGGATATATCGAAAAAGTACAAAAGAGAGCAAGAGAGCGAGAGAGATAGAGATGGGTATGTAGGGTGAGAGCAAGACAGATATGAGGGGCATGAGGCACTTAAAGCCAATTGGTTGCACGTGAATATTAAGTATTTAGTATACGCCGAGTTGGCCCGAATACGCAACGCAAACATCAAATGATAAACAGCTGCTGACAAGCCATAAAATGTAGCATGCAAAATTATAACTAATATAAATTTTATTTTTTTTTTATTTGAATATTAAGACACACGCAAATATTTTGGCAACTAAAATGAATTGAATTTATTTATGTAAAGAATTTTTATGCTTAGCATTTATATTGTTTTCGACAACAGTTATGCGTAGCATGATTTAAGTATTATGAAAATTTAGGACTACCCTGATTATTTATTATATTATATTATAAATATTATATATATTCTTGATCAGCATCACCAGACACAGACTGACATAGTCAGACGTACGTCTTAAAATTAATAATTTAAATAAATTAAAATTTCTCCCTGTGTACATAATAGAATGTTATTTAAAAATGCGGTTCTTTTAATCTATGAAATATGATTATAATAAATATGCGAAAAATTTGCAAAAGTTGATGAACTCAGCATAATAAAATTAAAATGTTTATGAATGTTTAGTGACTAAAAAACTTAGTCATCAACTAAGTCAAAACATGCCGCAAAGCAGGCACAAATTTATGTCATATTTTTATGATGACTTAATCTCTTTTGTTGTTATACAAATGGGTTATGATATGGGGGGAAGTGACAGTGATCCTGTCCCCTTCAGATATATGTTTTCTGTTGCTAACCGAAAGAAAATACAAGAATTAATCTCGTTATATTCAATTAAACTAGTTGAGCAAAAAAAATTAAAAAATATAACAAATAAGTCAATTATTATTATTTGATATGTGCATATATTCTTTAATGCCAATCTGTTTTGTGGACTTCAAGTGCAAATTATGTTGCAATGAGTCACGAGTGAATGGGGGGCTAATATATTTTGAGTGAGAGGGGGCAGGTAGACAAAATTACAATTTGAACTTGAGTGCGCTTTTTGCAATTGGCAACAGATAAAGCATGCTTGCCGCTTTCAGTTGTTTGAAATAAACTGCAACAACAATAAATACATATACATACATATAAATATCTATTTATAAAAGAACAACAATATCAGCTGCGCGCAAAAATCATCAAGTTGTGAGCAGGTAGAGAGGGAGAGAGTATGAGAGAGAGAGAGAGTGAGAAAGAGAGGGGGAATATCGACAAATATCGCTGCTGATCCTGCCAAATGGCGTTGAACAGAGTCAAGAGTACCGCAAGCGTCACAGTCATATTCGCAGTCGCTGTCGCAGTCGACGTCGTCGCCGACGTCAGCTGGCAAACACCAAAACACAACACAAAACATACAGCGAATATTGAAGAAATTATGTATTGATGATCGCTTGTACACTTGTAGCCAACTTAATAGAAATATAGGTGGAACAAATTGTTGTTAATAATATGAATTCCAGTTTAACCTTTTTTCAGTATATTTTAGGATTATATCAGAATTGATTATTAAACTTTACAATGCGAATTACAATTCTAGATAAATTTCTTCATACAAAAATTTCCAAGGCTAAATCTTAATTAAAGATGGGAAATTTGACCACTTGCCTTGGATTTTCAAACTTGGATGGATTTTGACAATGTATTAATTAAAGTTAAATAGAAAATTTAATGTGTTTATAATTGTTACAATATATAATATTTTCCTCAAGTGATAATGTAAAATTATTATAATTTAAATCTATAGGTTTTTGTGAAGAATGTTATAAAAAATCAATTCTATAAGGTCTATAAACTGTTAATTTTTGTTCAAGTTTGGTAAATTTGTTTGTGGCCCACAACTCAAAGCTGTTGCTATGTTTTTGTCCGCGGCTGTAGAGATTGTGAAAAATAATAATAAAGAAATTGAGCGAACAGAAAAAATGAAGAAGAAGAAGAGCTGCGCGCATTTGGTGCCCCGCACATAAAAGCATTGAGCAAGGAGGCGAACACAACTCAGTCGAACTGAGAAACTGCGACGATCAGAACATGAACATTATTATTATTATTACTAAGCGAAGACGGTGACAAAAAAAAATCAAACAATAAGAAAAACGCATACTAGTTTCCCAATGCAAACGCCAAAGTCAAGTCCCCAAGTGAAAAATCAAAAGTACCAGAAATAAATAAACAAAAGCGCGCAGCTCGTAAAATATATATAGATAGATACATATATATGTATGTATATATTTGTATATTTTTGAAATAAACAAAGACTTAAAAATTAGCTGTGTGTGTGTTGAAAAACGTGTTTAGCCCAGACTGCGGGCATTGTGGTGATTAGTGATCAGTATTATAATCAACAAAAATATAACAAAAAAGTATTATTCACTTGCAAACATTCAAAAATAGACAAAAACACTCAAAATGGCATCACGCAAAGTGAGTTGGTTTTTTTTTACAAACTGTAGAATAAAACATAAACTTCGTCATCTATTTAACCTGTGCTACACTCAGAGAAAAACAATTCAAAAGCAAAGTTGTAAGCCTTGATGCAATATTTTTAGTTGGAAATACTTAATTAAAGAACATTAATCACATTAAAATTCATTATTTGAAGCAATCAGTCAAAAATATTGAGTCAAAGTTCTTTAATCTGGAAAATTAGTAATTTATTTCAGTTTTTATTTGTTTTGTACTTGAATCAAGAATCAGGTTCAGTGGCTTGTCTTTATTTTTCTCTATAAAAACCCCATATACGGATCCACAATTTCGTCATCTACTACACTATTTTCCATATATTCTTATGAATCTAGCTAAATTGGAGGACATCTGGCTTACATTATCTATTCATATAAAAACAACCAAAATATTTTGTCAATTATTTATTTTTAGAGAGAGAGAATGTAAAAATTGTTCTTGGCTGTTTTTGTGATGTGTAATTTAGTTGCACATAAATTCAAATTAATTAAAATGGAAGTGCATATTTATTTAGCATTTCATTACACTACGTGCGCTGATTCATGTTGCCCAGTTTTCGCCAACAAAAACCCACCTCCCCGCCACCGAGGAAAGTCGCTGCAAGTGGCGCCTCACGTTTTCCACATTGTATTTGTTGGCACCATTTTTGGTGCGAGGCGACTGTTTTAGATTTCCATATTGGGCCAAGTTGTTAGCTACTTAAAAACACTTGGAGAAAAAGTTGTTATAATTTATATTATTTTTATTAGTGTTATAATATTTTTCAAGGCGTTTCGATGATTGACTATGTGAATTCTTCCCAATAAGCTATAAATTCAAAAAGAAAATAATTGAAAACTCTATGCAGCTGCCAAGCCGACTTTTAACTTAGTTTTTCTCAGAGTATATATTTGTTGACAATTTAAGGTCAGTCAGTTGAGTCGACTGCTTAAAATGGTCACCCAAATTGGCACTCCCTTGTGGCACAAGCATCGAAGGATTTTTGTGAGGCAGATCAATTCAACTTTTCATCAACTGATCAACTGATCAGCTGATCAGTATTCAAGTTGCTGCTACGATTTGACTAATTTGGCTAAAATTAACAATTCTTAACCATATTGAGAAGGTCACATTTGCTTCGCTCATTCAAATGTCAGCTTGCATTTGTGAATGCCTCTCCCTCTCTCTCTCTCTCTGTCGCTCCCTAAGAGGGTGATTGCCAAAAGCAAAATTCACAAGTATGCCAAATATTTGACAACATTTATTTGTTTTTATTTTGGGTGTTTGAGTGTATGAATCATGAATTCAATATCATGTTGAATTATATGGAATTTTCTCCTATCTTTAAAACTGTGATAATTTAGCAAACTTGGAGTCAACGAAGCTTATGGATAAAAACGTTTTGAGGCATAAATGAAATTTTTACGCTTAACATTGTTCAAAGATTTATAAAAATATATACAAAATGTACACTATTTTTATTATTTCAAAACAATGGGAAGCTTTGAATTAGAAGTGTAACCACTCTTATTCGCTTTGGGCTATAACAGAAAATATTTACTCCATTTCCTCCATTGTTGACTCATTGATATTAATTAATTAATATTACTAATCAACATTTGTCTTTCGATATGGTAAATGGAATAAAGAAAAAAAGAATTATTTATTGAATATATAAACTTCATTTGAGCCTCTTCTGTTTATTTATTTTTATGAATTGCATACTTTGAGGCGAAGTTGTAAATTATTAAGCCGCAGAATTTTATTCATATAAAATATGTATAAACAATACTCAAAAAATAGCACACTACAAAACTCAATTAATAAAAAAATTGCTCTTTCAAAGAGTGCTTATTTTTCTAGAGCAGCAGAATATATGTTATTTTGCTTATTTATTTATAACAAATTCAGCAAGAGAATGGAATATTTTAATAATAATACACGCATACCATCGTTTTGTGCAGAGTGTAAAAGGCACTGAGAGAGTGAATGGCAGAGAGGGTCAACAATTTTTGAAGACGTTGCGAGAGAGTACAGAATGGGAGAGAAATAGAGGGAGAGAGAGAGAGAAAGAGAGCATGAGAAGAAGTGTGAATGCAAGCAAAAGACCGGTAAACAAAACAACAAAAAGACAAAGGCATCAAAAACAAACCGGTCATCGAAATGTTTGTTTTTGTATCAGGGCTGTTTCCAGAATATATTAAAGAGGGGGCTCAAAGCTAGTCGAATGAATTTTTCTCCGTATTTACAACTTAATAACTTAGAATCGTAAATTTTATTTTACATATTTTATTTAACACTACAAAAATGTCTCTCAAATGAAGCAAACTATTACACAATTATATGTGTACATAAATATATAAGTATATATGTATATTCTATACACACAATAAATAAAAAATATAAATATAAATGATAAATATTTTTTGTTATAAAATGCTAAACGCACGTTTACTTATTGCACAGAGTGTAAAAAGCGCGCAGCTGAGAGAGTGTAAGCAAGAGCGCCAAAATAAAGGAATTTTTTGTAAGCAACAGACACAACGAGAGAGAGTGACAGAGTGCAGCAGACAACACGAGAGAGAGAGAGAGCGAACGATCGCAAAAGAGAACGCTCGCCAAAGAGATAGAGCGTGATACACCGATAAACAAAAACAAGTAAGAAGCAAAAGCGTGATAGCGCCGCTCTCTGATCAACAGTGGCAGAGCCAACGACAACAAAAACAACAACAAATACTTTAACAGCAGCGACAACAAGAAAACCGGCCGTCAAAATGTATAGCGATCAGCAGCAGTTGGTTTTAGTTAACGGCGGTACGCTCAGCAGTAACGACGCAGCTGTCGGCGACGAGCGGCGAAGAAATCCAACAAATATCAGTCAACAACAAAACGCGAATTATACAAACGGCAACAGCAACATCAAGAACAACAACAACGGTCAAAAGCAGACGCAAGCGACATTGTTTCTAAACCACACCAACTACAAAAAGAACCCGCCAAATATACAGCCGCAGAGCAACAACAACAACGTCGCGTGTGCTTATACAAATTACAACAACAACAATTTTAGCAATTTAAGTTTTTACGCCCAGCAGCCAACAAGTAACTACAACAACAGCTCCAACAACAACAGCGAACTCAATCAACAAGTGCAGGTGTGTGTGTGCGTGCGTGTGTGTGTGTGGACTTCCATTGGTACCGCCTTTTCAGCTTTGCTTAAGAATTTTTTTTTTTTTGGTAGAGGAGAGCTTGTTTTTTAACTGCAACATTTCTATCACATTGTGCGAACATTTCGCTATTTCGAATTAATGAAAATGTTAATGAACTTCACACGCTGCGCAACGAGCGGCGCGGCGAATTAAGTTGTCCTCTCTCCGCTCTCGCCGTCGCTCCACTTTCTTCTTCTGACAGCCCTTTTTCATCGGACAGCCGGCTAATAAGTGTTGACAGCATAAAAAGTTAAAAAAAATAATCTAGCTGCCAAATGTGCAAATAACACTTGGGCTTAGAGTATTGATACCGACTGCAATAAGTTCTGCTAGCCATTGGCTCTAATGTTTTTGTTAGCTTTTTTGTAAGTGTTCCTATTAGAGAGCTAAATTCAGCTCTTAAATAGCCAGAAGGCCAGCACTGCTGGCTACCTACTCTATTTTGGTTGCCGGGAAGACGACAACACAGAACCAAAACACTTACGCACACCATCAAATGCAGACAGAGTCTCATACACACACACGCATATATATATACGTATATATATTCGGTCAAACTTTTGTGGCACTGGCACGCGAATGTTTTTTTTCTCCTTTCCGCTCTTTTGCCTTGCATTCAACTTTTTTGCCGTTGGCGAGCTTCTTTTTTATTGAGCGTTCTTCTTTTTATGGTTTTGGAAACCTTTAAGTTAGAGTAGACAAACTTCGTGGCGACTCTATTTTTATAAGCCCGTGTGGCCTGCCTGAAGAAGCGTTTGTGTGTGTGGAAAGTTGTCCCCAGTTGTACACTCCAACTTTGCTCTATTTGTGTGTGTGTATGAAAGTGGAACATGTCTGCGACGCTATGTGTCCAATGCCAAGCCCATAGTTCGTATAGAATACAATCCGCCACGCTCAATTGTTGGCAGTGTGTGGCAGAACTTTAATTTTTAAATACCCTGTATCCAAGTCCAAATAGTGTTGATCAGCATCTATTTCATTATTTTATCTGTTTAATATAAAAGCAAGCGATTAAAATTTCGAGATATTTATATATATTTTTCACATATACCATTTTAAGAAATATTCTTTGCCCATGCTAAAATATTTGACCGAATCTTTGGGTTAATTTTATGTGTTAGATACATTTTATTAAATATCTTTTCTAGCTCCTCTGAAAATTAGTAAATTTAATTTTTGAGATTCTCCCTTCTAAACTCTTAACATTCCTTAGAAAATAATCTAAATATAATAATAATATTTTTTTTTCGAGATTTGAAAACTGTTAAAAGTTGTCAAGTAATAATTTCAATATATAGATAATAATTTATAAGGTTCAGGTACAGGGTATTCACTAGTCGAGCGCAGTTATACTTGCTTATATTTATTGCATTTGGCATTAAGTGGTTTTCGTAGTTAAAGAGCGCAAGCCACCCACATTGAATCCTCATGTCATCTCACACATATCCATGTGGTTCACGTGACCAACTATCCACATTTCCATTTCCATATCCTGCCCCACTTTTTGCCAATCAACAACTAACGAATATTACCAACAGCAGCAGCCGCAGCAACAGCCGCAACAACAGCAACAGCAGCAGTCGGAAGACTACGACGAGAACTTTGACGAAGATATGGAGGCCGAACGGGATTTAGCCGAGGATGCCCAATGGAAGAAAATTCAACAGAACACGTTCACACGATGGGCCAATGAGCATCTGAAGACCATCGATCGTTCCATCAACAATCTGGAAACGGATCTTTCCGATGGCCTGCGTCTGATTGCCCTCATCGAGGTGCTCTCGCAGAAGCGTCTGCCCAAATACAATAAACGTCCAACATTCCGTAGCCAGAAATTGGAAAACGTATCGGTTGCCTTGAAATTCCTTCAGGATGAGGGCATCAAAATTGTTAATATTGGTAAGTGATTTCAAATTTTAATTAATTTATGTAAGATATGCTTCAAAAAGTCAAACGCAGATGTGGGTTCGATTTGAAAAATATCGGTTTCTGGGAATTTAGGATTAGCTTTTGAAATGGGTTGGGTTCCTAACGGATGTACAACTAACGTTTGTGGTCACATATTGGCAAAACACGTAGTGCGCTCTAAAGTCACGTTTTCTTTGGGCCAATGAGTCATCTTCGATTTGCAAATAACCTTAGCTGTGGTAGCTGCAATACAAAGTCTCAAATATTTTCACGCAAATTGCATAATAGGTGATAATTGTATTATCAGCGAGGAAAACAAAGAAAAGAAAACTAAATAAACGAAATAATATGTACAGTTAGCTAACAACTCCTCCATTGCATTCCAAACAAATTGTATTTTATAATTTATTTTTCTCATATGTTTGGTATTTTGTTTTGTAGCCTCGTTGTTTGACTACAAAATAAATGATGTCATATGTGGTTTAGGGGCCCAGCAGTCATTTAATGTATATATATATATATATATATATATATACACATATATCTATGAATTTGTATAGCGCCAGGTTTCAATGCGAGTTTTACTTTCATTTGTATTTGAATGCATAATTTAAGATCAGTACTCACTTGACAATAATTTTGCAGTTGTTGCACGATGCGAACACGTTTTTTTTTCCCATTATACTCATACAAATGTGTGTGTGTGTGTGTGTTTGTGTGTATGAGTGTGTCTGATGTCAGTTAAAGTACTCATATATATATTAATGAATGTTTCAAACTCACGGCGATCATTTTTGATGGCCGGCGTTTTCCCACAAAAGAACAGCAACGGAGCGTGGACAGTTTTGAAGGTTAGTTTCATTAGATGAGGCTTCACTGTGGCAGATGAGACCTTAACTTATCACGAATGCGTTCCAAACAATATGTTTGATATCACGCTAATTTGCATTGATTAAAGCTATTGAGCATGTGATATGCCAGCCTAGGTTCTTTGATGACTCAGTCCCAAAGCTCGAAACCTAAGCTCAACGTTTTCAGTTGATCACTCCGTCAGACTATGTATACCATATATATATTTATGTCTATTATTTCACGTGCACTGCTCGAAAATAAACATAAGAGGCCGCATTTGAAACTCATTACGTTGTTTGTACTTATTTCTAGTAATTAAACACTGCTACATTTTTACAGATATTTTTAGAGCTGAACATTAAAAATTAGTCAAATGTGTATAATGAAGTCGTGCAAAATTATTTACGAGGTAGAATCATCATTTATATATATTCTCAATCGGCATCAATAGTCAACTCGATTTAGCCAGTAAAAGACAATTTAAAGATGTATCTTGGTATAGTAAGCAAATATTGATATTTAACTTTAATATCAAGTATGTTTCTATTTGAACTGCGAATACTTGAGATGGGTTTATCTGAGCTTACTTTCAGTGCGACCCTTTTCTCTCACTGTGTAATGTAGTTCATATTTAATGGGCGATCCATGACGCAATTGATAAGCCACAAGTTTGTTTGTCAATCTCGACGAGTTCGAAAAGTTGCTTCAGTTCGATGGGTCTATATTGAATTTAGTTCCATTCAGATAAGACAGCAATTTGTTCAGTAGGTACAGATATATATATAAATATACATATATATATATATATAAATATGTACATTTATGTGCTTGGGGTATATTCCAGTATACTTGTGTACACAAAAAACCCGTTTGTCAATAATTGACAGCTACGTAAATAATGTTAACATTTATGTGTTTTTAAATGACATATTTTTTAGGGCTGCCTTCTGCTGTTATCAACAACAAAGTCGGGTAGAAACAATGCCAGGTTAACGAGTTATACCAAATTTAGAGAAATCGATTAGAGCCACATAGCCAGGCAAAGTATATTTTGCAAATAATTTGGAGAGAACTAATCAACAGTGCAAAATTTTGGACTTATCAAAATTGCGCATTGATAAGCTGACATATCTTTTGCCAAATTCTATGATTAAAATCTCGTCAAAGTAAAAAAAAATTAATGGCTGCTATGAATCATTCTTCAATATTAAAAGTATTTTAAGCAACCTGTTGGTGATTTAGACGGAAAATAACAATCCTATTTGATAAACTCAGTTATTCATTCATAACCGAGTGAATCATTTACTGAATTTTACATCACCAGAAACTTGCAGCTATGACAGACATATCTCTTGAATTCGTCATTTGCTGCCACTTAAAGAGAAAACACATCACAGTTTTATTTATTTGAGCCAATTGAATTTCATTGCATTAATACAGTTAATGAATTTAATGTTGATTCAAGACGCACCTTTTCCTCTAAAAGTTAAAAGACAGAGAGAAAATAGCTTTTCGAAACTCTGGGAACACTGAAACCGATCTGCAAGTGAAACTGGTTTCCCAAAACTCAACTCTACTCAACTCCACTGTCAAAATTCATTTCTTTGCGTTTTTTGTTTCATTTTTTCTTTTTGTTGAGCTCTTTTGTGCTGTCAATTGAATTAGCGCAAAAGTCGTATGAAGTTATATATATAAATATATACATGTATGTGTATCTACACCAAGGCCCCAGTAACAAATTTGTAGAATTCCTCGCGTCACTCGTATCTCAAAAATGTTTGCGTTTAAAATCTACCAAACAAATATAAAAAAAAACAACCCGAAAAAAATGATTAAAACAGTCGCGCGCAATAAAATGCAAAAAAAGTTAAGAAAAAAAAAAAATACTAAGCAAAGAGAAACAAGCCTAATACGTGTGGGGATACATATAAAAGTCGCTCAGTTTGCTCAATGACATCATCTGCGGCTTTTTATGGAGAAGTTTGCACTGCTTAAAAAAATAAGTGTCTTTTGGGTTGTTTTTTCAATTTCGTACTCTGAACGCATTGAAAAAAAAAAACCAAAAAATGTATAAAGTTCTGCAAAATAATATAAGAAGCATCTGCAACCCCCAAAGGTATATATAAATTTTGGATCAGCATCATCAATTGAGTCTATTTAGCCATATCAGTCTTGTAGTTTGTGTGAACCAGTGGTTTCAAGGGATTTCAGAATTAGAGACTGAGGATCTTAAGCAAGTTCTCATATATCACAGGCATCTCAAGTTCACTTTATCGGTAACATTCCCATTGATCTCCGATAGCAATATTTAAAGATTTTTTTTGCACATTGTTGGATATAAAAATCTTGATCAATATAGGTTAAAAAAACGCCGAAGGAATCTGAGGACGTCTGAGTCTTATTCGAAGAGGAAAACGACTTATCAGAGGTATAGATTTTAGTCCGCTCGACTAGAATATTCTTCTTTGTTCATCTTTCATTTTACCGATCTTAAAGTAAACCTTTGAGGCGCTTTTCTGGTTATAGAGTTCGCAGTTGTCTAGTTCAATTTGTCACAGCCAATTGATTGTTATTGATGATGATGATGCCATATGGTGAAGCCCTTGGTTTGCCATGGATGAGTCAAACAGTTAGCCACATTTTAGTTTTATTGAGGCTTCATGTTTCGTCTGACCCAAATTCAGTTATTTTTGATTGCTTGTTAATAATCATTACAAATATGAAATATGAATTCTTTATTGACGAAAATCATAAAAGAACTATAATTTTTACAGTAAATTCCCTATTTATATTTTGGCTATAACTCGAATGTGGGCGATTCATCTTATAATCTTATCAGGTGCGCTTCCCGTCGTTAATATATTTGATAGTAAACATTTACTCTCTTTTTAATTTAGGTATTTCCGTAAAAGTGCAAAATTGATTAAGATTTACGATAGTAATTATTATGTTTGTGCTTTTTTTTAACATTTTAATGATTTTCCAACAGGGGATTTCGTGTTTGATGTATTTTTATTTTTTTAATCTTTTGCTTGCAATGTTTGTTATTTATGGCAGAATATTATTTAAGATCGATGGGAAAATTTAATTTTGTGAGAAAAATTAAATTTTCATGCAGTGCAGAAATTTTAAGTTTATATTTTATTGACAGTGATTTTTGGCTTTTTAAGCATAACTTTTTTCTCAGAAAACTTTGTTAATTTTAGCTTTAACTAAATAGATTACAGATTATTTTTAGAGCATTTCAATGTCGTTTTTAAATATTTATATTAATACAGCTTCTGGATTTTGCTCCTTCCTGCTTAACAAACAAGATAATTTATGTAGTTTCCGTTGAGTTCTTGTTTTTTTGTTTTTAAGCAACATATTTGCTTGAGCCAAACTCACGTAGATGAATCAGAGTCGATTTTCGAAATTGTTGACAATGTGTATGCAACCCACATTATCAGTGTGTTTCCGTTGAATTTTTGCTGACCAAGACTCAAATTTATTTAATAATGATGGTGAGGTGCACTGAGCACGTATTAATCATGGAATATAATATATTGATAATATGACGCAATCAATTGGAACGATGTCGCGTCACGGTTGTGTTGCATCGCATCACTTTAAATAGAAATGATGCGAAAAAAAATAATAATAAAAAATACTCTTGAGACTGTAAACACTCTGTGTCATGGTCAAAATACAATTTTACAATTGTGATTAGTTTAAGGTTTATTATTATTATTATTGTGGAACTGAGCAATCGGGCCTTGGGCAATATTTTCTCCTCCAACGTCTCTCAATTTAGTGACTTGTTCAAATTAGCAAGAGGCTGTTGGTGAGGAACGGAGACCCGGTTCAATTAACCCCAAAAGAAGAAAAAAAAAATCAAGTGCGCGACAAATAAAAATTACAATGCTTGAGAGAAATGCCACAAAAACAAAATGTGTGCCACAAGTTGAACGAATTCCTTTCGTGTGGCCGGCTTCATGGCCCACGCCAAAAGCTGTCTAAAACTGAGCTGAGACCGGCTTAAAGTTGCGATTGCGTTGATTGTCGTTGGCGGTTGGTGGTAACAATGCACTTGAAGAAATAATTGGTGAATGTTGTCAGTCAAGGTCGTAAATCATAGACTAGAGAATGAAAATCTCCTTAAATGTTAAAAATCTGCCGGGAAAGGCTAAGAACAATTGTTCTACTTAAAAAACATTTATTATTCAACTTTGAAAAACAATACTAAAATCAGTTTTGACTGGAGTTAAATCCCATTTTAATTTTAAACTAAGAGTTAGAACATTTTTCACTTGAAACGGAACCGGATCCGTTAAGCAATATTAACTGATTAGAATATTACTATTTGCCAAACTTTTCGTATGTATCAGAACTGTAAGATATCAATGCGAAACCGAATACCGAAAAAAATTAGGAAAAATATATAATCTTTACCGGAACTGTACGTACCAGACGCGGAACTTGAACCGGAACTTAATTTTGTTTCAACTTGTTTTAAGTAATTTGTATTTGTATTTTATTTGAATGATTGAAATGTAAAAGTTTGATTTTTGGAAGCAAGAATGATTTTAAAGAGTTGCAAATTAGTTATTAAAATTAAAACTGTACTAGAATTTTTTCTGAGTGCGTCTTTTAACTTTCTTAGCAATAAGCGAGCGGAATCCGTGGCAAAGTGAGCACCGTTTGCCCTGCCTCTAATTAAATTAGCGACGCGAACGCGCCTCTGGGTTGCTAAGCCGATCTGCGGCGTCTACATGATTAGGCCAAATAACTGGTTTTTCTGCGGCAGTGCCGTTGGAAAAATTGTCGGAAAATCACAGCGCTTTAGTTATCTCCGGTTTCCGTGTCTCTCTGTTTCTGTCTCTGTCTTTGAGTCTGTCTCTGAGTCTGTCTTTGCTGCAGCTGCTGTGGTATGCCGCGTGCCACGCCAGAACGTGTCTGACGACTGTGACCCAGCCAGTTTGGCCACGGCCCCATTCATCATCAAAAGACTCCAATTCCGACTCCAGCTGAGTCTTGGACTTGCCAACTTGTACAATCTCTGATTGTTTTTGTTGTTGTTGTTCTTGTTGTTTATCTGTGTAAATTAAGTAGTTTTCTGCAGTTGTGCGCTTAACATCATAATTCTTGGAGTTGATTTCCTTTGCTTTTGATACGACTACTTAAATATGCCATGTCATCGTGCCGCAAACCAGCTAAATTCTTCTCTGAAAAAGATTAAAGTGATTTCTACAAATTTCGTGGTTTCAGCAGATAAAGCGTTTTCCGCAGAATACCACAAAAAATTGCGTTTATAATCTATAATAATCTTGAGCAAATGTTCGTTTGCTAATATATCATTATAATTGCAAAAAAAAAAAAATATGTAAAAATGAGTTTGCATTTATCGTATTTGATTAGAAACTTGAGAGCTATGAAAAATGCATACTGGAAAAATGTATCACTTATGAAATTCTTCTGCCTTTGTTGCATGAGGTTCTCTTAAATTTTCTATGTGGTGGAAGATAATCTTCTGTTTGTGTAGGGTATATAAATGATAAAGCAATCATGTTCCAAAAAATTTATGAATTGATAATAACAACAAAAAAGCCCCAAAAAATCGATAACAATGTTATCGTTAGATAAAGTTTATTTTTATTTGTTTATGAAAAAATACAGTAGCAGTTTGTGGTTTTTGGTGCAACATTTAAAATCGTATAGGGTATCTCCGAGTCGAGCTTTCTCCTTTATAACACCTAAACACTACTACTTGATTGCCAGACTCCGGTTGGGGAATTTTGACATTGTGCTGTCAAAATATCTGTGGATAGTATCAAGCACTTATGTAGATTTACATGATGTTGCAACAAAGTGGCATGAAGTCGCTGCAGCTCATAAAGCAAGGGTTGGGCTGCCACTTAAAGGTGGTGCCCGCACTTGCTCTGTGTGTGTAGAGACTATAGACAGTTGAGGGTCTTGACTCTTCCGCCTCGTGATTAGCTGAAATATGTTCACACTTATGCATATGTATGGGCTCCGGGCTGTGGGCTCCTCTTAAGTGACGTGACTCGTCCGGGACTGGGAACGGGAAAAGCATATTTAATATGCATTAACTGAAGGAGGAGGGGAAGGAGGATGAGGAGGCGTGGCGGGTCGGCAGCTGATGGTTATCGCAGTTATGGCATACTCAATGGCATTTATTAGCATATTTCTACATGGTTAACTGGCATTCTATCGCATGTCGGGGCCAAGAACAAACAAAACATTGAGTTGACACGAGGAGGAGATGTTCGTTCCAGTTGTGCAGAGCACAGTTAGACATTCTCTTCAGATCGAAGCATGCCAGCCACACAACTGACTGCCTGCCTGCCTACCTGGCTGCCTAATTAGCCAAATCATCTGTCTCTATCTCTTATTGGCAATGGTTTTTTATTTTTTTTTATTTATCTGTTTTTTTTTTTTTGCAATGATCCGTTTTAATGGCTGCTTTCTTTTGACTGAAGCTGGGAGCCAAGGCAGACGGGGCATTAAAGTAGCCATGGTAATACATTTGTAATGCCAACATTTTAAATGGTCATTGAGTTGTGCGTCAAAATGGCCACAGCTCTGACAATTTTACGGCTTTTGACTAGCCGGTTATCTTCTCTCTCTCTCCCTCTCACTCTTTCTACCCCCTCTACGTTTAACAGTTTCTGTCTCCACTCTCCGCACAAGTGGCACTAAAAGTAAACAATGCCAAATTGCAAATTTTGCAAAATGTGTCGTCGTCGAAGCATCGAGGCAAAAAGGCGTCCGAGTGTTTTGCCATAACAAGAAAAGCCACTGAACACACACATGTTTACTAATGTGTGTGTATCTGTGTGTGTGTGTGTGTGTATCTGTTTGTTTATGGAGGAGCTGTATCAGTAAATGGTTTATTGGCTCGTTGAGCAGGCAAAGCAGCGGCAAAAGCGTTCTACTAGAAAGCACCCAAAAAGACCACACAAATAGATATGCTTGAGAAGATATGATAGGATTTAGATATATTTGTTCTCTTTATCTATTTTCTATCAATAAAATAATCAAAGAGATTAGTTTGAAGATTTTCTAAAGTTAATTATTCGCTTTAAATAATATTCGTGAGATATTTAAACTAATACAAACTCTACAAATAGGTAAACAATATTTATGTAATTGATTTTTCATATGCTTCTATGTCTATTTAAAATTGTTAAATTCTTAAAAATAATAAAATAATTCTTAAAAATAAATTATTATTCGACTTTTAACAATTATTTTTTGGTAGTTGTTAGTAAATATATATTCTTCTTAAACTATAGGTAAACATTTTAGTTTATTGATTGGCTCTTATGTTTATTTATCTACCTGCTATATTTACATTGAATATTTCTTACACAATAACTTAAGCAACTAATTGTATGTATCTTGTAAAGAATATTTAATGAAAAATATAAATATAAAATATCTAAACATTTGCCAGTGAAAATGCTAATATGATAAACAAAAGTTCCACATAGCTAGTATAATTCAAATCCTATAAAGAAAGAAAACCTCAAGTTGTTCAAGATTATGAATTAAATTATTAAATTAACATATTTCTTCATTCTTCAAAAATGAGCACAGTTTTATTGCAGTGTATAATTACAAGCACTGCATAGCTTATAAAGATAAGCAGCCTAGCGGCAGTCGCATACTGACGAACGTCACTGTGTCCGACTCTTGTCACTTAGAATCTGACTGTGGCATGCAACTGTGTGTATTTGTGTTTGTGCATTTGAATGCTGCATTTGGTTACAATCGGTGACCAATCGGCGAACAAGTTAAAGTTTCGCTAAACTTTCACTATAAAAATGATAAAGCGCATTTCACAACATTAACAACAAACGATGACATTTTTTTTCTGCAATGCGTCGCTTGTTTTTAGGCCCGCATTTCCACTAACAGTTTTATGCTGGCCATAAGACAGTGACAAGTTTTCACTTGGTTGGGGAGCAGCTAACTTGTTCAGATGTTGGGTAATCTTCAAGTTTCAGCACCCATCGTCGATAAGAAATAGAGAACCTTTCACTTTGGGCTTCCAGCAAAAAAAACAATAGTTAAGCTTATCAAATTGGCATCGTTTTTAGTTCATTAAACCCACATAATAAAAATAAAAATACAGTTCGATTTAAAAACGATTATCATAACAAAAAGAAGAGATGTCTGTTGACGACAAAAATTAAATTTTTTGCTATTTCTGCTTTAAGGCCAGAGCTCTGAACCGGCTCGGCGAGTTGGTCGCGTGCACAAATCAGCCCTGAACTTGACCAGGCCAAAACACACACACACACACACTAACTGAATTGTTGTCGTGGCCGTGACTCTGTAAATAGAAACAAGATGTTGTAGCAAGTTGTTGTAACAGTTAGCAAATGCCTTTGCACATAATTGGCAGCTTGTGGTGCATGCAACAAGTTAGCAACAGCAGTGTCGGCATTGACAGATGGGGAATGTTGCTGCCTGCGGATGCTGCGGCTGCTGCTATGACTGCTGCTGTAGCTGCTGCTGCTGCTGGTGTTGCAAGTTGCAGTTGCAATTGGCCACAGCTGTAATTTATAGATTTATTAAGCTTTCGTAACGGTGATCTTGAGCATTCTATTTGCGGTTGGACATGAATTAACAGCTTTACACAGCGAGAAATTATACAAGTATTGAAAGTAGAGTATTTTTTTTTTAAATCATAATTCAAGTTAATTCTTTAATTGTGTAATTTTTCTCTCAGTCTAACAGATGATTTATTTGGTTTTTAAATTGCAGACTCTTCGGACATTGTCGACTGCAAGCTGAAGCTGATACTGGGTTTGATATGGACTCTCATTCTGCACTACTCGATCTCGATGCCCATGTGGGATGGCGAGGATGAGAAGCAATTGAATGGGTCGGGACATACGCCCAAGCAGCGGTAAGTTATCTTTAATCTCTCCAACTAAATTATGATCATGTTGCTCATGTTGCTCAAGTTGTGTGTGTGTTTCTGTTTGCAGTCTGTTGAATTGGATACACGCCAGGATACCAGATATGCCAATTAATAATTTCACCAACGACTGGACCACAGGCAAGGCTGTGGGCGCTTTGGTTGATGCCTGTGCGCCTGGCCTGTGCCCCGACTGGGAGATGTGGGATCCCAAGGATGCCGTTCAGAATGCCTCGGAGGCCATGGGTCTCGCCGATGATTGGTTGAATGTGCGTCAATTGATCAAGCCGGAGGAGCTTGTCAATCCCAATGTGGATGAGCAATCGATGATGACATATTTGTCGCAATATCCCAACTCCAAGCTAAAGACCGGTGCCCCACTGCGTCCCAAGACGAATCCCAATAGGTAAGCAGACATTTGGTTAAGCGTTTAGGATTGTCTTCTTCTTTTTTTTTACAAGAGTAAGCTGCATCTTGAGATAACTTTGCAACTGTGGCACGTAATATTTCCAACTCAATTTTCTTCGACTTTTAAATTTCATTTTTTTTTTTTATCGTGAAATGCATTTTTGATACCAAGCTGATCTTGTCTCTCTCTCTCTCTCTCTATCTCTCTCTCTTTCTCTGTTTTACTGTTTCTCTATTTTGTTTCACTCCAAATTCTACAAACATATTGTTTTTGTGTATTGTATTTATGCATAACTTATTGAATATTGTTCTCTTTTTTTCTTATTATTTTCCCAAACCGCTCACATATAAAATGTTTATATATTTTATATGCACTACTCTACCTGCCTATCTATAATAAATATATATATTTATGTATATATATATATATATATATATATATGTGTGTGTATATGTCTGATTATTGCAAAACTCAGCATTCCTCCGCCGCGGTAAGTTCTCGGCATGCTTTTTTTTAGTTTTTTTTTTTTTTGTTTTTTTGTTGGTTTTTTTGACGATCGTTTCTTTTGGGGTTTACGTTTTTGATATGTATTCGTTTTTCTCGTTGGCTACTTTAGGCATTTTGTATCTGTGTGCGACGGCTTCACATGATTTAAATGTTCTACCAGTTTTATTTTTGTATCTTTTTTTTGTTTTTTTGTTGTGTTATCTGCGGCTTTGCGTTGCGCCTAGCCTTGAGCGCGCGTATCTAATGGATACTTCTCAACACGCTGGTTGGCATCGCTGTGTCTGGCTTCTGGCTGCCTGCTGCTTTTCATGTTGATCTTGTTGCTGTTGTTGTTGTTGTTGTTGCTGTTGCTGTTCCAGCTTCGCTCTTGGCTCTTGTATATAGCAAAATTCTTGTTCGCTTTGTGCGGCTTCATTAGCGCATTTTACTGCCAAGCTATTAGCACTATAAGCAATTTATTTTCCGTAACATATTTCTATTTATGCCAAGTTAATTTGCATAGTTTTGACGTCATTCTTTGAGCCCATCAATGTATGCAACGCTCTAGAAAAGGATTTGTTTCGAAAAATAGGACGCGAAAAAACAAATGATTTTCAGAATTATGTACTCGATCTTTATTTTGTAAAAATTGGGATTTGTTTCCAATTTAGTTTAAAATAACTCATTTGTCCTTTAAATTCCAAGTTTTTGTTTTCTTTTCCATTTCCAAATTAATTTTTTTTATATATCTATCTATCTCTGTTGCAAAATACTTTGCGCTTTCTGCTCCATTTTGTTAAAATGCCATTGCTGAACTGCCACGCCCACATTTAAGTTGCAAGCAAGCTGCATTTTTTTAAAGCTACCAAAAAAATCGTTGCATAGTTTTAGCTGCTCAAATTGAATGATGCACATCTAAAAAACGCTGCATATTTCTCAGCTGGCTGCGAAAATTGTATCAATAATCAAATATAATTTTTTGAAAATGTAGTTCGATTGCTAACTCGTTGCTAAGCTGAAAGCTAACAATTTACTAATTATCATTTCTCACAGAGTGCGTGCTTATGGTCCTGGCATTGAACCCATTGGTCCTGTGGTTGGTGCGCCAGCCAACTTTACAGTTGAGACTTTCTCGGCAGGCAAAGGTAAGCAATACAATGACAACTTATAATTCATAATATTAATCTTGTACTTGCTTAGGTGCTGTCGATGTGAACATCGAGGGACCCAACGGTGTGGTTGAGAAGGCCGATGTACGCTTCAACAATGACAAGAATCTCACGTACACCATTTCGTATATACCCAAGGAGGAGGGTGATCACAAGGTGGCCGTTAAGTTCTCGGGTCGTGATATACCGAAGTCACCGTTCCCCGTTAAGGTCGAGGGTCATGCCGGCGATGCATCGAAGGTGAAGGTAACCGGTCCGGGCATTCAACCCAGCGGTGTGACCATCAAGAAACCCACCTTCTTCGATATACTCGCCAAGGATGCGGGTCGCGGTGTTCCCGAGGTGATCATCATTGATCCGGCCAATCACAAGACATCGGTGGCGGCCAAAGTGCGTCAGTTGGAAGATGATACTTGGCGCTGTGAATATGTCACCGCCCAACAGGGTCTACACTCGGTGAATGTCTTCTTTGCCGGCACACCCATACCGAACAGTCCATTCCCCGTTAAGGTTGCCCCACTCTCCGATGCGCGCAAAGTTCGCGTCTCTGGCCGGGGACTGCAGGCGACCGGGGTGCGTGTTGGTGACGATGCGGACTTTAAGATTCATACCGAGGGTGCCGGCGAGGGTGTGCCCGAGGTGCGCGTCATTGGGCCCGGTGGTATGAACCAGAATGTCATGCAGTCCAAGGTCGATGGCAATACGTACGAGTGCCACTATTATCCGACCAAGGAGGGTCGCTATGTGGTCATGGTCACGTTCAGTGGCCAGGAGGTGCCCAAGTCACCGTTTGAGGTGAAAGTTGGTCCCAAGAAGGAATCCTCCATTGTTGCTTATGGTCCGGGTTTGAGCAGTGGCGTCATTGGCTATCCGGCCGCCTTTGTGGTGGAGACGAATGGTGAGACGGGCGCCCTCGGCTTCACTGTGGCCGGTCCCTCGCAGGCCGAGATCGAGTGCCATGATAATGGTGATGGATCCGCATTGGTCAAGTATCATCCAACTGCCGTTGGTGAGTATGCCGTGCATATTCTCTGTGACAACGAGGACATACCAAAGTCACCGTTCATTGCCCAAATACTGCCACGTACCGATTTCCATCCGGAGTTGGTTAAGGCCACAGGTCCGGGTCTGGCCAAGAATGGCGTGACCGTCAATCAATCGACCAGCTTTGATGTGGACACCAGCAAGGCGGGCAATGCCCCACTCGATGTTATCGTTCAGGATGTCTATGGCAACAAGCTGCCCGTGCAGATCAAGAGCAATCCCGATGGCACCAAGAAGGTCACCTATACGCCCACTTCCGGGGTGCCACACACTGTGGAAGGTAAGTTGAGATGTTCAAGCTGTGGCATGTGTCCATGTGGCTTAACTGTTATTACTTCGTGCAGTCAATTATGGAGGCGTTTCCACGCCCAATTCACCGCATCGCATCTATGTGGGCGTGCCCGTGGATGCGGCAAAGGTACAAGCTTTCGGACCCTGGCTGCAGCCGGGTGTGCGACCCAATGTGGCTACCCATTTCAATGTGGATGCACGCGATGCTGGCGATGCGGAGCTGAAGGTGAAGGTTGTGCACGAGGACACCAAGTTGGATGTGCCCTGCCGCATCATCGACAACGAGGACAGCACGTATTCGGTCGAAGTCATTCCACCCATGAAGGGCGCCTACACCACGACCATGACCTATGGCGGTCAACGTGTGCCTCTGGGACAGAAGGTGGTCGTCGAACAGACCGTGGATGTGTCCAAGATCAAGGTCGATGGGCTGGAGCCAAGTAAGTACAATTTACATACACAACTAACTTGACTAAAGCCCATTTTAGAATCTTTAATTACTACGCACTCAGATAAAAACATGTTTAAATATTTCTTAACTGAGGAACTTGATTCAAGGTTTTAAATCAGTTCTGTTATCGTATTAATCGTTATCGTTATCGTTTTTCTCTGAGTGTTCGTTCATATTGTGAGTTTTGTATTCATGGTCTTAAGTCCAAGTCATTTCACATTCACATCCACAAAAGCCGCGCCTCTGAACAGTTTGCAGCAGTTTCGCATTATCACCCATGGTCTGCCCAAGGCGGATTTGGCTGTGACGATAACCAGTCCGTCGGGCAATCGGGTTAAGGCCCACATTATACCCACGGCTGAGGGTTTTCTGATCAACTTTACGCCCACACAGCTGGGCGAATATCTGCTGAGCATTTGCTTTGGCGGCACACCGATAACGCCACGCCCCTTCCGCCTACAGTGTTTGACCGGCAGCGATTCCAACAAGGTGCACGCCTACGGTCCGGGCCTGGAGCGTGGTATTGTTGGTCAGCCGGCGGAGTTTATGATCGATACCCGGGGAGCGGGACAAGGTGGACTGGGCGTGACCGTCGAAGGGCCGTGCGAGGCGGCAATTAATTGTCGGGACAACGGAGATGGCACCTGCAACGTGGCCTATCTGCCAACGGAGGCGGGCGACTACAGTGTTAACATTACGTTCAATGAGCGCCACATCACTGGCTCCCCATTCCAGCCGCTCATTGTGCCCGTGCCGAATCTGAAGAACACACGAGTCAGCGGCATCGGCATCCAGCCGCATGGTAGGAGTTCCCATTGCCAAGTTACGAGTTGCCAAATTACCAAAAGTACTTCAATATGCTGCCGTGTAAACACCTCTAATCTGCCAAAGCTCTAATCCAGACAGCCAATGCCCAAATTAAAGCCGAAAATCGCTGCAGCCTAATCTCTGATTGCCTCCTTGCCACCCTACGTTGTTCTTCTTGTTGTTGTGTTGTTGTCCTGCTTGTGTTGAATTCTAAACCATTTTGATATACTAATCGCATCTCATTGTTTATATTTTGAATCGTTCTCGTTGTCCGTTGAAGATGGCTAACACTTGAGACCCATCGCTAATCTCTTTGATTTTTGCTCATTAGGTGTGATCATGAATGCCGCTACAGACTTTATGGTCGATATGAGCAAGGTGGGAAGCAATATTGAATCTGGCAAGCTGTCTTGCGCCATCTTCGATCCCAAGGGACATGTGCTGCCCAGCAAGATGGTGCAGGGACCCACAGACGACATCTTCCGCATAATGTACACACCCTTTGAGGCTGGTCGTCACACCATTGAGCTGATGTACGATAATATACCGGTGCCGGGATCACCGTTTGTCGTGAATGTGAAGAGCGGCTGCGATCCGACTCGCTGCAAGGCCTATGGTCCTGGTCTGGAGAGTGGTCTGACCAATCAGAAGAACAAGTTCACCGTGGAGACCAAGGGAGCCGGCAATGGCGGCCTCTCGCTGGCCATTGAGGGACCCTCCGAGGCCAAGATGGTCTGCACGGACAATCGTGATGGTAGCTGCGATGTGGATTATCAGGCCACGGATCCCGGTGAATATGATATAACCATACGATTTGCGGACAAACATATACCCGGCTCGCCGTTCCGTGTGCTCGTCGAGGGTAGTGTGGATCCCAGCAAGGTGAAGGTCTACGGTGCGGGCATTGAGCATGGCCAGGTGCGCGAGAGTGTACCCACTCTTTTCAATGTGGATGTGGGCGAGGCTGGTCCTGGCCCCATTGCCGTCAAGCTGACCAATTCCGAGGGCATACCCGTCGACAATCTGAGCGTCGAGGATAAGGGCAATTGCATTTATGCGGTGCACTATGTTCCGCCCAAGGCCGGCTCCGTTCTCACTTGCCAAGTGAAGTTCGCCGATGTGGAGGTGCCATGCAGGTAAGTTCACCACAAATCAATTGGACATCTTAGCTGATCTAAGTTAAATGGCATACCTATTTTTAGTCCCTTTGTGATGACCGTTTTCCCCAAATCGGAGGCGACCAAAGTCACCGTCAAGGGTGTCAACGAGAAGAAGAAGACACCGGCCTCGTTGCCCGCCGAATTTGAGATTGATACAAAGCAAGCCGGTCAGGCCGACATCAATGTGGCTATCAAGAATCCCAAGGGCAAGGCAATGCAGCCACGCCTTGAGGAGGTAGCCAGTGGCACGTATGTAGTCTCATTTGTGCCGGACGAGTGTGGCACGTATCAGTGCAGCATCAAGTATGGCGACAAGGAGATCGAGGGCTCACCCTTCAAACTCGAAGCATTCCCCACCGGCGAGGCCAAAAAATGCAAACTGGTCGAACAGGCGCCCAAGATTCAACCATCCGGCAGTCACTCCCATATCAAAGTGGATGCACGCGAGGCTGGCAACGGAGCCGTTACCTGCAAGATAACCAATAAGGCCGGCAGGTCTGTCTAAAGGAGTCGTGGCATCAATTGTTAAATATCTAAATATATATTTCTCTTTCTTCTGCAGTGAAATTGTTGACATTGATGTCATCGAGAAGGATGGCTTCTTTGACATTTTGTATGCCCTCAACGATCCTGGAGACTATGATATCAACGTTAAGTTCGGTGGCAAGGATATACCGAACGGTAGCTTCTCCATTAAGGTAGCCTGAATTCAGACATTTACAAACAAAACAAAAAAACAAACAAATTCGTCACAACTCTAGTCAACAACAAATGCGATAAACTTTGTTGAAAATTAGCAATTATTATCATAATTTATATTTATCGAAACTCTAGTCAAATAAGCCAAACAGGATCATCTGATATATACTCTAATCTACTCTAGTCAAATCTTACAGTCATTTTTTGGTGTTTGTGTTTTGTGTTTTGTCCCCCCTCAATGTTAACGTGTCTCAAATCAATTGATGTTAAATGAAAAGTCAAAATTCGTATTGTTAGCAATACAAATGAAGAAAAAAAACACGCAAACAATTTACGTATATATATATATGTATATATATAAATCAAGCGTATATATTAAAGCAATGAAGACCCAGCAATAAAACAAAGAATACAATTTTAAGTGCAACATTGTAAAACATGACAACATAAAATAAATGAAAACAACAAAACAAACTTTGTTAAAAACCACTCGAAATCAAAAAAAAAAAAAAAACTTACAAATTTGAATCGCATGCAAATGTTAATCATTTTCAAAATTATACAAAATCTGCTCTGCTATGCCAAATTACAAAATGCTTTGTTTTACATTATGCATAAAATGCACAAAATTATTCAATTGTTTTAATGCTTCATTAGTATGTATGTATTAGTATGCGTAAGTTGTTTGTGTGTATTTGTAATTGCAATTTTTATAACACCAAATATATATATTTTTATATATATGTATATTCCTAGCCGCACAACCAATCCTACACCCCATACAATTGCATTGGTTGCGCAAAATTTTCAAGCTTAAGCATAATTACTCAAAAAACAAAACAATATTAATTTATAATAATTGCTAATTTAACAACAAAATTTCTTTCGCTAACCCCCCAAATGTTCGAATACTTAGCAATATTAAATATATATTTCTTTCAGCATAATCGTAAGTATAAAATGCCTGACAGCTTGAATAATGAACTGTCTGAAAAACCGTGACAAGTTTATTAGAATCCGCAGCAGCAGCAACAACAAATGTGTTGTGCATCCTTCGAGCAGAACAATTTAAATTAAACAACTTGCAATTTGCGGGCACTCTGCCCAGAAAAGTACCCAAAAACCGTATTCTATATTAAAGCAAACCATTTATTATGTTAATTCTTAACAGTTTCGCTTAATTAGCCAAGTGTAAAATTGAATTTCGTATACCATGTGGAAAACATATGTTCAATGATTCTCGTAAAGGGAAATATTGTTGTCCGTTTTATGACAGCTCTCCATATTTTCGAATACGTTATTATGCTAATGCTAACATTGTCTACGTGACATCAGCCAAGTGTCTGATGCGCTTTTAAGAAGGCTATAATGTTTTTATTGTTTACACAGCCCACTAATGTATATATAGACTTCCAAAGTAACATCAAATTGGGAACAATCTGTGTGGTTGATCAATTTAATTTATTTATGTCTTTAGACGGTTGTCCAACTATACGAGTAAAACATTAATAATAGGCTCGTAAGATTGTGAATGCATCTAAAGGTAGATTTCTGGTGATTTTCTAAAAGATACATTTTGACTTCTCACCTTGTCAATTTATTATAGCTCATTCGAGTCTGCATTTATTTACAGACTATGCTTTCTTTTCAAAACTTGGCATCCTCCTCACCATTGGCGAGAAAGTAATTGAGTGGAAAACAGATTAACACATTGTATACAGTTGAGATAAATTGCACTTATTAATAATTAACAATAATAATTAACAATTTTATAAAAATACTCATTCTAAAAGTGCAACGCTGAGCAAACATTTGTGTTAGCATAAAAATTGTAATTTTTTGAGTGTTCAACAAAATATTTATATATACTACATTATACATATATCTATATATATATATTTATATATATATATATAAATCTGTATACCTGCTATGTAGCTGAATTATATATATTTGTATATGTGTACAACTTTTATTTATACAGTGGTGTCAAGCTTATTTCAGATGGTGTCTAGCAAAAATTTTTATTGCCTGCCATAAAATAATTATACATTATTTTTCAAAAATTCCAAAGACCCATGGCAGGTACATGTATTGACCACCGAAATTAATATATGACCCTAATAAACTGGGATTTCCCCACCCGTTAGGTCGGGTTATGTAAAAAAGTACCGCTATTTAAGATGAAAGGTTATTTCGGATGGTTACATTATGGACACCTGGGTGCCATAAAACCCGGATTTTTCTACCTAAAGTTGAATTTTTTCGTTAAGAATAGACCAATCCTCCGTAGCCAGTTTATTTTTTTCCTGCATTTCGGTTGCAATAAGCCAACAAGGACCATGGGCAAACTGACTTCCATTGAGCAAAGGAAACTCATCCTGGAACACTTAAAAATCGGATATTCATATTGCCAAATAGCTAAAATGGTCAAACTAAACACCTTAACTGTATTCTACATCATTTGGAGTTTCGTGGACGAAAATTGGACAGAGGACAAGGGCGGAATTGCACCAAACCCGATTTTCACCGAGCAGGACGAGCCAAGGATCATCAAGATTTCAAGGGGAAATCTTAAGCTATCGGCTCAAAAACTGACTCAATAGGTGCAGGATGAAATAAGGAAAAAGTTCAGTATGGGAACTGTGCTCCAAGTTCTGCGCAACCATGACTTTAAGGCCCGAGTACCACAGAAAATGAAATTTGTAAAAGCAAAAAATAGATGGTCGAGGATGACGTTCGCCAAAATCCACTTGGACAAGGATTTGGAGTTCTGGAACACAGTCATATTTGAATATGAGTACAAATTCAACATTTTTTGCCAGGACGGATGGAATTATATGTGGCGACACTCCAATACTGAGCTGAAGCCCAAACACTTAAAGGCAACAGTCAAGCACGGCGGAATAAATGTTTTGGTATGGGCATCTATCTCGGCAGCCGGTGGCGGAAATTTGGTCATTATTGAAACAACAATGGACAAGAATGTGTACTTTGATATACTAAAGGAAAATTTACTCCAAAGTGCCGAGAGGCTGGAATCCGACGACCTTTCCGGATCGACCAGGACAACGACCCCAAGCATAAGTCCGGAATAGTACAGTCCTGGCTTATCTGGAACTGTCCCCACATCATAATTTCACCGGCCCAGCCTCCAGACTTAACTGTTATTGAAAATTTGTGGGCTCTGCTGGAAAATAACATCCGTAATCACAAGATATCCCGCAAACAAGATCTCAAAAATGCTCTCCTGGATGAGTGGAGCAGGATCAGCCCAGAAACTACCCGGAAACTGGTATCTTCCATGAAAAATATGTTAAGCGAAGTTGTTAAGGCTAAAGGATATCATACTAAGTATTAACATCCTTATTTAAGTTTTTATACCCCAAATATGTAACTTTTTTTATGACCATCCGAATTAAGCTTTCATATGTATTTTGGATATGTTTTCAATTTTTGACTAATTTTAGTTAATTAATTAATGTTTTAATAAAAACTAAAGTTCCTTTTTCAAATGTGATATAACATTAAACAAATTGGCATTTAAACATTTTGCGTTTTTTTCCTTGTTTAAACTTTATAGTACTTTAAAATTTTTGCTAGGCATCATCTGAAATAAGCTTGTCATCACTGTATATTCAGAAATGCATATATAAAAAGTAGTTGCTGATGTTGAGAGCACTACAAAATATATTCAAGCAAACACAGGCTGCTGATTCACATTTGTTGCTGTTGTTGTTGCTGTTGTTGTTGCTGTTGCAGGCAATCGCGTGGCTACCACAAAATATCAAGTATACATCTGAGACTGCATATGAAATTCATTTTAGAACAATTAAAATGCACATTTCAAAAGATCATCATTTCTTTACTCTCTGCGTCGTTGTGGTAACTATTCGTGGCGACAAGAGACAAAGTCTTGCAACTTGCCACTAGTTGCCTTACCTAGTCGCACACAATTTGTTAGTCAGAGTTTGTCCTCGACGCCAGCGTCATCTTCATCGTTCGTCGTTCCGTCGCGATTTACACAACTGGAAAATTGAAAAGGTGGAATGCAAACATTTTGTAGTTTTCTTTTTCGTTTTTTTTTTTCTTGCATTCAAATTCTGTGACGTTTTTTGATACATGTCATACATGTGTAAAAATCAACGGGATCTGTCATTAGATCAAGCATATGTATATAGAATATATATATATATATATGAAACAAATTCAATATTCGAATTTTTTCCCCAGTTGTCCGTCTATTGATTGGCTGTAAATTCGCGTACTTCTTATTAATAATGAAAATATTTTATTGAGATTTGTATCTTAGACTTTTTGGTCGATTTGGCCACAGATATATGCCATGACGGGAATTATTTCGATATTTGCACTCATTATAATGCGCTTATGTAACAGCCGTGAAAATTCTCAGTACATGACAAAAAAAAAAGAAGAAAATGAAAAATGAAAAGCTTACTATTTACAACTAGAAAACCGTCAATCAATGCCACTTCCTTTCAGATCGTGTGTGTGTATCTTTTATTATTGTTATGCTTCAATCTTCGTTTTTCATTGTTTCACACTTTCAAGTTTTTTCCATATCAATCAGTGGCAACAAGTTTTAATAATAAGCAGACTCGGTTTTACATATATAAAATATTTGTGCAAATTTCATCACGAGTGCAAAGTATACACGGATATCTGGAATATCTATGACCTATATACATATGTACATTTAGTACATAAGTAGTACTCTCGTGATTGTGTTCCAAATTCTAAATTGCCAGCCAATCGCGTGCCTGGCTGTTTTCATTTATTACATATTAATTGAATTATACACATCAAAATCTGGTGGATAACTTTTGGCCATTTTCAATTTTATTTTCATTGACCTCAGGCTGTCGAAAGCATCGAACAATACTCGCATAGTGAATACGTCGAGGAGCATACGACCCAAGTTCTTAAGCAGACCACAACACAGGTGAGTAACTCTAGAAGAGATTAAGCAGATATTCTAAATCTAGTGGAAGAAAAAGTGAATAGTGCAAAGATAATATTATTTATTTATAAACATTTATTTATGCAAGGAATTTGCACATTGTTGTCCGATTGTTATGAAATTGAATCCATTGTCTAAAATTTCTAAGCACTTTAAAATTTCCTGTATAATTTGAGGAAAAATAAAAGATTTTATGTGTAGTCATTTTGAAAGTGGAAACCAGTTGGGTATATGTATTACTAAAGTGATTTTTTTTTTAACCATAATTATGTAATTTGGCCATTTTTATAGAGCGGACTTGTGAACGGAAAATCTGAAGTTACTTATCGAAGTGTTGCCTTTGAGAAATTGCCACTACCAACAACAGGCGGAAACGTAACAGGTGCGTAAAACATTATTAACTATTTATAATTATGCATAAAAAGTGATTGCAAAATATTTTCGAAAATACTCATATAAAAAATGTTTTGTCACAAATGATTTTAATCATAAAAAATGTGTTATACTTAAGACACCATTTAAAATGCAGCGCTTTGTGCAGCGTGACGAACGAACGTTTAGAAAAATACATGTAGAAATGATGGGGCGCAACCGAGACTGCAACATGTGAGATGCAGATAAGTATGATGTTCAAGATGGGTGGACAGATAAACTGTCAGTGGTGACGACCGCTTGACGGCTTATCTTGCTAATTGTTGACAACGACACTGACGTGTGATCCACAGCAAAATGAATTTTGTTTTCTTGCTAAATTTGTGTGAGCCATTTTTCATTTTTCGTTGTTGTTTTTTACGGGTCATTGAATCGAAGTAATTGTGTTTTTAAATGTGCACGTTAATTAGCGGAATTTATGCGAATTCTCGATGGATGTACGAGTTGTAAAATGCTTTTCAAAAAATGCTCAACATGATTGATGAGCTGTTTTGCTTTTAGCTTTTCGTTTTTCACTTATTTTTTTTGTATTATTTTCCAAATCAATAAATAAATATAAACTATAGATAAATGTATATATATTTATACATATATTTGAGCAGCAGCCGCCGCCTGTTGCGAAAATATTTGTTCGATTTTTCACGCTTCCATGCAATTTGCAAACATTTCGCATTTTCGTCGCTTGGCTACGCGGCAATGCGACCCCGTGTGTGACGCGTACTCGGACGTACTGCACCCAAAAGAATATGAAGAACAAGAACAAGAAGAAGAAGAAGATGAAGACGAAGACGTAGTCGAAGAATATCCGTGGTCCGGGCTCCTCATTAAGATCACACACATTTCACTTGGGCCATTTGCGAGACTCTCTGAATAAAATATCAATAAGTTGGCGGGGCGCAAGTGTCGCCCTCTTTGTGGCATGATGGCAACATGCAGCTTTTATGGCGCGCTCCATTTCGTTTGAAGATGGTTTATTGTAAATGATTCGTTTTGGCCAAATGACATTTTTTGTCGCGCATTTGTTGCACTGATTTTTCATAGCTCATCAGACGACAAATTATTGCCTATAGACTAGTAAGGCTAGGATCTAACTTAGCATTCCAAAAACGGTCGAAACTTACCCAACTCGAAGTATCCAAAATTTAAATTAAATATGCATTACCTGATCCTAAAATACTAAATACTGAAGTACTCTTATAACTTTAACAAAAATTGAATTCGCCTATTCCATATATCGAATATTAAACTATAAATTTTAAATGTCGGTGGAGAAAATAAAATGAATATTGGCAACATATTATTGTGATCCAATTTTAAGAGTTAGGTTTCCTCAAAAAAAAGTTTTCTATAACCGATTACAATAATGATTTTTAAAGCATATCGAAAACAAGTATTTGAAAATTGTGCTACTTCTGTCGATATCGAATATAAATTCGAATTTAAACAAACTAAACCTAAGTTCGAACTTCAGAGAATATCTTCAAAATTAATTAACATTAATTGAGAGTTGAAATTTTTGATAATTGTCGCATTTGATTGATTTTTGTCAATTGAATTCTCTCAAGTTGTTGCCATTCCTTACAGAATTGCAGAACTATTGCAAAATCAATTACATAAGAGCTCACATATGAAATCCAAATTTGTATATATATTTATACAAATATACTTGTATATATATATATAAAAATATATGTATCGACACTTGTGTCTACAATTAATTTCATATAATTATCGTAGAGTCAAGAAAATCAGTTTGACAAAATGTTAACGCATATTTGGCATTCCACAATTTGGTATTATATATATAATTTATTATTATTTATGTATTTTAGGTTTATAGTATGTTAAAATTAGCCTCACCAAGCTATAAAAATCTACATAAAAGTATCTGTATTTATTTTTAAATATTATTTTATTTTTTTTTTTAATGGGCAAATAATAAATTTTATGTCGTCTGTGCTGCAACAAGTAATAAATTGTGTTTCCTATGAAACAGGCTGATTTATATTTATATTTATATATATATACATATAGATATAGATACATAGGTGTGTCCAAATGAATGCAAAACAAAACTAATTTTATATTTGCACCTTTTCGATTTCGAAAAATTTGACAACTGTTAAAATGTCCAAGAGAACAAATACTAGGACACGACGGCGCATTCTATGTTAGCTGTGTGCTATATAAATATAAATATATATATATATATAAATCTGTGTGTGTGTGTGTGTATAGAAAGTCGCACACTTGTCATAAGCAAATATTTCCAATTTGCTGTATATTTTTTTTATATATTTTATATATCGTTCAATGGCTCTGCTTGCTGCCTGCTGCCTGCTGCCTACTTTATAGCACAACTACAATTTTCGATAGATCCCATATCTATGTGTATGCATGTATGTGTGAGTGTGTGTGTGTTGGGTGTGTTGGGTGTGTTGGGTGTGTGTGTGTTTTTGCATTTGTAAGAGTGTTGGCTGATCTATGCTGCCAGCGGCGCGGCTGCTGCGAACGCATCTTTGTGGTAGGAATGGGTGGTGCTTTTATATATTGGCCTTAATTTCGATTTGGAACTGTCGATGTTCACTTGAAATCGGGACGTAAAGACGCGCGGACCTTGCAAAACGTCGCTGGCAATTAAATTAAATCGAATCGTGCGCTCAACAAATGACAAATTCATAAATTAACCAAATAAATTGAATGCCCAGCAAATATTGAATATTGTTGTGCGTGGCGTGTGTGTGCGTGGTGTGTGTGAATGCGTCTGTGGACTAAAAGACATTACAATTTAGCTGTACATTTATTATAGCATTGCATTATATAATTCTAACAGTGTGTGTTTAACTGTGAGTTTTATAATCCTTTTTTGTTTGTGCTGTCCATCAGCTCAGCAAGGATATGCCTTGACAGCATATTATTGTAAATACTTATCTAATATAAATATCACATAATATTATAGTAATAATTGTATTTGCATAATAATGGAAAATTAATCCTTAACGCATATCCTTGCTACGTTGTGCAGACAAAAAACATGCAACAACAACAATTATTCGTGTTGTTAAATTAAATTGTTCTAAATTTTAAGTGTCTTTATTTCAAACTACAACCATCCCGTGCTTTTAAACTATTTAAATATCTATTAAAAAATAATAAAAATTAAAACGAAACGTAAAATTGCAATAAAAAATGCACTTCAGTTGGTTATCTGAGAAAGCGCCAACGCCGGAAGCGACCTGGGCGGATCATTCGTATTATTTTCGATCCAATTACTATAAAGTGACCGTATCCGAACGCGATCACCCGGAACGTACTCACGTTTACTTCAATGAGACCATCATACCGGAAAATCAAGGATTAAATGGTTCAGATTTTATGCCATTAAATTTTAAATCATCGTTTTCAATTGTAACACATCAAGGTAACCAAAAATTAAGAAAAGCATCGTAAAAAAAATATAAAGCAAATAAATAGGGAAATATTAAATATGTTTACCTATGAAATTCACTAAATATTTAAATAAATATACAAACTATAATATTGCATGGTTGATGGACTGTAATTAAATCCACATTCTGGATTTGCCGCTGTATCCAAAACAAAAATGGTTGTGGTTTTCTATTTTTGATATTTTGCCAGGCAAAATGACGCGGACGATGTCGTCAATAAACCCAAATTCGCTGAGTAAAGCGGCAAAAATGTGTTTTTATGTGTGTTAATGACAGGAATCGCAACCAAACGCCTCCGATTGAAGACGGCGCTTGACCACACACATAAAACCAACAAAAATACCATTTACTCCGTCCCTTCGCTTCCCGCTGCGAGCAATGAAAATTTGATTTATGAACAAAAGTCTTCTAGAAATGTCTTTTATGGCACCGACGAAATTGACTGTTGCAACATGGCCAGCTAGTTGTTGCACATTAAATTCTATGATTTATAATCAGACTTTCCAACAGAGCGTAAAATTTGTGCTACACTTGTTAATTATTGTTTACACTAGACAACACATCTGACGAATTAAATGCGTTACGCAGTCACCATTTTGCAACATTTTCAAAACTAGTGTTAACGAAATATATAAAATATTTTTGCACTCTGTGCTGACTAATGTTTTATTATAATTTTCGATTTTTATTTTTTTTTTTTGCTTTGCACACTTTCGCTGATATATCGAGAACAGAACGGGTTGAGAGTCATTAAATCTTTCATTTGTCTTGCCAGCATCGTCCATTAGATGTTGCCAAAAGATGCCTTCTTTCGCATGCTTCAATGGGCAATGCTGGCAGGTAGCCTGGGCCTGGCCGGGACTGTGGTGGGGCAGGGTGGGTGTAGTTTGAAGATATCGGACGATGAGACGGGACGGACAGCAACAAATGTTCAAACATAAATATTCACAAGTACTTTTATTTAATTTATTTCGTTTTTGTATTTTTTTATTTTTGAGTAGAATAGCTATAGAGTTGTCTTGGCATCATTTTTTTCTTCAAATAATTTTCTTTCTATTTTATAATTTAATGTACGCAGTCAGCGCCAGCATTTTGATCGTTAATTTGCAAAGTTCTTTGAAAAGTATTTCGAATTATTTGAATTTTACATGTCATTTCCTTTATGAAAATGAACAGCTGAAAAGCGCACAGCCCGAGGGTGGGTGGTACATTGAGTTTATTTGGGAATTTTAATTTGAATGCATTGCTTATGCCACTTATGACACATTTAAACTTTAATGAATGCCACTTTGCTTGTTCCACAGCAGCATGTGGCAAACGTGAGCCAATAAAATTTTTCAATTGTTTCCCGACAGCCATTCCACTTGGCACTAACGCCAGACATTTTCCACAATATCTTGTTTTTCACTTCTATCGGTTTATTTTTCTGCCAAAACTTTGGCCGAGGCACGCGACAAGTGTTTCTTATAATTTATGTTTGTTTACCAGCTGAGTTTTTGTCTTTAGATAAGCGAAAAATTAAAGAATTGTTGTTTCTTTCTCAAAACAAAGCAACTTATTTGCTTCATAAATACAAATGTTACATATATTTAAATGTTGAGTATTTAGAAATTTATGACGTGATCTTTATTGAAACAAATTGAAAATATATATTTTTGTTAAATCTTGTGCTAATGCGGTGACGACAGCCAAACTAAAAGCATAGCGATTGTTTATTTAATTTATCAGCTACTAAATATGATATATGAATAAAAGCACTCACAATATTTTGAAAACAATCTGAGAGTCGCTTCTGAATCATTTCGATTCGTGTGAAGATCTCAATTTAACTAAATTCCATGCAGGTTGTTTTTTCTATCAACAGCCTTTGACTATTTCTGTCGCTTTATGTTTCAAGCACTAAAAATTAATGATCCCCTCGTGTCTATATATATGTTTATATGTATGTATATATATTTAAATTTATTTATATTTCTTTATAAACAGGAGTCCCGAAAGATATCAAAATTTCAATACATAAAGTCTAGTGTCGATATTTTTCCATACAACAAAAAAATCTCCAGCTCGTTGAAACTGCTCTACAAAAATAAAATATATGTATATACATGTTTCTTGCATATAAGTGCCCAGAAAATATAAATAAATTCTGTCCTATATTTGACCTTTAAAAACATCCGGGACAGACTTTTTTTTTGTTTTTGACTACGTATAAAAGTTTAAAACTAATTGTAGGCGTTGAGGGAAATTTCTTTAGAAAGTCAAAAAAGATTACTGCGGACTCAGTTTGTTCTGATCATTCGTGGGATTGAGAAGTGAATTTTTTGATCGTTGTTTCCCGATTGGAGTGCAAGGATTATCCAACAAGGATATACAACCCAATATATATTGTGGGACAAAATAGTATGTGAATACTAATGACTAATTAAAATATTTTTGTCCTTTCATAATAAATTAAATTAAATTTGCAAAATATCCGTTCCGAGTGCAAAAATAACGGACGAAAACATTTGGTGCCATTAATTAACTGTGCTTGTCATAAGATCACACAAGTTTCAAAAATATTTTATTCTTGGCATACGAAAATAGATTCGTTTAATAATAATTGTCACGCAAATTCAAATATTAAAACTAAAATTATGATTTCACTGCAATATATTGACGAAGAAATTTTTGAAAATTTATGACAACCACCCACACAAAAATCGTATGGTTTTGATTTCAACATTCCAAATTTGTATATGGATGTGATCATTTTATGGTTATTCACCCTTCATGCTCTGGACTATTTTATTTTAAGGTTATGTTGAGTGCTAAGACACTTTGACTGATGAGTCACTTTGTTTTCGTTGCAGCTGAAGTCAGAATGCCAAGTGGTAAGGTAGATAAACCCATTATTCAGGATAACCGTGATGGTACCGTCTCCGTGAAGTACGATCCACGCGAGGAGGGCTCCCACGAGCTGGTTGTTAAATACAATGGCGAACCTGTCCAAGGTAAATATTAACGTGAATATACTTCAAAGAAATTTGTGAACTTATCCATTATTTGTTCGGGCTTTTGCAGGCTCTCCATTCAAATTCCATGTGGATTCCATAACTTCCGGCTATGTGACCGCCTATGGACCTGGTCTGACGCACGGCGTCACTGGCGAACCCGCCAATTTCACCATCTCAACCAAGGGTGCCAGCGCCGGCGGCTTGACCATGGCCGTTGAGGGTCCCAGCAAGGCAGACGTAAGTCACTTTTTCACTTATCCGACTTCAGTTCTGTAGTAGTTTTCTTTATTTTACAGATCAACTATCATGATAACAAAGACGGCACTGTTTCGGTGCAATATCTGCCCACTGCTCCCGGCGAATATCAGGTGTCGGTGCGTTTCGGTGATAAGCACATCAAGGGTTCACCTTACTTTGCCAAGATCACGGGTGAAGGACGCAAACGTAATCAGATTTCCGTCGGTTCCTGCTCGGAGGTGACGATGCCCGGTGATATTACCGATGATGATCTGCGTGCATTGAACGCCTCCATTCAGGCGCCCAGTGGCTTGGAGGAGCCGTGCTTCCTGAAGCGCATGCCTACGGGCAACATTGGCATTTCGTTTACGCCCCGTGAGATCGGCGAGCACATGGTGTCCGTGAAGCGGATGGGCAAGCACATCAACAACTCACCCTTTAAGGTGACGGTCTGCGAACGTGAGGTCGGCGATGCTAAGAAGGTCAAGGTTAGCGGCAAAGGACTCAAGGAGGGTCAAACGCACAGCGATAATATCTTCTCGGTGGATACCCGTAACGCCGGATTCGGTGGTCTGTCTGTCTCCATTGAGGGGCCTAGCAAGGCGGAGATTCAGTGCACCGATAAGGATGATGGCACACTCAATATCTCCTACAAGCCCACCGAACCGGGCTACTACATTGTCAACCTCAAGTTTGCCGATCATCATGTGGAAGGATCACCCTTCACCGTCAAGGTGGCCGGCGAGGGTAGCAATCGCAAGCGCGAGAAGATTCAGCGGGAACGCGATGCGGTGCCCATCACCGAAATTGGCAGCCAGTGCAAGCTGACGTTCAAGATGCCCGGCATTACATCCTTTGATCTGGCCGCCTGTGTCACCTCGCCCAGCAATGTCACTGAGGATGCTGAGATTCAAGAAATTGAGGATGGTTTGTATTCGGTGCACTTTGTGCCCAAGGAGCTGGGCGTTCACACCGTTTCGGTCCGCTACTCCGAGATGCACATACCCGGCTCGCCGTTCCAGTTCACAGTGGGTCCACTGCGTGATTCGGGCAGCCATCTGGTAAAGGCCGGCGGTTCGGGTCTGGAGCGTGGCGTTGTTGGCGAGGCGGCCGAGTTCAATGTTTGGACACGCGAGGCTGGCGGCGGTTCGTTGGCCATTTCGGTGGAAGGTCCCAGCAAGGCTGACATCGAGTTCAAGGATCGCAAGGACGGCAGCTGCGATGTGTCCTACAAGGTGACAGAGCCTGGAGAGTATCGTGTCGGTTTGAAGTTCAACGACCGCCACATCCCCGACTCACCATTCAAGGTGTACATCTCACCGGATGCGGGCGATGCTCACAAGCTGGAGGTGCAGCAGTTCCCACAGGGCAACATTCAGGCCGATGCGCCCTATCAGTTCATGGTGCGCAAGAATGGCGCCAAGGGTGAGCTGGATGCCAAGATTGTAGCACCCTCCGGCACCGATGACGATTGTTTCATCCAGGCCATTGATGGCGAGATGAGTTCGGTGCGCTTCTATCCACGTGAGAATGGAATTCACGCAATTCACGTCAAGTTCAATGGTGTCCACATACCCGACTCACCCTTCAGAATCAAGGTGGGCAAGGATGTCGCCGATCCGGCGGCAGTCCATGCCAACGGCAATGGCTTGGAAGATGTCAAGACTGGCCACAAGGCCGATTTTATAATCAACACCTGCAATGCGGGAGTTGGTACATTGGCCGTTTCCATCGACGGTCCCTCCAAGGTCGCCATGGATTGCACAGAGGTGGAAGAGGGCTACAAGGTGCGATACACACCTCTGCTGCCCGGAGAGCATTACATCACGGTTAAATACAACAATATGCACATTGTGGGTTCACCGTTCAAGGTGCACGCTACCGGCGACAAACTGGCCGATGAGGGTGCCCAGGAAACATCCACAGTCATTGTGGAGACAGTGCAAAAGGTTGCCAAGGGTGGCAAAAATACTGGCGTCCATTTGCCCAATTTCAAGTCCGATGCCAGCAAGGTTGTGTCCAAGGGTATGGGCCTGAAGAAGGCCTACGTTGGCAAGCAGAATCAGTTCAGTGTCTGCGCCACAGATGCAGGTGAGTAATGACTATATATAATAGACAAAAGCCACAATTTGAATCACAATTGAAACCTTCTCTTCTAGGCAACAACATCCTGTATGTGGGCATGTACGGCCCGAAGGGACCCTGCGAGGAGTTCCATGTCAAACATGCTGGCCACAACAATTACAATGTGCAGTATCTGGTGCGTGATCGCGGCCAATATGTGCTTCTTATCAAATGGGGCGACGACCATATACCCGGCTCCCCATTCCAGATCGATGTCTAGGCTAATGCCAAAACCAATCATATATATGCATACATAGATACTATACACACTGGACCGTCCCCGAATGCCCATGTCTGTTCCATAAGCCAACGTTTATTCTGTGTGTTTTCTTCATGATTGTCTTTGTTTTTAATTTTAATTATTTGCCTATCATTATTATAAGTGATTATATTATTTTTTGTTATTTGTACATAAAACAAAAGAAACGAAAAGTGTTTCGACTTAAAAAAAAAGGTTTACGCGCCATTTTCACATATTAATTGATTTGGTTTTTTTCTTTGTGAATACGTAAACTAAATAAAATGAAATTAAATGCATTCAACTAATTTTCATAAACTAAATTCAAATGAGTTGATAAATATAAATTACACACAATGTTAAAAGAAAAATGCGAATAAATCTCTTAAACAATTATTTAATACTTAAGCCAAACACTTATGAAGATGATTAATATGATTATAACGTATTATGTTTTTATTATCACTATCGCGATGTAATTTACGTAAAATCAAATAAACAAATAAAATAAAAACATATGGACATTAATTAAGAGTTATAAGTTGCGGCATCAATCGACAGCAAGCTAAAAAAAACTAGCACTAACTTATTAGGTTATCAAATTCATTCAGCTCGCATCGTGACCAATCCTTAGTTGCTTCATATGCATTCTGCATATGATATTGTAGATTCTTCTTTTTGCCTCTATTAACAGATCGTCATTCAACAAGTTTAACTCTTTAACAACAAAATGTCCAAATTGATCAGATAGCTGAATTTTGTTGGTACCCCGAACTGAATTAAGAGTACTTGATTCCTCCATTGACACATCTTGCAGCATCTCAAATTCGAAATCTTCTGGGTCACTTAATTCGATTACATCATCTGATAGATTAATATCATTGTGTTTATCTTTAGTATTCTCCAATGTATCATTATCAGTTTTAATGGTTTTCATTTTTTTCGCTGGCGGCTGGCCATCATCATCATTCAATTCAGTTTTTAGGTTGAATGTTGTTGTTGAATTATTGTTATTTTGTATAATTTCAGTATTCTCCAATGATATGTTTTCATTAAAATCATTACTTCTTTCGGAATGCTGATCAGATACCTCCAAAATATCCAGAAGTTCTCTAACCTTAGCATAGTTAACCCATGTGGTATCCGGACCCACCTGTCTGAATATATATAGGAAAATCAAAAATTTGAATGTTATTATTTCAGGAATATTTCTTATGAACTTACCGAAATTTACGAGTTAACGTATCAAATTTTGATTTAATTTTTGTGATGGTGATATCAATCCCTCGACTATGCAGTTCGGACTTCATTTTTTCACAAGCTTCGCGCTTTTTTTCTTGGCTCCGCAAATCTTGTATGTTTGTTTGCCATACATCAATGAAAATGTCTTCATCATTTTGACTCCATAAGCGCCTTTGCCTGAATCTTTGAATCATATCAGATATGGTATGTGACTCTTTTCTGTTGCGTATACGTTGCGATTTCTTTTGAAGTGCTCCGTCTGGCCAAAGTACGGCAGCAGACTCGTCAACATTCCCTGCACCTGATGTGCAAATAAAGTTAAGAGTTAGCTAGAAAATCTAAAAATGTGCTGTAGTATCACTTACTTAAGCTATCTTCCAGCTGGGATTCAGAGCTCGGATTATTTTTGGGGTCTTCATATCTCATAATTACGACCATTCTGTCAAAATCTGTCCACTCTTTTTGCGCTTTTCTGTTTTCTTTAACACTGAAATGGAGTTTGCCTTTAAGCCTGAAAAGGAATCAGCTAATACAAATATTACCTATAATATCTCCTCTTGAACGTCATAATTTTTCGCTCGATTTTTTGGGATGGCACATCAATTCCTTGCTCCATGAGTTTTTCCTCCAAGTACTTGTAAAAATGTTTGCCTTTTGTTGTACCTTCAGGTAGCTCAAGCAGACTCCCGTACCAGATGCGCAGAAGAGTTTCGTTCTCCGCTGGCGTCCAGTCCTTTCGATTACTACTCACTACAGATACAGTGCATTTATATATAAATCATTGGTAATTCCTACAAATATACTTACTTTTAAATATTTTTGTTTGATGGTTTTCAAATTTTGTTTAGCTCCGACATCAACAGTACACGCCGAAATGCATTTCAAACAATGTGTTAAGTATTTCAAGGTGGCGCCACCAACGAGCGTCGTTTTGTAATTACGTCACAAATACGGAAAATCATAGCATGGCGTTCCGACACATCAGTATGTGACGTCTGGCGAATTTATGAAGTATAAATGTCATTTTCACGTACCATGAGAGGAAACGCAAACAGCTGATTAAAGCGCTGCCACACTGTCAAATTTAAAACAAATTTCAGCCCGTATAGATATTATTTGTTTGTATCGCGTCTAGTTGTTTTTCAGTGCGCAACCTCGGCTAGCTCCGTTTCCCAGGGTGGGGTAGCTCCAACCCTGCCCGTAGACGGTACAGACTCCAAAACAAAACGCGACCTTCACAACACTACATAACGACCAACATGCACACACAAAATAAATGAAACAGTTGGCAGGCCTGGTGTCTATGACCACGACGTACCCGCCCTCCTGTAATGGGTCTTTGTGGTTTTGGTAGACCCATCGCCCCTTAAATTGGAGTGGACGATCGATCTACTTTATGCTCCCGTTGATTTTACCCTCCATAGAACTTACTCACAAATCATAATATTCATTACAATTTATTTAGACATTGTTAATTTCTATCTATATATGCCTAAACGGCAATTCAATTTTAAATTTGAATTAGGAATTTTGCCAAATGAGAAGTTATATATATATAACGATTAACATTCAAATTAATTCAACACACTTACGCCAGATTCTATTTCACACAGCACGTAAATATAGCAGAGGTTTCGCACTCATGCGTACGTTTTATTTCCTCGCTCGATCGTCTCAAAAAAATAGCCCGCCAAGAACCATGTCTGGCAGGTACTTTTTTGTCTTTTCATTGCCGTTGTAAAAACTTCGGCTGTTAAATACTGGTTTTTTCTTTTATCGTTTTCTGAGCAGGTTTTTGTATAGGGTAGTTAGCATGTGCACTCACCAGTAACATAAATTAGATACCTGAAGTGGTGAAGTTAAAAAAAATACAGCATAATCTTAGGGGCAAATGCTTATAGCTCGACCATTCCCTTGCCGATATTCAAAGAACATATTGGCCTAAAATTGCAAGGACCCACTTTATCGAAATGCATTTGATAATAAGGGAAATCCAAGCACTTGTAAAAATTGCACTGCGTGCTCAACAAATATGAATTAAAATAACATAAATTGTTGTGTTCTTGAAGGACTCGCCTGCATATGATATTATCCATATGATATGATATATGGTTGTGGGATGGAACAGTAAGTCAGGAAGTCGGTCATTAATTTCAGAACCAAACGTATACTTTGTTAACATTTTTGGAAAATAATTGCGCTTAAATTGATAGTCTTTTTTTGTTGAGTTGGGGAAATTAAAAAAGATAACTTTAATTAAAATTTACGTAATAACATATTTTATTTATATTTATAATATTAATATGCATTAAAACTTATTTACAAGGTTGTGCACTAAGCGAATATATATTTATGTGTTATTCATTATACAAAATAGATAAATAAGTTATATTTAGGTATAACCATGCGTTAAGGACACTCGTTTTTCCGGTAGCAAAAATAAACTTAAATCTTGTGCACAGATTCTTAAGTTTGCTTAATACAAGTTTTAAAATATGATTTTTTTTTTTGTTTTGTTTGGTTTACTTAGTGCTAAAATGGCTTAGTAGTAAAGTTCCGAGTGTTTTTATTTTGAGTGTATTTGACAAATTTATGATTTTACCCAAGCAGCATTAGGAGGAGTGACTAAATGATCAATGTTCTTAACAAAAAGAAGGATGATTCTATTTGTGATAAGGATACTCTTTAGTTTTTAGCCATCTACTGTTTGAAAAATAGGAACGTTACGAAACAAAAAACTCAACTCAATAAATTATAATACATGAAGCAATCGAAGCCAAAAGTATAAAATTGTTTGATTTCATTTTGTATTTTAACTAAGTTGGCTAACTTACACGTTTATATCACTTTTCGCAAATAAAATTAAATATTGAGGCTGTTGAATAATAATAAAGTCAAGTTTTTTTCTTCTTCTCATTCTTTTTTGGTTGAAAAGCTTCAGAACTAATTGGATGTTGCTTAAAAGATATTTATTTCGAACTCGCTGACAATGGTCTCGAGGTACTCTTTGAGTTTATCATAGGAGTGAGTCCGCCAATAGATATTATCGTTGACCTGCTCCATCGCCATGCCAATGGCTATTTCGACGGCCTTTAGGCCCAGTTTGCGACAGTTGGCGGCCAATGCCTGCAGCTGCTGTTTATGATAGTCCTTGTTCATATAGATGGTCAGTGATTTAATCATCTCCGATATGGTGGAGAAACCATCGCCATAACTATGAAAATAAATAAATTAATAAATAAGTAAGGAGTGTGAACTGAATTTTTGATCAGGGTTACTCACTAGTCAGCAATTTCCTTAATATTTGTCTGCAGAAAATCAACTGCCAACTCATGTCCAATTGCATTTGAGGCAACAGCTCTGAAGGCCAAGGCACCATCTTGCTTCAAAATGCCGGATGTGGAATTAAGTGTCAAATTCAGGTATCTGTAAGAGCAGAAAATTGTTCAATATATTAACATAATTTCCAGTTAACATTTGGCATACATTAGGCCATTGCCTATGTATATCAATAATATACTTACTTGGACAGCAGCCAGGGCTTTGTGGTGCAGCCCAGTGAGGTAAGTATCTCCTCCTTTTCGGAGGCACTGTTTGTCCTCTTGTATTGCTTGTAGGCGAAATACCACTCCTGATAGGAGCCCTCCGCCAGCGCCGTGCAATAAATGACAGATTTCAAATTGGGCTTGATACTGCAAGAAACACTTCATTAAGATTGATTACAAATAATAAAGACTAAAGTACTCACGGATTCCTTTTGGGATCACGCATCCATTCGCGGAACTTTGTTTGGGACACCTGAGTGCAGCGATCATAGTTGAACTTGCAGGCGAAATTGGCAACCAAGGCGCGATGCTTCAACTGCAGATGTGACTCATTGTCGGGCTCATGGAGACCATAATGATCGAACGCGGGTTTCACAATGAACTTCATGAAAGCCTAAAAGAAAACAGATTTTTATAATTTCCATATATGTATATGTATGTTAAATTTTAATAAGTATGCAAATTAAAGACGCTAAATACGAAATTATTAATTTTATTTAAAATTGACTTAAAAGTTTGTAAGTTGCTCAGGTAATTATTGAAGACTCTCCGAATCAATTAATTTTATTAAATATATTCAAAAAACTTAATAAATTATTTAGATAATTATTAATGACTTTAACCAATTATTGTATTTAGTTTTGTTAATTTCTCATAAATATTCATTGGATTATAGATTGAAAAAGAAGAGATTAAGTCTTACCCTAAATGTTTCATAGGCTGGTTCTCGTTTCAGATTGTAGATAAGATAATTAATACCCGGCTTCGCTGCGCTCCACAGCAGCTCATCATCCAAAGCTGTGAAAAGCTCCATCAAGAAAGTCAACCTATAAAATAATAAGGATTGTAGATAAATCCGAAAAATTGCAGGTATGATTGCAACATACGGTATGTCATAGGACAGGTACTCTGCCTGCGACAGATGCAGTGCATCATCCAAAAGTTGGGCTCGTGTAATTGTTGGTAGATTGCTAAAGTTCTTCTTCAGTGCCAGCCAGGAAGTCATGTCATAGTTGACCCGATAATAGCTCTGTCTGTTCAGATTTAAATAGACAACGTGTTCGCTGTTGTTCATATTGGTAAATACATCGCTGATCATAATGTGCTCCTGATCCTGGGTCATCCAGTGTGTGGGTATATTATCGCCCTTGTGCAATTCATCCGTTTCGTAGGTGATGGGAATGAACCAGCGACTGTGATCCAAAGGATTGCGAGTGGGCAGCAGATAACGTTCCTGACGCAGCACCAGATCTGCTCCGCTGCGCTCCACATGGACCAACGGATAACCGGGTTGCGTTATCCACGAGTCCATAATCTGTTTTACATTCAAGTCCTTGGGCAGTGTGCCCCTCTCGTGTCCGTGACGTGTAAGGAAGGCCCAGAGATCATCGCGATCTATGTTCTCGTAGGCGAAGCTCTTCAGCAGATCCTGCGTTGCCGAACGGAATGCCTCGTCACCCACAATGGAGTTGAGCATGCGCAACAGTATTGTGCCCTTGGAGTAGCTAATGGGATCGAAGATGCGACGCACATCGCTGATTGTCTTCACATCGAAAGAGATCGCATGCGAGGTATTTGCAGCATCATGTTGCATCGACTCCTTGAATTCCTGGAAAATAAATAATATATCAAATATTAGTAAGCCATGAAAATATTCTAAGACAAAGTCCTGTCTGACTTACCAGCATTGTAAAGGTGTCCATGATTTGAAATTCAGGATAAATTTGATTTAGCGCCTTGTAGCTCATGTAGCAGGCAAAGCCCTCCTTTAGCCAGAGATCATCCCACCGCTTGGGAGTGACCAGATTGCCAAACCATTGGTGTGCCAACTCATGGGCTATGATCTGTGCCACATATTGCATATGCTCCGATGACGAAGCCAGCGCATTATCCTCTGGCACCAGCAGTGCCGAGTCACGGAAGGTAATTAGACCCCAATTTTCCATGGCACCGAAGCCAAAGTCTGGCACCGAAACGAGATCAATCTTGGGCAGCTGATTCTTGATGCCAAAGTATTCCTCATAGTAGGGTAAAAACTGGCGCACCATTTTATAGGCATAGCTGGTCATTTCGACAAACGTTGGTCGTGTCCAGATCTCCACGCGCGGCACAATCCCTTCATCCAAACGCCCATTCATCGAGTTGTTCATGTTCGAGACAATGAAAGCCAAAAGGTAGGTGGGCATTTTGGGCGTGGTCATAAAATCATCGCGAATGTATCCATTACGATGAACGCTGTAGAATTAATTTCAACCATAGGTTAAGTTTAACATTCTTAACATGGTTCATTTAGCTGCTCACCTGCTGCGTATTTTTAACATATTGGACAGGCACATTTTGTGTTTGATACTGCGGATAATGCTTACGGTAAAGTTAGCTTTCATATCGGGTCGATCGAAGCAGGGAAAAGCACGACGTGCATCGATGGGGGAAAACTGGGTGCTGATTACCCATCTATAATGAAAAAGACATTAATCATGAGTAATATAGTTATAAAAGTGCTTCAGCCGAGTGTAGCCGACTAGTGAATACACTGTATATTTTATATTCTAAAGATCTGTATGTTTTTTTGTAATATATTTGTGATGAACTGCGTTAGCGATATACAAAATTAAACCAATATTGAGATACATTGTCATTTTCTTAGAACTTAATGAAAATATATTCAAATTTTTTATTAAAGATGTAGTAAATTAAATAAAATTTTTAAAAATTTTCCAATTAATTACAGTTACACCCTTATTTACATATTTTTCCTATTCGAAATACTTACTCCAATTGATCGGTTTTCGGGTCGATATAGCTCGTCTTGTAGATGCCCTGCAGTGTATCCGTAACCTGACTAACAAAATCCATGCTGAGCAGGACACGTAGATTCGATTCCGTTGCCAGAGATTTGGCCAGTGTGACGATAAATGTGTCATTATTGTCGCCATAGTCGCTGTCAAAGTCCAGTTCGATTTCGTCGCTGCCATTCACAATTGGTGATCGAATGACACGAACATTTGCAATGCTGACATTGTGGACATCCAGGACGATTGGCTCCCAGCTGTTGACCTTGGGGTCCCGTTCGATTTCAATGGACACACTGCCATTGTTGGTTGACGAATCGATATTTGGCTCAATGACAATCCTGCAACAAAAGAGAAAACGGAAGTTGCGATAAGTGATTAGCCAACTATTTAAGTGCAGGTGTTGGTTTTAGCTCCAATGACTGCCAAAGTGCCAATCAATCAATGCACTCATGTGATTAAACAGCAGCGACGGGTCAAACAATTGAAAGTAATGACGCCGCAGAAATGCGTCTGCTGAAAATGGCCAAATGAAATGGCAAATGGCAAAATTGCTAGCCATAAATTGCAAGAAAAACAAACAAATAGGAAAAGAATTAAATTCGCTACATTCGCTGGGGAGCAGGTCTAAAATCTCTTGTGGCTAGGGTTTAATAATAAAGAAAATGTAGTTTAAATATATATCAAAGTTTTGCTTAAATAAGACAAATTTTATATAGAATTGTTAAAAACAGAGACTGTAAATTAAAATGAAAAAATAAAGATTACTAGAATGATACTAAATACTTCGATAAGATATTACAAAGAAATAAAACATAAATTTTGTAACAGTAGCCGATAAACTGACTCACAAAGTTGAATTGCATTCAGTGATTAGTTAGGGTATAGAATTGAAGATTAATTCCCCTGGGCACTTATACGTATATGCCAAGAATGCCACTGGCAAAGAACTAGTCGCCAGATGCATTGCGTTGTGCTGCAATGGTGCAATGTGGTGCTATCTGTTGCGCCTTGTGGCTGCTTTTAATTGCAGCGATTGGTTTACAATGTGTTTGCTGCCCCGGGGCAACCAGGAAGCGTGTTCAACGCAATTTGCCGTGGACTGGCGAACAGATGGACAGATAGTTGTTGTGCTTTGATCAGCACACAGCTGCAAAATCAGTTAACATTGATACCAATAGCATCGATAGCCAACTCTATTGCTATTCATTGGTCCATGTGCTCCATGTGCTCCATTGCTCCATGTGCTCCAGCTGCGTGCCAGCCGCAAATTGAGCGCCTTCTTCGCGTTTTCTGTGTCAATTATATTAATGCATGCGGCAGCTACTGAGCATCATCTTTCATTGCATTTCTTGTCTTTCAATGCTCGTACTTTAATCGTATCTACACTCAGAGAAAAGGCTATGCTCTTAGTTCAAGTGCAATCGTGTTAAACATTCTCACTTTCTATTCTTTAAGTGGTTTCGTAAAATGTTTACAAAATAAATATACATTTTTGTTCTCTTGGCTAGGAGCGGAATTTCTAAATAGTTTTCTCCGAGTGTATCTACCCAAACAACCATGCATTTGGCGTGCTGACAGTTGGCATGCGTGCTGTGCAAAAGTGAATCTTTAGATCTTTTGCCGCAGTTCCGCGTCTCTTAAGTGTCATTCAGTTAGACTCAACTTGCCGCCAAGTTTGGTCAACGTTCTGAGTCGCATATTTGGTCAGCTCCTGTGGTGTTCAATTGTTAAACACGTTGTTATGTCTGCATTAGCTGACATCTGTATGGATATGTGGATGTGCATTTGGCTAAAGTGGCGACTACTCAGCTGAAGCGAATTGAACTCTTTTCAAGCTCACAATCCTTGACCCACTTAGCAACTGTGCATCACATTTGAAGCATAAACATATACAAGTCCGACAAACATCTTTGGCATGACGTCAATTGAAAGTGCCAGGACATGCACAATCGAGTGCACGACATGGGGTCAAGGGTTCCACAATGTCTCATACCACTTTCTGAATAAGTTTTGTAGTGACAAGTCGAACTAATATATATATATTTATATATCGAACTTTTTGTGGGTCAGCACGTCTTTAAAAAAGACTGTCTAAAGAGAAAATAATTGCATTCTTGCACATGAAAAGAATTGAACGAGGAAATTAAGCTCGGAAAAGTAGAATACAAAAATAATAATAGATAGCAATTAAATAGTTAAAATTGTTGAGTTCCACAAATGTCTTAGAAGCTAAAAATATTTGTACAAGCAAAATCAGAGACAATGACCAATATTGTAGAGTAGAATTGACTTAAGACAGCTCTTGCATTTAAATTAATAACTATAATCATTTCTAATAAGTAATAATTTCAAAGCGATTAATGAATTGAAAAAAATACAAAATTTACATAATTGGTGTATCTAATTTTCTAACGTGTCATATTGACATATGTTTGTAGCACGCCCTAATATAAATTAAATATTGAAATGCGCTTATTAAAATGTAAATCCAATCTTAAATAGACGCCTGTACATAGAAGTCTCAGCGTTAATAGTCTGAGACGGAAACGGTGGAGACAAGCAATCACCACTCCAAGTCAGCAATTTCTGCCAACACGTCCGTCAATCTTTGCGTGGCTTCCAATTGAAATGCGATCATGCAAAGCAATTTGAGGAGAAGCCACATTATTCAATTGAGACTGATGTGCAAAATTGAGCAACTGCTGTTTAGTCAGTGCTGACCCCAACCCGCCCCTCTCCTGGTTTTCAACGTTTTCTTTTACATACTTGTAGCTTAGGGGGCGCCAGCCCTCGAATAGCTGCAGTGGACGATCCATTGACTTGGTGTTGGTCTCCAGTGTCTCCACAATGACGGGTATATCTCCAACGGGTGGCACAACCACGGCTATTTCTGGAGTCGATGTTGTTGGTTGCCTCGGCTTCAGCCAGTCAGGTATATCAAATTTGGCAGCCGCCACTTTCGTTGCATTTGCGTGTGAAGCACTCGTTGCTGCATCCACGTCATGATCCTTGATGTGTGCTTTGGCGCTGCAAAAAGTAAAAAAAAAAGGGTTTGGATTGTGGCTTTTGTGCAAAGTGCTTAATTATATTTGCTTACAAAGGACGCACCCTGTCTGACAGCAGCTTCTCTTGACCCTTCCGCACCTCAAAATGCGTCAGAGTCAAAAAGGAAGAAACCAATTGCTTTCGCTTTCAAGACGAGTCGCGAAATGAGGTCATTGTGGACTCAACTGTCAATTAGCTGGTTTCGCAAAATCGCTTATGCGAATACTAAAAATATTATTAAGTGAAGGCACACCCTAAAATTCACAGACAGCTTTGATTTGCCCAGTTTAATAGGACACCAAAAAGACAAACGTTTCAAAACGAACTCTTCTAGAAACTTTTCAAAAGCAACCAGACTTTGAATATACTCCTTGAAACAAACACTTGTATTAACCAAAAATCAGGCCTTAATTTATAACAAGCTAAATCTTTGAAGAGCTTCAATAAAATATAATTTTGTACCTGTTATTGAATGGAAGTGCAATGCCCCGATTAATAATCTTATCATGATCCACAGAACTGTTTAAAGCAGCTTATACTTGAATTTACTGATTAGTCAGCTTTACTGTAGACACTTTCTATTATCTGGCACATCAATGAAATGAAATTACCGGGTCAAATAGTTTTAACCATATCAACAAATAAGGAATTAATTGGGCTTACTCACCTGTGGCTGGTATCCACAATTGGCAGGCTCTGTGAGGTGAGGAAGTAGGTGATGAGGATGGAGGAGATGAGTGCTGCGACAATAATGAATGTCGAGATGACAAGACACATCCTGGAGACATAGACACCCGATGGCGGACCATTGAACACATATTTCTGACCATTTTTCGTCTTTAGCTGACCGCCTGGAACAAAAGCAATAATAAGATCTGTTAGAAATGGTTCCATAAAAGACACGAATACGAAGTGCCGCAATTGATGGGCCAAGAAGTTTAACGAGTGCATCGTAAAGTTTTTATGTATTGTCCAATCGTTTAAATGTGGCTTTTACTGTGCACCACAAAATGTCTTTAGGCCCCTAACGAAGTTTATGGCATTCCTTGGATGCCGCTGCATTATAAAAAACATTCCATCAAATAAATGATCCATTTCATGTAAAGAATAGAATGTAAACAGAATTCGTACATCAAAATGATTAATTGGATTATTTAGCCAATATTTAAAATGCAGGAAATTCAATGTTATCGAACGAATAAGTTTTGTGTATAGTTAGCCAAAGATCATTAAGATCAGATAAAAAAAACTAAATTCATACGTGGCGAAAACTTGAGTGAAAATGAAAGTGTGACTCATTTATTTTAGGGCCAAAACAATTGTAGATAGACGAAAGAGCCAACAATTAGGCTATGCAAAAACAAATAGCAAGTGACAGTGCTGCACAAAAGTTTATTCACACTTAAGCAAGATAAGCAAATGCTGGGAAACTAATCTCCAAGTTGCTCTCATAATTAAAGTAAAGCACATTTTTAGAAGATGTGCTAATCAAATTTTATATGTTATCTTGAAGAAGCTTCTCAGCGATTTCCGTAACTTCAACTCTGTATGTTAAAGGTTATCAACAGGTGTGATTTTCAAATACCAAGATTATCTTTGGGAATCTTGGGAAATTCTTAACGTGACTTAGGTTCTTTTTTAAAAATTCTTACACTTTGCATCGCTGCTAGAAATCTCATTTCATTCGTGTCTAGATCTTGTTTAATATACTTGCTGAATGGTTTATCTATTAGATTATTTTTCATACTATGGCTATTTATCTATTTTGATGCTTATCTTTTACCACCCACTGTTCTCCAATTGAACATGAGCAATGAACAGAAGAAACGCCCGTGTTGAGAATATACAATTATCGATTGGCCCGATCCAAACAACCTGCGTGGTTCGCTTTAGGCCACAATGGGCCAGCACATGAGTTGATGAGTGTTTTATGATGTGTGCAAATTAAAGAAAGATAGAGAGGGAAATAAACAGATAGAGAGAGAGAGAGTGAGGGCTGCCTTTCTATCAAATTAACGTGGTCTAATGTCAGTGGCTCTACACCTGTAACTTGCTTTTAATTACATTGCAAAAAGAGGGTTAACAAAGTTAGCAACAAAATAATAACACAACTTTCTTCCAGTCACTGTGTCTGAAAAATACCCGCTGTTCACCTGTGGGGCCAACATCTGGTGGTGCAACCACCGGCACCGCACACCCACTACTGGCTTTGATCTTCGTGCCACTGGCACATGGAATTTATGTGGCACATTTTTTTTTTTTTTTATCTTTCTTGTGGCAGCCACCAAATTAAAACTTACACGAAGTTGATTAGTGCCAGTGAAATGGATCATGTTTGGATGCATTTTTTTTTGGGAACCGCCAAGCGGATAAATCAGTTGTCAGGGATTTGTAACTTACGCTGAAAGCTTTTGACGAAAAAGTGTTTTCCCGCTTCTCTCAATTTTTTAGTTTTTTATTTATTGTTTGTTTAGTTTCGAGTTTGCGGTTAGGTGAGAAACGATTGAAAAATTTCATCAAATTTGAAAAAGCGAAAACCACAACAACAACAACACAGAACACATGTTGCAGCCCACGTGTGGGAGCTGCTTCATTAACAGCAGAAATATTTTTTAAACACGCCTCCTCTGCCCCCGAAGCAATCGAAATATATTTTGTATTGAATACATACATACATACATATATTTTAATATGCATAAGTCGCAGTTTAAGTAGCACCAAAACACAATAAAACATTCAAATTAAGTTGTGAATGAAGAAAAGTGTCTACGCATGTCTGTCTGTATGTCTCTGTATGTGTGTGTGTGTGTGTGTGTGTGGGCGTGAGGCGCCAATGTCTCTTGTGGAAACTGGAACGCCCACGAGCTCAAGCTCGAGTCGGGAGCGAGCATTCAGCTGGCGACGTTGAAATTAATTCGGGCATTTGAAGCTCGTAAAAGTTCTAAGCAAATGTTTCTGGAATATTTAAAATCTTATTCAAAAAATCAAATTACTGGAATTGAGCTGGCAACATTGAAATTGATTCCGTCTTTTCGAGCTCGTAAAAGTTCTCACAAAATATATTTGAAGAAAATGTTAAATAAAATAAAATGTAAAATAAAATGACTCGTAAACTAAAATAATACTACACTCAGAAGAATGAATAATAAATAAATTGGAAAAAAGTAATTATATTTTTTACAGAATGATTATTTAAAAATCAGGTGCTATATTTTTAAGAAATTCTACCTTTTAATTATTTCGAAAGTTTTCTGAAAAACATTCGTATTTGATATTTTTACTGTTCCTTAAGTGGTTAACATTTTATTTTAATTATATAGTCAAATAAAAATAATTGTTTCAATTAAACTGTAAAACACTTATTTCTGTAATTAGGAAAATTTTGAAACATACCCAAAAATCTGTCCTTTGATATAAAATCGAAATGCAAACGTTTTCTAATATTTTTCGAATTGTCGAACTTGAAATTACGCAATTTCGCAACGAATCCAAGAAGCGAACCACCACCACCAGGTTGACTGGCGCCCGCTGCCACCGCCACACAAGGCACTGTCGATGAATCTGATGATGAACTTTTTGGTGGTTGTGATGGTGGTTTCGATGATGATGATGATGATGATGATGACGATGCTGATGATGATGCTGATGATGTAGCTACTTCTATGGCGGTGTGAGCGGTCGTTGTTGTTGGCGCATAGATTGATGCATTTTGTAGCTTGGGATTTGTATAGGATATGATCGCTGTAAATATCCGCAGGAGAAAAGAGAGAGAGAGAGAGAAAGAAAAGGAGAGAAAAATGCGAAAATGTTGAGCAAAATGAGTTAAAGGCCAAGTGAATGTTTTTCTTGATTTGTTAAATGTAGTAAAATGAAGAGTAAAAGTGTAGAGTGTGCGTGTGTGTGTGTGTGTAGTGTGTGTGTGTAGTATGTGTGTAGTGCATAGTGTGTGTGTGTGTGTTGTGTATGCAGTGTAGTTCATGTCGAATCGACGCAACAATTAAATGGCATTTAATCAAATTGACGCTGCTCTGATTGGGGCTTGCTATCAGAGGCAAGTGTAGAAGTGTGAGTCGACCACTGGCACGTGGCGCGTTGGGGGTGCGCCTATGTTGTTGTTGTTGTTGTTGTTGCAACAAATGAAATCGCAAGTGAAACGAATACAATTGCCGCCATAATTAAAAGAGGTTTTTTTTTTTCTTTCTTCACATACTTTATCGATATATACGCAACTACCATATGATCAGAAATAGAAACGATTCGAACAATACTCGGCATTACTTTTTGTATATACATCTATATATAGAACTGCCAGCACCACAAATTGTTGCTTTGCCAATCAAATCGGTGCCTGATTAAAAATAGCATTAGGGAATATTTGGTGGTGATTAACACCAATAATGAAATTGATATTTGCCTATATCACAATTATGAAATGGCTCAATTATTATAAAATACGTTGGCAACAAAACTGGAATTTCAGCAATTCTAATGAAAATTAATGCATTTTAATTACTATTTAGTTTCAATAAATTTTAAATCGTAAACTAAAGCAACAAACTTGATTTAACAAACTTGATTCCAGGTTGTTCATTTCAAAATAAGCTCACTCAATTTGGAGTATGTACTCTTGGGTTCATTTATGTTGTGAGATTTTTTAATACTTTTTGAATGAATCACCAATCCGGTTGGTCAGTCAAATGAAACCGAATGCTTTGCTAGCTACTCCAATTCGCCATTCATTAAATTTGTGTGAAAAGGGTGAAGTTCTGCGGGCCATAAAACTAAAATGCTTCACTCTTAGCAATTTGCGAATAACAACAAACGATCGCTAAGGGAAGAGGGAAGGAAGGGAGGGATGGGTGTGGAAGAGTAGTATATCTTTTTGAACCAATCATGCGTTAAATATTCTATGGGCACATGAACCAGAGTTCAACAACAGCAAAAACAACGCATTAAAAATATGTTCGACTTTGATCTTGAATAGGTCGAACACAAAAAGTGTTGAGCTCTTAAAAATTGCAATAAATCGATTTACAAGCAGCTAAAATTGTATATGTAATTTTTTTTTAAATTAGAACTGTCTGAACTAATGCTTTTTTTTGTGTGTTTTTTTTTTTAATATTTATGGAATTTAAGTGCGCAAAGATATTCTGGTATCTGAACAGAATTTTTTTCAGCAAAAAAGATAAGAAAACTCGAAGAAAAAAAAAATGTAGATATTGTAGAAGAAAAACAGAGAACTAAAAAACTATTATATTTTTCTCTTTTTTTTTTGGGCCATCTGCAACAAATGTTTTGTTGTGAAAGACCCGAGTGCTGATAAGTAGAGTGTGAACTACAACTAATTGTTTCTCTCCCTCTCTCTCTCTCTCTCTCTGTAGGTGTGCGTGTGTGTGTGTCTGTGTGTGTTACCTAAATGCGGAAAGAAAGAGTTGTATTTACGTCATTGGAAGCTTTTAGCTGCATTTTTACCCCATTGCCCAGGAATCTTATCTTATCGCCTGCATCGAAATCACAGAATGACAGACAATCGCTTTTTACTTGTGTGGTTTTTCGTTAATTGTATATGCTTCATTCACTTCCCGTTCCCATTCCAAATTCCCATTCCCATTCTACATTCTCAACACCTCATTTAATGATAACCCATATTGGAAAAATAGTTAACCGGGTCAATAAGTGGGTTATTTAAACAATTTGTGCTTTGTTGTGCGTGTTTACAAGTGAATTTCTTTCTTTTTCCTGCAAGGGTTGGGCAATCTCAACGAACAGATTTATGAGTTGGAAAAGATGCCAACCTCTGATATACCGACACTTGATTAACTTTTTCTGCCTTTTGCTCTTTCACACTCTTTCACACTCTTGGGGGCAATTGCAATGTGTGGCGACGTGCCACATGCTCGGGATTTGTTTGCAACATTTACACTCAGGCAGAAAACTGTTTTATTTTTTGTTTAATTTTTGAGTACACATATGTTCTTGAATATTCTTAGTCTGTTCATTCTTCACTGAAGACCGTGACTGTTTTAAAATGAAGCCCTCCGAATTATAAGCAACATGAAATGATAATTTTTTAAAGTACAAAATCCATTCATTTTTTTCGTAGTGCAGCATTTACTTTGTGTACTCACAGCCTGTGATTTAACCGCTGCTCATTGACCCAATTCCGGTCTGGCTGAGCAGCTCTTCAAGGAAAAAAAAACATAAATAAAATAAGCTGACAATTTTTGCATTAATTACAAGCAGTTCACAGATGTTGAAGCTGTGACATGTCACAAATCGCAAAAGGAAGCAAAATATTTGTTTGTCTTCTCAGTTTTCTGAGGACTGGTGACGAGTGAGTTGGGTTCCCCCACTTCAAAATGTAGGTTAACTTTAATTAAACAAAAAAAGTACATCTAGTTTCATAAACCGGACTAAAAACCTTGCTACTTAAATTGTTATAGATAATGTCGCACACGTAGCCAAAGTGTCTGGAATTACGACAATAAAAAACAATAACAAAAAGAAAAAGTATAAAAAAACATGACCACAAAATTGTTTGGCGATTCTTCGTGTTTTTATTTAATACATTTTTCACTTCTTGTCATTTGTTCAGCTGAATTGTTAAGCTCGAGTATTTGAAAAGAGTTGAGTGAACTTTGGAGTACGTGTATGGAACTGTGAGTGGAGGAGGAACTGCTAAAGTAATAAATATACGAGCACCCAGTATCCAGTATTCAGCATGTTACTCAGTTTTTATTGCCCATATTGTTTTGCATGTCTCTAATGAAGCGTTCAGCATTGCAATTAACCGAGTCTGGGGCTTTTATGGTGCCATTGATTCGCAGGTTGGGGCAAAACTGAAGTTCTGCAGAAATGTCTGCCGATTTATGCTGGGGATGTGGTGTGCTCCACAATAAGTTGCATGCACTGGGGTAATAAACAATTCATTTGCGACAAGCATCAAAATTCCAAATCTAAACAAACTTTCATTCAAACTCCATTCAAAGTTCGTATTGTGGTCATGTTTGCTGTTTGCCTTCTCGGTTTTCAGTTTGCTTTAACGCTTCGAAAAAAAAATACACAAAAATTGTTTATTTTCAGATCTTTGAAAAAATAACCTGGACCCAACGCGTTTTCTTTGATAACCGCCGACACATCATCAAAAAGGCCAACATCATCAGCTTTATTTGTTGTTTTTTTTTTTGATATTTTTTTTTTTTTTTCGTTTGGTAAATTCAGCAGAATTTTTCGATACACTTTCTAGGGCAGGCAATCGAAAGTGGGTTGTCAAATAGATTGTATAATCGTTTATCTAAAATGTGGGATTAACATAACACGCTTAATACACTGCTTTAGTTATTGAATATTTGTGTTAATCAACAAATTTGCATATTGATCTGAAATATTTAAAAATTTAAGAAATGAAAACAAAACAACCAAACAATGTGGCTTTTTATGCCTATGGCTAATTAGGCAGCCAGATGCACAGAAGAAGTTCACTTTGGTTCACATTTCCGGCGCTGATAAACTTGAAAACCAGACGCATTATTTGCACTGCCCCACAGTGGCAGATGCAGACAACAAATACATATATTTATAATGATGTATCTCAACACAACACACAAAAAGTAAGAAAAGCTATCTTCAACACACCGAAGCTTATATACCCTAATCCCAAATCAAAATACTAAGTAATGCACAAAAATGACAAGTGATTTTCGTAGAGTTATTATTTTAAACAAGTTTTCCATAGGTTTCTCTATTATATTATTAATTTGTCTGAAGCTTTATCAAGATAGATTTCAAATAGAGAGACTAATTTGCGTAGATAGTGAATCTTTACGGCATTACTACATTATAATACCCTTGGCAAGTGTATAAAATAAATGACAATCATGGCAGGCAACAACACATTGCGACAAGATGTGGCACACAATCACAAAGCTAAGCCCTGAGAACTGTCACCACTTGACTTCACCTTGAAGTGTAAATCAAAGAGACGGAGGATGAGGAGGAAATGTGCTTCATTCTCTGCTCGAGTGGCTGCATTCGGCTGCACAGAAGATAATTTGGCGAGACAAATAAGCGTGGAGAGAAGTTGAATGCTGCCAGCTTCTTGGGCTGCTTGCCACAATTTATCAACGGCGACACCTTAGGCCAGAGCATTGTGGGCGTGGCAGCAGACATTGCATTGCTAATGACACTTGCCCCCCCCCTACAGAGAGCAATGAGAGTGCCTGTAGGGTACTTGCAGCATTCATTAGGAATGCGATTATCATCATGTTAAATGCAGCTGATATTTAGAGGAAATTACAGGGATTGGAAGACGAGAACAAATGCTACGAACTTCAAGAAAAACATGTAGTCCAATAAAAATTTAAGCTTTATTTGTGCCACAATATTCATAAAAATCTTTTTTATGTCTCATAAATATTTAGCAATGAACAACTAATAAATGTATATAACTTTGAATATATATGTTAATTAAAATGCAAACATATAAGAGGACGTAAAAACATATTTTTCTGGATTATATTGTCTTAATTTAGTTTTTTTTAGTTTTTTTAGCCAACATTCTCAGACAAATAAAAACTACTTCAGTAACTTTTTTTATAAAAAACAATTTTTTATGAGCGCATAAACAAAAGATTCAGATAGTTAAGTGTCTTTGTCAGATACATTTAGGTTATCAATTGCAGTGCTTTGGGCGGCTTTTTGTGTATACCTAAAACACACATGATCTACGAGCATTTAAAAGCATTCAGTCGGCAACTACAAAATTTGACACTTGTCGGTCGACGGCTAATTTGCAAATTAAATTAGCGCTCATTCTCATTTGCCAACTGAAAAACTGAAAATGACGCCATGACGCCACCCAAAATGCAAATACAAAACTGAGAAAGCCGCACTCAAAAACAACAAAATTCACAACAAAAAAACACAACAAATGAAAATATATAACAAAGCCATCGTCAGTTGGTTACCAACATCAGTGAACCCCAGAGTCGAGGCAAATTGCCATTAGCTGAGCAGACTGAGAGTAGAGAATTTACTGAGCTGCAAACAAATTTTAATTTTGGCATGTCAAACGTGTAACGTGGTCGAAAAGACATAAAAAACACGAAGCTATAAAAAAAACAATGAATATGTTTGCCAGGCAAATGGCATTCAATTTGCTACCTGTAACTGAACAACTCTGATGATCTCCAACCAGAATTTGGCTTGGTTGAACAGACCTCGTGTTGTGCGATCATAAAATAGACCACTGAGCAATGAGCAATTTTTTACTTAAATGTAAGTGATATTAAATTAAAATTTAAAAAATAGCCTTGATTAATCGTATGTAGATATTTTATAAATTCAGCATTTGATTAGTTGGCGTTGTAATCAATCTATCATTAAATACAAATTATTTAGCCTTGATCAAGTACTGAAAAGATAGCTTTTTATTGATTGAACTTCATTTAAAAATTACTTTTAACAACCATTTTTTAAATCAAGAAAATTATTTACTTAATTCATCGCAATATTCAAAATCGAATTTTGAATACAGTGATTTTCTGTAAGTGTAGCGATGCATCTCAGAGGAATGACTGGCGGCTACACTATAAATAAATTACTAGGCATTTCTCAATTTTAATTAACAATGACACGTTATCTAATTAACAACACCGAAGAGTCACACAATTTTTTAAAGTAATTTTTATTGTGTTACACGCAAAAATGTAAAAAAAATGATTTTTTTTTTTTTTTTTTTGTAAACTGATTTTGACATGCAATCTGATTTCAGATGGGCTCGTGATTTGCCATATAATTAAGTAGTTGGCAGTTTTGTAACTGAAAATAATTCAAGTACTTTAACCAATTGTCGCACACACTTGGCAAATTATTTAAAAATGTGTTTTACAATAAAAGCTCGCAAAACTGCAGTTAAGCAATTAACAGTGTTTCCATTGAAAATGGATACATTCATGAATACCCATGAGTATTTCAAATTAGTTGAATACTTAACAAGTGTTTGACGTAAGAGTGAAGCTATTTTGTAATTGCAAAATGTCCAATTGCATATTTTTAAATTTATTGTTGAACGCAACAATTGAAAAGTTTATTGCCTTTTGTTCAGTAATTTATTTGTGACTTGGCAATTCTGAGCCGATATCTGTTAGCAATTTATTACACTTTTTAAATTATACGTTAAGCTGTCATTTAATGATATAGTACTTATGTTTCCGACACCTTCCATGCAATTATTGGCCTTGCTTAGAGCCAGCCTCAAATTACGACATCAGCATTAACATAAATCGGCTACTAAATGAATGCCACAGTAAAATGGCAATATATATAATCAAATGAAATGAAGCACTCATAATTCATAATTTCATATAATTAAATATATATGTTTCTTGTGGCTTTGGCTTAGTTCTAGTTCCATGTCCTTCGTCTACAATTTGTGAGGTATTTACAAAATTTCCGCTATACAAATTAGCCTTAAGTTATTGGATAGGATCTAAATTTTAGCGCCACATTTTTTATACCTTTACTCAAAACATTTATTTGGTAAAGTGAGGGGTATACAAATTTAATAGAGTAGTTTGCAAAAAGTTGTTAATATTAGTGAGCTTGGAATTTTTATTATAATTGTAGAATAAATATAAAACCCTTAAAAGTTTTAAATTTTACAATTAAATATTACATTAAAAACATTGAATTTGTTCATATCCATCAAAGTAAATACTGTCCAAGGTCTCTGATTGAATTATATAATTGAAGAATATGTATAAGACCCTTAACAGTGTTTAATTGTATAATTAAATATTACAAAAAGAATATATATAAAACCCTTAATAGTTTTCAATTTTACAATTAAATATTACATTAAAAACTTTGAATTTTTTCATATCCGTCAAAGTAAATACAGTCCAAGGTCTCTAATTGAATTATATAATTGAAGTATATTTATAAAACCCTTAATAGTTTTTAATTGTATAATTAAATATTACAAAAAAATATATATATAACCCTTAATAGTTTTCAATTGTATAATTAAATATTACATTAAAAACATCGACAATTATTCATATTCATCAAAGTAAATACAGCCAAAGGTATCTTCGAGTCGCCACAATCCGCTTAATATTAATTTTCTTTTTTTTACGATTTGAATGTTGTATGTTTACTTTGAATTTTGCTATTTCTTTTTATTATTTAATTTTTTGTTGTTTTGTATTTTTTGTTATAACGGCATTTTGTTGTTGTTTTTTATGCTTTTCATATCACGAACGAGGTACGAGGCATAATCGAGTTTTAATTTGGCCTGATGCCAAATTAGTTTCGCTCTCGTTTTTACCCGCCTGGCACTGACATTGCCACAGTTTTGTTGCAGCCGTTGTTGTTGTTGTTGTTGTTATTGTTTTAGTTTAAGTTGTTTTTGTGTGAAAGTATTTAGGTTTTGTTTATAAGCTATATTATTTATAGGCACTGTCAAAAATATATGCTTCAAATGCTCACACGATGCGACACATTGCTTTGAAGTGATGGAAATAGGTATATAGGTAATTCACTTAAAAAAATACTTGTAGATTATCTTAAATTGGAGTGTGGGCATTTGGATTTTAGCCGGTTTTGTGATAAACACGCATGCCACATTGGCATTGAGCCGTGTGATTTATGGCCAACCATTTATCTGTGCGCCAAGTCGAGTTTCTATCTTGTTTAATTTAAATTTAATGATGTTTTTTGTTTTTTTCTTCTTCTTTAAACCTGCCCGAGGGTTTGTCTTTGTCCAATTGGCAAAAGACAGACCCACGCCAAGACAAGATTCGTTTTCATTATGACAATTGATTAATTGTTCCTTTTGTGGTATCCGTTTGCCAATTTAGAACAGTCGAGCCAAATTAGCGAATTCCAATTCATGGTGTGCCAATTAAGACAGAGTTGTGAATAAAGTGCGTGGGCTCCAATTGAACTCTGTCTTCACTCTGGCTGTTGTCAGATGGCATCCTTTGCTACACAATTGTATCTTTGCACAACACATCCATTATGCATGACGTACATATGTATGTCAGTCTGTTCCGCATTATGACAAATGGTCGACACGTTCATTCTATGCTTAATGCAACTCAGGTGCTGGTGACTATTATCTATTAGAGTGCAATCTAAGCTCTGTGGATACGTGCCGGCTTCCATAGATGTGGGCGCCTTTGTTGTTTGGACTCTAGCAATAGATTATCCATGCCAACTAAATCACGATCTGGCTCCCGGCTTAATGCAATTTTTTTATTCAGTTAGCCATCATTTTTAATGCCATTTTTGGTAAATTTAGCATACCAGCCCCCAAGCTGTGAGTCGGTATGCATTTTAATACCCTGTAATACTAGAGAATTATTGATGGTTCTTCAACTGTTTTTTTTAGCAAGGTTCATATTATTATCTACCTATTTTAATTCATTTTACTCGACTAGCAGTTTCCCCAATTACTTTAATTACTCTAAAATTTTAAAATCAAAAACATAATTGAACGGTATTTCCAAGTCGCTCCATTTTCACCCACAAAGTTTGTTGTTATTTTCATATGTTTGTCTTGAAGTCAACAACGAAAAACACTTAGCCACGTTAACATGGCCAACCATTAAAATAAATTATTTAATTTTATTATTTTCAGATTAAACTGCAAAATTATGTGCATAAAATCCAAAAGATTTGACAGGCAGCTGGCTTATAACGATTACAACGCTTGCCAAATTGAAAAACCAGAAGTTTTGATTACACTCGAACATAAAACATAAGTTGGTCAGGCAAAAAATTTAAAAGTTATATAATTTCAAAAATGACGTCAATAAAATGGGCTTGCAGTTTTACCGATTTCAGTTAGAGATACCGCCTAGAAAATAGTTGCAGCAAAGCTGTTCAGCTCAGGTATGTAATTTGCATACAAGACATGTATATGTACACTTGAAAAAAATTAAGTATTTTGTGGTCAACATAATAACAAATGTTAGCAAAAGCTGACTAAGGTCGAAAGAGGTCAAGAAAAAGAAGGAAATGTTCAGTTTTGAAATTCATAAATCTTATTTAGATATTCTCAATTAAGTTATAGGCACTTTTTCTCTGAGTGCTTTTGAACGGTTGATTATATATATATGTATATATACATAAAATTTGTTATTTATCTGTATTACAGTGTTTATTTAGCTAAACGATGGGCGTTGCACAATATGTGTCAGCGCCAATTGTTGGTTGAAGTTGGTTGCAGCGTGCCGCAAATTGTCTTTAATTGTGCACATTGTGCAGACACAGATCAGAAGGATGACGTCACAACATGTTGTTGATGTGTTCTTGTTATTGTTGTTGATCTGTTGTTGTCAGTTGCATTTGTGAACCATATGCAAATTGGTATATTTGGGTTCAAGAGCCGCGGAAAAGAGCCAATGTAAATAAAATAAAGAGAAAAAGGCCAATCGATTTGGCGGTTAGGCAAACAATTTAAATGCAAATCATGTGTTTTTCTTAATGCACTCGATCAATTGGCAAACAGTTGTATTGACGTTGACTGATCTTGAATTGAGAATGGAAAGGGAAATAGTATGGAAACGGTCGTCAATGAAAATGGACATTTGAATGTTAATATTAATGGGGCATGTAGGTAAAAATAGAAATGATGCAAGTGTTGCAACAAACAATCATTCATTTATTGTTATTAAATGCCTTTTGACAGCACTTTAAAGAGAATTTATGATATTTTCCAATTGTTGTTGTTGTTGTTGTTGCTATGTAGCTTCCTATTTCAATTGATCCGCTTCATATCATATTTTTCAATATCACAACAGACACTTTAAATTTTCTCTGATGCACTTTTCATGTCTTGTAATTGAACACCTTACCAAATACGAGACTGAAAAGCAATGAAAATCTTTTCAATTAACTGCCAAGGTGCTGAGAAGAGAAATAAATAAATAATAAAATCTGGTTTGACAACTCCATGTACGAGCAGCACTTGTGACTCAGACTAATCTAGAATTTGTTTATCGCTCTTTGTCACTTGGCAGAGGTGTTAATTTTCTCGCCTTTTTGTCACATGGATTATGCAAATCCAGATACCTTATCGTGAAAGATTATGCAGATAGCTGTCTGCTGACTGCTCACCAGATGTATGTATAGACACAATTCCAAGGTCAAGTTTAATTCCCAACAAATACCAGCTGCCAAAATTAAGTCTGCTAATAAATTGCTAAAAAAAAAACTAAAAAAAATACGTGTTGTTCCCCCTTTGAATTAATTTCATGATGATGTTGTCGTCATCGTTGTGCTGCTACTAAATTTACATATGCTTAAATCTACACACAGATACTTTGTTTATGAGTGTGTGTGTGTGTGTGTGAGTGTGTATGTTTTTGTGTGTAAGTTTTGGTTTCAGTTCAAAGCACTCGCAGCCACAGGGTCAATGTAAAATTGAGCTGGCCATGTCCATATTTCAGTTTCGTTTTCCATCTCTGCACTGAGAGAAAAAGCGTTGGAATTCAGTTGTAAGCACGACCAACCTATAAACCAAAGCACGTTTTTCTAATACGAAAATTTTAAAATTTTTCTGATTTGTGTTTCTTGGAACAGTTTCACATATTTCTAAAAACAAGAACTAAGTTCACGAAAGAAGCTGACGATATTTTTCACTTCAAATTCGTGGAATATTTGTGCACTTATTATTCCAAAACATGCAAAAATGCACTAGAAATTTTTAATTATGCTCCAAATTTTATTCGAGTGTACCAGCGCCCTAAAAAAAAACTGAATAGATATATTTGTATATTTGATTTTGTGGGGCAGGGGAAATAAACACCGACTGGCACCATAAATTATCGTTGTGATCCCATAAATTGGGTATTGCTCTGCTATCTAATTGCGTTTTGAATGCGTTGTTAAAGTCGGTTTATTTAGCTGTTTCCCGATATTTAATTTGTTTGAACACACACACAACCACACACATACATACAGATATATATATGTTTATAGATACGCACAATATGCGGGTGGCTGTTAGTGTTATGTTTTCATAAGCTTTTAATTACATCTTTTTTAATTTTAAAGCTTTGTTGACTTTAAAAATGTTGATGTGTTAAAACACATGCATTCAAGGTTATCAACAATTTTCAACTTGGTTATCGCTGCCAAAGAGGAACATTTGCGCATTCACAAATAGCAAGTTCAAGGCTTTTCTTCCAATTTTTATGACTTAAAACGAAACGATCCAAAGCAGACGGTGCTCATAAAACCCTGATTTCAAAAGGCTAACCACATAATTTATTATAGTTTTTTTGTGGCTTTGGCATACAGAAATTCCTGGAATCAAATTTGTATCCAAAGCGTTTCAGCAAAAGCAAAAGATGCCATTAATTTTAAGACGATGCGAAATTTATCTCCATTGTGTCGCGCTCACAAACTTTTGGTTTTTTGAAACGTGATCAAGATACACTCAGAAAAATATTTATTTTCTTTATGTATGTTCTTATAATACGCTTATAAATATGTACTCCTAAGTCTAGGAATTAATCTTTATTTAAAATAATTGACATGAGGATTTCCTAAATTATGAGAATGACACCAGTTGTTTAAGTACAAAATTATCAATATTTTCTCGAAGTGCACAAAAGTCACAAAAATTGAATCACGACGATCCTTGAAAGTTCTTTCATTTCTTTACCGATGACATCAGCACCGTCCGTTGTAGTTGCCCCAAATTTTTGGGAACGTGATATTTTGGCATCATTTCGTAAGGCACGTAAGAATGTGCCTCATGTTGCATTTAAATTGCAGAATCTCAGCCCCTTTTACTGGGTGTGTACTTGAAATATGACATTGCATCAATCGTTCAATTTGATGGCAAAGATTTCTCGGAACTGGCGCCGTTCAATCCGAACGTTAGCGGAATTTATGACATTTTTAGCTATTGAAATGAATATTAATTGAAATACTCGTTTAGGTTGTTCTGCATCCGCCAGTTGCCTTAAATAGAACACACAGTTGTCAACAGTGGCCGACTACTTAACGTCTATATGCCTATATTTAAAATGCAAAAAAATAATCTATGCGTAGTCTGATTAACATTTAATAAGCTGCTTGTTCAAATATGCAAATCATTTATAGATTATATTGGGCCATAAATGTATCTATGTGTGTGCTTCCCCTCAAGAGGCGCCCTAAAAGAGGCGCAGCCAAAGTGGGCGGCTGGGAAATAACCGGCTCGTGCTTGAACGATAGCAAACCAGTCACAACGTCAATGACTTGTACTCATGCACTGAGAGAAAAATGTACTAAGTGATCTCGAATCAAGTATATTTAATTTTACATATATGATCTTAAAAAGATTTACCAAAAATCAAACAAAACTAATTTTAGACGAAGCTTGAAAATTATTTAAGCAAGTTAAAGTTGCAAAAGTACAAATTAGCTCTTAAGTCTTCTCTTAGTATCTAGATTGTAAACCAATTTTGTTAGTTTTTTCTCTCTGTGTAGAAGATGCAGCAATATCATCGTATCTGTAATTGGGTGTCTGCCACAAATTTATGCCACTTGCTTTAATGACCCCCACGAACCCATTGGTAATTGAGCTCTATGTATTTATGGATATGCACTTAGGCAGTTAATATTATGTTTTCTGTTATGTTTCAATTTACCTGGACTTTCCACACCCATTATGGCATCGCTATCCTCTGTTCGCGCCGCATGAGTTAACATTAAAGAATCGTAAAATAGAATTTATCTCAATGATGTCAGCTTCACTTAGTCAGGCAACAAAGAACAAGTCTCGCAATTGTCTATTTCTAGGAACCAAAAATGTTTGCCAAAATAACAAAAAAAAAAAAATAATAAATAAGAAATAATTGTTGCATGCAAATCTTGATGTATTGGCTCATTGCGCTGACTAATGGCAGATTGAATAATTCGCAGAGCACTTGTTATTCAAATAAATGGCATTTTGTGTCACTGTGCAAAAATAACAACATAAATTTTATGCATAGCAATTTTCGTATATTTTTCGCATTATTCAAAGTCAAAATTGCAGCAAACATCTGTTGAATTGAATGAATTTTTGTTGAGGTGCGAAGATAGATGAGCTAATAGCAAAAAATATATATATATATGCCATTAACAATCTAGGCTAGAATGGGCATATATTATACACAAAATAACACGTAATATATATATGTATATATGAATGATGCAAGAGACCATTGAGAAATACACAACTGTTAAGTTAGTTAGACTAATTACTGCAATTTTTCAATTGTTTCATAAATGCATATTTTTATAAGTTAAAATAAAAGTGAAAGCAGAAGAATAAAAAAAAGGCACCGAAGCTTGTATACCCTTGCAGACATTAGTGCAATTGCTCAACTCTAAACTTAATCATCAATTTGAAAGCAGATTGATTTTTTATTTTATTGGCTTGGAAGTGTTTCCTTAAACATCCTTCTGCAAGGGTATGCAATGATGCAGTCTCTATTTTGTCTAATGGTTGAACTCATAAATGCCAAACTCATTAAAATTAATTGCATAATAACTTTTATGTGGCCTACACACATAATTTTATTTGTACATAACAAAATCATGAGTTCATAAATCCATTACAATGACCCATAAATATCCATGAAATGGGCACTTAAAAAAGATATGTCCATAGGTATAAGGTAAGTGCTAAATATCAATTGTATTTTGAGTTTAGCACCAAAATTTGAATGCAATCGGGTGCAGTGGGTAAATATGCTTATATGCTATATATATGCATATGCACCACATATCGTGTATATCGAGAGATTTACGAGTACTCACCTTCGTTTACGTAACCGCCGTCCATGGTGCCAAATGTGTACACCTCGTTGCGGCTGTTACTTCGGTTGCCTTTGAACACCTTGGCCACGACCTACGTCTCTATATTAAAACACACACACACACACGTGCTGTAGAGTGGGGACTGGGTGGTGTGGTGGGGGGGGAGGGTGTTGGCAACAATTCTGCTATCTGTATCTGGGCGATGCACTCGACACCTCAGCTGGATTTGTGTCTGCAACTGGCTGTTCCGCGTTCTCAGCGATTTTTATTTATTTATTTTTGTGGCAAGATGTTGCTGTCTGCCTCTTGGCTGGCTATTTATTAAAATGTATTTGGCGATTTCACAACGCTACACACTCCACACAAATTAATGAAAATAAGTTGTTGTTGTTGCCCAGCACTTTATTTTGAATGGGGCATGGCCTGTTGAGGCAGCAGCAGCAACAGCAGCAGCGACTCCACTGTGTTTATTTTCATAGATGGATATTGCTAGATGCCTGGCATCTTGTGGCACCTCTGATGGCGGGTTCCAGTTTCATCTGCTACCATAAACAAACAGGCGTTGTAGCGGCTTCGTCCCACTGTGCAGAGTGCGGAAATGTGCTGGAGTTGAAGAACGTATCTAGCAATTGTATCTGCAAGTCCTCCTTATGTGCTTTTGTGTGTGCCTCTTTTGTGTATATGTGTGTATGTGTGTGTGTGTGTGTGTTTGGGACAATTCTTATGAATTTGCATGTGCCTGTGGCGCGTATTGAGGTTTGGCGTTTATAATACTTGATGGTGGTTGGTGGTAGATGGTTGCCTGTAAATAAATGGAAGAACGTGGCACACATAAATTATCAAGTTACACTTAGAGAAAATCAATTCTCTTGATAGAAGTACAAATTGAATTGAGGTTCTTGATTAAGGTTGTTTACATATTTGTTATATTCTTGATTGCCAAATCCCCCCTAAAATAACATAAACAAGAACAATTTTTATGAGCCATTTTTTTTACACAACTTATTAATTACTATTATTTTGTTATTATTTATTATTACTTTAATTTACAACTTTAATTCTTAATTTCAGCTAATGTAGTTGTGTTATTATAAAAAGAAGAAAAGAATTAAAGCTCTTCAGATGGCAACTTTTTTATTTCTTTCAATACAAAATCCACAGTTTTTCTTTGAGTGCACAAAATTGGACGCTGATAAATGTTGGACCCTATGTTGACCCCAGGATGTCTTCCCGAAAGAGATTCGCTGTTAAATGAAATGGGCTGTTCTCTTGCAAAGTGCAAGCCACCGAGATGAACTCTCAGATTTCAAGGCGCTGTCATTGCAAAAATGTTTGTCTGCATCTGTATTTGTATCTGTATCTGAATGTGTATCTGTGTATCTGTGCATGTTATGGCCCATTGCCTGCTCGACAGCCGACTGTTCTAATTTTGGATAAGAGTCATCAGATAATGAGAGAGACAGAGAGAGAGAGAGACGCCTTGACATTTGGCTGACTTTGCAAAATGTGCGGCTGCATTTTTAATGAGAAGAGATGCGAGGCAAGCATTGCTAAAATGCCGCATGGACCAGACAGACAGGCTATGTGGGGCAGATTCAAGTCACGGTAAATCACTATCTTAAAAGTGTATCTATAAATGAATTTGTTTATTCGCCTTTTTTCTATGACAATTGATTTGGGAACTAAACAAATTGAAGGTTTGTGATTTAGGACCAATTTACTATTTATATTTAAATTTCAATTGATATGTTTTTTTGAATTTCCTAAATTTATTAATTTTCAATGTCAACTGTTGGTTGAAATTAAAGAAATATAAAACTGAACAATAGTTGTAAAAAAAATATGAAAACACTTCGCTTAGGCTCGTAATGATTTCATTCCTATTTTGGCCATGCCATAAAAATCCATTAGACCAATTCAGGCTTAAATCGCACTCAAGCTTAGCCGCTTGCTTGGCTTCTTTGAATTTTCACGCTGTTGTTTGTATGTCTTAACTATTTGTAAATACACTTGGAGGTACTTCTGCAAAGCGTTTTTGAACTCAAGTGCACATAACTGCTGATGTCATTTATCCAATATTTGCGGTATAATTTGAAAAACTAATTTGGACCGCAAACACATTGTTGAACTGAGAAATCACTGCGTTTGTTTGTTTGTCTTGTGCCGTTTTTGAAGTAGCAAGTTCAATGCCAAAATGTACTCACATAATTATGCTAATAGCTGTAAGCTGCCAAAGTATCTCTTACTTAAGTGGTTATCAGTCGGATGGAATCGAACTGAAACTCGAACCGCACGCGAGCAAAGCTGTTGAGGAACTGTCTGAAAACGAAAGCCGGAAACCAAACGAGGCGTGAGTCGCACTGATAGAAATTGAAATTGCTTTACCAAAAAGCGCCGAATTTATGCATATTGTAATAAAAAAAAAGAACAGAAGATGATGCACGGAGAGCGACAATTGTCTGGAGGGACAAATAAGAGAGCTATAATCGAGATAGCTCGCCCAGCACATACCCTGTAGACAGACCAGAGATCAGGGGCTTTTTCACTTTACATTGTATCTTAAATAAATTCTTAGTAATAACATTTCTTGGTCATGCAGATGGTATTCGAGTGTGTGAGCACGATTAGTTTCTTGATTTAAGATTAAATATCTTAAGTTGAGATTAACATTCCTAAAGATTATTAATTTCTATTTAGATTACAAATTTAAGATATGCAGTCACAGAAATCCGAACATGGCAAGATTTATGCTAATGCTGATAAAGAATTTATATATTTTATGAATCTTCGTATATACCCGTTTAAAATGGCTACAGGGTAGCGAGAGAAAGAGTGGCATCGAATAAAATTGGCCTGGCGCTGACAGCAATGGGTAAATCATCAATGGATTCATACTTGACATTCGTTTAAGCGACAAGAAACAAGAGTGCGCAAGAATCTAATGCCAAAAACGTAGTTGATCGTTAGACTTTCAATTTGGGCTGTTGTTCAATTTGATCGAAACGGCGGCGGCAACCGAAACGAATTTTAATTGATGCCACAGACAGCATCGAGAAGAAGACGGAATACGTCACTTTTAGGGCTGCCCCTGAGCGATTTACTAGAGCATTTTACATGGCATAATTAATGCGGCACTTGATTAATAATCGTTGAACTCTCTGTATGACCCGCAGCCTCAGGCCACGCCTACAAATTTTATTTTATTTTTATTTCCCATTCATTTTTTATTGTTCTTGTTGTTATGATTGTGTGGTTGATTTGTTGTAACTATTAGCGCAGCATTATGCATTTTTAATGGAACTCTATTGAGTTAAATCTGTGGTTTTGGCCTTCGTTTTAAAATAACCCCTATAACAACCCGCTCTCTCTTTCTCTATGTATATCTCTCTCTCTCTCTCTCACAATCAATTGATTTTTATTTAATGCGTTATTTATGAGTGTAAATATTTAAAGGGAAGAATGCTTTTAATGCATTTAATTCAATACCACAGTGCCATCAATCAAAACAACAAATTAAATCCAAGGAAAGAGTGCCTGGTTAACTGCATGTCGGTTGCTTGATTTTTTTGGGTATCGAGTTAATTGCCAACACAAGTTCGTAATTATGTAATTGTCATCTTTGTCTTGTTGTTGTGTGTTGTGTGTTGTTAAATTCCCGCTGCCTTGAGAGTGTCACATTGTTTCTTTGACCATGACAAGGCTTTGTTGCGTCAACTTGCCTACCAAAATGACAAACAAGAAATATAACTGCAGTAGTTCAACTATAGTAATAATTATGCTAAATGAATTATATGTGTCTGGCTGAATATCTTAGTTAAGCTGAGAATAGAGTTCATTTTAAGAGCAAAACAAAAATTAAGTTTGTAATTTTAAATGCGGCTATAAAAATAACATAAAGTTGTTGCATTTGTTTAGCCTCAAAAAAAATATGTTGCTGATTGGAGTGGGGCCTTAACTCAAACCATTTTCCCTTTAGGCCATACGCTTATACAGCTAGTAGTTAAATAGTTAAACCATACTGCACAGGACTAATGAATATTTCTTTACAAAAGAACAAACAAATGGTCACTTAACCTTTTAACTAGATAAGCCTTCTTCAAGAAGCTAACTCCCCCAAATTACAACTATTAACAGGCTTTTGGCTTTAAGAGCACTTAAATTAATAGTTAAGCTTCTAAAAGGTTAATAAGTCATAGTTAGGCAGTAAACTTAATTTTTGTATGCTAACACAAATGTTATGTCCATTTAGAAATTTAATTTATATTTATTGCTTGGGTCATTTGGTATCTTTGTTTATTGCAGCTGTAATTACAATTATGCCACAACGCTCGACGCCCACCGCTAAGCGATTTAATTGCAACCTGTCCACACTAATGCCACTTTGCCACAGCAGCCAAGTGGAGATATTACGTATACGCATTACGTATGAACTTGAGAGCCGATGATTAGCCACTACACAAAAACCAATTGAGTGTCAGCTCAGCAGACCATACAAAACAATACTGCGTGTACTGTGACCAAGGGGGGACCAAGGGAAGTGTATCGCAGTCAAAATTTGATTAGTGCCAGTTTCTGGTTAATCGACGACGACGTCATCGTTGGCTGTCATTGTTGACAGCTACTGTGAAGCGGCGCAATAATATATATATTTTTTTAAGATAAAAAAACATGGTTTATTTTCACTTGAAAAGCGTATGACAAAATAAATAAAAAAAGTCATAAATTCTATTGAAAGTGAATAACAAAAAGTGGGTCAGCTTTCAGAATCGGAGGTAATCTCACAAAGTGCCAAAAAACAAGAACACATCACTCATATTAATAGTCTAGAATAAAGTAGAGAGAATATTTAATTTGCCACACAAGAAAAACTAATAAAAATATTATTATGATCACTTGCAGTAATGCATTAAAATATTAAGTTGGATTTGCACGTGGCGAATGCCAAATATTACTTGCACATAAATAAGCAATTACATATTATTATTATTATTTTTAAATATTTTGTGACTCAACGGCAAAAGTTCAGTACACTTTTGCCGGCGTTTGAAAAGAATAAGACGAAAGCGAAAATTCATAAGACAATTCAAAAGACATTAAAAAATTTGAGTTCCGGCCGATTGCCTTGTTGGGTAATAAGCCCTAAGACACGATGGAAGTGGCTACCGATGCCGACAAAGCCAATTGCCAAGATTGTTAGCAACTAAATTGCCATGCAGACCAAATAAGTCATAGCTTTAAAATTCTACACGAAAATTTGCGAAAAATTTAAATGTTTCTGTCTTCAACACCTACGTGCAGAACAACAGCTGACGTCATTTCAAATTAACCAAAATAAATAACTTAATTCACGGAATTGCAAAAAAACACATGTGACCTTCCATTCAATGTTCAAATTTTCTTATTTGAGAACTCGTAAAGGTAATATACAGATTTTCACGCACACTTGTGGGGTTATTTGTTAGTTTTTCAAATTCCTTGCAAGCGTTTTTTAAGTTTATTTGACTGGCTATTTTTATAGCTGATCTTATGTTGGCCATTGGCAAGATCAAAGACGCTCTATATCATCAAAAGCTGTTTTGGTATCAAATTTATATCATTTAGCCCACTTAAGCTTACCGCACAACATAATTTCGTCGCAAAGGTTGACTAAATGGTGAGTGCGTTCCACATTTTTCAAGAAATCAGGCAAGTCAATTAACGTGGCCCAAAGTCGCTTTTGACAGTTGCTTTTGCGGTGGGACACACACAGTTGGACTCTCTTGTTTTGCGGACAAGTTGTGTGTGTTTTCGTGTTGTCGCCTTGTCGTGTCGTCTTGTCTCTTGTCGCTTGTCGCTTTTCGTGGTCAGGTGACGTAATTTGGTTGCTGCGATATCATTTCAAGGTTAGACAAAATTGACGCTGCTCGCTGCGCATGAGTTGCATCAAATATTTATGTTGGCACTATGTGACTAAAAGAGTGTTAGGTAGCTTTTAAGCCATGAACGAGTGGATAAAGACAACCCATGATATTTATTTAACACAGCTTGTCCTGACAGAATAACTAAGGAACAACCTGACTGGCAAATGTAAATGGTAGATTTACTTTGAGATATTTTTGAGCATTAAGATGGGGTTTTGGGAAAGTCGAACAACAATTAAATAAATAACTGGTCAAAAAGAGTAGTATTTTAGCTGTTGTGGCTGAAGGACACAAGTGCAATTCTCAAATCAGCAGCAGCTGCAATCAAAATATTTATTTATTACTCGGTAAAGTATTTGAATATTTTATAATTAGTATGTTTTTTGCTTGCTCCAAGTAAATATTATCTTATTTTTTATGTCATATAAAAACACCTTACCAATATATAATATTTGTTACTTGATTAAATAATTTAAAGAATTCAGAAAAGAAATTCAGTAAAATTCATAACATTTGATCATTGCTTGAACTGTATATTAATACTATATTCAAATATGAAACACGATTTTTGGTTGAAGCCTATGTATACTTTCTGACCTCCAAAATTTTTAACAGGGATGTTAAAACCACACTTAAATTTGTGAGCAGAATATTCGGTTGTAATTTTAAAATTCGATTTTTAATTATTATTCATTTGACAAGTATTTTTATAGAATAATTATAATCTCGTTTTTTTTACAACTGTCTGTCTGCCTTCATAAGCAGGATTATCTCTGAGATTATTTTAAAGATACTTATTAATTTATATCTTAGTAGATTTTGTATTTGCCAATCACATTTCAATGTCTACAAATTTTTTAGATCTTAAACTCAAATATCGACTTGTCAATAACTCTCATTTAAATTAATAATAAGTTAAATATTATTTTAACTGAAACACAATTTCAATTTCATAATTTCCACTTAAATTTCCACTTTCATTACTAAGCGCAATCATAAATTATGCCATATTTGCATTACATTTGTTATCTACGACAGGCATCTGCTGATAAGAGACGCAATCTTTTATTATAATAGCACATAATTACTTGTCGTATATACAAAATAAAAATATTTAATTTTTGAAGTGGACAATCTATTAAAATACCTTAGACCGGAAAAGATAACGCTGCAGCAGACTGATGTCATATCCCACACACACTTTACGAGCGTGTAATTGAGTCAGTTTAGAATGCCCATATATGGAAGAGTTTTTTAGCACCCTCTGCCCCCAACAACAACTTGCCACAATAGGCAAGTTTCACTGGAAACTATCAGCCAGAAATCTCGTCACTTAAAAAAGTTTAATTTTCTTTTGAATTGCGTGTCCAAACTAGCGGCTACACCTTCAACTGCACCACCAACTGCAATTGTCATATATATATATATATATATGTATATGTGTAGCATATATGATATATAATTTTTCTTTGTTGTTGAACACGCATAAGAATTTAACGCTATTGCATGTTTCATGTTTGGCCTTTTGACCTGCCGGCGAGGCAGATGAAGTTTACTGATATGACCAAAAGGGTGGAGTGGGTGGTGGTGTGTGGTGTAGTGTGGTTGCTTGTTTAGTTAAAAAATAGTGTAGTGAGTGTGTGGGAGCCGTCATCAGCTACGCTTCAAGCTTAGACAGGCGTGTCCAGCTGAATAGAGTTGGGGTCAACAGCTGCCCCACACCCCTAAAAACTTTTGTGTGTCAAGTCAAATTAGTTACGCTGTGAATGTGTTTGTGTGTGTGAGTGTTGCAGGTGGTTGTAGCTGTTGCTAACTGAGGCCAAATGGAACTGTCACTGCTGCACTTGACAACTGAGGCTGCCGAGAGTCCAAAAAAAAATGGAAAGAAAACTGCTGGCTCATTTGGCCAGCACATTCAACATTTCATTCATCTTCATTGTTGACCTGCATTTGCATTTGCATTTGCCACATTCTCTTTGTTTTGTCATCTGTCAAATGCATCGTTGACTTAAAAAATAACTATATGCAATTATGTATGCACACTGAAAGAAAAATGCTACTCTAAATGCAAATGTGGTCTATATAAAATTCCAAATAGTTTAGAAGTTGTAATTTTAATTACTGTTGAATTTTGAATCAATCAAAATTTATATTTAATTGTAGCGAGATTTCATCAATCAAAAAGCATTTATGTTTAAGAAAAAAAAAAAAATTATGTTGCCTTTTTTTAAAAGAAAAAGTCCCCAACCACATTTTTTATAAAACATATTTTTTCAAGTTCTCGTTTTGCTTGTTAAAAAAAAAATAATAAAACCCATAACATATATTCAGAAAGTTATCCATTTATGTTTAGATTTTTGAAAATATGAGAAATATATCAATATATATGTTATTAAAAATTCTCCGTCAGTTTTCTTCCAGTGCATGTCGCTCTCATAGGTTTTGGGGTTGCCCTCGCCTAATTGACTGATAAGCGAGCAGAGCTTATCAATCATTTTGCGGCACATGACACACTGGGGTGAATGAAAGCAGCTTGGCTTCATTCAACTTTTTGGCACCTATTCAGTTGCTATTTTTGTAGATGCGCCAACTGATGTCTAGCTAATTAAATGTGCTGCTTGCCTCATTTAAATAAACAGTGCATTTCAAGCAAAGAAAAGAAAACACATGCAGCTAAATTTGCTTTAGTTTTTATCACCTATTCGTTAAACAAAATTTGCACTATATAATATAGAATTAAGTCAATTTATTGTGCAAACAGTCGCCCATATTTACATTTTTTTAAATGGCAAACAAAATTGTCGTTTTTATTTTCACATTAAAACATCACAAGACTTTTACGATGTGCCTAACCTTGAATATACCAGAAAGCAATAAATGAGTTTTTTAGCAAAATGAATATTGGTGATAATAAGAATTAATAAAAAATATATTCAACTTGTATATTCAAATTTTTTAAGTATACTAAATCAAGTAAATAAATAAATTATCAGACACATATATTTTTTTATATTTCAAACATTCTTTAAGGTTCTTGGAAGAAAGAAGGAAAGATTATTCCTATGAATAAGTTTTTTAATAAGACATCAGTTTATTGTAAAATTTCTTAAAATTTTATCAGTTGCTTATACACGAAATATAAACAAGATAGAACGTTGCAGTCGGACGTAACCGACAGCGAAATACTATTATACCTTAATTTGTGTACAGTTAAGAAATACTTGAATTGTGGGGGAAATGGGCGTTTATCGGTTTTGGGGGCGGGAGTGGGCGTGGCCCAAAAAATTTTAGAGTTCGATCTTTGTAATATACCTTCTAAGTTTGGTAACTGTAGGTCTTAATTTGCGGGAGATACAGGAATTTATCGTTTTTTGTGGGCGGGAGTGAGCGTGGTCAAAAATTATAAGAGATATGGGGATTTATCGATTTGCCAAAATCTAATTTATCGATTTTCTAGCTCCCTAGTGGACGTAGGTCCAAACCCAAGACACTTTAACTTTTAAGGGTACTTTCCAGTATACGTTCAAAGTTTCAAGTCTCTATCTCTAAGGGTGTCGAAGGAACGCGCGTTCATACGGACGGACAGACGGATAGACAACATGACGGACATTGCACAAAACCAATATACTATTATACCTTTTTGGTATAATAGTATAAAAATGTCAATATTTTCATTAAATTTCACAATGTAGGGTATTTTTTATTCGTCTACAACCCACACATATTTTCAGTTAATTAAATAAAGAGGTGGAAAACACTGAATGTCAAATGTTTCAAAACAATTTCACCAAACGCCTCGACGATCGAAAAGCAAAGCCCAGTTCCCCCCACATGTTGCAAAAGTTTATCAATGTGTGTGTGTTTGTGTTTCTCTCTGGGTGTGTGTGTGTGTGTGTGTGTGTGTGTGTGTGTGTACGTTGTGTTTGCATTTGCCTCACATTGCACTTGAAATAGTTTCTATGCACATATAAATTTTATTTGTTTGGTTTTTGCTATTTCTATTTCTATATCTGTTGTTCCCATATACGTTAACGATATACGGTATGCTTTAATTTTGTTATAACTTCTTATCAAATGACTCATGAGAAATCGTGTTGGAAATTTGTGTAGCTTCTTTGCCCAGCGTCTGCCAAGTGTAAACAGCCAGATAGCAGTAAAAACAAAGGGCGAGCGCAAGAATAGTGCATGAATTGTGCAATTAAATTACACGATTATATGAACAAATGTGTCCAAGAGGAGTGGGGTTTGAACCAATGTTCTTAATGTTCTTGGAAGTTTTCTGGTTTGGTGAACTCTTTTCACAGTTATTCGCTGGTGGAAGCATTGAAACATTTTCCAAATTCCATAACTCTTCATCTCTCTCTTCAAACGAATCCAGTCGGAAATCGAAAACACTTAATCCAGCGAATGAGATAATTAAACAACCAAAAAAATCTCTTATCAAAATACTTGTTTTTAATAATATATATATATATATAATAATATACTTTTAATAACTATAACCTTTAACTTGAGTTTTTTCACACTGTATTAACTATAATCATATTTCCCCACGGTTTTCTATTCAATATATTTCCACAGAGCTTCCCAACAACCAATACTCAATGTTGAAAAGTCGCATTCTGTTTTTCCTTCTATGGCTTCCCGCATTTGATATTCTGTGACAAAATTATAATTAATGCCAGTCATGCAGTAAAAGGATACTTGCCACACACACACTCACTTTCTCCCCCTTTCCCATTTCACCGCTGGAAAAGGAAAAAGGTAAGAACAACAAAAGAGCGAAACCGCACAACAACAACAACAACAAAAACAAAAATTAATGCAAAAAAAAAACCGCAAAACGTTGCAATCAACTGCAGTTCGTTGGGCAGGTAAAGAAAATCGCACAAAAAAGGGAACTGGGCGGGGTGAAAATTGTAAATGCAATTATGCAAATGGATACCAAAAACAGCCAGTCACCAAAGAGAAATTGTGGAGTAGAGAAAAGGGTAGCTATTAAAGGGAAATCAAATCAAAAGCAACTAAATACACAAAGTGAAAGAGAGAATTGATAAAGAAGAGCCACGAAACGGGCAATTAAACAGAAAATAAATCGAGAACACGCGCCAAAGGCCAGAATATACAATAAAATTTCCAAGGAGAGGTCGCATAGGCTAAAACGGCGAGGGGTAAGTAATGAGAACCGATTGTTTGACTGCTCATCGAACCCCTCCCTCACCCCTTCGAGGAGGCGACTGGGAATTTGATACGATTCTTGCTTTACTTTTTGTTTATTTTTATACCCTTAACCCATTAAAAATGGGTAAAAAGGGTATAATGGTTTTGTGCAAATGTATGTAACAGGCAGAAGGAAGCATCTCTGACCACATAAAGTATATATATTCTTGATCAGCATCAACAGCCGAGTCGATATAGCCCTGTCCGTCTGTCCGTCCGTCTGTCCGTCCGTCCGTCCGTCCGTCCGTCGGTCCGTCCGTCTGTCCGTCCGTCTGTATGAACACGCGGATCTCAGAGACTATAAGAGCTAGAGACTTCAAATTGGAATATAAGCTCTCGTGTACCAGGCGCAGATCAAGTTTGCTTTATTTTATTGATAACTGTCTAAGTTCTGAATTTTCGATACATTTCGATTTCCGATAGCAATAAATTCCACAATTTAAGAAGCAGAGGCTTCTAATTTTTACATACTATGCATATGCATATTATTGATCAATTGCCGAAATTTCATTAAGATCGGACAATATTCATCAAAGTTATAGTATTTTCGGTATACATATAAATTGGCGAGCGCATGTGTGAGAAAGAGATGACATGATAATCGACGATAGCGTCAATATATTTGTGTGTATTCTGCAGAGCCCCGATAACTACTATTTCGTAAATTGTGTATGTGTGTATTTATGTATGTATATGCACATGTTTGTAGCCATTCTGTTCGGGCATTTGAGTGCAAATCATCTTAAAGGGAAATTTGTCAAGAAAACTAGAATATATTTAACAACTGGGTTAAGGGTATATCGTAGTCGAGCTAACTCGACTACAGCATCTTACTTGTTTTTTTTTTCTTTGTGCCAAAATTGCAGCCGCTGATGAGTTCAGAGCCCGAGGCAAAATCAAATAGGCAGATAAGAACAGGAATGTTACAACAATGCCTCGCCCCGGAGCCGGATGAAACGAGCCTTAATACATACACATATGCTCATACACTCAGCGAAATTCAAGTACAATAGGGATAGAATATCAATCGCTTTGCTATTCACATTCTAATCTCGAATTAAGTAATCTACCGTTAATAATAAAACTTCTTAAATCAAGTAAGAAGGCCCATTACAAGAGCATATGTACTTAAAATGAGTGCCATAAATTCCAATGTAGAAAATTAACTTTTGGTTTAAAGCACTCAAGCTAAAATAAAACCAGTAAGAATGCTGTAGACGAGTTGGCTCGACTACGATATACCCTTAAACCAGTTGTTAAATATATTCCAGTTTTATTGGCAAGTTTTCGATTTGATTTGCAAATGTTAAGTTCGACCCGGCTGTTAATCCCGATCAGGAAAATTTTTACTTTATGGGGTTGGAGATTCTTCCTTCTGCCTTTTACATAAATTTACCCATAAAATACCCTATTTACCCATTTTGAATGGGTAAAGGGTATAATAAATAATATTACTATTTAATTTTTATTATGATATTTTAAGTTTGCAACTAATTTAAAATAATAACTACAAAAAGTTTTCAATTGGAAATTCTTTGCTGAATTCCTAAATTTTAATATTTTAACAGAATTTGAGATCACCTATTTTTCTGAGTGCATTTCGAACATATTTTTTTTTTTGGCATATGCCAGATGTGTTGTTTGACCTTATCTGCGTAATTCTATCAAATTACAATCGGGTAAATGTTGTGGTTCCTGTGCTGAAATCTGATAAGCGGAGCCCCTCCGACAAAATCGGTCTAGTGTTAAATTATGTGTTGACTGAGGCTTGCATAATTTTTGTAAAAATGTTCAATTGTCGCATGGATGGGCAGGCATTTGATTAATTAATGAAAAGTGTGCGCACATAGCAAACCCAATATAATTAAAATGTAACCCGGCATACAATTTTGTGAACGCCCAAGCTTAAGAGTGAATGGAAAATGTAGTTTGACTGTTGCAACTACGAATAACGTTAATAAAATTCGCTTTTATTTATTTTACAATTTTTGATTTATTGACAAAAGAGCCTTGCGCTTAAATTGTAGCATATTTGCGGGTGTTCCGGCACGCATTAATTCAAAGTGATCTCACAATAATAATGCCATCAGAGGCAGATATAAATAGCGACCACGATTATGATGACGACGACGATGACGACCCACTTAGGCGCTTGCAACACTGAGGTAATTACAGAGTGGCTTTTTTTCTTACATGTATGAACGAGTATATGCAATTACGGATACGCCCTGTATCTATTGATAAAAACCCACACCGCTAACAAGTGGTCCCGCAACAGCGTGCAGCACACAAAATGCGGCAGCATGCTGCAAGTGGTGCAAGTGGGTGCCAGTGCCAACACCACCCACACATGCCACACAGCAGGGTGCCCGCAAGGCAGACAAAAGTCTGGAAAAATACACAAAATATATACAGAGAAAAACATAGGCAAAATTAAGTTTACCACAAAACAAGTATGAAAAGTATGCACTTGCTTATGATTTTAAAATTCTTTATTTCTTTAAGGAATATAATTTCTTATTGAACATTTAAAAAATTTTAAATTTTCAAGGAGACTAGTTCGAGTGACTTAGAAAAATCGAAAGTTAGCTTTGCAGTCATAATTATTGAACGAGATTTCTAAATTTTTATTCACTTAATGATTCATATTTTCTTCATTTACATATTAAATATTCTAGCACTTCAAAATGAATTAATTTGTAAATTTAAAGTATGGATTTTACAAATAAAAATGCTTATTTTATCTAGTATTTTCCGACTTCCAACTAAATGAAAAACAAAAGCTGCTTGAAAAATGCTGCCAGGCAAAACTTTCAAACAGCTGTTTTGTCGCGTGGACGCAGGTGGTGGAAAGTTCAAGTACCACTGCAGTAATCACAATAACAACAAGAACAGCAACAACTGTGTGAGCTGCGTCCTTGGGCTTTTGGCGTGGTTGTGGACCCGGCACAAAGTTGCAGCCTGCGAAGGACACTTGCCGTTTGCCGGCTGTTCAAGCTGCACCCTGCGCACATGTGAAAATCAATAATACTCGTACCACACAAAAGTTTATAAAAAGCACTTGCACATATTTTAAGTGGGTTTTTCCTCATCCTCCACCTCATCCACCAATATTAAATATGATCGATGCGATTGCCGAAACTCACCAATATTCCACTTATGTTACACAAAATGTTGATTGGTTTTTGAATTGAAAAAACAAGCCTCAAATGAATTTTAGAAGAACACAAAATATATGGAAAAACATACAGCTTGCGAAATGTGTAACAACAACAAAAAACACGAATTACACGTTGAGTTGGCAATGCATTGATTTGATTTTGATTAGATTCAAAACAACAAAAATAACCATAAACAAAATAAGCAATGCAAATCGATTGAGTATATTTCAAATGATATTGTTGTTGTTGTTTTTGTTGTTATTCCCTCGACTGACATGCATGTTTGTTTGTTAACTTTATTGTTTTTGAATTAAATTATATTTTCGCTTTCAATCTTTATTGTTTTACCTATTTTGCGTTTGAATGAAATCAAATTTAGAATTTGCCATTAAGAAAAAAAAAATCAACAACCTGCACACAAAACTCATTTAAATTTTCGTTGAAAATGTGATAAAATTCGATGCTCTGTTTTATTGTATTTAAATGGCCTAAGACGCCCCCACACGCATACCGCCCACACGCACTGCGATAACGGGCTCAGAGCAAAATATAAACAACAATACTACCAATAATAATACTAATAATAAGAAGGCAAATTGTTGAAACTCTCTTACGTAGATGGGAACGCTTGTTTCGCCGTTGGCCCAAACAAAACGTTAGTTGGCCAACAAAAAACTGCACTCTCTCTCGTAGAGACACGGAGAACTTCGCCGACGAGAGACGTGAGGCGCGCACTTCGACAACGACAGCGACAACGACAACCTTCGCGTTTCAGTTGCGACAACAGACTGATTTTTCAAACAACGCCGCTTCTGCTGAGAGCGCGACGGTGAGCGCAAAAATAAAACAAGAGCAGCAACAGCAGCAGCAGCAGCGACGCCAGCAGCAGCGACGCCAGCAGCAGCAATGACAGCAACAGCGACGGCAGCAATAGCGACGGCAGCAATAGCGACGGCAGCAATAGCAACAGCAACAGTGACGCCAGCAACAGCAAACGCCAGCAGCATTGGTTGATTATTGCCAGCAGCGCAGTCGATTGATAAGAAAATCCAACTCACACGCACACACATAGAATCTTGCATATTCAATGCAATATTTCAAAAGGAATTGATTTGATTAATAACTGTTATTTATGCGAGCAAATAAACTATTTACTAAATCTTTGCAGATATGGTACAAACATCGAAAATAAATCGATATATACACATGCATTATCGATCGATTGTTTTCGAAGTGTTATTTTTTAAATTTAAGGAAATGCTCGAGGATATCTAGAAGATACTGCTAGAGGATATCAAAAACATATGTATATGCTTGATCAGCATCAACAGAAGAGTAAAGCATAAAGGAAATTTAAAATATGAGCCTTTGTATACCTCGAGCAGGTTTATTTCATTTCTCGATCATTTAATCCATTGGCCACCTACAATTTTTTAAATCAAAATTTGTCAGGTTTTTTTTACAATGCATTTTCCTCACTGTATGCAAATAAATCAAATAATACATGCGGTGACTTCTAATCATGACTTCAGCTCAGTTTTTGGTAAATATGATGCCATTCAAGCCGTGACTCAAGCGCAACGAGAGCTAAATTCATATTTGTTTTTATTTATTCGGAAATGGCGGAATTAACGACTTGACCAACCAGTATTTGTCAAATTGACCAAATTTTGTGATTCATCTTTCAAATGATTTTGTTTTATAAAATACGCAAACTAAAAAGGTTATTTAAAAAGGTTCTTCTATCGATAGCAAAGTGGCTAATAAAATATACAAAAGGACACACAGACAACAAACGAGCTCGAGCCAAGGCTGCAGGTATAGTCTCAAAAAAGAATAAGAATAACAGAAACTAAATTATTTATGTAGCGACCCAGAAAGCGCGCCCATTCGCAAATACAAAAAAAGCGAACCAATTAATTAGTTCAAATTATGAAATAGAAATGAAAAAAAAAGAAAAAAAAAAGAAAAAAAAATGAAAAACGGAAATGAGCACAAAATTCAGTTGAGTTATATGCTGAAAAAACGCAGCTCCACCTTCGTCTTTGAAATGTCCTTGCATTTGGTGTGTCCTTCTCCAGCGACCTAAATACCAGGCAAAGGCTTCAATGCCGCATGCCCCATAAAATGCAAATGCCGCGAGTTTTTCACCATTTTACAGTTACTCCAATTTCGGGACTTTCTGCTTGTTAGCCAGCCTTATCCATGTGGGAGTTGTCCTATTGATTTAATTTTAACATACAACTATTTAGTTACAGTATGTGCTCGCTAATTGAAACGCTTCTAAGTTGGCTAAATATTTGTATTTATCTTCATTTAAATTGTTACCAAAGAGGAATCAGAATTACTGAGTTGATGCAGAGACATATTATTTAAATTTTAAATTATACATTTTGTATATTTATATATTATATTTACATTTAATGAAGGTTTTCTGATTTTTTGAGCGAGGTACTACTGTATTTTAGTGACGCAATGCTCGGAGTTTGTCGAGCTGTCGAGTTGAATGCGCTATTCTGTCGCCGTGGCGTCCAAATAATCCTGTGGCGCCTCCAAGGGGTTGTTTTTGCCACGTTCGTTTGGCAGACGGCCGATTCCTGACTCTCATAAGTCATATTGTATTTGTATTTGTTCTTCTTGTTGCTGTTGTGGTTCTAGTTTTGTGTCGGTGTGTCTTTTTTGGCGGCGCCACAATGACTGCGCATAATTTTATGGTTTTATAGTTGTCAGTTTGTATTCCCTGGCGGCTTGTTATTCTTAGCCTCAGGCTCATAATTGATATCAATATTTTTGGGCTCGTTGACTCGTAGCAAGAAGTGCAGCTGACTAAAGACATGACCTAGACACTTTGGTCTAGTTCACAAGCAAAAAACTAATATCTGCATATATAGATACCGATCTGTTTAGGTTTAAAGGTCATTGAGGATGAGAAAGTTTGGTCTTGAGCATATGCAAATTGAGACTTGTCTGATTTGAATAAATTTTAATTACAAAAATGACTAATGATGATGCACCTTCTGCTGACTCAATTGGAAAGAGTCACTAAGTAAATTTAAAATTGTCTCAGAAGTGAGCCAAGCAGTTGTGGACAGAAATTTGTTAGTCAACTAAAAAAGGTAATAAATAACTTAATGAAAATAAACTAGATGACTTATCGTGGAGTATACGAGAACAAATATAACAAATTAGGAATATTTAGGTCTTATAGTCGGTGAGATCCGCATAATATATATGGTAGATTGACTAGTCTGTAGATTCTGATCAAGACTATATATACGTCATGGAGTCGGAAATTGTTTTATAAAATAAAACGATAAAAATATTTTTTAATTTATACATTTTCTATTTAAATTATTTTTTAAGCACCCTTCAAAATTCCTACCGAACCTGTGTACCCCCATAGAGCACATTTATCTATTTGATTTGTTGTGCAATTTTATTGATACAAATGAGTCTACTCTCCCCGCACCGCATCTCTTCGCTCTACACTCTTAATTAATACCTTGTACAAGGTATTTCATGTTTAAGGTCTGATAACAACTACGAAGTGAAATTGGCAAGACCATTTGTGTCAACAATGAGGTAATATACTTAACTTTATTCTCTATTCTATATATTCAGTGCAAAACTCCCTCTCAACTGTATTGGAGATGAGGGGCGTGTCTGGGCGAAAACATGAAAAATCGTTTGTTTTTAACAAGTGCGCTTTGCACTTGAAGCTACGACAATTTGTTTAACTAGACTGATAAAACAATTGACTGCCTTTGTAGTTTTGTCACTAATATAGATGAGTTGAGTAGTTGTCAGCATGTACACAGAGAGAAAAATATCAAATAAGTCATCCGAATTAGTGTTACAGGTTTGAGCTTACTAAAGTCGAATGTTTTAATCGGATTAATCATTTAAATATTAATTTGTATTTGCGAACTAAAAATGGAGTGTTCCTATTTCTAATAATTCAATACATTTATTTATTTTCAACACTTTTGTACTTTTTTTTGGCATGTTTTTCTCTTTTACAAGAATTGCAATTATTTTACTCGAGTTGATTCGAACAACATTTAAGTAAGTTGATTGTAATATTATTAGCATATTGTTAATATTAATAAATTAATTTTAAATACGCATATTTTCTCTCTGTTTATGAGAAATTAATCAGGAATTTTTCAAGGAATTTTATCAGCATTAGATAATCGCACTTGGTGTCCATTCACTTCCTCAATGCGTTTAAACAAACATTGACTAATTGAAGTATATACAATCTATAGAATGGGATTGTGCCACACTCTTTCTCTATATTTAGAAGTGATTGTTTTAAGAGATGTTTATTACTGAGTGCGTGGTGAGTTCTCTAATTAAACACTTCAAAATTATTGCCTGTCAGCAGTGATCGTAAATTTTTTGATTAGTTGCGAACGTTCAACAACAATTTAAGTTGATCAAACGAAATTTTCATTTCATTTGATTGTCAAATTTTGTGTGTAGTTAATTAAAATATTTTTCGCATGAAAATATAACATTTGCATAAAATTCGTCGCCGATTGAAGACAGAAATAGAAGGCAACGCATTAAAAACCAAGAACTTCCAGTTTTCACCTTAAGTTTATAAAATTCCTCAATGACTTTTAAATTAGCGTAACTAAGTTAATTGAAAATCTTATTTACTAAAAAATATGAACAATAAAAATGTCGAATTTAAATTCAAATTCAACCGCCAGTCCATTTTAACGCTCAAGGGCTGCTTGCTACAGCACGCAAAGTTGGCAGCACAACTGAAATAATACACTAAAAATGTGCCACGCGCAATTAGTCTTAACAGATCTGGTCACACTGCCGATAGCTTATATGTAAAACGCTGGCGAATTTGTGTCAAACTCCACAATAACATAAACAATTTAAAATGGACAGCAACAACGATCTGTCGGAGGAGTTAATACGGCGTCTCAGCGCTGGCGGTGGCCTGGGTAAGTGCAGCAAACCAAAACGCAACAAGTGCAGCAGCTCCAGCGTGTAGCAGGCAATGTGCCACCAAAGCGCACCTTGCAACTTGCAATCAACACACATAAACAGTGTGCGCACAAAGTATTCGTGCTGCAACAGTTGGCAATTGCACAAATCAACAAGTGTGTAAGAGAAATATGAGTATACGACTGCTAGATACCCAGTAATCAGTGTTTACATTATTGTTATATTAAAACTTAATTGTTCATTAAAATATAACTACAAAGCTAAAAATATAAGTTAAATTAAGGTTTCTGCTGCTTCTTTGTGCTCCTCATTGAAGGAGACCATAATTTTAAGAGTCGCTGTGAATAATTTCTCCATCTAATAAAACTTAATATTTGCAGAGGAAGTCATCGCGAGTGAGATTTTCGAGGAGCAGAATATCTACGAGGATGGCAGCTGCGATGTGGAAAATGAACCCGATGATATTATCATTGTGCACATGGACATCAGGGAACCACTGAGCACACTCAAGTAAGTCCAAATATCGAAAATATAACAGTTCTTTTAATTCCTTACTTATTGTTTGCCATTACAGGAAGATTGTGGAGCAAAAGATTGGCGTCGAACTGAACTATTACACATTCTGCTTGCAGGATGCGCAGGAGGTAAAATTGAAATTGTATTCAAATGACTCAAAATTAAATGCATTGATTTGCAGCTGGAGCCGCACAAAAATCTCGTTGATCAGTGTGTCAAAGGAGAGGGATTAGTTCAAATTAATGTGCAGATTCAAACGATACGCAAGAAGATCAACATTGCCGATGTGCTCAAGCCAACGGAGACTGCTCTGGCCACACTTGCCGTGGAGGAGACTAGCTGTGCCCAGGACACGAATAGCAGCAGCAAGAGCTGCTCCTCCTCCAGCGGCAGCCCTAGCAAGACAATCCCCTTCCATAAGAGACGCAAAATCAAAGATGAATCCATACATGTCGATATCACCGATGATGACAAGGATGCAGATGCAGATGCCGAGACGGATGCAGATGTTGAGGTGGCCAAACCTGTGCTAAATTGGGTGCTCGATAGCAAATTCAAGCGGGAGCAAGTACGTCTCAAGATACCCGAGGCTGTCAGCGATTGGACGCCGGCGCACGTCGCCCACTGGCTGGATTGGGCCATCAAGGAGTTCGATCTGCGCGACATCAACATGGACACGTGGCACATCAGCGGGCAAGCATTATGCGCCATGAGCCACGAGCAGTTTAGCCATAAGCTGCCCAAAGATCCGGGCAACGTGTTCTGGACGCATCTGCAGCTGCTCAAAGAGTGCAATTTCGTCTCGGTGGTCCACAAACAAGCCGAGGAGCTGCGCAAGCCCAAACAATCAAAATCATCAGCAAGCTCTGCTCAAACAGCTGCAGCTGCTGCTGCTGCTGCCAGTCTGGAGCAGCGCATCATGCGAAAATCCTATCAAAGCGTCAAAAGCACTGACTGTAAGTAAATGCTCCACGGTAGCAACTAAAGAAAAAATTCCAGAAAATTAACTCTCGCACTGTTCCTCACTGCTCCTTTTCACTTCAAGTAAAAGATACTTATAAATTTGAAACCAGCATCCGCAACTGCAAAATATCATATATGCTTTGCACTGCTTGCTCTGACGCTCAATTTGCAATTATTGCACTGCTTTATTTGCTGTTGGCATTTTTTCATCAGTTTCAAATTGGAATAAGGAAATATTCGAAATTCTTAAGTGACCCACTGTAACATTCAAACAACATTTTTCAATAATTTAATGTTCTCCAGAATAAGACCAAAGAAATATTCTGTAAAATTAATTAGTATTTATTCAGTAACTAACTTTTCTTTCTTTGGTTGCAGCTTCGGAAGGTTCGTCGACGCCGCAGAGTCCGAGCCACCACAACAGCATTGGCTCCGGCAACAATGGTCAGGTGCAGCTGTGGCAGTTTCTGTTGGAGATACTCACGGACAGCGAACACACAAACATCATCCAATGGGTGGGCACCGATGGCGAGTTCAAGCTGAGTGATCCGGATCGTGTGGCACGGTTATGGGGCGAGAAGAAGAACAAGCCGGCGATGAACTATGAGAAGCTGTCGCGTGCCCTGAGATATTATTATGATGGCGACATGATATCGAAAGTGTCGGGTAAGCGATTCGCCTACAAGTTCGACTGTGATCTGAAGCTGTTGATTGGCTACGATGCCAGCGAGCTGTCCCGTTTGGTCAACGAACGAAAGTGGGCCGAGCAACTACAGAGTGCTCACAATGATGCCATCAGCAATGAGGAGACATGACATGACAACGTGAAGCTGGAGAAGAATATTGCTATTAAGGAGGAGCCATTCATATTGTGGAAATATGAGGCGCCGTAACGCTGGCTAAAATTGTTAATTGTTAGCCATAAGTTGAGAGGGCATTTAAATAGTTTTAGGCACATGATTTTATTGTTCATCATTATCAGCATCATTATAATAATAATAATAATAATGTTGTATTCATTAGGCATTATAATCTCTGTCTATAAATATCATAGATGTAGCAGTTACTTTAATTATAAATATAGTAAGCATATATTATATAAGTATAGCTAATCGAATATTGTTGTTCGTTACATGATATTTGTATTTGTGTTTACCGATTTTTGTAAAATCCATAAAAATCAAATTATTTTCCACGCGAATTTCATTTTGCTTGCATTTTGTTTTGCTTTGTTTTGTTTTGTTTTTTTTTTTACGTGACTAGTTCGCTTTCTAAAGGCTAGACTAACTAACTAAAGTTACGTTAAGCTACAGCTAAACTAAACGTTAACATTTAGCGACTTGTATCTAAATGTGCGTCTCAGTTTGCTTTTGTATTATTTTATTTTTGTTGTTTTGTATTGTTGTTATTAATGGCATGATGGCTGGAATGATGGAATGTGATCAACTCCAGAATCCTGCTGGTCAAATGCTGCACTTTGATCGCGTGTAGCATTGCCAGCTTTTGTTTTGTGCTAAGATTAATACTGTGGTAAGCTAGAGCTCTGTGGTAATCTCGTCCTGCGGTCGAAAGCCCAGCTTGTAGAACTCATCCTCCAGCCAGAGTGAGCTGGCATTGAGATCCGATATGAGATTGCCACTCTTGAGTGTGTTGAAGCTGCTGCCAAATGGATCCGAGGCACGCGGCTCCTCAAATTCGTGCAGACTGATCAGCGAGCCAAACAGATGCAGCTTCTGTTGCGCCGATGCATTGCTATTGCGATCACCGGGCAATAAATCTCCGCCCAGTTGATTACCCTTTGTGGGCGTGCCCGGATGCTTCTGTTGCTGCTGCTGCCTGTAGATGCTGTGTCCGGGCTGCTTCTTGGCCGGAGCCGCATAGAGCACTTCGTGACCATTTTGGGAGGCCTGGAAGAAGTCTATCAGTTGGCCCACCTGCGGCTTGTAGCGCTCCAGAGCATGCTCCGACCACGCATAGAGACGCGCCCAATCGTGCGGCGGCGTCGGTATTAATTCTATCGGCCGATTCAGCAGGATGAGCAACTTGGCCAGATCCCGGACAATTGGACGATAGGAGTTGGCGGCCGCTACCTCGCCCGATAAATATAGTTTACGGATTTGCCGGCGTGTGTCGTTCAGCATGGCCAGAAAATACTCGGCGTTGGGACGCATCTCGTTCAGTTGACGCATAAAATCCGCACGATCCATGGTGTTCTCATTGATCAGCTTCTGTTTGACGGACTTGCGACGACGCTTACGCCGCACCAGCAGCACAGCGACGGCGAGCAGTGAGAGACAAACAAGAAATCCACCTAGAAGACCAGCCAGGGCCGCCATCAATGGTCCCGAGTAACCCGTGGGCACACACACACGACCCATGAACTCTGTGTGCGCCGACCATTGATCCAGATAGCCAGTGGGACACTCGTCCACGCATTGCCTGGTGTCCGTCACCAGGTACAGTGGACACTTGATGCAACCAGCCTTGTTGCAGCGCAAACAATGCGAACTCGTCGTCACCGGGCAGCCTGCAAATAAAAGAAACAAATTGGGTTAGTTAGATGTTTTGCCGTAGACTACAATTGGGTTGGGTTTGGTCTGGGTCTGGTCTTTCAATTAGCGCTGCCAGTTCACAATCAGCATTCATAATTGTTGTTCATTTGCATAGACTAAAGTCACAGTGCTCCCACAGACAATTTCCATTCCATTAATAGTCGTAAATTAAGTCATCATCAGTACAAAATTATCACTGGACACACAGTTACACTAGGTAACAAAAAATTAAATAATAGTGTAGATAGTCATTCTGACTAACTAGGAGAATTGAGAAAGCATATAAAAAAAAACCATTAGTACGGTTAATTTGGCAATGGAATAAAATCATATAAAAGCTCTGACTTATCATAAAAGATTAACCAAGTATGTTTTTTGTCGAGAATTGTATGGGAAAATTTTTTAAAATTGCGTATTAATTTCCGGGATCGTATAAAATAATAAGGGACAAATCTTGTGGAGAATTATATTTACCAATTGATATGAATTATGAATATATAGATACAGTGAATCAACAAATTGCATAACCCTTTGCTATCTTCAATTGATTTGAGACCCAATCCTTGCTGTCTAGTCTTATGCTGCCCAAGCTTTGCATATCTTTCAAATTTTCACATTAAATGGGCTTTTGTCACTGGCTTTGTTGGCTTTCAAATTCAAGGTAAAGCCAACAAAAATTGTTTGACTTCGACAAAACATTAACATAAGAAGTGTTGGGTAAACAGCGACAGCGACAGTGACCGAGACAGAGACAGAGATGGGGACAGAGAGAGAGAGAGAGAGAGACAGACGATGCTACATATTCTAGGAAGCCTAGTCGCAGCAGACCAATGGGAAAGTTCAACATGGAGCATGTGGGATACGAGTTTATCCAAAGTGTCGTCGCCGAACATCAAAAGCTTCTTTTTGACAACTGGCAACAACGCAATGCGACTCGACTCCCAAGCAGCACTCGTCTGCAGTTGTTGTCATCGGATCAGCAGCTGGCCCATTTATCTTGGAGCCGAAGTGGTTGCTGTTTCTCATACACTGCAAACCGTAGGTAATAAATGTGTTTATTGGATTTGGGCAATATCCGACTTGGGAAATAGGAACTTAACTCGAATTATAGTTCGCATATATTCGCGTCATATTTTTGTGCCACTCACACAAAATAATCAAATTTAGGGTTGAAAATCGTAAAACAGAGAATTGAATTCTAAATTTTTACTTATGCATTTTTTAATGTAAGATTTTTTGTATTTCCGAGCAATAAGCCTCGTCCTTCTGGTTCTTCCACTCGATTCATCTAATTAAGTTATTCACAAGTCATATTTATTAAAACTGATTCCTCATTTCAAAGTGATCGCTTCTTACTTTGTGGTCCTTCACGGATCGTCTGGGGTTGGACTCTGATGAGAGTATTTAAGCAGTCGCTCACTATTCGACTTGCAACATTCTTACTTATTGTTGATTTGAATCGGAGCCTTGGCAGTTAGTCTCTGAATAAGAGTCGGCACCACGTACGCAACTTGACTTGATCTCGACCACATTAAAATGCGTTGAGCGTCTGTTTTGGTTTCGTTTGCTTGTGTTCGGTTTCAGTTTCTGTTTCTGTTTCTGTTCAGGTGCTTTTTCGTACAGCATCGGAATCGGAATTGGAGTCATCATCAATGGCATTAACTTGTTTAAGCGCTAATCAGACACAACCCCCGAGCTGAAAAGTAGCAGAAGAAGAAGCAGCAGCAGCAGCAAAGGCAGCCGCTGCAGACAAAAGCCGATTGTTTGTCCGATTGCCAATTGGATATTGCCGACTCGAGTCGTCTCGAGTGGTGCCTCCATTTGCCTTGGCCATGGCCAATTCCCCTCCAACTGGCTGGCTGGGATAATCAGTCGCAGCTTGCAACTTGCAACTCGTAATTGATATTGTGCAGTACGAATGTTGCGCCCCTCATTCCACCTGGTGGTGGTGTCCCAGTGGGCTGGTTTCAGGGCGTGCAGTTGATCAACGATAATTGGTTATTAAATGGAAGATTGGTTTTATGCGTCTTGTCAATGCGGCTAAGCAACTGCCCCATTTGCCGCATCTGCCCCAATGCAAAAATGCATTGAAATTACCCCGATCACGCCGATTACATTGATATAAATAATGAGATCTCGATGGGAGAGCGAGCTGCTGGGCGTAGTGTGCCTCCATTGCCATGATCAACGTAAAAAAAAAAAATACAATTTGTCGATTCCCGTGCACTTGAGTGGAATAAATGCATAACAAATGTTCTCTTGCGGGTTTGATTGAGCGAGCAGCGAGCCGGGTATCCGTAACTCTATAGAGATATTCAATTTAACAATTGATTAAATAACACGACAGACAATTATCATCGTTGCAAGCATTTACACAATTAAGTGTTCAACATAACTACATCCATAGCATATCAATAATGGGTGAAGAAGTGAATAATAAAGCATTTCAAATCTGTGTAATAGAGTTAAAAGAAAGCATCGATCTGAATATAAGAAATATAAGAATATATGCCTAATTGTTATTCAACTTTTATAAACATAGTTTTTTTTTGTTGATGAAAATTTAAGAACAGTCATCAATTTAAAAAAAAATCTTTTAAAAAATCGCTTTGAAATACATTACAATTTTTAAAATTTTAAACGCACGCGTCCAAAAATCAAGCAAAAGTTGCTTTTGATTATTATTTCTTAAGATAGTGTTTTTTTCATAGATTAAGTCAGTATATTTGTTACCCTAGTAAACGTATAGCGAGCTATATTATAGGATATGTTTCAGTCAATCATTAGAACATTAGACTGCATTCTTACATTAATATTATTACATATTGTTGCATTTGCATTTCTCAAACCCTTTGCAACAACATCAATACTCGATGCAATCACGAGTGCAGACTGCACCTTATTCTGTTAAGCCACTCCCACTCCCACAGCCCACACACACACTCACACACACACTTTTACACACCCTCAATGAATTTCTTTGTTAGGAGCCCTGCGTTAAATGATTAACTAAATAAGTGCTTAACGGTACATAGCATAAAACTTTTAACGAACATTTGATGATTGCACTAAGTTTCGATAATGATACAAAAAGCAACAACAATTTGATGGCCAAAACAAAATTGGGTAAAATCAAACAACTTTCTATGATGACACAGAGCATCTCGCAGAGATCACTTACTTAGCATGTGAATTAGCTGCTGACATAAACATGTGAATTTGTTCAAATCTAGGCGTGTCCCAAAAATCCAAATCCAGATTCAAACAAATTACTTTCACTCAAAGACAGCAACAACTATAACTATAACTATAACAACAAAAAATAGCAACTGTTAACTGACAATTTAATTAACATTTTCAACACAAACGTTGATTTTATGTCGCGTTAAATGAGACACGCATAATATTGACAACATTTACAAGAGCGATTTGTGTGATTTTGCATGAGTAAGTCTATATATATATATACATATATATATGTATATTGGAATAATTGAACTGGTTTCACAACTCAAGGTCGTTCCATGTCAGAGCATGCGAGCATTGAAATTGAAAATTGGCTATCGACAATCGGAGACGGGCAAATGTCGACAAATGTTGCGAGCTGAACTCGTCACAGAGCCGCCAGAGACAATCAATGACTGTCCACTGTCTAGATACACAGAGAGAAAATTTCCTACCTATATTAGGCTTAAGTTTTAAGCGTTCAATTATTCGTTTTTCATCTTCAAAGAGGTGAAGATGAATAATTAGCAGAAAAATATGACAAAATTATAAAAATTTAATTAATTTCAAATTAAGGGAGAGATAAAGAAGAGACGATATAATTTGAGATATGTTTTAAGCAAGATTTTAATTTTAATTTTAATAAAAATAATAAAAAAAACTAACAAAATTTTCAAAGTTAAGCACTCTTGAATCAAGCTGATTAGTTAATTAATATTAACTTTACCTTAAATAATAAATTATCAAACAATAAACACCAAAATTTGGATAGAAATGCTGAACTAAATTTTCAGATGGCGATGCAAAAAGTTAGCTGTTTTTTCTCTCTGTGTATGTGGGGTTGGCTCACATTGTCAATTAAACATTGACATTTAAATGACTATACGCGCTAAAGTTCTTAGCACTCGGTGTGTAAATAAACAAATACTGCGGATTTCAAAACAAAACGTTTAGTTTATTTTATGAACTACACACAAGAGGCAGAGGCAAAGGCCGAGACGGGGGCAGAGGTAGAGGCAGAGGCAGTGGCAGAGTGGCGTGGCAGTGGCGTGGGCGTGTTGCCAAATTGTTATTGCTATTACCGTCGGCCTGCTCCATAATTTACCACTAAAACGCTTTGAACTCGCAACGTGTTTTGCTGCTTTGACGCCGCCAGCTGCGTTTCAATTTTTGGGAAGAAAGTCGTCGCTCCGGAAAGAAAAACATCGCAAAACTTTTACCCAACAAAAACCCAAAAAAATAATAAAAAAAATATGTAAAGAAAAGGGCAGGAATCGAGTTAAAGTTGATTTTGAGCTGAGCTGAGCTGCGCTGTTGCATGCCCAGGCGGCGTTTATTAAAATAACGGTGCTTTAGTACGCCCTAAGCAAACTGCACTTCAATAAGTACAACCAACAACAACATGCAACCGAGGCACAAGCAACTAAGTAAGCACAGAAAGCGATTCAATTCAAATGGGCGGCAACCAAAACTGGCACAGAACCCAAGCAGAAGGCCAAGAAGAAGGTGAGGGTAAAAAGAAGGAGCAGAGGTAAGAAAAAATACCTTTAATAAGCACTTAAGCGACATACGACATGAGGCAACAACAAGAATGTCGATAAGTACACACCATGTTGCAGAAAGAAGATGAAGAAAATTATCAAAAAATTAAACTAGCAAAGCAAGAATAAATATGAAAGGGAGACAAATAAGAGAGCTCTGAAAGTTCCATGCATATCATTAGTCTGCAACCAAACTATTCTAAAGATCCTTCGAAGTTCAATCAGAAGATATATGATATGAACTAAGAAACAAAAATATATGAATTTCATTAGGATTTGATAGGAAACACAGATTTTGTTAACCAAAACAAACTTTCACATTGAGCAATCTAATTTCAGTATTCAGCTTATCTCCTCTGTTTTCAAAACTTCTATTTAATCTTTTTATACTATGATACCGATGGTTGAGTTTTGACGAAGTTATGGCATTGTGAAGGTTCGACCTATGCCGATTGGCCGATTTTCGGACTATAATTTTGACTTATGTTCCGACCCAAAACCACGTTTTCAACTTTAAATGTACGATTAATCTAGAGGCCAAACTATGATCAAAACGCCCTTGCTTTTGAAAATCCGTTGAGTTTTGACGAAGTTATGGCATTTTGAAGGTTCGACCTATGGCCATATGCCGATTTGCCGATTTTCGGACTATAATTTTGACTTATGTTCCGACCCAAAATCACGTTTTCAACTTTAAATGTACGATTAATCTAGAGGCCAAACTATGATCAAAACGCCCTTGCTTTTGAAAATCCGTCGAGTTTTGACGAAGTTATGGCATTTTGAAGGTTCGACCTATGGCCATATGCCGATTTGCCGATTTTCGGACTATAATTTTGACTTATGTTCCGACCCAAAATCACGTTTTCAACTTTAAATGTACGATTAATCTAGAGGCCAAACTATGATCAAAACGCCCTTGCTTTTGAAAATCCGTCGAGTTTTGACGAAGTTATGGCATTTTGAAGGTTCGACCTATGGCCATATGCCGATTTTCGGACTATAATTTTGACTTATGTTCCGACCCAAAATCACGTTTTCAACTTTAAATGTACAATTAATCTAGAGGCCAAACTGTGATCAAAACGCCCTTGCTTTTGAAAATCCGTCGAGTTTTGACGAAGTTATGGCATTTTGAAGGTTCGACCTATGGCCATATGCCGATTTGCCGATTTTCGGACTATAATTTTGACTTATGTTCCGACCCAAAATCACGTTTTCAACTTTAAATGTACGATTAATCTAGAGGCCAAACTATGATCAAAACGCCCTTGCTTTTGAAAATCCGTCGAGTTTTGACGAAGTTATGGCATTTTGAAGGTTCGACCTATGGCCATATGCCGATTTGCCGATTTTCGGACTATAATTTTGACTTATGTTCCGACCCAAAATCACGTTTTCAACTTTAAATGTACGATTAATCTAGAGGCCAAACTATGATCAAAACGCCCTTGCTTTTGAAAATCCGTCGAGTTTTGACGAAGTTATGGCATTTTGAAGGTTCGACCTATGGCCATATGCCGATTTGCCGATTTTCGGACTATAATTTTGACTTATGTTCCGACCTAAAATCATGTTTTCAACTTTAAGTGTACGATTAATCTAGAGGCCAAACTATGATCAAAACGCCCTTGCTTTTGAAAATCCGTCGAGTTTTGACGAAGTTATGGCATTTTGAAGGTTCGACCTATGGCCATATGCCGATTTACCGATTTTCGGACTATAATTTTGACTTATGTTCCGACCTAAAATCATATTTTCAACTTTAAGTGTATGATCTCGATAAGCTCATATCTGCCGTAATTTAAGAGCTACAGTTGCCAAACTTCGAAGAAGGGTTACTATCTTATATCTACCTCAATCTGAAAGGCAAACTTGGACAGTATTTCTTGGCTGCACACAAATTATGGTATCATAGTATTGCGCTGTCGGTTACGTCCGACTGCAACGTTCTCTTTTGTTATATCTATAACTTCTTTTTAACTTATATCTTTTCGATATAGAGTTCTCTATATCGTATAACAATTAGTAACTTTTAAGTGATAATCGAAGTGCTTCCAAAGCAATTTATCTCTGGTTCGCTGTCAAATGGTTCTTCAGAATAAAATGCTATTTTTTTGGGCAATAAAATATTTATAAAATTATGAAGCAAGAAGCAAATCTTAGCTAATCTTTGCAAATAATAGAAACAAGTAGACAGAAGCTTAATTTGAAAAAGGTTAACTATTTCATATCAGTTATTCAATGTTTTTTATGATCTCAGCTTTTGTGCAACTTTAGCCTGACCCCCTTGCAACATAATGAAAAGAACAAATTGTATCATGAGCAAATTGTTTGCAGCGACTTTTAAGCACACCCATCGATGCCATTGTTGGTGACCTCAGTTCGTGACCTCCATAAATTGCAAAGTGTTGCACCACAGAGAGGGAGTGGGGTGTGGGTGGGTACATCCAAAAGCTTCAACCCGCAACAAAATTTGTTGTTGTTTTTCTTTATTCTTTTGTTAAGGGGCGCCTTTTTTAATTGCCAATAAGTTCGGCGAGTCAAGATCAACTTGCAAACACGTCAAGCGACAATTTATTATAAATTATTTTTGGGAAGGCAGTTGCCACATTTTTTATATATATTTTTTTTTTTTTTAAGGTATTTCTCTTTTCTTTTGTTTCCCTTTATGATAAATTGCTTAATTCTGCGCCGGCCAAAATTCATTTTAAATTTGTCGATTTTCAAACATCCGTTCGATTTGGCATTATTGTCACGATTTTCTTGCTGCTACAGACCAGACACAACAACAACAACAATAGCAACAACAGCAACAAACAACATAAGAAACCATACAATTAATTTGCGGAGCATTTAGAGTTTATTTGTTGTTCGCATTCGAGACGCAAAAGTAATTAAAATGCAGCTGGCAAAATGAGTTTTTGTCCAATTCAAAGTTCGTCACAAAACACAATTTGCAGATGCAGCTGAAAACCATTAAAGCGAAAAGTTTTTAATCACTTTCGAATTCGAATTGGAATATTTAGTCATATTTGCAAATTTACTAACATTCAGAAATATATTTGCTTTTTTGATGGTATGAAATAAATAAGCCAAACAATGCATAGATTTCAATTATACTTTTCCCATCATATAACAAATATTCCATCTAAGGCAGCTCGAGTAGAAGATACCCAGTTTTAAAATGCTTAGTAGACTTGCTGATGGTGGTTTATTCAATATGAAAATAAATTTAAGTTATGAAAATCTGTGTTTAAACTTGATCAAGAAATAATATTCCACAATTGAAGACTCTAGACAGACAGACGAACATGGCTAGATCAATTAGGTTTTTGATGGTAATCAAGAATATATACATATATATTATGACCTCGGACTGACCTGTTACACACCTTTACTCAACTTGCCTATAGTATTTTTGCACATATTTAATGGGTATCTGCATATTCCATGATTGAAATTGTTACTCAACTTGGTTAACTTCAATTTAAGTGTATCCTGCAAATGTTGTCCAAAGTCAAAGAAAACCGCTTTGCTTTTCCCCCAATGAATATGTTTAATACGTTCACCACTTTTCCCATTATTAGAATTGCATTCATAATTAAGTCGTCATTTGAAAATGGTAGATGACATGAGCAACAGCAAAAGCTCAGTTACGGCCAAATTAACACCTCAAAGATGGAAAAGAAATAAATGGAAAAAAAAGTCGCGGCGTTGCAGTTGCAGTTGCAAATGCAATTGCATTTAGTGGTGACAGCAGATATCTGAAAACTCATTGAGCCAACTTGTTTGGTTGACTGGTTGGTTGATTTTGGTCGGAAAGCGACTGTTGCCAATTGGCAACATGCTTGCTAGCCATAAAAATCAAATTTACAACTGCAGCTGTCAGCTGTTGCTTGTTGTTGTTGTTGTTGTTGTTGTAGTTAGTGCCTTGGTTATTTACTGCTCAATGCGCATGCCTGCCCCCCTTGCCACTTGCCCCCATTGTGCGTTGCATGCTCGCCTCTAATTGGCGGGCACAGCGCGAATAAGTTGACATTAATGCATGTTGAGTTTAATTGTTTCATGTACACGCAGTTCCCTGTCTTACCAAAGAGTGGCCCACACACGGTTGGGGTTGGGGTGCCAAAGTAAATAAATAAAAAATTGCGCCATTGGGGAAATGGCTTAAGCAAATGTCACAATTGGCAATTGACAATTGACAATTGACTTGGCAAACGCGTGACGTTCTCGTCCCACAGTCATTTGCATAATTTGTTGATAGGCCCCGCACACGTATGCATATTAAAAACAAGCTATTGCTACAATACACTCAACGAAAAAAGGATGAATTAAATTTACATAAACTGGAAAAAAGCCAAAACGATCTTTGGCTCCGTTTCCAGTTGTGGTACGTAAAGTGTTAAGGTTCTGGCACAAATTATAAATTGACTCTAAATTTTTATCAGTTTCCAGTTCCGTTTTATTGTCTTAATTTTTACTAGTATAAGACTAAAATACAAAATACTTAATTATATTTTATTTTATGTATGCTGTTATGTTAATCACTAAATTTCCATAATTTTAAAATAAAAATTCAGCACTTAAGAATATCGGGATCACAAAAATCAATCATGAAACTAGAATTTTTTTGTGGTCCTTTATTTGTCGGGAGCAAGTTTCTTAAAATTTTTGCGAGTGTACAAAGTAAATTAGTTTTTGCATAAGTGCAGCTAAAGAAGGTAAAAAGCGATAAAGACAACGACTTTGGCATTGACTTGATTGCAATTACAGCAATTTTCAATCAGCAACAGATATCAGAGACCTACCTATAATCAAACACCACCAATCACAAATGACAGCAAAGAACTCAAACTCAGACCAAATTGGCAATTGAACAACTTTAAGTGCAGCTACAGCAAGTTAATTTTTCTAATGTTAACTTAATTTATTTAATTACCAGCAACAAATTTTTTGTTTATGCTGCTGCGAAGCAATTCATTTTTACAATCGCGCACAGCAGGTGCAAAAAGAAGAAGAAGAAAAATTAACTTGGCCTTGTTTTAATTGAAACTACAGCTAAAATTTGTAATCAATCAGAAATGCTTACATTAAATGAAAAATATTGGCAATTAAGTTAATTTAAAGCGATTAACGCGCATATTTGTAAATCATTGCCAAATGTTGGGCAACTGGAATTCAGTTTTTAATAAAAATATTTGTTGAATTTATTATTTATCAGAATTTATCAGATTTGTTACTTTAACTACAGCTATTTGTAATTCAAGGTCACGAGCGAGTTTCCAACAATTTTCATTTGCCCGTCAATGTCATTTAATTTCTCTCAATTGTCACTTATTGCTCATCTATTGTTAAAATATTTCACAGATTTATGTTTGCTATATCACTATTCGTTCTACTTATAAAAATATGTCATTCAAGGTCATATTATTTCTGACACATTTCACACTTTTATTATTCCAAAGATTTTGTAATCTGCTTGTTGTTGCCACTCAATATTATTATTAATATTGTTTTCCAAATTATAATAATGTATATCAAATTTTCTTATCTCATTCCCTGGATAAATTTTGATCTTTAGCACAAATTTGTAGTGTAGTAGTAGGGAACGAACAGGCAAGCAAGATTGGGGGCAGAGAGACCCCTAATAGGACCTGAACCGTATTGTGGCATTGGAAGGCACATAATACGGCAGGAGCTTAGAAACGAAGAAAGACAGAGGGGCAGTGGAGCTGGGCAGAGGCACCAGGACTCCGACAAGCCAAATGTCTTTTGTGTGGCTATAATCAGAAGCGATTTAAGCAGATAATAGCTATGAGTAAAAATAATCTTAGAATACTCACGGGTCTACTGACGGAACACTGTAGACTAAGAAGTCACCTAGACAAGCTAGGTGTAATTATAACATAAGTATAATTGCAACATGTCATGATAAACAATGACTTGGTAACCCTCAATCCAATAAAGATTATAGCATTTGTGCAGGAGCTTGGGTTGATGGAGGAGCTTTAAGCCCAGAAGGGAACACAATAGACCTATCAGGTCGCAGTGCACACACCCCCAACCTAATAATAATAATAATAATAATACAGAATTTCCTGCTGAATCACATTTAGCGACATTTGCAGTTTCACATCGTTGTGCATGCATTTTTACATTGCGCAAGAGTTAAGAGCCAACAGTTTATAATCGGCATTTTCGGCTTGACTTCATACTGATTAGCATGACGAAATGTCGTAGCCCATTTAAAATACATACACGGACCCCAGAAGAGCGAGTGGGTGCACGGGGCGGGGACGGCAGGGGTCTCCCAACACAGCCAGAAAAAAGCCAAAAGTTCAAATGCTTTGGCGGTTTACATCAAATAAAGTCACATTGATGGTTGGTGCGGGGAAATGTAAGCTAAGTTGGGTTAAGCTGGGGTGGCATGCGGAGCAAGCGTATGAAAACAAACAACGGACTGTAGTTGAGAGTGCCTCACATGCAGATACCCTGTAAGCAACCGCAATATATACAAAACTGCATTTTATTTAGTTAAGATTTGTATATTTATTTCTTTATATCTCTATGAAGTTAAGTTGCATAAACAAGTTGCATACACCGGCGCAAATTGATAATACCCTTTTGAGCATTTAAAATGTGTACAGGGCATAAAAATGCGACAAAATCTGCGCGGAGTTGCACACGCGCTCCGAACCGGAGACCGAACCGGTCCGGCTGTCTGTCTGTCCGTCTGTGCGGCAAGCAGTGGGTTGGCTGCACTTGCGCAATGCGGCAAGCAGCGGGCAGCGACGCATGCGCAACCCGTTAAATCCCCATCTAACCCCCCTCCCCCCTCCCCCTGCTCCAAACTCTTCGCTTTGTGCTCCAAAACGGTTGCAATGCTTTGGCCAAAGCAAATTGTTTGGCTAAATGCCGAACTGCGTAGATTGCAGCAAAACGTGGCGATAATTTTCATTTTGCTGGCCGGTTTTTTTTTTAGTTTATCAATTAATTTGAATTTATTCAGAGGCGTTTAATGTCCGTAGCGATATGTGGCCGGCTGGCCTTCACCGATGCCTAATGCCAGTTGACAGGCGGCGAAAGTGCATGCTGATAATGATAATGAGACTCTCTCGAGCAGCAGCAGCAGTAGCGGCAGCGGGTCACCCGCCGTCCCGCCCTATTAGCCAAATTCATTTCATTTCAGTCAACACACACAAACAATGACGACGCTAAGAAATGAAAATGAAAACTCTTTTCCTTTTTGCAAATTGTTTTTTTTTTCACTCATTAAAGTAGAAAATAGCAACGAAAAGAAAGTGAACTCTCATGCTAAATGCTTAAAGAGCGTTTAAGGTTTAGGCCATATTAATTATGAACCTATACTTAGGAAGTTAGTTAATGGGATTATAAAAAAAAAAGTATGTAGGCAACCAAGCAAATCTATCTTTATGAAATAAAAATATATGTATAGTGAAATCAGGCAATTAGTTTTGACACGATCTTGAATTTGACATTTTTTTTTAGGTAATAAATTATTTTTATATGCAAAGATTACGAATTTCTATCTGGTGAATAATGTTTAAAAATTAATAACAATAAACCAGTTAGTTTTTTTTACCATTAAATAGAATGATTTACTCAATGCAAGGAAACGTAAAATCACCGAACGGTTTCTAATACAAAAATAAACATCTGCTGACCCAATAAAAAAGGGTTTAAGTGCTTACAATGATTACAGGGTATGTTTAAGAGGCACACTTTCACCCAGGGCATTCTTTGCTGGCTGCTCTGAGAATACCTTATGTTAAATGTTGGTTTTGCGTCAAGGTAAATTGCAAGTAGCTGCTTGTGAGAGAGTGTGTGTCAAATGGCTACACAAACACAACAAACGGTAGCTAGTAGCTACAACAATAACAGTAAGTCAAACAATGACAACAATAGCAACAACTACAACAATGCATATACATACATATATATATATTTATGTACATAAACAGCAGCTGGCGTCGTCAGCAACAAGCGGCAGCTACATTGAAAGCGCGTCCGCCACACAGATGAGCCAAGTCATTGGACGGGTGCCCAACACAAGACAAGGTAAGACAAGACAAGACAAGCCAAGCCAAGCCAAGACATGGCCCAGACGTGTTATCACGAACTTTCAATTGGTTTGAAGCTGCTCGTCGTTGATGTCGTGTGGACTTTCTTTTTGGAGGTTGCGTCGACTCATTAAAAAATGCTTTACGTTCGCCTTTTTGGCTGACAGGCGAAATAATTAAATAAATGCATGTGTGTTTCTTGGGCCAAATGATAAGCGTGGGCCGACAAACTGTAACAAATGCGTAGAAAGTTGGCTGCCACATTTATTTTGTATGCTTAAGGGGTGACGGGGTGACCGGGTGACGGGGTGTTAACCCATGTCTGCGTGTCGGCATGCCGACCACTGATAAAGTGTCAATAATGCGCTTTAGCGACAGCTTCCACATGTCACACACAAATCAAATCAAACAAAACCAAAGCACAGCCAAAGCGAACCAAAACTAAAGCCCAAGTTGGCAGCCAGCGTTGCATTAAGCGAGTGGCAAGTACTTGACCGAATTCCATAGCGTACCCCCACCACAGCACACCCCACAGCGACTGCCCCTGCGCCTACCACAATGTTCACAAACTGAGTGCAGTCAATGTACACTGGCAAAAATAATAGTGTTATATAAATCAAAATAAAAATGCTTAAATGAAGCAAAAAATATTAATATTAAGCAATGTTACACTTTAAATAAATAAGAAAAGTTCTACTTATTAAAAATCTTAAGTTTTAAAGCTGAATTAGTTTTAATAAAAAAAAAATTTCGAAATAGAATAGATTAAAAAGAAATAAAGAAAGAAGCATTTTATTCGCTTGCCTAAACGACCTTTGACAACAGTCCTTAAGAAATTGTATACATTTTCTCCAAGTGTACCAGTATGTGCATAATTATGTTCAGCACTCGAACGACGACTGTCAAACAGTTGTTGCAATTGGGCAGCTGCATCTGCGTTGACACCAAAAAAAACGCTGTCTGCAACTCAAGCTCAAACTGTGACGCAAGTTCATGCTAAGCGACGCCTTGCTGCCAGCAGCTGAGATGTGCCAAGTAGCAAATTGCAAATTGCAAATCAAACATTTCAGCTGCACAGTCAAGACCTGCAAATATATTTGCATACAGACTGCTTCAACAGATTCAATAAACAACAAACAAAACAACAACAGTAAAACTCAGTTATTGACAACAATTTGTGGCATGACCAAAATTATTATACAAATTATTTTTCTGGTGAAATCACAGCTCTTGTGTTTAAGGATGAAGTCAAATTAATAAGAATTCTAATTTTGATATGTTTCTACACTCAGAAAAAGAATCGCTCTGAATTAAGAAAACTAAACCAAAAAATAAAAAAAAATGTTCTATATAAAAAGAAGAGAAATTTCATTAGTTCATGTATGGCGAATTTCTCAAATTTAATTACGATTTTTTTCCGAGTGTAACGCATTGAAGGAGACATTTTCGACAGAATCGGGCTGCTTCTCTGCAAACTAGTGTCTCGGTTTTAAGCCTATCTTGATTTATGATTTATTTATGATTTGATTTATGTAATTTTTTGACATGCCGAAGATAGCCTTTTTTACTTGTTATTTAATTAGCCAGCATCGTATTCTTGTAACTGTCACAAAAGCTCTGCTTAGGTTACAGAGCACACATATATATAATTATATATATGTATGTATATATGCATATACTTTCTGGTCTGTAAGCTTACAAAATTGTAAGCCTGCATCAGGCAGGCAGCCCGAATAACAAATATTTTCACACATGTCAAACAGAAATATTCGTTGTCATGGCTAAAGGAAAATTGATAATAATCTGCCATATAGCGCAAAACAAACAACATACAACATTCAACACACAAGGCACACAGCGCTGCAGTTGAGCACGACAGCAACAACAACAACAACAACAACGACGACGACGACGACGATGAAGCTTTAATGTCGCTATAGATGGCGGGGGGTTGGGTATAGGGTAGGGACGGTATAGGGGTGTATGGGGTTTGCAGGAAGCGGCCAAAACTCGATCGTGCCGCAAGAAATATGGCAGAAAATCGTGCAATAGAAAACTGAAGCAAAAATCCAAGCAAACTTTGCCACATGCAACAGTAACAGCAACAGCAACAGCAAAAGCAACCAAACGCAGCTTCCTTGAAAGGTGTGTTTTTGAACAATTAATTTTGCTTTTTCGGCTGACTTGCAGCAGAGTAGAGTTGAGTCAAGTCAACTAAAGTCAAGACTAGAGTCTCGAGACGAGGCTTATGTTTGGATTTGTCGTACCAAATCGTTGGAGCAACAGAATGCGGGCCAATGACCAGAGAAGCAACAGCAGCAGCAGCAGCAGCAACAGCAGAAGAAGAAGAAGATCTATAAGCCAATAGACTTTAACCAATGCAGCAAAAGATGCTGCTGATGGCAGTTTATTTATGGCTGCCAAAGAACACAATAATGATGTTGATAATGTTCTTAATGATGGTGATAATGACAAGCTGGCAATGACCATTTAAGTGTAGATTCTAAGCGCACACTTTGGAAAGTTGCATTGCGGATTTCCAGCGAACAGAAAGCAATTTGATGACGCCAATAAAATGTATTTAAAGGCAATTGATTGTTGTCGACGCGTCTGCAGACATGCGCTTCTAATGGCAACGCCACAAACCCCATAGCAAAAAGAAGAAGTAGGCCTTAGAGCCACATCTTAGATTATGGCCGGCAGACCCCACCAGTCGCAGCACACACTCAAGCGCACACACAAACACACACACACACACACACACACACACACACACACACACACACACACACACACACTTACACGCTTATGTGGAGCCCACAACTGACATCTAGTGGCACTTGAGCTAAAACTTGCGGCTTGAAGTGCATTTCGGAATGCTGCACATACACACACGCACTATCACACACACACAGCGGTCTTACACTCAAAAAAAAAAAAAAATAGAAAATCCACCTCAAAATAATTAATTTTTTTAATAGTTGTGCAGATGCTCTTCTTAAAAATACTATTCTCGCATTTGAGAAAATAATTCCCACATTTATATCCATCTAAATAATTTTCTCAATAGGAAAATATCAAAATTATTTTCTTAAAAGCAATAATATTAATTCTTATTTTCTATTAAATTTAAATTAAAAAAAATCAACATTTTAAGAGATATAAATTCAAAAAACAACAAGATCGCTTTATGACGATTTTCCAATTGTAGTATCATGTGTTTTTTTTTTAGTGTAGAGCGAGAAAAAGATCTATATAAGGTTCAGGGCACTTGAGCATCAAAAACTCTTCAAGATGCAACTTCGACTCGTTTTTTGTTCGATTTATTTGAATTTTTGGCAGTTTGAGCTCAAGGTAATGTAAATTTTGTTATGTTGTTAACAAAACAAGTGGTTTTCACACACAGCTTGATAAATAAACCGAACCAAATGCAAACCAAATCAAACCCAACAACAACTGAACTGTGTTGCATTCAATCTAATTGGTGGTAAATGGCGCAACTTTCACAAAAAAAAAAAAAAAAAAAATACTAAAATAAAACACAAAAGTCCATTATAAAAACTTTCTAGGCCTAATGATACTTAACTAATTAATGATGCTGCAAATGCGTAGCGAATTATCTAACGTGAAAAAGTGCCAGAATGTGTGTATGTGTGTGCAGCATGTGGCAGAGCTAGCGGTACGTTGATACTAGCCACATGTTGCAGTCCCAATTTGTTATATATGTGGTGCACTAGGTCAGCTTTGTGTTTCTTTTTTTTCTTCATCTATTTTTTGTGGCAATATATATTGTAGATATTGTTACAAAGCCAGACTGGAAATTGAAACACCCACACACAAAATACAATAACAAAGCACACACACACACACAGACAGAACGCACAACAACAACAACGGAAAGAACAGCACACTTGTCAGGCTTGCAACTGTTTGAACATATGTAAATGAAACCCACTGCAGTTGCACTTTGGACATTGCTTTTAATTACCCAAAAATAAAAAAATAAAATAATAAAAAACACAACAAAAAATCGCTACAAAATGCATTTAAAGAACGAGTCCATACATAATTTGTAAGCTCTGCACAAACAACAACTGCAACAACAACAACAACGATCTTTAAAAGTGAACGGAAAAGCTGGAAAACATATTGCGAATATTCGTTCCTACTTTGAGGCATGACAACACAGTGGCACCAATAATGTGGCACATGCCACGAATTGTTTTGGTGCAGTAAAGTATCTAAACGAGAGATTTTGAAATAAGTTATGATCGCAAAGCAAAAAGCAGAGAACCATAAATTATCTAAACTAGCTTTAGCTATTTAGAAAATCCGTTAAGCGTGAGCGCCAACCAGGCCTATGGGAAACAACCACAACTCAATCCTCAGCTAACGAATCTGCCAATTTTGTGATAATGAGAAATTATATTTAATGAGAAAATATATTTAAAGCACATCATTACAGATTGTGTTGTCTTAGCCAGGGGAACATATGGCAGGCCAAGTATTTGGAAATATATTTTCAGCTCGGAGGACATAGAAACCCTCAACCCAATGAAGATTCTCGCATTCCTATGTATAAATTAAAAGACTCTGCCTCTTAAATTGTAGCATTTATTGCTATCGGAAATCGAAATGTATCGATAATTCCGAAACTGAGGCAGTTATCGATAAAATAAAGCAAACTTAAATATGTGCCTGGTACACGAGAGCCTATATTCCAAATTTGAAGTCGCTATCGCACCATTTCTAGAGCCGTAAAGTGTTATGAATGTGTAAAAGAGAAGCAGGTATATTGCTACCAGATTTCGAACACCCTTGAATGTCTGCGAAAATAGCAGCAACACTCTGGCACTCGATTTTAAATTTTCTAGTTTTTGGGTCTGATGTGTAATCTTAACTGATGTTAAATTTTGCAACTACAGCCCATCAAATGTAGGGTGAACATCTAAAACAGGGTATCATTGGCTCATTCAAGGGTCTTAGAGATCTAGTAGCAATATACCTGCTTCTGTCTTGCACATTCACAACCCTTTACAACTCTAGAAATGATACACATTTTTGTCGACTTGACAACTCTATGTGTTGATTGCTTAGTGCTATAACTTAGTAGGCCTTGCAAATAGTTTTTGCATTAAGTAAATCTGTTTAAATGTAAATCATTCGAAAAGTATTTTTTGTGTCGAACAGAGCTTTAAATAATTTATTTATTTTGGTTTTTGCTTACAATTTTTCAATTTTTCAGTGTCAACAATGAGACCAAGACGATGCCCGGTCCGTGCTTGTAAGACACGAGCAAATTTAGAAAAAGAAAATGCTGCACTCGAAAATGAAATCAAATCTGTTCGCAGCAAATGCAACAAACTAAAAAAGGAGCTTTTGACCGACAATTGGAGAAAAGGGGAAGATGAAACAAATCCAACAGAAAAATTAATTAAAAAAGCCAAAGAGTTAGATAAGGTGACTCTCAAGTTAAACAAACAGCAGGATGAATTAATCACAAATCGGAAAAATTATGAGAAGGTGATGTGCACCTTGAAAAACGAACTCAAAATGTGCCGCAGCGATCACAATATTAGTCGCAAATTCTCAATGCCCTGTGGACACGTGTTCTACGAGAAATTGAATACCAAAGACGGGAAAACTTGTGAGTGTCAAGCATGTGGAAAGCAAGCAAATATCGACCAAGTGTGGCGTGTCTTTTCTGTAATTATAATCTTTGAGATATCTTTTTTCATATTTAGTTAACGAGTTTTTTTTCTATATATTTAGGATGCTAACAAGTAATTGTAGCTAATGGAAACTATGACCAAACACTGAATCAGACAACGACGCTTTTCATATACCTACATTGATGCAATTAATTGACGCCCTCAAGGGTACACAGGGTACATCTATTCTAAATTGACAATCGGTCAAAAATACAGCAATTTATTTAAAAAAAAAGCGACTCCAGTCGGCGAAGGAACTATAATTTTTATTTTTTGGCTTAATTTGAATTTCAACACTTTAAACCACTGTAAGCAAAGCGTCTCAATTGTATTCCCCCGCCTGCGCAGAAACAAAACGGAAATGGCCGCAAATTGTGGCATTAATTGCGATCCACCAGCTACATACTGTAGAACCAGCGAAACAAACCGACTAAAAATAAAAATTACAATTTGGTAATTGCTTGATTTTCACCTTTATTAATTGTGCTAAATTGCTTAGTCAATTGAGAAAACCGCTGAAAACAACACAATAATCAGCGAAGAGCCCAAGGGGTGGGGGAGTCATGTTTTGGTTTTTCTTTTCTTTTTTCGTTTTTTTTTTACGTGGGGGTATCAACAACTACAAGGTGGTGTCACTCAATGACATTTTCGTAAATAGACATATTAATACATTTTCTTTTTTCTCAAATGGAACATTTTAATATCGTTTTGAAAGACGAAAATTATGAAATTTCCGGCGGCAATTGGGAGACGGCAAAGACAAGCAAAAGATTCGTGGGCCGTTGTTGATAAGCCTGACGTGGTCCAGGAAACCTTCGCCAAGCTCTCGTCGGCAAACACCAGCTGCTGGTGAATAGTGACTGCCAACAATTCGTACACTCGGCACTCATAAAAATGATTTTTAAATAAATGTTATTAAAAAGTTACGAACATGTGAACCCACCGAGTACTACAAATTGTATATCCGGGTCTAATGATTACAATGTTAATTTTTCATACAAAAAAATTAAAATTTTCTACATTGACAAATAAATTAGTTATAAATTTTAATTACAAACTTTATGATGAGCTTACAGAGCATATTTTAGTGCAGCAATCTTGTTTAGCTATTGTTTTCCGGCCGAAAAACGAAACGAACCAAAATTGCGCATTAAAATGAGCTTCGATTTTTCTCTCTATCTCCATCCCTCTCTATCATCTACTCTCTCTATCTGGTTTTATGGCTCACTCTTTCTCTCTCCCAACTCGATGGAGGTTTATGGCCACTTGGTTTCCACCACTGAATTGACATGTCTGACACATGTTTTGGTTTTTGGTTTTTGGCCATTGCTTTGGCTTTGGCTTTGGAAGGGGCCAAGTTAATTTGAATACACTTTTGGTACTCGCCTCGTAAAATGTTCAGTCTGCGATTTATGCATGTTCCAAGCTATCTAATAAACGTACATTTTGCTGCGAAAGCCGATTTGTTTACCTGTAAAGACACAGAACAGACAAAAACAAAAAAAAACACAAATTAGACAAGTGTATATTAAATGTTGAAAGTTAAAAAAATTTGTTGACTTGAAATTGAAAAAAAAAAGTAATAAAATGCTCGAGGCAATTTTAAAACGCTGACACCCACGACCAACAAGTTATCTCCAGTTAATTAATTGAGTTCAACAAGTTGAGAAAATAATCAAAATCAATTGAACAATTTTTCATTTTGGGGTCAAGCGGTAAACGGCGAATGTTTTTGTTGTTATTGTTGTTTTTATTGTTGTTGTTGTTGTTATTTTTGTTTGCTGGCGATGTCAAAATCCCATTTTGCAAATATTGCGAAAAATCTTAAAAAGTGTTTTGTATTGCGATTGTTGTTGTTGCTGGTATTTCATGGCTGGTTGTTATTGCAATCGCCAATTTAGCGCTATTCATTCATAAAAAAAATTGTTGTTTCATTCGGCGCTTGAGTTTCGTATTGAAATTATTGTTAAACGTGCTCAAAATGCTCAATCAAAAACGCATTACATGAATTTTGATTTTTCATTTAACATGACACAAAAAAAACACAACCAAAAAAATATTTGATGTTTAGGCAAAACTTACGCAATGCTCTATTGCCTTACATATTTGTAAAGGGAATTGAATATATATTTGTTATATATATATATATATGTTTGTGTGTGTGTTGGTCAATTGAGGCGCACATTGCGTGACATAATAATTTGGAATTACATTCCATTTTATGGTGAACTTGAACCAGGGTTCAGTAGTCGCGTCATCGTCGGAACTCAGATAGTTGATAGCTGCTCGTTGCTCGGGCGGCGCACATAAATTGTGTAAAGTAACTCGTAAATAATCAATAAAATGAAACAATCGGCACATTTTATTTCACACATAAGCTGAAATTTCGAGCTGCAAAGGAAACTGTTCTCCCAGTTTTGCTTAGCAACTTCAAAAAGCACCGCGCTTTACCCAGTTTGCAATTCACAACAAAGACAGTTTTTTTCCTTTTTTTATGGATGGGAAAGAGCAGCCTAAAAACATAAGTTAGTCTTTAGTTTAATTTAAAAAAAAAAAACAATAAAACTATTATAAAGTATTCATCATTAATGAGGGCATTGATTACACTATGAAAAACAAGTAAGAATGTTGTAGTCGAGTGAACTCGAATATTGTCTTTACCACTTAGAGATTCATATAGACAGACGGACATACATGTAGCTATATTGGCTCGGCTGTTGATCCTGATCAAGAATATATATACTTTATGGGGTCCTTCTGCCTGTTTGTTTTCTTTTTCTATTTTACCCATAAAATCATTGGAGAAATAAGTTAAAATATTTGTTCCTGTTATTGATATTATTATTATAAGACATATGATTCAACATTAGATTGGTAAATCCAATGATTCAACAATTCATTGACAGTAGATATATGCAAATGAGTTTAAGATAATTTTTACTTTGTTGGAATAACAATGTAACAATATAAATTATAATGGCACTCAACACCAAAGAGTTGTTAAATATTCCACTTTTTATATGCGCACATTTCTATGCTTTTGGCATATTAAAAACCTTAAGTTTTTAAGAGCTCCTCAAAAGTTCGTTGCTCTGGCACATTTTGGTCACTTTGCATGAATTTACTGCCCACAATAACCACCACTAAACACTGATAGGTCATATAATTATATTATAATCACTATATAGAGAGTATATAAAGTATTTAGCTGTTAGTCATCGTCGTCAGCATTGTGAAACCAGTTTGCAAAGCCATTTCATTTTGCATGCCAATTATTTTTTTACTATTTAGAAATTCAGTACTTTGCATTCAACTTAACTAAACAATAACTCAGCTAATTGCATAGAATAACAACAATAATAATAGTCATAAAATGCCTTAGCAGAAGCCCATTTGAAAAGTGGATGATATCATTGCAAATTGTAGAACAACTGTTGCAATTGAAGTCAAGTATTCCAAAGTTTCTATAGTTTTGCGTAATGCTCTAAATTCCTAAACACACTCATTAATTTTTAAAAGAAAAAAAAAAAACACAAACACACACACACACACACACGCGCTCATTATAAATAATGTGTGTAAATTTAAGTATATTAAAAGCCGTAGCGAAAATATTACAAAACTAGCCAAAATTTATTAGAGGAAATGAGCAGAAAATGCTCAACGTTCAATGTCAAACGGCGCGAACGCGTTTGTTTATCAAATTGAATTTGTGGCAAGCTCTCAATTCTCCAGTTGGGCAAGCAGCAGATGCACTGAGAATAATCGAGAATAAAAATAGCATTGAAGCATGAAGAAGTTTTTGTTACAAAAAAACAAAACATGTGAAAATTAAGGGCCGGAACCGAAATTCAAAATAATATTTTTTCATAATGAACATTGGAATCGAATACCCAAAAATAATTTGGAGTCAATTCATAATGTTTACCAAAACTTTTACCCTTCAACCTTTTAACCAGACTTAAATTAATTCAACTGTAGATTTTAGAAATAAGTTAAAATGATTTAAAAACGCTACTTTTTAAAGAATTAAATTAACAAATTGTATACATGATTTTAGCCAAGTGTACTATTGAGCAAGTTGTAGTTTTGGGGCGTGTAAATTGCTGCCATCGAATGTGGCAGCCAAGCGGCGCGATGTCGAGGCCTTTAATTAAGTAAGAGGCGGGGAAACAGTCGAGGCATTTAACGGTTGATTCTTAAGCAAACATAAATTGTGGGGTATTTATAAGAGATACAAGTCAAGATCGCGCGATAAGCTAGCAGCAGACGCAATTACCGCCAGTTGCCAATTGCAGTTGCAGTTGCAACAGCAATCATCAGCTTTCAGAGCTGACCAAATTGAATTGTTGCCGCAACAAGTCAGTGAACATGGTTAAAACAACAAGAAGAAGCGGTTTAATACATACTGATGATACTTTTGAATTAAGTTTAAAATGTTGGCTAACTGGCAAAGTCCATTGGGGCAGCTGTTGCCGCTTTTAATATGCGTATGATAATCTACACTTCACATTTATCAAAAAGAAAAAAAAAATACAGAAACAAAACAGAACAATCATCTAATAAAAAAAGACAAACAACAATTCAGCAAACGAACTCTTAGAAATCGATTATGTTAATTTATTTAAGATTTTACATAATTTTTGTATTAGTTTACTGAATAAACAAACGCTAGAGAATGAAAAAAAAATTTAGTTATTTAAAATTTACCATTTTTATGTTTAAAGCAACCAATTTCCAATCTTAATTTAATTTTCTCATCATTATTTTAAGTTTAGCAATTCGATAAATTTAATATTTAAATTTGCCCAGCTGTAAATTTTACCTGCCACACTTAATAGCTAATAATTTAAGTGACGTTAAATAAATATTTGGTTATTGCATAGATTTCATAAGTTAACACAAAACCTTTTACAAACAGTTGTTATCGAGTTAAACTATCTTTTATATTGTTTTCCTATCATTCAGGATAAAATCTTGATAAATTTTGCATTGCTTTTATTGACTTCAAAGATCCGATTTGTTGATTATCTTTTGCTCTACTCTAAACCAAAGATTGCAAACATTTTTGCTCTTTTATTTTTACACATTCCAAAATTTGTTAGTCATAACACGTACACACATATGCTTGTGCGTGTGTGTGTGTGTGTGTGAGTGTGTGCATATTTATTTAGCGCACTGTGCACATTCGACTGCCAAAAGCGTTTTTCATGCACCAATTTCAACCTGGCCAAACCAACCTCCAACCTACCTACCCCTTCCCCTTCCTAGCCACCCTCCCTCCTTCACAGTTTAAACTGCTCCATGGCTTTTAAGCAATTTTACGTGCATGCTGCTGAGTTCAGCCAACAACAAAAAAGAAAAAAACAGCAACAATACGAACCACAATAATAATGAACTGACGTATGCACATTTTATTGTTAGCATTTTGTTTGTTTACTTCAAATAAGTAAAAGCAACGGCGCTGTTATTTAATAAGAATTTCTGTTGCTGTTTGTTTGTTGTTTGTTTTGCAGATTTGATTACAAAATGCATGTTTGTTGTTGTTTTTTCAAATGCTCAAATTAATTGAATTAACTTGTTGATTGAGGCGTTGAAAATGCATTTTCATTGCGAGCACACACGCGCCTCATTTTTCAAGTGGTTTTTCCCGTTGCTTTGTGTATATGTATATGTGAATGTGTGTGTGTATGTGTTGGAGAAGCTTCCATCAAGCAGCGGAAATGGACAGTCAGAAACGTTTGTCACACCAAATACTTGTGGGCCTGGTCAAAAGCAACCGTCACGTAACGCAACTCGTAACAAAACTTCCGCAGAGCGCTGAGCACCCCGAAAACAAGTCTAAACGATTTTCGCATGAAACCGCGTCAAGAATCTAGCCGAACTTGGCCTATGCCCTTGTCCAAGCTGGTGGCTTTATCATTTCGTAAATATCTCTTGGGCACAGGATGAATGCTGGCCATGGCTTGGACCATTAACTTGAATAGACTATAAAGTTGTACGGGTTGTCTGTCGTTTTCACACGGCATAAAAATAAAATAAATATAAATATATATATTTTTTTTTTTGTGCGTTACAAAACTTAAATCCCAAATACAGTGGTTTAATATTTATTACTTATTATGATTATTTTACTTTTACTTACAGGATAACTTTAGGTCGCGCACTTCGATTTATTTATGATCTTTTCGACTTTTGCCGATAAAGTCGCATTTGCTTAAGTTAGAAATAAATTCTTGTTGGCCACACAAAAAAAAAAAACTCAAGAAAAAAATTCTACAACAGTGAGAACCAGTTTCAAAAACTTGTTTTGGCCAAAAAAACACCGAGCTTAGCAGAAGCAAGCAGAAAAAAAAAGAGTCCAGTTGGGGCTATTAAAGCGCCGCCAACTTGCAGCTGTCTGCCAGCTATATGAAGCCATAAAGAAATTGTCCAAAATTACAAAAAACAAAAAAAAAAACAACATGAAAAAAATCAAAAGAACAACAAAAAAAAAAAACGTTGCGCCAGTCTGCAAAATGTTTACGGCGCACATTTCTTTAATGAATTTTTATGCGGAGCGTCCGCGCTTTCCAAATTAGTTGCGAGTTCATGTTAAATTAATTTCGTAAAAATTGCAGTCACCCCACTGCAACTGCTGCTGCTGTGGCAGTTGCAACATGTTGTGTTGCACGGGGAACAACAACAACAAACACAACGTAATGCTGACTCTTGAACTGGCAGCAAGTACCGCTGCTCAGATCACCCGAACCGATAAAGCCGAGGAGCAACAGCAACAGCAGCAGCCACAGTTGCCATCGCCAACTTCAGAACAATGCAGCTCGCCTGTTGTTGCACCAAAGATCAATGACACCATGATGACGCTTTGGGTGGATACTGTCCACCCGACTGTCCGACTGTCTCCCTATCTGACTGTCTGTCCGTCTGTTTCGATTCTTCTTAGACGCTGTCACTGCGCGGCCCGAAAGAAAACTGCTTGGGTCCGGACTCTGTGTTTAGGTCTCGGACTTCGGCCTCTACTTGGTCAGAGTCTACACTCAGAAAAAATATATTATCTAGAATTTACAAAAATTGCTTTCAAATGAAAATCACCCGAAAAACTTTCGTAATTTTATACTTTATATTTTTAAGAAATGAATTCAGCATTTAGAAAAATGTTTTGTTGGATATAAATATATAGACTTTCCATTGATATTTAATGAAGCATTTTAAATTCTTAAAATGCAATTTCTACAAACGAAGTCTACAAATTTTTGGTAATTTTATTTAAACCAGTGCACTATTTTTTGCTATGTACTTTGTATTGGTGGTGTCGTGAGTGGCAGCCACTGACTAACTGCGCGAAACTAACTGACAAACTGACTAACTGTCTGACTGACAGACTGACTAAAAACTGAAGAAGTCAGCGCTTCTAACACAGAACAAACTGCAGCGCTTGTTGTCTGTCTGTCCATCTATCCATCTGTCTGTCTGTCTGTCTCTCTGTCTGTCTATGTCTTTTTGTTTATCGCAATTTTTTCAATTTTTTTTTCGTTCATCTGCGAGTTTTGTCTGCTGTTTTGTAAAGTCGTGACACTGAACAAATGTCAGCACTTGCGGGCGTGCGGCATTTGGCTGCAACAGCAACAGCAGCAGAGGCAGCAACAGTAATAGCAACAGCGGCAGCGGCAGCGGCAGCGGCTTTGACTTTGAGCTCGAGGCCGGGCCAAGCTAGCGCAGGCAACCAATCAATTAACTTGGCCGACTTGGCAACAACACCCAGCGAAATTTGATATGCCTATGAGTGTGGTTAATGTGATTTATGCCACCCGCGCCCTGCCTCCCCCTACAGGCCCGGCGGCAACCAGCTTTGTCAAAGGCAGCCGACACAAGCCCTTCAGCACAGTTGTTGGCCAAAACTCATCTCATCTCGAAGTGCGCAACAGGTAAATTTTGTGTCAGCTAACGGCTTACACAATGATGCTAAGTCTAAAATTAAAGTATTTCAATTTCATTATATAGTTGACAATAAAATGATCATAAACATAAACACAGTCTCTTTATTACTATTCATTATGAACTAATCACCACTTTAACGATAAATATTTTTACAAAATCTAATTGAATTAATGAAATGCCGATGTTATTTATGTATGTAAATATGTTTTTACATTTCATTGTTCTGAAGATGAGCAACACCTGTGCCCAAGTGCGACATTTGCATTAAGGCTGACCCCAAAGAGCTGACAGCCAGCCACTAAGTGAATTGTGAGCAGTTAAGTCAAGACCCAATGCTCTGACACGCCCACAATCTACGCACATGCTCAACGTCAGCCAGTTGATGATGAGATGGCCCAGTGTGGCATGCCGCTATATTTAGATCAAATTATACATATATAGACACAGATACAGATGCAGATACAAGAGATATAACGATACTGATCGAACGGCCACTTTGGCCATGGCCAGCACAACAGTCAATAGCAAATGAATGTCAACGCTCTCAATCATCGCAACCGAACCATAAAAACTTGCAAAGCAAAAACTTTACACTCAGAGAAAAACTTCGTTCACTTCTTTGTCAAAAGTTAACCGATTTTCAAAAATAAAAATTTCATGATTTAGAAATTTTTATTTTTGAGCTCTAAATGAATACTACATTTAATGTGACTCGATATTGATATTAAAATTATTATAGCCTCAAAAAATTGCTTTTAGCTACGGCTCAAAACTTACCAGAGCCATTTACTTGATTTTCATGCACAAAGGCTTTTTGACCATGGTTTGATCTTTAGATAAATAAGTCAGCAAAGTACACAATACGACAAAATGGGCAATTGTTTAATTGACTGATTTTATACAAATTGACTCTTTTTTTCTTTAAGTGTGGTTATCCAAAAAACAGAAGTAATAACAAAGTGTCGCTGGTAAAACATCAGTTGTGCTTTTTTGTTGTTTTTTTGTAGTTTTTTTTTCTTTTTCTTTTTTGTATAGGAACACGAACGATCAATCAACTGCACACATGATCGTTATGGCCCGTGCGGTTAGCCATGTCTTTAAACTACTTTCCCGAACAGCGCAAAATGAGTTTCGTTTGGCCTTTTGTATGCATATGTGTGAGTGTGTGTGTGTTGGGGCCCTGAGTTAAACTTCAGCCACAGGAATGTCGCAAATTTTGTGTAATTATGCCTAAGTACAGAGCAGTGAAAAACTTACAAACACTTAAAAATTCCCACAACTAAACCCGAAACGAAAAAGAAGGCGGAAAAAAATTCTAAAGAGAAATTGCTGTTTGTTTGATTGTGCCTAAAATTAGATCATCCACTATTATCTTTATGCCAAGTGAAAGATTTATGTTTCGGACTTGGAACATGGAACTTGTTCATTCGCACTTTACCTTGTGACAAATCTGAATAGCGAACGGTAAATACCCAAGCAGATCTCGAGTCGAGAAAGCTCCCATGGATAACCATGACTGAACGTTGAACGTTTTCCTACACACAACCACACACACACACATTAAATGTGACACACGTATTTCATTGGAAATCTTGAGCGAACAACTTTAAGGGGTGATCGGCCGTGTCGAACTTTGACGAACACCGTGCGGTTGTCGAAAACCAAAGCGAGATACATGCAACCTTTAGATACAAAGATACATACATATCTATGCAACATGCGGCACAACAAACTCACAGTGCAGACATGTGTCTATAGCGACCAATACAAAGAGACAGAGGGCGGTTCAATAAGTAGTCGGAACCAGTCAATCAAAAACGCAACCAAAATTTAACTTTATTAATAGTGGCAAATATTAGAAGAACAATTGATCTCGTATATTTCTTCGATGGCCACATGTCGACGCTTACTACAAGAAGAATTCGAGCTGCAAGCAGCAAACAGGAAATGGAAATCACCTGTAACGATTCGTTTACGATCTGGCCATGGGGGTTGATACAAAAAAAGGCGCCCAGAGCAACAAATACAAGATTAACAGTGTAAACTGCTCTGTAGTGACCCCAGCGCCATCATGGTGACTTCTGCAGAAGTTGCCGTGACGAACAAGAAGTGGAATCCATCCATCATTTCCTCTGTCGCTGTCCAGCCCATAGTAGGAGAAGGCCAACATTTTTGGGGTCTTCATTTGCCCAGACAGCTCAGAGAGCTCTTTGTTGTTCGAACCAGGCAACTGACTTTGTTCATCAAAGCATGGAATACAGTGCCTGCAAATTAGTTATGCACATTTACTGTAGACGATACAACAGAAAGTGACAACAGAAAGACCCAAGTGGGTCGGTTTTATTGATTAAAAAAGTTTTGGTATAAATAACAATACCGGAAGATTTGAATTCATTAAATAATCTATTCATTTATTGTGTGGCTCGACTAATAATATCAACAAAAAAGACTTATTAACCACAGTAAAAGCTAAATTTATTTTGGTAGTATCTTTTTTTGGAGCAACTCACAAAATCAATTAAAATTTGATTATTTCAGTCGTTTGATTAACCTGCACTCACATTCTAAATATTTTTCGAAAAACCCTCGTTGCTTTCTTTTTTATGTTTTTGAGTTCTAGACGACTTTTCACTGAATGTCTCTATTTCCGTGTGTATGTGTGTGTGTGTGTGTGTGTATGTGTGTTGCTGTGGCTAATTAGCTTGTAAGTTGAATGTGAACACATTTTGTCGAAAATGAAATGCTCATTTTAACACTTTTGTTTGGTTTTTAGATGTGCCTGGTGGGGAGTGGGCAGCTCCAAAGATCAGCAGAAACGGCCCGCATATAAATTCAATCGGGTGAAAAACGTCAAGTCAAATTCTACTTTGGGTGAAAGTTTTTGTGTTCGCTTTTCAAATATTTCGATTTCAGAATGTGCGCAATAGAATTCCAAACAAAGTGTGCGTTAATTGCGACTTCAGCTGATTGTCTGTCTGCCTGGTCATTTGTCTCTCAGTCAGTCAGTCAGTCTGCCTGTCCAACTGCCAGTTGCCATATCCATTTCAACCTGCTTGGCAGATAATATATATATATATATATATAAATATATAATTGGTGTCTGCAGCATTAGCTAATTAATGGCTGATCGCTAAGACAAGAGCCACAAATGTGTGCATAAATTAAACAATATTTCATAAATAACATTTGATTATGGGGCCGCTGTCACAAGACAAGTGGCCAAAAACAACAACAACAATAAACAAATAAAAAAAATGGTCATTTCAAAAAGTCATCGGAGCCGTTTCGAAGTTCGGTTCGTTCACCTGTCCGCCGTATGCAAAGTTTGGGTATCTGCGTGTGCCGTTAGAAATAATGATAACGGGTTCTTTTTCGAGGCCTGCTGTGGAAAAATGTGCATAAATTGAGAACCCCAAAAACCATATACAAAATATACAAAAAATATACAAAAGAGCTTATGAAAAAAAGAAAAACACCCCCTACCTTTGAAGCAAATCAAATGTGTATTCTAAGATCCCAATTGGAAATCAATTGAGTCTCGTCTGCCACTCGAAGGTGATAATTTCCAATCGATTTATGATGATAAGCTCAAGTTTACAAGAGGGCTCAAGATTAACATATTGTTGTATATCTGTTGTGTGGGCCGATCGATGTAGTTAAAAGCCATGAAAATAATCTGACTAATGCGTTTAGTTAATGTCGTAAAATAGACTTTTAAGCGGATAATTCTATACACTCAGATAAGATAGAGAAGAAGAAGAAGAATATAAAAAGATAACGAAATTCTTGTACGAAGAACGCTTTTAATAATCACCAAATTCAAAAATATAAAGTTCCTTATGTCTTATTTTAGATACTTTCTAAAGTCAACTCAAAATACAACTTAAACAGCTGGAATCAAGCACCTAAATTTATAAATTAAAAACTAGAAAGTTGTACACTTATTTTGTGTTTATTATTTTAAGAATTTTTATTATTTTTCATAATCAACTCTGCTATCATCTCAAAATAAAACGTAAGTTGAAAATGAAAACCATGCAGTTTGTACAGTCAAGTATCGTTATGATGAAATACCTATTCAGTTCTTTAAACTCTAACGCGGCCTCTATTTTTTAAAAGGCATATTCGTTGGTGGAAAACCAGACTTCTTTGACATTTCAATAAATCTCGTCAGATTTCAATTACCACAGACATTTTTCCAACAATTTGCTGGCTATAAAAAAGCATTTTATAGCTGCACTTGATGCCTTGATGACTTGACAATTTGATGACTCTGTCCGCAACTAAAAAACGATTCGGCTAACTAATTTTAATGCCGCTGTCGCCACTGGGTGCCCCACCAGCCACCAAAAAGATCCACATGTAAATGTTAATCCCTCTAAAGCAGTCAAAAAATGTCGCGACAATGTTGAAAACTTTTATTTAAGGCGCCAGCATGATTCGAAAAGATACAACAACCAAATATAAAACTCACAAAAAATAATATTGAGAAATATCTTAAGCGACAGTCGTTTAATTGAAAAAGAAATTTTTTTGTAAAAGCCTGGTTAACTTTTATGGCCAAATATTTTGGGGAATTTATAATGGGGCGAACAAAAAAAAAAATAAAGCTAATCAAAATATTGCGACAGGCGCAATGAAAAGCTTCGACTCTTTTGCCTTGTAAGCGGCTTACTTAGTTCACACATGTTTACAATATTTCTCTATAAATATATATGTATAAATATATGTATATAGATAAATATAAAACGATTGCCAAAGTTTCTGATGTAATTCCGGTAGCTGGCCAACAAGCTAGCCAAAAGACTAATGTGTCGCCGACGGCTCTTCTTGCCAACAGCGATGCCTAATGATGATAAGCAGCAGACGCATTATGTGGCATGCATAAGTGCGAATGACACGACTAAAGAATTCCCTGTAACTTAGATAAGCCTGTGGAATTTATCTTTTTGTCGTTAAACAAGTTTAGCAAGCAGAGCAAACAGTTTTCATATAATTATATGCTGATTCCTTTTGATATTATTTCAAGTTGTTATCCTAGAGAGAGAGAGAGAGAGAGAGAGGCAGGGAGAGAGAAAATAATAAAAGAATTGTTGGGAAAATCTGTGATTAACATAGATAAATCTGTAAACGTGTTTAACTGTGATAAGTAGTATAAAGTCCACAGGCTTAGAGATTTCCCGATCTCCTCTTTCTTTTCTCTCACTCTCTCGCTCCATCTATCTCTTCCTCCATCTCTATTTATACCTCTTATTAACTCCCTCTGTAAATCTGTCTTCATCGCCCTATTTCTCATTTTCTCTTTCTTATCTATTCATCTATCTTTCTCTCTTCCTCACTCCTTAGCTATCTGTCTCTTTCTCGCGATCTTTCCTTCTTTTACTTTCTGTAAATTATTAAATTTCTAACCTTAAATATTTTTTTGGCTTTTCCTGATTTCCGCTAATTCCATTTTAAGCAAATGTTGGACTCATTTAAATTAGAATAAATCCAGATATGTTTTGTTTTATTTGTAAATTTTAAATAAAAATAAAAAAAAATTTTAATTTTTTTTTTTTTAAAATACATTTTTTATTTTTCACCCAGTTGCACATACCCCATCCATCATTCACTTGCTGGCCACTCGTTTGGAGTCTGTGCCGTGATGAGCAAACAGAGAAGACGCCTGCCTGGGAACACCTCCTGGGCGGCTGTGGGGCCAGCGCGAAACAGGCAATTTTCATGAAATTGCCATAAATTAACAGTGGCTAACTGGGTATCCAAGTATTAGACAACAAGGTGAGATGCCAACAACAGCAACAATAGCAACAACAACAACAATAGCAACAACAACAATAATATGGGAACGTTATGGACAAATGCAAATTTGTTGCAGTTGTTGTAAAGTAAATCTGCTGCTGTTGGCAACATTTGCGTAATTTGTAATGCTGCTTAGGTCAAAGCAGACGCATTGAGTGAATGATTGAATGACTGACGATTGGATGGAGCGCCGCAATCGCAAGTGAATGATTGAATGACTGACGATTGGATGGAGCGCCGCAAGCCCAAGTAACATTTAATTTTATGCACTTCCCTGCGAGTGTGTGTTAGCATGTGTGTGTATAAGTGTGTGTGTGTGTGTGTGCGTGTGCTATAATTGACTGTTTATTGGCTATATTGTCGTCGTCGTCGTCATCGACGTCGTCGGCTTTAGCCTTTTGATCATTTAATGGGTTTTAGGGGAGGGGGTGGGGGGGACCTCTAAAGTCAGGTTAATATTTCGCACCGCTGCGCATTTTGTCATATAGCACCAAGAGGAGAGCAGAGTCGGCAACTTGGTTGGTGCCCCAAAGGTGTTGCCGTGACAAATTGTGCAGCGCGGAAGCAATTTTCGTATATCAAAAGAAATAAGCATTTTGAAAACTCAACTGCTGCAAAACGGTTTCTTTTTGGCGGCGTAAAATTGCGGCTTTGACTTTGATTTCCGCATGGGCGCTAACTGATGGCGCCCAAAGTGCTGACATGCAAGATTTGCGAGGAGTGCCCCCAAGGGGCTTACAGCGGCAGACAGCAGCAGGGGGAGTGGCGAAGTGGGACTGAAACTGCAACTCAAATGAAATAGGTAAATTGATATGAATTAAGGTTGTTTCGAATCAAGTGCGGAAATGGGAATCTCTGTAATTTAGAATTTATCAATAACAATATTTATTCGATAGTTTTTCATTTGTGATAAATAATTGATAAGACTTAATACGATTTATTTATTTTCTTTAAAATTGGCACTATTTCACAAATAAAAGTAGCAATATGAAACTTTATTAATTTTAAGCGTTAATTCCAATTAGTAAATTAAGAAATTACATTTTAAAAATAATTGAGTCATTCTCACGAATCTATTGTAAAAAACAATCGTAAAAATAATAATTTCTCTACAGCAAAGGTCAAATTAATAGTTACACTAGCATCACTTGGTTTGTATTCAAATAGAACTAAAAATTAAAATTAACAACTAAGGATGCATCATAAGCAAAAACGTTTTAAATATTGACATAAATTTTAAATAACAGTTAACAAATGATTTCTCCTATGTTTTTGAACCAATCTTTTGTATTAAAATTCTTGATTTACATTATTAATTTGGCTTTGTATTCAACATTTCCTTAAATTAACCAATTCTAATTACTTGAAAGCATTTATGTTTTGTGTCTATTAATTTTAATATTTTCGACTCATTCTCATGAATATTTTGATGTTAATAAAAAGCAAAACAGATGCCAAAAAAGTAAAAATAAAAAAAAAACTAAAAAGAAAGCCAAATTTCTAGGTCATTGTATAAAGCACATAAAAGATGATGCTGTTGATGTTGTTGTTGTTGTTTTTGTGGTTGTTCTTTATTGGAAAAAAGAAAGAAGAAAGAAAACAAAAAGTTTATTTATGCAATGTGCCCCGAAATGCCCCCACAGCAGCATGTTGCGGTTTGCGCGCCTGAAGTTCAAATGTCAGCCAAACCCAAACACACACGCACACACACAAGAGTGAAAGAGAGAGCGAAGAGGGGGCGGCGACGAGTGCGAGTGAGATGGCGAGAATATATAACTCAAATCATGAAATGAAACATCTGCGCGTGTGTTTATTGCTGCAGTGTTGCAGCAGCAGCTCTACTCTGATTTCTATTTCAATTAGAGACGCTGCATGTGGAACGCCAGTCACTGCGGCAGTTTGTCAGTTCGTCAATGCGTCTGTCCGTCTGTCAGCCCGCGCCAGAACTATACATATATAATGAGCTAACAATAATGCTCTTAATTTTTTTTTTCTTTTTTGTATCTTGTAATTTATTATGCAGCCGCTGCCTGCACATGAGCCTTATCTACGATCGACATCTGCATCTCCGTCTGCATCTGCATATTGCATTGCTTGTTGCTTGTATCTTGTATCTTATATCTTTCAACGCCCGCATCGCTTGTCAAGAGAACAAGTTTAAAAAAAATGCAACTGAAAACTACGCAGCATTTCTGAATTTATTACCCGTTCTTCAATTTATGCTGTGCGGTTAAAATCACAGCATAGTGAAATTAAATATTGAGAATCTTAAACATGCTCATTTTCCTAAATAGAGTATTCTCAGCATTCGCCCACGCAGTCGTTAGTTGTTTGGAATTTTGTTGACATGGCTATAATAAAAATTTATATATTTTTTTCGTGTCTACCCTTTTAGTGGTTATTACGGCTATAACACATTAATGAAGACGTTGCTCAGTATTTAAACTGCTATCTGCTTGGTCTTAACAAGACTTTTCCGTTTTAGCAATAATCTCTCGCACAATTACGCACAAATTGAAGCATTCGCAATTTCCGTTTTAAGTATTTAAACGGTTTGATTTTCCGTTTTAACAAATTGTTAACCATTTTGCTGCAGTCATTATACTCATTTCATGTCAGGCAGGGTATATAGGCTTTGGCATAAGCCAAACAACGGTTCTTTCATGTATTTTTTGTTAGCTTACAATGCGTGGTTATATCTTTTATCTTTATCTGGATTTTTGTTGTTTAACATTCACTTTTTTTGTATTTTTATTTGGCACTTTCTTTCTACTTAGCTGAAAGTTTGTTTGTCTTAACGGATTCGCTGTGTGGGTGACAAGAGGCAAAGTCTGACAAAGAGGGGGAGGGGGTATGCGTTGCAACAAGATGATAAATCGAAGAAACAGCCGTTAGTTTGCTATTCAAAAATGTAAATACATCAGGCAGACACCTGTTTACGGGGTTCAGGTTAATCTCTCTGTGCATGGAAGATGGAGGGCCTCGGGGGCTGCATTGCAACTTAGGTGGTTCGTAGTTGGTGTAGCCTCAAATTGTTGCACTTGCCATACAGACAGTGTCTCCCATTGTCCGTGTGGCAAGTAGTTAGTTTGTTGCTTGTCGCTTGTGCTCAACCGAAGCTAACCAAAAATGACAATGCTCAAAGCCCCGTTGTTGTTCGCTTGATAAAAATCTACAAAATTTACCCATAGAAAGTTTAATTTGAATTCAATAAGACGATGGATCCATTGCACAGTGGTTTAACTTAATATTGATGTACACAATTGATAAATGTAAAAATATTAATGTCTCAACAGAAGGGTTAAAGATAATAAGGACACTATTACCACTTGGCTTTGTAATGAAACATAAATTAAAACTATCAAAAAAGAATGCTTTACTTGCCAGAGCTCGCTAAAAGACATCCATAAAAAATAATATATTACTTTTCATTTATTTAACCAATATTGATGACATATTTACGGATGATCAATAATTATTCACAGTATATATACACATACTTTTATACTTATACTATATTTAGGAATATATATACCTTATGAGGTCGCAGATTCCGCTTTCTTCGTTCTACTTTTTAACTTTTTAAACATATTAAATTATACAACATTATTGGGAAAGTTATTTTCCACCAAAGCAATCAAATGTTAAATAATATTCTTGAGGTTAAATGTAGCAAAATTTAAAAAACCTTATCAATGTTAAGCAACTTTTGCAGCCTTTTTTCAACAGCAAACAGCTGAGAAGCACGCATGTAAAGAAATATATTCATGTGTAAAAATCAATGCATGTATTTATGCATATATACACACACACACACAGACTGAAATCTATATATATGTATATATATATATGTAAATGTATTTGTAGAATGCTTGTCTTGCACAATTTCCAGGCGATGTAAAATTGAAAACAAATAAATAGCCACAACAAACGGCTGCTAAAATAAACAAGGCAACAGCAAAACCAAGCCAAGCAAATCTTCGGCACTGAAACTCAACTGGGCTGAAAATAAAAGAATACAACAACTAAAGTGTAAAGGAGTCGTTATGGAAAATGGGCAACGAAAAACCGTTCTTCTTTACGTCTTCTTGTTATTTTTTGACTTTTCGCAAGGGTGTAAAACAGCCAAATGCTCTGCAAAATCATGAAGCAGCATGTGTTCGACCCAAAACTACCTGTAGGATACGTAAATACCTACACTCGCAGAAAAAGGTGGCATCTAACCCACCTACTAAAAAAATAATAAATTTATTAAGTTTTGAATTTGTAGAATATCTGTATTTACATAAGTAGAAGTAGAAGTGAAGTCGAATTTTAAATTAAATTTTAAAGAAAAAAAAACATTCCTGATATTAGAACGAAATTCTTAAGTCTTAATGATTCTAATTTTTTTCAAGTGTATATGCTTCGATGCATGCAGCAAGGTGCAAGCTGAATGGTGGCATGGTGCAGGCTAGATGTGGCATGCTGGATGCTGCTGCTGCATGTGGTCATGTGGCGTGCCGAATCGGAAGGCATGAAATGTGGAAAAACGCCATGAAATGGGCTTTCGTCAAATTAGCGTGCTAGCGTTAACGATGAACGCATCTGTTTCTGTGTGTGTGTGTCAAGATGTGTGTGTCTGTGTATGTGTGTGTGTGCATTTGTGTGCGTGAGCGTAAGTAAGTGTTAGCTGTATATATGAGGTTGCACTGTGGGATATTTCGCACTTTGCACTGGCAGCTCAATGCTGTTCTCAATTTGCTACCTGAACCGTCCGACACGTCTAACAGAGCGACAAACTGACTGACTGACGAACTAACGCAATGACGAACTAACAGAAGTGCCAACATGATTTATTTAACCAGCTTGCTGCAGTTGTGCGTTGTGGCTCACAATGCCCATTACAAATTGGGAAAAGGGTATAATGAAGTTATGCAAAAGTATGCAAGAAAAGGAAGCAACTGCGACTTGATAAAGTATATGTAATCCTGTTCAGCATTAACAGACAAGGCGATTGATCGATTGTCTTCTATCTGTTTATCTATAAAAGCTAGAGACTTTACATTTTTAATAGAAGTTCTCTCATACCCGTAATCAAGTTAACTTTACTGTATTTTATCGATAACTGCCAACGTTTCGCGAATATCGATATAAATAGAGATAAAAATAGCATTAAGATTGGATAAGAATTTAATAACCAAAATGTATTTTCATAATAAACAAACTACTTTCAGCAAGCCTACTTTTTAGCTATCAGGGTATCTATTAGTCGAGCTGTCCTTCACAGATTATGAAAATGGAAAGTTATCCAAATGTATTAAGGATTGTAAATCCCTTTTTAAGCCATATGGACAATATTATTAAGTTGGCCAAACAAGAACTATAAAATCTATACCGGACAAGTCTTAACTCAATGCCTGATTACAGGCTATCTTCCAGTCGGGCAGTCTCTTGCTAACTTGTTTTTATCTGGATTTGCATTTGCATGCACGATGCAAGTGCTGCAAAACCTTGGCTCTTATCTAACTTAAACAGCGATCGTCTCTGACTTTGGCACTTAATCCACACACACACACAACAAACACACACACACAATGCACTGGCACACACACCACAGAGCAATCACACACTGGGAGACAACGAGTGCCGTATAAATGTATAAACTGAGCGTCATAAATACTCCCGTCGTTTAGTTTTTACGATTGTCGGCTGTCTTTGTTAGCTATAGACACACACACACACACACATCCACACACACACACATACACACACATATATATATAACTATACATATACATATAACACACACACAGGCACACACAGAGTCCGACATATCCTAAGCTACAAGTTCCAAGTATCTTTCAACGTATCTAAATGCATATACACAAAGAAAAAATAAATAGTCGTTGTTTAGATCAAGTTTTTGCTTCAAAAAATTTAAGTAAGTCGAGAATAAAATTCTAATATTTTTAAAACAATCGAAGCAATTAAATCGACTATTGAGCAAAGAAACGCATTGCTTCGAGAACGTTATTTTTCTCTCTGTGTACAAGTAAAATGCCGCTGAAGAGTTGAAGTGCCAACCAGAGACCAGAGACCCAGAGCTATGAGCTGAGAGCTGTGCCGACAACAGCCTCCTGCTAAGATCGGCGAGGCAAGGCTCCTGCGTACTGTACCCCGACAAGAACAACAACAACAACAGCAACCAATGAATGCCAAATACCAAAAACAGGTCCCCGCCAGGGCCAAAGTTTGCGTGCCTTGCAGACATTTTTATGGTTTCTGCTCCCCACCCAAAAAAACACAAGAAATATATATGCATATATATACATATATATTTATATATATATATATATGTAAAAGAAGTACCAAAGAGAGCATTTATGAGCTCAGGTAGACGTCCTAAAATTTGAGTCAGCATTTTGGCCAGAACTTCAGCTAACTTTAATATATACATATGCACACACATACACAAACATATTGCAGTTTAAAGCGCTTTAAAAATGCTCTTAGAACCATTTCAATAATTTGCTTTTTTTATGGCCAAATAACATTTAATGGGTAATTGTAAATTTTGTTTGCAACAGAAACATTTAAGTGATAGGGATTTTAAGCTAACACGATTTTAAACTAACTTGATTGTTTTATGTTTTTGGAAAGATGAGGTCAAGATGTGTCCGGAATATATACAAAATAATCTCCGAACCGTATAAGCACACATGCAAGTGTGCTTAGTTAGACGACTTTTAAGTTAGTTAGCGTTAGCCTACTTAGAAAACGGAGCTTAAACTTTCAAACAGGATCTCCATAGTAACAATGATTTCTAAGACTATCGAAATTTTTTAATATCTATCTGAAAGTGTTGCTTACTCATCAGGCAATCAGTTAATCAGCTTTTTGTGCCACATTTCCGAAAGCCCCAAATTTACGTCTGTAAGCCTCCACAAAGAAACAAAGACAAAGAGCTGCAGAGTCATATTTGTGTAACAGATACCAATATAGTACGAGGGTCTGAGAAAGATAGAGAGAGAGAGAGATAGAGAGGGAGAGAGAGGCGGGGGCGATTGAGAGTGAGAGCGAGTGATGACGAAATTACTTTCATTTTCATGCTCATAAACGTGGCTCACAAAATGGTTGTCATAAAAAGAGATGCAAACTAAGCCTCTTAAATGACATTTAAATAAATAAAGAACTGGCCACAAGACAAATGAGGAAAGGTAAAAGCTACAAAAACAAAAAGAGTACAAAAAGACGGGCCCTTTCACTTCATTTGCCAAGGCAGATACAGGAAGTTCGCACTTTAGTTTCAGACTCCCAAAAAAGAGAGAGAGAGAGACAGCAAGAGAGAGAGATAGAGAGGATGAAAGAATCAGGGACAAGAGCACACGTCTGGCAGTGATTACACTATAATCTCATTATAATGAGGCAAACAGAATATATATATTCAGCGGATGTGCCGAGCGTGCTCGGAGTGGAGACTGGAAAGCGTTAAGCTGCGGTTGACATCCTGAATGCCCCAGCTGGGCAGCAATTGCTCAAGTGGAGGTGTACAGATTGAGTTACCCTAAGAGGCACACACGATACACAGAGAGAAATATATCGTGAGTATACAAAAATAACCTTAAATTAGTCACAAAAAAAAAAAACATTTACAAATCACAGGAATTTGCAATATTTATTTTATTTGTCGAGTTCAAACGAAGTCGTTTTTTAAATAAAGATCTACAATTTAGATTCTAGATCTCAACTTTAACCAAGCAGTCAAATTTGTTAAGCAAAGTCAAAAAACTAAAATTAAATATGTAATTATTGGCAGTTTGAAACCATGTTAAGCCAATAAAATATTTTATGCATTGATTAAGTAAAATCATATTTGAAATGTGGATCTAAAATATATTTGCTATATACACAGCTTGCAGTACTTAGTCAATCAAGATGCGATTTTTCTCGCAGTGCCGGCCTCAAAAGACACAAAAACCAAAAAGAAGAAGAGCAGACAACAAATGCACTTGTTGGGAGCAGTTTTTGAAATATGATACCGAGCAGCCGCCACGCCAAGGCGCAGGTCATAAACAACCCAAAAGACAAGCGGACACGAGACGGCCAAAGTGTTGCAAGATAAGGTTAGATAAGCGCCGCCCCAGCATTTATGCAGTACCTGAGACGGATGGATTTTTGAATGGCACCGAGATGGAAATGGAGATGGAGTTGGAGTTTGAGTTCGAGTTCAGTCTGCATTCGAATTCGAGTGCGGCAATTCTCAAAGCAGACGACGACTTCGAATAACGAAAACGAGCTGAAATTGATAAGCGGCGGCACTCATGGAATGGAAGGAGTTTCAAAAGCCGTCAAGGTGTAATAGATACACATGTGTGTGCTAGTGTGTGTGTGTGTGTGTGAACCTGTGTACTTCCATATTTACATATGCTCAAGATAGAAATGTACATAAGCATTAAGAAATAGTTGACAACAAAAAATGCATCCGATTGTGGCAAATTTTGAGAAGTGGAATTATGAATAAAGAATAATGAAAAGAAAATATTTAATTATCCTTTTTCCATACATGCTGACACATGCTCAAAGCATACATCATAATCATTAGTTAATTACTAATAACATATACACGATTTTATTATTACTGAGAATATAACAATGAACATGCCATGAAAATTCTCTACAATAAATAAAAACCTGGGGTTTTCTTGATGAAACAGCGTTTCTGAACACTGCAGCGATCAAAATAATTGTTCAACTGCTCAATAAACTATTTAATTGGTAATTTGCTATAACCCTTCTATATTCTCTTTGATTAGTTTGCAATCAAGTTAATTGAGTAAAATAATTAAATTAATAAACATTCCATATTAATATTTAAATCGATTTAATTTGCTGACTATATCATAATATAAAATAATAATTTTATGATGACATCAAAGCTGAGTTGCAAGCATTTCAATCTGTAGAATTTGGGCTCAAAGTAGTACAACTTCATTAACAGAATATTTAATAATATAATCAATTTCTTGGCGTATTGAAACTCACCTGAGTTTAGCTGAACACCCGGGAGAATAACCGACGATTCCGCTTTAAATCCGAGCATATTATCCACATCGGAATTTGATACTCCTGCGGAGGCTGCTGGTGCTGCAATTCCAATGCTGCCTGTTGATAGCTTCTCGGCGCCCATGTCGAGAGTTGTGGCTGCATCGAGTTCCATGTCGATGAGAGTGTTGCCCTTGAATAGGCCTGCACTGCGGTATTCCTTGGCAAAGGGCGTGGCACCCAATGCCGCCCCCAAGAGCATTGAAAGGATTCCGATTTGTCGGCAGATGTTGCACAACATTTTTTCACATTCGGTGGCTTTGCTCGTCTCGAATACAACACATACAATTGCTGTTTTAAATTATTTAAAAGAGTGCCTCAATTAATATGGCACTACGACGACGACGACGGCGACGATAGCGAAACTAACCAATTGCAACCTAATTCACATCAAATTAGTTCAAGTCTTGACCGCGAGTCGAGACTGGGCAAAAATTTACGTAAAATTTCAATTACGTGTCGGCTTTTTGCTTTGCCTTTGCCAGTTATAAAAAAATTATGTCACCAATTAGCGAGACTTTTAAATTGTTGCTTTTTATTTCTTGTTAATTTTTTTTTTTCACTTTTTCGCGATTTTTGGCTTTGTTTTTTTTTTCAACACTGAAAAGATAAGAAAGGGAAAGCGCATTTTCAGTAAGGTTTAAGGAGATTTTAGGAGATTGGACATTTTTAAGGCAAAAGTTGGCAAAACATAATTCAGTGGAGTTTTAGGAAAGAATTTATTTCCACGCAATCGTTTTCAGTGGTATTTCCAATAAAAAAAAAACAAAAAATAAAGATTACAAATAATAATTACCACATCCAATGCATCAATCACTAAATCGAAAAATCTACTTAGCGGGAAAATCAAAAATTGCTTATGATCCTGAGTCCATTTCCATACTTAAATAATGCAATTTATGTACATTTACATGAACACTTATTTTTATTTTTCGCGCTACTAAATTTATGAAATTTAACCACATAACGTTTTTAGCGGAAATGACTAAGCAAAATTTCAAGTATTGAAGCATGGAAATCAAATGAGTTAACGGAAATTCTTCCACATATTTGCAACAGCTGCTGTGTGTCGCAGAGTTTAAAACCGAAAATCAATCAAAAATGTACATGTGAAGCGACATACAAATGTATGTGTGTTAATTTCCACTACAATTTCCCATAAGCTGTTGGGCATGCGCGGCGGAAATACGTACAAATTTCCACAATGAAAATGCGCGTAATAAAAATAATAAATGAATAGCAACGTTAAACAAATTGCCCGGCAAAACTACCTGAACCCACAAAAACGCCCGCAAGACGCCCAAAAAGGGCGAAAGCAAACTCACGCACACACACATATGAATAAATTAAAACGCATTCAAACCGTCAATGATGCGTACACAAGCATGCACACACATGCACATGCATGCATGCATGCATGCAGAGCATATGTAATGCGCCGTTAGCGCCGCTCATAAATGTCAATGTAAAATGTTGCTGCTGTTGTTGTTGTTGTTGCTACTGCTGCCGGCACACATGTTGCGATCGCACTGTCTCTATCTTTCTCTCTCTGTCTCACTTGCTATGCAGTCAGTCACTTTTTTTGTTGGGAATATATGGGAATGGATGCGACTGGAAGCGATCAATATGCTTATGCATGTATGTGTGTGTGTTTACTTCCCAAACAAAACTCGTTTTGTCAAAATATTTTGCACTGAACAGCAACAACAACAAAAAGTCAAAGCAAACAAATAAGCAACGGTTTTAATATCCGGGCAGCAAGAACAACAATAAAAGCAAGCGCGCAAAATTAATGCCAATGTTTGTTGTTGTTTATTTGCAGCACATAACACAATTAATTTTCGAGATCTTTACCTTGTATGCAAAAATTAGACACTTGAATTTTTAATATTGATATCCATATTTCATATTAGGTAAGCACACACAATACACACGTAACTATTTTTTGTTGTAAATTCTCGACAAATTTGCGTGTATTTAACGGTAACGGTAAAATCGACAAAAAGCGTAGCGCGATTCCGCTTGACCGACCGCACACTTCGACAACGATCTTCACAATAACAATCCACAAATGTTGCACAACAATGTGCCCAGTCGCACATAGTGCGTAGCTTGGCAACATGCTTAAACTCGCACTCGATAAGTGTCATTGGGTTGCTTAGGCTTCTTATCGATAAGTTGTCTGCTGCAATGGTGAATTTCTTGTGTTGAATATGAGGTGAGTTAAGTATACGTTACTTCTTGAACATTCAGCTTTCAGTTAGGCAAGTTTTTCGGTATATTATTTATTAAATTCATCAAGTTTAAAACGATCCAAATACATAAAAAAGTAAGACTAAAATATTAAACAGATTTCTCGGCTACTTTGCCTTTGAAGATAAGACTTAAGCATTTGTCATTTAAGCTGAGAAAACATTTATCAAATTTATTGAAAGAACGACTCTAGATATAAATGGCAAATGAAAACATATATAAATTAAATCATATTCTCATTCATAAAATAAAAAACTAAAAATCCGAAACATTAAAAATAAACAAAACCAAACCACAAAAAATTAACCCTCCATTTGACGGCGATGTTGCATTTGAAGCTCAAAGCGTCGATTCGAGCGCACACCGCGAATCAGTTCGCTGCGCTTCTCCTTTGGGGCGCCACGCCTACCCTTGAACATCTCCATGTGCCGCTGGCGACGTGCCTCAGATTTATTACAATCTTGCAACGGCTCCGCGGCAGGTTTTCTCGAAGTGGAAGTTGAGTTTAAAATCTTTGGAGCAGAAGTGGCAAAATTAAATACTTCTCGAATTGCTGTTGTTGCCTTTTTTGCTGTTGCTGTTTTTGCAGTTGTTCTTGTTGCAGTTGCAGTTGAAGTGTTTGATTTAGTTTTTGTTGCAACAATTTTGCGTGGCGTTGGCAGCCGTTTCTGTCGCTCCAATTCACTTGGCGTCAGTGGCGACAAATAAATGCTCGGTAAATCAATCTTCTTTAGAGCTCGAGGCCGAGAACGTTCCTCATTTTTGTTCGGCAACTTTTTGGTTATTGACGAAAGTGTTTGTTGCTGCATTTGTTGTTCTTGTTGTTGTTGCTGTTTGAGCGCTGAGTTTGTTAGCATTTTGGCACGCAACGCTTTGCGCTCGATGTGATCGACCAGATTCTCCATTTGTCCAAAGTGCTTTTGATGTATGGCCGCAAAATCGGGTAGCTTTGTGCGTGTCCTCAACTTGCCAGACGGTGTGGCAACTTTAACAACAGGAGCAGCGGCAGCAGCAGCTGGAGGATATTGATCTGCAACGATTAACAACATATTAAAGATCAGGATAAAAATAAGTTATATTATTTGCAGCTTACTCGGCCTGGGAATGCGACTGATGAAAGGACGTTTCTCATCCAAGGATATTGAACGTTTGCGACGCTGTGTGATATCTGAATAATAGGAATTCATACATACATGTATTTACAAATATCAGTTATGAGGGGAAAGGTTTAAAATACGCACTGCTTATGGCCACAGGTGGTGCCCAGCGTTTGTCGATGTCTTCGATGCTAGTCACCGCGATGGGACTGAAGAAGGAGACACTTTTTGTCTTGTCATCGGTTCTCAGATCCATTACAGATTTGGAACGCTTGCGTGGACGACACTGCTCATTTAGCGGTGTCAACGGACATGGATTCTCCATAGTGTTCCCATCATCGATTGTGGGCAGGTCATTGAATTTAAAACTCGGTGTGAATTTACGCTTAAAAGGTGTAGGGAAACGAAATCCTTTGGGTTTTCCTTCACTTTTGTTATCATCAACTTGATCTGCAATGTGGCCAACAGTTGCCATTTGATCCGCATCAAAAGTCCCGTTTAAGATGTTCTCCTCATTCGTCATTTGATCCGCATCAAAAGTGCGGTCTAAAATGTTCTCCTCATCGTCAGAGGGCATTACAAGGGGCAGCATTTCGAGATCATGATCATTATCCGAATTATCGTCCTCTTTGAGATGTTCATCGGACGCCAGCGGGCACAGGCCAAGTTCATCCATATCATCAGTGCTCAGTTTTGCTTTCTCCAAGATGCGATTTGGTCTTGTTGCCAGATTTGATTTAACCGAATCATCGTTGGATTTTATTTGCCCAAAAGCGTTTTCATCTGCTGCCAGCTCCATATTTGATTTAAACACCTCCTTGTTGGAATTTGGGTACCCAGCATCGTCAATTAATTCCTGCTCCACATTTGAATTAGTTGCCTGCTCGATAGGGTTTTTGTGTCCAAAAACTTCTACAACTGCTTCCTGCTCCACACTTGATTTAGCTGCTTCCAAGATGGCTTTAGTATCTTCCAGCTCAGTTTCGAGCGCAACTGTCGTAATTAAATTATATTAAGAATATAATTATTTATTATATTTTAAAATTAAACTTACCTGGTAATTTTGATTCAGCCTCCTCCAGAATGGGAAGTGTGGATGCTTCCACAGCATCCAGCTTTACATTTAAAACAGAAACATCTTCAACAAGCTCCAGCTCGCGATCTGATCTAGTTTCTTCTACGGCTGGTGTTTTTAGACCGAAATTTAATTTGCAGATCTTTACGACGAGAATTTTTTCCTTCACCGCTTTCAGCTGCACATTTGATTCAGCTGCCTCTAAGACAGGATTATAGTCCTCTGTCTTAGCTATCATAATTATATTTATATTTAAGATCTAATCTTTAAATATATTTCAGTGTTAACCTTACCTGCAGCCTCCGAGCTGGGACTTGTGGATACTTCTACAGCATCCAGCTTTACTTTTGCATCCTCTGCAACAACTTCCAGCTGCGTATTAAAATTTGAATTCAATTTGTGCTTCTCATCAATTTCATCATTTAGTTTTTTTACTGTTGTTGGGTTATCAATGCCAGTGTCCCTGGGTTCAGCTGCCACCTCCAGCGGCTGCTCCTCTTCTATTCCTCCTCCCTCTTCCAACTGTTGCTTATCTGCTGCTCCTAATGTTTCTTCCTCTATTTCATTTTGGGTTTTCATTCGCTTGCTGGATTTGCGACTGCTACTGCGAAGTCGCTTTACGGAATGACGACCCACCTCGGCAGCCGTCCACTTGACCGTCTCCTTTGCCACCGCTGCCTGTACCATGGATTTTCTGTAATTTTTCTCCTTGCTGGCAGAGCTCATCGTATTACTTTCGATGATGTCCTCATAGTCCAGAGGAGGACGTACGCTCTTCCGGGCACTGCGACGCGGCGTCTCACTTTGATTGCGTTTCGCAGTTGTTGGCGTTGCTGGTGCCGCAATAGAAACTTCATCGAGAAGAAATTCACTTTTATCCCCCATTTTCTGCTTTAGTCGTCGCACAGAGTTGCGCGTTTTTTTAGCCACTGGCGTCTTTGTCGCCTCTTCAATCTCAATTTCTGTTTGTAAGTTACACAAATATCAGTTGAATTTTCTAGTTAGCTATTTTTAATTGTGCACTTACCTGCATTTGATGCCATGTTTAACACAAATTCCTTTGCACAATTTATTTTTATGGCGTCTTTTCTATTTCGTTTTCTTCGTTGCGTTCGAAATACTAATGTAATCGCAATGTTAGTTAACATGCGTCGTTCGCGCGTAATGAATCGAAAGTATCGATGCCTGTTAAGGGCAACTCTAGGGCTGTGCCGGGTATCGATAAGAATGCAATTGATTGCTAACTATAAGTATTGCTAAGTATAAGAATGAAGCAGTTTTTGTTTTATTTTCCACAAAGTCAAACGTTTGTTAAATATTTGTATGAATTTGTAAAAGCTCAGTTACAAATTTTTATTTCTGTTTCATACAAACATTTCAAATTCCATAGAAATAAAAAAAGCGGTTACATCAAAGAGCCGTTGTATTTTTATATAACCGATCGTTTATGCTTAGTATCTGCACAAGTATCGATAAGAAATCCATCGGTAGTTATGTTTTTGAATTAACCATTTAAATTTTATTAAAATATTTGTTGAAAAATACTTTTAAACAGCTGACACATTTACAAAATAATGACATTTACAATATAATGGCATCAACGACTAGCACGTCAAATAATAATACATGAAATGAACAATAAAATGGCGTTAATAATATAAATGACCTCATAAGGCAGTTTGTGGCACACGATTTCTTAGCACTCATCAGTTAAGTTAAGCGGTGTATTCTGCCTGCTCAGGGCTAGTTGATAGGCCACCTCAAAGGCTTGGCCCAGAGTCAGTATGATTTCGTTGGCCAACTCCTGCAATGTGAAACAATTAAATATAACTACAATCGATTTAAAAGGACCAAGTTGATCAACAAACCAAATTGTCAACCATAAAGACATGGCAATAATGAAGATCCTGCTCTTTGGTTATATAAGCGAAATAACGCATGTCCTCCGCGTCCTGACAGACACAATTGATGTTCTCGATGTCATGCGAGCAGATGGCAGTCTGCAAAAGTAACAGAGGTATAAATAATAGTTAAACTAGGATTGATGTATATTTAAATTACCAACCTTAGAATCATGATCTATAAACTTGACGCCCAGGCAGGAGGCAGCAATGTCCACTTTGAGACGTGTCTGCAAATTGGCCGCCTTCAGATACTTTGTGGATGTGGTGCAGTTCTCGAGCAGACTAATGTCACTAACACTCGACATAGGCTTGAAGTTCTCATCAATCTTTAGCTTCTGTATAGATTTACGAGTCGAAATTGTGCCCTGCAGTTGTCGTATGACCGTCGAACCCAGATACTGAAATATATGAATTTTTAATATATATTTTTAATTTAATGACTTCAACAAGTTCGAGCCCTATACAAGTCTTATCACTGCTGCTACTCACAAAAACGGAGTAGCGTATTTCGCCGTAGACAAGCGTATATGGCGAATGGCACCAATGCGAAGCTGGACTCTCCTCGGCTTTGCCCAAAAGCAGCTCGACAGGATTGCGTATGTGCAGTGATTGTCTCGGATCGAGGACCGGGAAACGTTGTAGCTCCTCCTCCACAATCTCCTTCTCCTCGTGCACATCCTGTTCTTGTTCCACTGTGGACACTTCATTACCAATATGTTCGAATATCGTATCGATCTCAGCCCAGACACGCGATGCACTAAAATCCTCGCCAGTTGTGGAAAAGCGCTGCTTGGACAGACTTCTGCGTTGATTCGCATTCACGGATCTGACCATACTGGGCGAGCGCAAGCTCTCACGTGCCACAGATGCACCACGTCCGCCATCCACCATATCCTGTGCCAAGTTCAACGTTGATCCCTTGAAGAGCCCTGCAAAGGGCACATCGCCCACAAATTCCTCCACCTGATCGGAGGAAAATGAATTCGTTGACTCCTCAAGACTTCGTGGCGACACGGGTTGCATAAAATTAAAGATTATCGTCTCTGCCTCGTTGACAGTGGGTGGCGGATAATCCGGCGTCGGTGAATGTCGCATTATCTTCAGGTTTTTGTTGCTATTGTTATTGTTATTGTTGTTATCAATATTTGTCTCGGGTGGCAGATTGGCATAGTCAGCGTTTATGTGTCGGCGTGGTGCGGGAATTGGAGATGGATCTGGCAGTTTCATTTCCTCATACTGAGCAACCGGTTGACGAGGCACCGACGCAGCTGCGAGAAGATGCAAGTAATCATTATACACAATAAGAATGATTGTTGTTTGGATAGGAAATTAAATATTCCCTGCCTCTATCAAACATAACTCCTCAACGGAGACGATCACAACTACTTACAACTACAACTGTTGGTGGTGCTCTGCTCCTCGCTGCTGGACCCTGTCGTTTTGAGCAGATTAATGTACTCGTAGGATCGTGAGGGTATTGAACCATTTGAGAAATTATTGCTATCCTGGAGTAGAGCACTCTGGTAGGGCTGCTTGTAGACTGGCTTGTAGGTGATCCACAGCTGATCCACACGTGGCTCCAGAGTGTGCACATCATTGAAGGACTTTTGTGGACGCACCGGTTTCATGTCCAAATAATTCGCTGGCGGCCGCGTGTAATTATCCAGTGAGCTTAAAGAGTGCGAAAGTCCATTGATTTTTTCTTGCTTGCTACAGATTCGTAGTTGCAGTTGCAGTTAGTTGGATTATGTTATGTGGAAGAGAGAAAGATATCAAATAATGACCGAACCCGTTTTATGAAGGCGCTTCGTACGAACCAACCAACCAATTGTGATCGATGATTGCTGAATGTGAGTGTGGAGTCGTGCTGGGTGCAAGTTGTGTATGAATGCGGGTGGTGCAAGTGCGTGATATTGGATGGTATTGCGTGTGTGGTGGTGGTGGCTTTGCTTTGGCTTATGCATTCCGGCATGGGGCGCATGATCTGAACAAGCACATAGATAAATTAGTGGTTTCTTTAATTCATGTTGGTTAATTAAGGTCACAATTAAGACACAAATAACAAATAATAATAACAACAGCAACAAGACAATGTCTGATGTTTCTTTGGGTAGGCGTGTCACATTGTTGGTGTTAGCTTACTTCCTCAGCTTGGTTGGATCATTGTGCTTGGTGCTGGTCTTCTGACGCTGTGCGTTTTTTTCGAACAGACGCCGGGGCAACGATTGAGCATTGTTTTCCAAAACCAGATTATTATTGCTGCGGTTAACCAGCTGCGTTTGGTTTGAGCGCAACAGCTGCGACTCGGCCAAATTTGTAAATTCTGAAAAAGCGGTAGTGTCAATGTGGGCGTTAGAATTTTCGGGTTATTCCAAATGAGTGTAATAAATAAATTAATCGATTTACAGTGATCGCTCGCTAATAAGAATTTTGAGATGCCCTCATTGCCCTTAATATGCAGTTTCTATTTTCTGAGAAATATTTTCTTAATATCCAATCTTTTGGTGTTTTAAATAAATATATATAGCATTCCTATGAAATTATCCTACAGCAATATTAAAATTTAAAATGTAGGATATTAAAATTATCAATATTTCATTTTTTTTTTTTTTAGAAATAATTGATAATTTTTCACAAGGCACTAATTCAAAATGAGTGTAATAATTCGATTAGTGCTCGCTCGCTAATTGGAACTTTTAGACACTAATTAGATTGCCATGAATCAACAGTTTCTGTTTTTGAAAAAGATTTCTTACTGTCCAAACTTTTCAAGTTCTTTGAATTATATATAGCTTTCAGATTGGCGGAAAAAAATAATTGTATTTAAGATGTTAGATATTAAAATTATTATTATTATTATTATTAATACAGTTCAACAAACTAAAAATATTGTTATATTTTCCAAGGCTATCACAATCACTCAATTTAAATAGATTCTTATATTAACAACTGACCACTGTGTTAATCACTGTACTTAATATAAAACTACGAACCGTTGATGACGGCGACAATCTCGTAGGTGACGTGGGGCGGATAATCTGCGAGTATTTCGAGAGCGGTGCGTCCGTTGCCATCTGTGGCGTGTACATCGATGCCTGCCTTGAGTAGTGCAACAACAACAGATTTCTTGCCACACAACGCTGCCTCATGCAATGCGCTGCCAGCGTGGGTGAGAATGTTGACGTCAACGCCGGCCGCCAGCAGAGTTTCAACGACTTTCTTGTGGCCATTGCGACTGGCCAAGTGGAGGCATGTGTGCGTAAAGATCAGCTTTGTAGGCGTTGTCGTATATCGATTGGAGTAATCCAGCACCTCGTACGAGCTTTCGTTCTCCACAAACCGGCGATACGGTGCTATCAGATCGGGAGCGACCCGCAAGAGCGTTTGCACTACCTGCAGTCGGCCAAATTGTGCCGCCAAATCCAAAGCTGTCTGGAAGCTATTGTTGCGTATGGTGGGATCAGCGCCAAACGATAAGAGTATGGCAACGACGCTATTATGTCCATGCTGGGCGGCCGAATGCAATGGTGTCTCGTTCTCAATGGTCTGTCTATTGGGACTCGCCGCTGAGGGACTGTTAAAGAGCAGCATTTTCACAATATCCTGATGACCAGCCCACGAGGCCAAAAAGAGCGGTGTCGATCCGCGTATATCCGGAATATCCACTTGGACATTGTGTGAGAGGATCAGGCACACAATACTGCTGTGTCCGTTGAGGCAGGCATGATGCAGACAGGTGTATCCATTGACATCCTGACAATTAATATTCACACTGCGCCGAAAACTAAAATAAGCAATTTTGAATTACATCTATATTGCTACATTTATATAGAATTCTATGATCACGCTCACCTGGACAATGGGCCATGTCGCTTGGTTGTCAGCTCGAGCAGCTTGCCAACGGCTACGATGTCGCCACTGCGCGCCGCCTCCAGTAAATGCTGATCCTTGCCCATTTGTGTGCTACTTCTTAAAAGAAATCCAAAGAATTAACATCAGTTATTTGAATAAAAACTTTTTAAAAATTGTGATTGTTTAGCGGGGCATTTACTGTATTACAATATTGACGCATATAAGCAATTTGCAATGATTTAGCAAAGCGCTACAAATTCTTCTTCAGAAGATAAAATATAGATGTGCGAAGTGTTCCACATTCCAATTGGACATTGTACGAGATTTTGAGTCAGCGAGTTAATGTTGCCATTTACCATTTGCTAACAGCAATAATCTAATAATATCAATCTGTAAAACTTCGCAACTAAATTAAAAACAATGAGATCACGCACACGCCCCACCCCAACCCACCGCACCACACACATCGCCCACACACACCCAGCCCAGCAAGTTAAAACGAGTCGTTCCTCATCATCAGGTGGCCAGTCAGCTGTTTTTTTTATTTTTGCCCCACTGTAAACGCAGCAATACCAAACAGCAAACGCTCCAGTTCACGCAACATACAAATTCACACATTCCGATTGTAAACACAAACACACACATACATATGGAAAGCATGGTTGTTTTTATAGACTTGTTGAATTTAGGGCCCAGTCTTCCAAGGTCATCGTTCGGCATTGCCACCCAATTTTACATCCGAAAATAGTTCAACTTCTCCATCAAATGTTGCATGCACTTACCGACTATTGCACCAAATAACATTTAATTTAGCACTTCTCTATAAATCACTGAACTTATCCATATATTAATAACAAAACACTTGGTTTGTACATTTTTTATCAAGTCTCCTGTTTTGTGTGTTCAAATTGATTCAGTATTATTTACTGTACGTGGAAGTGCTTAACGACTGCACATCATCATTAACAGCAGTCTACACAATCAACACAACAAAATCAAATGGAATTGGAACGATCACTTAACATGTACTGTTAAGCTGTACGAGTAGAAACTAAGAGATTGCTCAGAGTTCAGTTAGAACTCTGTTACGTAAATACGTCAGAACATATACATATGTATGTGCGCAATTTTGAAAATGAGATTTGCCTATGTGTCTTACTCATTATATGAAACATAAGCAGAATTAAAAGCAACATGTGTGATAATGATTCTTAAGCTAAAATATTTGCTCTATTAGACTTTACAAACATATGTGCATTGTAATCAGTAATAACTTAAGTTATTCTGTGCTCACTTTTGCGTTTTGCTAACGCAGTTTGTATCAAGCGCTACCTATCGATGGAAACCGATACTTTTTATAGTTGTGATACATCGATGATTTTGCTTCAGACGCTCGATGCACAAATTTCATTTGGTTGATTTCTATTAAAATTTTAATTATACAAATATGGAACAAACTAGTCCCCTGAAGCCCAAGCGAAAAGACAAAACCGAAGGTGAGTGGCAGCTTAAAACACGTAACTTGAATAAATAGCAAACACACGCGGCTGGTGCGTATAAAAATTTACCGGCACAACAGTCGAGTCCAAAGAGCCCCACACACACACCCCGGTTGTGTGTGTGTGTGTGTATAAGTGTCTGTGAGTGCGCGCACGTACGTACGTGTGTGTGAGTGGTGTGTGCGTCAGTCAATGTTGCGCGGCTATAAATTAAAATTTAAGGTATGCCCTCCCTTATTTTAAATGCTTAATGCCATGTCATTCATTGTCTTGCCCTTCCAGATGAACCCGAGATGAACTCGACTCAAAGCGGAGAAGGACCACAAAAGAAATTGGCAAGACTCAGTGGCAAGCAAGATTCAGTGGAAGCCACCGAAGAATTAAGATTGAATCAGGCTTATCTACAAAAGGATGTGACGCAATGGCTACAATCAGCGTGGGGTAAACAAGCACCAGCCACAAAAGAAGATAAAACCGGTGCACAAATCTATGGGGAACCTTTTCAAATATGTTTGCTACCCGAATTGCTGGACGAGGGCAGCACACGATCTCTGGTGCACGAGATGATCAATAAGGTGCACTGGTCGCGCAAGCAAATGGATCTCTACGAGTTCTATCAGAGCACCGATCTCTCAAATATGCTAGACTGCCGCCTGCTTGCCAATTTCCTGCAATTGCTGCGCAAACAGGTGCGTCCCTGGCTGGAGGAGGTGACAAATCTGAAGCTTGATTATGTATCCGCCTCGTGCAGCATGTACACGTGTGGCGATTACCTCCTGGTGCATGACGATCTGCTCAAGGATCGCCAGATTGCATTTGTCTATTACATGTCGCCATGGCAGGGCGTTGAGGAGTGGAACGAGGAGCAGGGCGGCTGCCTGGAGATCTTTGCCAGCGATGATCAGTGCTTCCCGCAATTCCCCGTGCAACGAAAAATAGCACCCAAAAACAATCAGTTTGCATTCTTTAAAGTCGGCTCACGTTCCTTTCACCAGGTGGGCGAGGTGACGACCTACGATTATCCACGATTGACCATCAACGGCTGGTTCCATGGCGCCACCAATGAGGCCTTCGTTGGCGGGGACTCGTCGCGCGCCTTTCCACGCCTCACCTACCTACAGCCGGACATTAACAACAGGCCCACGTTGGGTTTGCTACTTAACGATGTCTACCTGAAGGCGGCGACATGTCGCAGCATCCAGAAACGTATCGAGGAGAACTCTGAGATTTGTCTCTATGAGTTCTTCAAGCGTGAAAAATTCGAATTGGCCCGTGCACAATTGTTGAACGATGCGACGCTGACATGGCGACGACAAGGACCCGCCAATGCGCACAACTACGAGGTGATGGATTTGAGCACTGCCAAGGGCACAGTGGAGGAACTACTTCAGCTATTTCGCAGCAATGCCATGTTCCAGCTATTGCGCGACTTTACCGATCTTGATTTATATGGCGTCGATGCAATAACGCCCACATGTAGCGTTGAACTCCAACGATGGTCGCACGGCAATTATACTGTGCTGGGCGATGGTTTGGTCAGCGAGGAGAATACCCTCGATTTGGTTTACTATCTGAATGCAGCGGAGGGTGCAGCAGTGATTACATATCTCTCACCTGAAGTTGAGCAGCGCACAACACATCATCAAAATGGACTCGACGACCAGAGCATTGAGGAGACGAATGACGATCCTGACCAAGAGGACGATGAGACATGCCAGGATGATTCGGTGTTGCTAACGATATCACCGGTGGATAACGCGCTGAATATTGTTTATCGCTGCGAGGGCACCACCAAGTTCACCAAATATGTGTCGCGCAACACGCCGCTGGACAAGGGACCCGTTTTTGTCATATCGTGCAGCTACAAGGAATAGGAAACAAAGGCATAAACATATTCCTTTATATGCCGCCGCACACACGTACAAGCCACACTATATTTTTTGTTTTTTTAGACTGGCCAAAATGCACAAAAAACGAAACCTGTGTAGAAAGCTTTGCATTATACAAGTTTGTTTGAATGTTAATTGTATACAAAGAAAAAAAATTAAAAGGAAAAGCTAAATTAAATTAACTCTTTGAAATGCCCAATAAAGTGATTGTATAAAGAAAACAACAACTATGCTAATTTCAATCTTACATTTGCTTCGATTCTGTATATATATCTTAATGTGTAACAATTGATTTAATTTTGTAATTTCCCTTCTCACTATTTACAGACCAATATCGCATTGCAGCAACGATTGCGTTCATTGTGGTCATCGTTGGGATTGGCGTGCCCATGTGGTGGAAAACAACAACTGTTTACCGGTTTGTGAGCAAACCCTTAATGCAAAATTTATGAAGATTCCTAATGCATATTCTTCACAGCGTCAGTTTGCCTTCGTCCGCCATTCAGCGTTTGAGTGAGCAGCCCATTAAGACAGCTGTCCACATTGCCATTTACACACAGGAAACGAATCGTGGACAACTGCTCATTACGGAACTGGAGACCGCATTTGCTGACAGCGGTAAACGCATAGCGTTTTGAGCAATCAGTAATCATCTGGCAATATCTAATAATGTCTTTTCTTTATATAGATATTTGGAACGTGGAGTTCATGCAGCTGTTGCCATTTGCCAAGGCGTCAGAGGTGCATACGCCTGCTGCTCTGGAGAAGCTGCTGCTTCAGACACACCCCCAAAGCGTCGGCGATTTCCTTTTTATTGAATGGGCGAAACTAGAGGATGAGCTGCTGCTGACTACGGAACGTTCGGCGCTAATGCGCAGCGATGTCAGTGAGTAGCTAGCCAAGAATTAATCTTTATTTGTAGAGCGTATTATATATCTGAATATTAAATATATTATTGATATTATATTGATTGATATTATATTATTATTTAATTCCACTGTCAAGCTACTAATAACCTCCCTCCTGTTTTTTGTAGCTTCCACTAAAATAGCGCAGCTGCTGCACTCGAAGATATTGCAAACGTATCGCATCAATCAGATACTTAGCACAGATGAGCGACTGGGCACCAAATCGGAGGCACCGCAGCCCGCTTACGATGTCGTCATATCTGTTCTAAATCCCAAGCCAAGACTGACGTTTGCCATGTGGAATGTTGCTTTGGCTGCACAGAGTATGTTTTAACTCAATTTATATATATAATTAATAATTAATTAATTTAATTATAATATATTTGAATTTCAGCGTATATTGAGCCATTTTTGGCACAGATCTCTGATATATCCAACTATACGGTGCGCACTCAGTGGAAATATCGTGTTTCGATTGAGGCAGATCTGAAGCAGGTGCGCGATTCAAGCAAACTGGGTCGCCATTATGCACTGCAGGAGTCGTCGCTGCCACATTTGCTCACTTCGATTGCCCAAAATCTGAGTGGCAGTATTACGGATAAGCCTGTTATCAATCTGGTGGTCTACGTACCGCCTTGCACTACGGCACCGCTACACATCTACAACAGCAAGCATGAGATGCTAACCAAGGATGGTGTCGATGCCTTCATCTCGCCACCTTGGGGCGGTTTCATCATTGCCAATCCACCGGAGCATGTGTGTTTGGCCCATTTAAACAATGAACCGCCAGTGGAATATTATGTGAACACCAATGACAATATGCAGGTGATGCTGGATCAGTTGCACAAGCTGCTGGACATTAGCAGTGAGGTGCAAGTAGCTGGCGTCAAAACGGTGGACATCGAGCAACTCGCTCCAAGACGCTGGGAATACGAATCGTATATGCGACGCAGCGCCATTCGCCACATTGCCACGGCCAGCAATACGCTGCAGAGCCTCATTAAGTTGCTGGGTAACATAAATGAAATCCAATTAATAACTCGTGCTTTAAAACGCTACCCATAATTAATTACCAGATCAAATCAGTTACATTGTGATTGACGACAAGGTGGGTGCTGCCATTACCAATTCCTATGTGGACATAATGGCTGCAAAGGTCGCGCTGCTCGAGCATCGTCTTGTGGATGCTTCGGCGCTGGCCAAGAGTGCTTTTGTGGCCTCGGAACGCGGCTTCTTTGATGCAAGTCTATTGGCCCAACTCTATTTTCCCGATGAACAGAAATATGCCATATATATTCCACTCTTCCTGCCCGTCATGGTGCCCGTGTTGAGCTCTTTTAATATGCTGCGGAAATTGTTGCACGGCCGGCGGAAGGAGAAACAGCAGTAAATGAAACGAGGCGAAACGAAATGATACCAAACTTTTAATTAAACAATTAAGGAGATTCTTTAAATTTGAAGGCTACTCATTTATTTCTATCTTGAGCATCTAATTATATGTCATTTTTAATGATTTCTTGAGCATAGAACGTAAACGCCAGCGCATACGATGTAAGTGAACAATATTCGTAGCCACATCTTTGGAGTTGGTCTAATGAGAGATTCCAGTTGCCGATATTGTTGTTACAGCTGTTAACAAGTTTATTTGTCTATAATACCCAAAATTTTGATTACTAAATCGAAACGCTTGCGAAGATTGTAGATTGTATTTGTATCTTGACGCAAAAATGTTTTGATGACTTATTGTTGTTAAGTGCGATATCAGCGCAGCACAATTTTGATGTCAGGGCTGAAAGATGACACGCATCCCTCCCCTGGGGCTTGAATCCGCTCAGCGTGTGAACGTGCCGCATAGGTCAGAAGCGGGACCGAAGCGGGCTGCTGCTGCTGCTTTTGCTGATGAGAGTGTCAAAACAGGCAACAAAGCATTGCCAATTTTATTTTGTTTATTTTTTTTTTTTTTGCAACAAAAATGTTAAATACACTTTCGCAGACAGTTAACTGTTAAACAATGAGCGAGCAAGCTTGCTGTGCCGACAATTAAATACACTGACAAATAACAATCTTTTTTTTTTGTCTCTTATTCAAAGGTTAAATATTGAAAAGAAAAACGTTGATTATACGACTAAAATTTGAGTTTATTTATTTGTTTTTAAATATGCATTCGATTAACTCACCAAATTAAATAAAATTCAATTTTAAAATATTTATTTATAGGAGTTCAAACTTGGAAAACATTCAAAAGACTTTTACATGTGTTTAAGTGTTTTTGCTAATCTATTTTCGATGGCTTTTACCTAATAAAGCTCAAAAATGGGGATTTATATTGTTTTTTCATTATTCATCATTGATGGGCACATTTTTGGCTCATGACTTGATTGAATTTAAATAATAGCAATTCAATATCTGAATGATTTGCAGATTTTTTTTTGGCAATCTTCAGATTTTAAACAAATTTTGGACTAGTACACAAATTTTAATTAATTATCACTCATCATTAATTTAAGATCACTATGACCTGATCATAATATTGATTAAAGTAAATAAAAGGAGCAATTTTTCCTCTAAAGAAAAAATTCTATGAAAAATGCAATATATCTATACATCACTGCAATATATAGAAACATCACTTTTTTTTATTTTATTTTTCAAAAACATTTCATCTTCAAAATTTAACGAACATCTGGACTTCCAAAAGCCTGATAGATAATTTCAGTTGAAGTATTTTCACCCTCTATTGTAATTTTTGTACAGAATAAATCTATGAACATATCCTGGTTTGGTTAGGGCATTTGCAACTAAAGTATTCATCATTTGAAGATGATGATTATAATACATCTATTAAGGTATCCTGTATTTGTGAGGGCATTTAAATTGCATGCGAATGCAAATTGCAAAAATTTCAAACAAAATCAACATAAAAGCTGAGCTGCTGCTGTCAAAGCTCGTTAAACATTGAATTGAATTTTGGGAGGAGGAGATGACAGGGGCGGGTTTGGAGACGAAACGAGCCGCATCGGCGGCAAAACTATGGACAATAAAAACTTAAAAGTTAATTTTTAATTGCGCACGGCTCGTTGGATCTGAAGACGCGGACGGGTTAAAAACCAACAAAAGCAACAACGCACGAGGCGAGTGAAGCGAGTGTCTCTGAATATATATATATATATATATATATGTATGTGGATTCAACAAGTATTTGTCTCTTATTCAAAGGTTAAATATTATTTTAATGAGCTCAGCTCGTTGCCTGAGACGAGAGGCAGGCAGCAGCAGCAGCAACAGCGGCAGCAGCAGCAGAAAAAAACCTTTTCTCCAATGTACGATCGCTAAAAAGGTCAACAATGTGACTTTTAACCAACGCCAAATGCCGCCAGCTTGCCAAGTGGCTTTGTGTCACGGCTTTCAAAGACTTTCTGTCCCTGTGCACCAAGGCGGCCAATCATACATATGGCCGAAAATTTTTGGGTCTAGTACACTCTGAGAAAATTGTTGGAATTGATATCGATTTGCTTTTCAAATGTAAAAAAGAGTTCTTAAAGGATAACAAAATTTCTTGGTTTTAAATAAGTACACAAGTTCTGGAAATAAGTGTAAAACATGTCGGAAGTAAATAGAGTGGCCAAAATCTTAAGCTCAGAAATGTTCTTGGTTGTAGTGTATTTATTTTAAATATTCTTTAATTAGTTTTTTGAATTCTAACTTCTCATTTTCATATTCATTAAAAATACTTTTTTAAAATTTAATTTAATAATTAAAAATCTAACATTCTAAAATGAAAAATTCTGTGTTGAAGATTTCAGTGATTTTTTTCAATTATCGATTTCAGTGCACATTTCTGAAACATTTTTTCCAAGTGTAGTTTGCTATCAGACACGCCTGCAATTGCGCCGGCTGAAGGGCCTGGGTCTACATGCATTTCCGGGGCGATTTAATCAAATTCCTTGCCCCCAAAAATTGTTATTGCTTTAACTACCTCAAACAACAAAAAAATAAACACAAAAAAAAAAAAATAAATAACAGTTTTCCCACACGCAGACCCGATCTTTAGCTGAAGCTAAAACCGCACGCACGTAAAAAATCAATTCAGTTTTGTCGATCTGCGCTTAAGAGTTTTTATATTTTATTTTTTTGGACAGTCAAAGTATTGTAGTTGATGTTGTTATTGTTGTTGTTGTTGTTGTTGGTGCAGTTAGAGTTAGCTTTAAGCCGAAGGCTAACACAATAACGAAACTAATTTTGATGCGGTTGTTAACTATTTCCAAATATTTCAAAAGAAAAATGAGCAACAAATTTGTGGAAAAATATTTTCGGATGGGTTCATGTTGATGAAGATGTTGCACTATTGTCTATTGATGGACACTTAAATGCAATTGCCGCAACAATGGCAACAACAAGGCGTATAATTAATAATTGATTGCATTTTATACACAAAATAATCAATGACAAGGCATAGTTTCTATGCTCAGCAGCAGCAGCAGCAGCTGCAAAAGAATTGAAGAATTTTTTGGTGTTTGGATCGAAAATGGCACAAAGTACATGGAGTACCAGGTGTGCCCAATAAGTTGGCTTATATGGCCAACCAGCCAACCAGCCAGACACGTAAAAGTCGCATTGCAAAATTGCATTGGTGCTGCTGCGACGGCGGCTGCTGCAATTGTAATCACTATTGACCATAAGTGCAATTGAAGTTGTTGTTGTTGTTGTTGTTGCTGACGGTTTATAGTTTTTCGCTGCATTCCCATCGTTCAGTGTTAAGTGAAATTAATAAAAATTGCAATCAACTTCAAACCGAATGCTACACCAAAAACGTCAACGCGTCTGCGCAATGCACATAATTTGTTTAATTAATTACAGTCAACACATTTTCATTGGCCCGACTATTGGCCAATAGTCGATGTGATTTTTCACATCAAAAAAAAAAAAAAAAGAAGTGTAACAAAACTGTAACAGCATTGAGAGCCCAAACGCTTTTTGGCCGCTTTCGAAAGATGTTGCTACGGATGCTGTTGCCGTTGCCAGTTGCCAGTTGTTGCTGCTGCTGCTGCTGCTACCCGTCAACAACATTCTCAGCATGCGCCAAGGCCAACGGCATTTTCTGTGAGCATATATGTTGTGTCTGAGAGTCTGCGACTGTGTAGACCATCCGACAATTTTTGTTGTTGTTGCAACTGGAAGTTCAACACTATTGACAACCAGCCGAACATTTACGGCAAACTTTTGTGAGCGGCAAACAGCAACTTTTGTATTTTTATTTAGCATGCGACGCTTTGCATTCGAATCTGTTCTCGGCAACATGGTGAGTTGCACACAGTTGCACACAGTTGCACACAGAAGTGCAGTCTCAAACTGTGAGATAGAGTGTATAACTAAAAAATAAATACATTTTTTATTTTCCATATTGGTTAAGATTGGCCCACTATTTAGTGCATAAGAAATTGATTTTTTTTAAGGTTAAGGATTGTTGATATTAAAATCTTACAGCTTATCTTAACTGTGTTTAAAAAAAAAATTATAATTATTGCAAAACTTTCGTAAAATATACATGCAGCAAAAAGTTTGAAATTTTGATATTTATTCTTAATATCTACTATGACCCTCTTTTGCCCTTATATCGTCTTTCAAAAGTTGACGCATGCCTTTGACTAAGTTATTGATATCATTAGCCCATTTAGCTATTATTAACTGTTCCTTTGAAAAAAAACATGTGTTTACTTATTCTTATTTCCAGCATATTCTAGAAACGCTCAATATCTGAAAGATCTTATCTGAAAAGATCTTAACTGCTATCGTCAACGCAATTTAAGCAAAAAAAATAAAATTATGTGATTATTTCAAATATATGTTGTGTATAAGTAAATTTATAATAATTTTAGAGCATTTTACAATCCCGTAGATTATTGCCAAATTTTTTAAAATTATGTTTGAAGGTCCAACAAGATTCATAACAAAATTTGCATAGATCACTCTTTGATAGTGAGTAAATGAACAAAGCATTTCGTGCGACAAACAAAAAAGTATTCAGTAATAAAAATTATTGTCGCTTTAGCTTGAGCAATTAAACTATTTGCTTAACGATTGCCATTCAACAGGCCAATAAAAGGTAAGCGAAAAACGCTGCAAAAAAATCTAAAAAATAAAAATAAAAAAAAACACTGTATATATAAATATTTTTAGGTTAAGTGGCAGCCATGGGAACGAGAGTTGAGGGCTTGGATGCTGCTGGAAAAGTGTCGATGTTGAGCGGTTTATGATCGTGCTCAAGGACGCTTATAAAACAAATAAAGCGAAATGTATTAAAAAAATATAACTTACCCAACATTTGACATAAATGCCAATTTAAATGCTGCAAAACGCATAAATCAACAAACGAGAGTTGGTGCTGCTGTTGCTGCTGGTGGTGGTGCTGGTGCTGTTGCTGTTGCTGTTGTTGTCGTGTTTTAACCAAAACAAACGATCAGCAAGTGGCGCACCTTAAAAACGTTTTTACTGGCAAAAATGTACTTTGTGCTGATCCGCCAGCAGCAAACGGCAACAGCAATTGAAGAAGACACCAGCAACTGCAACAGCGACAGGCTCAGAGTTCAGCTCAATCCAACAATCTACTAATCCATGGGCCTAGACAAGATCTCAGCTAGGGGGGTGGTGGGTAGAGCAACACATCGCTTGCAAGCTTTAACAGCAACTTTAACAAGATATAGAGAAAAATATATTAAATTGAAAGTTCTTTAGTCCTATATCTCTATCTCCATCTTGCAACTCCCCCTCTGACTACGCCCATGAACCCATAACGAGCACAAAGTTCAGGCAAAGACGAACTAGTGACAAAAGTTGCCAGCGCCGCCGCAAATGGCATCTAATTGAATTAACATAAAGTGGGAAAAAGTTGCCTTAATAAATGCGCATAATTTGTGCTTAATAGCAAATGCAACATATGCAACATAACAACATCCTGGTCAGTTGGCATTTAGACAGAAATTGGATGCTGCTGCTGCTATAGGAAATGACAGTCAGTCGGCTTCTTTGGTGGCTCAAAGAATCAGCAGCAGCCAGTTCCATGAACAATGTGCTGCCCAAACAGAGTTGGCTGAAAGCTCATTAACATGATTACAATGTATAATTCCAACACTGTTGCAAATAATTACGAAAAAAAAGCCAAATAATGTTTTTGTATGGGCAAACGCAATTAGTCACAACAATAACAATAACAACAGCAACTTGCTGCTGCTGGGGTGTTAGTGCAGCATCTGCAACTTGCCGCGCCGGATTCTTGGCGAAATCAGCGTCTTAAGTTGCTGCTGTTGTTGTTGTTGTTGCTGCAGCTGCTGTTGTTGTTGTGGTTGCTGCTGCTGTTGTTGTTGTTGTAGCCTTTGCCGTTTGCCATTCCCATAATTTGCAAATATTTGTATTTATTTTGTGCTGTGTTCGCCTCAACTATACATGCCCAACTGGAATATCTATGTGGCATAGCAACTGCCTTCACGTCTATAACATTTTCTCACGTTTCGTCTTGAAAGATTTCGGCACAAGTTGCGCCTCTTGGTGTGACTATATATACAATATATATACGTATATATATATATATATATATATGGCGGGGGTGAGCCTAATGCACATTTTATGCAAATTCAGGCCTCAGTTGCAGTTGTAGGTATGTCTTTATTGGTTTTGCTTTTATTTAACATTTGTCGGTTTATGAGTGCAAATTAATCTGACATAGTCAGGAGTCTATCAACAGCAAGTTCGTTGCCTAAGTCTTTCGTTTTTTATATGCTGAATATGATAAAAACGGCTCAAAATGGTATCGTAAACTTATGTAAGAGACAAATAAAAGCAACTCCGACATAAGTGTTTATATATATATATATATATTCGTGATCAGTGTCAGCTGCCAAGTTAATCTAGCCAAGAAATCTTAGAGACTGCATGAATTTTGAGTATAACGTTTTGTTCCCAGCGCTTTATCACTTCTTTGTTTCCAAATCAAGACAGTTATGAATAATTATTTATTATCAATTTTCTAATTTTAATGTTTAATTTTGAACTAGGGTGTCTATTAGTCGCGTTGCTTACACAAGTATACTCTTACTTGTCTTTTATATGATCTGCTCATTTTAAAGATCGCGCATCAGTTAATTTTATATATTTTATTTTGGCTTGTTGCAGCTGTCAAATTAGCCGTCTGACTGACTGACTGACTTGCTGCCTGACCCAATCCTGTGCCGCAACTTTTGCGTTAAGCCATTTCGCAAGACTCTTTCGCACTGTTGCTGTTGTTGTTGCTGTCGCTGTCGCATCATAAACTGTAAATTTACAGCACAGCTGCAGTTGTCGGCATTGCCACGTGCATGCGTCCCAAATCTCAGAGCCATGCGAAATTTTGTGTGTGTCTCCCTCCTTCATTCACTCACCCTGGGTAAGTATGTGAGTGTGTGTGTGTAATTTCTTATTATGAGGTTTTCCAAGCTATACACTTTATCAACGGGAAATCTTAGCTGCCTATGCTCATGCTCATTGCTGCACAATTACTCAATGGCCCCAGACAGACACAATTCCAATTGAAATGCCCAGGCTCCAGACTCCTCAATCCCCTAACACCATCGCTGACAAACTCCCAAGCAGCAAACATCCGAAGCCAAAAGCTGTTGCACGCAGAAAAATTTCGTAAAAAGCAAACATGAAATAAAGTGTTTGGTACAAGGAATATATAATATATATCTAACAATAACAAATTGATTAAAAAAAAAATAATTAAATAAATTATTTTAAATTTTAGTAATTTTAGTTTATTGCATAAGCTGAAACATTTTGAAATCTGAAAAACGATTTCTTTGGAGTATAGAATATAATAACATAGAAATTAATTTTAAAAAAAATAATTAAATAAATGATTTTAAATTCTAGTAATTTTAGTTTATTGCATAAGCTGAAACATTTTGAAATCTGAAAAACGATTTCTTTGAAATATAAAAAAGCATAGTTTTCCCAACAAACTTAATTAATTGCATGAAGTTTTCTGGGAAATATGTTAGAAATATTTCCACTTTGATCTGAGTGACTTCATTGCAAGATTAAAATCATAATTTTTTCCAGACATATTATTAATTACATTATTTAAATAATTATATTTTCTATTTGATTTATAAATCTACAACTTTCATATTTCCCGTAAAAAAGTTTGGGATTCCATTTCTTAGGAGCAGTATTTTTTTTTGAAAGTGTGTGACAGCCATCAACCCCATTCACATTCCCGTCCCGAATTGAAATCCTCGACTCGTTAGTCCGGGCTGCTGCTAAGTTTTTGGCATTTTTTGGCGCGTCTGTTGGTCTGACACCAAAATGCCCCAAGAGCTGCTCGCCAGCCTGCTCCGCTCATCTTCAGCTTAATTGAAATTTACTTTTGCTGCTGCGGCTGCGGCTGCGGCTGCTGTTGCATTTGAATCAGATGCTGATGCTGATGTTGCTGCTGATGCTGTTGCAGTTGGTGAATGTCTGTATGCATTTTTCATTGGCTTCGGCTCCCACACATTGTGCAAATGCTTTCGGCACTTTTACTGCGCTTATATAATCCCAACCAACCAAAAAATTAAATAATTTACGTCGCAAATATGTATAGTTATTCTTAATGATTTTGCTTCCATGTTGCCTCCATGTTGCTGTGCTGTGAAGCCCTTAATGCTATTTATCCATTGAGCTGCTTGTAGCTGCCAAAGTTGTACAGCAAAATCGTGTCCGTGTCTTTGGGGCGCATTTATCAATGTCAGAGCCAAAGCGGAGGCCATTCAAATTGATGTGTATTTAATTGAAAGCCAGGCGCTAATTAGAATTATGGCCAAGCTGCTGTGTAATGCTGACACTAAGCAACTAAGAAACTAACCGAAAAGGCAAAGCCAGTTCGTGTCTGCAGTCTTTTGTTTCCTTGCGCTGCTTTTGTTATTGACGTTTTTTTTTTTTTTTCGTTTTTATTTTCTCATTATTGGCAGTGTCCAGTGGACGACACTTCCTAGTTATTTGGCCTTTCCCACGCAGTTGGCTCAAAACAGCATCGCGTGAGTCACAGCCTTTCTTTGCCGAGGATGACACAAACGTAGTCCAAACAAAATAAATTGAACATTTATTATGCTTTTCTAGGCAGCCCAAAAACGACAGACAGATGGACAAACGGACGGGGCGGACGGTCGGACAAAGGCAAAACCTCTTACACAATCATTGCAGCTGACTCTTCATGAGACGAGAAATTAGAAAAAGAAAAAAAATGATGGTAAAACAGTCAGGCGCAGCATCAACATACACTGCGCGAAACATGATGAACGAAAAGTTAATTTGAATTCTCTTGAATGAAGTTGACGCGCAGATTCTTAGAACAAGATTAAATCGGTTAACAAATATGTTCAATGTATATTTAATATAAGTTCTAAAATATGGATTTCTAATAATTTTTTAGCCAAAACTTATATTTTTGGTTGTAATGAATTAGAATTGGAACTAACGGTCATATACTTGTCTTGAGATTATATCGATCTCGAAACCAAATCAAAATACTCAATTTAAGTATTTTCAATGATAGTGGACTGATCTCATTCTACCAAAATACTTATTTTTTCGCTCTGTGCACTGTTAGAGGCATAACTAAAACCAGGTTGCAACCATATGCTTGCGCCTGCAGCTTGGGCCAGGTTGAAACTCAGAAAGTCGCAGGCTCGTCTTCAGTTCGCCTTTGTGCAGACAGTTGACATTTTTTTTATTTTTTTTTTTCTTTGTGATGGGTTTGATTTGCTTGATCATTTTCCGGCTGCCAACCTCAACTTTGAAATGCCAAGCTGGCAGTTTTAGGGCTGCGCTTTGATGGACATTAGTTGATTGTTGCTGGCTGTTGCTGTTGCCTTTTGACAAACAAAAATCTAAATAGCAACGCCCAAATAATAAAAAACATAAAAAACAGCAAACAATCTGCAGATTTTTGTCTGAACTGCGGGCGTGCAAATTCCCACACTGCAACCAAAATGCCGCGCATTCCCCACACTCTGTGCCACGTACTACTCACCCATATACGCGAACCGGATTGCCGACGGCAATAGCAACAGCAACAGCAGCAACAGCAACAGCAGCAACAGCAACAGCAGCAACAGCAACAGCAGCAGCTACAACAGCGGCGCGACTTTTGGCCCGACACAACAGCAACAGCAACAACAACAACAACAGCAGCGACTGCGGCTGTGGCAGCGACAGTAAATGACAATGCCGCCGCGCCATGACTAACTATGACATAATACCAGCGGAAGATGCAACCGACGCGACGCTACTTGCAAGCACATGCATTGTACATGTTGCATGTAATTGCAGGCGGATTGCGGTGGGAGTGCGGTTGGGGCTTAGTTCAACTAGCGACCTGCACATACACAGCGAAAAATAATCGGGTACAAATCAGTTCAAAACCACCAAGTCATCGTTTTTTAAAAAGTGAAACTCATTTTCGAAATTTAGATGAAAAATAAATAGGATTTTAATACGAGCATATTTAAGATTTAAGTTACAAATTGAGAAGCATTAAAATTGGCTTGTTTCTTGTTATACAATAAAATAATTAAACAGTATCACTTATTCTTAAAATATAGAATGGCATTGTGATCTTTCCTCTTTTTTTTAAAGAAAACCTTTTAATAATGAACATAATACATCCATATAAAGTAGATAAGATACTAAAAATTCACCATAAAAAAAATGTTAACTACCAAAATAACAAGACTTATTCAGAAGAAAGTTAAGAAGAGACCACATATTCATTGCTTTCTTCTCATTGCTAGTAATTCAATTCTATTCATTTTTTTGTTTTTTATTATTATATTATTTGCTATTATTATTAAGATTTTAACTTCAATTAAAAATTGTATATAAAGCCTACGACTTAAGATGCCCATTTTGCGTAATTCAGGTGTGACTTACGAGAATTGCAAATATTTATGTCGAGGTCAATGAAACTTAAGATAAGTACAAGAATTTTCTCTCAGTGTGTCAATATGGCGTTGGCCCTGCGGCCCTGCAGTCGCTGACGTAAGTGAGTGACAAACGATGCTGGCAAAAAAACAAAAAAAAAGCTGAGAGAAAAAAAACTCCTTGTCAGCTGGTCAAACAATGCACACACGAGTGTCACACGCTGCGTATGCGTAATGTGCAATGTGCGTTAAGCATGCGACACATGAGCACTCAAAGAGGCCGCAGATCAGATTAACAACAACAACAACAACAACAACAACTGAGTAGAAGCGGACTCAAAGCCGAAGCGGTTTCTTCTAGCAGCAACTCGTGTGCCGCCGCCGACGCCGCTTGCTGCTTCTGCTGCTGCTGCTGCGACTGCGTTTGTTGCTGCTGCTTCTGCTGCTGCTGCTGCTGCTTCTGCTGATGGGGCCCAAGTGGTTTTTCCTTTCGCTTTCAGAAATCATTTCGCTTCGACAACGTAAACGATATAGTCGCAAAACGCGCATCATTGCGCCACTCGCTGTGCTCGTCTCGTGCGGTTCGTAACCACATCTAAATAAATACTTAAAAAACAAAAAAAAAAAAACAAAAAAAAAAACTGTGACTGTCACTGTGACTTGTGACCTGCCAGTGACTGAGTGGTTTTTGTTTTCTGCCTGCCTGCCTGCCTGTTTGCCCAGTCAAGTGAGGCAGACAGCGAAAAGACTCTGGTGGTTGGTTGTCTTCTTCAACGTTTCGCTGCACATTCTAAATGGCTTTTCCGTAGTTTTCGCACCTTGCGAAACACATTCGTATACGCATTTACATACCAAATATACCCATACAAAGACAAAAACGAATACAAATACGAATACGAATATGAATACGAATATATGAAGAAGAATTTCTGTTTGATTTTTGTCGGTATTTCTTGGTCGTTTTCTAGTTGAGCGCCCGTCTTCCATCCATGCATCCAACCTGACAAACAGTTTCCACTAATGAAAATGAATCGCTCCATGATTTGTGTGTTAATTTAAGAAAAACATGAAAGGAAGGCTTTGAAAACCATTAACAAAAAACAAACTTGTGCGTTTTGTAACACTTCGAAGATTATTAAGATTATCTGTGTGTTTTGTGTCTTGTATGTTTTACAGTGCATTCCATGTGAATATCTACTACTACATATATAACTAGCAGCTTAAGCACTTTGGATAACCCCTTTGGATACTATAAAATTACATTCACACCTCGATTTGGATTAACTACTTAAGTACAGCGCCATGTCGATTATTAATTATCAAATGTGCGCCTTTCTTTTGGGTAAGTAAATGAACGAGAAATGATAAATTAAAATAATTATGCACCAAAATACAAAAGAAATAGATAATAAACAAAATATTTAATATTTCAAATATTAAATGGGAGACCGATTTTGGGAAAAAAGACAATTCAATGTAAAAAAAGGTTTAAGAATTAAATATCAAAAATAATGTATTTCTATATAACGAAATGAGTGAAATATAAATTTTATTAAGGAAGATTTTTGGAATATATATTTCTTAATAATGACAAGAAAAATTTAAGGCTAATGAACATATCTGTATAATAGCTAGGATAAGATAAAAAGATCCGGCTCTTGAAGAGGATAATTAACATAAACTTGAGACTTAAAACATTATCTGTGTTAGAAGTGTATTTAACAAGAATGTAAGTCTTGACATTAGTTAAAATATGTCAAAAAAACGCAGAGAAAATAAAATAAATTAACATAAAAACTATTAACTAGATCGAATGTTTCATTCAAATTCAATCGTAACCACAGTTTAAATTCAACAAATATTCTTCCTAAATAATTCCATAATTTTCAAATAAATTCGTTTCCTTAAGATAAATATAATTGGGAACCTTATCGCTTTGGTCACGCATCTCACTGACCTTCCTTATTTGCGATAATTACATATTTGAGCACAAATATAGTAATATCAAATACATAATATGTACTGAGCTCATCTCCGATAACTAATTCGCATGATCATTAGCTGACGTAGGCTGCTTAATCTGATATTATTATATATTTATATAAATGAAATTATATATTGGCCGAAGGTCTAAACAACAGGCCAAGTTTCTACAAATATTGTCTTACCCCGAATTCGAAATAAATGCAATTAGTGAATTTTGCCCAAAAAAAAAAAAAATATACATATATATAAAAGGTCTGAACAATTTATTTTACTAATATATTGGGTCAGGCATAGAAATAATAATTATATGCGCATGAACAAATTTATTGTAAACTATCTCTTCAATGGTCATTAAGATGCCCAGACGACGACGCCCCACGGAAGCTCGACTTCATGTCGTGCGAATCACTTGACTGGGACCCAAATTTGGGGGGATTGAATAAGAGGCAATAAACAATAGAAAAATGGTTGGAGATTCAACCGCAATCGGGGCATCATCTGCATCATCTGCCTAGTCATAGTTCACACAGACCCCCAAACAAAGCCAACAGAAATTTGAAATTGGTAGGGAAAAGTGGGAATTGAAAATGAAATTCATTTGAATTAAATGTGAATCTTTAAACGAGGCGAATTTTTGCATTTCTCTATCTCTCTTGTATTCGCCCGATGATGAATGAGGCACCACGATTGCATAAGAAGATGATTGCAAATTGTGCTTTGGACCAAGTCAAGGCGATTTTAAGCATTGGTTCTGCAATTGCCAAATTGCAATTGCCTTAATTGCAGCAAGCATTTGCATCTTCCGCTTCGAGTTTTGTAAGAACAGTAACCACAATAAAAAAAATATATAAAAAAAACAGCATTAGACTTGGCTATAAGTCATACATAGGGGCGTCATGGTAATTAGCCTTTTTGGGCCATTAACGTCACGAGCTGTAGTGGCTTTTAGTGTTAGTTGTGTACACCAATTGCTTTGTAATCCATAATACTTTGATTGACATGGAATTTTAATTGTTGTTGACCCTCATGTGGAGACGAACATACATATATACATATATATATATACATATGTATTATTGGCTAATTTGACAGTTGAATTTGACATATGTACAAATATCGTTGTGGGAATTTTGCAGACTATAAAAGTTAATTATGTCTGTTTTGTATCAAAAACCCATCAATTGTCAAAATACAAAAACACAAAATATACAAAAAAAAAATAAAAATCACACACACTCACAGAACTAAACTAGAGGTAACCTTGGGTCGGCTTGAAGTACTACATCACATCACAACACACACACACACACACATAAATCATGTGCCTCGTCTTGAGTCTTGTAAGCGAAAGTGTTGCGAGCCACATTAAGATGAAGGTCAGTTGGGGCAGCTGGCCCCTGCTTAGAGTCTATCAACTGCACCACTTGAGTCCAACCAATTTTTAACGAATTTACTCACTCACGATTTCTTCTTTCATTTAAAAAAAAAAAACATTACAGCCACAACGATGGCCATACTTTATGGGCAGGCCCAGCTGCTGGATGAGGATGATGATGTCTTTGGGCAGCCGTGGCCAACGTATAGTCTGCAGAATATGCCCAAGACGCAGTTCACGTGCCGTGACAAGATCCTTGGCGGCTACTATGCCGATCCCGAGACCCAGTGTCAAATGTTTCATGTTTGCGTCAAGCTACCAGGAATTGGGGTAAGTGTTGACATGCAACTGTTTAAAGACAACAACAACAACAACAAGGAAAATACAATTTATGAATTAGGGAATTTACAAATTATTCAGACCATGCAAATTTTGGATTACTAAAATTTGGTTTGGATATATCCATTTATGAAATGTGCTACTTACTCTAAATAGGGTTCTTATTAGCAGATAATTATTAGTTTTTCATGATTCCCATATTTGAATATACATATATCTATATAAATATACATATATCAATTTACAATCATCCGTAATCCATAGTTGCAAATTACTTCTAATTGGAATTAAATAGTTAATCATTACTAAAGACAACCATTCATTTGCTTAATAGGAAATATTATCTTTTATCCCATGACAATTCCTCGATGAATACTCGATTAGTAATTGTTAATAAGACTCATTGCTAAGTCATAATTTTGATAATCATTAATTAAAATAAATATACGAGTTGATAGGAGAAAACTGTCGGACTTCGGGGGATCTTCAACTAGAGATTTCCCTATTACATAACTTTTGGCTAGCTATTATCATTATAATTATTACATTAAGCTTTTAACTCTGTTCATACCTATAAGTGGCTTTTAATTTAACTCATAAATATAAGTGGCTATCATGGCCAGCAGCGAAGAGTTCAAACCTGGTTGCCAACTCCCGAGCTGATTCTTCGTCAAGATGCTGGTTAGATAAAACAACTGGCCGACTATTTATCAGATTTTTAATATATGCACGCGTGTCCGAAAATCGTGCGTTTTGTAAAAGTCATAGAAAATGTTGTCAGCCATCTCAATAGGTTTTAACAAAACGTAAGACTGTTTTTTTTTTCCTCTTCTTGTTGTTGTTAACTTGGTTCAGTGCAATGGTTTGCCGCTGTCAGGTAAATGGCAAAAGTTGCACAGAACCGAATGGGGGCCAGCTGTGGGGCAAGGAGGTATGTGTGATGAGACTTCGTGACTGCTAGCCAAGTTGCCAGGTTGCCAAGTTGCCAGCCGGTTGCAGTTAAGGCCAAAAGAGGAAGATGTTAAAGAAGAAGAAGAAGAGAGCGCAGAGCAACAGTTGCTTGACTTCGATCGCTGACCTTTAAGCGGAGTGTGTAGAGTTAAGCGATTCAAACTTTTTTCTTGTTTTTATTTTTTATTTTTTTTTTGACTCTTCTTAATTGCCAATGAAGTTAGTCCGATTTGACTTTGCTGCTCTCCACTTCATTGTGAATCGTTTCAAACATTTGCAATAGTTGCACCTCGCGCTCGTGTTCGTGCAACTGCAACGCACTACGCTGCTGCAGCCACTGGCTCTTGGACATTTCCGAAAACAGCAAGAGTTTCTTCTGGAAGCTTACTCGCTGCCAGTGCACCTTCTTGTTGGCCTTGAGGAGCTGCTCATGTTGTAGTGACAACATTTCATTCTTCTGCTCCAGTTGCTGCACAAAATGGCTGAAATGGTTTTGCAGTTGAACAATTATCTGTTGCAAATGCAACAACTCTTGCAAGTTAATTGTGACATCCTCTTTGATTTTAGCCAGTTCCTCAAACATCTTCCGTTCCCTCAATACCAGGTGGGAGCAACAGCTATTCCTGTTAAGGATCTCACATCTTTTGCGCAATCGCATAAAAATCGCCTTCCACACCTTGGCGCAACCGAAAGTTGATGCCTCTTTTAGTGGGACATCCGGCAATGTTGCATAATTGAATATCACTGTTCCATCAGAGCCCAGCCAATCCTTTAAGAGTCGTGCTACTCCAATGTTGTAGTATCTTAAGTGAGTTTTATTATTGCTCGACAGGAAACTTAGTAGCTTTAGTATGGCGTTAATTGGGGTATGAAGATGTCGCTTCTCCTGGATATGGATGTCCTTCAGTTGGATTAGCTGCAATTTGCCCAGAAGATGCGTTGATCGCTCAAAATTCGTTTGCCGCACGCATATGGTGAACAGAACATGTGAATTATTATTGCAGATTGCATTCGGATTGAGATTTTCCATTTGGGATGAGGCGGCAGGATTCTGCAAGGATTCAATGACTTTTTCCATGTACTTATAGACGTCCTTGGTTGAGGTGACAATGTGTAGAGAATATTCATTAGGTGTATTCTCTTCAGCATTCCTCTGCTCCACCTGTGCGGCAGAGAGCTGTCTGTGCTTCATGGATATATTAATATCCATGTTAGCCTCCAGAGTATAAGCATGGCTAAATAAATCGCTTAGCATGCGATCAAACATATCCTGATGATCCTCCGGAGCCATGCCATAGCTGAAAATCGTGCACGTCTTACCACTCAGTACATCATTCACAGCTCTCGAGATGGCTTCGTCACACAAATCCATTTGCTGCCGATTGAGAATCGACAATTTGCGAAAGAAATACATTTTGCACTATAAAAAAAGAATTGGCATCAAGCATCAAGCATCGATTGGACACAGTTGGCAATAGCCTGTCTTACCATATTAAGCGAAAGTCACAGTACTGAACTATATAGATATATATACACACACAGATTTTGAGTTGTCAATTAGCCTAGTACATATATTTATACGATCTTCTATGTGTAAGTTGCAACGCCGACCAAGATCGAGAACGTTCACTTCAATTAACGGCAAAAAGTGTGCATCAGCATCACCTGGCTGGCTAACTGGCTGACTTTGCTGACTTTGCTGGCTTCTGCGACTGCGTCTGCCTTCTCGCAGCCGGATACCAGTGGAAAATGCCAAATACCAAAAGTGCCACAAAACAACAAACGACACAAAACAAATGGCAAAGTTCGCTTGCCAACTTTAGTTGCCTTGTTAAAGTCAAAAAGCCTTGCCGAGGCTATTGTAACTTTTGTCACGATATATTCTTAGATACATCTATTTGAGATAGTCAACTATCTGCATGCATATCATACTCGCATCAATATCTTTTAGACAAACTATGAAATGTACAAATTATACTTGCATTACAATTCTTAAATGCTGCGACGAATCTCTGAAAATGAGTAATTCATTATTATAATGCAAGCATAATTTATTGCATTCTTAACCAACATTATAATTATGGTAATAAGTTGGTTAAGAATAAATGTTAAGAATAAATTTTACAAAGTGTGTTAAATAATTATTATTATATATGTATGTATTTTAGCAATTTTTTGCTTACATTAGAGTAGAATTAGAAGCAGATTGCTGATAAGTAGATAAACAAGTTTTCAAATTGTTCTCTAATTAATTAAAAAAAAAATGTTATTGGGTGCAACTATAAAAACCGAGTTTTATTGAACTATAATAAAAATTAAGAGCTATTTTATGAGGAAGATAACAAACCTGTCTATATATGTGATATAAATTGTTCTGAAATGATTCTTAACTGAAGTAGGAAAAAACAGCTTTCTTAGCAGGAAAATTACATTCCATTTTATATAAGCTCATACATATACATATACATACATATATGATATATGGCTCTGATCCGATGCTGATCTATTTCAAGTTTAATACAGATAGTTTTGTGTTTTTAATTATTATTGTATTTATATATTTAAATTTGCATTATTTTATTCCTGTTGTTATTGTTGTTGCCATTTTACCATTTTCAAAAAGACATAGAAGAAAAATGCTTTTAATTCTAATTTTGCTTTCACTTATTTAATTTTGAATTGAATTTTGCATGTTTGATCTGCTTATGCTGTATTTGCTGTTTATGCCGTAGCTCTCACATCGAAGAGTTAATTCGTTTGTCCAACAGGTGCAGGACTATCGCTTCCTCTGCCCAAATAGCACGGCCTTCGATCAAGAGCTCCAGATCTGCGCCAACTGGGCGGACGTCGACTGTGACAAGGCCACCGCCTACTATGATAAAAACAATCTGAACGATCTCTACCGTGGAGCGGATGACAGCAAAAACGCCAACGAGGAGGAGTCCACGTTCCACTTGCAGCGTGCCGAAAGTGGTCAGCTAAATACATAATGAGATGTTATATTTCTTAATTTTTTTTTTTTGTATTTGGTTATATTAACATAACATATTTATTTCAACCCAATTTACAGGTGATGTACGGCGCACAAAGGAGAGTCGCAACGATCAAAAGCCGCGCCCCAGACATAATTATGCGCAGACCAGTTCGGACAACACGCAAACATCCAAGTCCAGACCCATCACCAGCTATTATACGCCAACGACAAGTAGCACCACCAGTCGACCCACAACAACAACAAAAACCACAACCGAGCGCAACTATTACAACGTTTACAACAACAAGGAAAACAACGATGACTCAAAACGTAAGCCACAAAAATTTAGGAAATAAACGTTGCTCTAATAAAGACTAGACAGACTTCAAAATACCCCGTACTCAGTTTAAAAAAATATATTCAAAGTTTTTGTGAAACAATCTATTTCTTAATTTAACAACTCAAATTATTGACTTACAAAGTTTTAAATTAACTTGATATTAGAATTAACTTAAGAGCTTAAAGCCAAGAATTAAATTTTAAAAAATATTTAAGAAATTTTAATAACTTTAATACTTCCTTTACCTAGTTGTATATTAAGAAAATATAGGCATTAAGAGCTTAAGTACTGAGAGTAATCAAGTGGAAGTAACATCTTGGCTTATTTCAAGAAAATATCTAAAAATAACAGCCATATTTAATTTGATCAGAACAAGCAATAATTTCAGAATTAGATATAATCTTTCTTTAAATACAAATATTGCTGGTCGAAGTTTCTCGACATTTGACAATAATTTTGGAAATGTTTTTTTTCTGATCATGAAAAAAATGTGAGAAATGTTTGCCTTAACCAATGTTGCTCAACTTCGTGATACCACTTATTTTTACATACAGAGTATATAACAATGGGACTTTTAAATTTATTACACAAATTAATCACGCGCTTGTCTGCAATCTTTATTTATTTTGTGTTTTTTTTCTCTCTCTTTTTTTCGCATAACCACAGAAGACATCGATGATATCTTTAAGGGTTCCCACAGTTCGCACTTCTTTGCCAATCGCCATGGTGGCCGCGAATTTGACGAGGAGCCGGCAGCACGTCCCCGACCCAACGATTTCAGTGAATACAATCGCAAGACAACGGAGGCGGCCAGCAAAACGCGTGTCACGCCCACGCGATCCCAGAGGATCACCAGTCCAAGCTCAACAGGAACAACAGCAACAGCAACAACTACAACTACAATTGCACCCTCCTCTAAGGCCCTAAAGAAGATCACCCTGCATGCTTCGTTCAACACGGATTTCCAGGCCCACAAATCGAGCACGCCCAGCACGACTTCAGTGCCCACAACTCCTCGTCTGGGCAGCGGCATCACCAGTCGCTTCAGTTTCGGACAGAATGACTATCAAACCCAAGAGCGCATACAGCCAACCACATATAATCCAAATGGTTATCGCATCAAGAGCACCGAGGGTAAAAATGCCCAGGACTTTGATAAAGAGACAACCAGACGAAACAAGCCTACAGTGGCGGCAAGGAAGCAAAAACTTGGCCCCCAGGAATCCAACTACGTCAATCACAATGAGTTCGTTGAGCTGCCAAAGGCGAAGCTACAACAACCGCAGCCATTCCAGGTGACACAGCAAACGTCCAGAAGACCCGCCCCTGCACAACTGGAGCCACAATATCAGCGTCCCCGAGCACAGGATCTATCACGTGTGGGCGGCCAGGAGCCATCGCCATTTAAAGCGTCCGCCAAGCCGCGCACTTTCACCAGCCGCGGAAGTATAACCTACAAGGCAACAACTCAACATTATGCCGATGATGAGTTCCATTATCCAACGACTACGAGCACAGCTACTCCTAGCTATGGCATCTCCAAGAGGACCACCCAAGCTGGTAGGGATGCATTCACACCCACCACCTTTAAGCCCACAACATACAAGAAACCCTACGAGCAAAGCTACTATCAGGCACAACAAACGCAGCGTCCCAGCCAAAATCAGCAAAAGCAACAGACTCCAAGTGCGAGTCCAAAGAAGACGAGTGCTGTAACCGCTGCATTGCCAACCACAGCCAATCCCTATTACAATGTGGATGAGGATGATGGTCAATATCATCCGGAATTGTATGAGAATGATTTTCCACGCAATCGCCTCAAACTTCTGCGGAACAAAGCTGGCAGCAACTCCGCATCATCAACGACGACAATAGCTTCACCGGTGTCCAGTCGACAGCCGCACGGGTTCCAGCAGGCTCACAGTCATCTGAAGAGTCAACAGCAGTCCGCCTATCAAAAGGAGCGCGAACAGGAACAGGATCTAAGCGATGAGGATGAACTCTTCAAGACGGCCCAGTCTCTAAATTTTGGTGCTGCAAGCATTAATAAACTACGCGCTGATATCTACAAGGCGGAGAAGAACTCTCAGCAGTATAACTCCCAGTATAGTCCACAAGTGGCACCATCTAGTCCGAGGACGACCAACAGACCAACAACAACAACAACGGCTTATCCAACCAGCACCACAACTACAACAACAAGACGTCCTACAACAACAACAACAACAACAACAAAAGCAACAACAACATCGACCACCAATGGCTCCTCGGCGGTGCCAAAGAAATCAAAGAGCAAAAAGGATCAACAGGACAAGAAAAGCAAGTCCAAGCGGCCGCCATACGCTGACGAGGATACCAGCTATGACTACGCCTACTATGACACGGACTGAGGCTCTCTCAGTTCCCAAACTACCCAACTAAACCACAAATACCCACTTCACATATCCTTCATCAGTTCATAGCATAAAATACATAAGCTAACAATACTATTTCTCCTCTAAAGAAAATAATCTCTCCGATTCCACTTTAGTTATCGTTCATTTAATAATCCCGATCATTGCATTATATACATAAATTACACTATTCTATATGCCCACTTTTCAGCAGCAACTATATACATAGGTGCCACAGTATTTTATATATACATATAAACTATAAAAAAAAAAATAACATCCCGCATTAATCAACCGTCTCCGTCTTAAAAGGCAAAACTCTTTGTTGCCCAATGACAACTCGCGTACATATTCATTCAATCAGATGCGTTCTAATGAATTTCCAATGCGTGTATCTAGTTATTTAAATAAATCAAACATATTTTTAGTCGTTAGACAATTGTTAAACTGAAATGAAGCGAAAACCCACACAACAAAATCGAAAATCGAAAGGAAAAAATTGAAATCATTTTGAACTGCAGTTGGCTAAATTTACAAATGTATTTTTTATTCAAGAATTTGGTATTTTGTAAGGTTTATTCGAATGTATTCAATACGAAATTTATTTTAATTATAAGATTTCTTGTAAATAAAATCATAAATAATAATTGTTTTTGAGTTTTTTTCAGCCACAGCAAACAAATTCAAAAACGCGCCAAAGTACTCAGTACTCAAAGTCTAGCAATCGATCCTTTCCAAGCCGAACTTATCGATACTGGCTTAGAAATATTAAATGCTTACCAAGCCACACTTATCGATGCTTACTTCGATATCAATGCAGGCAGACAAAGCTAGCTCGTTTGGCGCGTAACTTCAAATTTGGTTTATAGTTTTATTGTTTATTATATATTATTTAAAGTCTACTAATAAAAATTAAGTAAATTTGTGTATTACACTGAGTAGCGCTCAGTCTTTAAATTTCTGACGAACGCATCGTGGCATAGGGAATAAGTAGAGCAGCATATTGAAGGCGGCCAAGCCAACGGCAAAGGCGCAGGATGCAGCCACATCAATTGTTTCCTGCAAGCCAATAAAATTGCATCAATGCATTATTAAACTATCCCTGCTACAGGTATGTAATTAACTCACATCTGGATCTGGCAGACCCAAGCGTTCGTGCATAAAGTCCGCCGGTTTTGGACAAATTACGGAGGCGGTGGGCGTGCAATTCAGCTTGCGGGTCTGAAAAGCGATGCTGTGCAGCAGCGAGGAGGCGTACCGAGTGTGAGTGCCCTTGGTATTATCCTGCAGCCAGGGCTGTAAGCCCTTAAAGGAGCTAAAAAAATAAATGTTCAGCACAAATCGAAATGCTATTTAAAATATTGCAGTCGTTTAGCTTACCGTACTGTGCCACTGGCCAAGGCAATGCTTATGACCATGACATAAGTCACTGCAATGGCTGCATTAAAGGGCACTTTAACCACCAGCAGAAAGGCGATGCTCAGCTGCTCGGCCAGAACATAGCTGGACCAAAGGGCCACAAATAGATAGGCAAAAACGGTGCCATTATTGTACTTAGTGTCCAGTAATAAGCTGCAAAAGTAAATTGTAAATTATTGCAAAAGACTTGATTACACTCACTATCACTCACGGATAGATAACACAGCTAGCGAGGACTGCAGACACCGCTGAGAATGGTATCGAGACGGCGTTGTAGGCAACGAGTAGCGTGGTGCCCGAGTAGAGACCCTCTGGTGTGTCCTGCGAGAACTTTTTGCGCCAAATGGGAACTGCAGGTAAATACATTTTAAATTAAAACCAAACAAAAAATCTGGTATCTCTCGAAGATAACACAATAGAAGCTATTCACTTCGGATCAGAGTACATCGAAAAATTAAACTGAAGCCTTACATAGAGATATGGTAGTCAAAATACCACAACCGTAGGATAGGCCAAGTATATTCAATATCATGCCATTTCGAGTAAAAAATCCACTGGCATCATCCTGAAATATATAAACGGTAGTATTAAACAAAGATTAAGTGCAACAATTTACAGTTACTTACACCCACATTTGTGTAGAAAGCCCACATAATGCTCATAGCTATGGGAAGAAGCAGCATTCGCAGGAACAGCGTTTTCATACCCACAACACCGCAGGAGAATGTCGAGGCCAATAGTTTTCTAAAAGGAAAATCGATAGTTCATCAATTCGATATAAAGTGAAGATCTTCTGGGCTCACTTACAAGTAGAGCATGACCCAAACTTTGAGTTCACCCGGCTTGCCATAAGCTAACGGTACCTTCCCGGAACCCATGTTATTCAGCGGAGCATCGGAGATGGGAGTTTCCCTGGAAAAGCGTTCGACAAGCGCCTCAATCTGCTGACTTGACTCAAGGAATCGATCACGACTGCGACGATCCACAGTCGACAAGCACAAATAATACATTAACGGATTTTCCAGCTGCGGACAAGGGAAGCCAATTGCATGAAAGTATTCCAACATTGCGCGAGTTCCGCCCGAGTAGACAACTCCGCCCAAGCAGAGAAACAGGGCACGATCCAAAAATGGAAAAACATCGGATCGCGGCTTCTCCAACGAGAGCAAGATGCCACAGCCCGTCTTCTTGGCCGTGTTCGACAGTATCGAGATGAGCAAATAGGCACTCAAGGGATCTAAGCCCTGTGTGGGCTCATCCAGAAGAAGCATGACTTTAAAAAATAATATAAAATAAATATATAAATTACAGATAGATCGATAGATGTATATTAATATAAATAAAGATTAATTAAATTAAGTAATGATAATATAATAATTAATTAATATAATAATATTGATATGTTATGATTGGAATTTGTGGATAAATATAAAATAAATGTTTTCTTTATTATCAATGTGCAATATTTGATTATATGAAATAAAAATCATTAGCTTACCCGGATCTCTAACCAGCTGTATCCCAATGGCTAAGCGTCTGGCCTCGCTGATGTTTAGATACTCCACGCGCTTATGGGCCACCTGTGAGAGAGCTAAATCAGCCAGAACTTGACGCACCTTGGAACTTTTAAGGTAACCACCAAGCTAAAAAAATAAGTTATATTTTATAAACTAACTTTTTCACTCTCATAGTATTGTTAAAAATCATTCGAAATTCATTATCTATATTAACTTATCATAGACTCATTTCTAATGGTTTTGAAATTCTATATTCAAGAATACCAAATTATTTTGGAGTGATTGGTTCTAAATTCCACCCATTCCAGAAATCTTAACAATAACTCACAATAGTGGGTGTGTAGTGAAGAGTTTGAGCCACTGTCAAGCCAGGGACAAAGGTGCACGATTGTGTCACATAGCCACAGCGTTGCTGGAAGAGCGCCTTACTCAGCGGTGAACCATTGAGCAGCACCTGGCCACGAGTGGCGCCATCCGCTCGCCTCGCAATCACATCCAGTAAAGCGCGTTTGCCACTGCCTACAATGGAGAATGTGTTACAGATAATAGGGAAAAATATGTGCGTTAATCTGCTTACCCTTGGAACCCAATATGGCCATCACCTCGCCACTGTGCACGGTCAGATTGACGCCTTTTAGCACCAAAGCTGAGTTGCCGGCACCATTGAAACAACCTCCACCGTCCACCTGCAAAGCGAGAGAGAGAGAGAGGGAGCGTAAGAGAGAGTGGTCAAAATAAAAGAGAGCTTGGCGTTTCCAGTGCACTTGCCTCGGTGGTGTGGAATATGTTGTGCGCTTCCAGTACGTAATCGCTGCCGATCATTTTCATAGCCAAAAATTACTCGCTCTCTGCAAGTGGAACAATAACGACAACAGTTTGTTTGTTGTGTTATTCTGCTTTGCCTCACACGCTGTACGCCGTTCAAAGAGCGGCTCAAAGAACTTGATGCGACTGGAAAGGTGAGTTGCGTTGTGAGCAAAGAGAGAGAGACACAGTTAGAGTGAAAGATAGAGAGAGAGAGAAAGAGAAAAGAATACAATTTGTGAAAAAATTGCACATTTAATTTAATATTAATGGATTTAATATTATTGAAATATATATTTAAATTATTTTAATAAATGAATTTTAATCATTATATTGTTTATTATTTTGTTTATCTTTAACACACCACAAAAAAATATACAGCTCAACAGCCGTTAATTATCCGTGGACACGTCTAAACCAATTGAGCGCTCACTTCCAACTGAATATTCTCCGTGTCTTGTTTGCTGATCGGCGCAGCTCCACTCACATTCCAATTGGCAGCCAAGCGCTATGCGAGCGCACATTGGAATGTGGAATGTTCGCTGTTGCGCTCCATTCCAGTACGAGCTGGCTAAGATGGCGTCCCCGAGGCCAAGTTCAGCTCAGTTCGGTTTGAGCAGAGCACTGAGAGAGTTGTCTTTTTGCGCCGCTGGCTGGCCACTGTTCACGTTTGTTGGCCAAAAGTGAAGAGGAAAAAAAAAATATACAAAAAATAAACGACAAATAGTAATAAAAATTTATAAATAAAGCAATAAAAATTAAAAATTACTGCGTGCTTGAAGTTCGAATTGAAATGTTGACGGCGTAAATAACGTTAACAAATGCGGCAGCCAAATTTTGATTTATATTTCCCGATATTAATGGCAATGTGCAAGTGCAAAGCAAATTGTGGTCTATGAGCCTGGCTGTGTGTTTGTGTGTGTGTCGTGAGTGTGTGTGACAAATGAGATTGCAAATAGCGGCATTTGTTCGCCACATCCAATAAGAAACACAAACGTGTGTGTGAACTGTGCGTGTGTGTGTGTGTGCGTGCGTATTTATGGAATATGCTAAGTGTTCTGAAACAACAACAACAACTTTAAGCCACATAAAAACAGAAGCAACAAACAAACTAAAGTGGTAAGTACTTTTGTAAAAGATACAAAAGTAATTTTTAGTCGCAGCTTTAAACATTTAAGTGTGTCTCGTTTCGAGCTGTCCATTCAGCCAGCTAATTTAAGTTTGTACAACTGGTATTAACTGTTAATTTTATTAAACACAAAGTAGCAGCGCAGTCAAGCGACCAACACTTGCCACCTCAAAAAAACACACACACACACACACATTTGTACGTGTATATATATGTGTGTGTGTGTGTGTGTGTAAATGTGTAAAGTATCTATACGGCTTAGTTGAGGCGTTGACGGGCGCGCTGCTCCTGCTCCAACTCCACGTTGTTGATTTCTTGGCCGCTCTTCGGTCGTCGCCATTGCAGGTCAAAGATCCCACAAGCAAGTTTTATTGTTGTTGTTGTTGTTGTTGTCTAGCAAACGTTTGCCGTTGCGTTCATGCCTCTCGTGTCTCTCGTTCTTAGCCAGCCTCTATCGTTGTTTCCACCATTTCCACCACTTCCACTTCTTGTTTCTTTTTTTGTTCGTTGCTGCTTCCATTCGGCTCAAAAGTTCTTTTGCGCGCTTAGGGCGCTCTGTATCCATAGTCAACGCCAAAGCTATGCTACACTCAGCGAAAAAGTGTACTTAGTTTTAAATAAAAAGCGCATAATTTTATCTGATTTTAATTTGTACAATTTATAATGAGTATTAAATGAACTTCAAGTGATAATTTAAGAATATTAATAGAAATATTGTCTAAGGTTACTTTTTTTTAAGATTTTTATTTTATATTAATTCTTACAGTAATTGTGATTTACTAGAATTTAACAAATAACAGAGTTCAGTCAAACCAAATTTTGGTACATAACTTTTCTCTCTATGTGTGCGGCTGTATCTGTATCTTTATTTGTGTGTGCCTGTGTGTATTTTACAGATACAAGTTTCTGTTTGTTTGTTTCGCTCGCTGACTCGCGGAGTTCTTTTCTTTGGCGAGTTCTGCGTAGACGCTCATTGTTTGTTTGCTCTGCGCAGAACAGAGTCTTTGGCATTTCCTCTTTGGCTGTTGCTGTTGCAGTTGCTATTGCAGTTGTTATTCCTGTTGCTGTTGCATATTTGTGGTATCTGCTTATTGAGGTATTTGTATAAATGCAAAGACAACATTTGACCAGCTTGCTTGTTGCCGATGCAGCTGCATCTGACAACTTCATATTATTATTATTTTTTGGTTCGTAATCATTAAATTTGTTTGCGTTTTGCACTCATTGCCAAGAATTGGGTTTTTGGCCAACGGCCAACTTTCACATTCATTTTATCCATTTATTTTATCACTTTCAACAAAATTGGCGTCGAGAAACTTTTCAGCTTGATTTCGCGGCCACTCATTTGATAAGGCCAAACTGGTCAAAGTGTCAATAATAGTTAGCACAATTCTCAGCATTTGGCGTTTGGCCGATGTAGATTCTGGGCTAGCATTTCAAAAACTACTCACACCTAATTACAGTGCCATGATTTACCGTTAGTTTCGCCGTTTTGTTCATTGAAATACCTTTGCTATCAGGCCCCAAAGATTTTTCCTGTTCTTATGCTTTCGTGACTAGTTATTTTGTGTTGTTCTCTACTGGTTTTTTTTTTTGGGTGATTTTTTTTTTTGTTTTGTGTCGTAAATTAGTTAACAGTATTTCTTATAGCTATTAACGGTGCTGCCGGCGCTGGTGATTTGTTGCTAGCCAAATAATGTTGAAAAGCAGGCCGCCGTCAAGAGAATCTTAAATCTGTGAGATCTCCCGCTGTGCGTAATTCAAATCAAGTAACTTCAAATTCAGAACGGAAGATCTCGAGCTCAAACTTGTGGGGGAACTATTTATCTTATTGCATTTTATCAATTATCAATTTTTAAATACCAGAAATCCTAAAATCAATTATTATTAACATTTTGTTTTTATAGAAAAATAAAATCAATATTTAAATGCAAATCAAAAGATAATTGTCAAGTTTCAATTTTTGATTTATTTAACACTTTGATTGGAAAGACTTAAGACACAAACTTGCAGCAGCGCTATATTCAATTGCAAAACGAAAGACTTAAGACACAAACTTGAAGTCAATGACAAAGCCAAAAGGCGCAGCAACAACGGCAACAGCAGCAGCGACTTAAGTCGAATAATTGATTGTCAGTTATGTGCTTTGTGGTGGAGTTTTTTTTGCGCCAACTGCCAACAACAAACGCGAGGCGACGGGCGGTGCTGTCTTTGTCTAGCCAAACATTCGGCTGGTAGCCATGTGGGTAAAAAATAAAGGTGTGGCCGCATCTCTTGGCAAGAACTTGTTTTAGTTGTTGTTCTTATTATTATAGCCTTGCCTTGAGGGTATTATAATTCTTGTCGTGAAGTAATCAAAATATCTTATAGTCTCAATTAAATACCTACGTCACAGATTCTTTGTTTTTGCAAGGGTATATAAACTTCGGTATGCCAAATATTTCTGGTATTTCATATTTTTCTTATTCCATTTTGTTTTCGTCGTATTGTGTATTTTTAACTTTTAATGCATTGCATTTGGCTTAGTAGCTGCCATTTGCTGCTCTCGTCAAGAGTCATGATTCATTGCATTTAATGGGCCTCGATTGATGCGATGAAGTCAGCAACGACATTAATCCGCTGATGAAAGTCTCTCAACGTTGTAGAACCTAGTGAAAACTTAACGAACCGCTGCAAGTGAAAAATAAAAAATGAAAATGTCGGTGAAAATAATATTATGCACGTTGATAAAGTACAGAGCTGGTTAATTTGGGTTTTATTGTAATTAAATTAACACATAAAAGCGGCCACAAGAACAGCTGCATAATTAGACGAAGAAAGTGCTACGAAAGGTATCCATCCATCCATCCATCCATCCATCCAGATGCTACACAGCTCGTGAGTTTAATGGCTATAAAAACTAGAAGTTCATTTCACTTCAACATCAAAGTTGAACTGCGTGTCTGACACGAGTTTCAGCGCCTCTGACATAGAATCAAAATCAGAACTGTGGCTGTAGGCATATCAAAGACTGAAAGTATCTTATGAATGTGTGTGTGTTTGTCTGTGTGTACTATATAAAATAACTAGGCAGATACTTTAACACACAATACACACACGCGCACACCCCGACGTGCTGTGCATTAATTGAGCCATGGATTTATGTCAAGACATCGTGAGTTTGGCTTGATCTACAATAGGTTTTGAGTGACAGCAATGCACAGTGGTTGAAGACTTAGTCACACTGTTAAATTTCTAATAATACGGAAAAAATAGTAATGAAGATCTTTAAGCTGATATTAAATTACATTTATATACACTATAGTTATTTTTTTGTATTCAATTAGTTATAATTATGGTCGAAGGCAATAAAAGCCAGACAATGAGTTGGGAAAAGCTTTGTAATTGTTAACTTGTTTGACATAAGTATAAATTAATGTACAATTGACAATAATGAATTTCATACAACTTTGGTATACATAGTATATTCCTTAAAAAGATTTTATAATTATTAGTGCTAAAAATAGTGTGAAGTTTAAATTGTGCATGCTTTCATTGGATTAATTCCGATTTGTAACTTGATTTAAAGAAGCCGATTTATTATATTTATATAAATTATGAATCATATATACTTTAAGATATCGTTTGATTGTTAGAATAAACTACTTATTTGAATAACTTCGTTAATGAGCTAAACAAAAGAGATCAATTAAAATTTAAAACAGAAATTAATCATTTTAAAAACCAGTTATTGATATTAAGTCAATATATATCGTAACGGAACAAAATACTAAACAAAAATTTGAATCCAATTCGGAAAACCGGAAACCGAAATTCGACTCTGCTTTTAACACTGAAGAAAGCTTCATATGCATAGAACCTTAAGGCCAACATAAATATATTATATTAAATATATACATACATGTATACATATATATAAATATACAGAAAATGTATATAATTTGGAAATATTCTATATTTTTTTTATAAAAATCCTAAACAAATTGTAACCGCTTAATCAAAAATTTGAACTAAATAAATAAATACTATGGAATTATTCAATTATGTTATCAATAATTGGTACCTTTTATAGAGCCGTGTTGCAAGCTGTGCCCACTGTATGTAGACTGTGCCATTTGATCACGTCTGTCTGCCTGGCTGGGTGGGTGCGTTAGCTGTTAGCTGTCTGGGGATATGTCCAACTTCGCTGGTCTTTCGCCTATTTTTTATGTATGTGATGGCAACGCAAAAAAAAACAACGTAAAATTGAAAAAAAAAAATTTGTTTGTATTTTGTTTGTCATGGAATTTGTGTCAATTTGAGTGGCGCACGTGAGGCGGGGTTTTGCGGCTTGGGATATGTGGCTGGCTTTTGATGGACCACAGTCGCAGACGGCAGACAGACAGACAGAAATTTTGGCATGCAAATTGTGGTGGCCCAGCGACTTTCACAAGTTTGCTGTTGCAACATAGGAAAGTGTTTTAAGCGTTAATTGCCTGTAAAGATGGCCAAAATACAAAAACTGTAGCATGCAAAACACAGCTTGGGGGCTTTAGGCAATTAATAAAACTGACCTTGCTGCTTAGATTTTCCGACACCAAGCAATCAAAAACATAAACAAAAACAACAAAAACAATAACAACGGTGAAACATGATGAAAACTGAGTCACACGATGAAAACACCCGCCGCAAGCAAAACTGAGCGAGGGCTATGCAGCCATGACGAGTATTTGTTGACGGCATGACATTAACTTGGCTTTTTGGGGTCACAGCTGGAGCGGCGAATTGGCGATGTCAGCACAAACCCAAAGCTTCAAAGCGCATTCTTCTGCTCGCATTTCTGTACTGCTGTCGTTATGGTTTTGTAGTTTTTGTGCCCACTGTACGGATGAGATTGCCTAATTTAATAACAATTGGCTAAACTAATATAGCTCTCTTGGCCCCGTTATAGTTGCTTACATTAGCCCAGCTAAGTAGTTATAAACTACTCGATGCATTGAGCAGTTAATTCATCTTTAAATCATAATTTCATCTTTTAGAGGGTTTTATAATTATTTCATTTAATATGCAATGGATTAAATGATAACTTATCAAACTATGAATATGGGTTAATCAGTTAAGTATTTTTATATTTAAGCCGAAATCATAACAAAGCTACTGAATTTTGTCAAGTTTAAATTTAAGTCTCAACCATTTAGCTTAAAATTATATTTTAATCTTAATACGTTTTTAAGCAGAGCACAAATATTGTAAAGGTATTTTTAATTTATAATTTAACAACACGCTAAAAATTATAAAAAAAAACATTATTTAATTACATTTAAAATAAAAACGCAAAAAAAAACATATATTTGATATTAATGAAAAATAAGAGTTGCTAAATAAGATCTAGGCTTATAGTTCAAATACTGCATCATTAAACTTTTACTCGATCTACTTAAAAAAAAAATAGCCCCTATTATTTTAGCAATATTTCAACAACTTTAAATTGAACTCTAATGAGAACTGATTGATTGCATTAAAACTAGATTGCTTATGAGTGTGGTACAATATTATCTTTAATTAATGCACATGCAACACCGCTATTGGCCATTTAGCCGGATAGTGGCTTATATTATTGCACTCACACACAACTCTTGGCCATTTGTCTAGATATTGGCCAAGAACAGTTAGAGGCTTAATCGGAAATCTACAAGATATTGGCCAAGAACAGTTAGAGGCTTAATCGTAAAAACTGCAATATGAGCAGGGTATACAGCTGCTGCTGCTGCAGTTGCTCTTTTCCATCTCGATTAAATCACACAAATCTTCAGAGCTGCTCCACTCGATAAAGATGGCTCACGAGACACAATCAAGCTAACAAAAGTCGCGTTTAATGTACATTCACAAACTGTTCATAATCAATTTTCGAGTACAGAGAGCCGCAACAACTTTCACAAAACCTGTGATTTGTGAATCGTTTTTTATATTGTTATTTTTTTTTTGGCCAACTTGGGTCGAGATTGCTACGTTTTCCGTTGATTGACTGACTGACTAACTGATGGACGGACTGACTGACTGTCGCTTATCTTAGCTGCCAGCTGCTTGATGCTGTGTGTGTATCTATGAGATACGACAAATTTGCATACTCGCTTGTCCGCCACAAATGCCAACACATAAAATGTGCTAAAACTCAAACTCAGACAAAAACCCAACTCAAGATTCGAGTGCTCAATTAACACACATTCGCACACAATATACATATGTATATATAGATGTTTATATATATATATAACATATTTCGATTGGCTCAACAATTTCATTTTATCTGTGGACAAGTTCAACAAACGGCTTTTTTTGGTTCCCGCCTGGAATGCGGCTCACTAAAACTGGTAATCAAATTTGTGAGTGATTTGTTTATTATTATCAATTTGCATTTGAACATTACGATTAATATTAGTCAGAGACACACATAGATTATTTCCAGCGACATTTTTGCTTTATTCATTGTTTTTTTTTTTTATTATTAATTGCAAAATCGAAAATTGCGACTGCGACCCACTTTGGCAAGCTGCAATTGGCATTTATCATGCTGGTAAGAGTGAATTATGCCACAACAACAAAAAATAAAAAATATTTTCACTTTCCCACTGGGCCAAGAGGCCAGAGAGGCAACAATGTGCCTGGCTGTCTGCCTGGGGGACTGGACACTCTGTCAGTCAGTCAACGACAATCGCAGAACAGCGTTTAATTTTTGGGTGGCTGCCAGTTTACCAGCTTACCTGTTGCCAACTGCCAGTTACCTGTTTGCCAAGTTTCATCCGGCCAGAAACGCAAACGCCGGCAGCTGTACACTGAAAGAAGAAATCATACACGGAAATCAGCACCAAAAGAAATGCAAGGACAAAGTAAAAAAAAGTAATCCACAATATATTTTAAATAAATAAAAAAAATGGTTAATAAAATTGTATGAATAAAGTGGGTTTAAATATAAATAATGAAACTGGGGCTTCATATGTGCCTTAAATGTTAAGCCAAATATGTACGACCCTTTCACTTATCCAATCGCCAAGTCATATTGTAAAATTTAGTTTAAGAGATTAAGTTACTTGAAATTTGATTAAATTTAAACTCAAGTTAAAGTCAAATTTATTTTTTCTCTGTGTAGTCAGCGCAAGGGAAACCGGGAAGATTGGTTAACCCAGTTTAATTGGCGGTTTTGCGTGGGAATGCCCTAGACCGCAGTCCGTCGACTGGCCACTCGGGTCAGTTGGCTTGTTTGTGATCTCGTCAGCTTGTTTGTAATCCAATCAGCTATAAAAAAAAACACACACGTTTTGAATGTTGCAAAGAAAAAGCCACAAAAGACAAATTGTTATTATGGTCGAAACGAGCACTTGGGCGCACATGGAACCACTTGGGCGCGCTCCATTAAATCAAATAATGTGTGTACTGGCCAATCAGTGACCGAAAAGACGGTCTTCTCCTCCTTACAGTCGTCATCGTTGAGTTGTGTCTAACTGCATTTTTACATCAATGGTCATGTGACTGTGGCCAAGACACGCAACGGGTTAACCACTTGTCAAGCTGGCGTCTCTTGGCCAACTAAATGCAGCACAAGCAACGGGAATGACCACAACTTGGCCAGCAAACGGGTCTCAGTCGTCTGTGTCGTTGTCCAACTCCAAGTCTCAGTTTGAGTCTGAGTGTTCCAGTCTGGTTATAAGATGTCTTAGCCAACTCGTTGGTTATTGGCACAACACTCTCCTGGGCGCTAACTCGATGCCTATTCGCATAATCATTGTGACTTGCGCTTCAGCAAAATATGTTGCCAATAACCGTTTATCCAATTAATTGTTGGCATCATGCACCGTTGACAAACGCCACATCCGCTGGACACATTCATCATGCAAAAGCGATTGGCCACATTGCATATGTCTTGTGATATAATTCTGGCCACATGCAACCATGGAACTGTGCCAGTTTTCATCTTGGCCCCCAGTCTAGACAGGCAGCTAGCCCGTTTCCGACTCGGCGTTTTGGCCATAATTCTGGTTTTGTTGTTTTTTTTTTGGCTTTGGTATGTGCGCTGCAGCTGCATGCCCAACTTTTTGGTAACAGCAGCCTGGCATTTTGGCTGCCACACTCAATCAGATAAAAATATATCTGTGTCTTGGCTACGTGTAATAGATACATGCAAACCTATAATTTCAATTCAATGCAAATCTTTGAATGCACTTAAGCACATTCAGCGGAATTTTTGTGATTAATGCAACAATGAGGCTATTAAAAACTACACACAGATACCAAAAAGCAATTAGATTAGAAGGTAAACAGTAAATACCTGTTTACAAGGTGGCAATGTGCACAAATAAAAATTTAAGTTCTATAAAATATAAAAAAATATAAAAAAATAATAAAATGGTGTTCATTAATTACTATATAACTTTAATTTATATTTAATTCTATTATATACTAAACAAGAGAGAACGTTGCAGTCGGACGTAACCGACAGCGAAATACTTTGATACCAAAATTTGTGTGCAGCCAAGAAATACTATCCAAGTTTGCCTTTCAGATTGGGGCAGATATAAGATAGTAACCCTTCTTCGAAGTTTGGCAAATTTAGCTTTTAAATTACGGAAGATATGAGCTTTTCGAGATCGTACATTTAAAGTTGAAAACCTGATTTTTGGTCGGAGCATAAATCAAAATTATAGCCCGAAAATCGGCATAGGTCGAACCTTCAAAATGCCATAACTTCGTCAAAACTCAACGCATTTTCAAAAGCAAGATATTTTTTACCATAGTTTGGCCTCTAGATCAATCGTACATTTAAAGTTTAAAACGTGATTTTGGGTCGGAACATAAGTCAAAACTATACTCCAAAAATAGGCATATGGGCAGATTCCAGATTTATGACATCGCCAACAACCTACGAACCAAAATTGGAGACTGTATCCATAAAATTGTGTGGAGATATGTGGACCGACCTTAACATTTGAGGCTACTTTCAAGAATACGTTCCAAGTTTGAAGTCTCCATCTCTAAGTGTGTCGAAGAAACTTGCTTTCATACAGACGGACAGACAGCATGACGGACATTGCACAAACCCAATCTACTATTATACCTTCGGTATCATAGTATAAAAACAAATGTCGAAAAATAGGAAAACTGAAGTCTAATTATCATAAAAGAAAAGCAATATATAAAATCAAAGATGCGGTTGTTTGTTATATTCTCACAACTGTTAAAATTCAAAAATAAAATATTGCTAGGCTATTTTCAGAAATTATTAAATATTAAATTTTTATTACTAGACGTTAGTTTGGTTTACCAAAAAAAATCTTCATACGAAATGCTCATCTAGCTTTACAGTCTTTGAGTTCAAAAAGTCCATTAGGTTGAGCAAACAACCAAACTTCTCGGAGTAGACAGAGCAGCACAAATAAAAACTTTATGGGAATCGTTAAGCATACTTTGCATATCCATTTGCACAATTTAAGTGTAAATATCTGAAATTACATAAGCATTTGGGTTATTCCCATGCAGCAGATATGCAGCAACTCAAAGTTGCATACCACAAAAATTGTACTTTCATTACACAAACTGAAAGCAAAACTTGGCAACCAGATCGGCTCTCGGTAAGTATATATTCAACATTATGGATCGTTTTTTTTTGCGTTGAACCAGAGATCTGAAAGATATACGCATACAGAGAAAGAAAGAAATTGCCACTTAAATTAAGTTAAATTTTCTTAAAATTGAAGTTAACCAATCCATTTAGAATGAACAACACCCACAAAAAGAACCACTATAAGTTCATTTATTTCGATCTCAAGTACGTGTGCCAATTAGCTGATATATTTTTCTCTGTGTATAGAGTAGTACATATAGATATTAAAGACACCGACACTGTTCCCATCGTGCACACATAAATCAATGCTGCTGTTGTGCCCCCAATACTTGCAGCATTGATTCATGTATTCATTCGTTCATTCATTGAGTCAGTTATTCATTACACTGTAACAACAAAGCGGCCGACAAGTCTTTTTTTTGTAAGCTTCTCGGTCTGTGGCCCTAAGTATACCTTTAGGCAGGGGAGTGGGCAGATGGGCTGTGGTAGCTTGGTAGTTTCTGTTGTAGCAGCCTCTTGAGTTATATTTACATTATCATCGAGAGCGGAGGTATTAAAAAATACAAAAAACAAAAAAAAAAACATAAAAAACATAAAAAACCTTTTGCCAGCCATAAGACTTCCACTTTCACTCCAATGGCCAAGCACATACTAAAATACCGAGCGACAAACAATAATAAGAAGAGCAAAGACAACAACAACAACAAGTTGAGGCAAATGAAAAGTGTAAAGCAAAAACAACAACAATCTTATAAAAAAAAGCACATCGGAGAAAAAAACACATAAAAATCTACTAACTGCTTTGAACTCTTAGAGGGGTGCCGCTGTTGGTGGGTGGAAAATCGCGCTTAACAGTTAACTGGCTTTAAAACACAAATGATTTTCATTAAAACGAATTTAACACGCAATTAAATATGCTAGGATAAAAAGAAAACGACTAACTAAACAAAAAAAATATTTAATAATACATAATACACACTGTTAACTGTTAACTGCGTTGAGCATTTAAAAAATGCGGTAATCAAGCGTTTTGATGAGTTTTGTCATTCGCAGACTCTGCTTCAGCTCCAGCTCCAGCTTCACTTTCAGCTTGGCTCTAATTATAAGCCAGGTTGTTGCAAATATAAAGTTAAGAAATCAAAACCAACTCAAATATGCTGCAGCTGGTTGACTGCCACTCACTTTCGCCAGTTTGCCACCAGTTAAAAAACAAAGACTTGAAAAAAATATAAAATAAAATAAAAAAAAAACTGAGCGCAATTTGTAGAACACTTGGCTTCATAATTTCGCACCCACTTCGAGTTGTGTGTACACTTAGAAAAATAATATGATATGCTAAGTAAAATTACTTTTTTATGATCAGAATTATTTTACTTTAGTTAACCTGAAACGCTTTTAGGATTACATTTTCTTTCGATGATTTTCCACAAGTTTGCTCCCTATTCGAATACATTTTTTTCTGAGTGTAGCAACTGTTAGCTTTGCTTGTATTTGCTTTGACTCAAGACACAAACACTCACATTCATAGAGCTCTGCTCATGGATCACTCTTCAAAAACGGAAACGCATACGGCTCGCTGCACCAGGCGAAGGTAAAAAAAAAAATCAACAATCAAAAAAATAAATAAAACGGCAACAGGTGCATTTTGTGGCAGCCGTCGACGTTTTGTTGCATAAGTGCGAGTGCAACAGATTTGGGCGCCTCTGCGGCTCATTTGCATGCGTTTCTCGCATTAGCAATTAAAAACGCAGCCGCCGTGTCGAAATCTAACTTAAAATTATTTTAGTTTCGAAGCTTTGTTCTCAAATCAAGAAAATTAAACGTGAAAAACTTGCAACAATAAAAAAAAGTCCAACTACTTGAATTGGTTTCATTGTTTTCAAGTTTGTATACCCTGTAGTAATTAAAGGTTAAACGGTGCTGTTTCTAAGAACTTTAACAATATAGTTTGTTGAAAATTTGGATGATAGAAATTATTGAGACAATCTTTAAACAATTTAAAACTGAGCTGAAACAGTTTTTAAAAAATGTTTTTAAATATATTAAGAAAAGAAAACTAATGCTGCCATTATGAAGTTTTGAGTTTTACTTTAATTTTAATATGGTTTTTATGTTTCCAAAAATTAAAATTAAAATTAATCAGATCCAAGCTTATAAAAAAAATTAATATAGGATATTCATAATAAAATTCAATTTTGAAATAATATATATTTTACAGCTATTAGTTTGCTGAATTACTGAGTATCCTATAGTCGATACCTTTGACTTCTGTCAGACTGACAATGGCTTATTGTTGCATGTGTGTGTGTGTTTGTGTGTGTGTGAGTCTGTTGTTCTTTCATTAAGCTAATTTGCCGCAAATTATGACTAACAATCGCCACGCTGGCATTCTTGACCCAGTTTAACTTGAAATTAGCAACATTTTTGGTAGCACACTGCGCACTAAATCATTCCATCTCCTTTCCGCTCTTAACGTTTTGCAGACCATGGAGCTGAGCAACTTTTCCAACAATAAGAAAATGTCACGCGAGGAGCGTCGCTATTCAGTGCCGCATGGTCCAAATACGCCGCTGCCACCGGCGGCATCCGAAGATCTGCACGCCTGGTCCATCTATAGGTGAGTCCGGAAAAGCATTAAACAGTGGGCGTGCCCTTGATGCATCCGCTGTGGTTGGAGCAGCGGCTGCACCTGTTTTTTTTTTTTTTTTTCTATTTTGACAATATTGACGCTTGATTAAACCGCAGCAGAGCGGAAGCTGAAATGACATAACTTTAATTAAACGCTACACTGAGAAAAAAAATGCTTTTGTTTTTGTTTATTAAATAAAGTTATAGTTTTTTGTAGTTTAAATATGTAATTAGCTTTCTACATTTGGTTTTAATATTTTATCGAATTTAATTCTTTAAAATTAATTATTGCTTGCCTTAATTTAAAATTATATTTGTTTTAGTAAGTGTACATGTTTTTCAAAAAATTAAATTTATATTCAATTTTATTAAACAAGACACTACTTTTCTTGGGCATATTTTTCTCTGAGTGTAGTCAAATTGACCACGCCCCATGACTAGTTAACCGCAACAGCTTAATGCATTAAACTCTCTCTTTCCACCCCCTCTCTCGTTTCCCGATCTGCAGGCAAAATTTAAACTCTGACTTCACCGATTCGGCGCTGGGATCGTCAGACAAATCACCGCTGCCATATGGAAATTTCCAGCTACGCGATACCACAGTGCAATCAATCTTGAATCATCCGCGCTACGGACCCAAGTAAGCAACAAGATAAACAAATTAAAAAAAAAATAAATATTATAAATATACATACGGACAACAAGTTAACAACATTCTTAAATGCTGACAGCGGATAGATAGATTTTAAATATGCTAATAATAAACTAATGATTTTTAATATAGGCTTAAAAATATTTATGTCATCAGCTAAAATCTGACAACTCAGAAACGCTTTGAGAAAGTAGAGGGTTACTATTAAATTTTAAATAATTATATAGTAATTAAGAGACTTAGACTCATTTAGCTTCTTAGCCTTTTCTAAAGATGAGTTTTTTTTTTTGGTAGAGCGAGAATAATTATGATAAATATATCCATTAGCTTAAGCTGACACATCAGCTAAGTTTTTTGAAGACAAAATAGCAATCGGAATAAATCGATTTTTGTGTAGCCATTTTTTTAAGTTTTAAAGTTAGAAACAAGCTACTTTTAGGTTAGGACAGATTCGCTATAGATACAATTTAAATGGATTTAAGGGGTCTTTTGTGAATGATTAGAGGTTCAGAAAGATTGTCAAAAACACAATAGAACATAACTTAAGCTTTTTCCTTTATTAGAATCCTTTTGTTATAATTGGAGAACTCATTTTGAATTCCATCACCTCCTTTCTGAAATGTGCTTTGTGTCTTTGTGTAGATCACCGCTGGGCTCCAATATGTATACATATCTAAAGTTTGGACTGCCGCGCGTCTTTCCGCCCAATGCCGGCTCACAGCGCTCGCATCGACCCGGTCCGGGACCGGGTTCGGGTCCCGGACATGGTAACTCCAGCGCTTTGGGCGGCGTTCGAGGACGCGTGAATCGCGGATTTCGGGATAGTTCGGGACAACCAGCTGGTGCCGGTTCCAGTGGCTATGATAGCAGCGACAATGAGACCACACGGAGTCGTGTGCCTCCGAATCTGCGCAAATATCGCAGCGAATCCGATTTCCGTGCCATCAGCGGCATGGGCATGACCATGGCGCACTCCCGTCCAGAGTCGAGAGCACAAGGTGGTGTACCCTCGGCGGCACTGCGTCAGGCAAATAGTCGCGCCAGTATAGCTGTCGGTCAGCATCATCATCATCTCCAGCAGCAGCAGCAACAACAGCAGCAGCATCAACAGCATCATCAACAGCAGCAACACCAACAGCAATATATGAATGGGAAACATTATGGACATCGTTCGCACAGCGAGGCGGATCTGCTGGGCGCCGGATTGGGCGGAGATGGTGGTGGTGGGCTGGGCTATGATTACGGGGAGTCAAGGATCTATGGCAGCTCCCGACATGGACAATCGTATGGACGCAAGCAGTCGGGCATGGGTCTGATTTATCCCAATATTCAGGTGCACTGTCTCGATGTGAGTCCTTGTCTCCACGGCGTTTCACTCCAAGCGAAGGCTGGCGATTTGTTTGCCATTATGGCCACATCGCAGCGGGAGGGCAGTGCTCTGGCCGAGTGCCTGGCAGGTCTGCGAGAACGTCTGGGTGGTGAGATCCTCATCAATGGCCAGCATGTGAATCGTCGCGGACTGCGGGAGCTGTGCAGCTATGTGCCGGCATTGGATGTGTCCTCTCTCGATCCACGCATGAGTGTCCAATGCACATTGAATTTCCATGCAGCGTTGCGAGGTCCGTTGGATCGCAGTGATCTTAAGGAACGCATGGATGTGCTCATTGAGGATCTGGGCTTAAATACGGTGCGTGCATCGAATGTGTCCACGTTGACGCACTCGGAGAAGCAGCGTTTGAGTGTCGCCTGTCAGCTGTTGGCCCAATCTTCGCTGCTCATACTCGACCAGGTCACTAGCAATATGGACATCTTTGACACGTTCTTCCTAGTGGAATACTTACGTCAATGGTGCAGCGGTGGTCGCATTGTCATTATGACCCTACAGCCACCCACCTTTGAGATACTTTCCATGTGCTCCGGCGTATTGCTGCTGTCCGGCGGACGCACCGTTTTCTCCGGCAGTCGAGCCGATCTGCCGCGACACATGGGCGAATTGGGATATCCGTGTCCGCCATTCAAGAATCCAGCGGACTATTATCGTAAGTGAAAAAATAATAATTAATTATTAATATAGTAATTTATTTGAACATCTTGATTTTGTCTTCCTCAGTGGATCTGGTCACCTTGGACGATTTGTCAGCAGCCGCCATGCTCGAGTCCTCGGCACGCATTGAATCGCTGGCTAATGCCTGGGATCAAATCAACTCGGAGCCGCCACTCGCTGCTCCGCCCGCCTCCCTGCCCAATTTCACACTGAAGGCGGGCTTTTTTGGCCAGGCCAAGGCGTTGGTCAAACGCTTTGCGGGCTACAAGCAGCCCGGATCGTTGCTCACCTGGATCAGCAAGCTGATTGCGGCCGCTGTGCTTTCGCTGTGCATCGGTTGCATCTTTTGGGATGTGCCCGCTTCGGATCCACAGTTGACCTACAATGATCGCTTTGGCTATCATCATTGCGTCATGGTGCTGGCCTATTGGCCACTGGTCATGTTGACCATACGCGACACCCAGGAGGATCGACGCCATGCGGAGCGAGATATACGACTGGGTCTCTACTCGCGCAGTCTTTACATCATTGTGCAGGTGAGCTAAGTTCTAAGACCTTAAATATAAATTGATCAAAAAGTGAGTAAAAATTTATTTGAGTAAAAATACTCTGTAAGAAATGCACTTGCAGATCTGAACATTTGAGTGAAAATCATCTTAAAGGGAAAACTGGGCTAAGGGTATATCGTAGTCGAGCCAACTCGACTACAGCATCTTACTTGTTTGCTTTTAAAATGTTTTCCACAAATTAAAAAGATTTGTTTCAACACTTTCGAAATTTATAACAAATATAATTCACATAAGGAAAGCATTCTTACTTTTATTATTATATGAGCATTAAAATATACTATCTTTATTTCTAACAGAGTCTGCTAGGCCTCTTTCCCAGCCTGTGCATTTGGCTGGCGTATCTGCTACCGGCTCACAGCATGGCCGGATTATATACCTACTCGAATAGCAGCGATACTGGCATCTATTTATATATGGGTAAGTGTCAGATCAATAAATATATACAAATATATAACTGACTTATGTAATGCCATCTTTTTACAGGGTATATGCTCCTATATCTAACGCTAATACAAACGCTGGCGTTATTCTGTGCTCATCTGCTGCCCTGCAAGGTGTCCGCAAGTCTGGTGAATGGCTTGATCAGTCTGGCATTATCTGCCGTCGGTGGTTATCTGGTGCATCCTCGTAATCTGTCCAAGTTGTGGTCCTGGCTGCAATTGGCTTCACCGCAGCGTTGGCTGCTGCCCGTCCTGGTGCAGGATGAATATAGCGCCGAGACGCTGGCCAATTCGGCGGGTCTGCAACTGTGCCGCAACAAGCAGGTGAGCTGTAAAAGAGCACACATCCCTTCGGACATCTTTTAGAATAATCTTTCGACTTTTGCAGGTCCAGCATCAAGAGATCATTGTGCAGCAGCCCTGCCCGCCGCCAAATGGCACTCAAGTTCTGGTCGATTATCAGCTGCTGCCGCAACAGCATGTCCTCGATCCGACGCTCAGCTACGATCAGACCACCTCGGTGGCTCTGGTCCTTGCGTCCGTGCTCATTTTCTGTCTGACATTCGTAATCTTTGTGTGCAATTGCCGGGGCGCCTGTCGCAAGCGACGCAGTCGGCGCTACTAAGCTGCAACTGCAACTGCAACAGGAACTGCAATACTGAAGCAGCTTTTGAAAAACAAAACAAAACTGTACATTAGTTAGCAACTAATTTTTTTAATAAATAGCTTTTAGACGAGGCAGCGAACGTTTAACTAACTAGTCAAAGTGACTTTTCTTTTTCAGAATTTATTTTCCAGATTTACTCCTTTGCCAGCCGATTCAATTATAATTAATTGATTAACCATGATGGGTTCTATAAAGTATTCTATAAAATATATAAAAAAAAAATGATTAATGACATTATTTTTTAAAAATATTATTTATATTGTCATCCAATTTTTCTGACTCAATGAATTTTATATAGATTTTGACAAATGATTCTAAAGCTGAAAAATAAATCCTAGAATGTCTTTTTCCGATTTATGGGATCGAGATAGGAGTAGACAAACATGTCCGTGAAATGTCAGCAGATTAACTCGGTTCTACAAGGATATATATCTTTATATTTATTTTTGTATATAGTTATTGATAATATTATTGTTGGGATTAAATTTAAGGAATGTTGTTGTGCAGGCAGTTAGGAATTGAATTGAGCTCATAAATTCTAGGGTTTCCAAAGTTTAAAGGTGAATTTAATGATGGAACAAACGGAGATTTGTGTGAGCCATTATAATGCCATGTTCATCACAGGCAGCAATGACGCCTGCATCGTTCGTGGAGCCTGACGGACTGGCGATGTAGGAGACGCCACTCTGCAGAGACAATGAGTTAAAGTTAGCAATTGTTTTAGATAAAATAAGCTAAATGTACTCACTAATCTGGCGCGATCAATATTGTCCCGGAAGGGGAAGAAGGCATCCGATCCCAGGGCCACACCACTCAACTGTTTCAGCCAGTCAAGTTTCTGTTGATCCGTCAGCTGCTCGGGCGCCTTATCGAACCTGTAGAGGATCGAATCGTGTTAAGATTTATACTATAAGCTCAACATTTAAGCCACTTACATGCCCTGGAACTGTGTCAGCGGCATATCCTTGCCCACAGTGCCATTCACATAGTTATCAATTGCATTTGAGATTTCGGCACGTTTAACGCCCGCCTTGAATTTCATACCAGCAACGTTGGGATGTTGCCTCAACCACCAGTTGTCCGCCTTCTCGCCAGCCAGGCGTGTGCAATGGATACGCGACTGTTGCCCGGCTCCAATGCCAATGACTTGACCATCACGGGCATAGCAAACAGAATTGCTTTGCGTAAACTTCAACGCAATAGTGGCCACAATCAGATCACGTACAGCGGATTCAGGCAACGGACTCTGCTTGCTGACCACATTGGAGAATAGCTTGGCATCGATAATGACATCGTTGCGCTTCTGTTCCAGTGTCAGACCAAAAATGGTTTTGCGCTCAACAGAGCTGGGCTCATAATTGGGATCCATCTACAAATCGACAAGGGGCAATTCAATGTTATTTATATGAGTAATACAAATAAAGATCTCTATCAATTCACCTGGAGAATGCAGTAGCTGCCATTCTTCTTTTTCTTGAGTATCTCCAAGGCCTCGGGTTCATAGCCTGGCGCAATGATGCCATCGGAGACCTCACGTGCGATAATCTTGGCCGTGGGCACATCACAAACATCGGAGAGTGCAACAAAGTCACCAAAGGAACTCATGCGATCCGCACCACGTGCTCTGGCATATGCCGTGGCCATGGGCGTCAACTGTTCGTAGAGATCATCCACCATGCAGAGCTTGGCCTGTGCGGGACTAAGTGCCACACCCACAGCAGCGCCAGCAGGTGAGACATGCTTAAAACTGGTAGCCGCTGGCAATTTCAAAGCTTGCTTCAACTCTCTGACCAGTTGCCAGCCATTGAGTGCATCGCAAAGATTAATAAAACCAGGTGAAGCGTTCAGCACGGTCAGCGGCAGCTGAGCTAATTGGGTGTACAGCTGAGCCGCTTTCTGGTGAGGATTCATGCCGTAGCGAAGAGTTAACTGCGACGAAGTAGCACCGTATTGCTTCCGGAAGTAATCGGAGATGGCATCATCGTAGCTAGCCGTATGAGTAAAAGCCTTGAGGGCCAAAGCCTGTCGCGTCTCCAGCGTGGTGTCACCATTCGCGGCAATCTCTTTCATCACTTTGGGGTAGTCAACAGCCTCACAGATGACAGTGACGCGCTGATGATTTTTGGCAGCGGCCCGCAACAAAGTAACGCCACCAATATCAATATTCTCAACGGCATCAGCAAGGCTGACATCCGGCTTGGCAATGGTGCTGGCGAAAGGATACAAATTGCAGACGACCAGCTGGATAAGATCATAATGCTGTTGCTGCATATCAGCCAGATCGCTGTTGGTGGTACGCGACAAAATGCCCGCATGGACAGCGGGATGTAAAGTCTTGACACGACCACCCAACATTTCGGGTGCACCCGTTATGTCGGAGACATCCTGTACGGCGAATCCTGCGCCACGCAGAGCGGTTGCAGTGCCACCACTAGCAACTAGCTGAAAACCAAGCGCCTTGAGCTGCTTGCCCAGATCTAACAGGCCTGTCTTGTCCGAGACGCTGAGAAGTGCTGGAAATGGACATGGAGCGAGTTATAAATTGAGATGTATTTTTCTGATGAATATAAACGTACCTATTTTCTTGGTTGCCATTGTAACTGATACTTTAAATTGGTTTGCTGTTTTGCGAACGCTTCACTTCGAGGACTGAAATGCAAATGAAAGATGAAAATATTTCAGTCGGACGTGGGCTGCAATTGCACAAACATGTTTTCGCTTTTTTGCTAGGCAACGACCTCTGTAGGCTGCGGTTTCGCAGATAGCTGATAGCTCTGGTGATCGAACCTCAGCTCCCTTTTTTTTTATTTCAGAGAAGGGTCATCTGATACGCTTACATGAGCCAATAAATAAAAAGTGCAATCAAATGCAATGTGCCGCTCATTAAATACCCTTGCAAAACTATCGCAAACTGATAATGAAAAACTAATTCCATTTATCTCTTTCGGAGGATGAAAAGACCTATTATAAATAAGATCAATTCATACACTAATAATGAATCATGAATATATATAATAATATACAGATATCTATAAGGTGTTGCATACTTGATGACAAACTTAAAATATCCTCTGCAATTTTATAGAAAGCTACAACTCAGGTTTTGTAGACGTAAATAGATTTATTACTAGATTTCGGTCCGTTTCTCAATTTACAGTGCCTTATCGGACAACGGCTCAGCCGCAGTTGTTGCCGTCGTCGTTGTTGCTGCTTTTTCCTCTGCTGCTGCTTGCTTCTCCTTGCGTCGCTGCGACTCGCGTCGACGTTTGTGTTTGTTCGACTTGAGATGCAGGTTCCATTGATATTCCCCAATGAAGACTCTCTCGCAAATGTCACAAGTGTTACACGTCTCCTCGTCAAGATCGGCGCCCGGATGCATACGCTTGGCCATGGGCTGCAACTCACAGATTTGCTCCTGGCGATAGCTATCGATGATGCACTCGGCACGCATATAGACGCAATCGAGCCACTTGCTCACATCACTTGTGTCCAGCTCGTAAAGATCGGGCACTTGTCGATCTTTGCTGGCGAGGAAACGATTGTTGATCCACTTCAACTGCTTCTTGGAATAGCGACGCGTCACAAGCTTCAGTTCATCACAACAGCTGCCTAGCAGTTGTAGGCTGGCAGCCAACTGCTCTGATTCGTTGCTCTCGAGGATTAGCAGCTGCTCCTTGCTGGGCAGCTGATAATTGTTGGCGCTTAGATACGCCTCCACACTAGCATCCTGCTGATCGTCATATTTTGTCAAATATGGCACAAATTCCTTGTAGCCAATAGTCTGGAGCACACCCTTAGTGTATGCTTGGCTCGTAGCATCCGCATAGGATTTGTGAAATTGACGCAGCTCCTGTAGCAGTCCCTGCTGCAACATGCCATCCACACGCTTGTCCAGTCGCTCATCGAGCACATCCTGCCGGCAGCGCAGCCAGAGCAAGATGGTATGTGGATAGCGCAGTGGACCACCCAATCGATTGCCACCCGGCTTTTGGCGCTGCTCCGTCAACATCGTTGTCAGCGTTTGTCCCGTGCTCTGATAGACTTCAATGGCACGTTGTATTTTCCGGCGATTATTTGGATGAATGCGATTCGCACTACTCGGATCGATTTTGGTTAAATGCTGATGCAGCTCAGCTGTGCTCTCTTCGGTTGTTGAGTGTGTATCATCTGTTTTCTGCTCATCCCTGGTGTTTACCAGTATATCCCAGAGCAGGGATTCGATGTAGTAATTGGTGCCGCCAACAACAATTGGTGGTTTCGATTTGGCCAACAGTTGCTCAACAATTGGCAACGCTGCGTTCCGAAAGTGGGTGACAGTAAAAGGCTCCACTGGCGTTGCCACATCCAGCAGATGATGCCGTGCTCTCGATTGCTCCTCTTTGGTCGCCTTCGCAGTGGCAATATCCAAATTTGTATAAACTTGCATGGAATCTGCGCTAATTATCTCGCCGCCAAAGCGTTCGGCTAGCTCCAGCGATAGTTTCGTTTTGCCCGTGCCTGTTGAGCCCAATATCACTATTAACGGCACCTTGCGCAACATGTTTTTATTTTATTTAATTTAATTTCACATCCAATTTATCCACCAGTGTTTAGGGAAATTTACGGCGCAATGAGCGAGAGAGAGGGAGAGCGCCTGCTCTCACGTTTTCGCGCACGTGTACTCAAACCACTTGTTGATCCTTAATAATAATGTACACAAAATACTTAAATTAAACGTAAGAATGAATAACAACTAGTGTTTAATTATAATGATGTGCCTAAAACCAATCAAGTTTTATTTAAATGTTAATAAACTTACAAATTATATGCGCGTAAATGTTCAGAGTGCCGGTATTTATATTAACACTTATTAGTAGAGCCTATCGATAACTTCAGTCGCCGCTGATGAACACTGCATTGTGGAGCAAAAGCTAAAAATGATTGTCACAACATCGCAGTGAATTTTTATTTTATGTTTTTTTTTTAATATTTAACTTGATGAAAAGCGGGAAGACCAAAGGCATTAACTAACAATTTACTGCACATTGTATCAAACTAAGCTTGTTTCTCAACGTTAGTCAAAACATCCCATTGTACATCACGCAAAAAGCTTCGAAAGCTTTAGCAATTACCGGCACAGCAAAGCGTGTATTGCGTTCAGTCTCTTTGGGATATTCAGTCTGAGTGGTTGTGTCGCTGCTGCTATTAAAATACATTTGATATCTAGAATCAAACTCAACAAGTGATTTAATAAAATCGTAATCAAAAATGGCTTGCACAAAGTTCTTGACGCTAAACAATGGCGAGAAAATGCCCGTCATTGGCATTGGCACTTGGCAGGTAATGATTTCACAAATATTTTCTTCGAGAAGATATGACTAAAATATGCTACTCATGATTAAAATATACATAAATAAATGACAGCTAGAACAACATAAATGTCACGTCAATTGGTACTTTTTTAAACAGTACTTAAAAATGGGAAGTTTGCTCAGGGAAGAAGCATTTCATTCTTTTTTGAGTTTTTAATTTTTGTAACGGGCGAACCGGTTTAATGCTTGTGTAAATAAATTTATCTTTGTGGAACACAAGTTCAATGAATCTGCTTTCTCCAAAAATTGTACTTACAAACGAAAGCATTGTGTGTTATTAAAGCTGCATCAGCATCAAAAACTCAAGTGTATTTCAATATATACAGTTTGTCCAGAATTATATTTGACAATTGGAAAAAACAAATATTTTCTAACTTATTTTGCAAAAAAATTTATTTTGTTATTGAAAAACGAAAATTATCCACTTTTGTGGACTGTCCCGAAATTGTTTTTACAACACCTGTTTACAACTTCGCAATTCCTTTCGGCCGATGCCGTTAGAAATTAACTATTTTTTTGGTCGTTCTTTGTGTCTATGACCTTAGAAAACATATTCCGTTGAAACTTGTCGGTGCAAGATAATTATTGAATTAAAAAGTAATTATTTAAAAAACATATGGTGTATTATTAAAGATACTGGAAGGTAATCCGAAAAATTTGGATCAGATCCATTAGAGGATAGCATAAGGAACATAACGGTATCAATAAAGTCACATTAAATGAACCACCTGGCCCCTTTTGGCGTCTTTTTTCTAAAAAGTTAGAAAATATTTTTTTTTCCCATGTCAAATATAATTCTGGACAAACTGTATATACAGTAACGAAAATAAAATCACCACTCCAACCTTTATTCTTACGACTGAATAATCAATCATTAGCAATCTTTTCAAATGTCAATTTGGCTTAGTATGCAACCTATAAATTAAAGTTGTTAATGAATTTTTTCTCAATATTTGAACAATAAATTGAAGTACTTTTTCACCTTTTCCCACCTAGCAGGTGGTAATTAATACAATTACCTGCAATAGGTCTTTGGAATTTTTTAAAAGTAATGTATAATTAATTAATGGCAGGCAATTAACATTTTTGCTAGGCATTGCTCCAAATAATCTGTGAGACACTGCACATTTATATCTTTTTTTAATTTGAAAAGAGAAGTGAAAAATGTTGCAAAAAAAATTCTGTCTTGCGTAGAAATCGTTCATTGTTTTCAAATTAATATAACATTTTAAAATGTGTACTATAAGTTTTTCCTTATTTTTCGTAAAATGTATTATTTTTTGTAGCAAAATTTAAATAAGTTGAAACGGAGAATAAAATATAGTATCTTTGAAAAAATGTCTTGTGCAAATGGTGCTATTTTTGTTATCACAACTGTTCATTAATATTTACAAAACCGCAATCTCAACGCTTAACAGGCTTCAGATGAGGAAATTGAAACTGCAATAGATCTGGCCTTGGAGGCGGGCTATCGACACATCGACACGGCTCCCGTCTATGGCAATGAGAAGGCAATTGGTCGAGTTCTCAAGCGCTGGCTGGATGAGGGCAAGGTTAAACGGGACGATTTGTATATCGTGACCAAATTGCCTCCCATTGGTAAGACCTTATTGATTATTTATACAACAAAATTTGGGTAATTTATTCTACTTTTAACAGTTAATTGTGCCTTATAACATTTAAATTCCCAAATGAAGAATATAATTATAGTCTAAAATTAACTTTTACAGCCAATCGTCCTCACGAAGTGGAGCCCACAATTAAGGCTTCGCTGTCGGACTTACAGCTGGACTATGTGGACATGTATTTAATTCATACGCCCTTCACCGTCTGCATTAATGAGGATGGGAGTTTTCAGTTTGACGACGAAGGTCGCATTAAGGTCGACAAGTCGACAAATCACATCGCCACCTGGGCTGAAATGGAGAAACTTGTGGAAACGGGCCTGGCCAAATCCATTGGTGTTTCCAACTTTAGCAAGGAACAAATGGCGCGCCTTTTGAACAACTGTAAAATTCGTCCGGCCAACAATCAGATCGAACATCATGTTTATCTACAGCAGCGCGATCTAGTGGACTATTGCAAGGCGGAGAATGTGGCAATTACGGCGTATTCGCCACTTGGCTCCAAGGGCATTGCCAAGTTAAATGCGGCTTCTGGTGTGGTCCGTGAGTTGCCCGATTTGATGGACATAGCGGAGGTCAAGGAAATTGCCGCGGCTCATGGAAAGACGCCAGCCCAAGTGCTGCTGCGCTGGATCATCGACAATGGCTTGGTGGCCATTCCAAAGAGCACAAATGCCGTACGCATGAAGCAGAATCTGGATGTCTTTGACTTTGAGCTGAGCGCTGAGGAGGTGAAGAAACTCTGCGCTATGGACAAGAACATTCGCATTTGTGACTTTGCATTCTTTCGCGGGTAAGCAATCGATAAACTTCATTTAAAGTAATAGCATTCACAACTAATTCCTAAATTCTTGCAGTGTCGAACAGCATCCAGAATTCACCTTCAAGAATCAATTCACCGACTAAATATTATGCTAAGTTAATATACATATTATTTAAATATCCTGTATTTGAATGAGGACAAATAATTCATAGCATTTATAAACGGACCGTTGGTATTACAAAAATAATCCATCATATTTTGCAGTATCGAATCTGCTTCAAAACCAATACAATAATCTTTATGTACTTTAACTTGATATGATTTGCATGCAATAAAAAAGAGAAACTCAAGAATTTGTACTGGTTTTCAGTGTGTCCAATGGCTGCAGCATTCTGGTTATAATTTTCATTACAACCGGTTTTCCCTGACGTTTTCCACTAGAACGGGGTGTGGCTTCCAACGGAGCAATAACCTTTTCGGTGTTTTCAATTCGATTATCGTTTAAACTTTCGCTTTGTTTGTTTGTGTCAAATAGTTTTTCACTGAAATTAGAACTTTGGAAGTTAGCTGTTTTCGAAAAGAGTGCATTATTTGTTAGTACATATTGACATATATATATTTTCAAAGTTTCTTAATTTTTTTAGTGTAAGCTTAAACAAAACATGTTTTTATCGAGCAGAAAAATGAGTTATGCACTTTGTACTTAAAAATCGATCATCAAGTTTTTTTTCTTAATATTAAAAAGTTTAAGCACTAAGCAGACAAAACATAGGCAAAGGTCGAGATATATTAGTTTTTTTTTTTTTTTTTTTTTACTTAAGCGAGCAGATGTATTGTCTGCTTAGTGGTTTAAGTGAATCTTTTACGTATCTTCCTCATTATCTCTTTTTATAAAAACATAAAACAATAATATACTATAACTAGAAAGCCATCTTTATATACCCTAGATCAACTATTTTTGAACATTTACAATTTTTAAAATGCTTTCTATTTCAAATTATATACAATTACTTTAAAGACTAGTTAGGAATAATTATTCTTCTCTGACGGACTTAAGAACCTGATTAATATGGTAATTACTTTTGACATAAAACATTGTCGAGGGTATATAAGCCAAATGAAATATTAGTAAAATCAATAAACTTTAACACACAGCTTTTTTAGACGGAATAAATGATTTGCACAATTTTAAAATGTAGTATAAAGAAACGCAAAAAAAAAGAGTTAACAAATCTACGAAACAAACATATATATATATATATACATATATATATATATATACATATATATATATACATATGTAAACGGAAAAAATTTTGCTTAGCATTGCTAAAGTGACATTCATTAGTAGGTACAATCAGCTCAGTAACTTGGCCATTAGGATTGTTAGATTTGCAGTTCGAGTATTAGGAGAAATTCGTTGTTGTTGTTGACGTTTTTGGCCATTCCATTAACGACATGCAGCGGACCCGACTCACGTGGTGCGCGTTTCCTCATCCGAGCTGCGCCTGTAAAATATCATAGTTTTGCTTTAAATACTTATTTACATTTAAATTTGTTCACAAATACTAAGCTATAAAATAACAAAAATCACACAAACCAGGAATCGAATACAAGGATTATTGACTAAATTAAATCAACAAAATTTTTAATTTTTAAAGATAGCTGTTTCGGGACCTGGGTAACATAAAAAAGTTAAAATACACAAAAAAGACTTACTTATAATCTTCGGCAGCAGTTTCTTTTTTTTATATATAAAAACCAAATATTTGTAACTTGCATGCAAAATGATAAATCACGGCGGCTAGTGGAGTAAGTAGTGACTCCAAACGTACCTGGGCACCTCCTGATTGTTGCGCATGGCCAAGGTAGCCACCTCGAAGAGGCCAATGAAGAAACAGAGCATTAGTGGCCCAAATATTGCACCCTGCCACCCAATCCAATACATGCCGCCAGCGATGGCCAGACCATTGAGATATGGATGTCCGCCACTAAAAAATAAATATATATTTTTAACATTAGTTCACCATTGAATCTAATCTTACTTACCCCTTTAGATCCGCATAGATGGCCGTCTCAAAGGAAGAGGGCACAAAGAATTGTAAGAGGAAGAGTATTAGACCTGCATAGAAACGATCCTGAGCCAGCCACAGCTCGAGGAAGGCTGGCACCGCACACCAATAGCTGCCCAGAAAGGGAGCCGCTGCGAGCAGAGCAGCCAATGCGGATGGCAGGAAGACAATGCGTGCTCCGAACACCGTGTGCACCAGCCACGTAAAGAGACCCGTAAATGTGGAGCACTTAAACATGGAGACGAGCACCACCGTAATGGAATTCTCCAAGGCATCAGCGACCTTGATGCCGGATGTGGAGTAGCCCATATATTTGGTTATCTGCATGGGCGCATATTTCTCCTGGCTAGCAGTGAGCAGATAGAACAAAGCGGTGAAGAACACAATCTAAAGTGGGTAAATAGAAGAGATTTAATTTTATAAGAACATTGTTACTAACTGGAATGAATCGACTTGGTTTGGGCCAACTCAAATTTATTTTTCGCACGTTTTTAATTCTATATATATTGTCAATCAACTATAATTATCCATATTGAGATTTAGGTGAAATAATTCAGAACTTACCATATCCAAAATGAACTCAATGCACGCCTGTCCGCCCGACAGCAGCAATGAGAGAATTTCCCCTGTAACGCCCATGATGACGGAGATATTGGTGCGTATGATGTGCCACAGGGATTCGGCTACTTCGAGGATTGTCTGCGTATTGCTCTGCGCCCAGCCAATGATTCCCTGTTTTGCCACTAAAACTAGCTCTTTAAAATGTCCTTGGTTAAAATAAAATCGTTGGTTAGCACAAGCAAATGCAATGAGTTATTTCTTTGACGCATACGAAAATCAAACAGGATGTGGGATTAGGCAAAACCGAAAAAAAGAATAAAAAGCAATACGCCAGTTAGAAGCTCAACAAGAGCTTAGTTCAAATCAATAAATAACTCAAAACATACAGCAATAAAAAAACACGTTGAACAAATGAAAAAAAAGTGTAAAAACCAAAACCGAAGTCAAGACTTACCTGGATTATCGACAATTTCGCCAAAGGTGCTCTTAAGGGCATCCGTGGGCACCCGTGGACCATATGAAGTGCCCGCCTTGTTAAAATCAATCCAATACTGGATGAGCCTGTCCCAAACATCGAGAATTTGTTCCTTTAGCTTAGTGGCATGGACTTTGTCCGCATCCACGAGCCAATCATCAATGTAGGTCTCAATCTTACGTCGTCCATAATGGTGCGCATTATCGAGCGCATCATCAATGGACGCTTGCATATTGGCGGGCAAAATATCAATTAGCTCAGGACGATCAGTGATTGTCTTGTTAATTAGATCTTTGCCCAGATACGCGACCTCGATTGTCTCTGAATAGATGTTGACGCAAAAGAAAACACTTAGAAACACAATAATTAACAGCATGAGTATAATCATTAGAATGGACGTAACCGAATCCACAGATGACTTCAGCGAATCTCGCACAATGCTGTTGATCTTGTAATTCAGCTCGAGGACGCCAGGCAGGCACAGCGGCAACACAGCCGAATGATGTTCCAAAGCCCAAGACTGCAGAAATATGAAAGTTAGTAAATATGGAGGATTAAAATGGTCGGAAGAAGCAGATGGATTCCTTATTTACTGAGAAGCATATCTTTTGTACTTCGGTAGTTTAAACAACTTTCGATTCGCAAAACTAATAAAGCGACTACTTACAAAATGAAGTGTGTCATAAAATAATTAGTAGTCAATAAACATAATAAAATCGCGGATTTATATTTAATAATAAACTGACTTACTCTCAGTGCTTGATATCCTTCGTTAATTTTGCCGCAAACAAACTGCGTAATTCCCGTATAGCTGCTGGCCTTGTAGAGTAAATGTAGCAGCACTGGAACCGCTGCCAATATGAACATCCAAATGTTGCGATACAGAAATGTGCCCAGGCAGGCATAGAACAACAGCTTGAAATAGGTATCGCTCTGAGCTTCCGCCTCATCGGCCGGCTTGGCATCGAAAGTGTCCTCGGAGCCGAGTGAGTCACTCAATGAGATGTCCTCCACGTCCGATTGCAGTCCGCTTAGATCGCCACCAGCTTTGCGACAGATGCTCAGATTAGTCAGCGATTTCTCAAAATCATTCTTGTCAAACAACTTGTATAGACGATCCACATAGGAGCTCGTATCATGATCATCGCTTGTCTGCAGATGATATGCCGTCGAGACGCAAACGTAGCCCATTACTAGCAGAAAGACGGGCACTTGAAGAGCGCCCAGAAAGCTGCACAAATAGCCAGCAATTGCTATCCACATAGTTTGACCAGCGACAACGAAATGCGAGCTATTCTCTGGTTTCCAAAAAAAATGCACCGAAGACAAGTACAGGACAATTAAAAGGATGAGCTGTGGAAGAATAAAGAGAATAGAGATGAGATGCAGTCCTCACACAGTCCTTTAATATAATTATTACACTTACCACATAGAAATTGAGAAACCCAATGATGCGCACAAACAACCCATGCGAGAAGGTCAACCAGGACCAGAGTGCAAAAAGGAATCCCTTTGGCGCATATAAAACAAGCAGCTTTATGCAAACAGCGACGCCGCAGCCTGCAAGGAGGAGTTGCCAATGCTGGCAGAGCCAATTGATGAGCATGCGCCCGCATTGCTCGGTGGCCTCCAAAGGAGCCAAACAAATGGCGACAAGAACATTTGAATCGCGCTCCTCCAACCGCTGAAACCAGTTGTTCAATAGCTCGGCCAGCTTGCGCTTGAAGGGATACAAGACGGCTCCCATGAGGAAGGCCCACAGCAGTGGACGCACAAAAGGTCCCAGGATGAAACAGACTGCGACAAAAGCAGCCACGCCCGCTGCAATCAATAAGTTGTACATCGCAGCGCGAATACTCTCATGATTCTGGGTACGCATCCTTAGCAGGCGATTTAGAACGCTGTCAAAAGAGCGATCTCGCCGTATGGGAATGGAATCCGAACGGTTCATGACGAGGTCAGATGATCTGGGAATCTGCAATGAATCGCAACCAATTAGTCAAAGGCGTTGGCCATGTGTTTCGGACACGCCCGTATTTTTGGTGAACGTATTTTTAGCAAAGTGACAAAACTTACAAATATTATTATTATAATCTCAAATTGGGCAATGACAGCTTCTTTGCATCATACGGATAGGTTTGCGGGTATATTTTCGCGGTTAAGGGTTGAGGTTGGTAGCGGCTTTGTAATTTTATAGAATCATTGACTATTATTCACTTAAACTTGGCAAATAAACAACAAACAGACTTGTTTATTTCTATGGGCAAATGACGTCAGCTGATGAAGGCGGTGATCGTTCTACAACACTAACAAAATATTTGAAAATCGAGCCAACGACAAAAATGAAATAATAAATACTTAGTAAAAATTTACTATACAAACTTTTTATTTATGCATTTTATAGAACTGTTTACTTAACTTTCTTTTCAATTAGGTCAATAAACGAATACGTGTTTTTATCTGTTTCTATACGCAAATGACGTCAGCTGTTCACACAGTGACGTTCTCTGCCCCAAAGCCTATCGTTTTACAACACATATAAGCATTCGAAAAAGAAGACGCCAAATCTGAAGAAAAAAATAAACGCTATGAATAGTGAGTACAAACAAATGAGAAAATGAGGTGGAAACTATTAATTTTTTGAACAGAATTAACTTTACAGCAAGTGCACACTTTGCGGAAAGCTCAGGAGGAATTAAATCACTGCAAGGCCAGTTACTTACAATTTTACCCAAAATTAGCCAAACATATTTACACTGCGGAGCTGAATAATTTGGTGAGTAAACATGTTATTTTTTGTATAAACGTGCATATTTAAATTAAATGCTATGCATTATAAATTTGCAGATACAAAGCGAATTCAGCCGAGTGGATGTTCAGCTGAAAATACCTAAATTGCCCACACAGAACGCACAACAAGAAGAATACACACCGATGTTACAGGTAAACATAAATATTTATTAACAGTCTTTGGTTTTTTTATTGTTCTATTTGATTAACATTTACTATTTAAAATAGGTGGATAGAATGATCGAGCTTTACGACGCAACAGTTGAGGGCTCCTCTCTATTGTGAGCCGGCTGCGATCTGTTTGAATTATTATTAAGCCAATAGCCATGTAAAATGTGTTGAATATGCTGCAAACATTCAAAGCAGGGCGAAAGACACTGCAAAAGGGTAAACATCATTTGTCAAAACTGGTGGAACAAAGTTCGCAACACTTACATGAAATATTGGTATTATGGGTCGCTCCTTGAACAAGCTACCCTTGGTGCGTAATATGAGCATGTATTTTATATCCAACTGCGAATAGATATATTTTAATAAATCTTTAAAATATTTATACAGCACTCAAACGCACATTTTCGATAACTTCGTTGAGTACCATATCATGCAAATGACCCCGTTGTACACAAAGCACTGTTTGCCGGCCAAATGTGCGAATTGTTTCTGTTTGAAGCGCCATGTCCCAACTGTAAAATAATCGCTCCGAGTGCACCAGGCGAAGAGTGTTGCGAAATATCAATAGAGCGACAGCTAAGCACAGCACTGACGGATACAAAATGTGAGCTTGTCTCAGGTTAATGGGTCCATCGCTCCACCTCACAGAATAGGCAAAATAAACAATCGCCAAGCTAATCAGAAATAGAAAACGTTTTAGTTGCGCTCGACATTGTTTGCCGTGCAATCGATTTAATAGCTGTATGCGGACAACATCGTCGCCGTATTTCTGTATGGTCAGCTCCAAATCCTCCTCTTTGCTGCCATTGTAATTGGCTGATATGCTAAAATATTTGTGCTTTGTCGGTTCCATTATTAGTTTGTTTTTAATTGTACAAATAAATAAAATTGGCAAACGGCAGCAGCTGAAAGCACTAGCTATAGTAATTTTACAGCACTATTCCAAGATGTGGTCATACTTTTGTTTACATTTTTGTGCATCGATAGATTTGGGTACATCGATTACAGTGTATCGATGTATACAAAAAACAATATGGCGTCGCAATAGCACAAAAATCGTCGTCGTCTCGGTTGGAACAGCGTCCGTTCCGCGAAAAAATTTGTAAAATTACAGCTCAACCGCAAAATATGTGGTAAATAAGGTGTTGGAAACAGTAAATATGCGCAAACGTAAATTATATATACTCTGAACAATTGTGTAAAGGCGCAGCCAAACAGCATAAACAAGGAATTGCAACGTGAGTGCATACACAATTTTTTTTTCCGTCAAGATTCAATATTACCCCTCGCGCTTTCGCTTACACCGCTCCAGCCCTCTTGCGGCTTCACTGTGTTTGAGCGTGTACGTATGTGTGTGTGTGTGCCTTAAGGTGTGCATATGTATTTTCGTATGTAACTATACTTGATATTCTAATGGACTTCTTAATACACAATTAGTATTAATATTAAAGATTTGTGAAGTTATGCGACTGTTTTGTAAATTTGCTGGATATGATTTGTTTTCATTTATGTGAAGTGAAACTTGTACTTTATGCAACAAACGATTGTCGAGTTGAGTTTTTGGTTCTTCTATTTTGTAGTGTGTTGAATTTGGAGGGTTGCCGCTGTTACATGTGGTGGATTTTGCGCTCTTAGTGTGTGCATGTGTGTGTGTGTGTGTACGTGACGGGCTCTGTGTGGATTGCGTGGTGTGTGTTGTGTGTACCCGTTGTTTTTATAAATTTTCCTGTGCGCCATCAATTTGATTGAAAACGTAAAAAACAGAAAATAAAATTGTGTTAACTCAAATCAAAACAATATCTTCGCAAATAATGCATGCGTCATATAAATTTTGAACGAGACTTCGTTTGTGTGTATGTAGCGTAGACGGCAATTTTCTTTTGACATGCTCTTTGTGAGATATACGCTGCAATTTTTTGCAATTCTGTCTTGTGTTTGTCATTCGCAATAATTTAGTGAATGAACACAAAAGAGACGGCCGAAAAACGATGTACTCACTAAATGGCCGTTATGTGTGTGTGAGCGTGTGTGAGTATTTCGTCAAGAAAATTGAATGTCAAAAGCGATTTTTTTCCGCATTCAAGTTTTTTGAAATATGTTTTGCATATGCATACAATTTACTTTTTGCCCACACCAATATATGTGCATGCGAAACCCACGCACACGACTCCACACAGATGCACAAATACATGCAAAGGCGCGTATTCCTTTTTCGTTCTCGTTTTCTTCCAGCTTTTTTCGAACCATTCATTGTGAGTGAGATCTATCGCACATACACATTTATGAAATCACATACACATCCATATACATGCAATGACACACACATCCGCATACATGCAACGCACACATACAGATACAGAATCATGGTGTATTGTCATTGTCCTGTGTATATGCTTTTGATATCCTTTTGGTGGGCTTATGCATAGTTTTCTTTTCCCTATTCCTATATATCCCTATACAACGATAGTCGGAAGCGCCCCCAGCCCCGCCTGCTCTTTTTTTTTATTGTCAATTGCAGACAGCGTCAATACATTTAATTAGGTTTTTATTGAGTGTGTTTGTCAATTTTTCAGTTATTTTCTGACAGCGCTCTCCCTCTCCCAATTTCAATACGACAATGAACAGTGCTGTCAAACGTCGGACTTAGACTTCATTGAACTGTGTTGCTGGGCGACAGAAAGTGTTTTTTCCGTATGAATATCTTTTCCGCAGAACGCTTTTCGACCAATTTAGACGTTGAATATTTTGGTGTGCTATTAATGATCCTAGGCGGACATATTTTTAGCTTTGCATTTATTTTTAAGACTTTCATTGAGTTGACATTGCGTAAAAGTGTTTTTCAATGGCAGCATTTGTTTTTAATTTGTGTTTTTGTTTTGATGCGCATTCGCTGGTAATGGCGCCTTCTTTCAGAAATCTCTATCAAAGATTAGCGCTTTATCATTGTTTGCAATCATTGAAACTGTTCACGTTCCTTTACTTAATGAATGTGTGTCTGTGTGTGTGTGTATGTAAGTGTGAAACAATAGTATTATTTATTGACCGTTTATTTTTGTAGAAAACATTTTTATGTGTGTGTATAAATATGCACACACTAGCAAATAGAAACAAGCATAAATATTTATGCAGCCTTGGCGCCACATGAAACGTTTTTGGCGAACTGGTCAAAGGTGAAATTCCACAATTTCCTCCTCTATCGATGACGTAGACCTCGTCGCTGTATTTTCTGTTCGGTTCTGTTTACACACACATTTTTTTTTACACTTGCTACTCATTGATTTTTGCTGTATAATGCGTACGTCTTACGCAGTAGCAACAGTGTTTGTATGTACACTTAATAGATGTATATGTGTGTGAGTAGTGCGTCTGTGTGCTTGTGTGAGTTTGTTAATCTAATCTTGTCTCCGCAAATTTGGCCCCGCCAGCCGGCAGTCCACCTCCCCCACCCCACCCCAAAATGCTGCATACATATAAAAAGTACTTACACTCTCGCGTGCACACGGCTCACTCTCTCGCTCTCGCTCGTTCGTTCTGACCACTCTGCTCACTTTGTTTGTTTTTGTCGCGCGCGTGTTTGCGCTTGTCGTCGCTGTGGGTCGCTTTGGCGAAAGCGCGATAATAGTTTGCGAATGTGTAGACATCAGAGACATCAGAAAAACATCACACACACACATACAAAAACAAACGATAGTGCATTGTGTAGAGATTTGAAATAGTTTTTTTTGTTTTTTTTCTACGACTGTTTGTAAACATTATTTTTTTGGCATTTATTTTTTGGCGAGTATCTTGTGTTGTGTATACATACACAAATGCATATGTGTGCTGCCAATATCGAAACAAAGCTTTCACATTTCCATTCATATTGTTGCTGTTTTGCATCTTCTGTTTTGATACGCATTTACTCCTATCGCCTTTTGTGTGTGTGGGAAAATTGTATATGTATGGGAATTACTCATCGAAATACTGCATAGTGTTGTAAAACAATGAAAGAAAAATGTACTCAAAGATATCGATATTGTCAGCTACTCAAATAGATCAATAATGTAAACAATAATAACTTTGCAAGGTTCTAATTCGTAAACGTGAATAAGAAATATGTTTAATGTGTTTATTATCTTCTTAAATCTGTTCCAGTTTGTGCGTAAAATCATCGCCTAACATAATAATATGGATAAACAAGTCAAGCGTAGAGAATAGTCGAATGCTTTGAATTTTAAATTCAATATCCTAATTTAATTGTAATAGTCTATAGTAGACTATCAGACTCCAAACGCGCGGCTACAAGCCAAAAAACTACATCGACAAAAAGCCACAAATATAAGCAAGTTGAAACTTTTGTGAGAAAACTAATAGAAAAGAAACTAATAATAAGAATAAGAAAGACAACAATAACAACAGTTAAAGCCAAACGATGACGACTGACACCCGCCGACGTGTTAAACTGTACGCTTTGAATGCGGAACGGCAATGGGATGATCGTGGAACTGGCCATGTCTCCTCCACATATGTGGAGCGACTCAAGGGCACCTCGCTGCTGGTGCGCGCCGAGTCCGATGGCTCCTTATTGTTGGAAAGCAAGATACAGCCGGATACCGCCTATCAGAAGCAACAGGATACGCTGATTGTCTGGTCGGAGGGCGATAATTTCGATTTGGCGCTTAGTTTCCAGGAGAAGGCCGGTTGTGACGAGATATGGGAGAAGATATGTCAGGTAAGTAGCAATTAACTTCTTAAATCTATGAAAAGTCCTCAAATCTCTATTGCCGACTACAGGTGCAGGGAAAAGATCCATCAGTGGAGATTACCCAGGACATTGTGGAGGAATCTGAAGATGAACGTTTCGAGGATATGTCGGACACAGCACCGCCCATTGAGTTGCCACCGTGTGAACTCTCACGGCTCGAGGATATTTCGGAGACAATACAAAGCTGTTTGTCGACTCCGTTGCGCAAGGAGAAGTTGTCTATGGCTCTGGAATCGGAGAACTATATCAAGAAGTTATTGAATCTGTTTCATGTGTGCGAGGATCTCGATAATACAGAGGGATTGCATCATTTATTCGAGATATTTAAGAATATTTTCTTGCTTAATAAGAATGCACTATTTGAGATCATGTTTGCTGACGATACCATTTTCGATGTGGTTGGTTGCCTCGAATACGATCCGAGTGTGGCACAGCCAAAGAAGCATCGACAGTATCTGAAACAGTGGGCAAAGTTTCGTGAAGCGGTCCCCATCAAGAATCTAGATCTATTGGCCAAAATCCATCAAACATTTCGGGTGCAGTACATACAGGATATTATATTGCCAACGCCATCGGTATTTGTCGAGGATAATATGTTAAACACGCTGTCGAGTTTTATATTCTTCAACAAAGTTGAGATTGTTACGCTCATCCAGGAGGACGAACGTTTTCTGGTTGATGTTTTCACCCTGCTCTCCGATCTCTCAACCAACGATGCCAAGCGACGCGATATTGTCCTCTTTTTAAAGGAGTTTTGCAATTTTGCACAGAATCTGCAGCCGCAGGGCAAGGACTCGTTCTACAAGACGCTCACGTGCCTGGGCATTTTGCAGGCCTTGGAGCTGACGCTGGTTATGAACGACAGCAAGACCAAGTCGGCCTCCATTGATATACTCACGGCCATTGTGGAGTTCTCACCGCTTGTCGTGCGCAACTACACCCTGAATCAAGCCAATCGACCGGAGGGCGTAAGTTAAATTACTATGAAATTTTTGTTTTGTCTATAGCTTTTTGATCTGCTTATATTTAGGATCGCATGTTGCTAAACATTTCCATTGAACAAATGTTGAACGATTCCGAACCAGAGTTGGGCATTGCGGTGCAGTTGATGGGCATCATTAAGATCTTGCTGGAGCCGGAAAATATGCTGACTGAGAAGGGCGACTTTCTTAACTTCTTCTACAAGCACAGCGTCCAAACGCTAGTTGGTAAATAAAGCTTTTCAATTGAACTGAACTACAAATTGGAAGTGTCCAGAAATTATAATTTTAAAGGCCTTTTTCTGAAATCAGAACAATTTTTATAAATATTATTTCTGGATTTGTTTTAATTTAGTAGATCTCTCCACTGTGTGCAAGTAAATGTATAACATAATTTATTATTTTCAACAGCGCCTCTGATGCTCAATACGATGGGCGACCGTCCTCTGAACGAGGATTACCAGACTGCACAGTTGCTTGGCATTGTGTTGGACATCTTGTCATTTTGCGTCGAACACCATAGCTATCATATTAAGAATTTCTTGTTGCAAAAAGATCTCCTCAAACGAATCCTGGTGCTGATGAAGAGCACACACACGTTCCTTGTACTCGGTGCCCTGCGGTTGCTGCGCAAGATAATTGCACTCAAAGATGAGTTTTACAACAGGTGAGTAGCAATTGAGAAGTGAAAAAATATATCTAATAAATTACACAACATTTTCAGACACATTGTCAAGTGCAATTTATTTGCTCCCGTTGTGGATGCCTTTATTCGTAACAATGGTCGCTATAATCTGCTCGAATCGGCCATATTGGAATTATTCGAGTTTATAAAACTCGAGGATATACGCACATTGTGCGTATACTTTGTGGAAAACTTTAGCAAGATATTTGATGAAATCGAATATGTGCAAACATTTAAATACCTAAAGAACCGTTACGATCAATACCAGGATCGGCTCAAGGATCGCGATAAGTTGGAAAATCGCACCGATGGGTAAAGTTCTCAACAACTGCAATGAATCAAATGCATATATAATTCTTTGATTTTTTTCCCACTAACTATTAGAACTCTGCCGAGGATACGCAGCGGTGGACGATTTTGTCGCGATCAACGTCAAATGGAGGAGGAGGAGGAAATGTGGTTTAATGAGGAAGATGACTTTTCCGAGGAAATTGATAGCTACAACAATGTCATAAAAAGTAAGTCAAATGGAAGAAGTTAGATAATTTACATTTTGAGTAATTCCACCTATATTATTGGAGATTGAAGCTGGAAAATTGAGATACAAAAAATAAGTCTTTTTATACGTACGATTGTTTTTACTACTGTAAATTGTCATATTTTGTACTGCACGCTCTTCCATAGCCGTCAGCGAAAAGAATGGCCCGCAAACACAGAACCAGTCGCCGCAGCAGAAATCGCCGCCGCATAGCACATCGCCGCACGGTGGTGGACTGTTGGGCAATTTGAATGCGACGGCGACCGCAACTGCCACCTCATCAGTATCAGCTGCCGCACCGGTGGCAAGTGGCAGCAGCAGTCCCGAACCGTCGTCGTCGTCAGCAGCAGCAGCAGCAGCAGCGAGCAGCATCGATGAGCAGACACAGGCAGCAGTGCAGCTGGCAGCAGCTGCAAATATTGCACTGCAGCAACAACAGCAGCAGCAGCATTCATTCCAGCAACAGCAGACGTTGTCCCTGAATAGCACACTTGTTGCAGCAGCAGCAGCTGTTGCCGTCGCCTCCACATCGAATGCGGCTGCTGCGGCGCAGCTGGAAAGCCAACAACAACAACTGCAGCAGCAGCAACAACAACAGTCTCAACAGCCCGAGATTGCAGAGCTGCAGCAGCAGCTGAGCGCGGTGGTGATGCCACAGACACAGGAGCTTATGCTATCGGCCACAACAAGCTCATTATTGTCGTCATCGTCGTCATCGTCCTCGTCTTTGTCATCACCAACAGCGTCACCTACTTCGGCAATGGATGTTGCGTCCACGTCCTCATCATCATCAGCATCATCACCATCACCATCATCATCAGCAGCAACATCATCATCGCCAACAGCCGCTGCTGCACTCTGCGATTCGGCGACAGTGGCCGCTGTGGCAGCATCTCAATTTTTAACAACGATTGCAACAGCTATGGCTGCCTCGGTGACTGCGGCAGCTAGCACGGCCAACAACAACAACTTAACGTCACCGACTGCTGCTGCCACTGCAGTCTCTTTTCCTATGCCAGGAAACTGTGTCGACAGCGAGAGGCAGACACCACCAGCAGCCACAAATGATAGCGATGCGCCCAAAATCGATGCCGAAGGCGATGGAGAAAAGTTGGTGGCGACCAGCGATGATGCGTCAATAGGCAGCGATGCGGATAAGGCGACCAAAAAGGTGAGCGATTCATAATAACTAAATCAACTTAAATATGTGACTTCAAATTGTGTGTGTCGTTCTGCTTAGCTGGGACTGGTGGACTATGAGAGCGATTCCGGTGAGGATGATTACGAGGAGGATGACGACTTGGATGGGCCCCAAGCACAAAAGCGCGCGCGTATCGCATAGATAGGATAGGAGCGTTCTTTAGCAAACAGCGGCGGCATCAATTATAAGATAGAGTACACCACCACATAGACACACAAACTTCTGTCTCTCACACACACACACACACACACCTACACGACACACACACACACACACACTGAATCACTCACCAACGAATGTAAGGGTTGGAAAAAGTGGGCGCGACAGCTGGGCAGCACCAACAGCGGTACGATATAAGAACGAACAAAAGAAAAAAGTGTTAAAATAAAATTCGGGAGTTTTGCTTGCAAGCAATCAATGTAAGAACAAGCAAAAATCATAAAATAATTTTAGTCTTAACCATTTATTTTAAAGAAAACAGAAAAACAAAACAAAAAACAGAAACCTAAAAAGTAAAACAAGAAATTATAAACCCTTACTTTACTAAATTAAAACAAGAAAAAAAAGATATATATATATATATATATATATAAATATATATATGTAAATGAATATAACTTATAGGGTATAAATATTATATGTGCACACAAAAAGTAAAAAAAAAAAAACAAATACGAATTGATCAACAACAAAAAAAAGAAAGAAAAATTCACATTTATTGCCGTTGCAAAAAAGTGTGCATTATGTTTCGAGTGCTTAAAAAAAACATAAGCAAGAAACCGAAATAAATAAATATAAAACTAAACAAAATACCAATAGCAGAATTACACAAAAGTAAATCAGTGTCTAGATCCGTTAAGCTTGAGTTGTGTGTGCCAAGAACGCTCGCTCGTCAAGCTCGCAGAGAGAATTACGAACCGCCCTCGAAGAAAAAGAAAAAAAAAAACAAAGCTTGTCTAGTTGGCTAACGTGCAGAAGATGTTGTGTGGAAGGAAGAATATTAAACATTTTTTTTGTGCAATATCCATTTATTGTTGTGGGTATTTTCAAAGGCAATTGTTTATAACTTGTGGCTGTCAAAGGCCGATGCAGAAAAACAATTGGCAGCATTCGTTAATTTTGCACAAATTTAGTGAAAGCTCGCTTTGGATTTATTGAATGCACCAAATTAACTGGCTTCGTAATTGTAACCTTTTATTTATTAAGATTAATGTTAATTTTAAATTGAATTTCAGTCACCATTAATTATTCGGCTGATTAAAAATGTAAATTTTGTATTTCAACAGCTTTTGCCGAGAAAAACTTTTGGCAAAAGTTTGTAGCGAATACGAGTTGTAAACTTTCTCAATTTGCATAGAATATATAGGATTACAATTGCCTATTAATATGCCCACAACTATATATATGTATAAACATCAGCCAACTAAACAAATTTGTTGTTTTGTGCATTCACAATTTTTAGCCATATGTAAAACTCACTTTACATAAAACAAATAATAAACCTTGTATATAATTTAGCGTTATCCCTTATATCGAATTACAATACATGCTACTTATAATGAACAAAAAAAAAAAAAAAACATTAAACAAAAAAACATGTGCAGCTGCACCATTTTGGATAATAGTTTTGGGGAACTGCGACAATTTGTAAAATTGCTAAAGGGGGACATTTTTTCTAGACAAAAAAAAAACATTTGAACAACAAATCTGAGCAGCTAACTGTTTAATTTGTTAAGCAATTAAATGCTGCAACAACATTTGCAACACAGATACACACACATACACACAAGCACATATATATATATACAGACAGACAAACACACAACAACAACAACAAGAATACTACTAATAATGATATTTAACACAAAAGCAGTAAATAAGAAATAGAAAAAAAAATAAGCAAAACAAAAAAGATACCAGAAAAGTTTTCTATGCGTTTTCCATGTTTACGTTTTTTTTTTGATTAGTTTAAAATACTTTTTAATATAAATGTAGTTAATGGACATCTCCAAACACACACACAAAAAAAAAATAAACAGCAGCAGCAACAACAAGAAATACAAAAATAATAATATCCGAAAACCACAATAAAGTTATTTGTTAATAATCGTATTTTTTGCCATTGTGCGTGTGAGCAACAACTTTTCACATATTAATTTTAGTTAAGTTTACTTTCATCCAGCAAAATGGTTTCCCTTTTTAGAGCAGCTGACATAAATACAATCCCCAAAGCGATGAGTGTATGTGTGTGTGTGTGTGTGTGTTTGTGTGTGTGTGTGTTGTGTGTGTTGTGTGTGTGGCAAAACAAAAGATGCACACACATAGACTTAATATATACTTATTACATAAATATATATCCTTCCATGTTGTTGTTTTTGTTTGATTAACTTGAACTGCAACAATAAAAAAACAAAATAATAAACATATTGCATAATACAAGATAAAATAAAAGGAAAAACAAAAACAAAAAACAAACTAGTTTATGCATAGTATTTATATGTAAACAATGTGTATTGTATTGATATGCTGTCTAACCCCCTTAATCCAAACACACTCACATACAACTACAAACATACAAACAAACATACATACGATACCTAACGTAATACATTAATACATACATATATAATTTGAAACGTCTCTATATTATGATTCGAGTAAATTAAATCATAGTTTTTAATAGTTTTTAAACAACAACAGAAACAACAAAAAAACAAAAAAAAAAAAACAAAACATAAATGGCAAAACTTTTAATGAGTATTACTGAATTGGTGGTTTGTTGCTGATTTTGGGGGTGGGGCGTGGCTATTTTATTTGGTTACCATGACGACCACTTCAAGGACCAAACATTTCGCCAAAAGAAAAGCTGACGACATTCAACGTTTGCATTTTGTCGAGTTTTATGTCAATCAATTGAAAATGGCTGCTGAAGATTCGTGGGTCTTTGATTCTCTAGTGTGCTTCCTGCATGGACCGGTTTGGAATGCTCCACTTCAAACTTTTATCGAGCAAAAGTCCTTGGGTAGGAGTAGAATATATAAAGCCACGTAATATTTGCTTGCTTATCCACTTTTGTTGCGCCAGTGTTCGATCCGAATTTGCAGCTAGATGAGAACAATGAAGATATACGACAAATCCACGAGGAATACAAGAATTTAGTGGACTTTATGCTGGGCAGCTTTATGGAGGAGATGCACATAACACCGGAGCAATTTGAGCTGGCCTGCCTGGAGGGACGCCAGCAGGGACCGGGTGAGAATCCATTTCAGTTTCATCAGGTGCTCTTCCAGCAGGTAAGTTCTGGATATAAATTAATTTTGTTTAGAAGATTTGTCTGACGGGCAGGTCCTTAGATATGGGCCGCCAACGATTTGAAAATCTTTATACGCATGATGACTCAGCGAAATGTGGAGCTGCAGCTGCAGGCCCTCGATCTCATCGAGAAGCATCAGTTAGCACGCAGTTCCTCCGCGGAGCTGGCCGAGGATGGGAAGAGCGCAACGGGTTCCGAGCAGGGGTGGGTGTTGATACAAAAAATAACTCTTCCATATAAATTCCGCATTGAGACAAATTACATTTTCTATTCCAGCGATGCTGTTGCCGAAGTGGAGCAACTGATTGCCAAAACTGTCGCGGATGAGCTCGAAAGTCCAGAGGCTGCGCTGACGCCCGAACAGGATGCCAGCTTAGACCTGGTCAACGATAAATTTCAACGCTTGAATCTCTTCTTCGAGCAGGAGGACAAGGTGGATCCCAATGAAGTCGTCTCTCGTCAGGAGTACCTGCGTCAGCAGCGCGACAAGATTGTCGAGATCAAGAAACAAACGCGCGCCAAGCAGCTGCAGGATACTGTGGCACGCAGCACGCCCGGAGCACGTCCCAGCTCCGCACAGGTGGCGCAGCAGCTGCTCGAGACGCCGGAGCTGGCGTTGCCGGCAGCGCCAGTCGATGAGGCTGAGAATGCGGCGCTTCAACTGCGACGTACGCTGGCCAAACGGCTGCGCAACGAGGTCGTCGAGCACAATTAGAAAAGCAATTTAAAGAAGCTTTTTTGTTTTCATTTGCTTTTAATTATTATTGCAAGCTTTCAACGAAGTGCGTGTTTTGTGTATTTACCATATTTGCTGACTAGTTTGCTCTCTGGACGGGTACACTCAGAGAAAAACGCAGTTCTAAATTAGTAACATTTTGTGGTCAACAATTTTACATTTTGCAATTTTTATATAACCAAAAGAAAACTTTTTGATAAACGATTCTAAATCTAAAGAATTTTACAATTTGTCATGAATTTGGCAATTTTTGTCGTGATTGTTTTTCTGAGTGTACAGGTTAAATGGTATATAAGGTACTACGCGCGTAAGGAGCCCACACACACACACACACACACCCATATATATAGTAAGTGGTATACATGTGTGCGTGGGCGCTACTTTGATTTGGTTAAGCTTTTTGTCTCATAATCAACACAACAATAATAAATCAAAATAGCGCTTAAAACATGCGCTAAATAATAGTGAAGTATTTAAATTAAATGTTTTGATTATTGCATTAAATTGGTATGCGATCACGCAAGTACGACATTATGGCATCGGTGCCCTTCATCAAGACCTGATGGCGTGGCTGGCGAAATGGATTACCCACCAGTTCCAAGTGACTGCAAGTGGGAATATATACATATATCAAATATATATAGTAAATCAAGAATACTTTCAGCTTACGTAATTTTTGTTAGATTGCCGAGAATTGGAGGTATAAATTCGATATCGTTATTGCGCAAATCGAGGGTGCTTAGGCGTGGCATACCCTTTAATCCATCCACATTTAATGCCTTAATGTGATTCTCGCTGGCAATCAAAATCTCGAGGCCCTGCAACTCATACAATCCCTTTGGCAAGAACTCAAATCTGACAAATTAACGCAACTGTTAATGGTGTATAATTATAATAATGATATAGGAGTAGCTACCGATTATTGGCAATGTTGAGTTCACGCAGCGTGTTCAGCACGCCAAACTCATTGGGCAAGTCCCTGATCTGATTGTTGGACAAATTTAGAAATGTGATGCGAGTGAATTGTGTGATGAACGTCGGCACACTCGCGATGAGATTGTGTGCCAGGACCAGCTCCGTCACCAGATTGCTCATATGCTGCAAACTAAAAGGAACGAAATGGTTTTTATTATGAACAGTGGACGATTCAAGATTAGAATCTCTGAAAAATATTAATTCTTAATTACCCCTGAGGCAGTGATCCTAGCTGATTGCGAGCAAAGTCCACCACATGAACATTCTCCGAGCTGGCCAGTTGAAAGACATGCTCTGGCACATTGGTCAGGTTCTCCAAATTCACAGCTAATGTGCGTGTATGTCGAAGTTTGTATCTATGTAAGATAAATAAATTAATAAACAAAACAAGATGTATAAAAATTAAAGCATTATATGTAAATCGATTGCAGCTTGGAACTTGGTGATACACTACACCCAATGTGGTTGTTCAAAGGATCTTTCTTGCGCTCCCCTCATGGGCACATAGTCGGGAATGTGTTTTCCATTGAAATAGGTTTCCTGGTGATGGGGCAACTGTGAATGCACCATATAAGGATTATCATAGACAAATTGATCCTGCTGCTCGTAGTTCTGTGGCATGTATTGTGGGCTTGGATTAAAGAGTGAAGCGTAGACACCGCATTGCTGTTGCATAAACTGTTGATATTGACACTGACATTGACAGTGGCATGAATGCATATAAGATCCTTTCTGCTGATGGCTGTTGCAGCGTTGAATCATCGTTGCTGCATGAAAATAAATACTTTTTTCCTCCAACTCACCTGTCTGTCATATTGTTGGGCAGATTATTCATTGCTCCTTGACTGCCTGTTGAGGATCTGCTGCTACATGGAACTTCCTCGTCCGCTCCACCCTCCTCCCTGACCTTGGCCTGGGCACGATCGTGCAACGTTTTCAAAATGCGTGCCGTGCCGCATTGTAAAATATCGCGCCGGATTGTCTTGATGGGATTACCGTCCACTTGCAGGCTTATTAAATGAGCCAACGAGGATAAGGTAACAGGCAGCACACTGATGGAATTATTGGTAAGATCCAACCGGTTGAGATTGCGCATCAGACAGATCTCATCAGGCAGCTGTGTGATTTTGTTGTCGCGCAGATCAAAGATTTTTAAATGCGGCAAATTGGCGCAAAGGTCCTGGGGCACGCTCTGCAACAACAATTAATTTCATTATTTCGAGGGTCAGCTAAAGAAAGTAATGACGTCATCAACAATTCCTAACCTCTATAAAATTATTACTGGCATGCAGCTCACTGAGCATCTCATTTCCCTCGAATGTGGGCAGCTCCTTGATGTCATTGTGTTGCACATACAAACACTCCAGCTTCCTTAGCAGGCCCATATCCTCTGGTAGGGCGATCAGATCATTTTTCAAAAGATCCAGTTTTTGTAGAGCTTTTCGCAAAGGCAACATTTACTATATGGTATAGTCCATGTTTTGAGTGTTAACTTACAGCGCATATTGACAATATCGGTTGGCAGTTCCTTGATGTGGTTATTGGCCAACAAAAGCGTTGTTAGACGCACCAGAAAACCAATACCACCTGGCACAGTATTTATGTTATTGTTCCCAGCATCCTTGTGTAAATTGTGTTAGCAGGCATTTGATCAGTTGTTAGGTATTAAGGGAAACGGGTCGAATTAGTTTCAAAGTGGTTATGGTTAAGATTGAAATAAAGCATTGATTAAAATCTATCTTTTTTAAATGTTCAAGTGTGCGAAGTATTTCAAAAGTTGTGGGTGAATTTTTATCAAAAGTGCTGGTTTATTTTTGTTTTTTGAGTAGAATTAGGGTAAAGGATAAAACCTCAATAATATTTTATATATTAATTAGATTATAATTATAATTGATATATTTACATTATTCGAATTACCCGATTTAATTTAAACTAAAATAGTATATAGTATATATATATTACAATCATAAATTTTGTTATAGAAGAAAGGATATCAGGAAGTTAGAATTATTACCGAATGAAAATCAATTTAGGACTCGTTCCAAACGTCCACTGTATTTAGAATAAACAAGTTCTCTAAAGTAATGATTAATTTTAATTTTAATTTCTTATATTGAAATTTAGCAAATATAATTTGAATATTTTTCATTTGTACAAATATTTGCATCACCAGAACCATTATAAAGAAATTTGTTAAATTACTTACCAGGAATTCCAACATATGCAAATTGCTAATATCCGGATTGAGTTCGAGGAATTCATTGTGAGAGATATTTAAATGCCGCAGCTCTGGCAAGCTGTAGAACTCGGCTGGCAATTCACTTAGCTTGTTGTGGCTAAGATTCAATCGCACCAGTTTCTCCAGCTTGCCAATCTCTGGCGGCAGTGAGACTAAAGCGTTGTCATGCAGCTGGAGCACGGTGAGTGTCAGCAGATTCTCAATTTTGGGTGATATGTGCGTCAGAGCATTCGAGCTCAAGTCTAGATTATTAATGGGCACTTGATTCCACCAGGCATCCTCCTCGTTCATGGACAACTTCACCAAGTCGGCCCTCTTGCTATCAGCATCCGCCTCATTAATATCGTACAGGCGCTCGGGAACTGCAATCAACAGAAAAATGAGGATTAGATGAGGTTTGGGTTGTTCGCATAGCATCAACTACTAGGATCTTGGATGGACTGCGTGGCTGGTTCGTCGTCCAGTTCGAGCTCATCGGGATCCTCGCTCTCCAGCTCGTCGCCAGATGATGCCATTTGGAATTCACGGATTTGATAATAGCGTCGCTGTCGCCGATGCGGACCACACATGCAAAACGATGTGAGCTGCTTTTTGCGCGTTTGCCTGGAGGACGCAATCTTGAAGGATGTTTCTGTTCAATCAGTGGAGCGACAACACTTCTGCATGCAGCCAGCGCGGCGCACGAACTAAATGCTAAGCGTGGCGCCAGCAACGCCTAAGTCGGCTTGCGTCATGGGAAATCTGTGGAACCGATGAGGCGTGTAATTTGAACGTTGCCTTCTTTGGTCTTTTCAGGGCCAAGTTCGAGATCGAGAGCGATGGTAATCGTCATCTACATATAGAGAAACCACAAGGCGCTGCTGTCCATGTAGCCGATGCCATGTTCCCCATTGAAACACATTTGTTCGTTTGCTACCGGTTTTATCATGGATTTCCAACGGTACATTTGCTCCGCCGTAACGACTATGTCACAGATAATAACAATTAGAGATGCGAACGGGAAAGATAATGGACGATTTCGCCCATTTCGATCCAGATGCATACACATCCCGTTCACATCCCTAAAAGCAAGCAATATAATTCATATATTTTATACTCACCACGTGCCATTCCCTTGTTGGTCAGATTCAGTGTGCCTGTTTTGCGGGCGAGCTTCCACAGGTTGTTGGACAACACCGCATCATCCTCGTTCTTGGAGCGCTCATGGAACACCGGCTGAAGCGAGTACTTCTGCCGCGGCGTTGGTCCTTGGCGTGTCTTTGCCGAGCCCCGGGGTATTTTGCTTGAGCCACGCTCAGTCATATCGCAGGGACGATGATAGCCGTATTGGGAGGAGTAAGCAAAATCCGAATTAAATTCACCACTGCAGTCCGCAGAACAAACACAATAATTATCACCAAATTGTGTGGGGTTTGCAAAAATGAAATTGTCGCTGTCGTTTTTCCTGTTGCTGGCAAGTCGGACAACAATTCAATAATAAATACATATATATTTTGTTTATAATTTTGTTTTCGGCGTTGCTGTGCGCCGTTCGTCGATTTTGTTGTATGTCAACAACAGCTGATGTGTGCGTGAAGTGTTGCCCAACACTTGCAAATAAAGGTGTGTCTATGCGTTTTTCAACACCTCAAAATAAACGTTTAATTAAACCAAACATAATCTAATTCATAAATCAAAATAAATGAAACCAAACAAATGAAATGAAATCATTTTAAGCTGCTTAAAAATATAGCCTTCCAACATTTTTTTAATAATTTAGTTATAATAAAAAATTAATTTTCAGCTTCAAATTATTAACAAATTGTGGGCTATACTATAACCAAAAATAACTATAATTATAACTATTCTGGCAAAAAGTTTTTTGCATGCCAAAATCATCTTGCAGCTGTGCAAATTTTCAATAATTGAAAACAATTTAAATTCAAACTTAAGATGCCTTAACTGGGGCAACGCTCGAAAAGATGCACCTGACCAGAGCTGATGAATTTAAATTGTTAGATGTAGACTTAGCTTGAGGCTAGCTCACAATTGATACGATCATGAACTTAAGTCCAAAGCAAATGTGTATATTGAACACGTGACGTATGCGCAATTTGTGTGGAGCACTTTATCCGTGGACTATGGTACGGCACAATTATCATGAACGACAAGAATAACAAATTCTTTGTTGTGAGCTGATTGTGTTATTTTATATACAAAATACATTTAAATTGTGTTCATAGATTCGAAAACGTTATTTCAAAGAAGAACAAAATTAAGGTAACAAATTCCAAGTTCTTTTTCTTTGCGTACCACTGTTTCTAGAAGATCACAACCCAGGAGTTGTCTTATATTGTCGAAAACAGGCTGTCTTTGCTGTATAAACATAAATGTAATCGTTTCTTTGTCCAGTGTAGCTTATAAGGAGAAGAAAGTTGTTTTAACTTCAACATTGAGTTGCCATCCATTAAACTTGTTATTGTTGCACGTTGTTTTGTGGCTTCTGCAAGGGATATGAAAAAGAGAATGACGCTTTACTTGGTAGCAAGGTCGAACACTAAAAGTCAGTCAGTAGAATGTATTAAATTTCCACTATTTGCGTTAAGCTTATGCAAAAATGTTAGTTATAGTATTTTGCTCAATTGTCGCGGAAGCGGCAAAAATGCTACTTGTTACACATTTGTTTGTTACTATTCGTCACCAAAGGGTATTATAAATTGTTTATTTTGTTTGGAACACATGGAAGACTGTTTTATTTCATTCTATTAGAATGCATATTTATAAAAATTAAATAAATTATTTTTGAAACAGTCGGTATACTTGTCGGTACTTGAAATTGTTCGTATATTCCTGTAAATCGTTTAGCTGCTAAGGAAACAAATCGTTGAAATATGAGCCTTGGCATTGGCCATATATCATGTAGTTATTAAATGGATGTAGATGTGACCAGGTGGAGTCCCTTCAGCTAGGGTATTTAAATTTCGATCTGCCAAATACAGAGGAAAATTCTTGTTTCTATTGCGACATTTGCTACGAACGTGCTTTGTTCTACGTGGAGGCTTATAAACGACGAACAAACGACTCTGCCGACGATGACTGTCAATCGAAATTATGAATAATACACGGGCAAATCGGCTACTCAGAGGGTCAGTTGCCTACTGTCCCCAATGTGCCCACCCTCACATCAAGAGAACACTCTGCATTTAGTTGACGAGCTGCGAATGAATTGGCTAGCTTGCCAGTTCTCATTTGCATTTCTAGCCGGTCGCTTCAGTTCCGTAGCACTTACTGTCAGACATAAAATTACCTGTGATATCCAGATTTCCTTTCTTTTCTTGGGGTATCTTTCTCTCTCCTTGCCACCCTTGTGTTCCGGCAACAAACTGTTGCAATGTCAGAAAGTGTTTTTAAAAATATTCTTCGTGATTTTTTTGCGGTTAGTTCTACATTAATATATGTGATTTTTATGACAAAATTTGAAAATTACTTTCCGAAAGATGTGTACCTAAATATTTTAATAATTTGATTTTCAAACACAGTCGAACTTTCCTAACTAAACAATGAGAAAGTAGACTTACTAAAATAATGTTCGAGTGAAGTTTTAATTTTATTAACCATTAGTGATAAAAAAAATCTATTTACTCAAAGTGAGCAAAAAACAAAATTTTCTATAGCTTAATAGAAAACAAAACTTAAAGAAACATTTACAAAAAGCTATAAACATAAAGGACTATATTCAGAAAATTCGATAAGGGAAAGCTCCAGTTAGCGTTAAGTTCGATAAGTGTGGAAAATGTTTGGCCTCGTGCCACCTGTTCAAGTTCGATGGGAAAATTTGCAGCTGATGAAATACATGGAATGCGGCAAACAGTGTATTTAACAGCGGATAATCCACATTAAGCCATGACTTAAGTTCAGCTTATTTCTGTTCTGTACACAATGTCAATCAATAGTGCGTTAATCTCGTATCTTTGCCGTAGGTCAAATACGATGAGCAGCGGGCTGATCCGGAGGCAACACGTCTGGATGGCAGTGCTGGCTATTATCCCAATTGTGCCTCGGATGTCTGGCTGCGTTCCTGCGAACGTGAGATTGTTGATCCCATTGAGGGACACTTGAGTGGACATATACCCAGCTGGCTGAATGGGAGTCTGTTGCGCAATGGTCCTGGCAGCTGGAAAGTGGGTGACATGAGCTTCAATCATCTCTTCGATTGTTCGGCTTTGCTGCATCGCTTTGCCATCAAGAATGGACGGGTCACCTATCAGAATCGCTTTGTGGATACACAAACGTTGCAAAAGAATCGCTCAGCTCAACGGATTGTGGTCACGGAATTTGGCACAGCGGCAGTGCCGGATCCGTGTCACTCGATCTTTGACAAATTTGGTGCAATATTTAAGCCGGACAGTGGCAGCGATAACTCCATGATATCTATTTATCCATTTGGTGATCAATATTACACATTTACCGAAACGCCTTTTATGCACAGGTAAACTAAATGTTTTTCTTGCGGAAAATTATTCTTAGAATATTGAAAGTCTTTATCAATATTGTTTTTCTTGAGATATCTAAACAAAACTTATCCATATGAAACTAATATTCATTACCGAAAATTACATTTAATTATTTATTTCTCAATTAAACTTTGTTTGCAGGATAAACCCGTGCACTTTAGCCACTGAGAGTCGTATTTGCACCACGGATTTTGTGGGCGTCGTTAATCACACCTCGCATCCGCATGTGGTGCCCAGCGGCACCGTCTACAATCTGGGCACGAGTATCACAAAATCTGGGCCGGCCTATACGATTATTTGCTTTCCCAACGGCCAGCACATGTTCGAGGATGCACATGTGGTTGCCACACTGCCATGTCGCTGGAAGCTGCATCCTGGATATATGCACACTTTTGGACTGACTGACAATTATTTTGTGATTGTGGAACAGCCGTTGTCAGTGTCGTTGACGGATTACGTCAAATCCCAGCTTAACAATCAGAATTTATCTGGCTGCTTAAAGTGGTACGAGGACAGACCCACACTATTTCATCTCATTGAGCGGGGGAGTGGAAAACTGGTGCAGACCTACGAATCGGAAGCGTTTTTCTATCTACATATTATCAATGCTTACGAGCAGGATGGTCATGTGGTGGTTGATATATGCAGCTACAAAAATCCGGAGATGATCAATTGCATGTATATGGAGGCCATAGCGAATATGCAAACAAATCCCAATTATGCCACTCTCTTTCGCGGTCGTCCTTTGCGTTTTGTCCTGCCACTCGGTGCAGGAGTCGTGGCTACCGGCAAGCGCCGCCTCGTGAAATCCTTGTCCCTGGTGGGTCTAACGGCACCCCCCTCGTCCCGGCTCAAGCACTCCGCTTCGCAATATACGGACATCACCTATATGGCCACAAATGGCAAGCAGGAGAATCCCCAGCAATCCCGCTTTGACGAAGATGCTAGTGTTAATCTGATTACCCTGGAACACTCTAAGGCCGAAGCATATCAGAGTGCAAATGGAATATTCCTACGACCCGAAATGCTCTGCGATTGGGGATGTGAGACGCCAAGGATTTACTATGAATGTTATATGGGCAAAAAATATCGCTACTTTTATGCCATCAGCTCCGATGTGGATGCACATAATCCAGGAACGGTAAGGATCAGAATCTCATTTTGAATCTACCCGCTTGCTAATTATAGATTCTTCTCTTCACAGCTTATCAAAGTGGATGTTGTGACTAAGACGTGCAAGACCTGGTGTGAGGATAACGTCTATCCCAGTGAGCCAATCTTTGTGCCTTCACCTCAGCCACAAAGTGAAGACGATGGCGTCATAATAGCCTCCATGGTAGTTGGAGGACTCAACGATCGTTATGTGGGTTTAATTGTGCTCTGTGCCAAGAGCATGACGGAACTGGGTAGATGTGATTTTCATACAAATGGACCTGTGCCCAAGTGTCTGCATGGCTGGTTTGCGCCAAATACTGTTTAGGATTACACATAGAAAACTAGTTGTTAACTTTTAATTTATTCTTTTTGTATTGGCTTAAGTTCTAGTTGTACTTAAATCTTATTTTCTATTTGAACTTGGGATTTAAGATGTTTGCAATAAACTCTTGCCACTTTCGCTGGAACACTCGATTGATTTTGCGCCTCTCCAGCGATGTGAGCACCGAATACTTGATAGAGTTTAATGCCAGCTGTTTCAAGAAACGCAAATCCGCCTCCACCGGGGCCATGGCCATAAAAGCATAATAGAAATCATAGCTTAGACCCTTTGCACCCCAAACTCCAGGATCATCAGCTGAGATCACAATGGGAAAGTTCTCGGCAATTAGAAAACTCGCGGGGTGATTTCTCAGATCCCAGACGAAACCCAAGACTTGATTGGACAACGGATTCACCTCGATGGCAATATTCCGTTTCTTAATCGTCGACCACAATTGTGGATGTTTGGGTAAAGCGAACCCGTGTCCAATCCGCTTGGTGTTCAACAATATGGCATCCATCATATTCCAATCCGTGCGACCATACCAATCTGAAAGAGTGTTCTTATTAACGGTATTTTTATAAGATATAACAAAAATGGGACTTACTGGTCTCGCCCGCATGGAAGAAATAGTTGGCCGTGCTGGGTAGATCGGAGAATTCTTTTACATACTTTCTTAACATATCTCCGGTATCCTCTTCGCCTATCATATCGAAGCCTATGATAAAGTTTGGTTTTTCAGAGCTGTGGTGGTATGATAAGGAATGAGAAGATTTAAACTTGTTTCAAAGTTGTTGATGAAATTTTAAAAAACTTCAATTAAATCAACATGAAATTGATAAAATATATAAATAAAATATACTTAATTTCCCTTTTGGAAATCGAGTACCAATTGTTGCTTACTGGAGCTTTTTGAAAGTGTGAATATTCTCGGCCATTTTCTCTTCCGATGCCCGATTGCGCTTTGCATAGATGACCTTGAGGCCCACAAAGTCCTGATGCTTGGCCTTGAAATCCTCCACAATGCGCTCCAGCTGATTGGCCACATCCAGCGAGCTATACGTGCGATTATTGTCATCATAAAGCTGTGCTTGGAAAGTAAACTTAGTAGTTTTGATAGATCGGAATTGTTCATTGCCTACTTACAGGCGAAAGCGAGGCTCTTATCTCGGCATAGATGATGTTATCCTCGCACAGCTCCTCCAGCAGACGCTTGTGATAGGCACAGTAGGTGGGTTGATATTTGTACAAGCGATCCACAGTTGTGAAAATATTTTCAAATCGATTCCAAATCTTTCTTCTGTTCGGCAAGAGAGCTGTAAGTTCGCAAGAAAGAATCTACTAATATGTCAATATACACTCTGACTCATATATGTTTTTACATGGGGAAAAATTCATATTTTCTAAGTTCTTTTGCAAAAATATGTATGTAATTATTGACTTATGGCATATGGGTACTTTTTATTTTTCCTTGACACCCCATATGCCAATTGAGCAGGTGGTTCATTAAATGTGATTCATTGACACTGTTATGTTCCTTAAGCTATCCTCTAATGGATCTGATCCAAATTTTTTAGATTTCTTTTCACTATGCTTACTAATAAAATATTTTCCCCAGTCTGGTGGCAAAAATGTACAAAATCCCATACAAAATCTCCATTGTCAAAACAATTCAGCGCCAATGAGTGAAATGGATTATATTTGTATATTAAATTTCACAAGTAGATAAATAAATAAATCTTGTTAATTTTAAAGTTAAGTAGCTTAGAAATATCCATTTAATAGTAGCAAAATAAGAAAATATTCAAAAGTCAATAATTACATACATATTTTTGCAAAAGAACTTAGAAAATATGAATTTTTCCCATGTAAAAACAAATATGCGTCAGAGTGCATATCTCCTGATTAATATAGCTGCATCGGCACAAATCGGAGATTTTATATAAGTCAAGTTTTTTTTATTTTTTTATTTAATTCGATCTTGAAATATTTTCATATTCATTCAGATTGGAAAAAAAAATTTTATTTGAAACTTTTCTGATTTCTTCATTTAAATTTATGCAAATTCATTTGATACTGACACAGAAACATATTCAAAGAACCACTACGAATAAATATAGTCATATATAGTAATTGTGGTAAATTGAGAAATTACTTAGAATTACTAAGAATAATTATAGTTACGCAAAGGAATTCTGATAAAATGAGTAACAATTACTTACATTCTGGATGGTTGCTTTGCATATTGATGTGTTTCTCCAGCTGTCTCTCATATTGTTGACGATCTTCGGCATTAATACGCTCCGTGCACACATTCTGCTCCTCACTGTGGCAATTGGAACTAGCCGTGTCATAGGTGAATATCAGTAATCCATTGATATCACGACAAGTATACAGATTATTGGTGGTGGTTAGATTCGTTATAATCCACTTGGAGCTGACCATTGCGGTGTTATGGCCATGCAGAAAGGCGCCCTTGGGCATCTTTTGTATAATTCGGAAAACTTCGCTCTGTCGCACAAATTGTTTGCCCTGAAAGAAGTGCAAGGCTGGCGGATATTTCTCCGGATGTTTGACACCCTCAGCGATCTCCGCCCGTTTCGCATTCATCAGAATACTGTTGGCTTTCTCCTCATCCGCCGTAAGCCACAAACTGCCACCCAACGAGGCCATTTGTTCAGCTTTCATAATTCGCTCCCGAAGCGTCTCAAAAGCTGAAATACGAATTTTCACTAATCAATGGGAATATCAAATTGAACCGATGCAGAAGGTATTAATTATGTCGTGGGAATTATCAGTCGAAAAATTAGGTCTTGTTTGAACAACTTTTTTGTTTACCAACACTTCCGGACTAAACTCTGATTAACGAGTTTCGTAATGTTCGGTTAAAGAAAGATTTGTTTTGTTTTTTTTTTCTGTTTTGAACCTATGATTTTTTTTTTTTTTTTGTTTTTGAACCTACGTAAATCTATGCCTAGTATATGGCCCACTAGGGACAGCCACAGACACAATAATTTCAGCAGCATTACGCAGTTAAAAAATATATGAATAAAAAAAAAATTCGTTATGTTTTGTATATATATTTATATATATAAATATAAGACGATGCGCGTCGTCTGGCGTTCACTTGCTCACTGATAAAGCCGCTGGCAAATTGTGACTATCAACACTTATGCTCCAAAAAGTCTCCATGATTCCGGTTACTCTCGCCGCTCTGGGCGAGAGATCAGCACCAGCTGTGCCCAGAGTTCAATGTCAGAGATTTGTGCAAATTGTGTAAACTGACCGACGGGGTGCGAAAAATTATATATAGCATATAAGGCTTAGGCCCTGCATAAATCGCGAATGATACACTTTTGTATACCCTACAAATTCACATTTGCATATTTCGAAATTAAGTTCATTTGTGAATTCAAGATTTATAAATTCAATAAAACGAAACAAGATAAAAAATTTTTTTATTATTGTAAATTTTATTTATGTCAGAAAATTGTACATAAAAATAATTTCTCTAAAAATAAAATCATAAAGTTCTTTTCTTATCATGTTTCTCTAATGTTTTATTGCGATATGTATATCTTTTGGGAATTGCCCATATTGCCCTATATATATGTGAATATATGTTATCAGCATTGTTTTGTATAGTTTTAGTGAACAATTTTTTTTGCTGCATATTGTTTACTAACCTAAATTGTTTTGGGGACACTTAAAATTGATACTTGGCATTGAGTGGGATATGTACAAATTTGCCACATTTGAAAAGGGGGCAACACAGAGTAAAATGTGTGCAAAATGGTGTGAAAAAAAAAAAGTGGGATGATGCGAAGGGGTAAATATGGGGGGAGGGGCAATGTAACGAATTAGATTATCATTGTCAAGAGAACAACGTTGGAAAAATAATAAAATAATACATATAATATTATATATAAAGTATAAATACAACATTGAACTAAAAAATGATACAGTTTATAGATAAATTTCATTTGTCAGTGATTTGGTAGCTTTCGAATGGGGTTGAAGCTAAGAAAGATAAGCTGCAAGATATTTTCATTTGCAATGTGAAAATCAGAAGTTAAAGTTGATTTTGAAAAACAAACAATCACATTGCGCAACACAGTTAATTGTAAAATTCCAAAATGGTTATCTTAAATGACTTTGCAAATACTGCTTAAAATATCAAATTATTTCTTATAAATAGCGAATATTACTTTGTTTCAAGCGGGTGACAATTGATGCCTCCAATTACCGTTAAGTACGCATACAATACCATGTACCACTCCCAGTCCCCCCAAAGCGGAATCGGAGCTGGAAGCATCGCTTTTGACTGGGAAACAGCTCATTTCGTATGCGATTAGAAACCAGCTAAGCGCGTCCGCAAACGTCAGTGACAATTTGCCAAGTTTCTCAGAAATACTCTACTCTACCTACGGATACGCTGTAAACTGGGCCAAAATATTCGCCTCAAGAAATAAGATTTGCTTAATTAAAAAAATAAAGATGGAGACATGGTTAAGTTTATTGTTCTGCGATTTTTGTTTAGCATTTGAGTGACCAAGTTTCTGTTAATTTTAAACTATTTGTTATCTGTTTTTTATAATAGTATCATTTTTTCCAAAAACACTACCTCACAACATCTACAAGTAGGGTATTCAAATTAAAAGTAGCATTGGGCGCGTGTCTATTTATTTATTGTCAGTTTTTGATTCACTTGATATGCACAGCCATTCCTCCTCCAGTCAAAAAACCCAGCGAAATGCGCGCTAGTAGAACAAATTTAGCAACAAACAAAAAAAAACCAAAAAAAATAATAAGCAAACAGAAGAGAATCAAAATTAATTGTGAATAATGTGCTTAAGTAATTTTTTAAAAAATTTTTACAATTTGCCACAGTGAATTGATAAAGAGGCAACATTTTGCACAGTTCTCGATGAGCGCTGCTGGCGTGCGGAGCAAAATACTTGACAATACCAAAAAAATTGAACTGGGCTAAGACCGGCTAAAGGAATTATTGGACAAGTCTCAACGTGTCAATTGGGCGAAAGTCAATATTTGTTTAGGCGGCTCGTTAACGTGGCCAAAAATAAATCGAAACTAAGGCCAACACACGTATTTTATTGACTTCATTTGACAAAATGAAGCGTCCGTTGCTGCTGGTGGGACTTCTCCTGGTCAGTCCATTGTACGCCGAACAGAATATCGCATTAAGTAAGATTTAAATTAAGACAGATTATTTATATTTATATATCCTTACAGACATCTTGGTCATATAAAAAATTGTCTCATGGAGAAAACATTATTTGTATTTTTTTTTTTTATCATTATTGCGCAATATACTTAATGACATTTTCTTTTATTTTTTTTTTTTATGACAATGACAAATTTTATAAACATATCTAAAAGGATTCTAAATATCTAAAATATAATTCTGTTTTCTAGGCTATGAAAAAGCACGCCAGGCGGTGCTCAATGCCGAGGAGCAGCTTATGACTGGTGGCCGCACCGAGCTCAGCAATCAGGAATCCAAAGTGGATGATCTCTTCATGCAGTACAAATTGGGCGAGTTGGCGCAAGGATTTCGCAATGCCGAACAAAATGCAGCCGCAATGCATTTCTTCAAGGCGAAACCTTTAATCGATCGCAGTGCAATCTTTAAGTTCCTCCAACAGATGCCCAAGGGGGCGGTGCTCCATTTGCACAACACTGCGGCTGTAAGCTCCAAGTGGGTGGTGCAGAATATGTCGTATATGCCAGGATTATTGCGCTGCACGGATGCCGAGGGGCGCAGCAGATTGACCTTTCGGCGAGCTATCAAGGAGCATGGATGCACATCCCAATATGTCTATGTGGCGGATGAGAGACGCAACTCTATAGATCCGGCGATGTATGATGAGAATTTCGAGAGACTCATTAATTTATATACACCGGTGCCGGAGTGTAAGTAGCGAGGAAATCACTCATCGAAATTCATCGATTCTTCGTATTTCTCTGAGTGTAATCCATTTACTTACCTAATTTTTTCTCCCTGCAGTGGAGCATCCAACAATAACAGTTGTATGGAAGAAGTTTCAGGGCATGTTTGATACCATAACAGATGCTATTTATTATCTGCCCGCTTTTCGCGCTTATCATTGGCAGCTGCTGGAGGAGCTCTATAATGATAATGTCATGTATGCAGAGCTGCGCGTCGGTCTACGGGAGGTGAGTTGAGCCAACGAGCCGATAAAAGTGATGCTTGACTTTACTGTGTAATTCTTGCTACCGCAGTTGTACGACGCCAGCGGACGCACTTTCCCCAAGGAGCAATCGGTGCGGGAGCTGCAATTTTTGAATGAGAAATTTGTGAGACTGCATCCAAACTTTGTGGGCATCAAGGTCATCTATACGGCCTGGCGGGGATATGATATTGATAAAATAAAGGAGATTGTGAAGGAGTTCAAATTATTACTGTAAGCTTTAAAGTTCTTGGTCTGCAGATTTATATCTTAAAGTAATCTTAATCCTTGCCATAGACGAGAATTTCCGCAATTTGTCATTGGCTTTGATCTGGTGGGTCAAGAGGATAATGGTAAGCCGCTCTACCAACACCTGGCGGCATTTAAGGATCTGCCGCCCAGCTCGCGTTTATTTCTGCATGCAGGGGAAACAAGTAAGTAAATTGGAAAAAAAACACGAGGAATAAGTTATCTAAGACCATATATAATTTTAAGATTGGTATAGCGCTTCAACGGACATCAATTTGTTAGATGCTCTGCTGCTCAATACCACAAGGATCGGGCATGCCTTCGCCTTGGTCAAGCATCCCATTCTGATGAATGCTGTAAAAACTCGGGATATAGCTGTGGAGTTGAATCCAATCTCAAATCAGGTGCTGCATCTGGTTTGGGATATGCGTAATCATCCGGGTGCACAATATTTGGCACAGGATATTCCCGTCGTCATCTGCAATGATGATCCGGGCTTCTGGAATGCCAAGGCATTGTCCTATGATTTTTATTATACCATCATGAGCATAGCTCCCAACAATGCCGGCCTTCGTGTGCTTAAAACTCTAGTTTTTAACTCGTTGCGCTACTCGGCGCTGACGGAGAAGGAGCAGAAGAAGGCCTTTCAGATACTAGAGTACAGTTGGACACGTTTTATGGATAAAGTGCTGCAGGGCAAAGTATTTTAAAAATAGATTTTTATCTGAATTTAAATAATGCTTTATAGTTTATGCTTATGTTTTATTAAATACAACAAATTGCTATTAAGACAGCCTTTAATTCCGCATTATAAATTAGATATTAAAAAAAAAAATATTACTAGAAATTGGAATTGACTTTTGAGGTGGATTAGGCTGCTTGAAGCTAACATTTTTACAATCAAATGGATTGAAGTATAACATTATTAAAAGCGCACATGAGCATATAATAATAATATATAAACATTTAATACTAATTTATAAATTTATTTGCTGTGCTGCTGAACAAAACGCTGGCAGCTCTCCAGAATCTGTGCGAACGTCGCATGAAAGCTGCCCATCCCTGGACTCTGCAAATACAAAAAAATGAATTCTTTAAATTTAACAGAAACAGTAATCAAATTTCAAAGAATTTACAAAATATGGATCTGGAATAATCTCATCTTCCTTGCGATTCAAATAGCTGCCCAGGAGTTGGATTTGACATTTTGCTGATGGCTGCAATTGGGAAGCCATTTGCTGCAGCTCCTGAATATTGCTATCGTCCATGCCGAAGATGTAGTCAAAGTCATAGAAATCCTGAGCTGTTATCTGAAAGATTGAACATAATATAAGATCAGGATGCACATAAGTCAATATAAAAATATATATATATATATATATATATATGTATTTACCTGCCGACTGATATGCTTAGTTTTTAGGCCATGCTGCTTCAACAAGTCTTGGGCGCGTCCTTGTGGCAGGTAGCCCACATTCCAATCTCTCAGTCCGGCGCTATCCGTCTCCCAATCGGTCAGCTGCTTTTTAAATATCAGCTGTCTTAAGACCGCCTCCGCCATGGGGGAGCGACAGGTGTTGCCTATCGTAAGAATAAGTGTTGTAATTAGTAATTGTCTCTTCACCCTTTATATTATTCAGTGCCACTTACCCAAGCAAACAAATAAAACTTTCATGCTGTCAAAAAAGACTTCAACAATGCAAAACGAAATGCTGCTAACTGAATTTCACCACAGAAAATCGTGACACGAAATTAAGCAATACTACAGTGGTCGCTCGCAAAAGAAAACGCCTTGGTTAAGTGCGCACAATTTAAATTTCTGCAAATACAAATTATACACTCAAAATTAGTTATGATTTAAAAAAATAAAGTTAAATAGTTCAATTATATAAGCAACCAAATTTTATGTTGTTACTTGCGATCGACTACTGTAAGAATATAAACACAACACAATTAATCGCACACACATTTCAAAACTGGTTTATTATTAATGTTCTAATGTTCAACAACGTGTTACATACAACAACTGTTATTTACCTACTATAATTATTTTTGCAATCGCTGCTCTGCAAACGCTTTACAGGCAATTACGCATTGTTGATAAGCCACTTCAAAGCCCTCAGCGCCTCTTTGCTATAAACAAAATAAAAGATATTACGGTAACTGCAAAAAATAAACAGTTTAACAACACTTACATAGTAGGGATCCTCAATGATGCGTTTCTCTTTGCTCAGGCCAAAATCGCCAAGCAGAAGCAGCTCCGCTTTGGAGCCCTTTGGCGCCAGTCGGCGCAATTCGCTCATATTTTCCTCATCCATGCCAAAAATGTAGTCGAACTCATTAAAATCCTGTTTCGTTATCTGGCGGACAATGTGGGTGTTCTTCAGGTCATGATTCTGCAGTGTGCTCAACGCACGCGGATCTGCCCGATTTCCAACATGCCAAGAGCCAATGGCGGCGCTGTCCACCACAACAGATGTCAGATTCAACTTGACCAAAACATCAGCCATGACAGTTTCAGCGATTGGCGACCGGCAAATGTTGCCTGTGTATGTGAGTGTTGAAGGAAATCAATTAACAAGTTGAGTGTTTTGACCTATTTATAATTTATTACCCAGACAGATCATTAATATCTTTTGTACCATGTTTTTAAAGTAAATAAACACGTTTACTTCTAATTTTGTGTTTGCTTTGTTGCAACTTTCTGTCGTAATTTACTAACACTGGTACACACAGCGAGCTGGCAGCACTAAACACAAACAGCTGTTCGTTAACCCTGCACTGGTGCCAGTAAGTTGATTCCTATGTTATAATTTCACCAGAGCGCGCTTGTTGTAAAAAATTTGAACAAGCACAACTGCACTGCTTGAATATCTTCTCAAAAGGCGCATCACCCATTAACTGCAGGGATAAATCAAATAAATATGTGAGGTGTTTAACTGATCAATTTACTTACATAATAGGGATCATCAATTATGCGTTCACTGGGCTTTAAGCCAAACAAAAAGTCTCCCAGCAGCAACAATTTGGCCTTGCCATAATGCGGCTCCAACGCACGCAACGAAGCCATATTGCTGTGATCCATGGCAAATATATAATCGCATTTTTGAAAATCATCCGCAACGAGACACCTCGCACAACCGTTATACACAATCTTGTGCTGGCCGAGGACACTCAAGACTCGTGGATCTGGAGGTGCGCCCACATGCCACGCTTCTATCGCTGCACTATCCACATGCCACTCGAACTGGAGACCCTTTTCCGCAATTACGGCACGCATCACAGCCTCCGCAATGGGTGAGCGACAAATGTTGTCTAAATAACGTTTGTTTTTGTTTTATTTTTTCATCTTTATGGGAATTAACTATTTTAATATGATTTTATTCTTACCCACGCAAACCATCAGAACATATTTTTGCTTCTGTGTTTTTTTACTCATTCCGCACAATTATTTTATTTTTCCCTTTTTGTGCCACAGTTTTTGTGTGCAGACAATTTTACAGCATTTGATATCGTGTAAAATTATAAATACAAAATGTTTTTAAGGATTTACAAAATGTAAAATGATTGCTAGTTGGCTGACAGACAGTTTGACAATTTGTTTATGTTGATTTAATGTATGTTTTGTAATTTTGTTTTCGAGATTCTCCATAATGCTGTACTGACAATTTACTTATTTTTTTTATTTACTTTTAATTATTTTAAATGTAATCATTTTTTTCTGCCATTTCTACAATTATAGATAATCACAGAAAAGTGTAAAATTGGAAAATATAGAAAAATTCCCTTCCTATACAAATTCAATTTATTCTATATGAACATGTTTTGAAATTAACGTCTGCATTGATTTACGGATAATTGTATCCGTTCTTCACATACTACAGATACAATAAATCTCAAAAAAACCTTAGTTGGAATTGAGTAAGCATTCAAGACTCGTTCTAGGCTTGGGTTCACTTCGAGTATTTCCTGCCCAGATGCAAAGTGTTTTTCGTTACATGGCTCCTTGAGAGGTGTGAATCAAAACACCTCGTTTCTATATTTATATATCGATTCTCAAGTGGCTCTGATTTCGAGGCTTCACACAATTCTTGCATTTCCGGGCTTGCGAGTAATTTTAAAGTGTTGCGAAACCAGTTCAACTATTAACATTTAATTAAAGTAAACTACGGCAAGAGCTCCGTTTCCCATTTCGCACTTCCCATTTTTCCTTTTGGCATTTTCCACTTCCAGTGCCAAAGTTTAGCATGCAAAATGAGGTGATGAGCGCAGGATACCCATGAATATGCATTAGGCTGCAGATTGCCAGGACCTCGGCACTTTTTTTTAATGACTTTTCAAAAACTATCTCCACACCCCACCTTGGGCTTCCTCTTGAGTGGGCAGCCGGTCAAAGTGCAGTTTGGCGCTTAAAGCTGCTGTTTGCCGCACAGGTTGAGAGTTCGTCTGCCTCAAAGAAGAGCACCAACAGCTGCTTGCTGGCACGGCAGCCTTCTGTTGCAAGTACAAACTAAGTTTTATGCAAATTTCACAGAACAACAAGATAAACAAAAAGCCAGATATACATCAACTATGCCAAGTTTTGAGCTTCATGTTATGTTTTATAACCCGTTCCCCATTCAAATTGGCTTCAAGGCACATTGTAAAGTTGTTCAGATGACTTATTAATTGCTCGTCTGTCGATTTCCAAGTTGGAAAAGTTAGTAATTTTAGAAAACTAAATTTCGGTATGTACACAAAAATAATTAGGAGTGGAAGTTTAAAGATCGAAATACATTTTAAACCAAAGCAGCTTATCTTACTATTCAGGAAAGTACATTTTCTGAAATTTTAAATTTTAGCTTCTTAAAGCCAAAGAATTTCATTAGCTTTTCAGACTTTTGTGTATTTAAGATTTCAGCCATAAATTCATTCAATTATTAATTCAATTAATTATTAATTTGAAAGTAACGGGCTTACCTTGCATAATGGATGATAATAGAAAAATTTATAAGAAATAGAAAAAACTACTTTTTAATTTTAAAACATTTTTTTCGTTTGTACAAAATTTTTTTTTAATGTTCTCAATTTTTAAAATATCGATCCGATTTCTTTCTGATCGTATGTATATAAAAGTGTTAGTTGCAAATTAATAGAACAACTCTTGTCTTGCCAAAATACCATCAAAATCAAATCTAAATCAAATTTACATAAGCTACGCCAATTGAAAGCTGTGATATATTCAAGATCTGCCAATCTTCACTAGAATCACTCTTACTTAAAGTAGTTGTTGCTCTTGCTTTATTTTTGGTGGTGCGTTTGCTGGAGAGGTAGAAGCAGTTGAAGAAGGTTCAAAGAGGGGCTTCAAAGTGAGCTTGTCTTAGTGCAGACAGGAAAAATAAAGCGCTCTTCTTCTTCTACTCGTCAGGCAGAGAGACAGACAGACAGACTGGCGGACGGGCTATGCAAATTGTGTTGTCACTGGCAGGCGGCGGCAGCAGTTGCTGCAGTGCGTCCTCAACTGGCAATTGACAATTGTTCAAAAAATGCAAATGGAAAATGCAGAGACACATGCAACAACAACAACAAGAACAACAAGAACAACATATAGTAATAACTCATGCATATGCGCTGAGCGGTAATGTTAAAGGCGTTGACATTGCCATAGCAATGTCAGTGCGAGGATGTCTGCATTTTAGATAAGATGCATATGAAGATAAACCTAAAGGCAGCTGTGCATTCATTATCAACAGTCAGTGCAAATACGAATGTACCAACAGCAACAGGAACAAATGAGGCAGAAAGCAAACAACTACAGTAACAACAACTGATAAAAGCTACAACATTCTGACTTGACAGTTATGGCCAAATGGGCAAAATCTTCTATAAAATATGACAGCAGCCATTTTGCAAATTGCCAACAGATATATAATAGATATAGTATATACACATACTAACTGCCAGCCTGTCGTTATTTCTAATATCTGACTAGCTGTACAGATGTTTGCATCGCTGCTATCTCTTCGCTGGCAGCTTCATCAAATATTTAGCATCAGACATTTGTACATATTGTAAAATGTAAATACGAAACGGACGTCGAAGTGGTGGGAATATATGTATATATGTATGTGTGTATCTGTGTGTGCATACCTCCATGAGTGTATGTATGTATGTGTAAATAGAAACTACCCTCTTTATATGCTGCTGCTGCTGGGGGGTGTGGGTGTTCGCAGCAGTGCCAATGACCAAGAACAGCAATACTCAAGCCAAAAGCAAAAGCAAAAACAAAAACAAAAGCAAAAATAAAAGCAAAAACAAAAGCAAAAGCATCGCCAGCCAAAAAGCCGGCAACAACAAACGGCCAGCGACAGCAGAAACAATGCCAGCAGAGATGCCAGCAACAATTTGGATGCATCTCTGTTCAGGTGCGATGCCAACTAGCTGAGGGTTTGATGAGAAAAATTTTAAAATACCAAAATACACTTAAAGTGCGCAGATTGCAAGTGATATCTGAAGATTAAAATATATTATTAATATTAATCACAATTAATAATTAATAAATATCACAATTCTCTCGTTGAAAGATCAACTTTCACAAATTCCACAAACTACAGACAATATTAGTATATATAAAATATAAAAATATATGTAACAGTAAAAAAATTAATATTATTGTATACAGAATTCTTTTGTTTCTTGTTCTTAGCAAAAGAAGTTATACTCAAAAAATATTTATTATATTTGACTGTTAACACATACTTAGTTGAAAATACTAAAAAGTGGGATTAATCTATAGTATAATCTATAGAATATCCGCATGAAGAATATTCCGTTAAGAAACCTGATGCATCAATTTTTTTTTAAGCAAGTGTGGATGCAATGACAAAATTAAGGAGTATTGTAATAACGAAAACTCTTAATTTTTAATATACAATGTAAGTCACTTCATAATTATTATCTAGCTTTCATTTAGAAAATACTCCTCGAAAAATTCGAATTTTGGTTTTGCTACACATTTACGGCGCACTTGGCGTAAAGTAAAGCAGTAACTTTATGACATATAATAATGCCAAATATACAAATACAATAGACGACAGCAACATGTGTAATAAAAGAGCACATTGCATTCAATAACATTCTCATTGCAAGCAACTTCACTTGAAATAGATCATAAAAAATCACACTCACACATGTGGGCCCAACAACATAACAAGTCCGCTCCTGTGTGTGTGTGGCTGCTTGCTAGCGCCGAGTGCATGTGTCTGCGTGCATTTATCTCGTTTCGACTTGTTATGTTGCTTGACTGTTTGTCGACAGCGACGCCAGCGGCGACAGCGACCGAGCGGCATCGGCAGCGGCAGAGACAGCAGCGTTTCAGAAACTTGTTTTCAACGTAGTTGGGTTTAGTTTACTTTGAGACGGCAACGCAGGTGGACGTGCGAGACACACGACTAACGACAGAAAACGAACGTGAAACGGGCGCGTCAAGAATCGAGAAACGTAGCGCGGCGTTTTAAAAAAAATATATGCAAACAAACACACGCACACAATAGCAACTACAACAACAAGTGAAGCGACCGCTTGGTTTTCATGACGCGTTGGTAACGCGTCAGGTAGTTTTTTCCGAAATTAAAATTATCGTTTATTATTATTATTATTACTATTGTTGTTGTGCTTGTCGGTCAACGTTTTTTTTCGTGCGTTCTGTTCAAAAGTCCAAGCGAGCGTGTAAATGTTTGTTAACAACTACAAAATACATAAACAACAACAACAACAACGACAACAACAAGAGAAGAAAGTGCAGCTTCCCAAATAGAAGCGATTAACGGATACGTGTTTCCACCTTTTGGGATTACTCATCTTTGGACAGGAGCAACGAACCACAAACGACGACATTTTCACTGTCGCCTGTGGTCTGCAACGGATCTGCCGTCTCTCTCTCTCTCTGTCTGTCTTTCTCTGTCTCTCTACACGAAATCGAAAACCAGTATCTGGAGCCAATGTATCTGTAAGATACAACAAAAACCAAAAAAAAAAAGAAAGATAAATAATAAAATAAAAAAAAGCACCAGCGCATATTGGAATTTACTTAACACAGCAGCGAACAGTCTATTGGAATTGTACTTGCTTTAACTGGGCATATTTCTTCTGGTTTTAGGTAAGTACGAAATAACAGGCGGCGGCGCCTTTTTCCTGGAATTATAACACATGGGTTTTTCCAACCCTCGATCGGCTAATGATGTAGCTGACCCTTGCTGCTGCACACGTCTGCTACCTGTTTTCCAAAAAAAAAGAAAAGAAAAATAAAAATTCCCGCTGACCTTTTCGAGGCTAAGATTTCACCGCATATATCGAAATGCTATTTTTAAACTACAACTCGAACTCCAACTCCAACTCCAGCTACGAACTCCCAATTCCAAACACTCAGATCGCCCAGTCTCAGATCGCAGTCCTCGGCTTACGTTTGTGCGTTTTTCTTAGCCACAGACAAGACTCTTGTCTTGGAGCCGGTTTTTACCTTGGCCAACAACAACAGCAGCAGCAGCAACAGCAACAGCAACAAAAATTCAATTTCTACTGGCTGAGTGAGTTTTGAGCTGTGATGAAGAACCTCAGCAGTCGCCACATCATTGGAGGCATCGTCGTCGACTTCTGCCACAGACTGCGACTCAGGCTTCAGATTCAGCTTCAGCTTCAGCTTCTTCGCGTCGCATCTTTTCAAGCAGGTTTCTTGTATTCTGTTGTTGTTTTTGTTGTTGTTGTTGCTGGTGTTTTCTTCTGCTTTTCGTTTTCGTTTTATACTACTTACAATATTTTGTGGCCAAGATTTATTTTTATGTTGTTGTTGCTGAATTCTTGTTTGTATACCCTTGCTGGAGGCTTTATAAATATGTCAAGAAATGTGTGACGCTTTAGGGCATAGATTACAATTGAATATAGATAAAATTAAATATATATATGTGAAAAGAATTGATGTAAAAATTAGTAAAAGTAAAAGAGTAAAAATCTTGAATATGTAGTTCTTTTATTTTTAAATACTTTTGTTTTATAAATGAACATATAGAACTATACAAATTGAAACCAACCCTGAAACTAAACGCTGAAAAAGATACTTATATCATACATAATTTTACAAGTGTATTCAAAGTTCGTCAGCTGCTTAGCTAACTGTACATTCTTGTCTTATATTCGTATACTATTTGATTTTTTGTTGTTGGAATTTTGTTGGCCAAGTAGGTGCATGGCCTTATTTACCCAGTTTTTGAAAACGGCTATTGGCGATTTCGTTTTTGTGCTGATTCATAATTTTGTTTTGGAATATTTTAGTCAAATATGCCAGACATATGCGATCGAGTTTCGAGCGGACGACACACCCATAAAAAAAATAAAAAAAAAGACTTAAATTAAAAAAAAGTCAGAAACTGTAGCTAAAAATGTTCATTACCAGCATTTGAGTCACTGCTGAACAATGTGACCAGCAACGCTTGGCAGGCATGACCGGATTATGGCCGGAACAAAACAATGCAAAACATAAAATGCAAAACTTGTTGCTAAACAGCAACAACAAAATCAACAACAGCAACAGCAGCAGCCACTAACGAACAAATAAAATGCTTTTAAAAAAAGAGTCGTTTGTCTGCCATGTGCCTGACCAGGTGAGGCCCGCATTTCGTTGTTGTGATTGTTGTTATTGTTTTTGTTATTGTTGTTCCTGTTGCTGTTCAAGTGAATAAAGCGGCTTACAGCCAAGGCAAAAATGTTAGCACAAAACTTGGAGCAACTGTGTCAGCAGTCTGCAGTCGTATGAGTATTAAGCACACAGCTTTAAGATTAACCCAGTCTTGACCGTAGTCCGCCAAAGAAGATGCCCTCCCAAAGAAGATGTCTAGCAGCGTTTAAGTATAATTAAAGCCGACAGTCGTCCGCATAAAAACCTAGAATACCACCTAATCATGTGAGAGTAATGAGAGAAACAGAGAGAGGGAGATAGAGAAAGGGAGAGAGAAAGGAGAAGGGCGGCAACTAATTAAAGCTGTGCCATTTCTGTCAGCTGCGTGGCCAATTCAATCTAAAAATAGGAACAAGTTAGAGTACTTTAGTAAAGGACTAGTAAATACCCAGCACTAATAGACAATCTTTAAAGATAAATATTTATAAATAAGGAGATACATTATTTAAATTAAAGATACCCCGCAATAATGAACTTTTACTTATTAATACAATTCATTAAATAATGCTGTTCAAATAGAAAGATAAGAGAACACAAGTTGTATATCGATAATTATCGATATGTGTAATTGGCAGAGTTATCGATTAAATCTACTCAGACCCACATACATTTCAAGTTTCAGCTTTCTATATATCTATTTATGTAGAGATCGGCACTGCCCATGACTCTGATCCAGAATAAACTCATTTCACGAGGTCTCCCTTGTTACATACATTCGCTCAGCTTCATTATACCCACTATTTATTACCCACACTTTGAATGGGCACACTTTTGACACTTTCGCTTCGAGGCAGCTGTGAAATTAACTCCAGGCAAAATTATTTTTTTTTTTTTTGTTGCAAGCACTCGCTCAATTTATTCGCATGCTTTAATGTTGACCGTTGCATGTTTTTATTTATAAAGAGAGAGTGAGACAGAGAGATAGAGAAAGAGAAAGAGAGAGAGCGAGAAGGAGAGGAAGAGTGGTGTGGGAATGTGTAGATCTATGTTAGACATCCTCCTGGCTGCGACTCACACATCGAGATACGTTCCGCTTGAATTTCGCATAATCTTCGCGAAACTCCTTGGCCGCATCCACATTTGCAGCCGACTCGTCATTGGGATCAGCCAGCATGGAGATCACTGAGATCAATATTGTCTCCACAGTGTGCACCGGTAGCCAGCGCTCCTCGGCCTTCTCATAACCAAATTTATCATCGCCAGGCTCATGGAGTATCGAGATGCACACATCGCCATTCTTCTCAATATTGGGATGCCAGATTTCTGTGATGAATTTCATGTGAGGCGGTCGCAGCGGGTACTCCTTGGGAAAGGTCAGATGCGCCTTGAAGCAGCCGCCCTCGTATTCGGTATCCATTGGCCCAAGGATGACCACTTCCCATTTGAAGAGATCATCGTCGTTGATCAAACCGGCAGAGAAACCAGTGACGGGATTGTGATGCAGTTCAGCCAGTTGACGCTTCAGCAACAGCGATGCTTGCATTTCAGACATGTTTCGGGCTTTTAATATTTATAGAAAATTTTGAAATTTTCCAAAAAAGTTTTTTTTTTTTGTTTTTTTTTTTTTTAAATTTATATACCCTTTTGTCCGGGCTGAACGCTACGGCCAAGCAGCATCGACAATTCTAAGTCCCTAAGCTCTGATTGTATATTCAGTTGTAGACAGTTTTGGCAAGGGCAACTAAGTGTTAAAAAAAGGCTATAAAAAAATATATATATTATATTTATAAAAATAAATATGAAAAAAGGTACAACATTTTAAGTTTTTAAGAAATCCAAAAATGATTTTTTTTGCCAACGTTTACGGATAAAAATATAACTGACAAAAATATGTTAATTCCTTAAAATTATATTTTATACTGTATTTAAGAGCTTAAAAAATATTTCGCTTTTTTATATTGCATATGTTTAAAACGTAATTAAAATTTATTTAATTATTTTACCAATATTTTTCGGCCATAATCACTCAACAGAGATGAGAAATTTCCTGTGGTAATTTAAGGGCTAAAATAAATTGTTAATATTATTTCTATTAAATTTTAAGTTTTGCAACACTCTAAGATAAACAACCGTTACCAAAGTGACAAATAAGTTGGCTTAAAAGCTCTCAGTTTTAACTTAAAGCATAATTCGTAATCTTCTTGGCTTTGTTTTATATGCCATTAAATGTTTGAGTTGCAGCCGCTTTTCTTGGATGCATTTTCGCCAGAAAAGTCATTTGAAATGCCTCTTAACTGCTTCAGCCATTAGTCATATGTTAGTTTTTAGGCATTTTGCTGGTCTAGACCAAAAAACCACAAGTTTGCCATTCCTAAGCAACACACACACAGAGTGTGCGTGTGTGAATTTGAATTATGAATGCTGCCACATTGTTGCAACTGCGTTTTTGTGCTGTTGTTGTTGTTGTTGCCTTTTGGGGTTTTGTAATTGTGCGCAATTGTTGGCACAGACTTTCAGTCCAACTGCACACATACATAGATATACATATATATACATAGATACGTGCTCATATGCCACATTTGTATCTCATTCTCATGCTTTTCACACAATCTGCGGCATTTTCCATTTTCTTTTTTTTTTTTTTGGTTTTGCCAATTGCATTTTGCATTTTCTGCTGCCATTTGGAAATTGGCAGCCCTATCCCCCCACTCCTATTCCCCTTCCCTTTATATATTTATGTATATGTTGCATGACTATCACAAACTGAAATTATGTTGCCGCAAATGTGTGAATTGTTTAATGTGTTGTTAGCCAGTTTTGCCAGTTGGGCCCATTTTCATGCTATTTGCCCGTTGCCGGTTTTTCAAGTTTTTCGCGTTGCAAATTTTCACCAAAAAATTCCATGTAGCTTGCATGTGTGTGTGTTGTGTGTGTGCAGTTTTAATAATATTTACCTGCCAACATCAACAACATGTTCAAATGCCAAGGAGAGAGTCGACCCCACATCAGCCAGAACAACATGATACTGCTGAGAGCAGAGAGAACTATCTAAATCTTAGAACTAATAGGCGCACATGTATCTTTAAGATACTTCTGCAACGGCACCCGTTAAACATGTTTGGCCACAGCACAAGACTGGCAGCTGCTGTTGCAGTTGTTGTTGTTGTTGTTGCCGTTGGTGTTGCTGTCACTGATCTGACGACCCGTGGCATGCCCATTTAAGTGCCACATGTTCGGCACAAGCCAACAACAAATTATAAACAATGTGCTGCAAGCAACACGCTGCACAGAGAACTCAAATTTCCATTTCATTAAAGTGTCGTGCGACCAAAAAAAAAAGGTTGTGATGATAAAAACGACATTAAGTTTAATTGATTTTCATATAATCAACTTTAATGCGCCCACACACACCACCATATACACTCAGAAAAAAAATTTATGATATTCAAATCAAATTCGATCAGATTTTAGACAAAAGAAGGTCTTTCCTATTTCAAGGAGTGTTTTTTTGAAAAGCTGCAATTTGTCAATATAAAACTGTTTCAGAAAAAAATGTATTCAATTTATCTTCTTAAAAAAATTTTACTCAAATTCATAAACAATCCCGTTATCTTCTACAAATAATCTTATTTATAAGACTTTTAACGGTTGAATTCTTATTCAAAAATGATTTTTACTTATTTCAGTTCGTAAACTGATCATTAGAATGTAGGAACTAATTTATTTACACTTAAATCACAAAATTATTTATAATAATTATTTCCTACTTGTCTCAAGTATTTTTGATCAAAAATAAAAAAAATTGCATTCGAATTTCAAATCAATAAACATTTTTACTGATTACTTATTATTTTAAAAATATAAAAATCACTAACACAGTTGTGCTTGAATTTAGAATATTTATTTTCTCAGTGTACTCCATTGACAGTTACGTCCAGAGATCTTTGCTTATCCGAGTGGTGTTTTTTTTTTGTTTTTTTTTTTTTTGGTGGGCGTGCAACTCTCATGCGACAATTGCATTTCCGGCGTATCATGCGATTTTGGTCTACCGGTTCCCTGGGGCACTGAAGCTCCGAGGCCCACGCTCTTGAACTCTATTAACAGTCTGTCTGTCTGTCTGTCTGTCTGACTGCTCAAGTGTTGAAATTTTGGACTGTTTGGTTTTCATTTCCATTTGTTTTTTTTTTTTTTTTTTTTGGTTAGCAGGTGCATCGTTCAGTCGTCGCTGTTGGGTGCCCCACGCTGCTGCGTGCCACAAATTGCTTGCTCATGTTGCCGACTTATCCAGCTGCCAGCTGTCGTTGTCGATCAATTGGAATTGATTGTGCTCTCTTTTCCAAGTTCTCCCTCTCAGTCTAGCCCTCATAGTCTCTCTCTCTCTCTCTTTGTTCTCTCATTGGTGGTTAGTTACAAAAGTGTCTGGCTTTTAACAATGCTGGTGGCAGGAACCTACCTGTTCCGATCAATACTTATGTAATTTAATTTTTGAAAAAAAAAATAATATTATTCCCATAGCAACAGCTGTGTTTAATTTGCTGCTCATTAAAAAAAAAATACTGCCCATAATAAATCAATTTTTATTGTGCTCTTTAAGTAAACATTTATATAATAAAGTTGCACATTAACGAAAATCAAATAAAATATGAAATAACAAACGCTTTTCTAATATTTTCCGCCACGTCAGAGACGCCGCAAAAAGTATTAATAAATTTTGACTTTATTTTCTTTCATTATCTTTGGGCACTTCTTATAAATGTGAGTTGACAAAAAAATTAACTTGATTTTACATCCTAAAGCCAGTAATGAAACAAAGTCTGCAGCTTTAAATGGCTTGTAATGTTTGTTAATTTAAGAAGTTAACAGTTGTTTAGAAGGGCTGTGCGAAAAGCTATTTGGTAATGGCCAACATTACATTATTTTTGGTAGCAGGTAGCGCTTCTCATCAGACTTGAGACTTTAGCGAGTGACCAACAAAATTTGCTCGTTTATTTGAACTCTGAGTTTTTCAGAGAAAATCGCATTGAAAAGTTGTTCATTGTTTATTGTATTTTCTTTGGACTGCTGCTGACCAACTTTCATGAAACTCAAAATGCGAAAAGAAATGCGAGCGTGCAGTGAAAAACTAAAAAAAAATTCTGCTGCAAGTTGCACATAAAAATTAGAACATTAAAATGAAAATGTGCAACACAAAACCTTGCAACGCGCGCAGCACTTTTTAATGTGTTTTATGCGTTTTGCACATTTTTATAATTGGGTAGGGGAGGTGGAGGAGGAGGAGGAGTAGCACTCCATGGAGGCGGACGTCAAGTACCCAAGTTGAAACTCTGGAGTTGCAGTTCTAGTTGGAGCTGGAGCTGGAGCTGGAGATTCAGTTCCGCTGATGTGCACTCATGTGCACTGAATGCGAAAAAGTGTAGTCTGCGCTGAAATGCGATATTACTGTATATATATATATATATATAAATGTTTCGATATGACCTGTATCATTAAATAAAAAAACAGAGAGCTGGGTATCTTAGCTGTTTGCAAATAAACGCATTTCGATAGTTGTGAAAGTTGTTAGCAGTTATGAAATATGATATTTCCCACCTTCCCTAGTTGTATCAATATTACACAATATCCAAGGCAAAGTGCGCTTTGTGATTGATATTTTTTGAAAAATACACTTTTGAATTCACTTTATTAACTTGGGTAAATAAACATTAAGTTGAGCTAAGTTTGGTTAACTAATGTCTGCGAATTGCGTTGATTATGTTTATTTAATTGGTGCTTATTTTAAGATTAAGTAAATATTTGTTGGCAAAAACAATCTTAGAATACTCACCGGTCTACTGACGGGACACTGTAGACTAAGAAGTCACCTAGCCAAGCTAGGTATAATTAGTAGCGGACTCTGCAGGTTGTGTGAAGGCGAGGAGCAATCCTCAATGCACATCCTAACAGAGTGTGTCGCCTTAGCGAGGAAAAGATGTAACATCCTAGGGATGCATGTCATGGTAAACAATGACATAGTAGCCCTCAACCCAATAAAGATTCTAGCATTTGTGCAGGAGCTTGGGTTGATGGAGGAGCTTTAAGCCCGGAAGGGGGCACAATAGATCTATCAGGTCGCAGTGCACACATCCCCAACCTAATAATACAAATAAAATATTTTGTTGATTGAAATACGAGGAACTCCTTTAAATTAGACAATATTTTAATCAATAGCCAGAACATAACATTATAGCTCTGGAAATATACTTACTTAAGATGATGGGAATAAATCTTTATCTAAAAATACAAGAATTCCCTTATAGTTTTTTTTTGTATTTGATGGGTATTTCATAGTTAGTCATGTAATTATTTTCCTACGAATTGTAATTATTATTTTGATTACAAACCTTACCTTTTTGGCCAGCAGCAATGTGCGGCAAGCATTGAAATTCAGTTGCAATGAAAAAAGGCTTTGGAAGCTCTTCAGAATTGGTGCACAGACAAAAGTCTCCCGGTCGTCTTTGTCGTCATCGTGGGCTTTATGGCCGTCGGTGTGGTCCGTAATGCACGTTTCCGTCAACGGTGCTCCAGTTAAGTTTTTTTCCTTTATCTTTTTTCTTTTTTCTTTATTTTTGTTTTTTTCTTTTCCAACGGGGCCGCGTTTATAAACTCATTTTGTTTTTCACGCATGCGGCTTTAAAGTAATTTCTCTGCTCGAAGTCTGGGTCAGTTAACAACTCAATTTGTCCTTTAACGGTTTCTGTTGCCAGCTTTACGTAATTGAGGTTGCAGCATTCTCGAGTATTCCGTAATAGTAGTAAGCCACCTTGGAACCTAGCCAAATGCACTGCTAGACATCGTGCTTAAAGTTCATTTACTTTTCGACGAAAGAAAACTATATGAAGAAAAACCCCGGAAAGAACCAGACTAGAAATGAGCAAAAGCGCACAAATGCCATTTGTAGTTGTTGTTTCTTGTGTTTTTTTTTGTTATTGTTAATTTTTTTTTATTTTATTTGTTTTTTATTTCTTTTCATTGGATTTCTTTGTTTGTCTCTTTTTTTTTGTTTTCATATTTTGCCAGACCATTTCATTTTAAAAACGCTTCGTCTGGCGTTTTTTTTGTGGTCTTCTGCTTTTCTTTGGGGCGGGCTTGAAAAATCCAAGCTTGGCCCAAAAAGTGCTTATTAAATTTAATGACAGCACGTTTGCTTGCGAAAAGCGTTTCGACTCCACTATTTTGTTATGCTTCTATTTTTTTTTTCCTTTACGAACTTTTTGTTGAACCTTAACTTGTAGCTGATTTTTTAATGTCTCTTTTTTTCGGCGTTTATTGTGGGCCGAGGCGCATTGGGCCATAATCGCATTGGGGCCATAATGGCACAGTCTTCACATTTAATTACGTGGCATGGCCCTCTAAATGAACGCATATTTCAGCGTCAATTGCAATTGTTACCACATTTTTTCTGAGTGTATTGTGCGCCAGTTACTTTATGTGTTAGTTTTTTGATGGTTATTTTATTACCGTGTCCAAATGACAGTCGCTATTTAATATAATTAAATGAAAACCCCTTTGTTATGCCAGGAAATTGGCTTTAATCTTTAAATTTTTTTTATTTTAATTTAAAAAAATAGTTGTTGAAATAGATTTCTTGCATGATTTTGAACATTATATTTAATTCTATGTTGGTTTCTTTAAATTGAAGCCAAGCGATAAGTCAAGGTTCGAGCCAAAAGTCAGGTAAACTGAACCAATGACTGAATTTTCGTTTCAGCCTTGATTTAAAATAGATAACTGCTCAGACCAGCCCACAGATAATTATCTAGCCAATTAGCTTATATAAAGTATTTCCATGCAGCAGTTGCAACTTTCCGATTCATTTATGCTCATGGCAAAGTGTCGCTGTTTGTATAAAATTCGGTTTTCATAATTATAGACCACAATCGCATAGTGGCTCGTCTCTTGGCCAGTTAACACAGACAGTGAAAGTAATTTAAAAATTTAAATTAATGCTCTCATCAACGATCAGCATGGGACAGAAGGAAAGGGGCCCTTTGAGCATTTAGACCCCGCAGGTTATGTGTCGGCAATTTGCAATTTCCCTGCAGAAAAGTAAAAAAAAAAACAACAGAAAAATAACCGCAAAAACAGAGACAGGATGGGGGGAAGAAGTGGAGGAGGAGAAGCCCCATCAGAGACACGGCTGACTTGGTTATTATTCAACTGGTTTCTTAGTATGCCAAAGATGCATTACACTCGACTCGCTGGCGTTGGTGGGTTGAGGTTTTGAATCTTTATTGCCCGCTCTCGTTGAACTTCGAGCAACCAAACAAAACAAAAAACAAAACACAACAAAACAAAACAAAGCGAAAAAAGTGAAATTCACTTTCAGTGTACAAAGTTAATGAACTAAACAACCAGAGCTCTGCCAGGGAGCAGAGCAGAGCAGAGGCGAGCAGATCAGCACCAGCAAAATACGCCCAACAGGAAGCTACATTTGGTAACATTAGCACAGTCTGAAGCAAGAAAAAAAAAATAAATAAAAAAATAATAACAAAAAAAAAAAAACAAACTATGCTAATTTCTTCTTCTGGTTTCCCAGCAGCGTCAACTTTATGATATGAATTCATTTCACGGAAGGGGTTTTCTAGCTGCACACTTGGCCAGTGAGTTGGAATTGCTGTCAAGATTTGTTTGCGTGTCCACAAATTGTTGTCTTTCATTCACACAATTACAGACAGTCACTATTTGCATTTGTAGTTACACAGCAAAAAAATAATAATGATAATAAATGAATAATGAAGAAATCAGAGGTTTCGTGCAGAAAAGATTACTCTATTTAACAAATTTGTTTATATTTGTAGCATCTTTAAAGACTAAGTCGGATTGACTCATTACATTCAAGATTTTCAAGAGCACTTTCAAATTTAGGGAATTATTTAGATACAGAAGTTTCAAGAAAAGTATTACACAAATCAAGCTTGAAGTTTTTAGGACGACTTTAATATAATATCCCTTATTTATTTCCCAACATTTTTTCCCGTGTCCTGAATTCCCTATTTCTCTTCGCAAATGTAAATTCAACTTGTTTTCGGTAGGGTCTGAAATTCTATATTAAATTAAGTTGTCTTTCCTTAAAATCTAAGTTTTCTTTCAAGATTTTCATGTATTATTACATTATTATATTATTACTATTATTTATTATTATTATTATTATTATTATTATTATTATTATTATAATCAATCAATCTTTATTTATTTTGAGAATTCTTTGGATGATAAAGTTTCAACAAAAATATTCCACGAATAAAATTTGAAGTTCTTAGATGGACTTGGATGAAAATATAGTCTAAGGTCCCACATTTTTTTTCTGTGTACCTTTCCTTAACCCTTGTTGCCCTCCCTTACAAGGGCAGTCGAGCATTTCGGTCGTCCACCTGTTAACAATTAAGAGTGTCGAGCCCTTGGTCAATGCCTCCTGCAACTCCGACAGTTCCTAGAGAATGCTTCCCCCCCCTCTTGCACTTTGCACTAATTAAGTTTCTTTTGACAAATGCCCATTCAGCACACAAACCGCCGTCTCAGTTTCGTCTTTCCAATTAGCATTTTAATATATAAAACACAAAAAGTGGACAATGCTGTAGATCGTAGGCCCAAACAACATTGTTTGGCCATAAATTATTCAGAACTCGGCATCGTTGCTTTCATTTGTGTCTGTGTTTGTTTTTTCAATGTGACGCTGCAAACGGCTGAGACGAAGGCTAAAACTGAAACTGAGGTCTCAACGGTCTCGTAAGCCCTGTGGGAATGTCTCGTCTCGAAGAAGTCATAAAAATAACAGTTGAGCGGAAATCAACACTGATACGTACCTCTTAAAAGGCGCCCATTCGAGTGGAGTGGAGTATCCGACTTGGTTAACATTGACTGGCTCTTTGTTTTTGTTTTTTTTTCTTAGCCACTTTAAAATGCTGTGAATTTTGATGAGATGCGTCGGATGAGATTTGAGCGGCAATTGAGCTATTCACTGTCAGGTGCGTTTACCTAAAAGCTGATTATCTTGCCCCACATAGCCAGCCGATAGATGACTGTGCGGAATTGGGTTAATATCAGATTTGGTTCAAATATGCACAGTTATCTATCGGTTAAAATGACTAAGTCTTATAAATTCTGACAACCAGATTGCTAAAAAGGTGTGTTCTAAAATTTCCACATATTTGCAACCGATAATAACACTACTCTTTACAGATATGACCTACTCCATAAGAAATCTTTGACTTTGTTCAACTATTCTTCTGTCTAACGGACTCGCCTTAATTTTTATAAATAAATTTTTTTAAGAGTAAGTTAGAATGTAGTAGTCGAGAGAGCTCGACTGGGAGATAAGCTGAAGTCGGCTGCTAAATATTAAATAGGGTTCTTGATTTGTAATTAGTTTATTATGAACATATTTTAATAGTAGTTTACACTATATGAAAATTATAATTATTTAATGCTCAGATTTGATTTTTTATTGGGAATATACATATATCTATATCATTATATATGTATTTGTAATTGCTTTATTGTAAACGTGTTTTTCCCATTTTCAATAGATTCAGATTGTAACAAGTATTGATTTGATTATTAAATGCTTCGATCTTTTAATCTTTCTTGCCATGCCACAGGCAGTTGCTCTCACTTTAATTAATCATATCTAAAGGCACACGGTGGCAGCTTCCTTCGCTGGTGTCTCTATCGATTTTTATCATTTTAACCTGCATTTCCTGCCCTCAGGGGCAGTACGTTCCATTTCGCTACTCTCAGCTTGCAGCACGCAGCACGCAGCATGCAGCTTGCAACTTGTTGAAACGAGAGTAAAAATGTGCCAATTTTGTACATGGTGTAAATGCAATTTATATATATATGTGTGTGTGTGTGCTTGTGTGTGTGTGTGTGTGTGTTTGCATCTAAAGAACGAGAAAACAAGGCAAGGGACACGGCCACTTTATCACGCAGCGTTGGCCAAGCGTGATCCGACTTGGTTTTCATGCGTGTCTTCTTCGCCTTCTTCTTCTTCTTGTTTTTCATGCTGTTGCTTGTTTTTGTTATTATTATTATTATTGTTGTATTTGTTGTTCTTGTTGCGAATGCAACTAACCGGCAACAGTCGGTGGCGGCAACATACAGCCCCCGGTTAGCAGCCGCGACTGCATTCTGTAGTCTATTGTTCTCGGGCAGCGCGTGCTTGTGCCAGATTAATGCACCGAGTACCAGACTCGATGAGACGCATACACTGAAAGAAAAAAACATGTGCTAACAACTAGTAGAGCTTTAATAGAAACTATTCTATTTTGTTTGTTAACACTTTTTTTTAGAGTGTGCAATCAAAACCAAAAAAAAATACTCAAGGAATGAATTAATATTCTTGGTTCAAGCTGAGTAAACACATTTAAAAGATGATTTAAATATTTCTCTTAGAAAGTATTTAAATAAATATAAGTTTCATATTCCAACAAATCACAGCTTTAAGCTAATAGAATACCAAATATTTGTCCTTATTCCAAAACACACTTACATTTAAAAGCAATGTGATTCCTGAAAAGCTTCGTGAAAAACTATTTCTTCTCTTTGAAATTTCCTTGTTATTTTTTATTTCAGTGTAGAAAGTGGGAAAATGGAAGCAACTGCAACTGCAGCTGCAGCTGTACTGCCCCGGAGGTTTCGATTTCAATTTGAGGCGGATGCTCGGTTTAATTGCGAGCGTGCTCATTTATAATTCATAGAAGCGGCACATTGCCATCGTCTCGGGTTGCCCGGCAAAGTGCCGTTGAACTTGGAGGTCAATCGGTGATCAAGATGAAAATCAATCGGTGTTGCCCAAAATGGAAATTGAAAGGCAATCGGCTTGTTAACAAACAGTTCACTGGCCGCCAACTGCCAATTGCACTTGACACTGCAACTGCAACTGCAACTGCAACTGAAGCACAAACTGGCTCGATTACTTATTATTGACTGGTTGCTAGTTGGTAGTTGGTAGACACTGGCCCCAGCACACTTTCACTTCAGCGTTTGCAGCTGGAAGCTGTGGCACCTGAAAGCTGGCTGAAAGCGTGAAGCCAAAGTTTAATTGAATCTGCTCTGGCTCTGGCTCTGGCTAATACAATACGCTCACAATTCACGTTCATAAATAGTAGCTGGTAATTGGCAACATTAAATTGGTTGTATGCAGCGTATGGCAACTTTCAAAACTTGGCCATTTCTTTGGGCCATTTGAAAGTTATTGGCCAACTATGTTGACTTGCCCAACATAATTTAAATTGGCTTAGTTTATTCGAGGTTGTTCCAATGGGCAGCTGCTCTGTTTAAATACGAATAATTAGATTTATTGAAACTAGATCAGTTTGTAGAAGAACTTGTTTTTATATAGTATATAGTATCGTATTCTAACCGATAAAAGCATTGACTTTTTGTTTTTCTTAGTTAAGCTAAAGTTTATTTTTAGCTTGTTTTATAATAAATTAAAAATCAGGTTTTTGATTTTTAACAGAACGCCCGCATTTCTTCACATATTTTATGCACTTACATCATACCCCATATGCAAGTTTCCATATTTCGAGGGTATTTTTAGAAACTTGAAGGTATTCAAGTTTTGCCCAACTTATTCTGTGTGGCTGCAGTTTGAGGCCAAAAAACTTTGAGTTGACTTCACTTAGCCGCGACAAAATCAATAAGAAACACGCCTCAAAAACTACGCACAACTTTTGGGCGGGGCGTGTCGTGGCTGTCATTTTGAGATTTGGGGCGTGGCATGCTGCAGCCAACAGCATTTTGTTGTTGTTGTTGCTTTCTTGTTGTAACGGCCAATTTGTGACAACAAATTGGGTCAACATAATATGTACAATTATTTGTTTTTGTTGTTGTTGTTCTTGTTGAAAACGCAGCAAGAGTCAACAACGACACCTCCCTCCACACCCCTCCCCACCCCCAAAGCCGACCAGGTCGAAAACATTGATTTTGGGCTTTAAGCGAGTGAAAACAAAACTCGTTTGCGCTCGCCTGATGTAACTGAGATTTGGGTGCTGCTTGCAACAGAGCTTACAACGAGTTTAGCCGCATAAAAAAAAATCAAATAAAACCCTTGAGCACACATGGGAATGCCATATAACAACACACATCAGTGTGTGTGTGTTTGTGTGTGTCGCACATGTGTGCGCTGCGACTTTCCATTTGCACAGATTTTCATTTCCACATTTCACATTGGGCGATTTCAATATGTAAACGAATAAAATTTCGTCTCGTCTCGTTTTGCGTTTTCCAAATGGGATTTGAGCTTATAAATATTGACTGTCACGACTCCCCTCACAAACTTCCATCTCCCTCCATCACTTTCTTTCCCTCCACACACTTTCTACACTGAGCAAAACAACATTTTAAAATTATGTAAAAAAGTGTTACGTTTATTTTTAATGTTGAAAACAAGTAGCAGTTTCAAATGGAAATTAAATAAGTTTCAAGCACGAATAATTTTAAAATAAAAAAAACTTTTGTTGTGGAAAGCCATCAAATATATTTTTTATTATTTTTTCTGTTTTAAATTTTTCATATTTAAAATATATTTATTAAGAGATTTTCATGAAATATTCTTTTGCAAGGCATTTTTAAAAATAATCTCCTCAGCTGCATTTAAACAAAATTTGGTTGTGCATTTTTTTTAAAGGAATCTCAACACAACTGCGAATATTTTTTTCTCAGTGTATTCTTTCAATGCCCTCTACAAATAATACTTTTTCAATACATTTACGCATAGCAGTTTTTGGGGGGAGCTGCCCTGACAAATCGTTGCTGCAATTGCAGACCAAAAAGTTTGATCGATTCGCTGCAGTTCTCAAACGCCCCTTGCAGCTTTCAACAAATTGTAACAGTTGCGGTTGGTTTGTTGCTGCCCCCATATCCCCCCACCCCCCTCCTCACATCCACCACCCCGTTGGGGTTGTTTTTTGTTTGTTGCTTCGCTGGGCAAACATAATGCCTTTGGGGGGCAGGTCGCATCGCTTGGTTAAATTTCGGAAACGGTTTTTGAATGTTGTTCGAGGGAAAATGTCGCTGGTCGCTTTAAATAATTAAGTTGTTTGTTAAATTAAATTGAGGCATCGACGAACTCGCTGCGCCTCTCATCATACAAAACCTATCAATGGCCTTTGCCTCGAAATGCCCTCAATTTTTGTAACATTTCAAAATGTTGTGTCGCTTATCAGCTTTGGCATAGTTTTTCATTTTATTCTTGGCGCATGTTGATAACTCAATGTGCATGTTGCAAGCACCCAAAATGATGACAGGAATTTGCCTCAGATTGCTAAACATGCAGTCTAACAGCTGCTGTTGTTGTTGTTGTTACGCTGGGCAATTTGCCGCCAAATTGCCGCCAACTCTCGGAGGCGCCGCAGTTGCAAACTGATGCTAAGGAGTTCGTGTCGGAGTCGGAGTCGGAGTCGCTAGCAACGTCTGCATTGCATGACAAATGACTGCCACAGACAAGTGGCAAGCAACTTCAGATGCCCTCTCAATTTCGCTAAGATGTTGTTTTTGTTTTTTGGTTTTTGTTTTTTTGTCTTCTTCTTGCTTTTACTTTTCAAGTAGCTATTTTCTCAGCTATTTAGCAATGCACTTTTTGCATGCCCTGTTCGCAGCGAAGTGAGTTTAAAGGGTATTTTGGTAATGTGAAATATTTAGTTATTAATTATATATTTACTATTATTTTTTATCAGCCTCAAAAGAAGAGTTTTTTTTTGGTTTTCATATTTTAGAAGCTCTTGAATATTTTCTTTATGTTTTTCCTTTTCTTCAAATTAATAATTATAGGGCATCTTCTTGTCATGTACTCTTCACTAAAGCTTCTCAGCTGTCTCAAATTGCAGCTGTGCAAATTTAAAGTTTAAGTGTCGTAATTTTTTGGGATAATTTTTTTGTTGTATTTTTTATTGTGATTTGCGCCGTTGATTTGTCGCTGGCATTTGCTGAGCTACATTTATTTCAGTGTAACGCGATTTTAGTGACTTTCTCGCATTTGTGTTGGGCAAGGGAAATGGTTGCTAGAAAAATGCTGATTACAAGCAATAAGTTGGGATTTTTTTTTTCTTTCTTACCAAGTTGCTGCTGTCAACATTAATGTAATTCAAAGCCCAGACAAAATGTGCTGATCAAGCATTAAATTGCTTAATGAAGCGTGGAGCACTGGAAAAATAACGGCAAAACGCTTGATGTAGCTTAGCCTTAAGTTAGCAGGTATCATGCCACCCCCTCCTCCTCCACTAAGCCACTGGCTGCTAGAGCAACAAAGTTGCGACACTTGAGTTGCACGAACTGAGCGACGATCATTAAAATCGATCAGCGGATCGAATCCAGCGACTGTGCAGGTGCTCAAGTCCATAGATTGTGCAAGAGTCTGAGTCTGAAAACCCGTATAGGCAACTATTTTTGCAAAGAAAAAATATAAAAAAATAGAAAAACATTGAAATCACGAAACAGTTTGCTAGATCGTGGCTGGGACGTCAACAGTTAGCATATTACAAATGCGCCACGCTGTCAACAAATGAATGAAAAAAATAATAAAATTGTCATTGAAATGGAAAGCTAACAATTTTATAGCACACCGAATGCGACACATTTACAAATATTCTAAACACACCACATGCAGTGCAAAAAAAACAAATAAAAACCTAATTGCAAATGCAAAAAATTTGAAACAAACAACAACAAAAACAACAACAACAAAATAGGCTGCTGCTCATTTGGCTGCCAAGTTTGCCGGCATTTTGCGAGTGTTACGCGACTTTGAGCGCTCTAATTGTGCGCTTGTTTTGGTTTATATACATGCATAAACTACGATGTATACACAAAAGCAACAACAACAACAACAACAACAGCAACAACAACAACAACAACATCATCAACTACAACAGTGCGACATGCAACAGCGCCCAGGCGTTGAACGTTTAGCAGCGCTGAAAGAACAAAAAAAAAAAAAAACTCATGAAAACATTATTTGAGATATGATGAAACTGAAATACACTTTTAAATTTATAAAATAGTGTTTTGACTTAACAAACCTAATTAAAATTGATTAAGTTTTGTTTACTAAGAAATATTATATTATTATTTTTATTATTATTATTATTATTATTATTATTATTATTATTATTATTATAATTATTATTATTATTATTATTATTATTATTATTATTATAATTATTATTATTATTATTATTATTATTATTATTATTATTATTATTATTATTATTATTATTATTATTATTATTATTATTATTTTGGAATTATTTAATTATGTCTGTTGGACATATTCAAAATATGACCATGAATACCAGGACTGAAAGCTACAAAAAAATCATATCCAATATAATCCTCCAACATAAGGAACTCTTTCCTCTATTGGAGTAACTCTTTCCTCTATTGGAGGAACTTTTTCCTTATATTGGAGGATTATATTGGATATGATCTTTCCCCTATTGGAGTAACTCTTTCCTTATATTGGAGGATTATATTGGATATGATCTTTCCCTTATTGGAGTAACTCTTCCCTTATATTGGAGGATTGGATATGATCTTTCCTCTATTGGAGGAACTCTTTCCGTATATTGTATGATTATATTGGATATGATCTTTCCTCTATTGGAGAAACTCTTTTCTTATATTGGAGGATTATATTGGATATGATTTTTTCCTCTTTTCTATATTGGAGGATTATATTGGTTATGATTTTTTGCCTCTTTCCCCTATTGGAGGAACTCTTTCCTTATATTGGAGGATTATATTAAATGTAACTCTTTCCTCTATTAAAGTAACGCTTTCCTTATATTGGAGGATTATATTGAATAGAATTTTATCTATCTCTATCATATTAATTTAAACAATCATTTGACACAGTTGTCTGTATATAATTATCATCAGCAACTGTAATTAGCATGTGGTTCAAGTTTCATTGACAAATATGTTATTTAAATAGATAACCATTTCTGGTTAGTTAAACACACTATATATTTATCTGTGCAAATATATAAATTTGTGAATTCATAAAACACATACATAATTAAGCTAGCAACTGGCAATTAAGACATTTCCTCTCTTATTAATGATGCCAAACCAAACAAAGCAGTTTATGTACTATATTTAACTAGAGTACCGAACAATAGCACTTGTAAAACAGACAAAATGAAAAATGAAAAAAAAAAAACAAATAGGAAATCGTGTGGATGGAGATACACATGTAATGTTTGCTATTAAGTGGTGTGGAAATGCGTAGGAAAATTATGATATAATCATATGCAGAGAGAATGGGCGGGCTTCATTTATAGTATGCATGGCTAGGCAAATGGAGCCGTTTTCAAGATCAAGTTCAAGTTTAGTGGCATGCAATGATTTATGCCACATTATGAGTGTAGACTTGTGTTGCAGGTAGCACGACGACAATTGCATTCGATGGGAAACTTGGTATTGGCATTTTCACAAAAGTGCCCCTCAGGTTCAGGTTAAATGGCAACCAGGCAGGCAGGCAAAAAAAACCTTGATGTGATTGGCAATTTGCCAAAGAGGAGCACAAATGGCAGAAAAGTGTCTCGAGGCTAAAAATCACCTTTTGACCCACTTTCGAAGGCAGCAAACTCTGTCTTCGTGTGATTGTGCATAATGTGAAAATAATGTTGCCTTTGATTGATGCCCATCGCTGGAGAAGACGCCAAAGACGACACAATTCCCAACCGCAACAAGCGACAAATCAATCGTGTTGATTGTGTCTTTCAATGCAAATGCACTCAGAGAAAAATCATATACAGATTTATCAAAATAATTTTCTTTGCTGACTTTGATTTGAGTAAACAATTCTGTAACTTTTAACTGAGTAAATGTGGATGCAGCTTGTGGATTCGAGTGGGGAAGACTCAATATTTTCTTCGAGTGTATCGATGGGAATGCAGTGCTTGGTGAAAATCAACAGCGAACGGAAGTCAAGCGCAATTTGTGAACGCAAATCGAACAATTTACGGTTTTACTGCCAACGGGCCTAATGTCAGTAGTTTTATTCCGCTGCGACTCTTGGCTAGAAAATGTCAAATGCGAATACCGTTTTGCGGTTTGTTAGCGTTTCTCTCCGCCAGAACGTGACTTTTGCATTAGATCAGACCAGAGCTTTAAATGAGTTAGCTGCGATGCTGAGGCTGCAGCTTTAAGTGTGTCAGCCAAAGTGCTGGGTGGTTGCTATGTGTGGTGCTGTGTGGTGCTGTGGTGGGTGTTTGTTTGGTGTAGTATAAAGCACTGAGCCATATTTTACGCATAGTTAAACACAAGTGCAAAGTGTCGCATAAAGACACACACACCCTCACACCCTCACACACACACATGCACATCTACCTCTTGTACTTAATTATGCATTAGGCTGGCTGCATTGACAACGCTGCAAACTATGCAAAGTTCAATGAACTCCTCGCTTGAGGGATGTGCAACATGGTGTGTGTAAGGTTTTAGGGCTTGTCCACACTTTGGCCATCTTCATTAGGGCCACAACGACAATCAATTGCCACCTTAAAACGACAGCCACGTGGCCAGCCAGCCAGCCAGCAACTGTTCAATGTCCAGACTAAGCAGCAGCCGTGTAATTGGCGAAATGTACGCTGGATGTGGCGCCTCAATGAAGCATGAAGCAACACTGTGGGCAAAATAGAACATTTTTCTGCCATAATACTATAGTTCAGGTAAATTACATATATGCAAATAAATTGAGTAGTCAGCGTCAATTAATTTCTACATTCCGCTTACTCACTTGGTTATTCTGGATTCATAGAATTTATTACTCATGGCATTATAGATAAAGTGGATTAGGTAAATATACAGATTAAGATTCCGCTTGGTTTCTTTTTATTAATATTTAAATAAGTTACAAAAAACAAGTTAAACGAGATAATTAAATTCCTAAGTGTGGATGTAACTGGTTTTTAATTGGTAGACAGGATGAGCTGGAGTTGGATGGTTGCATGATTGCTATAAAGTGAATTAAGCTGTTAAACTAACTGCTTGGGTACTTTGATAGAGGAGTGGACTGCCTCATGGTCATCTAGTGATGGTAGATGGTAGTACGTGGACGGAGTTGGCCTGGCTGAATTCGTTTGTCATCTTTTAAAAGTGGAGAATGTTAAGCTTTCAATATATAATTGTGTTTTATACTAATGAAGTATGTGAAGGATTAAAACTTAAAAGTTAGTCATTAAATTTTAAGATATGCTCTCAAAAATATCTAAAAAATATATATTATTTTTAGAATGTTAAAAAACAAATTTTAATAAGAAATCAGAAAATATCAAAATTACTCTTTATCAAAATTTTTTTATTATTTTTCGTTTTCTTTCTATTTGCAACTCAGTTATTTAGGCACATTTTTTGCAAGAAAATTACCCTGATTAGCACATAGTGCCACGCGGGGCAAGCGGATTCACTTGAGTGCACCACCGTTGCTGGCAAAGCTGGATTGGACGAGGGGAGGGACAGCAATTGATGTGCCTAACCCACGCATGTGGCCACTCTTTGTGGCAGTCGATTGAATTTATAGTCCATGCTTGCAGCTAAATGTGTGTGAGTGTGTGTTTGTGTGTATGTGTGAATGTGTGTATGTGTGTATGTGTGTATGGGGTGTGTGTGTGTGCGTGTGCAAGCTGTTTGCCAAATTTATATTGCCTACATTTGTGGGCAGGCGAACTGGGCTGCTTGCAATTGATTTTGTTTTGCTTTTAAGTTGCTGCTGCTGCCCGCATAAAGTTTGCAGCAACAACAACAACATTGTCTCTGTCCATTGAGACCCTCGAGACATCATGCTTCGTTGCACACACACACACACACGCAGTGAGCAGAGAAGAGACTGAAGTATGAAAGTATCCTGGGCACCGCACGAGCGCCTTGTTTATTGAATTTGGTCGCCTTTATGCAACACTGTCGCTGCAACTGGCAGTGCTAATGCCACTGCCGGTTGCAGGCCAACAGTGACTGCAATTGAGGATGTAATTTTTGCATGTCTCCGGCATTAAATTTGCGCCTCGCTGCTGCTGATGCGACTGTGTGTGCTTGGGCAATTAGGGCTATGACATTCCGCTCCAAATCTCCTGCCCACTTTGCTAATTGTTTTCAATTGCACACATTCGCAGTGGGAGAGAAATGTGTAAAAAGTAATTGCACTTTGATGAGGCTTAGGCCTACAGGCTAATTAGCTGTTCGAGCTCATTGCAAATATTTTCAATTGCAAAATTGCTACCCATATTTGCCAATGACGGACCAAATTACTTGATTGTCATAGCAAATTATGGTATTTTTGCATTTCTCTAATCGTTTTGTGTGAATTAACAACCCCACTTCAAATTGTCCCACATCAACTTGAACTAACTTTTGATATATAGTATATATAAGTTCTTGTTTATATAACTGATAATCTTCAATATTACATATACTTACTCCCTTAAGTTTTCCCTAACTAATTGATGAAGTTTGTATTAATCTTTCACACTTAATCACTTCACATTTGTATATTACTTTGCTCACGTTCCGTTTAGCTCTAGGGTTACCTTATTTTTTTCGTGGAAAAATGGGAAAAGTTTGTTACACATTTCCACAATTTCGTCGTACTCGCCACATAAATCCCAGTTCACTTGACCTGCATGTTAACTTTATCATACCCAATTTGCGGTAGTTAAACAAAGCTGTATCTATTCTGAGAGTTAACCGACCGACCAAAGCCACTTCAACGAGGTGTGAGTAAATGCATTTCCATGGAAACGTTTGCCTCAGTTTTCACTGTGTGTGTGTGTGTGTTGCATATGGAATCCGATGCAAAGCAATTCCGCACCCAATTCAAAATACAAATGCTAACCGAACAACGATTCGACTTGGACTTCATGTGCGGCAGTATTGAAACGCGTGTTTTGTCGTTTTAGCCATTTGGTTGCACGTGACTTGTATGGCTAAAACTGCTTGATTCGACGCTCACCGCCTGCCACCACGGGGTTGCGCATATCGTTGTGGCATTGTTTTGCATTTTGCGTGCAACGATTCGTGTGTGTATTGTGTGTGTGTGTGTAACTGAAAGGGAAGCGTGGTTTCAGCCTTTGCCTTTTGCCCATATTCGTGGGCCATGTTTGTTTGTTTCGTATTATAGGCTTTTAATTGACATACGCGTCTCTTGCACGATTTCTCAGTTGAGTTCTTTCAACGTTTCTTTTACCCCAGCTGCATACCAATGACGCTCACTCGACGACTCACTCACTCACTCACTCTAATCGTTCTCCCTTCTCTTTTGCAGCTATGCTAATGATGACTGAGCAGCAGCAGCAACAGCAGCAGCGACGCAGCGCCTAAATTTATTGCCCATATATTGATACCCACATAGATACATACATATATTGGCCACAAAAGGTGAGTTGACTTGACTTATTGCTCTGCTAAGTTTAGATAATTGCTCTCGCATGCGTTGCAAATGATAATTAGAGACAACAACAATAACAATAACAACAATACAACAACAACAATAACAACAACAACAACAATGAAAAGCGCGTGGTGTTAGATTATAGATATTAACACAGATTTTATGGCCTTGTTCAAGGCTTGCACGCACTCCCAAAGCGTTAATTCGAAATTGGCCTAAAGCGCTTGCAATCAACTATAAGTAAAGAAATGCATGTTTAAAACTGGTCAGTTAAACTCTGCTGTGTATTAATCAATATTAATATTTAGTATAAAGTTTTACTTAACTCAATCGTATTATCTCTAAACAACTTTCAAATTTATAGCATTTTATATTTGCTCAAGCAGAATTTATTATAAATACCATTTTAACTATTCAGAAAGTCTTGACTTAGAGCCTGCCATTTGTTTTTGGCTTGTGCAAACTCTGAAAGCCATTTTCATTAGCTAAGCATTGGTTTGAGAACATCAATTGGATTGCAGTGCTGAGCTTTGCCCCAAGGTGGCAACAACAGCACTCAAACAACAACAACAACAACAACATTAACATCATTGTTGCTGTGCAGTTGTTATGCTGCCGGTGTTTTTGCTAGCTGCTTCGTATAAATTAGAAATAAAAGCTCTTTTCCTTAATGCATAACACAAGGCAAACACACACACACACACACACATAAACAAACAGTTAAAGTTGAAGCTTTATTTGAGTGCAAAAGTTCGAGTTACAATTTGCTCACGCGTCGTATGCGCAATATTTACCGTTAACAGCAACTGTTTTGACAACCCGCGCAGCTTTCGAAAGCTTTGACTCAAACGAGCTTTCGCTCAGTTTTCGTGCTCCTGCTTTTGGCGAGTGTCCTTTTTCTTGCCGAGCACCGAAACGAAACGAAGCGCAACGCAACGAAACGATTTTTCCTGCAGTCTCCTCACGAATTTCGCCAGCAGCGGCTGCCCAGAAACCGAACAGCGGACGGTTGGCAACGCGCGTGTTTTTGGTTGGCAACTCAGGCAACAAAAAAAAAAAAAACAGAAAACAAAAAACAACAAGAAAATATTCCATGAAAAAAGACAGAATAGAAAATAAGAGGCAGAGGCAGAGGCAGGGTCAGGCAGTCAACGATAGTGTGGCCGTTTTTTTGGGGGGGTGTACCGTTTTTTGCTCTACCACCAAAACCAATAAGAAAATGAATTAGAAATATTTCACTGTTTCTATCTGTGTGTGTGTGTGTATGTGTGTGCGTGTGCTGTGTTATGTAAAGCGTGCAGCAGTATTCGCATTTATATCGAGAGTATAAAAAAAAAGAAGAAAAATGGAATGAATAAAAACCGAAAGCACAAAAATCCCCACGTCGCGTCCTGTGAGAGTGAAAATATATTCCTGTGTGTGCGAGACGCTGCCTCGTTGTTATCGTTCCCTGCTGCTGCTGCTTGTTGATGTTGTTGCTGTTGTGGTTGTTGCTATTGTTGTTGTTGTTGCTGTTGCTGTTGTTGCTGTTGTTGTCGTTTTTTGCTGATTGCGCACACGTATATTATGTAAATTATTATGTGCCAGGCAGCCAACGAGGCGAGCCCAGACTTCGTCGCATTTTGCCGAGTCCATGTCCAAAAATTCCACGTTCGCCCAGCCAGCCAACTATTCCATATTCGCGTCCACCACATTCACGTTTTTATGTCGTCATCGTCCACTGGCCACAATATCAAAAGTTTAGCGCCTATCAGCGAGTGAAAGCGCCTAAAATTCACATCTGTCTAGATACCTTCTGCACACCCTCCCCCATTCTCATCCCTTAAGCTGGTTTCGTTGTACACTTTGAGAATATTTTGGACTTTAATCACAGACAAATCTTGTCAAAATCCATCGAAACGAAAGTGGGTTAATTTTGCAATCCCGAAACTTCTCCAGGTACAAGTTGAGCAAGGCATATCCTGAATCAATCCGAACTGTTTCCAAATTATGGTTATTTTAATAATGACTGCACAATTTGAAATTGTTTTATCTAATTCAACAATTTTTGTTTCACATTTAAAGCACAAATAGAAGTGAATGTTTTTCTAATCATTTTTCTGAGTGTAGGCAGTAAAATTTCATGTGTTGGCCTTCTTTTTGTGTTGCTTTTGGCCCACACGTCTCTTGGCGTTTATTTTTGGCTGGGATTCGCGAAAGACGCGTTTCGTTCTTATCTTCGTACACCTGAGTCTCTTGAGTGGGTGTCTGTGTGTGTGTGTGTGTGTGTGAGTGTGAATGGTTGTGTGTGTGTGTGCTTGAACAAAGCACAATGTGCGGCACATATAACACAAGGATACTGACTTCCAACTAAATTGTTAGCAACTTTTGCCCCTCTCCCCTTCTAACTGTTTTCTGTTGTGTTGTGTGCCGCCATCTTTGGACGGTTTTAAAGCAATTTATTATGCCTAGCAGCACATTTACACACCAAAAACACACACATATACACACATGCCTCGCTTCTAATGAATAATGTTATTCAAAACAGTATCTACAACATTTGCATATCCAGCGAAGTCGACAACAGTCAACGACATATATACAAACATATTTTATCCTGACTCTTCATCCTGTTTTAACTCACTCTGCATTCATTCAGTTAATTCCATTGAGGCTGTTTGGAAACATTTCTGGGCATTGACCGAAACTTCTTAACAATTCAATTTCAGCCACAATATTGATTAATTGATCCATTTTCAGCCATCTAATTGGATGTGTAGATAATCAATTGGCTTAACTATAGCCGTTTATTCACTTTGGTTCATTGAATCGTTTTGTGGCTTTCACAAATCGCAATTATGGTTTTCATATGTCGCATAAATTGCAAGTTTTATGCCACAAGGGATTTGGCCAAAAGTTTTAAGCCTATCAGTCAAGTTTAAATCATTTAATCTGCGACTGAACATAATTGCTAAAGTTGCATTCAATAATCAGAAATTTTGGTGCGTCTAAATTTAACAGAAGTAAATTGAAAATTTAGCAGATAATTTATGAGGTTTTCAAGTAAAATATTTCATTATTAAAAGTCGCATCTGGACGCGGTTTCAATTGTCGACTGTCATAAGTCTGTGAAAACCGGCAAGCTCCTTTAAATCATGGCTTACTGTCAAGTTTATTAATGCATTTAAATTGTGGAAAACCATATTTTAAGAATACATATTAAACATAATGAAAAGAAAACGCATCTCGGCAAAGAAATAAAAAAAAAAAAAATACAAACAGTTTGTGCTATTTTAAATATACTCAAACTACATTTAAGTGATTGATTTTAAAGAATAAAATATATTTTATCAAACAAATGTTTAGCTTAAATTAGCCAATAAGAATAAGACCTTTTATTATTAGGTTGGGGGTGTGTGCACTGCGACCTGATAGATCTATTGTGCCCATTCTGGGCTTAAAGCGCCACCATCAACCCAAGCTCCTCCATAAATGTTAGAATCTTTATTGGATTGAGGGCTACTAAGTCATTGTTTATCATGAGATGCATCGCCAAGATGTTACATCTTTTCCTCGCTAAGGCGACACACTCTGCTAGGATGTGCATTGAGGATTCCTCCTCACATTCACAGAGCCTGCAGAGTCCCCTACTAATGATACCTGGCTTGGCTTGAATTAGACCATAGAGTATATTATCGTTATTGCCTTGAGGATTCCTCCCCAATGTCAGAAAATCGACAGATTCCTTTACTCATTATATCTAGTTTAGAGACTTACTTTAGTCAAATTGCAATATCGGCAGATTTAGTTACTGATTATAGCCAGTTTAAAGTCATACTTTAGATTTATTTTAGCTCGTAGTTAATAAATTTGATTAAATTTTACAATTTTATTGCTTGCCATTTGATGGGTTATCTATTTGATAAATAACTACATGAACTTTCACTCTGCTTTAGTTGCAGCTGCTGTTGGCCACACACATGAAAGCGCTTGCCACAGAATCACGTACCCATAAATTTTAATGTAATTTCACGAAATGCTTGTGGCATCTTCACCATTTTGCGTCACGTCATGTTTCGCTCATTTCAATTCTAATTTTCATAATTTCTTAATGGCCTTGCCTAATTTTAGGCAACCGCCAAATAGGCGACAAGCCGCAGCATTTCCATCTATCTAGTCTGTCTAGTGCCCCATCCTTTACTCCCCCCTTTACCCCTCCTTCAACCGCAGCAATTTTCATTGAAGGCTGCCATTTGATGCGTTCAGCTGAATGTAAAATAAGATTTGGTGCATGTGAGCAAAGTGAATTATATTTGAGTACATGAAACATTTGCAGTCGTTGACTTGATGATTATTTTGTGCTGTTTGCAGATGATTTCCCATTTTCTTGTTTTTCTCTCTTTTTTTTTGCATCTGTGCTCAATTAAAAGTTCAGACAACACTTGAATCGGCATCAGGTAATTTTGCAAATGGCAAGTCATCAGCTGGGCGTATAATTAGAAAACACATTATGTGGCATTGTCACGCTGCTGCAGCTGCTGTTGCTGCTGCTACTGCTGCCACTGCTGCTGCCACTGCTGCTGCTGCTGCTGCTGCTGTTGCACTTGCGTTTGCTGCCACATCTTCGACAACTGCCACTGTTGCGGTCAGAAAGTTTTCGCTTAAGCTGCTGACGAACTGTTGGCCAAAGTCAGCATGTGTGGCAGCCACATCCACCTCAAACTTAAGTGCAACTTCACTGCAAACACACACACACACACAGAGAGTTGTAAGCCCAAAGTCAAGCAGACAAAGTGCATTTCATTAGGTATTTATAGCATTATAATGCCACTGCCCATGTGGCGTATGTGTAATATTTCAACAACTAACTAACTACAAAATGTACACTGAGAAAGCAGAAAGAGTATTTTCGTCTCGATGCAATAATGTTTGATCCTATTTATGTAATATTCACTGGGACTGATGTGTACTTATTTATGTACTTTTATTTTAAGCTAGGCAGGTTATAAATAAATTACTAATCATGGGTTTATTTTCGAGTGTACTTTTTGTAACTTAAACTAAGTAAATTTTCCAAAGGACAACAAAAGTCGCCGGCTTTTGGGGGCAAGGGTCAAACAAACAAAGGGTTCTGGGTCAAAAATTGCCAAACACTCAAATTGATGATGGGTTACAAAAATTGTGAGCGTTGTCTCTTTGTGTGTGTGTGTCCGAGTGTGTGTGTGTACGTGTGTACGTGTATGTGTGTGTGTTTTTAGTTTTATATGCAGTATAATCAATAACAATTTACATTTATACGCAATTCATAGAGGGAAGCAAGTCCAGCTGAAGCTAAAAGTTGCTCCTTTAGACACACACATACACACACAGAAAACCACACACACACACACACAATGTAACAAAAGCAAACCAAAATCCAAATATATATATGTATGTATATATATATACATGTATATATATTTATATGTATCACATGCCAAATGAATTCGTCCAGCTTGGCAAGTGCAAAGAAATGGAATAATAGAAAATGGAACAAAACAAAATAGCACATAAAAATAACGATATATCGCAGATGTTGTTTTTGGACAATCGAGGGTGGTTCGAAAAGTTTCTGGCATAGTTCAAATAACAAGAGAACATAAGGATATATATACAGTATTCACTTCCTTTACTATTTCTGCACCACTTTACATTTAAATTGAAAAGAACCCTTCGGACCATCAGAGACTTGGCCTCAATCTACCTCAATTATAATTCGTTTTAAGCGTCATATTTACTCTGCACAAAAGGACTTTTCTTTTAACTCATTTATCCTTGAGTCCTTTGTTCGTTCACAATTTTAATTCAATTCTCTGTCGCAACTCTCGCTATAGTTTTTCGGACAAGCTGTCCAGGAAAATGCAAAGCAAATATACCATAAACAAAAGCTTGTAGCACACAAAAAGAGCGACACACACACAAAAACACACACAAAAACCAACACACAAACACACTCACAAAAACCAACACACACACACACACAGTCTGTCACATGCACAGCAGACTTTAGCGACAACTATTAGAGAAAAATATTTGTGCCCGCCTTTTGTTTCCACGTGAAGAGCACAAAAACGTCGCAAGGCGAGAACTGGAGAGTGCCGAAGAGACAGACTAGGAGAAAGGGATGGGGATGGAGAAGGGGTTGTGGGAGGGACATAGCGCACATCCTGCAGGCACACGGCGGACCCGAGTGGCTTTTGTGCTGCCAAAAACGGAAATGGGTAACAGCAGCAAATGCTAAAACCGTAGTTCTCTAACCCCAGCTGTGTGGCTGCATGTGTGTGTGAGTGTGTGTGGGTGTGTGTGGGTGTGTGTGTGTGTGGGTATGTGTGTGTAGTGGGTGTGTGTTTTTGCGTGCAAAGTATTTAAATTGGTATGCAACATGAATGACAGCCGCCGTCGCTCATATTTCTATGATAAAGTCCTGGCTCTTATGCGTATGTGTGTGCTCCTGTGTGTGTGTGTGTGGGTGTGTGTGTTTGAGTGTCCTTACTCTGCCTCGTGCCCTTTCGGTGCCTGTGCCTTGATTTGAATTTTTCACTTTTGACGGCTGCAAATGAATGCGAGGCATTAGCGCATGCCTAGGCGCCAACAGCAGCAGCAGCAGCCGCCGGCAGCAGCAGCACCTACCAGTCAGGAGCAGCTACACTTAAAAAAATAAAGAAGAATCTTATACATAACTCTAGGGTCGAAGGATTGAGAATAAGAGGAAAACCACAAAATTCGAATTTGATTTTAATCAAAAACTTCACCTGGATTGAGTTTATTCGCTTTTTTTGAGTGCTCAAAAAACATAAGCGAGATTTTTAAACAAAGGAAGTCTTTTGAGATTTTTCATAATCGAATTATTTGAAATGATATATTTAGTTTTTCTTTTGAGACCACAAATCAGATTAGCTTAAATCAAGAGCTTAATTTTGAGTTAAGCGCTAAAAAGATATAGGGTAATTTAATATCTGAAAATGCTTTCAATGGGTTTGAAGCAAAACAGCTTTAAAATCTAGTATCTGATTCAATTATGAATATGCTTAAATATAAAAGTTCTTTATACATATATAGAATCGATATGCAGATTTTTATATAAATATTTTTTAAATTTTGAAATATTCATAATTTAATGAGATTTCTCTGAGTGCATTTGCAGCTGTGGGGCTCATGTTATCGTCATGTTGTTTTGGCAAAAGGTAATTTCATCTTTCAGCTTTCAGCTGCAATGACTTATTTGGCTTACACATAGCCGCTCAAGCTTTTGCCATCATCCTGTTTGCTTAATTTACCTGGCCAGGTGTTTGTGTGTGTGTGTGTGTGTGTGTGAGTGTGTGTGTGCTTTGCAGGTATTCGATAATCACATAGGCTGCAAATGACTGGGGCTTAATAGCCATCCCAACAGCTGCAGCAATTGCTTCGCCTGTCGCTTGTCAATTTCGCATGTAGACAGGACATGCTCAAAAGGATGCGCCCACTATTCACACATGCAACTACTACCACTACTGCCACATGCCTGGCACACACTGCTACGTGAGGAGGCCAATCGGGCCGATGTCTACTACTATACTATAAACAATGGCAAAAAGTGAAAGCAACAAAAATCTTCATCGTCAAGTGTCATTCTGGGCGGAAGTTGGCATCCACTTAAACAACACACACACATAGTAACACACACACACACAGATACACACACTCTCAGTCTATTAGTGTGCGTGTGTGTTTTTCTATCCTCTATCGCACTGAGCCCTGTCTCTCACAATGAATATTTATGCTTGTTGCTGGCCTCATGTTATGAAAACTGGCAGCTCTATGAACAGAGTATTTTTTGAGAGCAGCCCACTAAACCATGCTTAACCCCGCACCCCGCATTCTTGCACCCCTATTGCACCCCTATTGCACCCCTATTGCAACCCCCCTTGCACTCACTCAGCAATGTTTTTTTTTTCTTCTGCTGGCTGGGAATTGAAGTGACGTGTTAGCCAAATCAAGTGTGCAACTTTGAATTGCTGCCAGAAAAACCTCCAAAAATACTATTTTTTTTTTTAACTTTTTTGAACATTTTTATTTTGCTCTTGTTGAGCAGGTTAATTAATGGTTTTTATGTTTTCAATCTTGCTAAAGGGGCTTAGTGAGGATTTTAAGCAGATCTTCAGTTTTAGTCCGGTTAAGTATAAAAGGATATCGAAGTCCAGGCAGCTTACTCTTCCAATCAGTTATTATTGTGTTTATTTTGTGCTCAAACCAACAATTTTGTTGCCATAAATTCAAACTCATGAATGAATATAATTTAGAAAATTTTTTTTTGGATTTTGTTGACCTATTTGGCTTTGGACTCGAGCAATAGTTTTTGACCCAAAAAATAGTCAGAGCTGATTTTGAAATGATGTATGATTTATCGCTTGTGCATCCAAGGTGTGCTCCATGAAGTTGTCGATTTGGGTAATGCACACTAACGGGAGAGAGAGACACTAATTAGTAAACTGAATGAGCTGTCAAATGGGTTTGGTTTCGACCAGCATTGGTTTTGGCCAATTGCTGATTTATGTCTGTCTGTCTGTGAACAACTATGTTGTTGTTGTGGCTGCTGCTCGATTTCAATTTTATCGATTGGCCATGAAAACAGATTGCCATCCATTCTCATTAGTTGCACACACCACACCACACACACAACACACACACACTCTCAAAGTATCAGTTTTGATTGAGATGCTTTTAATTACATTCAATTGTTTGCAATTGCAAAATTATGACGCAGTTCAAGTTTCAGGCGAGAGCACAAATATAATATAAACAGTTAACTTATGTGTTTTTTATACAAACAGAAATGATGTGCCACAATGTGTTGCAATGCGGAATGAAGTGTCCTTGCAAATTGTTGGCCATTTGCGAGCACAAATATTATGCAACACTTTTCGCCCCAATAAGTATGCCAGTAAGTCCCCAAAGGGCAACTTACACATAAAAAAAAGACACACTCACACACACACACACACACACTCAGTCCGTTGACAACTCATCAAAGCGTCTGTCAGCCCGTTGGGGCAAGGTCATGTGCCAATAGCCCACAGGCGCTCAAGAAATGATAAATACAAAAAAAAGTAAAAGGTTTTTTCTTTTACTTATTCTATTTTTTTTTTTCCTTTCTGCTTCTTCTTATCTGCTAACCCGCAGCGCTTCACATTGTAGTTGTGTGTGTGTAAATGTGTGTGTGTGTGTGTGTATTTTTCACAGCAATTTTGTCAACATTTCCCTGGCTCGCTTAGGTTTGTGTGTGTGTGTGTGTGTGTTTTTATTAGCGTCTCGAAAGTATTTTTCGTGTCATTTGCCTTTGGCTGCCACTTGTTTTATTGATTTTCCTCTCTTTTTGTTTCTTTCGTTCATTTTTGTTGCCCGGTTCCGATTCTGTTTTTTTCCCAACTTCCGTTTCCACTCGAAATCTGCAGCCAGATAAGTATTTATAATTGCTCTTAACGTATTACGAGTGCCCCCAGAGAGAGGTGCACACAGAGAGAGTGCAGGCGCACCTCTTTTGGCCAGGCCTAAAGAGGGGGGTGTATCCTTCACAGTAATAATTAAGTTTGGTCAGTTGAGTCGCTGGCCTACTTGAGCTTGCAACACGCTTTCAAGTGAAATGGCTCGTTGAGTGGCTGATGCCGCCTCCGGGTCTGTGGATCGTGGCTCAATGTTGCGGCTCCATCTGTGGTTATCCTCTTCCTCTTAATAGTCGAGTGACACTTGCTGCCAAATGATAATGACGTCATTGTGGCTTACAAATGGCATTGGCGATTACAATGATTGTTGCATGTGCAGCAGCAATTAAGTCGCGATTTTAAAGTCATGCTCTATGCAACAATGTTAAGCTTAAGTTGGCTTCCCTCAGTTATAGATTTAATTACCTCAAAGATTGCCATCTTTATGGCCAGTTTAAGAGAAACTAGTGTTGCCTTTATTTTTTTTTAATTACTTTAAATATTTAAGAAAGGACACACGAAGTTCGCACAATCGCTGAAGAATATCCAAATTGAGTTGTCCTAATTAGGTGGCCAGCATAGTATGTATTATGTACATATTTGCAAGATTTTCTATTTTTAGAACATCGGATGCGCCTCAGTCTGTGATTGTGTTAGCTTTTCTATTTATAGCCAAGCCAATTGGTACATTTTCCACATTGCGGATGCGCAGTAATTATCATGCTACATGTTGAAAGCAACAATTTGTAGCTTGTAACATGCAAATGCCAATTGAGCTGGAATTGTGCAGAGTGACACTTATTAGCAAAATGGCTCATTTTTAGACTGAGCACTGACTGAAAAACACACACCAAATTCCCAACCAACAGTTGGCATTTGACAGCATTTGCATAACTGAACTAACCAAATGTAAATTTGCCAGTTAACTTGGCTAAATGGCAACAAAACTGTGGCAGCATGTAAACAACGCAAAACCAAGTGCACTCAGTGGATCTCTAATTCGGGTCTACATTGTAATATGTTGAGTAAATAAGAATATTATCACATGATATGATTGAGTAATTGGAATATATATCCTACTTATATATATAAACATAAATATAAATATATGTATGCATTATGTTTTATGTATTTATGTATTATATATAAATATATACAGTCGCAATCAGTGTCATTTATATGCACATAATTTGACGGGTGTTTGGGGGGGTGTAAGAAAAAGCAAGCGCCGTTTCTTATGCAACAGCGGCAGTGGCAACATCGTTATATGGCGTGCATAAAAAATACTCTTGGGGTTATTTTTCATGCTCAAATTAGTGACGTCCATCACACACAAAAGCGGCACACAATCGCTGTGGAAGGAAAACGGCCACAGAATGCCACAATACGGTTTTATACCAAAAGTCCAGACCGAGTGGCAGCCAAGTCCTGTGCCTGACGATGCGGCTGTTTGTTGTTGTTTGTTGTTAAATCGTCATCGATTTTTTATACCCTGCACTCATTAAATGGTCATCAGCGGATTGATTAATGTTGTACTAGGCAAAAGGAAGCAGGCTTCCAATCTGTATATTTATATATATATATATATATATATATTTTTTTTTTCTTTTGTTCAGTTCTAGTCTTTTAAGTTGTGCTCTGCTCCTTTCCATTTCCATTTCCATTTTTCATGAGCATTGTCCACATTTATATATATATATATATATATATAGAACGTTATCTGGTTAATGAGTATCTGCTACTCACGAATTTCAAAGTTGTGTTTTTATTACAGTTCTGGCTGTTTATTACTGCTACGTTCTGCTGCCAATATTTTATTTGTGCGTTTGCTTTTGGCCACATCTTTCAGCGAGGACTGCGCCAGTTGGAAAATTCTGCCTCTGAAGCGTTAATTGAAAGCCATACAAATTGTGGGCCCGGCTCGAAGGCAATTATAAAATGGCTTGCGTTGGCTAGTTGCCTGGCTGCCTGACTGGCTGTTTGGTTGGTTGGTAGCAGACTGCTTGGCCAGCAATCTGGGCTGGTTAGTTGGCTAGTCCGGTTTGGTGTTGATTGTAGCGTAAAATGGCCACGCCGAAGGCTGCTAATGCCATGATTTAACATTTGTCGGCACAGCAGGGCAACCCAGTCTAAAACACAAATACCCAAACACACACACATACACACACACACAAACACACACACACACGTACTATGCTTGTGTTTAAATCCCGGATCAATTGTTTATTTATTGCGCAACATTTTCAACAGGATTTTGCTTTTAATGCACGAACGTCGACATTTGTGCCAAGTTGTATTGTGTTGTCAGACGCTCTTAACTTGGCTCTTACGCTCTCGCAGCACTCATGCGGCAAGCTGAGCCCCAAAGTATGCAATGTGAATTTTTTAAAAATCGATTTCCAACTTCATGAAATAAATAATATTTGCAGTTTATAATTCATTTTGCAATTTCATTTGAACGTCACTTATTTCATTTACAACACACGCACAGCAACACACACATAGCAACACACACACAGCAACACACACACGTATGTGAATCTTAATTCAAATAATTGGATACCGTTGGTCAATTGCATTAAATGCATTTCCCCGTTGAATCCGTTATCGACAGATGCTCATCAGACAGCTTCATGTCTGTCTGCGGTGGATTTCGCTTGAGTGGTCTATGCCCTGATATGTACACATATATATAAATATATATAAATGTGATATATATATATATATATATATATATATATGATTTCAGATATAACTTCAACTGCGATGGCCCGCAAATGAAGCTTAAATCGTCATGTTTAATTGCGGTTGTGACTGTGAAATCGGGTTTGCCAACTTGGCCTTGCTCCATGAAAATTCGCACAGAAATAAATATAAATTAGCTGCGTTAATTTAAATTCTAGTTAGGAGCTACAATTTGATGAGGAATAATACAAATTATAAAAATAAAATGATAAATGTTATATTGAATAACGCACACAAATTCAATATGACCAAAAAATGTATTTATTGAAAAACAAAGCCGCTTCACTAAACAAATAACATATTTGCAATGCTCAGCTCCTTTTAATAAATTTTTGCATTGATACATTTAAATATTTTCGCAACTTGTATGCAAACCAAATATTGTTAAATTCCTTAAATATTTGAAATGAAAATTTATTGGGAAAGTGGCATTCCAATCATGCGAAATTTGTTTGTAAATCCTCTATTTGTTTTCAATTTTTGTATACGTTACGAAATCATCAGAGATTTTTCACAGCTCTGAGCAATTATTTATTGCGTTCGACAAATTGCCAATATAGATATGTATAAATTGCTTGAAATATTATTTATTATTTTAAATTAATAAACAAGAAGAAACGGGAATTTTGGGCACGCCGAAGATTGAATACTCTTAAAGACTTTATATTAATATTTTTTATGAAATGCATTTTACTCAAGTTTGTAGATAAATTGCATCAGAAAGAGTGGATGGTTTATCTTTTGACAGTTATTCCTATGGCAGCTATATGATATAGTAATCGGAGGATGATTATTTTTCTGATATAAATATATACAAATATTTTAATATGAGAAAAGTTTTCGCATAAAAAGCGGATATATCTAGGGTATCAATAGAATTCATTCACAGATATGTAGTTCTCTAGTCGAATGAAATAATTAGTGTGTTTCCAATTGCATTTTAATTTGCATCTCTCTTGTTTTTTTTTTTTGTGTCTTTGTTGACTTTCGCCCACTGACCAAAATTAAGAGGCACAAATCTGCGGGTGTCCCCAATAAAAATAGACATTTTCTCACACAGTGTTTCAACTGCAGCAGCAACTGGGCGAGCGGAATATTTTCCTTTCTCTGTCTCTCTCTGTCTCTGTCTCTCTCTCTCTGAATGTCTCTGGCGATGGGAGGGATAAACCGAGCATATCACGAATAAAAACACACATAAAACAAAAGAATGCAATGAACAAAACACAAAAGAGACTCTCGCCACATTTCATTTTGAAAATGAGTTTGAAACGCGTAATTGAGTTTTCGCATCCAATCAAAAAATAATAATAAAAAGTCTGGTGAAGATAAAAAGGAATAACAGATTGGAAAAAAAATCCATTTAATTATTGATAGGGCCAATTAAATTATAAATTAATTAACGTGAGCGCGTGAACAAAAACGAAAGCGAAAACATGTTTGGCTGCATCTATCAGCTGTGGGATTGGTAAGTATATGAAAGCCATGAAAAACCCCATGAAAACCCCATGCATAATTATGCAATTCATATGCAATTTTCTACGTCGATGCCACTGTGCAACCTGACCGTTGCGAGGCCTTCGCGTTGCACTCAATCAATTAACGTCAATTACGGGCTGAGCCGGTTGCATCCACAGTTGCCGGCTTCAGTGAAATTGGCGCGGATTTAGCGCTGCTCTTTGGTCACAAATTGGAAAAGCCTCCTCCAGCGTCGACGTCGCGTTGAGCTTTGCCGCTTGTCCACGCAATTGAATTAATCTCGCCAACCTTTGCTAATTGAAACGACATCGTTCGAAATCTGAAAACTGTCATTTTTTCTTTCTATCTATTTTCTAAAAAATTAAAAAATTTAAAGAGTTCACTTAATTTGAACCCAAAAGTGATTATTCTTTGTGAGGCATCAATTCATTATTTTCTTACATTAATTTTATACTCTTTGATATTTCTGTTAAAGCAAAACAAAAAAATATTTAAAATTAATGTATTTCTTTTAATTTTCTTTTAGGTTGGAAGCGCCACCGCTTTTCACCGCCGGCACCATGGACGCCAAAAAGCTGCAACAGTTGCAGGCGGCAACTGCACAGCAGCAAAAGAAACTGCCGCTCGCCTATCAGACGAATCTAATTGATTATCGAACGGCGACCCATTCACCCGCCGGCTATCATCTACAGTCACAGGCGCTCTACCAGCAATCGCCGACAGCGACCTCGTCCAGCGGTGGGGGACCGCTCTCACCCATCGATATGCAGCCGCAGGCGAAGCATGGTCTGCTCAAACACAACCATGGCGGCAATTCGAGCAGCTCGCACAGTTCACCCTATCATCAGTCGTACTCGAGTGGGGGTGGTGAGCAAATCTATCAGTCGTCCACGGAGCGCACTTATCTAGCGGCAGCTGGACGTCTGCAGGCGAGCAATGCGACGGCCGGACAACATCCCATATCGGCGCTGCAGGCGCAATATCAACAGTTGCAACAGGCCAAGATGCAGGCACAGTTGGTGACGCAAAGTGAGGCGCAGCAGCAGCAGCAACGAACGTTTGCAATGCGACAGGCAATGAATCCACCCACAGCCCATTATCACATGAGTCAATCTTCGAGCATGGTGTCCAACATGACATTGCAGCAGCAGCAACAACAGCAACTGCAACAACAACAACAGCAGCAACAGCAGCAGCAGCAGCAGAGAGCTCCTCCTTCGACTCTTAATTTAGGCAATCAATATCAGGCTGTCTCAGGTCCTTTGAAGTTGCAGCAGCAGCAGCAGCAGCAGCAACAGCAGCAACAACAGCAGCAGCAACAACAGATGCCCAAGCACTATCAGGAGCAACTCTATGCACAGCAGCAACAACAGTTGCAGCTCCAGTTGCAACATCAACAACAACAGCAACAGTTGCAGCAGCAACTGCAGCAACAACAGCAGCAACAGCAACAACAACATCAGCAACAGCAACAGCAACGTCACAAGCCAGAATTGCAAACGCCCGGCAGCGAACATGGACCCGTCTACATCCAACAGAATCATCCTGGACATGTGGTCAATCAGGCCTGTCAGACACAAATCTCAACTGTAAAGCCGAAACCCACTCCCAGCTCGGAGGAATCCTCATCCGCCTCCACGCGCAGTCCAACTCACGCTCCCCTAGATCGCAAGAAGAGCATTGGCTCGGGGCAGGCACTCAAGTCTCCGATTACCAAGCGACCACCGACGACTCCAGTTACCCTCTCCGGCTGGCTGCACAAGCAGGGATCGGATGGATTGAAAGTGTGGCGCAAGCGTTGGTTCGTCCTCGCCGAATACTGCCTGTACTACTACAAGGGACCCGAGGAGGAGAAGCTATTGGGTTCGGTGTTGTTGCCCTCCTATCGGGTGTCCGCCTGCCTGCCCGAAGATAAGATCTATCGCAAGTTTGCCTTCAAGTGCGAACATCAAAATATGCGCACCTATTGGCTGGCTGCCGACAGTGCCGATGCCATGATGCAGTGGGTCCGAGCTCTGGCTGCCGCTAGCATGATGCAGGCACCCAGTAGCGGTGAATCGGAGCCCAGTGTTAACTCCTCGCTGAACCACAGCGGGGAAAACTCCGACTCGGGCATACACACATTGCAATCTCAACCAGGCAAGGGTCAACTGACGCCTGCTTCGGACAATCCCGGTGGTGGTGCCCAGCCTCTGTATGCGAATGCACCACCCAAGCCGCGTAGAATTAACGATGGCGGCTACTCCTCACCGTCGCCCGAACACAATGAACAGCAGCCAGTGCCACCTAGTCGTCGCACCGGGGGCATGTTGTCCCCCACGCAGCAGCTCTACCAGCAACGATCTCAACAGCAGCAGCAACAGCAGCCTCAGCAGCATCATGCCATCTATGATACACGAACGGGACATGTGTCGACGGCGTTGCAGTTGCAGCAGGCACAGCAGCAATACTCCCTGGATCATCTGGAGGCACAGTTCCAACAACAACACCTCGACATGGAGGAGCAAATAGCTCGCCTGCAGCAACAGCGCGCTGTGGAGGAGATCTATGGTGAACGTGATCTCTACATGGCCAAGATGATGCAGCGTGGTGGCGTCTATCCCAACCAGCAGCAGCTGCAAGCGGAGCGACGCACACCAGATGCCTATGGTCGCTCCAAGCAGCAGCGTATGTTTGCCGCCGCAGCTGCAGCAGACTATGAGGATATTTACAACATGTCACAGCTGGCAGGAGCGGGTGGCGCCATCTCCGCCCACGAGGCGCTGCTGCAAGAGGCAGCCAGCTATCGGCGGCCACTCAGCCCGCCCAGCTACGATGGCAGCAAGCACGTTCCAGCAATGCCCCAGCGATACACGCCCAACCATATGGAGGTGAGTCATAACTAGATATGGTAAAAAGTAGAAACTTGAATATACAAAATGTACCAACTATGCAAATAGCTCAGGAGCGTAACTTAAATTAAAGAAGTTTTCGTTCTGGAATAGAAAATGTTGAATGAACAATTTTAGCTAAAAATTAAGATTTACAATCCGAAATCAAAAATGAGATAGGAAAAATTAAATAGAAAAAATGAGATAGGAAAAATGAGATAGGAAAAATGAGATAGGAATAATATTGTAAGGGAATAGAGGAACAACTTGGAAGCCTTGTAGAATAATGTTGAAATATATTCGTGGTTATTTATTTATGCTACTCTGTAGACTTGTTACAGTTACTTTTGTAAGTAGTTTTCCCATTTCAATAGGAATATCTCATATTGCTTGAGTTGAGTTTAGTGCGTTTCACAGTTCGCTGCACAAAATCCATTTTCCTTTCTGCGGTGCAACAAATCATCTTATGTCATTGCGCCACTTGATGCGCTCGCAAAACTCGCAAAACTTAGTCGAATAAAAGGCAAAAACTTGAACCGTTACCACTATGGGTAAATGTGGGCCAAAACCTATTACGAACTAAACGAGTTGAGGCAGCTGCAACTGCCACACTAAAAAGTTTACCTCAGCTTTTGCTTTGCAAAACGAATTCGACTTCAAGTTGTGAGCTGTGTAGAAAAAAAGGGAGATTTACTTTTAAAGAATAGTTGGCTTAAAAACTGCTTATGTTACACTAAGTCAAACTATAATTTAGATTTGTTGTGTACTCCCCTAAGCCATATCCAATACACATGGAAATGTCAATAAACATCACTTTCAACTTTTGTTAAACTTTGACATCCCATTTGCATATGCAGAATTATATAATGGGGCATCGAAATCTTTTGTAATGTTGCAACACGTCTTAAAGTTGCCACATCTTAAAATAGTTCCAGCACGTTTCCATCAATTTTATTTGCATGATGGCAAAAGTTTTGGGTTTGCTGCAACTTTTAAAAACATTGTGATTGATGGAAATCGTGGAAAAAATGACACACATCAAGTTGATAGATTACATTAACGATATAATATATATATATATATATAGATCGATATATAATTTTGAGTTATGTGTTGCAGAGCTATTTATAGCTAATCTTTATTTCGAGCCAATCATGAATTGCAAAGTTGCCTTTTACCTTGATTACTTCTCAAATATTCCTTTACAAAAATGTAAATATTGAGTGAGTTGAGGAAACTAATTTAGAATGTAAATTTTGAGTAGCTCACACATTTGGTATCTTTGAAGAAACTTAAATTTCAGTTAGTTATGCCAAATTTATTTAAGCAGCTGGAGATGAAAATTGTGAAATGTGAAAGCATTAAAAATTAAGCATGGTTAAGTTTTATTTCTTGCTTTCAGCATTTCACAGAAAATATGGGGGAATTAAATATTATAATTTATTTTAGCAAAAAAGCAAAGGTTGTCGGAAATGGGGAATTGTGTTAGAGAATAAAGTTATGCATACATTTAGATTTAATTCCTCAATGATATTTGGTATCTGAGTTCTGGCAATAAAAAACTAAATTTGTTTATTTAAAATCTGTCACAAGTCGCAGAACTCCTCGGAAAACAGAGCATTGCAATTGCGGGAGTGTCTCAAAAAGGGAGCTGGTGTTTTTTTTTTTTAAATTTGCTGAGCTTTCAGTTTTCAAAGACTTGGGTCGTAAGTCCTTGCCGCCTCTGCCGCGCCCACTAATTAGACTTTAGTGTGTCAGTGGGTTGTTGCTAAATTGCAGACATTTTGTGCCAAACTCACTCTCTGCTAACTGCCACAAATGCCACAGTGGCGCATGCCGCGACTCCTAAAGTGCAACTTTATGGTGTGATCGCCCTTCCGCCCCCGGGTCGCAGTTGCATTTGCAACTGTGCAAGCTGCAGCTGCTCTTTGTGGGTCAGCCAGGAAATGAGTCGCGTGCATGATTTATGCGCCTGGGCCCGAAGCAGCTGTGCATGCCTCGTGGTCGCTTATACCTCTCACATACAATATATATATATATATATATAAATATATGCATATGTATGTATATATAGGCCATGCCAATTTGCCTGTCGGCTCGTTTAAGATGCACAACTCAAACTCATTTTACTGCCCCACCCTAAACTCTGAGTAGCGATTCCATTTAAAAATCAATTTCTAAACAGTTGTTAATTTTTAACAAATGGTGATTAGAGTAAAATAATTATTTATACAGAAAATGTGTTTATATATATTAATTTACTTATAGAAACATATCTCATTATGCTAATATAAATATAGAAAAGCAACACAATTCACTGATAATGCACAAAATTAACACACACAAAAACAGAAATACACTGATAAAAAAAAGAAATGCACTTATTGCCGAAACCCGGGATTGAACCGGGGACATTTAGATCTTCAGTCTAACGCTCTCCCAACTGAGCTATTTCGGCGCTGTGATAGGCTTATCACTAAATATCGTGTAGAGGAAAGTTTCTAATAGAGTCTTGTTAATGGTAGGTAAATTCAATTGTAATTGCCCAAAGAAATAATAAATTATGTAGGACTGATTAAGTGCAGTTTATTAATAATATAATTGTTAAGTATAATAATAGTATAGGTAATATTATTGGATTAACAAAGTTAAGTACGACTTTATAATTAACGACTTGATTCCACGACGTACCGACAACTCTACAACTTTACAAATTGTGGCAATCAGGACTTTTGACTGGACAGACTGGGACCTGCTCTCTCTGCTCTCTCAATTCTTACATTCTGCTGATCCTCCTCTACTTATGCTTATGTTGCTGTTAACTATCTGTTAACCATCTGTTAACACATCAGCACTGTAACTGTTATTAACCTGTTATTAACCTATGTGAAACCCTTTTCTTTTGTGTTGTCCAACAGCCAACTGCTGCGGATCAATTAATCAATACTATGGACTTGCGTGCTCGGAGCGCAGCTGCGATTGTGCGTCCGCACTCCGCTGACTTTTTGGAGTATGAGGCACGTGCCGAGGCCGCTGCTGCTGCCGCTGCCGCCGCCATTGCGCAGAGCAAACATGAAGCAGGACGAGCACCGCGACCCAAATCAAGTTTGGACATAAATCGAACACCGGATAGTTTCTACTACTCGGAGGCCAGCTATGCGGAGAAGATGCGCAAAAGTGCTCTGTATGTGGGTGGTGCCGGTGCTGGTGGTGCTAGTGGCGGTGGTGCAGCTGCTCAGCCACAGCAGGCGGGCAGTTATCGCACAGTTGCTGGTGAATTTGGCAACAACACCATTGGCTATGAGAATCCCTATGAGCGTGCCTACAAGCGCCAGGAACTGCTCGCCGAGGCACAGGCCCAGGGTGGTGCCGCATGCAGCATGCCGCGCATGAGTCGCTCGGCCAGTCAGGGTGCAGGTGGTGCACGTTCCGTATCCTCGCACGCACAGCAACACCAGCAGCAGCAGCAGCAACAGCAGGTGGCTGGACAGGATGAGGATTTGCCGCCGTTGAATGTACATCCTGGCTCGATATTCCCACCCTCGATGTCCACGCAGGAGATCATTAGCAAGAACGAACTGTTCCTGCGCTCGGCAAGCGCACGATTGCCCAAGCGTAACGGTGGCCTAGATGATGATTATTCGGCCAGCAATTCGGTGGCAACATCACCCACATCCGGTGGCGCGGCACCGTCGCCGCATAATCCACAGGATGGCGAACGCAAACGGGAGGAGTCAATGAAACGTCTGCTGGAATGGAAGCAGCGCATGCTACAATCCCCGCTGACCCGCAAGGGTGTCCAACAGGGTGGCAGCAATATGTCTGCAATGTCCAAGCTGGGCAGCAATCCGAACATTTTGCTCGCCTCCACGGCGGTGGCGAGTGGTGCACGCTATGCACCACATGCGGGCAAAACGGGACTCGTTGTTGCAACACCAGCCAACTCTGGCGCCGCATCCGCCACCTCCTCATCGGGCATACAACGCTCTCGATCGGAAACGCATGCTAATGTTGGACCCGGCGGAGTGGTCTACAACAGCTACTCCTCGGATGATGAGGGTGAGTCCATCTTCACAAAATTGATTATGTTTATTTATTTATGAAATGCACTTTGCTCTCCCCCATTTTTGCTTTGCTTTAAGTCTTTTGTGCTATCGATGCCTGTTTGTCTTTGGGCTACCTGACTACATATTTGCTACTGTAACGCTATCTCTGTCTACTGTTGCGCTCTGTCTCACTCTTACCATCTCTGTCTCTCTCTGTCACTCTGTATCTATCTCTCGTTTTATGTATCTATCTCATGTTGCAGATTTGCCTTTGTTCTGGCGTAGTTTCTACTTTTACTTTTGTTAGCTCTTCGGCTTTGCTCTCCTGTTGCAATTGTAGTGCCTTGAAGCTACACTCAACGAAAAAGTATCTATCTATCATGAAAACTTTAATTTGAAAATATAAAATATGCAAAAAGTCAGAAAAAGCAGGCTCTAAACTTAAAATGCTTATAGAAAAAGAACTCATCAAAGTTTTTTCTTAAAATTAAATTTTCCTTTATCTTAAATTCAAATATAAAAAAAGTTTTATTGAGATTTACTTTTTCTGTAGTTCAGATAAATGCTATACTTATAAATCAATAATTTTTTTTTAACTGTTTAAAATACTTAAGCAATTAATTTGAATATACCAAAAGTGTTCAAGTATTTTATATATATTTGTGCACCTTTTTTTTGTGAGTGTATCTTCAGTTGGCTTTGGCCTGTTCAGTTTGAGCTTGGACTAGTTTAGTTCTGTGTTTCGCCCCCTTCCCCCCCTCTCTTAGTAATTGTAGTTATGTAAATATCTCTGTTATTAAGCTGGCAAATTGCTTTGTATAACAGTTTGGAGCTTTAACAAAGTAGTTGATGCTTTAAATCGATAGCATTAAGTAACACACTTTAAACCATTTAAACGATTTTATTTATTAACTCGGCTCATAACCAATTTGCATGGCTATTTAGATGTCAAACTAATAACAATCTATTGTAGTTTATCATAAATTTCTCTTTATTTTTGAATTTTGTATGTTTTTAATTAATTTCGTATTGCGCAACACAACAATGGCAAAATGCAATATTATTACGATAAAACCCAATGTGTATAAACAATAAATTTAAAAAAAAAAAATAGAATGAAAACCTTCCTGCCACACACAATGTGAATAAATCCGAATTTTGAGATACTTAGTTATTCATTGCCAATTAAGTGAAACAAATAAATGCATTTTAATTAAATCTCTGGAGATGATGTTGATGAGTGCAGCAGGCCAAGCCTAAAAGTAGGCAAGTTTTTTTTTTGTATTCAAGTACAATTTTAATTAAGTAAATGTTGCAGTTTTTGCAAAGTTTTGAAAACTTTTTCTTTTTTTTGTTATTTGATTTTGCTTTCTTTACACATCACAACTTTTTGGCAGGCTCTGTCTATTTTTTTCTCTCTTGGAATTAATTTCTCTTGAGTAGTTGGTTTAAATAGTTGCTTTTTAAATTTCATATCAATTCATGGCAAATGGGTGCTTGGTGTTTCGTCTACTAAAAAAGCCGCAGTAAAATTTCGCACTAAAACCCAAAAAAAATAAAAAATAAAAACAAAAAATACTCAAACTCAACTTGAATTCAATTCATGGGCTCCAAAATTAAACACAAAAACCCCATTTGAATGAAACACAAAAAAAAAACCAAAAAAATATTTTATTTATCTTTCTTTTCCATTTTTGTGTATACAATTTTTTTTGGTTACTGAAAATTTTGTAAATGTTGTAAATGTTTGAACAAAAAATAAAACAAATAAAAAGAAAACGCACAAAGCGCAGCTGGGCCTGGGCTGGATGATAACATAAGTGTGACGGCAGGAAGGTCAACAACAACAACAACAACAACAGCAACAACTAGCACACAAAACACAACAACAACAACAAGAACAACAACAACAGAAACGACAACAATAACAATAGCAGGGACAACAACAGCAACAACAACAACAACAGCACCATTAAATATTAGCCTTAGTAAAAATTTCAGCAATTTAAACACAACAACAACAACAACAGCAGCATCGTCAGCAGAGAGGGAATTAAAGTCACCAGCAGTTGCCAATGGCCAAAATTTGCAGCTAAAACCCATTCTCAAAGTGCACGAAGCCAGCAGAACACCCATTATTCAGGTGCAGCCAAAGTTAAAGTCCAAGCTGAAGCTGCAATTGCAGTCGATGTCAAGGGACACAAATAAGGATGAGGCTGAGGCTGTGGCTGTGGATGGGGATGGGGCGGGGGTTGAGATTGAAGATGTTGAGGCTGTGCCAATTTTACCCAAAAAGTCGGCACCCAAATCGCCACAGAACGTGAACTATGTGCCCGTGTACAGCAACAAGCTGGTCAGCAGCAGCAGCATCAGCACCACCAGCAGCAGCAGCAGCACCAACAACTATGAGAATGTGGAATATGAGGCAAAGGAGGAGGCGTCGACGATAAGCGATGCCGAGGAGACGCCCATGCTGATGCAACTGAAGCTATACAAAGAGCAGCAGCATCAATTGCAGCAGCATCAGCAGCAGCAGCAACTGCAGTCAGAGGAGGATTTAACGCCCACAGCGGAGGAGAAGCCATCATTGGGCGAGACGGCAGCAGAAAATGCTGCACAAGTCGACCAAAGGGATGAGGAGAATGTTGATGTTGATGATGATGATGATGATGATGGTGATGAGGAGGAGGATGAGAGCACTGCCTGTGAGGAGTACACAGATGATGACATAGATGAGGCTTTGGCACAAGACGACGACGACGACGACGACGTTGAGGATACGAATGGGAATGGAAATAATGGGAATGGGGACTTTGATAATGGTAAGGAGAATGCTGACAGTGGGAATGCCAATTTGCCCAGCGACAAGGAGGTGCAACAACTGTATGTAAATGAGCCCATTACACCAACGGATCAGCAGCTAGACGAGAGTCATTACCTGCCCATGACGCCCAAGAAGGTGGAGTTGGGGCAGCCGGGCACATTGAGTTTGGTTGCCAGCCACGAGTGCTATGCGGAGGAGGAGAATCATTACGTGGAGATGACCAAGGGGCTCAATGACGATGACTATCGAAGCAACTATGAGATAATGTGCATATCCAACAGCATTAAATTGACAAACTCGGAGCCAGTCTACATGGAGTTGGCAGGTGTGAAAGCAGCTGCAGCCGCTGCTGCTGTCGCTGCCGCTGAGGAGGCGCACTGCTCCTCAGGGCGGTCCACTCTGAAGAAGAGCAAAAAATGCGCAAGTGATACACTGAAAAAGAAATCAAAGAAACGTCAGGGTAAGGATATGCCAGATATACTCAAGCCAACGAAGAGCAACCTGGCCAGCGACAGCTCCGATGCGGATGATGAGAGCAGTAAGCAGCAGCTGGAGGCAAAGAGATTGCGTTCGCGCACCCGGTTCAGTTTATCGGATACGTTTCGACCTGCATCATATTACCTGGGTGCCTCCACACCGCTCAATAACTATGCGGAGAGTTCGGATAGTGAAATACTACCGCCACCGCCCATTCCCGACTCCCCGCCACCAATGGAGGAGCTGAAAACGGAGGAAATATTCTCGTCGGAACACTATGACACTGTGAAGAGACGCAGCGATAGCAAAGTGAATCTCTCCTATGAGCAATTGCCCAAGATGCATGCGAGTAACACCTCGCTCAATCTGCCCAAAACGGAACCGAGCACCACTCTGAAGAGTAGTCGCCTCTCGCTACCGGATCACTTTGCCAAGGTGCGTGGCACACCGGAGCAGCAGCAACGGCGAGCGGGAGCAGTTGGAGCAGGATTAGCGCTACTCCAGCAGCAGCATGCGCGCACCCTATCCGACTCCAACTATAGCTGCCAGACGGACAAGAGCTCCTCACGCACCTCTTCCTCGGATCTGGAACTGTATCGGAAGCTGCGTTGCCCCAGCAACAATTCCCTGCCCAGCGAAAATGAATCCGTGGAGTTTCGTCAACGCTCCGACTCGGAGCTGGAGCGCCAGCGTTCGAGGCGACCATTGTCCCAGGAGTCAATTAGCGAGATTGAATCGATGAGCGAGCATTTCGAGGAGACGCTGAGCAGCCATGAACTGGATACGTATTTGAGTAATTTGCAGAGCAGCGATTTGTTGCCATATCAAACGCATGCCACACCCCAACGCCACCTACTAAATGATGTGACGCCTACGGATATGTTGCTCACCAGTGTCATCAAACCCCCGAAGACCTTTCGCAATGCCGACAACGATGAACAGCATTTCTATGGCAATATACATTTTCTATCCTCGACGGATTCCATCCAGCAGCTCGGAAACAGCTCAATTGCCGAGGGTGCCGCCGTTTGCCTCACCCCCCTGCATAGTCGGAACAATAGCAATATATCGACGCAATCGGCACCATATTATTATTCCGAGTTGTCAGCGGCACCACCATTAAATAATCAACGGGATATTCATGCTCATGGTTTGAACATCGCACACATTCATAATCCCATCGATCGGTTGCAGTTCAATATGGACGCACTGGTGAATAAGGATCAGGCCATCGATAGCAAGAATCTGTATAGCGTCAAGGCCAACATTGAGAAGCTCAGCTATAGCTGCAATAAGTTGAAGTTGAACAATATGCTGGAGCAAGGGCCTCCGCCAGAGATCAGCATCAGCAGCAGCAGCAGCATCAATCTTGACCATTCACTAAACCAAACTCATTCATATCTTACAACTAGCACTAAAAACACAAATCTCGCTCGTAAACTGACTGGTGGTAGCCTGTTGGATGAGGTTGGTGACGAGCGGCAGTTGGTCGGTGTTGGTGACGATGATGATCTCGAACTTGACAAGCGAGCTACCACTGTTGGAACAACTGCGACCACAAATAACGCCAATCACCTTTCAGTTTTAGGTGGCGAACTGCTCTGGGAGGAGGATGCATTGTGGCGCGAATCCTTGCGTCGCGTTTCACAGCGACACGCACGCTCCTTGGACGATCTAGATAGGATTGTGGTGGCCGCACCCACCCTGCCGATACCAACACCTGCGCCCATGACCACGCCCACCAGTCAGGCAACTAAGACCAAACTAAGCCGCGAAGTGACCTATGTGAATGATTGTCAGAAGCCAAGATTACTATCAGCGGCATCCCCATCACCGGCCAGCGATGAGCATGATGTGTATGTGCAGCTATTGGCCAATAGTAGTTCAGCTCTGGGCCAGGCTGAAAGCGATGCGGATGTCTATGAGGTGTTGCGCGAGGAGACGGGTTCCAATTTATCGCACAAGTCAAACGAACTGGATCGCGAGAATATACGTCAATGGGATGCCATGTCAAGTGGTCTGATGAAGACCCACAACAGCAACAACAACAATGCAGAGTTGCCAAGCAGAGGTCCTACGTCAAGTGGTCCCATGTTGCCGTTGACCAGCAATGTGCGCTCCATCATTCAGCAGCTGAATGGCAACAATGAAGTCAATCCCAATCCCAATCCCAATCCCAACAATAATAATCAAGCTGTTCTGAATGCGGCACCAGGTCAAAAGCCAAGAAACAATTGAGGCAAACACACAAATAACACACATACGCACTGTTAGCCAAGTTAGCATTTCTTTTGCATTTGTATGTGTGAAAATGTTACAGTTATTTTCCTTAGCTTTTCTTTTGGTTTTTTCTTTAATGTTGTTGGAAGTTTTCCAAATCGTTTTATAGCAGAGGCATTAGTTTAAATTGTTTGTTTGTTGCTTGTTTTTGTTTCACTGTTTATATTTTCTTTTCAAAATTGTTATTTGTTATTGTTGTTGTCATAATTGTTGTGTTGTTTTGTTTCATTTAACAAAATGGTAAGCAATTTTTTGTTATATACATATCTCTATATAAATATTTACCAAAAATCACACTTATTTCTGTACTTAATGTAATTTTTAATGCGCTTGTATTTATTCATATTCATTTCACTCATAAAAAAACACCCATTCATCACACACACACACACACGCACACACTCACACACACACACACATACACATGTACACACGCTGTAAAGTTGACAAGTTTTTTTTTTATAATAGCCAACTTTTGCGGGCAGCCAAAAATAATGAGACAATTGACCAACTCCTTTTAGCCGCTTTTACTGTTTGTAGTGCAACTTTCTGACTGCTAAAAAGAAAAAGAAGACGTACCAAAAATTGCTGTTAGATGAGAAGTTAATTGCCATTTCTTAACTATTTTTATTTAATGCTTTTCTCTAATTATTTCGCGCACGCATTATAATTACATTTGAATCCCCCCTCTCAGCCTGCGAACCTTTGTGTTTGCCTCGCCTTGCAACTAAACTTGAATCTCATTTTCCAGCCTCGATTTCGGTGCGCAATGTGAACAATTTGCCCAAGGGTAATCTAACCGTTAAACCGGATCCCTCGGATGCACAGCATCAGGAGACGGCATCGGCTTTCGCCCACTACGATCCCTACTATGGCAATGCGACGGAAACCAAATATGCCAAGGCGACGCTGCTCACGGATCGCGGACAATATGATCGGTCAGGACACATGACGACTTCGACGCCACAACAGCAACAGCAACAGCAACAGCTGCAACTGCAACAGCAACAGCAACAGCAACAAATGCAATTTGGAATGCGTCGCGCTGGCAGTCGAGCTGAAATAGATATGCTGGAGCGTGAGACCAGCTCACAGATAAGGGTAAGTGGGGGTTGCAAGGCAAAGGGTGGTAAAAAAAAAAAAAAAAAAACGGATTTGAAGAAGAAATAGTTTAAATCTCGTGTGGAAAACTCAAATTTTTAATAATGTGTAGATTGATCAGTAAGTTAGGGAGAACTTTAATAAAGAACCTAAGATGATCCTAAAGATCCAGCTCATTGTCAGAGCTGCACATACAAATTGTGAGATGCGTATTGCATCAGTTCTTCTTCTTTTTAACTTGTATCCATATATAGGGAATATGTTAATTCTAGTTTTTTTTTAACTACGAGTTCAATTTTCATTAGATCAGCTTAGACTTTTAAGAATCCATAATTTCTACAATCTATTTTGATAAATCTACCCCTACAAGTGGCAGTTTGGTACGCTTGGTATTTGCTAAGGCTGTGTAAAAGCAGCTTCAGTTATACATCTTGATTGATTGATTGATTTAATAATACTTTAGAATCTGGACGTATCGGCTGGCGACTTGTTGAGTCGCACCCACGAGGAGCTGGTGCTGCTGCTAATCCAATTGAGGCGACAGAGCAGCCAAACGGCACGGGCCATCGAGCAATGTTGCAGCGATATTCACAATGTGCAGGTGGTTAACAATTGTGAACTATTTGCAATTGGTGCTGGTTGTTGACTAAACAAATTTATTCTAAGAAACTACTGGTGTTGGTTTCGTAACTAAAACATGTTTAACTTAATCTTAACTTTAACTGTTTATCATCAGCATCTATTCCTGCTTTTTAAACTAATACCTTATCGCAATCCTCTATAGAATCGTCTGCGAGGTGCTGAGGGACTCACGCGTGCGGAGAGCATTCAGCGCTTGGATTATCTGAAGCAACATTTGCTGGACTTGGAGCGGCAATATGAGAAGAGCAAGCCACTGGTCAATCTGGTGGATAACATGGTCAAGCTGGGTTCGCTGTATCGCAACGATGCCAATGGACGAGCACAGCCAGCAACATTGGATCGATTGGAGTTCAATCAGCGCATGCAGGAGCGTCAAATGTTGCAGGAGGAGGAGAAGCAATGGGAACGATTGAGTCCCAATCAGGCAGAGTTGCAGGTAGGTAAACTATTTGAAGCCAAGGCGTCAAATCTTTTCACATAATTAAAGGGTTTACAATTGGTGATTCGAGTAATGTTTAAACAGAAGTTCGGTTCTGCCTTAGATTTATTCCGATGGATCGATTAAGTGTCATGTCTTGAACTGGGACCGATTTACCATCTTTTATTAACTCAATTTCTATTTGTACTCCATATGTTTTCGTACTTTTCCAGGCCAAGGTTCACGAGCTCTATCAGCTGGATCAGCTGCTGCAGGAGGAGTCCGGCATACTGCAGAGCTTGCAGAGGGATAAAGAGGATCTGGAACGTGCATTGGGTGGTTTGAGGGCGCGCATTCATGACAACAATGCCACGCCCATGGCTTTGGAGGCGGCCAAGAAGCAGCAGCACATTTTGGAGCGTGAATTGTCGCGTGTCCATCAGCTGCTGGCGGAGAACTCAAAGGTAGCTCAGGTGCCTAGTAGAAGTTTTTTGCATTATATGTGTCAGCTATGGTATATATATGGTATATATGTGGTATATATATGTGGTATATATATGTGGTATATATATGGTATATATATTCTTTTTGTCTGCTTTGAGCTTCGCATGTCGCTTATGTAACTAATGAGATGAACAACAATCAAATATGTAACTAACTGCTTTGTTCTAATTAGCAAATTTTATATATATCCAGTCTAAGAATCTTTCGAACCGATGTTAGCCCGTTCGAGTCATGAGATCTATTTAATCCATGTCTTTAGTAGAGCTCTCTGCTTTTAAAGACGAATTTTTATTTTTTCTGTATTTTTCCTTGACAGATAATCTGTTCTCAACTTACTTAAAGATGTTAAATTCAAAATTATACATTAAATCTTTGGCTTTCTAAAAATATTAATTCATTGAAAAAAAAAATATACAATAGGAAAAAAAACAATTGCTACAAGTTAAGAATCGATTTTTCACAAAAGTGATTCTTAATAAAAATTTTAATATTATCCATTTGATTTGAAGGGTTTTCAAAAATATTCTCCATTTAATTTAAAGGGTTTTCAAAAAATCAAATCAAACCCAGCTCTTAATGCAAAAGACTTCTACAGTTCGCCTCAATCAATTGTAACTGCTGCAATTGCTGCATGTGCCACACCATCAACACATAGAACATATTGAACTAATTCGTATTGTAATCCCTCACAGAAACTGGAGCAGACGGTTGCGGGCAATGCGCGTTTGGAACAAGAGCTGTTAACACTCCGCCAGAAGGTGCAGGCAGCTCGGAGCAATGGCGTCAGCAATGATGTCTCACAGTTGAATGGCAATCAGACAGCTGCTGTACTCCAGTCTGAGTTGGAGCGAGTTCAATCTCTAGTTGGGGATATGCAGAGGCAGAGACATGATCTCAGCTCCGCAGTGCGTCAGTTGACAGAGAACTCGACACGTTTGTATCAGGAGATTGGCAACAAGGATTTGAGTCCAACTAACGGAGGCGGTGGCACCTCAAATGGCAGTCTAAAGAAGCGCAGCAACTCCACCAGCTGGACTGAGACAGATCTGGATGCCAATATGCTGCACAACGGCAGTCAACAGCATTTAAATGATTCCACTTTGAATCTATCTACACCACTCTATGTGGACACCAACAGCTCGGCCAAGTTGGGTGACTATAATCGCTATAATGGCAGCAGCGATGCTTTGGAGATGAGTGGCGTCGATAGCGACGGGTTTCTGGATAGCAATCCCTTTGCCAATCTGAGCAATTTGGAGAAGCAAGAGATCAAAACGGTGCGCATTGTCAAGCGCGAATCGGAGCGTCGTCATCGTGATCGCAGCGAGCGAGGATTGAGCAACTCCACCCAGAATCTGGATCAGGTGCTAGAGGAGGAGCAATACGCTCAACAGCAGCAGCAGTATGCTCAAAGCATGGAGGAGCCACTGACTAATGGCCATCACAATCGTTCCAAGTCGCTGCCTCGCAACTACACTGAACCCCCAAAGCCCAGGCACAGCAGGCACATGAATGGCAAACAGAATGGACACCACTATAATGGCGTCAACGACTACGATCGCAATAGCAATTATGAGCAACATCAGGCACCGCCACCGCCAGCACCACAAAGCAATGGCCACCACCACCACCATCATCATCATCAACAGCAGCAGCAGCAGCGCGAGCAACGGGAACATCTGAATCCCTTGGCCAATGCATACTTTGCCAAGCAGCTGCAGCAGCAGGCACATCCTGCCCGGGACAGCGCCAGAGTTGCTCTGCGCACCAAGACAGACTCGATGCAGAGCTTGAACAAGAGCTTGACGGACATTAGCCCGGAGCCAGTGTTTCAGAGTGTCGCTGCACGTCAGATCATCAACGAAATGTCCGCCGGTTCCGCATCGGAGGATACCGAAAAGATTGTGGAGCGTGTCCCACCACCGCATCACAAGCATAGACGAGCTGTGCCGCGAGAGAAGCGACGACACTATACCGCACCCAACAATGTCAACCAGAAGGCCATGGAGAAGGTGCAGGCAGAGAACGACATGAATCGCAATGTAAGCTTCCATTTTGGTGATAAGATGATGATAAACCGATCTGACAAAATATTCAATAGTTACAGAATTATAAAAATAAGAGAACTTTATTTTTTTATATTTATTTATATTTTATTTCTTGCAGAACACCAATTGGCGTGCACGTGATGATCTGGACATGGAGGTGGCGTTGCGTCCACGCATAAATGCGCCCGATGTGGTGCGCTCCGCTTTGGGTCAGGGTGAGAAGATTTCGGAGAATACCATTGATAATCTATTATTGGCGCCCAACAAAATCGTCATACCCGAGCGTTACATACCAGAAACAGTAAGAGGAAATCTATTTAATTTAATTTAATTAATTAATTTTAATTTTTTTTTGTAAAAAGACGCCCGAGCTGTCGCCAGAGGAGAAGAAGCGTCGCCAGGAGAAGGTTGAATCCATTAAGAAAATGCTAGCCGAAGCGCCCATAAGCAGCAATGTAAGAAGTTGTCAAATATATTTCTATATAATTTTAAATTTTTATTAAATATTTTAATTTAATCCTTTAAATTGCAGGAGAACGAGACTCTGCCAGCGAGCAAGATCACCGCGGAGAAGAAGCAGCGCGAGCATTTGTTGCAACTGAATCAGATTTTGGCCCAACAAGTGATGCAAGTCAGCAAAATTGTTGCAGGTATGTAAATTGAATATGTGTACCGTTTACCCTTATTTAAACATTTTGAAAAACATTTGAATTAAGTTCGAATCGATGTCCAAAATATATATTTTTGTTAAGTATTCGAATTGTATGCAAAACGCTTGCAAGTTGAGTTTTCGTTCCTTGTTTATGTTCATTACTAATAAATAATGCGCTCCAAATCGTTTTCTGTTCACATCACACACATATCTATATATATATACATATATAAATATGTATAAATTTCTATATGTATTTTGTATATCTATCTACGAGTTTATTCAGTGTGTTTAATTCATATCAGCGAGAAGCATAAGACTGTGATCCCCTCATTCGAAACTGTCTCTATGCTCTTCTAATCTCTATCTATATATATATTCTCTCTCAACTTTTTCTAATTTTCTAGACGATTAATGAATACATATCATTATGCATAACATCTATAAAGTGTTACGCCCCTTATTCAGAACCCCACCCGCTCATTCTCATCTCATTTGCGAGCTCATCAAGAAAGGCCTTCGAAATTCATATAAAGTAACCACTCACACACCCAAATCACACTTGCAACACACACTTCAGACACAGTTTCCACAGTCAAATTCACACTCCCAGACATTAAACACAACCAACAACCCCTTCATGCATATAGCACCTGTTTCATATATATATATATCCTTAACTAAATCACATCAAGGTTTAAGTTCTATCAATTCAAGAATCTATTATCAAATATTACGCATACGTCGTGTATTAAAGTTAATGTTAAATATTTTACCGTTCATGTTGAAAATATTTGTTAAATACAGATTACTGATTGTTTGTGTTTTATATAATTAAATTATAATTAAATTTACATTTTATATTTTTGTTCACTTATATTTTTAATTTTTCTTTTTATTTATTTTTGCATACTTTTAGGCAATCCCACTAGTCAAAACTAACTCAAACTTAGATTGTCGTGTTGTTTATGTTTTTGTTAATTTATTGTTTGTTCACATTTTGTGTTATGTTTGTTTGGCATTTAATTCGTTCACTTTTGAGTTGCAAACTGGGCCACAAAATGTTGACTAGGTTCGATATATGTTATGTAAACAACTATTACATACACATATGCATATGCTACACCTAAAAATACACAATAAGAACAACAGCAACAACAACAACAACAAGTACATACTACATACAACAACAATAGCACAGCAAGAACTCACGCGACGTTGAGATTATCGCATGCTAAGCTCACAGAAAAAAAAGAAAAAAAATCAAAAAAAAAATCAGTTCAATGCAATCACAAAATACTAAACGACAACAACAACAACAAAGCAATTGCAACAACTACAACAACAACAAGTACAACCAACAACAACAACTACAACAAGCACAAAAGTTAAACAACAGTTATACAAAATGCGTAAGTCAAGGTTTGTACACATTTATAACAATTATAACAGTATAATATTATGTATGTGCCTTGTTGTTACTGTTATATTCAGCTGAATTTCGAAAACTAAGCTTAGTTAATTAGCTTTGAATTGGCCTAACTAATCAGCACGCACGAGCTTTTAGTAAAAGCATAAAAGATACACTACCAAAACTAAAAAACCAACACACAACTTAACACTAAAATGCAGCAAACTAAACACCGTAATAATTTATTATTTTTAATTTTTTTTTTTATTGTAAGAAATATCACTGAAATAAATATTTAAAAGCACCTTTGTAGTGCAATTTCTATTGGGAAACTATAAAATAAGAAGACATTAAGTTTAAGAGAGATTTTACAGCAGTTGCAGAAAAATTCGCGATTTTAACAACTAAATTAAGAGAATTTTAATGTTGGGCAGCTATAAAGAAAAAACTATATTTATTAAAAGATTTGCCAGCAGTTTATTTAGAAGTATTCATTTAAAAAAAAAACAATAATAAACAATAATTAAAACAAAAAAAGTAATTAAGTAACTAGAAAGAAAGTGTTAAATTTTAATATGAGAGCAGTTTCTTTCATACTGTTACAAATCAATGTTTTATAGCCTTTAAATAGGTTGATTAATGTTTAAATATAATTGCTAATTAAAAAAACAATGAGAGCAATAAAACGTAGCAAAGTTTAAAGTCTTATTAAAATTTGTTTAACTGTAATTAAATTATTGATGTGTAATTGAAATTAGCTTGCAATGGGAATTAATTACTGCATTAAGGGTAGTAACTTTGTCAGTTTAATGCAAACTTGGCCAATGCTTAATGTCTTAACAAAATTTGTGCACTTGTAAGAACTGCGTAAAAACAAAAAAATAAAATAAATAAACACAAAAGTCAAAAATGCGCAGAATCGCTCAAAAGACGAGTAAGTATAAAGCTCAACAATGACAACAACAAGAAATTCAGAACAACACTAACAACATACAAAAACCCCCTATAAACCAATCTTTATATATACATAAAATATATAAATATGTATTTTTTTAAACTTTGCAAAAAGGTTTCCAAACTACGGACTTTCTGCCTCCAAACTTTTACAGCACGCTTGGGAAGGTTATTGGCCTGCACCATTTCAGCCAAGAACTCGAACTAATTACAACTTATTTTTTGTGTATGTTTTCTGTTAACCCACAGAGAAAGCCATGTCGAAGACCAATGGGAAATCGGGCCAGGGCAGCGATGAGGAGCGACGCTCGGAATCCCCAAGTGAACCACTGCCGTTATACCAACAACGCGACAATTTTTACAGTTAAGCGTGTGGCAAATAACTAACTACACCGAAAGAAGCGATTAAAAACTAACAAAAAATAAGCACAATAACAGCTGCATTTATCTTCGAAAATCAAATTAGAAAAACTTTGCTAAAAAACAATTTAAAATCGATATTTAAATCGAGAATCGTATCAATTGTTAAGTGACTGATAAGCAAGAGCATTTAAAAGATATCAAAAAACAATATAAAAAAAATTAACGAATTTTTTAGGAATGCGAAAAATCGAAAAGAAATTGTTAATGCTTACATACTCACGTATATACATATGCCTATACATATACATATATATTACATAAAGATGCAACACATATATAAATATATACATACATATATACTACATAAAGATGCAACATATCAATAAGCGTGTTAATAATCATTATAAACGATGGCAATTACATCAAATGTTAAAGCAACGTTCTCTGAAGAAGACATGGTTAGCAGATGGAGCAGTTTATTGACTGTCGTCGCTTAGTACTATAGTCCAACCATATCGGTCTATATAGACATATACTAACTACTCTAACTACGACGCATCAATACTTGTTGTATGCAGGCGCTCTCGAACAAATACATGAATTACATACATATGTATATCAGAAAGTTAGAGCCAACTTATTATGTATGTATGTGTTGTTGGTAACTAGAAACAATAACTCTAAAGACTTTTACAAAACTGACTTTTGAAGAGTAGCGCATTTTTCCCCCAAAAAACCACAAGAACAACAATATGTCAAATACAAATTTTGAAGCCAATTATTGCATTTGATACGAACAAGTTTTTAAGATCACTAAATCAAAAGCAACAACAACAGCAACAACAACAAAAGGGCACCCTAATATTAGTTAGGAAATAACATAAAACATGAATAAACAAGTAAGAACGCTGTAGTCGAGTGAGCTCGACTACCATATACCCTGAACCAAGCTTTAAATGCATTATAGGTTTATCGTTTTTGGGGGCTGGAGTGGGCGTGGCCCGATCTTAGTAATATACCTTCTAAGTTTGGTAACTGTAGCTCTTAAATTGCAGGAGATACAGGCATTTTTCGTTTTTTGTGGGCGGGAGTGGGCGTGGTCCAAAATTTTTTTTCCACATTTATGAAGGGTGTTACTAGTAATATACCTTTAAAATTTGGTGACTTAAGTTTTCAAATTGCGCGAGATATATGGGTTTATCGATTTACACCAACAGGTGTATCGGTTTAGGTAGGTGGAATGGGCGTGGCCATCCAATTTTTTTATCGATCTTTGGGGGAGTTACCAGGAACATACCTGCAAAATTTTGCGACTCTAGCTTGCAAATTACGGCAGATATGTGCATTTTAAATTTCTAGGGATGAAGTTCCTGGGGGCGGCGGATGTGGGCGTGGTCCAAAAATTGGTATGCCAATCTTTGGAGGAGGTTACCAGCAAATTGCCTTCCAAGTTTGGTTACTCTATCTTTAAAATGTTCGGAGATATAGGGAGTTATCGATTTACAATCGGAATTGTCGATTATAGGCGCAGGTGTGGGCGTGGCACCACAAATTTGTTATCGATTCTTAGAGGCGACTACCAGTAATATACCTACCAAATTTGACTTTCCCTACTCAAAAACTGCGGAAGATATAGCCATTTGAAAATTTTAGGGGCGGGGGTGATGGGGGCGTCGGAGGTGGGCGTGGCACATGCCAATCTTTCAAGGACCTCGCCAACAACCTACCAACCAAAATTCGTGACTGTATCCATTAAATTGTGAGAGATATCTGGAATTTTACTGCTATCGAAAATCTAAATGTATCGATAATTCAGAAACTGAGGCAGTTATCGATAAAATAACGCAAACTTGATCTGCGCCTGGTATACGAGATCTTATATTCCAAATTTGAAGTCTCTAGCTCTTATAGTCTCTGAGATCCGTTGTTTCATACAGACGGACAGACGGACAGACGGACAGACGGACAGACGGACAGACGGACAGACAGACGGACAGGGCTAGATCGACTCGGCTATTGATCCTGATCAAGAATATATATACTTTATGGGGTCGGAGATGCTTCCTTCTGCCTGTTACATACATTTGCACAAAACCATTATACCCTTTTTACCCATTTTTAATGGGTTCAGGGTATAAAAAAAATAGTCAATACCCAATTTAAAAAAGGGGACAGCTCAAATAAGGGCATTTTCACAACCTTGGCAATATTTCAATATGTACCTATCACAACAACACAATTTAAAACTTAATATAATTAAATTGTATTAAAGACAGATAAAAAGGAAAAGAAGATGAAGCTCTACATTTAACTAAAAGTTACAGATATGCATAAATTAACTTTAGTTTACTCATGCGTTTGAATCAGATAAATAACTATAAATATAATCAATTATTTAAATGTAGGTCAATTAGCCAGGCAATTATCGAGAGCACGCAAAGGAAGCAAAAGGGGAAAGTAAAATTAATAAAGAATTATAAATGTTTTTAAACAAATGCAAAGTCAATGATATATATACTAATATACGCAAATGCAATTCAATGTTAATGTCTGTATAACTTTTAAAGTTATTATAAAAACAACAAAAATCAACTCACAATTTACTACACAAATACATAAATATCGTAAAAATATATGCATATAGTAAACACACAACGATATATTGTTAAATATATATATATATATATATTTAAATAAATACATAAAAAGCAAATTGTACAAAACTATTTTAAGTTAATATGAAGCTCTTAATTTTTAATTTTGTTACAAGTTTTAAGTTTATTATTTAATGCTAAGTTCATTAGTTCATTCATTTGCGCCAATTTCTTGATACATTTACTTATATATTTAATAATTATGATTACATTCTATTCTATTATATTATATAATATCATACGAAACAAATAATTTGTACATTTCGCGGTGCTATATGTGAACATATGTAAATGTTGCTTAAACATATTTGACCTTAGTTCGAGCCGAGTCAATTGATATGCTAATTCTGGCTTTTATCCGACTATGAATTGCACGCATATTCCCCACAAAAATATTGCAAAAAAACATGATCACACAAAATATTTATTGCATAAATACATAAATATAAACACCTACATATATTAATATGAAAAATGTTTAAACGAAAAAAATGAAAACCAACACCCACAAGAAAATGAAGGAAAAAAAAAAACTGCGAAAAGACGAGATAAATGTTATCAATAAAGAATATAGTTGAAAATTCAAATCACATTCAGCATTTTTTAATATTATTTATTGCACCCGGTTACAACTAAAGGTTATTGTTAACACCAGCGCAACGGAACAGGAAGAGTCTCTGTTTGATTGGCCATTTAACCGGACAGCAGTTATCACAATTGTTTTGCGTCAATTGCCAGCAACATTTCAAGATCAATGTGGACTCTATTAAAAATAGAGACCAGCAACGATGACAAACCTAGCGCCTCGAATGAATCACAATGAAGCACTGCCCGGTTGAGACGTGCGCCACTGAAAAGACAACAATAACAGCAACAAAAACAACATCAACAACAACAACAACATCAACAACAACAACAGAACAACGCAATAACGACAAGCCCATCGAGCAACAAGTGAGTGTGCTCGAATCAACGAGTAATCGACTAAGAGATACCCATTATATAGATTAAGAGCATTGCATCTTGTGAAATGTGGAAGTTGATTAATTTTAAAAGAATAATGGATTTTTTATGATTATATTATGACAGCAAAATGTTATTGTTTTATCACGGATTTAATAAGGATTTTGTCGTAAGTTGACATTTGAAACCGATTCTATTTTCACTGCATTTGAATTCACAAAAGATACAGCTAATAAAATAGCGAGTCTTTTAAAAATATCTATCCCGTTATAAGCACTGATAATGCCAATTGATAGATAGCTCGACTTACAAATAGATACTCGGTTATTTCTGTCTATTAGATACACCTTCCGCCTTTGCAGATACACCCGTAATACACCCGTTTTTATTAGCCATTTGATAGTTAAGGGGTATTAAGCAAAATAGAGCATAATGAGAAGCACCACCTTCGGCTTGACAAACAGTCGCAACACACACGCTGCCAAAGTTGCGTGTGTGGGCGTTTTGGCCAGAGGGGGGAGGGTGGAGGGTGGAGCAGAGTGTTAGCGGCAAGTTAAGCTGTATGCGAAATGTGGAGCATTCAATAACTTTCTAAAAAGCAGCGTTATCAAATTCTTCTATACGATTAGCATAATCGTGACCAAGGCATAAAATCAAATAAAAATTATAAATTACAAAATTAAGAATAGATTAATTTTTGACAGGTGTATTTTTTTATACAGATTTCTATCTTGTAGAAAAGCACGTAAACAATTTGTCGTAGTGCAGTGAGAGTGAATCAAAATCAGAATACTACTCCAGCAGTTAATAATACGTTAATAAATATATAATTTCATATGTACATATATAAAAGTGAGTATAAAACAAGTATGGATAATATATTTGTGACAAAAACCTGAAACTACATGAAACCTGATTGGCTTGGATATCCATTAACATTGTTGTTGCCCGTTGATGATGCGCATAAAATCCACTCAAACTCGGAGTGAACGATTCATACTGAAAAAAACCCATTTTAATTGTGCGGAATCAACTGAGTCGCGTTTTAACTTAAATTCACTTGGCATTGTCTGGTCGAGGTGTGAAGTTTAGTTCCATCGATAGGCAACACTTAAGCAACACTATTAAGATTATGTCTGCAGCAGGCAGCACAACGATTGTAAGTTCTCAATGGGTTATAAATATGTATAAATATATATATCTGCCGGATCAACTCTACTACATTTCTCACTTCTCTATCTACACTCGCTTGCCTCAAACACACAGTTGACGCTGCTGGCTGTGATAAGCCTTCAGGAATTGCTGCTTCAAGCTGCACCACCAACATCAGAGAATGGGTTTGTATTTGTGTCCAGAGCTATATAGCAGGAAATGCTAAATGCCTTAACTACTTGCAGTCAAATAACTTCGTATTTACGGCACGATGAATCAGCGCCACTCAAACGGACTGCTGCTCGGAAGCGTAGCTATGATGATGATAATTGGCAGGGACACCACCATGGACACCATGGACAGTCTAGAGAGGATGTAGACGAGCCTGGCTGGGGACATGGGGATGTGAACGATGACCCAGATTGCTATTTCCATGGTCATCATGGTGGACGTTCCTATGGACACTTCGGTATGAGATCTTATCGTCCACCCTTCTTTGGCTTTTTCCGTGGCTTCGGCAATTGGGGGACCGATCGGCGACCACCAGTTCCATATGGCTTCGGCTATGGACCCAATTGCGGTAGATATAATACAGATGTGCCCACATCACTGGAGAGCTTAAGTGCTTTGTTCTGATAAAGTTGGGATTATAAATTGTTTTACTTTGCTTATAGACAACAAGCCGGTGCCCGAAGCACCACCAACAACTACACCAACACCAGTAACAACAAGAACAAAACCAACAAAAGGACCAAAAAGAATACCAGCAAAAACAACAACAACACCTGTCACAACAACAACAACACCTGTCACAACAACAACAACAACAACAACATCAACAACAACCACAGAGGAGCCATTATCCATTGACCTACGTAGCGGTCTGAATTAACTTAGTCTTTGCGTTTAAGTTTACACTCGGAAAAAAATACGAGAACAATTATCTTTAAACAAATACGATTATATATGATAACAAATTCAACAATTGCGTTTAAATTAAACATGTATTTATACAATTTTTTCTGATTGTAGAAAACTTTCCATTATTGAGCAACTACACTTTTTGTTTAATGTCATTTTTATTTGTAAGTTTTTCTCAATTTAAACACTTCTTTTTTTGAAGTGCACATCCATTGTAAGTAGGCTGCATTAAGAACGTTATCTTAGCCGAGTTATCTGTTCCATTAGTTACAGAGAGGCTGAGAGGCTGCAGGAAGGCCATCAAACCGCCTTTGTCAGTTTTTTATGCACTTTTTAATGCCAGGATTGAGCAACGGAAGTTGAAATTAAAACGGGTTTTTATGCATGCTTTTAACTAGAACATAAACAATATCACTTTGATGAAGGGAACATAAAACCCGAATGCAAAACAAAATAAAAAATAAAAATACAAAAAAAACTTAAACCACATAAAAAGCGAAAGAAAGTCGACAGATCTGGAATTGAGCACAGAAGCCAAATCAAAACAACAGCAACAACAACAACAACAACAACAAAAACAACATTAACAACAACAAGAAATCTGCGCGTCTCACGCACTTGGCCAGGAACAAAGGGGCGCGCTCCAAGAACCGGACCAGAACGCCTCCCACTCGATAGTATAAAAGAAACTCAGTCCGAGACTTTGACTGTCATTTGACGCCAAACGAGCGTCGCCTCAAGTCGTCGGTTGTCAGTCGTCGGTCTCATCGTCTCCAGCTCCAATCCGCTTAATCGCATCGAGAGTGTCGCGTTTGTGTTTTTAAAGGCACTGAGAAATGGGTAAGCCTCGTCGTGCATATTAAGCAAGTGTTGAATACAAAACGGTGAATGAACTCGCACAGTAGCAGACTTCGGGGCACATATACTTGCTATATGTTGCATGCATTATGGACACATAACCTTAGCACGCCCAAAAAAATTTAACTACAAAAGTCGCAAGTGCATCCAAAAAGTTTTCGATAATTTATTTATTTATGCGTGTCGCGTGAATCTTGGAAAACAAGTAATAAAATTATTACTACCTTTTGAGGGAGCCGCATTGTTTTAAATATTAAAGCCAAATAGCTTTATTTAACTTTAATTTTAATTTTCAAAAGAGAAAAACTCATTTCGAATACATTTATTATCATTTCTATACGAACTCTCAAAAAGCAATCTATTCACACTTACTAAAAAATAAATATATTTATTTTGAAACAATACAAATAAAAAACAATTATAAAAAAAATCATTCTATAAATGTATATCTTAAAATAATATTTCTAAATATGATTTTTGTGATTGGTGACATTTTAGAAAATAAAATATAATCATCATAAAAAAAGTTTAAGCTAGAGATTTTTTTAATCTAATTCCTGAGTTGCTTAATTAATCTCTAGCTTACATTTTTTTTTAATCCAATTCCTGAGTTGCCTGCTTTGTTCTATTCCCAGTGCACCATCATCACATGCTGTTGCCATTGTTGCTGTTGCTGGGCGTGCCCAGCCTAATTTTGGGCAATGAGCAGCCAGCACGGATTGTTTGCTACTTTAGCAACTGGGCCGTTTATCGTCCGGGCATTGGACGCTATGGTCTGGAAGATGTGCCCGCTGATCTGTGTACGCATCTCGTTTACTCCTTCATTGGGTTGAATGACAAGAGCTGGGATGTTTTGGTCATTGATGAAGAGCTGGATGTGAATCAAGAGGGCTTCCGAAAATTCACGCAATTGCGTCAAACGCATCCCAAGCTCAAGCTGCAAATAGCTGTCGGCGGTTGGGCCGAGGGTGGTTCAAAGTATTCGCAAATGTCGGCGGTGCGCGAACGTCGTCAGAGTTTCATACGCAGCGTGGTGCAGTTCATGAAGAAGTACGACTTTGACGGCTTCGATCTCGACTGGGAGTATCCGGGTGCCACAGATCGCGGCGGCAGCTTTGGCGACAAGGATAAATTCCTGTACTTTGTCCAAGAATTGCGTCGCGCTTTTGATCGCGAGGGACGCGGCTGGGAAATCACAATGGCGGTGCCAGTGGCCAAGTTTAGACTGCAGGAGGGCTATCATGTGCCAGAGTTGTGCGAGTGAGTAAAACTCAATATACCCTATAATGTGTACTTAAGTAAGCTGAGATAATTATATAGATAGCCTATATATAGCCTGGTTTTATATATGTACATATATTAAAAGGCATGTTCAAAATGGGAATAAGAGTGAAAATCAGTTCAACTCTTGATAAATATTCTTAAGATAATTTCTAGAGACTTGGAACTTTTATTTTCGCATCTTTCAAAGCCATCTAATCTCATTTCAATTTGCAAAGTAAAATATCAAAACCTGTATTTTACACGACGATTTGAGATTAGATAACTTAAGTACACATGATGTGAGTTAAGAATTTGATTAACTTTATTTATAAGAGAGAGAACTACATTATTATTATAATATTATATAGACAGCTGGATGCCATACACGCGATGACCTATGACCTGCGTGGCAACTGGGCTGGCTTCGCAGATGTGCACAGTCCGTTATATAAACGCAAACACGATCAATATGCCTACGAGCGACTCAATGTGGTAAGTGTATCGCTGAGAGAGAGAGAGATAGAAAGAGATAGTGATACTGAAAGAGAGAGACAGGGAGAGAGAGAAACAGCTTACGAGTTGCTTGGCAAGCTAATTAGTATTCATATTATTTAGAATGACGGCTTGGCGCTGTGGGAGGAGATGGGTTGTCCGGCCAACAAGTTGGTGGTGGGTGTCCCATTCTATGGACGCACTTTTACGCTGAGCAGTTCCAACCATAACTACAACATGGGCACGTACATCAACAAGGAGGCGGGTGGCGGAGCGCCAGGTCCCTATACGAATGCAAGTGGTTTCTTGGCCTACTATGAGATATGCACAGAGGTGGATGATAAATCCAAGGGCTGGACTGTTGAGTGGGATGAGGAGGGTATGGTGCCCTACACCTACAAGGACACCCAGTGGGTGGGCTACGAGAACGAGGCTTCGCTGCAGATCAAAATGGACTTCATCAAAGAGAAGGGCTATGCGGGCGCAATGACCTGGGCCATTGACATGGATGACTTTCATGGATTGTGTGGGCCAAAGAATGGCCTAATGCGGATACTGTACAACAATATGCGGGAATACCGGGTGCCAGAGCCGACGCGTGAGACAACGCCACGGGTAAGTTGTCACAGTGCCAATTAAACGACTGAATGCCAATAAGTTCATTGTGCGAATTTGCAGCCCGAATGGGCCAAGCCACCCGCCACACCACCCAATCCCGATGAGGCGGGCAGCATCAGGCCACCGCTACCAACGACGTCGACGCGTAGACCGACTACGTCAACGCGTAGACCGACTACGTCGACGCGTAGACCGACGAAACCGACGTCAAAACCAACGAATCCGCCATTGCCAATTGCAAGCAGCACCACCAAGCAACCCACAACAAAAGTAAGCACATACACTAAAAAAAAAAACAGAAAAAAAAATGTTTTTTAATAATTTATAAATTTAGTCAGTAAATTTCTTAAATTTGAAATCACTTTCGTATTCTTTATCAGCAATCTTAAAAATAAATTTGTATAATTCATTAAAATACCCAAAAAATTCAAAAGCAGTTTCTGCGTCTGCTGAGTGTATTTAAAAGTGAGTCATTAATTAAAATTTGCAATAAATTTCTAGAGGACAACAACTGCAAGAACGACAACAACGACAACAACAACTGCTCCCGAGGTCACCGAAGAGCCCGAGGCAATTGTAGATCCCGAGCCAACTGCAACGCCAGGAATTGCATTTGATCCCAGTGAAATTGATTGCACCAATCGTGACTTTGTGCCGCATCCAGACTGCCGAAAGGTACGACAGAAATCAAACTTTGAAGTATATATATTTGAAAACCTTTGTCTATATCTATTACTATATCTTTTTAGTATTTGCGCTGCGTGCACGGCAAACCTGTGGAATTTGAGTGTAAAGAGGGCACCGCTTTTCACACCGTTCTGAATGTTTGCGATTGGATTGAGAATAACGATCGGTATTATTGCACCCGCTTGAAGAAGAAGCCGCGTGGAAATGAGGCCCACTAGGGCAATGGATTGCCATGCCATTTTTTTACACAGATATTTTAATAAACTATTTATTAATAAACTATTTTAAGAGTGCTCAAAGAGAGTGAGTGTCTTAGCCTTTAAGTATTTATAATTTAATAGCCTCGACAAATCATAAAGTAAAATAACATTTACTTTCGCCAGACGAAAACAATAAAAATATACAACCACATAAAACTTTGCAATTAATGAGCCGGCTAGATCAGATCACTATATCATATAGAAACCATAGTTCAAAAGATGAGCTCTCAACATATATAACTCACCATATAAAAGAGATATATCTCCAATATACTAAAGTAATCTTCGGCGTGTCTGAGAATGCCGTTTATTTCTAGAACTAGACACCTTCGTAATTCAGGCACCGACCTTCAGCGACCGGAAAGTTGTCAAACGACTCCCGGAAAAATGTTGTCTTTTAAATCTTTGAATCTTCTTTTAGTTTTAATGTTTATATTGAATGTAACATATATTTTATTTTTCAAGAGTTACAAAATTGATAGAAATTACATTGCAAAATAAAGTTTCATACTTTTAGGGGCACAAAAGCAAAAGAGGAAAAACACTTTAGCTCACTTATATCTGCACAGATTCACCTCTATCAAACTATATTTAAGGATTCTAATGTAAGCTAAAAATGAAATTGAAAGCATAATTCATAATTCATCATGTTATACGTAACTGTGCATTCACAGATCGTTACCTGTCATAGTTCTATAAAAATATATCATCTCAAGAGTCTTAAAACATGATGTTGCATCTGTATGTCACCACATGCAACACACACAGCCAAGCAACCGACCAAACAACAGCTGTTCATGCAATCAAGCATATTAATGAACGGTGATAAATCCGACATGAATATTATATATATATATATTTATATATATGTATACATAAATTTTCATATTTTACAACGATACGCAGCGAGCGGGAAAATAGTAGGATATTGCATCAAATTAAATCATTTGTGACATGAAATAAATCGTTGGGAATTACGTCTATGGTTCTATGCTCGAGTACCCGAGATCTTGAGGGGAGATCTGAGGGGTAAATATGCCAGCTAGGCGAAACAAAATTTATATGCTATTATTGTTGCTCTTGAACCAACAGATCTGCGTGTATATATTTAAAATGAGCAAATCTTTGGCTATAATTAAACACGAGTATTCCAAACAATGTTCTTTGGAGAATAAGAGAATTCAACGTTACTTAAGGATTATTAATAAGCTTATGAGTTGCAGTTCTTTTATGTAGTTCTTACAATTATTTTTAACTGTTAGTTCCTTAAAAAAAGGACAAGTAATATTCAAAAGTAAGCTAAATTATTTTAAACATACAATATCTAATACAAATAAATTTGCTGAAAATGGTTATAATTATACATTAACAAGAGGCTTATTAATAATTGCATAGATCTCGTTTGAAACTAAAGTCGGGCACTGCAAAAATAATGCCCTATCCTAAAAACATACCTATGTATATTTATTGCAGCACTTAGAAAGCGGCACAGTTTTCTCCGGCTTTTTAATTTTCCCCAAATAAAATATTCAGTTGCTGCCGCTCGTTGGCATTTTCTCTGAGAGCATCGGATGGCAAAAAAGAGAGATACGGTTTCTCGTCTCAGTGCTTTTGACAAAATCATTTTGCTACAAAAATATCAAAATGAAATAATTTTCGCGGTCACAAGGTAAATTCATGGTATATGCATGTTGAGTTACGAATTGGTTTTGGACCGGGAGAGATCGTCTCGTATACTCGTGTACGGCCACATATAATACAATTTCATTACATTTCTGAACAGTTCTATCTAGCTTTTTTAGCTTCAATAGCCAGAAAAAAACATATATATAGCTAAAATTCAAAAAACGAAACGCACACAACGTGCGAAGACGACGGGCCAAGAATAAGCAAATTATTTAGCTGACAATCGTCGAAAGGGACACTAAGGATTACCCAGCCGACGATTGTTGGTTAAAATTTTTGCAAAAAAGGGCTTGCAAAATAAAAATAAAATAAATAAAAAAAAATATAAATCAGTTTATTGCGAATTTTTCAAAAATTACATTTATAATATATAAACGAACTGCAAAGTGACAAAAATACGAACAAGTGCAAAATTCTAAAAACCCACAAAAGTGTAACAAATTTGTACGGGTCTAATTAGATATTTTCCGAGTATTTTTATATATATGTTGTGCATATAGTATATAGCTAATAATTCGGCCTATGCCTTAGCACATACATATATATATTTATATATAAGAAAATAATATATAGCATTTACAATTTTTGTACCCTTTCACACGCAGTGCATTTAAACGAGCGCATATATTGTGGATATATATGCGATTATACGAGATCAAGTGATTTATTAATTTTTTCCTAATTATACATAATTACGGGAAAAATTCGAAAGAATAAAAGGAGAATTTATGACGTGGCTAAGGTGCTAAATCAAACTGGGAAAACTCAAGGATAATTTGTGGATTTGATTATTATGGGGCGACTAACAATTTGGTTCCTGCTGGGACTGACGTTAATCGCCGTATCGAATAATGGTGAGTGTCCACCACGGATCTCTTTACATAAGCAGTTGACTCTATTTAAATATTCCCCGCATACGAAAGGCATTATGCAATTTTTATAACAAAAAGAGAGATGAGAAAATTTTTTTTAAATATATATATATCTAAGCATATATTTAAAAATATTTGCTAGAGCTCAGTGCGTGTGTGTGTGCGTGTGTGTGTGTGTGTGTGTGTGCGTGTGTGTGTGTGTGTGGATGTGCAAACGTCAGAGACGACACTTTCAGAATATACTATCTGAAATTTGGCCTAGACTCGTTGGATAATACAAATACATTGACAGCTGCACAAATACGTAGACAAATACAATTTTGTTGGTCACTTTCTTCTTCTTTTTGGTGTTGTTTTTGTTGCTTTTTTTTTTTTTTTTGCTTTTCTCAAAAATTGTGTTCGGCAGATTTTGGTCGCTCTTCGTTGTCATCGTTTGTAATATTTTTAAATTTAGAATTTTTAAGTTATTTTATGTATTGAGCAAGTATCTGTATCTGAGACTGTATTCGTAGCCTGTATCTGTTTCTCAGCAGAGCCCCGTACAACTTATATTCCTCCGTCTATTTTGTTTGGCTTGCAAAAAAAAAAAAGAAAATAAATGAAAATCACCGAGAAATTATCTATACAATATATATTATTTGTATATAGAAGTACCCGAGGATTGGTTGCAAGCAACATAAACATAAGATGCAAGCAGTCATTTCAAACAACAAATTCTGCTTATGCGGACAGGAATGGGATGTGAAATAATTTGAATAGCTTCCTATACACCCAAATAAATGTTCGTAAATAAATCAAGAGAATTACCCGATGACAGCTACACTGCACATCGAAATACCATATTGTACTTCAATTATATATATATATATATATATATCTAGCTTCTCTATTCATGCCTCGATATATCTATAGTTATACATGAACAATCGCAGCTGTCTGCAATCGAGAAAGTAATTAGCGACGACCTCAAGCCCACACCTGTCACTCAAAGGCGAGAAGAAAAAACAAGAAGTGTAAAAGTAAATTTGTACCTATATAGTATATATGCACTCACGTCACTAAACAGCGAGTACAAGTATGGATGGAAAAGTAATATATAGTGGGCGAGTGACCAACACAAAAATATATATATATACATATCCATTCACATTTGCCACAATCTAACAGCGACTAGAGCAAATGTGTGTTTGAGTTTTCAACTTTTAAAAATAAAATTCATAAATTGCCGAACATATTTCATATGTATTTGTGTGTGTGTGTGTGTGTTTGAAGGTATATACAATAAATAATGTCAAGTTTGAAAAGATTAAATGACCTCGGCGCTAACATCAAGCACGAAATAATAAAATTAAACCTCCAGGACTTATTCAGAAATATAAATTTGGGAAATTGTCCTTCAAACTTTTAAAAGTAATGTTCTTGAATTTTAATTCTCGACTGATAAATCAGAAATTAGTTTTTAGAGAAGTTTGGAGATTATAGAAATTATAAAAATACCACTTGTCTATTACTACTATTTACTACTTAGCTAGTTTTTGTTTTCTCTCCGCAATATGTAAGGAAAACCATTTCAAAATACAATAAAAACCAAATTACTGTAATTTTCTTGCAATTAAAATCTAAGTAGTTAAAAGGTCAATTAAATAGTTTAATTAAAAAAATAAAATAAGACATGCTAAATATTATTTACCCATTTATCCATATAACTTGCTAATGGCTTCCAGTTGGGTTTGCCAATGCCGATGTCGGACCAAGCGAATCAGAATGTCGACCCTACATTGAAAAGGCAATAAATGAACTTAAAACCGGTAAGTTGATCACAAAAAAAAAAATAGTATATAAAAGATCGTATATATGATCAAGTGATACCTGTAGATGGTGTCACGAATGGCTCTGGAGAATTGCAATCCGATCAGCCTCGTAGGGATGATGATGATGATGATGATGGTGGGAATGATGATGAAAAAGAAACTGTTGAAATTTCTGATGTGGATTCCACAGAGGACGCGAAAGGCGTCAACGACCTTGACGGCGATGGCATACCAGATGATCAGGACGACGACATAGATGGCGATGGCATACCAAATGATGAGGATGACGATATTGATGGCGATGGCATACCAAATGAGAAGGACGATGACATTGATGGTGATGGCATACCGAACGATGAGGATGACGACATCGATGGCGATGGTATTCCCAATGAAGATGACGACGATATCGATGGCGATGGCATCCCAAATGAGAAGGACGATGATATCGATGGTGATGGTATTCCAAATGAGGAGGACGATGATATTGATGGTGATGGCATCCCTAACGATGAGGATGACGACATCGATGGTGATGGTATTCCTAATGAGGATGACGACGACATTGATGGCGATGGCATTCACAATGAAAGGGACGATGACATTGATGGCGATGGAATACCAAATGAAGGTGAGGATTTGGCGATGCAAAATAAATGCTTATATCTATAATTTGATTGGAATCTCATTTGGGCAGAGGACAGCGACTTGGATGGCGATGGTTTGCTAAACGAAAAAGACGATGACTTGGATGGCGATGGAACAGCTAATCATGGTGAGTAATTAGAAATATCATAAATATAAGCAATACAAGGATACTCTCTCATGCAGAGGACGAGGATATCGATGGAGATGGTACTCTAAATCACGGTATGCTCAAATTCCCCACAAGAAATATTTGAAGCCATATTTGTTTAACTTAACTTCTTTTCTTTTTAAAGAAATTTCAACATTGTTAAGCTAATTGTTTCATTAATTGATTTTATGACTTTTAAATGAATTGTTCAAATTTAAATAATTTTTAATATGTTCCCGATTGTAGAGGACAGCGATTTGGATGGCGACGGCTTGCCCAATGAAAAGGACGAGGATTTGGATGGTGATGGCAAAGCTAATCATGGTAAGTCAGGCATTGGTGAATTTTAAACACTCTTAAACATTCTATCCCAACATGAGCAGAGGACGAAGACATTGATGGAGATGGTACACTTAACCATGGTGAGTTAAATAAAGTAGAAACCTTCGCATTAGTCTAAACTGCTTTTATGATTCTCAAATTTCAGAGGACAGTGACATAGATGGCGATGGTGTTCGTAATGATGATGATCACGATGTCGATGGTGATGGCTTATCCAATTCCGAAGAGCCTCAGAGCATGGATATCGATGGAGATGGTGTACCAAATGCGTTGGACGATGACATCGATGGGGATAACAAGGTCAACGAGAAGGATGAGGATATGGATGGCGATGGCATCTTGAATGTGCATGATAATGACATGGATGGCGATGGAATACCCAACGTTCATGATGATAGCCACGAAGTTGACATTGATGAAGAAGAGGTGAAGAAACGCAGCAAGCGTGAGGTGGACGCTGCTCCTGTTGTACAAGTTGAGGAGCCCGCAAGTCCAGCTGAGGAATTCGCCGTTGAAGAGGAAGCTTCCAAGGAGGTAGAAACTGCTGAACCAGAAGTGGAAGAAGTTGAAGAAGAAGCCGTAGAAGAGGACGAAGTGAAGGAAGAGGAGCCCGAGCCATCAGTCGCTGAAGAGGAAGCCGTTGAGCCAGAAGTGGAAGCATCCGTGGAAGTCAAAGAAGTGGAAGTGGCTCAGGATGAACCACAGGCAGTGGAAACAGCTGTTGCTGCTGACGAAGAGGAGGATGACACCATGCCAGAAGACGAATTACTCTGGGTAGATTCAACACAGACATAATATTAGGGTATCATTAAAAGTGTACACTCCTTTTTCAGGAAGGTGTAATCCCACAGAATCGTCGCAGTCGTCAACATATCTCGGAACTGCTACAGTTAGACGAGGAGTTCAATGCTCGGGAGAAGGCCACCGATAATGTCGCTGAGATTGTCTTGCGCGACATTAAGAAAATCTATGAGAATGCCGTCAAGCCACTGGAGACTTTGTACAAGTACCGTGACTTGAGCAATCGCCACTTCAGTGATCCGGAAATCTTCTCCAAGCCATTGATCCTATTCATGGGTCCCTGGTCGGGCGGTAAATCATCCATTCTCAACTATTTGACTGACAATGAATACACGCCCAACTCGTTGAGAACCGGTAAGTGTAAGACGTGTGCCTACACTCAAAGAAAAATTTTAATAATAATTATTTCTTTGATTTTAGGAGCCGAACCATCTCCGGCTTATTTCAACATTTTAATGTGGGGCAATGAGACGGAAGTTTTGGATGGCACTCAATTGGCTGCCGATTATACTTTCGCTGGTCTGCAGAAATTCGGCCAGGGTTTGGAGGAGCGTCTGCGTGGTTTAAAAATGAAGAGCAAGATCCTTGAAAAGGTATTACATGTTTTTCTAAATACATTTGTACTTAGCTCTTAAGTGCATTAACTTGTCTCCCAAATAGCTTTTGGCAGGGCAGCTCAACCGATTGGGAAACTGTTTTGTATTTTTTTGGCACACTGCCAGAATAATAGGCAGCATTTATAGTATTTGGTTATTAACGAAACTAAATGCCTCGAAAATAGCCAAAGACAATGGGCTAAATTGAATGTGATGTGTGCATATGCCAAATGAATTTGTAATTTTTGTATTTCGTATTTTTCAGGTCAACATCGTTGAGATACCCGGCATACTCGAGGTACGCAAGCAAGTATCTCGCGTCTTCCCCTTCAACGATGCCTGCCAGTGGTTTATCGATCGTGCCGACATCATCTTTCTGGTATACGACCCAGCCAAGTTGGATGTCGGCCCAGAGACCGAGGCCATCCTCGATCAGCTAAAGGGTCGCGAATACCAAACACGCATCATTTTGAACAAGGCGGACACTGTCAAGCCCGAAGAACTGTTGCGCGTTCAGGGTGCCCTCATTTGGAACATCTCGCCACTGATGTCCTCCGCTCAGCCGCCACTGATGTACACCACATCGCTGTGGACGCATCCGTATCAGGATGGCGCACCAGCTCGCCTCCTTGCCGCCCAGGAGCGTGCCTTCCTGCGTGATCTTCGCACGGCCATCGATAAGCGTATCGAGCACAAGATCGCCAGCGCCCGACGCTTCGCTGTGAGTATCCTTTCACTTCCAAAATATATAAGCCAAGGACTGACTGACTAATTGACTGTCTAACTGACAAAGCAATAATCAATACACTGCAGGAAAATTCAATACATTAATATTTTTGTTTTTTTTTTTCAAGGTGCGTGTGCGTAATCATGCCAAGATGGTTGACTGCTATTTGAACACTTATTACAATCACAAGACGCTGTTTGGCAACAAGAAGCGCATCGCCGATGACATCATTGATCATCCGCAGAACTATCACATCTATGAGGGTCTCTCAACGCTGACCAATATCTCGCGTTATGACTTGCCCGATCCCGAAGTATATCGCGACTTCTTCCGTTTGAATCCGCTGTACGAGTTCAAGAAACTTAGGGATACTTGCACCTATTTCCGGGGCTGTCCAATTAACAAACTAGACTTGGCCATTGCGTACGAGATGCCCGAGTTGGCTGGCAAGTACAAGAAAATGTCGGAGGCAGCGCTGGCCGGAATTGAGGCACAGGCGCAAGCACAGGCACAGCCCTCGATTCCTGGACACGTTCAGACGGAGCCGAAGAAGACGAGTTGAGGTGTTGGCTCCTTTTAAGGACTAAACCTGCCATTTAGTTTGTTTTAATGATTGATAGAGAGAACACGGCAAACGTCTAGAGACAATTAACTGGAGAGCGAGAGAGAGAGCGAGAGAAAGAGAGAGAACGAACAATAGAGCGCGAGAGAGAAAGAGAATGAAAGAAACACCCAGGAGCCACATATGAGAGCAAAACTATTGTTAACGTATTTGTTAGTTACTGACGAACACAAAAGAAACCAAAACAACATCAACAACAAAAACAACAACAACAGCAACAACAGCGTAAGACACAAGACAGCAATAATTTTGTTTTTGGAGAGTGTTTTCTTTTCTTCATCTTTGTAATTTGATATTAGGTCAAACATGGGCCTTTAGGAAACTTTATTTATTTTTCATCTGAGTTGCAAAATTTTAATTTTGAATACTTATTATAATAATATAACCGAACTGAGAGCTTTATGAGAGAAAACTAATGCACAAATGAGAGCGTAAACACACACACACACACAAACACACACTGAATTATATTGCAGAGAGATAATAGTGTTGAGTCTTTTGTTTTAGTAGAGTAAATCAGCTTTTTATTTTTAACTGAGCGTAGCGAACATAGCAAGAGGCAAATTAAATGCGAACATTTGACGATATCTAACAATTTAAACCTTTTCGATTCCCCTCAAAATACAGAAACAACATTTTTACCTATTTATAGTTGTTAGCAACAGCGCACAAATTTTTGAGAGTTTAGCAGTGTTTTTACAGATTGTTTGAGCAAAACAAAATCAAAGTTAGTTTATTTTTTGAGGCAAACCCTATTTCGATGATGTAGTTGATAAGACTTTTTGGTAACAAAAAAGTGAAACAGTGAAGACGTTAAACCAATTTTTCTATAAAAAAATGACTATAAAGGCATGTGAGAGATACGAAATATGTTCATGAAATAGATATTCATATCAATATAAATATATATTTAATATATCTGTTGCAAAACTGAGAACATATGTAACAATCAACTGTGAGAGCGGGTAAAATACACAAATAAATAAATAATAATAAAAAAAAACATAAAAGCTTATTTCACTGTGTTTTCTATCAAATTTGAACAACAAATTTCAATAAAATTAACTATTTTTACATACATTAAAACGAATCCATTTCAAATCTATATACCAAAAAATAACGGCTACTTTCAGTATTTTTTTTGTGGTATTTCTGAAACAGCTGTTAAGTGATCAACTTATCGCCGGCATATCGATAACAGCTTAAACTGTTAGCGATAGACACTTTTGCGTAAGAGCAACGACTGGGAAAATAAATAAATATAAATAAATGTGCTTAAGACACTGAAAATGCACACAGATTTGGCCTCACATTTGCATACACCAGCCTGCAATAAACTAATTGAGGAACTCAAGGCCTGTCACGAAAATGTAGGTAAAATAAATTTATTTATTTGTTAATTAAATAGTTTTTTTTTGCTCAGAACGCCTTTGCCAAATTTATCGGCGTTTGCAATTCGATAGACGATCAGGTGGTGAAGTGCCTGAAATCAGAACGAGTTGCTCGATCCGCTGCAAACCGCGCCAGGGCCCGAGAGAATCAAGCCAAGTACAAGGAGAGACTGCAACGTGGTGAACAAGCCAACTAAGAAGTCATGGATCCACAGGTCGAGGATGATCCCTTTGCACCCTTCTACTTTCAACACGAGGAGCAAGAGATTTGTGGCCAGCTTGTGAGCCCCATCACCGATTGCTACGAGGAGAAATATCCCAGTGTAGTTGATCGCTTTTTTACCCGCTACTACTATATCAAATCGGATGCTGCTTACCAGGTGCTCTATCACTCCAATCGCATTTGCCTCATCTGTTTGGCGCCCACACATCCAGCTTATGGAGAAGGGATTGCCTCGCTTAGTTATGATGTGGGAAATGTAGATCGCAGCCAGAATGTGGTGAAGGGTAAGGCGAAAAAAGGCGGCATGATTTTGCAGGCGGACACAACGCTGGCGTTGTTAACAACAGACACGGGCAAAGTGTACAAAATTCCCAGTTGCATACGTGGAAAGTTGGTGGAAGTGAACACTTCTCTCGTGGCGGATGCCAAACAACTGGAAACGGTTCCCGAGGGTGCGGGCTACTTTGCCATATTGTTGCCCAAAATCGAAAATTGTGATGATATCAAGGCCAGCCTACTGACACAACAACAATATGAGGAGCATTTGAGTAAAGTTGAAGCACCCGCAACATGATTAAATGAAACAATTATTAATTATAAGTGACAATTTGTAATAGCTCAAAAGAATAAAAATAGCGCGGTTCACAAGAACTAGTAGAACTGTGCATTATCTGGCAACTCTGCGCAACACGTGTGTGCTCAAACCATCTGTTTACTATTGACGCTTTATAACTAAATATTAATAGCAAACAGAAAATGTCGTCGAATAAACGCAAAAACTTAAACCCAATGGAGGTGGATAAAAATAATGAGGAAACGAGCTCCAGCGATGACGATGATGATGATGACGGTGGATCGCATCCAGATGCGTACAAGGGCAATGAGGTAGGTGCACAAATATGCACCTATAAAAGTTAATTTACTTATAAATTATTATAAATTGCACCAGGAAGTGGAAATTGATTTTGAGGGACGCGCCCCTGTCGATCCGGATGCACAGGGCATCTCACAGCTGCTCCAGCGCCTCTTTCTGCGAGCACACATCAACTGCAATCAAATGGCAGAATTGCTGATAGGTAAAAAGTAAATTATTATTATCGGTCTTTAGTTGATTTATGTTGATTTATTTGGTAGCTCAAAATTATGTTGGCAGCGTGATTTGCCAGTGCGAGGAAGATGATGAAACGGATGATGACAACATGGTCGAAGATGGCACCATTTTTGGCATCACATCAGTGCTTAATCTAACAGCCAAAAAGGATCAGCCGAGCGTAAGTCAACTGCGCAGCTATCTCCTCGAACGAGCTGGAAAACATGCCACGGAGCAGGTGCAGCAGCAGCTGCGTGAGCTACTAGATCAGGAGCAGCGTCATGTGGGCTTTCTGATCAACGAGCGCTTCATCAATATTCCCGCACAAATCTCGGTGCCGCTACTGCAGAATTTGCAGCAGGAAATCGATGATGCCAAGGCCAAGAAAATGAAATTCGATTTTGGCACATTGCTACTGCTGGTCAAGTTCTATCGCAAGGAAGCCAAGAAGGGCAAACCTTCGGAGGATAGTTATACCAATGATGAGGAGGAGCTGCTTTCGGAGCGCGCCAAATTTAGTTTCGAGTATTCCGTAGCCTCCGAATGCGATTCGGGCATGGCTGGCAATTGGCTCGAGGGCGATTCAATTATGACTCCTTATAGAAAACTCTTGGCGCTGGATGCCAATAAGTTGCCGCAATTAATTAAAGACGTACAGAGCTATATAAATGGTGAATAAAATGTACATTTACAGTATGTACAATAAATTTAAACTTTCATTTTATAATCTAAATTTACGCTATTAATTTCTTGACTTACATTTAAAGTAACCGTCCAGAAATACAGCTATTAGCTAGACGTCTTATAAGAAATGCAAGTTTACCAATTGTCCAATTGATTTCTAATCAGAACCTAATTCGATTATTTTAAAAATAAAAGTAATTCAAAATCGTGTATTTATATTTAAAATACATCGCTTTAGTTAACTTTGTTGTGGCAACGCTGTCAACTCGAACAACAGCTGACCGGCATTTTGAGGTCATCAGCTGTTTTTCACCTTAGCCGCTCATTTTACACTAGCCGTGAACGTGACTCGCAAGAGAATTGCCATCCGATTGGAGTGTGTTTGTTCTGAGCTCTGTAGTGTGTACATAAAAAACGACGTGAGTAGATGCCGACTGCACTTTTGTTATTGTTATTATGTGCAAGCAACAGTTTCAATTACAAAGCATTCCAATGATTATTCATAGTTCGTGGGCAGATTTTGCGTGCGGTTTCGCTATAAAAGGCAACTGGCTTGAGTTGCATGGTAAACACAACAATTTGTGCAGTTGCCAACGCGAAATCTCTGCTCCTTTCAATAACAAACTCAAAACAAAAATCTGTCATTATCAGTGCGCCTTATCGCTTTTGTTGTTTCCAGTCATCAATTCCAGTATTCCATCGTAGTATTTCAAAATACAACACTCTTTTAACTCTCAGTGACTGTCCGTTTGCCGTTCGCTGCAGTTGTTCTTGCCACCGTTTAACGCTTTTAACATGGGACTCGAGAAGTAAGTAACATCAAGTTGCGTATATGTATGTATATTTAAGAACAGTTCTCTCTCTCTCTATCTCTATCTCTCTCTATTTATCTGTCTTTTTTTTCTTTGTTTTATTTTTGCGCCAGGGATTGAGTGTCGTTAAACGAAAGTTGAACAACATTTAATAGCGCCTCCTTCAGTACTCAAGCTTATCGCAATCGCAGTTATTTACTGCACTTCAAAACTGAGATAATCTCACTATTGGGTTATGCTATCAGTGCAACTTGATATGGCAGAAAAGGTTTGGACAAAACCCACTGGCCTAACTTTGTTTGCTGTACATCTGATTCATAGTCAATTTTGAAATTGTTGGATGGAATTCCCATACAATTAGAATTCTCCAATAAGAATATAAATTGGGTAATTTTATTTCACAAGTAGATTTTGTAACTACTTTACTACTTGCCTCATTTCAAATTGGATTCATTCCAATAGTATAAAAAAATTATGCAATTTGCGACAAATTAGCATATTTTATGATATCTCTGTGGTATTCTCAAAGTATGGGGTTTCTAGTTAGAAATGTTCTGTATAACTGTAGTTCTAAAGTTAAAATTCTTTAATTTATTTTCATACGGAAAAAATGCGTTTGTTCTTTTTCATTGCATCATCGCTAACTAAAATGGTGTTTTTATTTATTTATTTGCATTATTAAATAACTTTTCGGAGGCTTACAAAAATTAAATCAAAAAGGGAATCACTTTAATTAAAGTTCCACAGTTGATGTGAACTAGGTTCATTAGAGTTATACGTGGTATTCAGCGTACGTTTTACAACACAAATAAATAAATAAATATAAATACTAACATATATAGAATATACATACATAACTAATCGGGTGGACTTTTGCGACTCGCTTGTTTGACAACTAATTGAAATACTCAAGTCAGTTGTCAGACGACGTGTTTAAATTGCATTTCAATTAGTTGCCACATTCGTTTGCAGCAATTAAATAGATCGAAATATACTATGTAAGCATATTTGCCATATATAATAGATAAAAATGTATTTAATTTTTTTGCACTTTGTTCCCCTTTAAGATTATTGCCATGCACGGTTACGTGGTCCAGGCTTTTGCCCAAGTCCGGCCACGATGTCCTTTGCGTCATCGATCGTGCTGTGCCCACCGAGCTGGCTGAGGTCTTTGAGGAGCATCGCTCCTTTGACAAGGCCTTCGACAGTGTCGTCTCCTGCTTCAAGTCTAATCTCGGTCTGCCTGTGATCTATGCGCCGGTGCAGGAGTTAAGCGACTATGATGATGTCCGCTGCTATCAGAAGGCAGCTGCGCAGTCGCTTCAGCGAGCCATCAAGGTAGACATCAGATTCTGTTTGAAACGTACTCCAAATCATCTACTTTTCTTTTGTGATTCATAGTCTGGCTTTAAGACACCACTTTTGGTGGTGCCCAACAGCAAACGGTTCTCGCAGGTGGAGCTGTGCACGATTCTTGGCGCCTTGGAGGAGCTCTATGTGGTATGTATTCGATAATCTACTCCTACATTGCTTACCTCCACCGTTTTCTCCCACTTTAGCCCATTCAATTGCGCGAGGCAGTGCCCGAGAAGAGGAAACGCATTAGTTCACTCTCCTTCCTGATAAACAATCCCAATGCTGTGAAGATTATAAGGGAAGCTCAGGTCCTTGAGTCGGCTCGTCTTATTGCCCGTGACATTGGCGGCGGTGATCCGGAGCGCATGGCGCCACCTCTTGTGGAGGCGTACATCGAGCCACTCTTCGCCAATTTGTCGGTGACGGTGATCAGCGATGTGGATGTGCTCAACAAGGAATACCCACTTTTTGCGGCCGTCAATCGAGCTGCCAATTGTGTGGAGCGGCATCAGGGACGCATTATATTCCTCGAGTATAAGCCACCCAAGCCGGCGAGAAAAACTTTGATGCTTGTCGGCAAGGGTGTGACCTACGACACCGGTGGCGCTGACATCAAGGCTGGCGGCGTTATGGCAGGAATGTCCCGTGACAAGTGCGGAGCTGCTGCCGTTGCTGGTTTCATGCATGTGGTCAGTGAGCAGAAGCCCGAGGATATCCATGTTATTGGCGCCCTTTGCATGGTGCGCAACTCCGTTGGTGAGGAGTGCTATGTATCTGATGAGATCATAACATCACGTGCTGGTGTTCGTGCAAGGATTGGCAACACAGATGCCGAGGGCAGAATGTGCATGGCGGATGTCCTGTGCCGCATGAAGGAGATGGCCATTGAGAAAAATCTGCCGAATGCGCATCTCTTTACCATTGCCACGTTGACCGGTCATGCTTTCATTTCCGCTGGCGAGGGTCAGTCCATCATTGTGGACAATAGTGTCGCCGCCAAGGAGGATCATGCACGCAAGCTGCAAGCAGCTGGCCAGACCTATGGCGAACCCTTCGAGGTCTCCGTGCTGCGTCAATGTGACTTTGACTTCAATGCGCCCAAGGTCTTGGGCGAGGATGTGGTCCAGGCGAATTCGGCACCCTCGGTGAGGACACCGCGTGGCCATCAAGTGCCCGCTGCATTTATGATCAAGGTCACCGGTCTGGACGAACACGGCGTCGACTCCAAGAAGCCACTGAAGTACACTCATCTGGACATTGCCGGCAGTGCTGGCGAGTATCCCAAAATGCCAACAGCAGCGCCAATTGTTGCCCTGGTCAAGACCCATCTGATTGATTAGGTGCGATTCAATCTTATACAAAACAATATACAACCGTACTTACACATATACAACACTTTGTAATCACACAGTATGCATCACACATACATATAAAATACATGTTTATCTTAATGTCAGAGTGAATAAACTACAGCTATTGTATTATAATTTCCCTTGATTATCATTTTTCTCCAGAAGTATTATTAGTCACTGCGTTACTGCAACCATTATTTTAAATAGAGTTATTACGCTTGTAAGTCTGTCGTTAGTTGACTATTGACTTCCTCAATAATTAGTGATATTATTTTTTATTTCCGCTTTCGTTATAGCTTTTACTCAATTTCAAATTTGACAGATTTTTTTTATCGTAACAAGCTAAACTTTTAAAAAGATAAGCAAAATGATTGCATAAAAAGCTAGGATTTTCACTTTATCCTTCAACAAAAATAGGAAAATGTTTATTATTATTATTATTATTAGGTTAGGGGTGTGTGTGCACTGCGACCTGGTAGGTCTATTGTGCCTCATTTCTGAGCTTAAAGCTCCTACATCACCCCAAGCTCTTGCACGAATGCTATAATCTTTATTGGGTTGAGGGCTACTATGTCATTGCTCATAATGACATGCATCCCTAGGATGTTGCTTGTCCTCCTTGCTAACACGACACACTCTGCTAGGACATGCATAGAGGATTCCTCCTCACATTCACAGAACCTGCAGAGTCCGCTACTAATTATACCAAGCTTGGCTAGGTGAGTTCTTAGTCTACAGTGTCCCGTCAGTAGACCGGTGAGTATTCTAAGATTGTTTTTACTCATGGCTATAATCTGCTTAAATCGCTTCTGATTATAGCCACCCAAAAGACATTTGGCTTGTCGGAGTCCTGGCGCCTCTGCCCAGGTCCGCTGCCTCCTCTGTCTTTCTTCGTTTTTAAGCTCCTGCGTTTCGTGTGCCTTCCGACGCCACAATACGGTTCAGGTCCTACTAGGGGTCTCTCCGCCCCAAGCTTGCTTGCCTGTCGGCCAGTTCATTCTCCCTACGTCCTACGTCTGGAACGTGCTTCTAGAAAAGTGTTTATAATAATCGCATTTTCTTTTCATCGATTTAGATTTGATTTTTAAGTATACGAAGAAATATTTCATCATTAATCTGAAATTTGAAACCATTTTTCGTATTTACTATAAATATTTTGTAATAATATCTAGTAATTCGACGCTTTAGATTCTTAAAAAAAATAAGAAAATTTCGCTCATTTTAAGTAAATTGTTTTTATCAACGTTTTACATTACAAGTTTCTATAAGTTAGAACAATAATTTTTTTTTTTTATTAGCCTGTTTTTATAGGAAAAAGCATATTTTACTTTTTTATCTAGTTTTTCCTACCTTCATTTTTCTTGTTGTGTGTTTTATCTTTTACATAAGGGGCAAGTGCAGTGTATTTTGAGTTTTCTCGCGGTTCTTGCTTATTTCTTCTATTTCGCTTAGGCCAAGCTTATGAGAACCCGTTAGTTGCTGCTGCTGCTGCAACTGCTGCTGCTGCTGCCGCTGCCTCTGCCTCTGCTGCACAGGCCACTTGTCAGCTGTCGCTTACGTCGCGTTACCGTTACTGCCTGGCTATGGAAACTCGGTCAAGAGTGTCTCATTCATGCCGTGATTGCATAATGTACCGTTGGCCAGTTAGCCAGTTTGCGAGTTTGCCTGTTTGCCTGTTTGCCAGTTTGCGAGTTTACCAGTTGCCAGTTGCCAGTTTACCCCGTTCGTTTGGCCATTTCTCCGTTTGCCGGCTTGTTGGCTCTTTGGCCCGTTTTGTTCTTGGCTTTGGTCTTGACAGCGCTCTTGGGTGCGCTTCTAGGTAATTTATTGACGCATGCCTCCACATTCGACAATGACAACCAAGCAACCAGTTGCTTTTGGTCAAGATGCCTGCCGTGAGCTTGCCCCATGATCTTGCTCTTGCTCATGCCCTGCCTGACTCTGGCTGAAGAGGAGCTAACGGTATTCATTATTGATGTGCGGCAAACTGCTGCTTCTTTTGTTTTTCTTCTTTTTGTTTTTTTTTTTCGTTTTTTTCTTTTTTTTTTGTATTTAGCCATTAGTGTGAATTTATCGGTAAGGCGTTTTTGCCTGGAACTGTTCTTCTCTTGGCTGGTTAACGGGCCACAAGGCAAGGCATGACCTGATTATGGCAGGACTGGTTTTCAGCTTCGGGATGGCAACAACAGCTGCAACAGTTCGAAAGGGGGCAGAGTGGGGGTGGTGGGGCATGCTTGTAATGACTAATGGGTGAGGTGGTTCTCCACTTTCAGGAGCTATCACACATCAGATGGAAACTTACTCGAACCTATTAAATATTATTATAATTAAATATGCAATTAATTAATTATTTTTGTAAGATAAAATTGTAAATTGGGAAATTATAAAAAATTATAAAAAGTGGTCATTACAAAATATAGTTTGCCAAATTTTATGAAAAATAAAGTTTTTCAAACACAAGATGGTAAAGTAAAAAAAGTCTTATTTAATAATTTATTTCTTAAAATTTAGTGTATAATAGTAAGCCATAAAAAAGCATAATAATTTCTGTACAATGTTAAAATTAAAAAGACTAGTGTTTTCAGATAAATCTAATTTAATATAACTATTTATAATTATATGACTTAGTATATGTAATAAATTCCTTATTTAAACTTATTTTATTTAATTAAAGACACGACTTTAGATTCGATCAAAGATAAAACTTGAAATGTTGCAGCTCTGCAATTAAATGCGTAATTCCACATATGTGTGTGTAACCTGTACTTCCATCCTGACGAATCAATTGATTTGACAACAGCAGCAACAACAAAGCAACAACTGCAACAACTGCAACAACTGCAACAACTGCAACAACACAAGCTGCAGGCACCTTGTCATTTTGGTGCTTGTCACTTGGCAGACGCTTGGGGCTATTACAGCTGAGAGCCGTTGCTGTTGCGGCTAGTTGTTGTTGTTGTTGCTAGTAGTTATTGCTAGTTGCTGTTGTTGTTGTTGTTGTTGTTGTCGGTAGCAGTTGGTTCCTTGTCGTGCGGTATGCAATGTTGATCCATAAATTCACGAAAACAGCGACGCGCTGCGCATGGAAGAAACAGCAATAACAATAAAAACAACAACAACAGTAAGTTGGATGCGGGAGCAACGGCAGCGACGGCGGCATTAATAATAGCAAACACACACACACACAAACACACACAGAGGCAACACCAAATGAGGGGGGGCTGTTGCTGTTGCAAATCTGCACCGGCAGCAGCAACAACAACCACTTGAAGCAGCCAACGACAGAAATGATCTTAAATGAATGCGGAAGTTTTTCTTGGGGTTTCGTAACCAGCTACAACAGCAGCAGCAGCAGCAACAGTGGCAACAGCAACAACAGCAACAGCAGCAACAGCAGCAGCAGCAGCGGCAACAACGCTCCCAAAGAGGTCGCAATTCCAGCAGCCAAGCTGGCAACCAAACGTTGCTACATTTATGTATGTATAGAGACACACACATACACCGAGATATATATATATATATATATATGTGTGTGTGTGTGTGTGTGTGTGTGTGTGTGCATTACTAGGCAACGTCGAGTCGATTGCCGGTGAAACCATAATCATAGATGCAGCAGGCCGAGCACAGATTGAGCTGGACGTAAACGCTTTATAGCCATGGACATATTAAAATTAATCCAATGATTGCACCAACCACAGCCGCTTGCAAAAAGTGGCAACAACAACAACAAACAAGATATAACACAAAAAGATTGTTAGCCAATTTGGCCTGAACTGAATTGCCAGCCATGGGATGCGCCCACGAGCGTGTGAATTGGCCAGCACAGCAGCCAAAGGGCAGACCGAGGAGCAGACCGAGCAGCAGCTGCCGCTTTAAAGTTATTTGATAGCCAATTGGCTGGCTGAAAGCTTAGCCGAAAATCTTGGCTCGAAACTGCTCCCATGTGCCTAGTCAGCCGGAAGAGGTCGGGAGGACACACAGCTGCCCTCATCTCAAGGAAGTTCAAGGATGCATGTATTGAATGTCCCTGCAATTGGCCAAAAAGAACACTCAGCGAAAACAGCGGCCACCGAATTCCAGCTGTTGTCTTCTGTAAATATTATTAAATATTAAAAGATTTGTTTTGAAATATATTACAAATTTTATCAATCATTTTTAAAAGACTTACAAAACTAAAAAAAAATAATCTTTATTTTAAAGACAATTAAGAATTCTAACAGAATGTTGCAATTGTGTAATTCAATTGTTGATTCAAGCTGTGTTAACAAAATACATAACTTATATATTTAAATATCTCTTTTGTTTTTGAAATTCTAAGTTGAAATTATTATAATTAATTTTTTTACATATGACTTATTTCTTCCTTATTTAAAAAACCCATATAATTAAAATAACTTAATATCTTTTAACAAACTTTAAAGTTTTTGATTTTAAGAACATTTTAACATATTTAAGTGTTTAGTTATTTTAAGATAACATTATTACAATAACTAAATATCTCACTCCAAAAAATCAAGCTCTTAATTTAAAAAAAGTAGTGACATATTTTTATTATTTGATAGTAGTTTTTTCTTAAATGTTAAAGAATTCAACTTTTAGAATAATAAATTTCGTGATTTGACAAAGCGGTCTTGAAATAAAAAAGATTTCTAACCTTGCCACATTTTTGACAACGTTATTTTAGTAACCAATATTTTTTCTGAGTGAACAAACCCAAGCAATTCATTAATAACGTGTGAAAGTATTCTCCTTCCCATCGAATCCTGCTCTCTTCCTGTACGTGTGTGGGTTTTGTGAGTGTGTGTGTGTGTGAGGGTCCTGTGGGAACTGGGAACACAGGAGACAAAACAGCCGAGACAATTTTCTGCATAAACTCATAAATATCAAAGTGATCTAAACGCCAGGCGCCCAAAAGGACACCTTGAACTTGACAATGTGCGCCGCCGCCACACGTCGCATGCAACATGACAACTCATAAATAAACCGTAAATTATGAACTACAAAAACGAGATAAGCAAAAATGTATCTTTCTTTGCCTTTTTTTTGCCACACCAATTTTCCGGGCAGACAAACATACACACACACACACATAGTCAAGCAACAACAACAATAACAACAGCAGCCACAGGCGACTCATAATCCATAATATTGTGTCATGTTCATGATCAGCGACATTGACTTGGCCTCTGCCTCTGCCTCAGTTGCAACCACCACCAACACCAACACCACCAGCACCAGCACCACCAACGCAGCCTGCCGCCTGATGAAAATGGCAAAATTATTTGGAAAACCAAATGAAAGTAAAAGATATCTGCTCACAGATATATCCATGTGTCTATGTGTGTGTGTGTGTGTGTGTATTTATATGCAGCTCCAGGCCCGCTTAGTCTTAGCCTTTAATGAAGTGGTAACAAAAAACAAAAGTTTTTCAATTGCCAGCGAATATTAAATACCCTAACAATCAGTGAATCAGACAAACTGTAAGAAACAAATCCAAACGAAGAGAATTATTGGAGAATTACAAAATATAGCTAAATTATGGCTATAAAGTTAACACAATTTTCTTAGAATATTTTCTTATATTTATTTATGAAATTCCAAATTTAAAAGGAAAAAAAAAATAGATATAAATATAAAATTAATTTTTAAAAAATAATGTTAAATGATTCATCATTTATTGCAAGAATTCTCCAAACGCAGAAAATACTCAGACCAATAATTGTTAAATACCCGCTTAGTAAAAAGGAAAATATGAATAGGAAAATATAAAGAGAAAGTAAAGAAAATATATTAATGGTCATGGGATGCACTCAAAGCAATCCCAAAATTGTAATACCCTCCTTGTGAGGGTATAATAAAAGGGGCTTGAGGCCAACTGCAATGCGGCGCTGTGCGCAGTTGGCTTAGACATTTTTATGTTGGCCTCTTTGCGTTAAATGTGAAAAGCAGCAGCAGCAACAGCAACAACAACAATAACAATAACCAGAGGCGCAAACAGCGCAACAATAACAAAAATGAAAGAAGGAAAAAAAATATGAATTTTTACTTTCACCGCATGTGGCATTTATTTTATTTTTATTTTATTTTTTTTTGGTTCAGGTTTATTTTTCGCTCGAATTTGAACTTGAGTCGGCAATTTGCGATTGTCAAGGCTGCTGCGGCTGCCAAAAAGGTTAGGTCCAAGGTGTGGTCCAACTGATAAGCCAGAGATAAGACCGCGTCGAGTCAAGCAGAATCCGGGCCCAGCTGAGCTGAACTGAGTTTGGCTCTAAGCCATGTGCTACATGAAGATGGCTATCTGCATGGATACAACTAAAAAGCAGTCCAGTCGAGAGTTACCTTGGTGGTAGCTTCCGCTTTGCAGGGTATACGAGAGAGAGGTATATGCTCAAAAGGGAGTTTCTAAAATTTAAAGGGTAAAAACCAAATTTTTAAAATTTAAAAATAAATATTTAACTAACCAAAGCAAGCTTTAAAAAAAAAAATACTTTTCGTCAGTGAGTTTCGAATCGGAGTGTCCAATTTTTATTAACTAATTTACAGTTATTAATTTTAAATCACTTGACTAAAAAAAATGCAATAAAAAAAGTTTAAATCAAACTCAAATTTATTAGATAATTGTTCTCTCTTTATAATATTTATAATATAATATATTTATAATATATACGCCCGTTACTGGATGATACCCTTTCTTGATTTATTTATTTGTGTTTGCCACATGTGTGTTGGCCTGAAAATGTGTAACGTGCAACATTTCCGCATCGCATCGCGGTCTCTTAAACTGAGTTTTCTCAGCTGGTGTTCGCTCTTTAGGCCGCCACACAGCTTTTTGGTTCGCTTCAAACCACACAAAGACGGCTTAAATGGGTTCGAGCCAGGTTCGAGTTGTTGTCGTCGTCGTCGTCTAAGCTTCGGCTGCCTTTGCCATAGCCATCGTCGACATCGTCGTCGTCGTCGTCGTCGTCGTCGTCGTCGTCAGTCGAGCTTCGTTTTCGATCATGGAAGTAATACGTCACTAGGGTGAACGTACCTCGCAGATGTTAGTGGGTCACTATTTGTACGGTCAACGAACCTTTCGGCCCGTTTGTAAATATAAAACGAATGAAAAAAAAAGAAGCTGCAGCGAAATGGAGGATGCTCTGCTTCTCACTCGCTCTCTCTCCCTCTCTCTCTCTCTCTCTCTCTCTCTCTCTCTCTCTATCTGCATCTCTTTTCTATATATATATATATATCTCTCTCGCTGTTGACTTGACTTGAGTTGGCTTAAGTTGACTTGGCTTGCTTTCTTTCTTAAACATTTCACATACACACATTCATGGACTATAACTTGTTGTTGTCGTCTTGACTAACTTGACTGGTTGACGTTGCAATCGTAATTTACTTGGGCTATGGGTTGATCAACAACTCAGCTTAGCTCACATCTCGTCTCGTTTCATCTCGTCGCTATATGCATCCTGCTGGACACCTAAGTGCAATCCTCAAACTCGCAAAAATATAATCCAAATATGTTTGGACGATCAAAAATCGTAGACCAAATTTTTGTAGAATGTTTACGAAAGTCCATCGTTTTTATTATTTTAATAAAAATTGTGCCTTGAATTCATAAAATATATAATAACATTAAATAATAAATAACAATAATAATAAATCAAATTTACCGGTTTTAAAAACTTAGGATTATTTCAAATTTTTAACTGATCGCTGCTTACTTTTGTCTAAAAAAAAAATATATATTTCATAAGTCACTATTTTAATTAGTGGTATTAAGATAGAAACGTCAACTGAGACCACAATTTTAAATATAAGCAAAATCAGATTTTTAATATAATATTAAAATAATTATTAATATATATTAAATTCTCATTTGCATACTCAACTCGCCAAACAATCTTAAAGTCATTCTAAATAATATGAAATGCGCTTTAAGCAAAAATCTTATTGTTTTTATCACTTTGAAGAATTAAATAAGATTTCAAGAACTTTATTTAAATTTGAAGCAATACTTCAATTTAGAAAAAACTTTGATTTGTTTTGCTTCCTTGCTGACCTCGAGAAGCTGACAAAACGCTTGCCAGCCGTAGCCCAGTTGTTGTTGTTGTTATTGTTGTTTGGCATTTTGCCTGTTGCATTTGCAGCACCCACTTTTGCCCTCTCACCCCCTTCACACCACACACCCCCAGCCCTCCCCCTGGTTGAGTGCAGCAGCAGCAGCAGCAGCTGCATGTTCTTATTATGTGCCTCCAAACAGGTCCGCTGTTGGGCCTCTTGGTTTGGTTTGGTTTTCACGTGATTATCATGATCATCATTACCTACCAGCCAGCCACATTAATATCGTCATCTTCGGGGTAACACACACACACAAATACACACAAACACACACACACACATCGAAGCTGTTCACATGCAAGTTTGCCGGCTAAAGCTGTTGTTGTTGTTGTTGTTGTTGCCTGGCATGACTTGTGTGGTGTTTGAGTTGTGCATGTGTGTGTGTGTGTGTGTGTGTGTGTGTGTGTGTGTGTGGTAAATAAGACCATAGAAATGCATTTCCGCATATTTTACACCACTAAAAAGTCAAAAAATGTTTGTTTACTCTTTTTGTTGTTGTTGCTGCTGTTGTTGTTGTTGCTGCTGTTGCTGCTGTTGTTGTTGTTGTTGTTGTTGTAGCTGTGGGCTCTTTTCTTCATTTCGTTTGTTTGTTCTTGCCCTCCCCTCGAACGGCCCCCTCTTTGTCGGTGACTCTGACTGTAATTGAAACCATTATCATTAACTCACTTGTACTACACTCACCTCTCTCTCTCCCTCTCTCTCTCTCGCTCTCTCTCTCTCTCTCTCTCTCTCTCGCTCTGTCTTTGTGTCTGCCCCTCGAGTAAATTTTCTTAATAATGAAGTAATTACAATAAGAATTTGATTTGCACTGATTTTCAGCTTGTCTCAACAATGTGTATATATATATGATTACATATATTTATATACATAATTACAAAAATACATATACATATATACATACATATATATACATATTATATATGATGAATGTATTATCATTTTCTACACATTCTCGCCTCTTTTCTGATAAGATGCCAGTGAACTCGTCATTTGTTTTCATATTTTCTTTCTCATTAATTTTTCTTATCATTATTAATGCTAATTTCTTTAATAGTCTTAGGAATGGGAGAATTATTTAAATGCGTCGCTTTAAAATATTTATAAGCTACAAACTAAGTTTCTTCCACACTTATTGCTTTTATCTGCTAATTTGAATAAGTTCTTGACATAATTTTGTAAAGTTTGAATTAACTTAGTTTAGTTGAGATTTCAAGGCTTAATTTGTATGTAGATCATTTTTTATTGACCAAATTGGAATGCAAAAAAAAAAAAAAAAATTTGCGAGAACTGAATTATTGATTTTTTTATTTTTATAGTTTTAAAATTTGAAAATGATGTTTTGAAATTGAGCAAAAGTATGTTATAGGGCATACCCCATAAATAATATATTCTTGCTCAGCATCAACAGCAGAAACATATAAACAAGTCGATATAAACTAAATTTGTTTGTTTATTTTTTTAAATATATTATATTTTTTATACTCTGCTCAAAATAAAAGTACCTGCTTATACAATAAAAAAGTGGTCTACAATGTGATTATAGCAAATCGATAGATGAATTTTTTTTATTATTTCAGAGAATATTATTAATAAAATTTGTTTATTTAAAAAGTTGTACTATTAATTGTGATAGATATTTAATGACAATAAATTTCTAGTTCCATTAACAAATTGACTTTTTAATATTTCGAATTACTGCATCGTATTTTCATGCCAAAGAAAATATTTAGTGTCTTTTGCTAAACTTCTGCCAAGAGCAAACATATAGAAATTCATTGTGTATATTTTGTGGAGACAGTCAATGATCGCAACGTTCTTGAGCAGAACAATTACAATAAAAACTAAAGAGGAAATTTGTTGCCCATCTTGATGTTGAGCAGCTTGCGACACTGGGGCATGACTCTTTCGACAATGTTTCTACGAATTCTGTTATCAACAAAAGTGCACGATCATGCCAATAAAAGCGTAGCTGAAATGGGTATTTCGGGATAGGGAATGGGAAATAAGGGAATGGGGAAATGGTGGAATGGGAATCGGGAATCGGGAACCGCTTGGCATGGTAACAAACTTAATGCATCTCGCGTTAAAGTGTCAATGATCTCGTTAACACACAAAAAATGTTTAAACATTTCACGCAACACACACTCACATACACGGAGGTTCATTCAACTATCAAACACACACTAACAAAAGATATGGCCAACTGATCACATGGTGATATAGATAGCTAGAACAGAACAGAACAGAACAGAACAAAACAAACCAGAACAGAACAGAACAGAGTTTCGTAATGGTCAAATCATGCACGAAATTTTTGCACACAAAGAAGATAAATTAATATGGTCAGCATGTCATGAATTAGGTTTCTTCAATAGCTGCGCTTCTCCGACAAACAGACAGACAAACAGACAAACCGCCAAACCGCCAATCCGACAGCAAACAAAGCTAAAAAAAAAGACAAAAAAAAAACACATGAAAACTAACAAACTTTCACGCAAAACGTACATTCAACTCCAGAGGCAGAGTCCAGAATTCCAAAAGCACTGAGAAGCCCGGAGCGAGCAGAGAACCTTAAGACCGGGAGTGGTCATAGTAAACGCTGAGAGATGGCAGATGGGAGATGGGAGCTGAGAGATGCGAGAGACATGGACACGTAGTATGAATTCCCATAAATCAGCTGTGAGCCAAAGGGTCAAATACCTCTAGGCGAGCTAAAAAATTACACGCAAGCCGAGAGAACACATGTTGAAAGGAGAAATTAAAACGAAATTAGTTTTACCTTACACGCTTATATATATATATATATATATATATATATTTATATATATATATATAATTATATATTATCTGTAGCTGTGCATTGACTGAGATCCATCTGCTTGCGGGTATCTGAATGACGATCGTTGTTCCAGTTTTTCATAATTTTTGAATATTTGGATATTGTCATAAGCATATATCATTTATTCAGTCTTTGATATAATAGTAGGAGTATTTTGGAATGATATCTTCAAATCTTAACTTCAGGTTTTTCAATTATATATTTTTATATATTGAATTTCTTTTAGAAAAGCTTTTTATATATAGGATATTATGATTTATTTAAGAAAACCGTCTCCTACTCCATATGTTACATATATTATTGATCGTCTGTCTATCTGTGTGCTTGTCGTCATTTTTACACGAATTTATCATACTTCAGTTTTATAGCCAGCTTAATAAAACTTGGCATATATCCACATATCCACAATTGGTCAAAAAATTTAAAATTTTCATGTTACCATTCTGATTCATTCTGAATTATTCAAATGTTCCACATTTTTGTGGAGTAATATATCTTCATTTCTATTTTTCAAATGTAAGCTACTTCAAATTCTGATCTAAAGGGCTTATAATCTTTGCCGTGTCTAATATAGCCATTGTCCCTTTAATTATTTTTTAATTAACTTTAATAAATGTTATAAAATAATATAAAATGAGCATCACGGCTACCAGCTAATTATTCAATGAATCTAATTATTGCCTAAGCAAAGGAATAAAAAAAAAGAAGGAATCATCTCCAACCACTTAAATATATATATATATATATATATATATGTATATATATGATTAAGCCATGCTCGTTAGTCGTTCTGACCGAGAGTTGAAAACTCCAAATGTTGAGTATGGATTATCACATATCAAATTTTCGTCGTTTCGCTGTTATCAATACATATCCACAATTTTCAACGTATATAATTTAAATTAATATATTGAACACAACTTTGTATAATTATCAATATCAATATCGGCTACGACACTCCCAGGTTATTAACCAAAATGCATTTGCATATTTAACACAAGTCGAGCTCTCTCGACTATAGCATTCTTACTTGTTCTCATATATTTAAAGATTTTTATACTATGATACCATAGTTATATCGTATATTGGGTTTGTGCAATGTTCGTCATGCTGTCTGCCCGCCCTGCATTGAGTTTTGACGAAATTATGGCATTTTGAAGGTTCAACCTACGCCGATATGCCGATTTTCGGAATATAATTTTTCCTTATGTTCCGACCCAAAATCACGTTTTCAACTTTAAATGTACTTTTGATCTAGAGGCCAAACTATGGTAAAAAAAGCCCTTGCTTTTGAAAATGCGTTGAGTTTTGACAAAGTTATGGCATTTTGAAGGTTCGACCTATGCCGAAATGCCGATTTTTTGACTATAATTTTGACTTATGTTCCGACCCAAAATCACGGTTTTAACTGTAAATGTACGATCTCGAACAGCTCATATCTTCCGTTATTTAAGAGCTACAGTTGCCAAACTTCGAAGAAGGTTTACTATCTTATATCTACCTCAATCTGAAAGGCAAACTTGGACAATATATCTTGGCTGCACACAAATTATGGTAGAGTTCTCTCTTGTTAAAAATACAAATTTGCAATTTTTAAATTGTAAACATTATTTGCTTGTGTATTTGAATAAATATTATTCATAATTTGTAGCATTAGCCCTAATTAAAATAAAGCAGCGACAGCTGCGTATCAATAACAGATACAATTAAAACGTTATACGCAGAACTGACACAATTGGTTATTCAATTCACACACACACACACACGCACACACACTACCACACACACACACTCACACACACACACACCAATTGAATTTTAGCCGAGGATCAGTGGGAATCAGAGTGTGGGAAGCGAAAGAAAAACCCTAAAACGGCAAACTCGACTTTTGTGTGGCCATAAAAACGCGTGAGTTACGTCTGCCATCAGTCGGCAGTCACTCTATCAGTTAGCCAGTTTGTCAGTTTGTCAGTCTCTCAGTCAGTCAGTCAGCGTCATCATCGTAAGCCAAAAACTCCGCTTCGTTGCTGGAGTTTGGCCAAACAAATGCAAAGTAAATTAAACATTGGGCACCAGCCCCTCACCCTCCGCTCCACGCCCCACCCCCTTCGGGGCCCGCTCTTGCCAAAAAGGCCTGAGCTCAGCTCTTGGCCAAGTTGATGACGACGCTGTGGCTTCTTTGGCTTTTTGGCCGTCGCGGCTGCTACGTTTAATGCGCCACGGTGTTACCAAAGTGGCAACGACAGTTGCGGCCATTCACCTCCCAAAAAAAAAAAAACAAAAAAAACCAAAAAAAACTATATGTAAGTGTGTGTTGTGCATATGTGTGTGTGCGTGTGTGTTTGTGTGTGCGTGTGTATGTGTGCAGCGTGTAACAGGCAGAATACCATTCAAGCTGTAATCAAGTTGTGTTCGCTAGTTGGAGGCAAGCCCCAAAAGCACACACACACACACACACCTTACACATTTACACACACAAATCTTACACACCATACACACACGCACACACACATGCATAAATACAATGGCTCCACGTTGAGTGCGTTTCGATTCTATGTGCGTAAATATGTTTTTCAACTTTTTTTTTTACAAAATTTATTTTGGCGGCTTTCTTGTGTTAAGTACTTATATACATATATTTTAAGTACAGTGATCACTTAAATGTAGGAATTGTCAACAAAAAGTAAATAATTTTAAAACGAAAAGTTTTATTTTCAGTATCCAAATTTGAAACTAATACTCATCTCTTTATATTGTATTATTGAGATTGAAATTATATCATAATTATTATGATTTCAATTTATTCCATAATTTTAAAAGTAGTTCTACGATCTTGAATCTGAAAACAGAATTTTTGTAATCGGTTTTCTTAAAGCATTTTTAAAGATACTATTTTATTAAAAATCACTAAGCGATACAATTTTTAAGCCATCACCGTATTTTTTAATACATATATTTTTTTAGACCATTATAAAATTAATCTACCGAAATTACAAATAAGTCATTTATTAATAACTTTATTAATAAAGTTTATCTTTTAAGCGCGAAGCAAATGACGACTTCATCTTTGGGACAGAAGCGACGTAATTGTTGAGCGATCACTGTATAAAAGAACACGCTTACACATATAAGTATATATCCATACATATGCATATATTTCACAGATTCAATGTATATATATATACATATGTATGTATATGTTGTACTTTTGAATGTATTATTTTTTTAGGTTTCATTGTCCGTGTAATCCATGCAACAACCGTGTTGTTGTTGGTGGGCTAGCGGCGACAGACGTAAAGCTCACTCATAAAGACGCACACACACACACACGCATACACACATACACGCATACGCATAAATACATACGTGTAGAGTGGCAGATTGAAGAGCTCGTTGTAATGGGTTTGGAAACACGTTCCTCCTGCTTTTGGCCTGCTTCTTTGTAAGCCAACTCGTGCTCGGGGGCCAGGGCCAGAGTTGTGATTGACATTGGGCAGGGTCGCCATTGCCGTTGACGTCGCTGTCGCTGTCAGCGCTGCAGCCTGCAAAACTGACATGCTAATATGTGTAAAGAGCAACAGTTTTGAGCTTTCGATCCGGCAAAAAACAAACAAACAAAGCGGGTAGAGGAGAGAAAAGAGCGCGGCGATCGCCGAAGCGCAACCGGCAAAAGTTCAAGCAAAACAAAATCAGCTGACTTTCGCGAGAGAGAGGCGCACGCAAAGAGCGAACTCAACAGAGAGACCGATCGAGAGAGCGAGCGCAATAACAGCATGCAATGCAGGCGGCTGCAATAATGCGGAAGTATGCGGCGTATGATGTCGACGCCGCTGCCAAAGTCGACGTTGACGTCGCGACGTTCACATGTAATGCATTTGGGTGCCCAGCGCCATGTGACTTTGTGGGAGAGAGCGCGACTGAGCGCCAGCGTCGCGAACTGGTTTTCCATCTAGCAGTGGAAGTGCGTGTGTGTGTTTGTGTGTGTGTTTGTCACTGTTTAGACAAACATTGTTTATAACTTGTTTATAAAAAAATATTGTTAATTTTGTTAGTGAGCTCAAATCTCCCCCTCCCCCACTCAAAGCTCCTGCCGGCCCGCGACAGCTATTTCTCTTTAGTGTTTGTTCTCTCTTACGCCTCGTGCCATGAGAATATTACAAGCTCATATGCGTATGGGAAAGAGGGATCGGGGGCTTTTCAAGTTTGTGAGGTTAAGAGAAACCAATTAAAGAGCGCAATAGCGCAGTCAATCGTTAAAAGCGCAATTAACTGCTCAACAGCAATATGAAATCAGAATCAAAATCGCTTTAATGAATTGCGCAAAATTGCTCAGATTGACGCGCATTCAAGTTGCGAACATTATTAGCCTCAATTGACATTTGGACACTTGGGTGACTTTCTTGTGAGCGAAACAGAGATAGCGACAGTTGTGGGACTTATTATGGAAATAGGAGCTGAGCATGGGGAGAGAGAAATATAGTACGCGAATTCCATTGAATTTTTACATTATATTCATAATATTATTATTAGTCATTGGAGGGTTTTTTTTTGTTTTGGTATTTATAAACATTTGAGCTGCTTACATCATTTGTAAAACCTCGGAAACATTTTAAGATTTCAAGATATTAAATAGTTAAAAAAAATATCAAATCATAAGTTCAGGTTATATTGTAGAATTTTGTATACAATAAATATTTTTAATTCATTGAATTTGTTTGAAAATTAATAATTTGTCATAACTTCATTCAACTTCTTTTTCTTATTCTCTTATACTTTTTCTTAATTTTCTCATTTAAATAAGTTTTTAAAAAATGTTTAAAATGTCGATTACACATCATTTGTAATCAATTCTTATTTGTGGCAGTTCCAATTTTGAAGCGCCCACTGTATTTGGGTATATGAGAATGGGAATATGAACATTTTTATTTATCGTCATCAATTTCCATTTATGCATTTCCAATTAGACTTGTAGGTGCCCCCAAACGTGTCGTGCAAGCGAGTCCACTTTTTTTTTTCTTACTGATTTCCCATTTCCCATTCCCCTTTGCCCATTCCAGGCGTTTTCCTCACCCCAGTTGGAACATTCACACGTGCAATATCCCCACCGTCTTGGCAGGCTATTCCCGATGCATGCATTAGATGCGCTCACACTGTGTGTGTGTGTGTGTGCGCGCAAGAGACAGAAGAGTTGCATATGCATACAAAGTTACCCATGAGGTTGGTTGTAGTATGGCATGAAAAGAATCCAAACTGGTAATGAAAATAAAGTGCACGTCGCATGCGGTAATAATAACAATAAAATAAAATAACAAATTACACGCAACACTGCCGCCGCCGCCGACGACTCTGAGCGGAGTTGCCAGCTTCGACTGCAGGGCGCATGCATGGCCATAATTACACACACAATTGTGCAGCCGCCGACGACGACGCTGGCTGCGAAGTCTACCAGGAGTGTCGCTGTGGCCCCATTTCCCGAAGAGAACGAGAGAGAGCATCAGAGGGAATGCGACCAAAAAAAAAAATTAAACAAAAAATATCAAAGGGTTACAGCCAAGGGCAAAGTCTGCGCACAGCTCGACTTACAAGCGCTCTCAGACAAGCCGCTCTTAGTTCTCTTCGCTTGCGCTCTCTTAGTTCTAAAGAGTCACACATACAGACACACACACAGAGGCATGCTCAAAGGTGCTATGAGCCGAAGCTTAAGTTGTGCAGCAGCTCAGACAATCTGGGTCACATTTTGCCATTGAACCGGTGACGTCACAGCAGGGCAACGACCGCAAAGCACGACCAGCAGAAACAGCAGCAGCAGCAGCAGCAACCATTGGAAAGCGTGCAAGCAAACATTTTTACAACGACAACACGAAGCCAAAGCCAAAGCGCCTCCCGACTCCGAGAGCTCAGCCTTAGCCTCAGTCGCAGTCGCCGTCGCCGTCGCAGTCTCCGCCTCTGTTTCTGCTTCAGCTTCTCAGCTTCCCAGTCGGGTAACATTTCTGGTTTGGTCGCTGGCTGATTTGTTACCAAAGCTAAAAATGCTGTGTGTTTGCTTGTATGTGTGTGTGTGTGTGACACTACAGCAAACCCCCTCCACCCACATACACCCCACCCATTACCCCGCCCCCAACAACAGTTCATTAGATGCCATATGCGGTATCCATGGCGGAACAAACATGATTTGGCAACACACACTGTGAGCCCTGACACTGAACAGCACACCAGATAAAATAGCAAAAGTTCCACACACAAACACAAACACAAGCACACACACACACACAAACAATATGTACCTATAATCGTGTGCTTAGAAACGCATTTTGTATGCCTCGCAAATGCCGCTGTGTTTTTGTTATTGTTTTATTTTTTGCTTTTTGCTTGAATGTTCTATTTTTGTTTGCTGGTTGCTTGATTAGATAAGTTTTTTGTTTGGCTTCGTTGAGCATTCGTCGCTCGCGTGCCTCTAAACGACACTTAGCGCTGAAGCTAGCATCGTGCCGAAATAGCTCAGTTGGGAGAGCGTTAGACTGAAGATCTAAATGTCCCCGGTTCAATCCCGGGTTTCGGCAATGAGTGGATTTCATTTTTCGTATTTTTTTCTGTAATAATACACATTTTTTGGTTGACGCTTATTTTGTTAAATTCGATTATAATGTTTTTGGTATGTTTAGTTTAAATTTATATATATTTTTATAGTCAGACAGCTTTAGTTTTAATATACATATTTAAATAATATTATTTCAATGAATAAAAAGAGTAACGAGAGAAGTAAATCATATTTAACAAATTTTAATGAAAAGAAACAACAAATTTCACATTCGATTTATACACATAAAATAAAATTGTGTTATTTTCTGTTTGATATGTATAAAATGTTGTTGGCTATTTAAAAGTTTATGCATTTTAAATGCTTTTTTTTAATATTAACTATCTGTAGTTAAATTATATAAGCCTAATTTATTTGATAGAAAATTATGCACACAACTTGAGTATAAACAAAACTTGTTGAAAAACATAACTTTAGATATTATTAAATATAAACAATAAAATTATCGTAAATCTTTATTTACTGAACCATTTATTGTTAATGTTTGCAGCCGTGGTTGACTGTCAATCAAAAAACAAAAAAAAAAATGCACACACAAAATTAAGCTGGCGCAGCAAATGTCATCCGGAGCAGGACAGTACAGGACACCACAAAAGGACATAGTTTTATGAAAGGTGCGGGATTAAGAAGACAACTCAATCAAACAGCAGGCTAAGCAAGGACATCACCGGCCAAGGCCAAAAGGAAAGGGAAATGCAAATCGCATTATTAACACCGAAAAGGACCTCGTACTGGCCATTGTCCAGCAGCCGGGCAAAAGTGTGACGAATGCCGTTGACAACAATTAACATTGGAAAGGTGTGTCCGCAAAAAGGTGAGTGCAGGTAGACCGAATAGCAGCCAGGATCAGAAGCAGCAGCAGCAGCATCAGCAGCAGCTTATATTGACCAGGACCAGGACTCAGCGCTCTAGTGGACAACTGATTGATTTGCTGGCCAGTAGCTGCATTGACGGGGGGCGGTTGGAAGGGGGCGTTAGCTGCTCAATTCATTCAAAGCAGCTGCAGCATATGCAAAAAGTACCCAAGACCCAACAGCTGCCAACAGCCTAAGACTCCATCTGCTGCTGCTGCTCCTCGTAAGGACGCGTGCTAAGCGCGACCACAAAAGCCATTGACTTGGGCATAGACCAAAAGATTGACGCCCAAGCATATCGCATATCCGTTTGGCATAAAAAATATAATGTAAAATACAAAATAAAAAAAAAAATAAAGAAGAAACCCATCCTCAATCCTGGCACGCACCACATGGCGCCCTCAGATGTCCTCCAGTCTTTTGCATACAACAAAAACAGAAAGAAAAAAACTGAGGTCCTCGCGTTTTTTATTTCTATGCGTTTTTTTCTATAATTTCATTGTGTTTTTTGTTTTTTTTTTTTTTCGTTTTGTTCTGTGGCCTCATTGAAAGTGAAAGATGATTGAGGCACCCTCAAATTGCAGCATCTTGTGCCCCAGGAAGTGTGGCAGCCGCGAAAAAAAAAACTAAAAAAAGGAAACCGAGAATGCTTGAAAAAAAGTGAAAAGATCCTTTCGAGATCTGCGGTCGGGGTGCCAATTGTCTGCAGTCTCTCTCTCTATTATGAGATTGTGTTGATGTTATCGAGGAAATGATTTCGTTTCCACTTTCATTCATTCTTTTCTTTTGGCTAAGAGGCGCAGCCTGTAATACCTCATAATATTTATGTGTGTGTATGTGTGTATGTGTGTGTGGAAAGCGAGTGCTATTATTTTAACTTGCCTTTTACGGGGGAAAGATAGAGTGTATTTAAATTAAAAACTAGTTAAATCAGATATAATAATACATTACATAGCAATTATTATACAATTTTAAATTAAATATTAAAATTTGGAAAAGCATATTTTTTTATTTATATACATTGATTTTGAATATGTATGTATATTAGTTATAGTCACCCATGTGGGATGAGATATTAAGTTGTACAAATTTAAATAAATATACATGTATTTATTTGAAAGGATAGAAAAATTATCCTTCTTTGGAAAAGTAAAAATAAAAATGTACAAATTTACTGAGATTATTAGTACAATTAAAAATATATTGACAAAAAAAATAAATAAATAAGTAATAACAATAAGTGAACAATAAAGAAACACAATTTTATAAATTTAAAATAAATATATATTGGCACAAATTAATAATATTAATATTTACATATACATATATATTTACATAGATTACTAAAAATATGTTTTTAAAAATATAATAAGAATAATTAAATTGTAAACAAAATGCTGGTTCTGTCTAGAAATAATTATAAAGTCCCAAAAAATAACCACATAGCTGCCTTAAAAAGTAAAATTTTTATTGAAATTAATTTGAATTAAAATATATTATTTAATTGCTTTTCTCTGATACAAACACTAAATCGTTTAGAGAACTGCAATGAGAATAAATCATTTTCACATTAATTTAATCAAGTTATTTTTGCATATGATAATCTCAGATATAAACTAAACTTAAGCCAATTTAAGCCTCTGTATGTGATTATAACAAAAATAAAATAAAAAACCTTTACTAAAATTCGACAATTTCCGTACTTGACAGGGCATCGCATAGTCTGGCATGCCCAGGAATCTTGTTACTGGTTTTTATGACCCGTGGCAGGCTAAACGCTCGTAAATGTTGAGGGTGCGTCTGCAGCGTGGGTTTTTTACTCTCGCTTTCAGCTTAGAAGCCTGCAGGGAACAGCGCTCCGCTCAACAGATGCGCTTAGAATTTAGAAATATGCAAACTTGTACTAGGGACCCAGCGAACCTTGGAGCAGAAGGCAGCCCAGCCCAGTCAGTCGGAGAGCAGTCAAACAACTCAGACCAGTCCGTCACACGGGAGTACGTGAAAACAATTACAATGCAAACAAACGAAACAGCAAAATACGGCGTACATTTTTCGATTGTTGATGGGTGGTTGTTTGTTTGTCTGGTTGTTTGTTGTTGGTTGTGTTCCATTGCTGTAAGGGTTGCCCTCGCTTATTTTACGTTTCATGTAAATTTCGGTGTAGTCGTAGTACAAATTCCTGTAAAAGGTATTAGGCTTGCAGGGACGCCAAGTTGGCAACAATGTATTCGCTCCATTCCCAATTACAAACAGCGCTTTACAAAGTTGGGGCTCAGCTTTTGTACAGAATACAAACCACACCAATGCCAACCGTGGGGCTGCTGCACAGTGGCATAAATTATCCATTTAAAGGGTGATAAAATGGAGTACATATAATTAAACGAAGTTGGTATAGCTTAATCTCTTTAGATTCTTTAAGATATACATCTTTTTAATTTAAATTGAATTTAATTCAAATTTTTTATTTTTGTTGTCGATTGATTTAAGTTGACAATAAATAAATAAATAAATAAAAAATATTAACACTTCAACTTAAAAATGTGAAACTTTAAAATAAAGAATTTAAATAAATTAAAAAAAAAAGAAATCCCTGTGTTTGCTTAAAAAATAAGGACAACTTTTTCTAGAACTGAACATATTTTTCAGAATGAGTTTTGAAAGTATGAATTATGAAAAGATATAACGTGCAAGCCCATTTTAGGGGCACAATATATCTATCAGGTCGCAGTGCACACACACCCCCAACCTAATAATAAAGCCCATTTTACATACATATATACATATATATATTTAAAATTATAAAATATATTTTAGATGTCCGAAAACATGAGATATTAAATATATAGTCTATAGGACTTACTCTCATCTGATTTTTGTGCTGACAGGAACTTAAACTAACTAGAGAAATTACATGATTAATCGGGGAATTATATAAAAAAAAATTACTCGCTATTTTATAATAAGATAAATTTTCTATAGATAGTTAAAAAGTTGTAGTTTATTTTCATTTTAGCCCACTGTATTTATATTTATTTGCAGCTCCGTTAAATATAATATTACTTCAGTTCTCTACTGTTCACATCTCTGTCGTCTGTCTCTCTCTCTCTCTATGTCGCTCTCTTACTCTATATGGCAAGCTTTGACTGTCTCTCTCTCTCTCTCTGTGCAGCTGCGCAGCATTTGGTCCTTAAATGTGTGTCTGTTTGTGTCCTGGCTGCTTGCCACCAATTTCTGTTCGCCTGCTAACAGAATCTACAATATTTCTTTTTCTCCGTTGACACACGACGCCCACGCAACCCGAATGCACTACACAATTTTGGCGCCAAAAATTCTATACTGATAATATATATACCCACACACACATATATATATACATATATGTATATTTGTAACATTGTTTGTATTTTTGTGTATTTGTATTTGTATTTGTGGTGCCTGCGTTTCGGCAACGTGAGCGAGCATAAAAATTTCTTATCATTATCGTAAGGGTAATAGGCACCCAAAGTTGGCCAGTAAGTTGGATCTCGGTCACGCAGACAAATGGACCAAAACATGTGCACATATTAGTGCCACAGAAGCACCGACCGATGTGGGCGTTGCCTTCATTTTGAGTGGCGCCCACGCTTTAACGCTCACTGCGCATGTGTCCTTGCCGCAAAGGACTCTTAGTTGCTTAGTTGCTGTTGCTGTTGCTTTTGCTGTTGCAGGTGGTGCTGAACGCCTGCTGCAAATCGACGTCGCCAAGTTGACTGTTTTCGCATTAAAATGCGAAATTTATGGCCAACAAACAGTTGGCGTCAACGTCGACGTCGCCGTTTTCTAAGCGCGCTCCTAAGCAACACACATATTCGGAATACCGCTATTTTCGTTTTTCTAACATTTCAAGGCAAATATCTGCGGCACAGGCGCCAAGCATGCCACAGCGGGAGATTGGAATGCGGCCAGTAAGCGAGCTCAGCTGTTCTACACTGTGGAAAAAACAGGCTACAAATTGCAGACAGTCGTCAAAAGCAACTCGTTGTATTTTTTTTTTTTAAAGAGTTAAATTCTGAAATACTGGAGTTATTTTTGGAAATAGTTTTGGTTGGTTCTATTCGATTGTATTTTCAAGTCTCTATAAAGGATCTTTAAAAATTGGAAACATATTTTTTTTTTAGGGATAGTTCGACTCTTTAAATATAACAGGAAATTAATTTCAAGCCAAATAATTTATTTAATCATAGATATGGTTGAGTTCTAAATATATTTATATGTATTTTTATTTATATATACATATACATATATTTTTTTTGTATATATATATTTTTTATCAAATTTATTTCATATTTAATTTACTATTTTGCGAAAAAAGTCTCTTAATAATTTTAAGTGATTCATCGGGATTTTACTTTTAAGAAAGGTACTTTCCAAATTAATAAATTAAATCTGTTTAACAGAAATATTGTATTTTTAATGCAATTAGTAAAATGCCGGCACATTCTTTTTTCTGAGTGTACTCGCTAACGTGCCCCAACGTTGGGGTGCTTTGTTGGGGTGCCTGTTGGCCTGACACCGTGTGACGAAAATGGAAATTTTCTAATGCCTGCTTAGGCCAGCCAGAGGGCCAAACAGCAATGAAATACGTTTTAGGCCACGTTTTGAGCCAAAAAAAAAAGGAAAAGGCAAAAGATTGCCGAAACAGGCAACAGGACGAGCTTCTTGTGTGTGTGTGTGTGTGTGTGTTTGTGTGTGTGGCGCCCATCGGCCGCCTTTGGCTGCGAGCCTGTTCGAATGTGTAAGAAGATTGATGACTTGACGTTTTAATGATGTGCTAAATGTGGCCATAAAAGTCACAGATAAATGTGCCGACGACGATTTCGACACAAAAACCAACATGCAACTTGCTGTGCCTCTTTCTTTTTTTGGCCAAATAAAAATATATTTTTTTATTACTCTGGAATAGCTTGCAAGTGTAGCTGTTTCCCTGCTTGTTGCAGCTCGAAAGTATTTTTTTAAATCAGCCCCAAGAATGTCGCATGTGTGTGTAAGTGTGCGAGGGAGAGAGATTGAGAGAGAGAGGGAGAGAGGGAGTGTGTGTTTCACTTTGGCCGAGAGTAATAGGTGCAACCCCTTTTTTTATACACTCTCGGATGGGTCAGGTAAACCTGGAATGAAATGTGTATTGCAGGAGAATTAAGCGACCCACAAAATCAAAAAGGGTATCACTCCAAAATTAATAAAATTTTGTATTCATGGTAATCACATTTTTTATACTCACAACCCATTAAAAAAGTGTAACAGGCAGAGGGAATTATTTGCGTACCTACAAAGTTTATATATATATTCTTAATCAGCAGCAAGTCGATATGAACACTCTGATCTCAGATTAGGAATATAAATTCTCATAATCCACGACGAAATTAATTTAGTTTCATTTTATTGATAACTTTCGTGATTATCGATAAATTTCGATTTCCGATTGCAATAAAATCTTCTTGTTGATATAAAATTTAATTGAGAGCAGACAAGAAAATAAGATAATAATAGATTATATTTAATATTGAATAAACAATAATAATAATAAAAAAATATTTACTGTTTAATTTGTATGCTATTTTGCTGTACTTAATGTTTATATAAAAATAATAATAATAACATTTCCACTTATACATAAATTATAATATATTAATATTAACTAATTTAATTTTAATTTTTTTGTATCACTAAGTGAATAGCCTTAAATAATAAAAAAAAATAGCTTGTTTATTATTTAGTAGTTAAATGTAGGAAATTTCTTAATTAATAATTATAAAAAGGTTTCAGTAGTTAAACACCACTCGGAAAGGGTATGCCTTATTCGATTTGATTATTGTTTTTGTTGTGCACACACTTTACAATTTGTGTTTAATACCGTTTTTATACACATTTATTAAACGGCTGGAGCCCTGCAGTTGTCGCTGGGCACCTGTTCGCTTGGAGCCACAAGTTGGCACTTTAAGAAGCGGGCGCCATTTTGAAAATGTAATTTCAACTCTGGCCCGGGCTTCAGTTTAAGATGCGTCAATTTGTCGCAGCATATGTGCTGCAATTTATGCTGCACGCCGCATGCGGCACATGCAGTGGATCAATAGCTGTCTGGCCACGCCCGTTTCAACTCCAACGGTTTGTGCTTGCCACAGCAAGCGACAAAGTTTGCCACACATGCGGAACTGCTGCATTTTCACCTACCAGGCGGCCAGCTCGAACAGCTGCCGACCAACCGGAAGTAAATGCCATTGCCAACTTCCGGACTGAGCTGGAATGTTGTAAGTTGTTATGTTGCTGCAGCCACTGTTTGCCTGGGCGCTGCGCGTTCTAAACTTTCGCCTTGGCCAATGTTGCCATGGGGAAAGCTGCCCAAGGAACGCCACTGGGCGCCAGTTTCCCATCATTTTTTATTTATTTATACATTTTTTATGTTTTTTTTTTTGTTTTCATGTTTTTTTTTTGTTTTTGGTATGTGTGACAACATATTTTTATTTTGGGGAGCAAGAGCGTCATCAGATCGGAATGTCGGCCGCCTGCTGCCGGCTGCCTGTGTGCAGCTGCTGGCCTAATGACGGTATTTTTCTGCTGGCTCCAAAAATTCTTTAGACACGCGGAATACAGTGAAATGTGTGTGTGGAATGTGGCCAGAATGTTGTGTTGTGTGTTGCGTCCTATTGATAAGTTCTATGCGCCCAACTCTTTGCCACACCGAGGGTTACTTTCACTTACTGTGTGCCACGGGTGCCAGCGACCCCTAAAGCTGCCACATCTGAGGGGTGTGTTTTACTCAGCGCTCAGTTGTATGCTATGAAAAAGTGTTTTTCTGGAGTTTGGGATTTGTTTAGTCAGGTTGTACAACTAAGTTGGGGCATGTGTTATGCAAGGTGTCAAGTGTTGCCGGGTTGCTTAGCTAGATAAGTTGAAAGTTGTTGTTGTTGTAAGTTGTAAGAAGTTGTTAGAAGTGGGTAAATCTAAATGAACTATATTTAATTTATTAGTTGTTACATTTAATTTTTAATTGTAACATTAAAAATAATTATGAGGATTATTAAACTACTTTTTTTATTGTAGATTAAAATGAAGTAATTTAATGATATTTAGTTTGACTATATTTATATTTAATAACTATAATTAAGCTTCCCATAACATTAAAGAGTGATTTTTGTATTGTATCATCTTTAGCTAAACTCAAGCTTTTTTGGGGTATTAACAGAGTTGGGGGTTGTTGGGCTGTTTGGTTAGGGGTTGCTTAGACGCACAAGCTGTGATGTGCTTCCTGGGGCAACACTGGTTTGGGCAGCTTCTTGGCGCTTCTTAGATGCCACACATGTGTAGTTTTTGTGTGCCAAGCGCGCAGGACATATATATATCTATATCTATATATATATATATATACACATATGTGTTGGCATAGAGAGAGAGAGAGAGCGCAACTATTTTGCTGGGCAGTGAGAGATAGTTTGTTGTGCTACTTGCAACGCTGGGCACCTGTTAGCTTGGTATGGTAATACTGTTAGTTTTGAAACACTATAGTTTCATAGTTTTAGTTATAACAGTAAAACACAACTGCTGACTGTGTGTGTGTGTAGTAAAACTTGCGCCAAAATAAAATGTAGTAGCTGCACATATAAAATATATGTGCCGGCTTTAAAAGTAGGTGCGTTTTGTGGCAACAACAAAAATGCTGTGCGCCTTGTTGTAATATATGAAAAATCATTATTATGAGCGCCAAGTTAAGCAGGCTCTATTTGTCTGTCCCGCCGTCTGTCGCAGTGCTTATTTATATTTATATTATATTTGCCCTCACCTGTCGCTGATGGCAATGCCGTGCCGCACGGACAAGGATTGCATAATTTACCTGTGAGCAACGGGGACACAGGAAAAAGCATAGCGCACTTTCCCGCAGGTGAGCTTCAAACACACACAAATGCCACATTGAAAAGCGAAAGGTAAAAAACCATTTCTAACACCTTAACGACACACACACCCACACACACACACACACATGCAAAACACACGTGTTAGAAATTTCTAAACATTTGCGCGTGCCGAGAATTTCAATATTAGAAGCAAACAGGCGATAAGAAATTTGTAGCAAGCTTCGGTATGCATTAGCACAGTCTGAAGTAAGCTCTGCGCATGACACCCCCACACACACACACACCCCCACACACATACACACACCAACACACACTCACATTATTAGGGTGACTTTTATGCAGACACGTGCGAGTTTGCCGAGCAACGGGTGCTGTGACCCCAACGCCCAGCAAAATTCAAGCGGGAAAAACAAAACTAAAGTGCAAATACATAAAATAAATCTAGAAAGCATTTCTAATCAGCATTCAACGAATATTAAATGCCCTTTCCAGACTACACTAAAAAAGTGCTCATCCACAAATTATGTTTGCATTTATGTACTATTATTTTATTGTTATTATTTTAGTCACAAGAAAATTAAATATAATAAAAATATGCTCATATACAAATTTTGTATTCATTTATTTTTTATTATTATTTTATTATTATTATTTTAGACAGAAGAAAATTAAATTTAATTAAAAGTAAAAATAAATTAAAAATTTTAAAATAAAAGTAAACATTTGAGTATATTTATGAAAGCATTTAATTTAATCCTTGAATGCAAAATTTATAATTATTAAGTTGATTTAATTAGACTTGTAAATTTATGAATTTCAAGTCATGTTTTTTATGCTATGCAGCCAACAAATTGTTATTGCTAAAATTAAAATTTTAATTTAATTTTTCTAATTGCACTTTAAACCTGAGAATAAAGTACTTAATTTAAGCTCCTATTCTAGCTGTGTTATATAGTAGTCTAAATCGGCCAAAAGGTGTTATCGTTTATCGATTCAAATTTCAATTTATATTAACTATAAATAAATATATGTCTATATCTACTATATATACATATATATATACATATGCAGATCTCCCCTTTGCAGTGTCACACATTGGAATACATAAGAGTAGTGCCCTGGCCAAGTGTATGGCAAGGTAACCTCTGACCAGGTCCTGGTCGCCTAAAAGTATGCAGCACGTTGTTGGATCATGCTGAAAGCCTGTTCCATATGAATTTCTGGAGCTTTGAAGATTATAAACTCACTTAAGTGGCGCTTTGATGTTGAGTTTGGAGCACGCTTCAAGTCGCAAACTGGTACATTTAATTAGCTTAAGAGGATCAAAGGCGCTCACAGTGGCTTCAATCATTCTGGCCCAATGTCGCACAAGTTGCATTTAAAGGATACGGCAGCAGGCGAGCAGCACATAACAGCAGCAGGACAACCACAGGCAAATAAAAAAATAAACAAAAAAAAATAAAAAAAAAAATGGGCGTAAAAAAAATAATAAAAGCAAAAAGAGAGCAGCAAAAAATGTGCCATAAATAAATTTGCTGGTCAAATGAACAGCAAAACAGCAGCAGAGCAACACACACAAACACACACACACACATGCGACACACACACACATGCAGACAAAAAAAAGAAGAAGAGGAATTGTTGTATGTGTGCTGGGCACTTACATATGTCGGGGGCATGTATCTGTGGCATGTATTTAATGAACTGGCAACATGTGTAGCATATTATTTACACAATTTAATGTATTTAAATGTAATTCTTTTTGCCGACTCGTACACACATACATTGTGGCACACACACAGTGGGGCACACACTCACACAGAGAGCGACACCCTTCGTGCAGCATGTGAGGGGCAGCACACAAACACCAGCGCAATGATGTAAGTATATGAAATGCGAATAGGTTCGCAGGATGTTGGCGCAAGTGTCGCTGCTTTTATGTGTCGTATTATCAACATCATCATCGGCAACAACAGCAGCAACAACGAGGGGTAAACACCAGGGGGATTAGCTGGGGTATCAACCCGCCCCCATTTTGTGTGCGGCAGCAACAACATTGTTCAACGTGCCAAAAGCGTACGACCGCCTTGCCACTCTCGCTGTGTATCTGTGTATCTCTGTGTATATCTGGAGCTGTGTATCTGTGTCTGTATTTGTGTGTGCCCCGGCATGTGTCTAGCTATTCCACACCCAACACTCCCTCACCTCTCACCCCTCACCCTCAACCTATCTATGTTTCCCTTGCTTCGTTCGTTTGTTCCTTTTTTTTCGCTTTTACTACTCCCCATTCAGGGGCACAAACTCTCATATTTGTGTGTGTGCCTGTGTGTGTGTGTGTGTGTGTGTGTGTAATACATATGTTTAGATTTGCCATTCAACGGCCATGTAAAAGGCACTCCACAAAAAAACCCATTCCACTCCAGGATATGACATTATGTGTGAGCGCAACACATACTTTGTATACATATGTAAGTTTCTGGCCTCGATGATTGTCGAAACACTAATCGCAGTGCACTTATATATATATATATATATATATATATAATATCATGATTACATGATGAGCACATATATATATATATATATATGTATAGCTGACAGTTACTTATGTAGTGCTGTGGCCTGTTGTGAACAGGACAGCACAGGACAGAACAGAACTCCCCTGAAACAGGGGGACAGTTGTCACTGAGATACTCTCAGAATGAAATGGAATCCATAAATACAAGTATGCATTTCATTTAATTTATCGATTCATTTTGTATCTCCTTTAATTTTACTCACCAAATGCAAATAGCTAATGCAGTCGACTAATGCTCTGTGCAGAGGCTGACCACACTTTGAAAAAGGGGGTTCAAATTGGTGCTTAAGTAATTTATGAAGTAAAAAAAAAAAATAATAATAATTGCTTGATGAAAAAATTAGTTGTTAAAAATAAAGAAAATAAAGGAAAAAAATATTTGAGCTTGATTTTAAGAAAATAAAAACAATTATTATTTGAAGTGCTCGGAATATAAGAAAATATGAAATTAATTATTTATTTTATAATTTTTTAATAGTCGTGATACGACTGCCCCCAATTTGTATATAAATACAAAGACAAAAAGAAAAGGAGATATATATAAATATTTAGAGAGAGAAAGACAGAATAAATAAGTTAGATGCGGAAAAGGCAGACAGAGAAAAGTACTTACAGAAAGTAGAATTAAAATTTTCAAGAACTCAAATTAAATTTGTGAGACACGTTTTTGCTCAATCCGGAGAAAGACTTAAGAAGAAAAATAAAATATATACTTAAAGGCTTAGAAGCAAACTTAACTGTGAAGAAACTTGAGAACGGAATCTTTAAAAATCAAGAAATTGATTTCGTGAAAATAAACGAACTACAAAAAACAAAAAACATGACACAGAAATGTGAAAAGCTACAAATTAATTGCATTTTTTATGCCTCATGAGCAATTGCAAAAAGGATACAAATTATTTAAAAAATAAAAAGAAGTAAGATGCTGTAGTCGAGTTGGCTCGACCCTTAACCCAGTTGTTAAATATATTCTAGTCTTATTGGCAAATTTCCCTTGAAAATTATTTTGCACTCAAATGTTCAGTTCTGCAAGTTCATTTCTTACAGAGTATTTTTACTCACAAGCATATACATACATACATACGTACACGAAATAGTACTTATCGGGGCTCTGCAAAATACACACAAATATATTGACGCTAGCGTCGATTATCATGCCATCTCTTTCTCAGATATGCGCTCGCCTGACAGCAAGAAGATCAATATGAAAATATATTTTCGACTATAACTTTGGTGTTTCTTATGCGATCTTAATGAAATTGGCAATTGATCAATAATATGTATAAGCAAATTATGTATAAATTAGAAGCCTCTGCCTCTGAAATGTATCGATAATTGCGAAACTGAGGCAGTTATCGATAAAATAAAGCAAACTTGATCTGCGCCTATATTCCAAATTTGAAGTCGCTAGCTCTTATAGTCTCTGAGATACGCGTGTTCATACAGACGGACAGACGGAAAGTGCTATATCGAGTCGGCTGTTGATCCTGATCAAGAATATATATACTTTATGGGGTCGGAGATGCTTCCTTCTGCCTGTTACATACATTTGCACAAAACCATTATACCATTTTTACCCAATTTTAATGGGTTAAGGGTATAAATAGAGTATAATTTAACTAGCAATTTTCTGCTGAGCTGCTCCTTCTTTTGGACTGACTTTGTCCCAATTTTGCCGCTTTGCCTCTCAGCTGTTTGCAACTTTCACTTTTCACAGCGTTCGCATTGGCATCAATAATAAAATCATTTGGCTGCTAAATGCTGCGCTAAATGTTTTTGCCATAAACCGGACAACGGCGTCAGCCTTATAAAACCAAAGGCACAACGCACACACGCACACACACACACACACACACACACACACACATACACACGCACAACCACGCAATCAAAGTCAAAGACAAGCAACAAGCAAAAAGGCAGCCGCAAATGTGGAAGGAGCTGTGGATGGGAGACCCTAAGTCTCGTGGCAAGTTCAAAAACCCCACGACTCCGATTATTATTGTGTGTGGTGTGTGATGTGTGTGTGTGTGTGTTTGTGTGTGATGTGTGTGCTGTTTGCCAACTGGGTTTATTGTACTCTTCGCAGCCAGCTCTAATTGCAACAGTGTGTGTGTGTGTGTGTTTGCGCGCGTGTGTGTGTGTGTGTGTGTGTGTGTGTGTGTGCGTTTCTTATAGGTAGCGTTGCGAGGGGCAGAGCTTTACTGCGAAGCTACTATGATGATGATGATGATGGCATGTCTATGAAAATGCATCTCATCCATCACTAACAATGTCTCCATAGCATCAGCTCTCGTAATTGTCTGTCGTGCAGCTCAGATTTTTTATACACTGTTCGCGATGCGAAAAAAGCGGATTGGTTTTCTGCAATTGCAATTTAAACTAATAAAAAAAAATATATTTAAAATTTTCCAGTTGTGATGTGGAGGTGGGTGGGGAAGCTACTCCTCCTAGATGCTCCTCCTGCGCACCTCCACAAAAAAAAAGGAAATTTATTTACTCCAAAAAGTAACCAAATCTGGCTAGATTTATAAAAAATATTGTTTATGATTGAAAGTTAAAAAAATATTCAAATTTATTTTTGAATGAATTTTTTTGTGTTCTTTTAATAAATAAAAAAAATATTGCAATTGATTTAAAAATATTGTAAACTAACAATTTTGAGGTACAGATTGAAAAATACAAAAGTAACCAAGTCTGGCTAGATTTATAAAATATATTGTATATGTTTGAAAATTAAAAAAAAATATATTCAAATTTATTTTTAAATAAATTTTGTGTTTTCTTCAAATTAATAAAAAAAAATATTGTAATTGACTTAAAAATGTTGTAAGCAATCGATTTTGAGGTACGGATTGAAAAATACATATTTGTTTAACTTGTGCACTTGCAATAATTTTGAAAAACCACTCAGTAAATTTTGAGTTCCATTTGCTCTAATTTTAATTAATAAAATAATTTTAATTTATTCAATTTAAATTAATTTAAATAAAACAGTGATTTTCCCTGAGTTTTCCACACCCACTGTAGATAGTCAACTAGCAATACGATCAGAGTATAACAAAGTCGTGTGTTAATTTTATGAATTTATATTTGCTGTGTTTTTATGTACGTGTGTGAATCTCTCTATGTCTGTCTTTCTCTCTGTATCTCTCTCTGTCTCTTTCTCTCTCTTTCTTTCCGAGTGTGTGTATTTACAACAATTTCGTTGACGCTTGAGTTAAATTTCAAAACGTCTGCGTTGTCATTGTTGTCAGCGCCAGTGTTTGTTAATGAGGAAGGAAATTGCTCTAATTGGATGTCAACAAATCAACAAACATATTAAATGAATCCACCTCCCCCCCACCCAAACAACCACCCCCCCACATTTTCTCGGCTGTTGCGATTTCTTAGTGGCAAGTTGTGTGGGCCGTCAGTTTCCGGAAACTTTTTCGCGATAAGTTAATTGTGTGTCTGCTGAAAGTGTGCAACTAAATGTATCTGTTTGTGTATCTCTATCAGTATCTGCATCTGTGGCTGTGGCTGTGACTGTTGCAGTCAGAAGCAATTTGCAACATGTTTAATTGACAGAAATGGAAACTGCAGTCGCCGATTGAATTAGTAAAGGGCATCTCTTCATTGATATATCCGGGCTGCCCACGCTAACTGACTCTTCTTTGCTCACTCTCTCTCTCTCTCTCTCTCTCCCTGTCTAGCAGTTTGAAATATTTGAGTGCAGCAAGTTGCAAGCGGCAGCATTTGTAACACGCGACACGGCGGAAAAGTGTAACAATTTTAATATGCACTATTTTTCAGAGGGAAGTCGAGTTTTTGTGGTTGTTGCACTCAGTAAATTGAATGCACTTCTTTTTTTTATAGATATGCTGGTTTGATATGAGCATAGATATGTTAGGCCACGCCCACTAACGTCTTTCAGTGAATCAAGTCAGAAATGTAATTAAAGTATTATTAAAGGTTTTTTTTTGGAATCGTGCCACTAAACACATTTATTTTAAGGCTCAATTCCACAACTTTAATACAGAAAAAAAATATCTCTGAATTAAACATAATAATTTTATACAAATTATAAATATAAATTTAAAATTTCTAAGTTGTAAATTTTATTATAGAAGTATTTATAACTTCGTAACAATTCCACAAGTTTTTTTTTTTAAATTAAAAATTTTAATATTAAAAATTGTTCATCTAGTCTGAGAACATATCAAAATCAAATTATGAATTTCTATATTTGTCATTATTTGTTTGTTACCTTCGTATTTCAGTTAATTGATATATTTGATTAATTTGATATACTTAAAGATTCGTTTACAATATTCAAATTAATTTTTCTAGTTTTAAGACAATCGAAAATAAGTACTACAAATTTTTAATATTTCTATTTTATTGTGCGAACTAGGAAAAGATTATTAGAGCAAATAAACAAATTTAAATTCTGCCGAAATCGATTAGGTATTTAAAAATAAGTTAATTATTTATTATTTACATGTTTTAAATTACTGTTTAACTACTTAAGATGTGCTTTAAAAGTACAACAAGGAATATATTTACTATAAGCCAAGATGTTTTAAAGCTAATAAATGCAGGCTTATAAGTATTTTATACAACTAAAAAATTATATCTTAAAGATATATTTATATTAAAAAAAAAAATTCTAATAACTGTTATTATAGAGTATCACGCAGTCGACTTCTGCCCATGACAACGTTCTGACTTTAGTTTACTTTTTTTTTAGCATTTCGTTGCCCCCAACACATTGGCATGGAGTTCATTCAACCTCGCCCCAGTGAACTTAGCTGAGGTTATTTTTACATCCAAGCTAGAAATTTGCTGGCCCCCTCCCCCCCACCTTCTGCTACCTACCCCTTTCCCCATATCCCGTAGCCCGCTCGTTGGTGCCACACAGAGAGCGGGAGCGCCAACTAGTCGCTGGAGGCAGAGCAACTGGTCTGGCCCGGTCTGTTGGTCTGGGCCATCATGGGATGTCCAAAAGAGAGCTCTGACTGTGACTCTGGGTCTGGCTCTCGTCTGCCAGTTGCCCAGTCTCCCAGTCTCGCAGTCTTCCACAGTCTTTGCACAGTCTTCTCTTGGTTTCAGATTTATAGGGCCGCCACTGCCACTGCCGCTGCCACTGCCACTGTCTCAGCCTCAGCCTCAGCCTCTGCTGCCACTGTCTGCGTCGCAGCTGCTGCTGCTGCTGCTGCTGCTGCCTCGTTTTATGTTGTGCTTGGTTGCAACTTCTGGTTGTTGTTGTTGTTGGTCGGATGGTTGTTTTGTTTTTCGCTTCCTTATTGGGTGAAAAGCGCTGTGCCCCAGCGCCACAGGGAAGTCAATTTTTTGATTGCCAACCGATTGATTTGTCATTTGTTTGCAATTTGCCACAAAACGCGTTTGTTATGCATCCGTTTATCTTTTTAGTTTTTTTTTGCCCCCTCCATTTTCCATTTGCCCCACCCTGCGCTGCATTTGATCTAATGGCCATTGACAGACTGAAATCAATAAAAATAAAAATCAAAATAAGCTGTAATCGGAGTAGATGCAACAAACATTGAACATGCCTCATAACATATTTCAATCCACACACAGTAATTAAATGGCGTTTGTCGCCAAATGCAAATCGGATGCGGAATTTTCACAGAGCACCCAAACAATTTCCATTTTGAAGAATCAAAGTTGCTGTTATTATTGTTGTTGTTGTGGTTGTTGTTGCCGCTGCTGTTTTCATAAATAATTTTGCGTAAGCAGCGCTCCCAACAACACATGCTCAAAGATGCCGAGGCTGCTTACGTGCCTCAGCAGCAGTAGCAGCAGCAGCAGAAACAGTCGCAGCAGCAGCAGCAGCATTCGCAACAGCCAACAGCTATAGCTACAGATACATTTACAGCCACACTCGCTGGCACAGCTACAGATACAGATACAGATACAGATACTTACATGAGCGTTGTGCTGGACACCGATGCGCAAGCTGAAGCAGAAAGCTGTGGCAGCAAGCAGCAAGCGGCAAGCAGCAAGCGGCAAGCAGCAAGCGGCAAGCAGAAGCAGGCCAATGACCGTTTGACCGCTGTGTAATGATCTGTTGGATCTGTTGGATCTGCTCACATTGAGTGTGACTCCGAGTACTTTGAATACATTGTATAACTCGCCATACACTCGAAGAAATGACAAGCAAACTGGGTTAGTATTCATATTAGCGACGGCAGAGGAAGCCGTGTGCAGAGTGTGGCTCAGGCAGAAGCCATTGGCCAAAACTCCTGCTTCTGCCAAAAATATACAGTTGGATTCCTTAAATTGGTTTTAGCCTGGTTTTTCAAAATATAGCTGTTTTCAATGTGATCTTTACTGAGTTTATCTGGCTAAAAAGTGCTGAGAGTCGTGTATAAAAATAGGAATCGGTTTGAGAAATTGAAGAGATAAGAGTTGAATTGATAAGAGTTATGACTCCTCGATGTCATTCGACTTGTCATTATTTATTCTTCCTATAATAAAAATAAAATATAAAATATCATATATAACAAATATTAAATATAAAATTAAAATATTATCTAATATAAAATAAGTCTCCATCTAGAAACAGTTTTCGAGAACGGCGGACTTCCTGTTCCAAAGTTTACTCGATTTATGATTTTAAGACTTCGAATTTAATTAGCTATATTTATATTTAAAATGCTTATATTTTTAAGAAAAACAATTATTTATACATATTTAATAATCAACAATAAGATATAAAAGATATACTTATATATATTTATCTAATTTCATTAAAGACTTTAAATTTGTTAGGTAAAAAAAACATGTTACAAGAATGTTTTACAATCAAAAATTCTGAGACTGCAGAAAAGGTTCTTGAATTTAGAATTAAGTTCACTGGCTTGGAAATGAACGACCTTGGTCGCATTCTAACCATGCTTGTGCTTGCATATATAAGTATGCATTTTTCTGAGTGTACATTTGCACATAAGCATCTTATGCGCTTCTGGGCGATTGGCTTAGAGGTAGGTGGTATTTTTTACCAGGCACATTCAATGCTTAAAATGCTTAAATGGCTGCTTATCTAATTCCTTTCATTGAGTTTTGAGCCTCAGTTTCGGCCAATGCCTTTGACGCAGTTGCTCCGAAAAGAAACGGCATCGGTCTAAGCGCAATTTGCATTTGTCTGCGCCCTGTTATGAGTTGTTTCGATATCGGTTTCGATATTTAGCATATTCGATCGTTTTTTTTACATATTTGCCACCGATTACAAGCGACTCGGGCATGCCACAGTCATCTCAGGTAGCCGCTGGTAACTCAGTTGCTTAGTGCGTTGGGAAATCGCGGAAAAGTTCCATCATCGTCATGCAGCCACCCGTTGTCCAATCACGTTTTATTTGATTTAATTCCTTGACTCTCAAATCTGGAGTAAAAGTTCAACGACTAATTTATACCCGGCGCAAGAAATTAACGAGCACGTGGATCACCCACGGAAAAGTTGAACAGAACATTCCACATGCGTTCAACCAGCGTGTGGCAGTTTCAACTGGGTTCGGTCCGAGTCCGAGTGCTTAGGGCTAAGGGTAAGGTTGGGGACGAGGGTACAGTCACTCACCCACAGCAGCAGCAGCACCCTATGTTTTGGAATAGGGAAAATAGAAAAGAAAAAAAAAACATTCGAAATTCAACAAAAAACTTTCGAAACTGTTTTGGATTCGTGCGTGTGTCGAGAAAACATTCCGATTTACAACTAAGTCGCTGAATGAATAATCAATAGGAACAGATGTTAAAAGCGCAATGCACCCGCTCTGAAATAAGGTTGTATACGAAATGTGAGTATCGAATGTGAATGTGACAGGTTGCCACATGTGCCTCAAGGAACAAAAGTTTCGACTCGAATGTTCGAGTCGAGACTAGGTTTAAATACCTAGAATTCTTGCCGGTCTTTACTTTCTTCCATATTGAAAATATATTTTGGTTAACATAATTTGCGATTTCATTAGATGTAATAATAATAACATAATAATCCTAAAAATTATCAATAAAATAAAATAATCTGGATCAGCCCAGCATTCTTGCCAATCTTTACTTTGTTCAATATTGAAAATATGGTTTGGTTAACATCATTTGAGATTTCATCAGAATTAAATGTTTTATGGTTTTTCAATAATATGTTGGAGTATTATATATAATAATCCTTAAAATCATCGATTAAATAAAATAATCGATTAAATAATACCTATGGTAGACGAGAACTGTTGCTCATTATTTGAAATCTATATCTCAAAGAATGACAGTTGATGTTGTTCAAGAATATATATACTTTATCGGATTGCAATTAAATACTTTTCTACAACTTCATTAAACGCTTTATCTAACTCAGACACACTTCAGTACTTCTCACATTTTATTTAATATATTTTTAAAAGACTAATTTATTGATTTATCTTTAATTTAACGCTTTTCTCTGATTTAAGAATTTTTCAACTCACTCAAACTTAACTTTCTGAACGTTCCACTAACTAATTACAAAATTTCTTTCTAGTTTGATTTCTAGATTGATTTACAGTTAAAACTGGCTTATCAACTATATTGATTTTAGCAGTTTGGTAAGGATATTAACTTTATCTCAAGTAAATCAAAGCTTTACTATCACCATTCTCTTAATGCCCCAATGGAAGTTAAGTTTCTGCTGACCAAGTTGGTCACATTGCCACATTGGTTTACAGTTAAATGCTGAAACTCGGTTTATTAGCTTTTCAAATTAGTCGCAACTTGATTCTAGCAATGATAAAAGTGTCAACGCAACATAATCAGCAAATCAGTGGCAATGCCACAATGCTTATCTTGAAAAAAAACCGCTAACTGTTAAAAAATATTGCAGCTAAAGTGCAGCATTTGCATGGCCAAGTCCAAGAGCAGTAAATAAAAAATACTGTTATTTATGCAGAAAATTTAATTAAAACAAAAAAAAAAAACGTTGGCCAAACATTGACCCACATTTTTCAAAACTCAAGATCACTTTTCGGATGCTTCTTCTTTTCTTTCTTGATGTTTGTTGAATTTGTGCAAAGATTGCATAAGAATTAATTTCCAAACAGCAGCCGTTAAAAGTGAATCTGCCAAAAAAAAAAATCGATCGAATTACAAAACAAATTCAAGGGGTGGGGTATGGAGTAGGGGGGAGGGGGCAGACTGACAGTTGTGCCAACAAATGTTGGATGTGTTTTCAGTTTTTTTTTTTTACCTTTCCGTGGCACGTGGCTAAAAACAAAAGGTGCAAAAGGAAAACCCAAATGAAGCAGATCGAATTCGATAGCTACACAAAAAAAAGGAAAGGAAAACCATTTGAAAGTGAAAACCAAAAACGGAAGCGCCAAGAACGTAGCACAACAACCGCATATCCGGCTATGTGGGGACTCAGCTAAAAAGCCGGGGCAAACAAACTAACGGGGCCATATGGGAAATGTTGTTTAACAATTTTACTATTCACTCTACGATCCATAAAAAATATATAACGTTTTTTAGAGTGTAGTTAAAAGTTTGAAAAAAATTCTTAATATTGTTAAAAATGTAGCTTGCACTATTTAGATTTACGAATAAAGTATCTTTCTACAAATTATTCCTATGAGGAGAGAAATTTTTTAGGAGAAATTTTTTTCCGACACAACAAAATCAAAATCAACAAAAATCTTGTGACAATTTAGCTACTTTTTAGCAGATTTCGATCTGGTTTTTTTTTGCAAGCATTCTGCAGTCTCATTAGCTCAAAATTTTACAGCCGTGGATGGTGCCACGCCCCTTTCGCTTAAGATCATTTGCTCTCAAGCGGCGCCAGCTCGTGGCAAGAAAAGGGTTCCCTTTTTTTGGGCTCGTGTCTGGCAACAGCCGCTCCAACCGGAAGTCCTTTTGCGTGTGTGTGTGTGACAACTCTGGCTGCTGTAATAAAACGAAAGGATTTATATTTCCTATTGTGCCGTCAAATATCTTGTAATCTAGCAACGCGCCAGCTGACTTACATTCATATTATTTTTAAGATGTTTTTAGCCAAAAAGAAACATACTCAATTCTGCAACGTTTTTGTATTTCTGTGTTTTGTTTGGTTTTTTTTTTTTTTTTTAATTTTTGCCGACTCGTTTTTGTGGTGTCGCATTTCGCGGAAGCAGGCAACAATTTGCTGACTCATGCCACCGCTCGTTTATCCTTTTTATGAGCTGCCCGAACATTTTGCGGCTTAAGCCTTCCTCACCTGTCTGTTGGTAGCGGCGGATTAGGCCACTGTCAAATATCACGTAAAGTGGGCAGTGGCCATCGTTGTCGCCGTCGGGCTAAAAGATCATTAATTTGGCTCTTATGGCACATAAAGACATTAAGCCACACTCAACGAAATAAATAGGAAAATTTTTTGTACAAACCAAAATCCATTTCTATAATCCCAAAAATCTGAATATAAGATTGTTTTGTATCGAGCTAAGTACGATTGAGCTTTTTATAAGTAGTTGTGTTCTTTATCCATGTACATATTTTTCTTAAGTTAAATACTTGATTATTGGGATTGTTATATTTGGTAAGAAAACATTATTTTTTCCAATTTTGGGTTCTTTAAAAAAGAACAGTTAAGTTAAGTACTTGATTATTAAGGCTCTTATTTTAGGCAATCAACTTCTTAAATTAATCATTTAGATAAAGGCAAAAGAAAATAAATAAAATTTTTAATAGTTTGGTTGTTTAAATATGCACAGATTTTTCTTAAATAATAATAATTACTGATTTTTAAGATTCTTTTCTTAAGCAACTTCTTAAGCAGCTTGTCTCAAGAAATTAATACTTTTACACAATATTGATATACAAAAATGTTTGTGCATCACTTAAGAATTTATTAATTTTATGCAACATTAAGAGTTTTAAATCAAATATTTTTAGAACATATTTAAAATCATTCATTAATGCACTTTGAGCATTAATTACTTGACTTTTTCTCTAAGTGCAGGTTGTGTATATTTGCCTAGGCAGCAACGACAAACAGTTAACATGTGTATTTGTGCCAGCTACTTGTTCTTGGTCGGCGTGTTTAAATACATTTTAGCCAAGTCATCAGCTGAATTAGCTGCGGCCCAAAAAATGTAGGTGGAGCCATTCGCCGCAGGATCTTAGCAATGAAAATGAACCACCAATAGGCAAAGCGCTCTACCTGCCTAGCACACACACACACACACATATATATGCGCAGGAAGATCGTCACTCGCAAACATACACACAGACACACACACACATTGACAGCGGCATAACGAGGGCACTCGATCGTGTCGCAGTTTGACAAAAACAGCTGTTTCTTGAATGAAACCCAGGTGGAGGCGGTCATATGTATGTATATATGTGTGTGTTTGTGTGTGTGTGTCTGTGTATGCGTAATGCCCTCATACCTTTTTAGTCAGCCATAAAGAGAGCGCGCGTAAGAGCGAGAGAGAGAGAGTGAGATTCAGTTGATCACATGAATGAAATTGTTGCCGCTGCTCTCGCTCTCGCAACGGCCACAAATTTCAAGAGCAACAGCTAAGAGCAACACACCTGCCATCTATCGTGCTCTTTTGCGCCCGCACACTCTTACCATAGTGTCGCATCGCTTAAACTTCCGACTGAGACCGCATATCGTGCGCCGTTGGCTGCTCTCTGCACACACTCTCTCAGATTCATATAAATAACACTGTATGGGCAACGTTTTGAATCATAAGATCGACAACGTTCGACGTGTGCAGATCAGTGCGAACTCACAACTTATTGTAAAACAAAAGGAAGCACAAGAAAAAGAAAAAGAAAAAAAAAACACTTGTGAAGTTTTCTTTGACGTGAATTTACACAAATCTTTTTTGCTCGCAAAGCCAAACCAAAATTCACAAATAAAAACAATAGGCTTACGCCGCTTAAATTAATAAACAATCAAGTTTATTCAAGACAACAACACCAAGAAAAAAAGAATTATTTAATGGATTTGAAGTGTCAGTGACTCTATATACAAAAACTATTGACATCCCAAAAAACGAAAGAGCAACAAAAAGCTAAAATTATATAAATATAAACATACACACGCGCACCACTGTATAATCAGTCAATAACAACAACAGCAACAACAACAACTGGTGATAATAAAAGAACTTACAACAAAAAATAAAAACAACAACCACAGCGAATCCGAAGCAGAAGCTGAGTTTTAAATTAAACAAAGGAGAGATACAAAAAGAGAAAAAAATCAATATTTATTCGTGTTGATATCATTCAAGTATTTTTGTTGAAATTACACACGACATTTAAATATATATAAATAAATAATTATGGCTGCTTACTTGGATCCAACTGGACAATACTAAAAGAAGAGGAACTCGTCATAGTTTATCCGACTCCACTCGAAAGTAATCAGCTTTATAATGGCCTTCTATCTGGATCCCACGGGTCAATATTGAACAGACTAATACACAATTTTCAACGATTTCCACACTGTAAAAGAAAATTTCACAAAATGTCGCTGGCTTTGGATCCCACTGGTACCTACTAAGCAAAATAGACCAAGCTAAAGTCTATATTTTGATAAAGATTTGCTTATCAAAAAAAGGAGAAAAAAAAACGAACAAAAAATGTTGGACCCCACGGGCACCTATCGTCGTCCGCGTGACACGCGTGACACTCGCCACAAGCAGCGACAAGCACTTGTCGCCTTGGATCCCACTGGGCAATATTAGGGCGTGAGCCACACCCACAATTCACATCCATTTTTGCCTTATCCACGAAGGAATTCTGGACATGATTGGCGGCGCTCGTTGGTTGCGCCTCCGAGGACGCGAGGAGACTTCCAGCTGTCGGCGCCGAAGAAAGTCTCCTTTATTGCAATAATTGCAATTGTAAACATTTAGTTTGACTCTTTGACTATTATGCATTAAATTATTTATTATTATCATTATGAATATTATTATTATGATTATTATTATTTAAATTAAATAATTGTTCACAAACGAAACAGCTGTTCAGCATTCATGCAACAAATATCCTATCATAAAGCACAACCATAAACAAAATACATATCTATACTATAACAACTAATTTATCTACGAGTAATTTGTTTTTAGAAAACTATGCAAAAAAAAAGAGTATTAAATTTAGTGTCATATTTATGCGCCAACAACTTTTGTCAGCAACATTTTACTTGTTGATCACATATAATTTTATTTATTTATAATTTCTTTAAAATTATATATTTTTTGCAAACATTTTTTCCTAGATTTTATCTCTTCTTTTTTTTTGTTGTAAAAACTAATTATATAAAAATTTGTAGGCATTTAAGTGTATTCTGTTATTTATATACAACAACAACAACAAGAAAAAACATACACAAAAAACTATTCACATAAAGTATAATAATATTAAATGAAAAATCATATATATGTATATATATATATATATTGAAAAACATAAAAGGCTGTCTTCTTATTGATGGGCGTTGAGGCGCATAAAATTGTCGCATTTAATTACACGATTTTTCCACACTGGCAATTTTTCCTATAGGGCCTCTGCAGACAAATTGCAGCCGCTGCAGCCATAAAATATGATTTTCCAAACGGGCAGCGCATATTTGATGAATCTCTGTGCATTAATTAATGTCACTGGGCGGTCGCCTGCCGGCTAAAAAATAATAATGAATAAACGGCAAAATGATACTGCCAACAACAACAACAATAACAGCAAAAACAACAACAATAACAACGCGTGCATTAAATTGCATGCGGAAGTAAAAGTTCAATGTTCGTTTGTGCTCCACAAGTGATTAGGTCAATAATAACAATAGCAGCAGCAGCAGCACCAGCAGCAGCAGAGCAACAACAACAACAACAACCACAACATCTCGAAAAGCAACTCTTTGAACTGAGCGCAGCTTCTCTTGCTTAGATCTAAACAGCTTTTGATGTGCATGTAGAACTGCATTCTGAGAGAGCGCATGCAAAAGCTCACACTCTCTCTCTCTCCTTCTCTCTCTCGCTCTGTCTGTCTGTCTGTCTCTGTGGCGCTGCTGCAACAGGAAGTTCACACATGTGAAGCACGACGCGGATGTGTTGAGCGGCTAGAGCTATAAATAGATACGTTAGCTTTTTTTTCGTGAAGTTCAGGGAAATCTACTGAGAGAGCGGGCGTAAGTGCGAGAGAGAGAGAGAGACAGTGTAGAGTCGCAGCTGTTTTGCCAAGGTTGCCGCCTAACGGAAAAAGCTCTCGCCGCATTTTGCATTGAACAAAAATTCAATTAATTTTTGCACATAAACTTTTTAAATGCAATATCGCTTGTCGCTTGTGCGATCAGCCGAAAACTTCGGCTTCCAACGTCTTGACCCAGTTAACCGATATTAGTTCGTCATTCAAGGCACCCCCAAAAAATAAAACCAAAAAAAAAAAAGGAGAAAAAATCAACATAAATAACCGCAAGCAGAACTTTCTAAGTGAAAGTTTTTGCCGGGAATGAAGCGACTAGAAAAGTCTGCCATTCCACTTCATTCCACACCGCAGACTGATTAACTGACTCTCTGGAACTGCTTGTACCACACTTCCAACGTCCCACACTCACACAGAGAGCGAGAGAGAGAGAGAGAGAGAGAGAGGGAGAAAGAGAAATACTCACCATATAACTTGACCTACATTTCTGCAAGACAATAACAACGAAAAAAAAAAAAAAAAAATACAAATACAAATTGAGAAAAGAAAAAGCAAGAAATTTCCAACGGTACAACGCGTTGGGGCCTGGCGCTGATTCAATGTTTATGAAGCGGTTGTTGTTGTTGGGCTTCACAGACTGCTGTTTCAGTTATGTTGCTGTTGTTGTTGTTGTTTGCTGTTGTTGTTGTTGTTGTGCTTTCAAAAAATTATTATCGTAAAATTGATTTCATTGAAGTTGTCGACGCTGCTGCTGCCTCTGCACGCGTTTTTTTTTTCTATTTTCTTTTTATTTTTACTTTTTATGTATTTTGATAATTAGGCGAAAGGTGAACAAACTCAGCGACTAACTGGAAGTCTCCGTAGTTATTGTTGTTGTTGTTTGTTTTTTTTTCTTGGGCTCATTGTGGCGGCAAAAGAAATCGCATCTGATCCATATTTTGAAGAGGGCAACATTTTATTTATTTTTTATTTTCTCAAAATGCAGCAGCAACATAAAGTTAATATTGATATTCACATCTGAATACCGCCCCAAAGTATCGCATTGTTTTTAAATAGCTTTTAGTTTCTTTTTATCTCACTTCTTGGGTGATTTTCTGGGAAATTCTTTTCTAATAAAACCTCTTGCTCCCATTTTCTATTTATATTTGTAGTAATATGTTTATATATAGTTGTTGTAAGTTTTTAAAATATTTAGAAAACACACTAACATCATTAAAATATCCCAAAGTCCCATATATTAATACTTAAATATATTAAAACTTAACAAAATTTTTTTCGAAGTTATTTAAAAAATGTCCTAAGATCTTCAAAGACTCTAAATAGATTTGTTGACCCAAATTTCTAGCACTTAACTGTAAGCGTTCATTTATTACTCTGTTAAGACTTTGGCTGCATCCACTTGCATTAAGAAAATCTCCATTAAATTTCTCATAAAAACAAATAAAACTAACACCAAAAAGCTTCACGGCAAATGTTTTACTCCAAACAAAAAAAAAAAGAAAAAAAACAACTAAAATCTAAAAAAACAAGAAAGAAAATAAACTAAAATAAACAGAAAGCACTCTCACTGCTCTGGGGCAGGAAAAGGTCAATGACATGGTCCAATTTTGTTGTACGACTAATGTTATTTTCATTTGTAAACAACGATGAACAATGAAGAAGACTGCGACGACTCAAGAGCAATGAAACAACAACAACAACTGACAACAACTGACAGAAACAAAAACAAATTCAATTCACTTTCTATTCCAATGAAAAATCGCTCAAAGCTTTTGGCGGCTCCTAAAATCAACAACAGTAACAACGAAAGTGGTAGACAACAACAGCAACAGCAACAACAGCAACAGCAACAGCAACAACAACAAACATTTGAGTTTTGGTAGCTGGTCTCTTAACTTGACTTGTTGGCTTCACTTGGCTGGGCAGCAAAAATCCAACGATAGCCGCATTGATCTTCGCTTTCAAGTGCTACTTGGGGCAGGGGGGAGGGCAGTGCGGTGCGGTAAACAACGGAGCACGCCTCATTAACAAAAAGGCGGCTGGCACGAGGAGCAGCAACAACAACAAAACTAACAACAACAACAACAACAACAGTTTTGTACAATTTGAAAGCGATTTGAAAACTAACGTTTCTTGCTGTTGACTTTAACGGTTTCCGTTTTTTGTCTATTGACTGTTGACGGTTTTGTTTGTTCAGCCAGCAGCAGCAGCAGCTGTTGTTGTCTCTTGTCGCTGTTCATTTGAATATCTGGTGAAAATTTCACCCAGACAAGTGTCTTTTGTTAAACACACACACACACACACAACACACAACATATCTTTCTTCAGTTTCAGTTTCAATTTCATCTGCCACAAAATATGGTCTGGTAGCAAAAGTTTCTCCTAATTTGCAAATATTGTTAGTCGTAAATAAACATAAAAAAAAAACCATAACAATAACAACAATAATTTGTTGTATATATTTTTTTTTTATTGACAGTTGTTTTTCTTGGTTTTTGCATAGTTTTGCAGCGATTCACGTGACGAATGTTACATTTCTGGCTAAGTTTGCGTGAATCATGATCGTGTGGACATATCTTTTTGACATCAATTTACATTTTTGTTCATTCATCTCTTAAAAATTTGTGTCACTTGTATATATAGTAATGTTGCACGCATATTTGTGCCACTTTGATGCAAGTGCATTTCAAGAAGAAACACTGAAATAAATAGCTGATAGCAGTTTAAACTACGTTTATGGTAACAATATCTGTGCTTCTAACGGAATCCTTACAGTTGATAAACAATATATCAATATATAATCGATACCATTCATCATTAATTTGGTATATATACTATATAGTATATATACCCTGAATATTTCCTTTAATATGTTTTACTTAAAAGAATCTGCTTTGTTTTTTAATAAAATTTCAATAACATTTTTAACAGTTGATCAATAATATGACTTGGTATATAAAATATATATATAGAAACGCTGTATCTAAAAATTATCGATTATCGACTTATATCGATAATGCACTTTTTAAAGTTTTCAATGGCTTTAAAAAACTAACAGTTTCTTTTGCTACATTGAAGACTTAAGTTTCTGGCCAAAGGAGTCCACCTGGTCAAATCTTATTTTAATATTCATTTGACAAATGTATCTCTTATAATTTATTTATCAAAAAAAAAAGAAGAAGCACTTCAGTTAACATTTTTATTAGCCACTCCATGGGGCGTATGCGTACTTTGCGGCTAAATGGGTCGCTTTGAAGTGCGGCTGGGTTTTGCCAACTACGCAAGTTGGCCCGTTGCCAGTTGTCAAATAGAACCCTAAGAGCCAAAGACTTAATAGGCCAACAGGCCAAAATATGCACAGCACATACAATCACACACACACACACACACACATACAGACGCAAAAATGTGTTTTTCTGTGGAAAAGCGCGCAAATTGAAAAGTGAAAAGTTGCCAGCAAATGTTGTTGTTTTTGTTGTTGTTTTTTTGTTTTTTGTTTTTTACGCCGTCTTCGTCTTTGTCTGCTGGTCACTCTTTGGCTTTGCCAATTGCAAATTACGTGCCATAAAAATCAAGTGAGTTGATGGTACATGTGGGCCCGGTACACTCACCCACCCTCTGCTACTGCCTCTGCGCTACCCCTACACCTCTCCCCCTCCCTCCCCCCTCCCCGACATTAAAGCCGCATCCAATCGGAGCCCGTTTATTGCTTTTGCACCCACGGCCACCTCTCGCCCGATGTCTCGAGTTTAACTCGCACTTTCACGTCTAATGCCAAAAACACGTTGCAGTTTTCATTCACTTGGCACTGACTTTAATCCGCTGCTGTTGGCCAAGTCCAAGTGAACAAAAAATTGCACTTAGCCAAAAAGACGTTGCAATCGTTGCTATCAGTGACGTCAGTCAATTTAAACTTAACATTTATGCAGTTAAGAGTAGTTGGCAGCTGGCAGCAAGTTGCCTGTTGGCCTCTTTTGCTCCGATCACATTGCGTAAGCAGAGCAGCCCAAATATATATATATATATATACATGATCAGCGAGTCATAGATATTGTGCAATTTTTGGCCAACAAAACACAAGACAATCAATTAATCGCCCACAATTCCAACAATGACAAGAGACACCAACTTACACCTATTTATTTTTTTGCCAACAATTCAATTAAAAAACAATTATTACATATTTATCATAATTATTATACACTAACTTTGAGCTTCTAGGCTATGTTAACTATCTTGGTAACTTTTCAGTCAATTTAAATTTATTTATTATTTTTAATTGTATTATTTTTTGTCATATTATTTTTTGATTTTAAAGTATTTAAAAATTTCAGGTTTTAAAAACAATTCCGATTTAATTATAATTTTATTTATTAAACGAGCTGAAAGCCTTAGCTGCTATTGATATTTAGTATAAGTTAGCCTACTATAGTTACTATAAGTTAGCCTAGTTATAGACTATAAAAACTAAAATAAATATATATATACATTAATTGTTTTGTATTGTTGTTAAGGAATATTAAAAAGGAAATGAAAACTGTTTACTGCTGCAACTGAATAAATAAAGTTGATTTTAAATTTTCTGATTATAAATTTACCGTTCATTCCCAACATGTTTCTTGAAAAGTTCTTTTGAATCTGAAAAGATTTCTAGGCAGTAAACTTGTAGGCACCGCTTGAAAATTGCGCTCCGAAATTTACGAATAAAAATTTTTGTTTTTTTTTGTTACTGTTAGTTTTATATTATGATTTTACGCCATATTAAATTATGATTGATATAGATTTGACAAATGGTGTACCTATGAAATAACTTTGACATCTTTCGACAACTCAGAAGTAGAAATTGACTTTATTCTGAATATTTGTTTCATAAATAATACCAATTCCTATTTAAATATAGTATATACTAAGTCAGGCTGAATGATTTCGTAATTTAAGCTAGATAAGTTTGATAAGCTTAAGTATAGACAAAAAAATACAGTTTTTATAATAATTGAGATAATTTGCAAAACACAACATATTTAGATACATAACAATATCAATCAGTTAGGGCATTTCAGCTTCGTTTACAAAAAAGTCTTTTCGCCTTTGTTTTCAGTATATAAAATGCTTGACCAAAAAAGCTGAAATATTTTGGAAACCCACAGGCGAGGCATGAAACGTGAGCCGGCACACTCGCACACACACACACACAAACACACATAGACTCGCACACAGAGCCAAACAGAGACTTGTGTATTTGTGCACCTGTCAGGTGAGACTGGTGGTCTGTATGGATACGAAACCGATCCATCTAGCGCCTCTATCAGCATAACAATTAGGCTTAAATGCCTCTGCTGCTTATTGGGCCCCCTAAAATTGGCATTATTCACACTTGATTGGAGGCATGTGAAAAGTTTCGTGTGCCACTTGACGCACTTTAGATCAAAATTCATTCAAAACTAACGACGCAACTTCAGTTCAGCGGCTACGTGACAAAAACTCAAAGCACGCACATCCACAAAGAAATAAAAAAAAAATAAAAAACTTGCTGCAGATGCAGAGATAAAAGATACATCGAACATGAGATAAAATTGGATAAATTATTTATATATATATATATATTTATATATGTACATACTTGTAGTCGAAGCTTTCGTTGCATTCAATCCAAACTAAGCTAACTTAAGCAAACCAAAATGAATTCGAATACACAAATAAAAACACCGAGTGAGAGAGAGGGCAAGAGAGAGAGAGCGAGAGCGAGCGAGAGAGCGATAAAGAGAGCGATCATTTGAGCTATGATATGCATATGTGGGCAGACACAGAGAGTAGGTGAGAGAGCGAGAGAGAGCGAGGGAGAGCAAGCAGCATAGCAACATACTGAAGACAAAAACAGTTCATTGAACTATTTGTGAGCTTTTTTTTTTTTTTTTTTAGTTTTATTCGTGGATTATGGTATCATAGCCCATAGCATATATAGCATTAATACATATATACATAAGTACATATACATAGCTTCTTTAAAGGTTTTGAGGTGTCATGTGTTTCGTTTGTTTTTTTTTTTTTTTTTTCTTCAGATGTTTTGGGTTTTTTTTGGGGCTCTCCCGCTCTGTCTCTCTCTCTCTCTCTCTCTCTCTCTCTCTTTCGCTCTGTCTGACTCTGGTGAGCTGTTTGTAATGGTAAACTTTTTATCATGAATTCCTAAATTGATAGGGCACACGAGTGTGACTATATATGTACATATATACATATATATATATACACTTTTTATTTGACAAAAGCTATACACAAAAGCAATAGATGAAGTGACAGACGGCTGAAGAGAGCTTGTAAAGAAAGCTAAGCGGGTTTAATCAAATTCGACAAAATATGCAAGTCATTGGTATAGCGATACAAACCAATATATAGAAAAGTTTAGCTATATCTGCTCTTTACACGCTGATTAGCTCCTATATAGTTCAGTTATTTAAACCTGTCTAGACACTACACATTTATTTACAATAAGACCAGTAAAAATGACCTTGAGATTAGCAAGTGATAAATCCATAAAAAAATCGAGTTTATGCATACAAAGCCAAACTTGCACACACACATACACATACACACACATACACACACACACTCGCACACACATAGTAGATTCAATTAAAAAAATATTTGTCATGTGGGAATTCATGATATGATTTCATTATTGAAATTATATCGCCAGCTCCAAACCAAAAACCAGCCCAGCTTTAAGACGCCATCATCAATAAACATAAACAATATTATATATATGTATATATATAAATATATATATATTTTTTGACCACACAAAAATGCATTTCATTAACTTTGGTTTTTATAGATTCCTCTGATGCTTTCTTCATTGTTCTTATTTTAGATTTAGGACAAAAGAAATTTGAGCATCGCAATTAAAAACAAATTGGCTTCTTTGTTAGCGGTTGCAGTTTATTGTGACAATAACAGTTATGGATTGGTTTAAAAGAAGTATTTTTTATTTTTTTAATCATTTTTAATTGCGCAGAAGATTGTTTGCGTCAGCAACTTAATTAATGCCAAAAATTAATAATCTCAGATGAGATTATGCAAAATATGTTTCTTTCGATTTGAAGTGAATAATCAAATAAGTTAATTAATTGTTAATTGAACTTAGAGATAAGCAGACCAACTTATATCGATTATAAAGCTATTAAATTATATTTTTCCAGAATGAAGAAATACATTTCCAACAAAATGAGTAAACTGCACAATAGTTTCCCCATGGAAGCTGTTTAATCATGACATTTTTATAGACTTGGACATATATATCCATCATTCTTTAGAAATAACAAATATAAATATATCAAAGCTCTGCTGGGAATTGCGCATATTTCTTATTTCAAGATAAGTACATTTAAAAACAAATAGAAAATAAATTGCAGAAACAAGCTTAAAGCAACAACAATATTAAGTCCGCCTACAACTGAGAACATAAATAAATTAATAAACTTTTTTTTTATTATTTATTTTCTTATGAGTACGAGTGCATAATATGTTAGAGCCAGACATAAAGTCAGAGCCAAGTTCAATATCAAATGACACGCGCTATTAGCTAGACTTGGCCAGACTCAATGAGATCAATCTGGGGAAACGGGGCTTGTCATACTCGGATAGTCATAGTCAATCACACACACACACACACACACACACAGACACACACAAACACACACACAACAGGAAGCAGTGCGAAGATTAAAAGTGCCATTGGGCGGGTTGCATTGCAATAAATCAAAAATGCATACAACCTTTGACTAACACGCCCTTTTTTGGCCAGCTTGGAGTAAGCCAAAACCAAACCAAACTCCAGCAGTTGCAACTTGCAATAAAAAACCACAACTCTACAACAACTTCCGTATGCAACACAAGACAAAACAAAGCAAAACTTAACTCAAAAACTGCAATTGAATATCTTTTTGGTGCATCGATTTTGATTTTGATACGTTATGCATATTTATATGTGTATATATATATATATATACATATATATATATATATATGTATATATAGTCGTTTGGCTAGTCTAGCGACTTTGCGTCGTGTTTACCAACAAATTGACATAATTTGCTTATAAATGTTTAATGAAAAAAGACTTGGCGCAAACCCAAACAGCGCCAATCGCCATCAACGCAGAAATGTGTAGTTAGCATACTTTTCTAACTACCCATTAAACTACAAATAAAAGTGGGGTATATTAGTCTTAGACAGAAAATTTGTTTGATAGGAATATCATTTTCAATATCTTCTAGTTCTAAATTTGTTTTAATTTAATTTTGAATATTAAAATTTGTTTTTCACTAGCTTAAGATACATTTTTTTATTTTTATATATACACCAATATATATCGTACCCCATCGGGATTTGTATTAACAAAAATATTTAACATGAGTAAATAAAATATATATAAAAAAAATATTGCAACAAATTTAAAAGCTGGTATTTTTTTTGTATAATTTATCACAAGTATTAACATCAGAGCTAGCAAATGTCTGCTGGGTATCTAATTATAGCTTCTACTCCATGTTTGCTTTAAGCACACTTGTATAAATAATCAATTCAACAGCAGCAACAACAACAACAACAACAAGTTCAGCCACAAAAGCCAAATGCTAATTCGGATATCAAAGTCGAAGTGCCCATAGATCAAATAACCCCACCCGGTCAAAATATTCGACACTTGTTGCCATTAATTGAGATACTTTAAGACTTAATTCAAACGCCGTCAAAAACAGAATCAAAATAATTTATTGAATGATCAGCATACTTAAGTATAAATATATATATACATTTATGTATGTTATACATTTGTTATGAATGAATTAGAATAATAATACTTATTTATAGATATAAAAATAAACCAATACATAAATATTATATTATATTTTAAATATTTTATTTACATGCTAAACTCGTTGAGGTTGATTTAGATGTGTTTGTTTTTTAGGCGCTGGTCATTTTTTATGTGGTCTGGAAGAATATGCAATCTGCACCAGCAAATAATTATAAACATTTTTTATGGCATTGAATACTATATACGATATATACTACTATATGGAGTTCATGCAAAGAAATTAGCCACAAAACTGGCTTATTTGAAAAGTACCAAAAACGCTCATAAATTGAATATGCAAAAATATAAAAAGTAATAAAAAAAATGTTAAATAATCTTACTGCTTAAAATTAAATAATCTTTTCAATCCAATTGCTACATTGTTTAAATATCAAAGAGTTGCTAAGACAAGCTTATTATATCAGTGCTTAATTAATCGAATAATATTAATAAATTTATTAAATTTATTTATATTCAAGTTGCGTCCTCTTGACGCACTTCCATTTTGGACAAAAGCAGCATTTACGACACACTCGTAACCAGTCAGCTGTTCTTATTAGCCAAACAAGTATCCGTACTCTCATTTATTCGGCACACTTTTTAAATTCCGAATATTTCCAACCTGCCCAGCCCCAAAAATCCCAATCCCGATCGTAAAACTCGTGACGCTGACGTCAACATGGAACCCCAACTAACCAAAGTACTGATGATTATATTTAGCAAATATGCATGTAATATGCATAAAATATAAGCATATATACATATATATATATGTATATATATACTTGGCTAATTATTTAACACATTTGTGAAAATGTCAAATGGCCAACAGATCTTTGTGGAGTGCGTAGAATATGCAGGGAACGGAAACTGATCTCAACTATATATATGTATGTATATATAGATTGGCGAACTCGATCAATGTCGGGTTGGGATTGGTGGCTAATTTATGTAGCAGCGCCAATCCAGCGATTACAATTATTACTACATATTAACATTTGTAACATTCTTACATACTTAATACATTATTATAGTAATTTAATAACATGTTCTCATGGCCAACCTGCTGCTGCCGCCGCCGAGTGGCTAACTGAAGTCCATTTGGACCTGAGTTCGATGTGATTCCGTTCCGTTCGATTCCATTCGAGATTAGCTTCGTTTCGAGTACACTGGCAAAAGGCACATTGTACTCTCGATGGCTGACAGTTTTGCGATGCATATTTTAAAGAGTCGCCAGACGATTACATTGTTGCCGATCATTATGAACGACACTTTACGGGCGTTGCTGCTCCAACATGATGGCTCGAACGTTCCACATGACATACATACATATACATACATTCAAAAATATATATATAGCTAATACATATCGGTTGTCAAAGATAGTACCACCAGCGGTGCACAACAGTTGCATACATCAAATATCACGATTTTCAGCTGTCAACAGTTAGGCGGATGTTGGACTCAACCCCAATAAGCATGGGCGTAGCCAGGATATCGATTGGAGTGGGGGCTCATCCCTTGAGCAAGTTTCAGACATATAAAAAATTCACTTCCAGTCAAATTTCTTAAAAAAATTTCTTACAAAAAATTCTACGTAATGTTAAATCTAAATGCTTAAAATGTTCACGATTGTTAAATTATTATAATGAAGTTCTTACAAAAATAAATTATTTTTAAACAACTATTTAATTTTAAATTCCACAAAATGTTAAATCATAATGCTAAAAATGATCAGTATTGGTAAATGATTATGGTGAAACTCTTACAAAATTAAATTATTTTTAAACAGTTATTTAATTTTAAGATTGGGTTTGTCTGATTGTGTTTTTCTGGGTTTTCCCCAATTCATGCAACAAATGTTGGACCATTTTGTTTTCTACCCCCAGAAATCTTACAAATCTTACAAATCTTATAAATCTATTAAATATTTTAGTATTTTTTAATTTATTTATAATTTTAATTAATAAAAATAAATATCAATAAATAATATTTAAATAATCATTGTTTCATTTTAAACAAATAAAATTAACAGCATTTAAATTTTTAAGCAACTTCTTGTGAACATTTTTTTTTTTTAAATGCTGCTGATGAACAACAATTATAATTAATAATATGTAATGGTTATTATTTCCTCTCAGTTGCCACTTCCCCCTCTTGCCACTCCCCTGCTGCACAGGTGAAAAGTGAAAATGCATTGGTCTAATTATAACACGTGATATCACATCGGCAGCAGTTTTGATTTATGAGCTCAAGTTGGAAGTATTATGTATGCTTCAAAGATCCGGCAACAATTGACTGCACCTGATTGCATTCGCTACCTTCCCTAGGCCAAACCCCCCACCGATGCAACCCATGCAACAGTTGCAACCGCTCAAGTTCAATGAGAAACGGCAAATGCGAGACGCCAGACAAGGCGAACCCTTGAAAATGGAAAATGGAATCCACTTATCATCATCTGATACGACGATACGAGAACTGCAATTGCGACAATGGACACCCAAAACCACACAAGTCGGCCTCGCAGCAATTACTTACAAAACTACTTACTTACTCACCACTGCTTACTTGTAAAGTGTTCATTTGAATAAAAAAAAAAACAACAACAAAAAATGAACTATTCCAATTTCTTTTGCGAATTTTCATTTCGTGCAGTTTTTCGTGTTTTTTTTTTTTGTCATTGCGGCAATTTATTTGTTTAGTTTTGCTAAATTGGTTGCAGCTTTTGCGGTTTTTATGAATCTGACCTTAGTCATGATCATGAAGTGCTCTCATTTTGGGGGGCATTTTAGTTCTATGCATGGGGCCACTTACGTAACACACAAACAAATGCCATTAAAGGGGGAATATTTGCAAAGTATTATTAAATTTTTTTATTGCATAGTTCAATCATTTATGAATATGTGGGGGTTGCCCGCTTGTGTTCAATTCTGAGCTATATACATATATATGATATATATTTATGCATAGTTTTATAAGCGTCGTTTTGCTGTTTGCCGTTTTTTGGATAACAAACAAGATCTAAATCAAGTTCAAAGTCAAACAAATTAGCAACAATTTAGCTAATCAAATGGTTTGTTGTTTGAACAAAACTGACGCTGGGGTGCCGAAAAAAACGCCCAAGTGACAGAAACATGTTTGCAATATTTTTTGCAACTGCACAGCTACAGTGAAGCCTATGTAAATTTGTGGCTATCAAATAAATAATTAAAAAAAAAAACTTATTAAGCATTTAGCATTTATACTAATGGCAGCAACTTGCTAAAGTCATCTATTATTTTATTTTGGCCATAAACTTGTTTAATTTGCATAAGTCCAATGACCACCCCGCCCCACCCAAGAGTTGCACCTTGGCAAGGTGACCACGCAGATCGTCTCGAATTAACGTAAGTGGAATCAACAGCATCATCAACATCAACATCAACATCAACATCAGCAGCAGCATCAGCATCAGCATCAGGCAGAGAATCAGCTGACGCGGATGCTGGGATAACAGCATCTGGAACTGAAGCTAATTTGTATACAAATTTAATTTTTTATGCACTTTTTTTTGGCATCAGAAGTCTAATTGTGTTAGTGCTGTATATAATACAGTGTGTGGACGAGCCAGCAGAGCGTGCTGGACGGGGAAATACCCTGTAACTCGGGCATAAATTTAAACTCACCACATACATATGTATTGCATCTTACGGTTTTAAATTTTCAAACAAATTTTATACATTTCTTTTTAAACATATATGAAATAAATAAATCATTATATTTTTCTTCTTATACAAAATATTTAATAACAAATTTTAAGGAAATAATGTTGTTAAAAATATTTATGAAAAAATTAATACATATTTCGTACATTTTATAAATTTAAGGATTTAGTTAAATTTGATTCTTCACTTAATTTAAATTCTTTCCAAAGAAGTTTTAAGATAAAATCAATTTTGTAATAATTTTTTTCTTTTTAGCAAAAGATATTTTTATATACATAATTTTCTTTTACTTATTTAATTTGTTCTAAGTATCGAAAATTGCACTTTAACTGATTGTGAGTTGTACATCCCTTTAAAGTGTTGTTGTTACAGGGTATTAGCTAAAAATTAAATATGCACGTTTATGGTTAAATCATATATATACACAAATATGTCTAGACATATGCATATGCAGATGTAGATGATTTTACATACATACATCCATAAATACATATGTATGTACTTGCCTGCTAAATGTATCTTTATTTAGCGTGTTCTATTGAAAGGACAATAAACTTCAAACAATGCATCAAGGTCAACCACTCTGCATTAGATGAGTCGAGTTAACAAAAAAAAAAGAAAATAAAATAAATAAAAAAAAAATATGCCGGTATTTTGTGGGCGCTTGATTTTTGTGCTTTAGATAAGATTATTTAATTCTATTTATTGTTATTTTAAACATAGAATTGTATTATGCAAATTGCGTTAATCGTAAAATTAAGTTAAGCTTTGTGCAAAATCAAGCTGTGAAAAGATCTAAATTAAATGAAATTAAATTCGCTGATGAACTTGACACTAACTTTTATAATTAACTGCAGCTAACAATTTCCATTGTAGTCTTTTGGCTAAAACGGGGCAATTATTTGGATATCCCCGTTGCGCAAAAAGATAGAAAGGCACATTATTACTTAATAAAAAAAAAAACATTGTATGCTTGGATACAAACTTGGCTAACACAGTCCAAATCTCATTAAAACACTTGTTATATTACGAAATTAATTATTATAAAATGAGCTTTGAGCTATAAATTCCAAATATAATTGAGTCTCTTAATACACTTTAGAAACTTAACAATGTGTAACTAGGGTTTTTACAACCTCCTGATTCCCCTACCAAGTATAATTATAAAATATTATTTTTTTTAATCTTCAGTAGCCAGATAAAAGATCAGTTTAAGATCAGACTCATTCTAACTGATAAATATTAATTATTAAATTAATTTAATTATCTGAAAACTTTGAAAGTTTTCTCAGATGTTGCCTAAATTTTCAACATAATTTAAGTCTTAAATTTTATTGTAAATTCGTAAAAAAATCCTGGAAACTGATAAGCACTAATTTTAAAAATTAATTTAATTTTTTATTTTTAAAAAATTACTTGTGTATAAAAAATAACAGGGTATCTAAAAGCCGTCTTGTGGCATATTTTCTTTTAGGTTTGCTGACTTAATGTTTGCTTTTGTTTGTTTTGTAAAATATTTACAGCTGTTTTGCAACTATTTTTGCAGTGCATTGCTCAGATACAAACATATATATATGTATATATATAGATACATTTATATATATATTTATATGTATGTAAGGGATTTATATTTCTGTTTTGTGGCCAGCTCATGTGTTCAATGCACCCAATGTTTCTGCTGTTGTTGTTGTTTTTGTTGTTGTTGTTTTTGTTGTTTGTTGTTGTTGTTGTTGCTGGTTTGCGATTAAGTCAGTTCTGCGCTGCAGTTTTGTTTACTTTTGATTTTGTCGTATTTTTTGATTAAGTGCAATGGGCGCATAGCCAGTATAAGTATATATGTATATATGTATATGTGGTGTATATATGTAGTAATTATATACAGATGATATTTTCCATTATCTGACAACTTTTGTTGCCCTTTGCTGTTGATGTTGTTCCCGTTGTTGTTGTTGTTGTTGCTGTTGTTGCTGTTGTTGGTGCTGCTGCTGGAAGTTCAACGTAATCAACGCCAAGAATGTCACATTGAAAGAGGTCAACCACCAGCGCCTTGTCATGTCTTTTATGTAATTGAAAACAATTTATTTTATTTGCTAACGATATTACGAATTAATTTAATTAAAGCATTTAAAGCAGGAAACCAGCCAGCCAATCAGACACTCCAGCTGTTGCCATAGAAACAGCTTCAGAAAATGTATGTGGCACACAAAAAATAAGTGCAACAACAGCTTAATATTTACAACAGGTGTTTTCCCTAATGGAAAACGGCAATCAATCCCAAAGAAAATTTACTCTAGAAAGCGAAGACTTTTCCCCAGCCAGCCAAGACAATGTTCCTGGCCTGAGGTGGAAATTATTAAATATCTGTATCTCATCCTTGACAGAAGTATCTGCTGAAGGCCCACCAATTGGACACTTTCTTCAGTATTCTGATATAACCTGTAAATACTTTCCATTACTGATTCTAGTATGTAAGTGAAAATATAATTAAAGAAAATTTAATTCATTATTTATTTTACTCCATGCACCGCAAATACTTAATCAATAAATATGGTATATTTTAAATGCGTATTACAATCTATATAAACATATGAGTCACACACTATATTATATACATATATATATATATATATATATAAGAAAATTTGTTGCATGACTGACCGAGCATTGGGGCAGAGAACGAGAGAGAGAAAAGTATGGGTTGCAAATAAAAAGCGCATAATAAGCGTTTAAATGCAATTTTCGGAGCAAAACGAACCATTCAGGCACAAATATCAAATGGAATTAAGTATATGTTTTGCAGCACGTTGATTAGAATGAAATATGTGGATGGTCCACCACCAACAACAACAACAATAATATTATAAAAAGCAGCCACAAAAACAACATATCAAATAGTCCTTTTTTTCATTCTAACAGAAATATTTAGGTAGCATTTAAGGAGACAGACTCAGACTCAACTCAAAAATCGGACAGAAGTTTTCAAGTTTTTTTTTTATTTTATATTTTTTTTTTTTTGGTTTGTTCATTTCTTTTGGACATGGCCAATAATTTTGTGAGGGTGCCGCCAAAAAGGGCAGAGGCGCATCTCTCTCGATGTGTTCTGTGTTCTTTGTTTGAAATAGATTATTGGCAATACGAACACATCAAAATATTTATTTCGTCTGCGGACAAGTTCAAGGATTCTGGACCTCGAAGTTCATTGAACCAACCGGAAATATCAAATTCACTTTAATTATGAACGAAATAAATTAATATACATCTATTTGATGAAAAGTGAAACACACAATTGATCACAACAGATGTCGTTGCGTCCTGTCGGAAAAAGAAATTGCGCCATCCAAATCAATATCCGCCTGGCAAAAGTGTGCGCCCTAATGACTTGTGGGCGTGGCAAGGCTGACAACATGGAAAAGGGGTTTTTTTTTTTGCTAGAGCTAGGTAACCCGAGTAGAGTGAAGAAAGGCAAGGATTAGGCACGTGCTGTCATCGAATCCACAGCTGTCAAGGATTCAAATGAAAGTGAACTATGACGCGTTGCCATTAAGTTGCCACACGGTGGAGGAAGGGAGAGGGAGCGAAAGTGAGATCGCACACTGATTGATCTTGCGACTGGTTGTCGGATTGTGCCAAGGAATTCCTAAGAATATGGAACACACACACTCCACAAAAAAACGACGCACAACACGCAAAAAAAAAAGGGTGGAATACAATATAATAATAACAAGGAACAGGGAGCTGGTTCGCATTATTTAATTTGGCACTGTGCCTCGAACTGGGATTTTTTTTTATTTTTATTTTTTTTTTTATTTTTGCTGCTGCTGCTGTTGAGTATCAATGAATCCAAATGAAATCGGACTGCGAATGTTTCGATCGCGTGCTGGAAGCATTTCCATGGATTTCTTTGCCGAAGCCCGCCGCCTTCGCTGTTTTTGCGCTACACGCTCCACATTTTGATTTGTTTTGCTTGATTCAGAACCGATTTGCTGATTATATATTTATTTTTGTATTTTTTTTTTTTGTGTGTAATCTTGTGGGTTGTGCCTCGTGTTTAGGCCACAAATGCATTTATAAAATATGTTTAACCCATGTCAAATAACGAGTTTTAAAGTGCACTCTATTTTTTGTTTTATATCAAATTTAGTTTACTAAAAAATTATAGACTGCTATTATTGATAAAGTCTGAGCATATATTGTGCCTTAATTAATTAAAATAATTAGTTAATTATAATATAAAATTTTTTTATAACAACAATTGGTAACTTCAGCACTTTTAGTTAACTTATAAAAATTTGGAGAGAGAAACTTTAGCTTTAGCTTCCGTTATGCCAAGGGTTAAACAATATCGCTTTTTTTGTTGCTTTATTCAAGAATAATATATTGCAATTATTTTTGAAAAGTTTTTCGTTATCAATTTTGATGACTAATACGCATGCAAGTTCCCAGAAATTGCCGACATACCATGAATAGTTTTCGACTTCTTGGCTCGCATGCCAAATTGCAACTTAATTATAAATTGCAAAAATAACCAAAATGCAAACCAAAAGCACAACAACACAATAACAACAACAACAACAGCAACAACAACAACAAAAATAAAACACAGACCGGGCCAAATTCAAAACTCAAAGTATCGGGCCACAAACAGTGGAAAATTGTAGCGTCAGTGCCGTGAAGCGCCATACGAAACAAAAAACAGCTAATTTAACTGTTAGTTTCACATGCTGCACACACACACACACTCAGAGACACACACTTGTGTACCTTAATGAAAATGCCATGAAAATGCTGTTAGTACTGGAAAATTCATGAAATGTGCGAGTAGCAAGCATTAAAGCAAGAAAATCTTCCGCGTTTGTGTAATTCAGGAAGATTTTTTTGCACGATGTTGTTTTCCATTTTCCATTAAAAATATACTTATGAATGCAACATAAATATACAAATCTGAAACAGAGAAAATTCAAATTATTTTATGACAAAAAACTAGAGTGATTGTGGGCTGTGAAATTGCTCGAAATGAATATGAAATGTCTGATATATATGCTAAAAGGTTCATGACTTTATCGAATTGATATCTATGTACATAAATGATACCTTGACTAAGTATCAATACATATATCTCCAAGATCAAATCCATAATCAATTAATTGTTCGCTTCATTCAAAAATTCTTTAGAGCTAACCAATTTCGGCATACCAATATGGAGTAATGATCTACCGGATCCCAGAATACTTCAGCTGGCATTCTAACCAGGACATTTAGAATTATACATTTTGTGGAATCGGGTTACTCCATGTGAATAATAGAGACAGAGAGTGAGAGTTACTTGGAGATCTCTGTTGGAGCCAGACAGATCAAGAAATGGCTATGGGAAGAACCTTAGTGGCAATTATGATTATCTGAATAGGAGTAAAAACTATTTTTGGATATAAACTGGATGGACAAACTTTCAAATAACTTATAAGTTGTGGAAAATGGTGTCTGGCTTCAGAGTGACAAAACTACAGAAAACATAGTGGAAGATTGCTCGGCAATAATTAGACTGAGACTCGATCATTTATGTGCCTTTATTCGTAATGCTCAATGCCAGCAAGCTCCGAGACCAGGAACAATCCTGGCATTCCTGCTTGAAACATTGTTTCTTCTAGTGCCTAATAAAGTATCTTAGCCTCAAAAAAAAGAAGTATGCGTCTAATAAAATTGCTAAATAAAGATTTCACAATTTTGACTGTCTCAAAAATAAGGCAATATATTGTTTACAAACGTTTTTTAGCACAAAAAACAAATATAAAAAAAAAAATGAAGGCCGCAGATAAATTGAAAATGATTTAAAATCAAAAGCCAAATGAGAGCTGCAGAACAGTCTGGAATCATCTGAGAAATTTCTCCGGGTCACGAAAAATCCATAGCTATACGGGCGCTTTAGATCCGGTGAGAGAAGATGAAAGAGAGGTAGGGAGAGAGAGGGAGAGGCTGGGAGAGGTGATGACTTCCATTTGAAAGAAAGCAGTGAGAGCAGCCGCAGCAGCCGAGGCCAGAAACCTGAACCACTTGACAGACCCAGACCTCAGCGCAGTTTGCCCCTGTTACAGTCAGCTGCCCCCAAACAGCCCAACCCCTCCATCTGCTTCTTCTTCTCCTGGTTTTTTTTTTTTGTAATTCATTCCAGTAGCGCCAGCAACGTGCGACGTCAGCGACAGCGTGCGAAAGTGAAATCGAACCTTTGCTGTCGGCGTTTGCGCTTTTGACAACAACAACAACAACAACAACATCAACAACAACAACAACAACGAGAAGCGCAGCCGGTTTGCAAGTGTTGCCTTGGAGAGGGGGGTGGGGTGGTGGATACAGTCGGCTTTGGCTTTGCCTGCATTAAGATTAGCTACAGCTGACAAGTGCGCCAAAAGCAGCGCCCCCCCCCCCCCCCCACAGCCTCACCCACAATTAATAATAACAACAAAAAAATGCACGCACACCAGCGACTGCAACTCTTTTTTTTTTGTTTTTTTGTAAAAGTTTCGCATTTTATTTTTAAAAGAGGCGGTATGAAAATTTCATTTGGTTTTATTTATTTATTTTTGTTTATTTCGTTTTTGGGTGCCCCCCGGTCACTGAACTTTGTCCGACTGGACTTTCGTCACGAACATTTTGGATACGTGCAAAGAGAGGGCTTTGCCTCATGACGCGGCACACGAGGTTGGGTGCTGGGTGATCGGATATAGAATATGGGAAATGGGTGTTGGGTTTTATTTTGGGTGCTCTTGAGCATTGGTGTCGCCAATCAGGGGCCAATCCCTTAATTTGGCATCAAGAAAATATACTCTTAGTTTAATTAGATTTCTGTGTTAATCAATTTTTGGAAATAAAGTTTCTTCTTAGTTGGAATTATTAGTTAAAGTATGTGAAACACTAAAAAACTTAACAATACATTAGCTGCCATTTAAATTGTATATACTAGATTGAGTAATTGAAATTATCTGAGTTGGACAGGTTAAATTGATAATAGTGGTTAATCTTGCAAACGTTTCTATTGCAGATTAATGGTCAGGCAGTTAGGATGCCAAAAGATTCCCTTCGTATATCCACTGCTAATCCTTGCTCATTTTTTACACCAATTTCTTAATATATATCCTGATTAATGTTGAGCTAGTGCACTTTTGAAGATTGTGCCAAGACCCTTGCTTGGAATCCTTGACTCTGACCAAAGGGTGGATTTTGTATATTTTTTTACTGGCTTTGGTAGCCTCTTGCATAGTAGAAATTTGTTCCTTAGCTTTAGCTTAGATTTTCTTTAGGTTTTCTTTAGTTTCTCAAATGAATTTAAACTTGACGTTTATCAGATAAGACAAGACAAGTTGTACCTAACTTAATTGGAATCGTTGTTCTACAATAGAATTATTGGAGGATTCTTATTCATTTCTAAATTGAATTAGATTTGGGTAACTAAAATTAATCAAAATTATTTATAGCATATATATGGCTATATCTTTTCTCCGTCAAAGCTTCTGTTCTGGCTAAGTTAATGATTGAGTTGAGTTATGTTTTTTTATAATTTATAATTTGTATGTGTGGCGACAAAAATCAATCAATTGACGCCAATCACGAGCCGCGTTTGCTGCTGTGAATAGCAGTCTTTAAGTGCATTTGGTAGACATTATAGTGTGCCTAATTGTGGCATTCTAGTATAAGATTGTTGGTAGTTAATTAAGTTGTTCTGCATCTTGGGTAAAAATATGCAGTTTTAATGAGTTAATAAACACCAAGCTGGCATGCAGCTGGCAAATGTGGAGCCGTTATTGACGTTGGCCAGGATTCCTTAGATAAGCTGGCGCTCAACTGCTCCACATACATATGAAATCGACATATATATGTATATAATATATTTATGAAATGTGGCCCACAGAGATCGTCGAATGGGCGTCGTGCGCAATTAGCTACTTATATCAATTACAACACATCAATAGGAAATCTACATACATTACGTAGTATAAGACTCGCTTTCAATGTTTACACCATAAATCATTTATTCAAATTACATATTAAAGTTGCCTCTGATTGAATATAAAAATAACTGACCATACTCTTACTCGTATATGTATGTATATAAATATATACATATATCCAGAGTGGATCCAGTGTGGCGAGTCTATTTGTCGCCCCATAACGGCGTCTTGAACAGCTGATCGACAACGTCTGGAATTGGGGCTCTGATTAGTTGTGGTCTAAGATTGGCGCCCTAGTCAAGTTCAAGAATGCCAAGAGACGTACCTTTTCAAATTTATTCATTAGCAGGTATTTCTTAGATACATTGCCACACTTACATACATACATAAGTTAGATTTATAAATGCGTTATGTCATTTGGAAACTTTTTATTCACTTTTTGTTTGTTAGTTATTTCAGTGAATATAATTTGAATCAGACCACGAATATATTTTCATCAATTATACATTTTTTTTAACTGACAAAATTTTAGTTTATTTTTTACATAAATTCATTATAAATTACAAATATTTTAAATATTTCGTGCACTTTAAATTGTCGGTTGAAATCCTTGAGTGTAATTTGCTTTGTTTTCATATTGTTAATAATTTTAAATATATATATTTGTAAACTTTTTATAAACATTTTATTGCATTATTTCGTTTTTTTTTTTAATTTATGGACATGGAGGACTCGAATTCTTTAGGAGACATTCTTAATATTTGCACAATAGGAAATATTCGAAACTGATAATTTTAATTTCGATTTGCACAATTGAACATTTAATACCTAATCATTAAATTAAAATTTCTTAATTCTTCGAAGCTAAAATTGCAAATCAAAATATATATTAAAGCATAATTTTATTTTATATTTTCGTTGAACAATTTTTAGTTTAGTTTTTAGCCCATAAAAGTATGCATTATTCTCTTTAACAACACACTGATCCTAATCACATTAAAAAATAACATGCATTATTAATTTGTACACAAATTTTAACGCCTCATTTGACTTTGTAAAAGAAAATGTGTGGAATGTATTTGGCATGACTCAATTCTCAGCCTGAACTTCTCTTAAAATGTAGTCTACTTTTGTGCGGTGCAGCTTAGTTAGTTTGTAAAACGGCCGCAGTTGCTCCATGGCGGCGCTAGATTATATGAAAAATTACAAAAATTGGGCGCGAGAAATAATCTCCAAAGTTAGATCAAAAATCCATTTCGATTGACAATAAAAATATAGTATTAGTTGATTACACACATATATGTACATATATATATATATATATATTTATATATTCGGTTAAGTCATCCAAAAATTGTTGTTGCTATATGTGTGTTTATAATCCTTTTACTTCTTCTTCTTTGAACTACAACAGCGAGGCATTTGGGGATCATCCATGCTTGGAAGGACATATAAATTGAATATACAACAAATACACAGCAATATATAATAGATAGGTTTCCATTTTGGACAAACCAAATATAGCTACAAGGTTATTTAACTAACTAATATTCACGAATATGCCAAGGGTTTTGGCAAGGATTCGACAAGGCTCGTTGGGGCGATTTGCATGGAATGTTGCATAAACTTGGTAATTTATAGAATTGTTCTATGTTATTGGTCGGTTTGTGTTGTGGTTTCGAGCAGCTCTTGGTAATTTCTTGGTATATTTGTTGAATCTTTTACAAATCTGTATTTTCAGCTTATTCGTTGTGGTTGGTGGTTGTTGGTGGTGGTTCAGAAAGCATCGTTGAGCTCCACAATTGACATTCTCAATTCGAGAAGACTCGTTAGCTACTGCGTTCTCGCCAGCATCTCCAATCCACCCTCCTCCTCCATTTTGCTGAGGAACTTGATGACACGATATTGCGGCTCCGATTGCCGCACCATATCGATCAGCGCCAGCAGCTTCTTAATGCCAATCCAGACCCGCTTGCCAGCCATTTTCCTGGCAATGCTCTGCAGCTCGTCGGCACCAAACACATCCGAGTCATCGAGCACGGCCAGCACATGCTCGGCACTGGATAAATTTGAGACATGCAACACGGATGTGAAGGCGGACAGCATTTCCATTTCCTCGAGCACCTCACGTCGGCTGGAAGTGCACAGGACGAGCAGTTTGCGACCCTTGGGCGGCTGTTTCTTGAGCAGCACGAGCAGTGCCTGCAGTGTCAGGTTGGAGTAGCGCGGTCCAATTGGTCCATAGTCGAGCAGACGCTCCACATTGTCAACAACGATGCAGCTGAGAGTGGAGCGATATGCATCATCGAAGATCTTGCGTATGTGCAGACATTTGGCGGACTCGGTGAAGCCGACCATATCCTCCGGTGAGCACACCTTAACAAATGGGAAATCACTCATCTTGGCCAGATTGGCGGCCAGCGCCGATTTACCAGAGTTGGGTGCACCCTCGATCAGCACAGAGACGAGGCCGGAGCTCTCTGTGGCCTTTGCCTGTTGCACATACAACATGCCATCCTCGAGAACACTCGTCACCGGCTGTCCCCAGTTGATGACGCCACGCGCCAACATATTCTCAATCATCTCTTGGGCCGCACCAAAGGCGGGCTTTATATCATTCTCCAGCGCATGCATAAAATCGGAACGGGTCACCTTCAGTTTCTCCATAGCCTCGGGATCAACATGCACTTTGGCATCCGCCTTAATCAGACGATTCATCGCCGTGGATTGGGCAGCACGAACGAGGCCCTCCAGTTCGGCACCGCTAAAGTTCTTGGTGCATGAGGCGATCTCTTTGTTGTCCACATCGCTGGCAATCTTGTTGAATTCACGCATACGTTTCGTGTGTATATTGAGAATCTGGACGCGTCCCTGCTCATTGGGCAGGCTGATTTCCATTTGGACTTCGAGGCGACCCGGTCGCAGTAGCGCCTCATCGATCATATCCCTGCGATTGGTCATGCCAATCACCAGTATGTTATTTAGCTGCTCCACTCCGTCAATCTTCGCCAGCAGCTGATTGACGACAGTGTCGTGGACGCCACTATTGCCAGCCACAGAGCCACGCGCCTTGCATATCGCATCGATCTCATCGAAGATGATGATGTGGAGACCACTATTGGGGCCCAGTCGTTTCTCCTCCTCCTCTGCATCGGCGAACAGGCGACGAATATTCGCCTCGGACTCACCGACATATTTGTCCAATATTTGCGGACCGTTGACAATCTTCGGTTCGCGGGCATTGAGCATGGTGCCAATCTGGCGGGCCATCAGAGTTTTACCCGTGCCCGGTGGTCCATAGAGGAGGATGCCTTTGACATGCTTGATGCCAAGTTGCTCTACGAGTTCGGGGGGAAAGACGCGAGAGGCGAACGCACGTCGAAAGATTGCATTGAATTCGTTGTCTAAACCACCGATGCCCATTTTACCGAAATCCCAATCGGGATTTATGATCGATTGGCGTGTGATTTTGCCCTTGGATCTGCCCTGCAGATTCAGGACCGAATTCTCGGCCTTCTCGAACTGGACGACCGTGTTGCCAAGCAGGCGACCAAAGCGCACATTACGGGACTTTGGCTCCTTGCCATCGCCCACTGTGCGGGGATCGACAGCCTCCAGCGATTTGACAGCCAGTCCCAGGAGTTTCTTGTCCTTGAAGTGAAAGACGAGTGTTTGGCCCACGGTTAAGGCCATGCCAGCGAATTGCATAATGAACTCCTTGGCCATTTCATCGGAATCGTAGGGCTCCTGGGTGATTGTCTTCTTTTGCAGGAAATCCGTCTCGAAGGAGACGGATGTGATTATGTCCGAGCTGGCATCGAAGCGATACGGACGCACATCGATCTCCTGATTGATAGACAACGTTGCCCACTTGCGCTGCACCAGCGAGAATCCCACATGTCCACGTGGCAGCTCCCCAATCTTCTCCAGCGCAAATATATAATGCTGACCCGGTCCCGGTGAGATGTCTGCATATCTATTGACGAATCAGCAAAATAGATGCAATTATATTAGTCACTCCACAATGAGACAAACGCCCCCACAAACAATTCGTGTTGGCGTCATTTGAAATACAAACAAAAAACGAGTAGCAAAACAAAAAAAAAAGCTAAATAAAAAACTGACTTGACTTCATCGGTGAAATCAGCAATGTTAACAATTGCCTTGTTCGTCAGCGACAGTTCGTCTGTCGGGCATTTTATGGCCTTCATTTTGTACGCCATTTCACCAGCAATTGTTCCGTGCACAAATTGTTTAAAATTAAGTTTTTCAACTACAATTTTGTATTAAATATGCGAAATTATATTTTTTTTCTACCCAAAACTGACTGATTCACCAACACAGCTGTTCGCAGTGCACTGCAGCCCTGGCAGCAGAAAAACACAAAAAATGTGGAGTACACATTGGCAGCATCAAACAGCTGTTCGACATAAATAACAAAATTTTAAATAGAATCTCTTTGGTTATTAATGAACTTTTAAGCGGATTATGAAGATATAGAAATAGTGTTTTAAAACTGTTCAAGTGTATACATATTCCTTACTCTATTAAAATACAAGGCAGCAATAATCCATCTCCAAAGTCAAGTAAGCTAAATCAGCTTTTATTTATATTGCACTTAAAGTTTTCCCGCCTTGCCAAAAGCACAACATTTTCTAAAGTTACTTCTCGCGGCACATAGAATTTCAACGATGCCTCGTAGCCATTGGCTTTGAGGTACTCCAGACGGCCCTGGTCCAAGACACGCTTGCACTGATATCCAATTTTTTCACGCTCCTCGCGACTCAAACGCTGCGTGGGTTCCACTTTGGGCAGCTGCTCCTCCTCCTCTTTGAATTGCTCCTTCTTGGCCTCGGCGATGGCCTTCCGACGTTCGCGACTCAAACCACTGCCACAAACCGCCCAGCTGACCATCTTACCAATTATGGTGAATTCTCTGCAGGAAATTCCTGCAGCCTGCAGCCACGATTTGCCCACGTAGGAGCGCCAGGAGCAACGATGATGACAGCACAGCGCAATTAAAATGTAGCTCGTGTGGCAAGCCACATCGCCCAGGATGCAGCGCAGTGTTAAGTCTGTGGCTGCGCCACACAAATGCTTCGATAGCGCCACATAGCGCTGGGTGCGTTGCAATTCGGGCAACTGGGCAAGATTTAGGTCAGCGATATCGGCGCGTATGCGTTGCACTAGCTGCCTGTTGGTCAGCTTGTTGTCCTTCTTGTGGCGCAGCGACAGGCGATCCACGAGCACCACCTGGGAGTTCTTCAGTTGTTGCGATTCCAACGCTGTCGCCAAATAAAAAGCCAATTGTCCCTTGCCAGCTCCAAATTCTATGTAGCTGGTGCTCTCTGCCAGCTGCTGGTCCTGCTCGAGTATGCCGAGCAGTGCTGATGTCTGCACGAGATGCTTGCGTGCCTCCGGTCCGTAATCCTTTTGGCTCAGCGGCTCTTCAAGGGAAACATGCTCCAACTGCAGTTGCTCAATTTTGCCCGCAATGTGTGTGTCATAAAGATGCTTTACTTTCTCTATAACGCCATAGAACTCGACATCCTCAAGCTCATGCAGCTTGAGCTCCAGTTCAGTCTCCAACTGAGTCTGCTGCTCCTCGCCAGCATTGATATCCTTCACCAAGTAGGGCAAATTGCTGCTTTGATCTCTGGCATTGCAAATTCTCAAGTGTTTGGCTAGCTTTCGCTTAAACACCGTATGTTTAGGGTCCAAGGGACAGGGTATTCTCTCAGTTTGGTCAGCCTCATCTGGGGATTTCTCTCCAGGCTGCTGGTGAGCACCACAAAATAAACTTTCCTTGTTTGGAGTCATTTTGCAATAGCGTTTCTTGCGCTGCACCCAATGGGCGCAGTGATTAACTGCCAGCAAGTCCTTGTCATCGGTCATCTTCGGTTGCTTGGCGGCACTTGCCATTTGCAGCAGGCAGCGGTTAATCCTGCACGTGCCTTTTGTTTATATTAAAATCGAGTTAAGAAAATCAAACAACTGCATTAGTAAAGTAAGAAAATACCAAAAAATACTGAAACAATACATTATAACATGGTGGCAACTAAATGCAATACAAACTTTTATGAAGCAGCTGATCTCTCTGCTTGTAACGGTATTATAAACCTTGTTATCGTAATACATTAAAATTCATGTTCATTTAATTATTCCGCATATTGCGACTAAGTGCAATAAACTTAAATTATTGTATTTTTAACTAGGTGGCATCACAGCAGCACGCATATAATTGCGTCGTCTATCGATAGTGGCATCTTATCGATAGTTGCTGCATCTCCACACAACACACGGAAAAAAGCCGCGAGGCGCAAACGTTTCTCGTCCATAAGCATTTAGTAAATAAATAAAAGTCAAACATTTATCAACTCATCAAAACAGAACTGAGACGAACACTGCAACATGTAAGCAAACTCGAAGAAAGGGCCTGCTGCAACATGTGTGCTGCCGGCATGCCCATTGTTGTTGTTGTTGTTGTAGTTGCAAACAACTCACCACTCATTTTTTTTGCAGGGCTCTCGTCAAACCGAAATCAGAGCTTACACCAGAGGAGCTTGCACGTCAGGAGGAGGAGGAGTTCAATACAGGTCCACTGTCGGTGCTCACACAGTCCGTGAAGAATAATACGCAAGTGTTGATCAACTGTCGCAACAACAAAAAGCTGCTGGGCCGTGTAAAAGCCTTCGATCGCCATTGCAACATGGTGTTGGAGAATGTCAAGGAGATGTGGACGGAATTGCCGCGCACTGGCAAGGGCAAGAAGAAGGTGAAACCGGTCAACAAGGATCGCTTCATATCGAAAATGTTCCTGCGCGGCGATTCAGTGATTCTTGTCCTGCGCAATCCGCTCGCCACAGCAGCGGGCAAGTAGTTGTAATCAAATAAATAATAAATATATAATAAAAAAAAAACGCTGAAAATTGAAAAGTGAAGAAAAATTCCCACAAAGAATAAAAGCCAAATTGTAATTTTGCATAAATTCACAAATGTAAATCTTAATCCTCCGACAGCTGTTTGTGCAAAATGGGCACATAATCATCATATTCCGCCTGGTAGAAAGTGCCAGCGACGACCTCGCCCAACTGATGATGCTCGGCAAATTTGGCCACATGGAATTTGGGTCGATTACGACGGGATTTGTTGCTCACTCGAGCACCTTCAAACTGCAATTTGCCTGCCTGCTTGTAGAGCAGGAAAACATAACGGTGCAGTCCCGTATCCTTGGGCGGGCCCGAGCCTATATATTCGGCAAGCACCTCGCCACTGGCCACATCGTTGCCGGGTATATTGACCACAACCCAATGCTTGAACTCACGGAACTTGGGCTCAGCGCGACTGGGCGCATCCGGATCGGTCAGAACGAGCGAATAGTATTCATCTGGCTGGGCATCCCACTCAACCAAGGGTTGTGACTTCACCTGGGTAGGTGTGAGCACCACACCATCCTTTGCAACGAGTCCGTTCTCATAAGTGACCTTTGAACGGAAAGATTTTATTTTTTTGTTAGTGCTTTAGATTTATTTGTTGGTAACCCTTTCATAGGGTATTTTAACTATGAAGGGACAGTGTGCAGTGTATTGAAGATGCATATATAGTGTATATATTGTTGATTCTATACAGTTTATAAAGTTACGAGATTTCAAACAGAAACATCTAGTCTATCATCAATTTTAGTTGCAAGTCACTAGAAATTTATTTATACAGGGAGCTCTTCTTTCTACTCCCTCTTTCTCGTACCTTAAGCCACTGGCTTGGGGCATGTGGAACCACATCGGGCACCACTCCATGTTCCTTGAACGAGTCCTCAACAGAGTTTGATTGCACTGCGACCAGAATGCAGGCAATCAGCACCGTTTGAAATAACATTTTAATTATGTAAGTGAATTAAGAAAACTTTAGCAAATAATTTGAACTATTCGCTGGTCAACTTTGTTTGCAACTAAAACCAGTTTGTTGTGACGCAGCTCTTTTAAATAGCTGACGCTGGCAGCTGTTTTTCGCTGCTGTGGGAAAACGATGCGGTAAACATTTTTAATAACACTTATTTTTTTTTTTTTTAACATTTACTAATTTATCAATTCAAGTATAAATCAATTTTTAATAATACTGTTTTTTTTGTTTGTTTCATTTGCCAGATAACTGCTTGTACAATTTGGGCACATAATCGTCCCATTGTGCCTGAAAAAAATTGCCGGCCACGGGATTGCCCAGCTTGTATTTGGCCACAAATTTCTCAGTGCTGAAATTGCCGCGTTTGTCGCCGCTTGTCTTCGGAATGTGCTGCTCATTGCAGGACAATTTCTGGGCCTGTTTGTAGACTAGGAAAACGTAGCGATGCAGTCCGGTGCCCTGTGGTGGACCCGAACCTACGTAAGCGCTGAGCACATTACCTTTGTCCACCTGAGTGCCGGGCACATTGACGACTAGCCAATGATGCCACTCACGAAACTTGGGCTCTTTGCGACTGGGCGCATCGGGATCTGTAAGAATCACAGTATACAGAGCATTCTCCTCCGTTTCCCATTCAAGCCGTGGAGTATCCTTGACCTGTGTGGGCGTCAACTCATTGCCGCTGTTCACCTCCAAACCGGAACCATAGGTGACCTAATTAGGTGGCTGATGCAGTTCAGGTGTGTTAAGCATTATGTGGTGCGTACCTTTAAGAGCTTCGCTGGTGCCACTTGCAGTATGTCCGGTATTATCTTGTGCTTCTTAAAGAACTCAGAAATATCGGCCATGATTATAAGAATATTTATAGAGGCTGTCTATATTCTGAAATACGAAAATGAACTAATTCCAAGGGTATGCTGACCAAATTAATCGAATCTAAAGGAGGAAGCAAGCTCGACTATCAGATACCCTAAATATATCTTGCTAATTATGTTAGCCAACTTTTTCCACCAGTTGTACCTATCTATTTTACTTGCATAGTTACAATTAAAGATTGTAGAATTTGTCCTATTATTATATATTTAATTAAGATACGGTTTATTGCCTCAATGATTTGAACTCCCACCAGACAAAACAAAACTATGCGCATGCGTAGATGTGTCTATATATACACTCGTATTCAGAGATTTAAGGAAGACTATCTAAATATATTTACACTCGCTTCGATCACATATATCATTCTGAGAATACATTGGTATAACTTGGATAGTTCTTATGCGATCGTGATAAAGTTTCTGTTGTCGATCAATTATAGTTCAGGGAAGGTAATACCTATAACATTACAAAGTTTAATATTATCTTAAATCGATATAAGTCGATTTAATTCTGGTAACGGGACAGTTATCGATAAAATAAACTTGATATGCGAAAACTTATGAGCCATATTTAAGGTCTATAATCTTAATTGTCTCTAAGATTTGGCTAATCATAAGGACGAAAAGAAGCAAATATTTAGATCGTGGTATACATAATTATTCCAATAAAAAATCGGAACTTTTAGATTTTTTTCCAATGCGAAAATTCTTGGCTTAATATAATAATTAAGCATTCCATAAACTAAACCTGAGTGAAATGAATCTTCGTCAATCTGACTATTCCATAGATTCTTTAAGTAAACCACTTTGAAATCAATTTTAAACAAAACTTTTCAAGGTTTACGGATTAATTAGTTTATACAGCCGGTTTAGGTAAGCTTTCACTTCAGTCAAACGTAACATATTTTCAAAGTGGAAGATTTGGAAATAAGCTGGAATCGAACTTAGCTTTAATTTAAATTTATGCATTTCTTTGGCAATCCGAAAACCGGCCAACAAATTAGCTTGTTAATTTTTTATATTTTTTTATTTTATTTTTATTTTTTGTGGAATTAAGATGATTACCTAAAGCGATAGAGTCTGTCCCTGACCTCCCTGAATGTTGGCCTTGTTCAGCACTGGCACATCTTTGCTCCACTCGCTGGTGAAAAAGTTGCCAGCCAGCGGAAGGCCAAGTTTATATTTTTCTGCAAACGACTTGGTGCTAAAGTTCATCCTGTTCTCTTCGCTGTGCCGGGGGACGGGCTTAAAATCGAACTTCATATGATCCGATTGCTTGTAGAGCAAAAAGACGTAACGATGCAGTCCACTGTCTTTGGGTGGTGTGGCACCCATATATGCAACACGAACATCGCCCATGCTCAACTGATTGCCGGGTATGTTGAGGACGAGCCAATGCAGATATTCCTTGAACTTTGGATTCTTGCGATCCGGTGCATCCGGATCGGTCATTAGCAGCGTATAGTAATTCTGCTCGCTGGATACCCATTTGACTTTTGGTTCATCCCGCACCTGCATCGGCTGGAGCTGAATACCACGATCAGCCTTTATCTGTCCCGGATAGGTCACCTGTTGCCGTATAAGGGAAATCCATTTGTGACTCAGTGAAAATAAACTTGAGCACTCCACTTACATTGAGAAACTCTTGCGGACCCAATTCCAAAAGATCCGGTATAACATCCAAGTGCCTAAAAAACCTGCTTACTTCCGTTTCCGTTGGATCAGTGCCGCTGGCCAGGCACAGTCCTAAATTCACCACGAGCCCAATGCACAGCAGTCGATAGCAATTGGTTCGTAACATGATTTCAGCGATTTAAGCAGCAATCTGAACAGACTGTCGTCTGCTTGGCTCCAACAGCGTCTTAAGTAGCTCGCCCCAGACTGGAGCAGAAAAACCGGCTGTCTGGCTGGGTCTAGGTCTGTGGGCGAGTTTTAGCCAAGTGTGTCTTTAACTAAAACAGCTGTCTATATTGTAGTTTGCCAATGGCTACAAAGTATATGGGTTTGCTAGAGACTTGGCAGTTGAAAGATATGAAAAAAGTGTTAAAAAACTTGACATAGTGAGCATAACTCGATCAAATCAAAATATATCAAACATACTCTGGTCTAAATTCAAATGCAACCAAATTAAAGCTCCATTTATAAAGATCGTGGCCTAATTTTTTCCCAAATATTTCTTCTGCTCTTAAATGGTTACTAGAGTATCACGCAGTCGGCTCCACTTTTCTACTTGTTTTATTTTAACTATCATAGCTGAAAGTCCAATTAGATTAGAACGCTGCTGTTGCTACCCTTCCATCCATTTTTTCCATTCCATTTGCAAAACGCTTTTCACATGCTTCATCAATTGTTGTTGTTTCGTTTTTCGCGTGACTGGCCCAAAAGAAACGTGAATGCTTTGAATGATAAAAAAACAGTTAGTGGCCAATTAAGGTCTAATTGAATTAGGTTGCAGCAAATTGCTGCTAACTACCAAACATGCAAATCAGGCATTATGACAAATAGCAATTATAGATAATATCTCAATGGGCCCTGTGCGTATTGTGCTTGATTTTAGCTTTAAGTTTATAAAGTTAACTTAACTGTTTTGCACATGGTGATTAAAAGACAATCTACACAAATTCTTTGCTATTCAGAACTTGGCCTTGAAAAAATGTAAAGTGGTAAAAATAATGCTGAATTCTTGTCTTTTGAAAGTTGAAAGTAAAGCATACAATATTTAAAAGTAAAGAAACGCTTCAGCTTTTATGATCAAATCTGCAGTACCTTATATTATTTAAATTATGAAAAGTGTGGTCCTATAATTGGTAATGTAGAAATAATGTCTTTAGGGTCATAAATTTCTTGATGTGAAACAATACTGAGTTTCACTTCGCCCTTTTGTGTATGCTATATAAGATGATTTGCACAATCTGATAAGACCATTTTCCCTATTTTTCCTGAGCTACACTATTAAGGAAAATTTTAAAACTTATACACTTAGCGACAGTAGCAAATACTTAGTAAAAGTCCTCTTCACGGTTTCTTGCTCGCTCATTCTTTTTTCACTGTCGACGCGGAAAAACCAATTTAATTATTTTCACTTTAATAATTTTGAGAGTATCGCAGCGCATTAAAAGCAATAACAATAAATATAAAAATGTGCAATGTATTTTTATTAACAAATAAATTAAACTTGCACTTGCACAGAAAATAATATTAAAATAATTGCCAGGGATTTCAGATTTAAAGATAGTAGTTTGACCTATAAATTAATACTGCACTTAAAGTTGAAATTGCCATTCTGGCTCGATATTTATGTTAAAATTATACTTATAGCCATAACTTTGACTATGGTTGTGTGATTTTCGAAAAATATCTTTATCATGGTTTGACCTCTATATAAATAATATCAATTGAAAGCAAAATTTATGAATTATGACAGAACAATATGAATCACAATAGCTGCAATAGTTTAAGAATCTGTAGGGTATTTAAACTTGTTTATCACAAAGTTAATTAAATATATGCAGAAAAAACCAGTTAGTTTGTCTGGTCAAGTGCAAAAGCACAGTTATTATATAGAAAAATTAAGAAAACAATGTTTAAATTCATTTAATTTTAATTTTTGCAATTTGTAATAAATTAAATAAATAATATTTCAATTAAGTTGCTTGATTTTTGGTCGTTTCCTGTAGAGTGGAAGATGTTGGGGAAAATGCATAGAAATGGAGAGTAAAGCAGTAGTAAAAGGTAGTCGATAGGGAAGAAGAAGCAGAGTGTAAAGTATGGGAATTAAGAGAATGGCTAAAAGTCGAGCGTACTTAAGACTTAACAAACTAATATTATGGCCTAGGCATGTTCCGGTTCCATTTGGTCTGCTTACTCAAAGTGCCACGCCCCCACAGATATATGTGGAGAGCTGTGGTACTCAGTTCCTTGGTATGTACATTTAAACAGCGGCAGTTTTTATCCTAGATCTAAGAGGAGGAGCTGTAGCTGGACGAGCTGCCACTCGAGGGGGAGCCCGAAGAGGAGCTGTACGACGAGGAGCTGCTGGGATGATAGGAGCTGTAGGCCGCATTATGTGAGTCCCAACGCGCATATGGACCACCACTCATGGGCTCCCAGCTGCTGGGATCGTACGAGGAGGCCGTGGTACTGGGCACACCATATTCAGCTTGTGGCATCGGAGCCGGCATTGGGACCATGTTCATCTTCATGCCACCCAATTTCTGAATCAGATTGTATATGAGGAAACCGAGCACCAGCTTAATGGCAATCTTGGACAGGATCAGTGCCTTGGTTGCCTTCAAACTGACCAGAGCCAGAAGAATGGGCATGATAACCTTCAGCTTGAACTTCATGAGCAGCAGCAGAGGCAGGAAGAGCTTATCCTTGTTCTTCTTCTCAGCGCGACCTAAAGATGCCGAATGATGACTTCTGATTAGAATTTATTTTTATTAGAGATTGGTAGTTGATTTCCACACACCTTCCTCCTTGGGCAGCTCCAGATCGAAGCCACGATCAGCACGATAGGTCATCACGGAGCTGGAGAAGAAAGTTTCGGGCAGCTGGACGCGCAGCTCGTTGTTGCGCAGAATCCTTGCGAGGCGATCAACGATGACCTTGTCGATGACATCATCGTTGTAGGCACGACCGCTGACCTCCTCCTCAACGTTGGCAACGGTGTCCAGATACGTGAGCACCTTCTCCTTCAGACAATGCATGGCATTGGCATGGAAGCACTTGTCCACAATCGTTGAGATCAGCTCGTCGGAGCTGTGAATCCGTGGAGTGACCGCATTATCTATGGCAGCACCCTGCACCGATGATGATGCCGCCAGCAGCAGCACGCAACCGAACGCGACGAAGGATGTGTAACGGTATGCCATGGTATCAATTATCTATATAAATATTTATATATATATCATATATATCACTATGTCTAAATGTACACTTGTTCAATACACTACCAGAGCGCGGAGTGGGTGTTCACTGCGATGCCGTTGCGACGACAATGTTGAACAATTGTTCGAGTACTCACGATTTTATACTGCCGCTCCTCGGAGCGCCCCAAAGAGACTGCTGCATTGCAAGAGTGTCTATTGTTGTTGTATTTTTTTGGAGCGCACCACAACAACAACAACAACAACAATAACAACAACAGTATTGTTTCTTTTTGGACAGCTACGAATTGAGTGACGAAAGCCGCATGGCCGAACCTTAGCCAAACTACTCCAAAGTTTTTCATCGACTTTTGATATCTGGGTTGCCCCCACAGGCCTCCGTTCGCTTGCAAGCTTTCTCGCTTTCCATATCGGCACTGGCTGCCACTCCCCCCACCGCCCTTTCATTCTCCCCACATTCGAGCAGTGGTCAAAGTTGCAACTTTATCGAGGTGCCCGATGAAAATAACTTTTGTTTCCCCCAATTAGTATGCGAGCCCTCAACTCTTACGTACCCAGCCACAAGAAAGCCAAGACCCAAGACGGACCCAACACCAGACCCGGGTCCAGGGCACGTATTGTGTCCAATTTTTTCGATACAAAATATTCAGTACGGAACTGGAGTCTACGCTTTGGTATTGGACATTGATACGGATTAAGACATTTGATTTTTTTCGTAGCATATCCATATATGTATATATATATATATATATGCGGAACTGTTTGTTCAGTTTCCGCAGCACAATTCAGTTATTATTATTTCGTTCGTTTTCTGGGATTACGAAATCGATTTTTTTTTATATTCGATTCGACACGTTTCCATCAACTGGGTTAATAAGATGTGAAGCTTATCAAAAGTAGGTCAACAAAAATGAAGGAGTCGGAAAATCAGTTCTTCATATTTGTCAAACGTACCCGGGGACATTTTTGTTTTCATTTACTACACTAACAGACTTGTAGCAAATATTTACTGGTAGGCGTTAACCGAATCGTTCAGTTAATTAAAAAGATTATGAACTTGATTTAACGATTGATAAATAATAATAATTAAATAGTTTTTGACATCCTCAGATTTAATATAAAATTGTATTTAATGTTTGTTTTCGTAAAATATTTATTAAATGTAATTGTTTGCTGTAGGTTACATTATTTTATAATTTAAAAATATATACATTCATTTATTATATGTATTTAAAATTTATTTTAATTTATAATTATCATCTGGTCAAATACATAGACCTGCAATAGTACTTAAATTTCCAGTAACACTTCAATATTATAAATTCATGAGATTGGGACTTGCGATTTCTTTTTTTAAGGCAACACTTATTTTATTTTAAAACATTTATAAAACATTTGCATAAATATATGTTATAAGCAAATAATTTTTTTTTTATATTTTGTAACTATAGATAATTTAAAATCAATATTGAATGTTCCTAGCTTATCCGTAAAATATTTCAAATTATGTAGTTAGATATAGAATTTAATAATTTTATTTATACCCATTCTCTAATTATGAATGAATTATATTTTATGTAAATATTTATAGTATTCTAATATTTCCCAACACTTCAGTACAGGGAGTGTTTCTAAGTGTGTCATCAGAGAAGAAGCAAATGGAATGTGAAATTAAATTTGATTTGAGTGTTGAGCATTAAATTATTTTTCATGCAGCGTTGGTATGGGGCAATCCCATGTTTCCCAAAATGTTGATTTGTAGATGAAATTTAACATTCTTCAAATATACACTAAATTTCGTATTAATTCGTATAAATTTAAAGAAATTTACTATTACTACTAACATATGTCTGTGAAATAATCTGAAACAGCCTAAAACCAAATCTTTGCCAGATTACAAATTGTTGACAACACTTGTAGATTACCCAACTGATAATCTGAATAATGCAACAAGTGTCGCCACCACTGTTTGTTTTGTCATCACACGATCAGTTATCACCCAATAAAAGAAATTGTCAACAAATATTTCACATGCGCCACACTTTACTCGATGCGTGCCAAAATTAAAATTAAAAGAAAAAAACCTTAAAATAAAATAAAGATAAACACAAATGAAAATCGCAAACATGCAATCAATTTCCATATGCTTGTGTGACTGTGCAACATCCTCCTGAATGCCAAAATGTTATGAAAGCGACAAGCTGGGGGCAGCTGCCACAGCCCGTAAAACTTGTCACTGAATTTTTGCAATTGGTCCCATATGTGCAGCATTGTGAGCGCTTTATTGACCATAGGAATCCTTGTAGACTTTTATTATTATCCAATGATGCCCCTCGTCAGTACGCAAAATGGGTGCACAAGGATTTCCAGCAATTGAGCAAAGGGTGTGTTTAGTTGAGGGTGCTTGGCTAGTAGTCACTTGTCGCACAGTTGGCCACACAAAATGGCTCAGCTATCATCGGTTAAAGCCCTGGCCAAAAGGAATGACTTTAAAGACTTTCACTTTCGGCGCGTGGCCAGTGAACAACAACAACAACAACAGTAAACATAACTTTCGCGCAAGTGAAAATAAGAAACTTAAAAATTAAAATTGAAGACAGGAATTCATCATTTTAATCGACCCATCCAAAAAGCGAAACCGTCACTTCTCTTCCCCCTCCCTCCAACGAAACGCATTTGATTGGAATATTTAATTAGTTTGTTGTGACCAAGAATTTCAAGCCAATTACATTGTTGGCTAATTAGGACGGCCGGGCCTATACATAATTTAGGCGCAGTGAAAATTGGTAGTTTAGTTAACTAACTACAGCCGTGACAAAAGATAGCAACTGTAAGTAGGCTATACTAAAATAAAATTTAAACACACTTGAATACATTAATTTAAATAGGCATTTATTTTGCATTTGATTTGTATGTTTTCTTTGTTTTGCTCTTTTCAATAAATAAATAAATAAATATTATTATAAATAATGTCTAACGGGATGAGGAACAGCCTCGCACCTTTTTGGACAAAAAGGGACGAATCAAGTCACAAACAACTTTTAACAATTAACAAACAATTTGTGCTCTGAGCTCAGGGATTTTTGGGATTTTGATTATTAGACATGGGCCTGATAGGCCAGCTCATGGGCAGCCAATTGGGGCTGGGGCTGCTCCACAACAGGCGCACCAAATTGGCGACCATCCCACGGACCGTGGGCGGTTATATGGGCGGTGTGATGATGATCATGAGCAATCTGTGGAGACAAATAACAACAATTTTGGTTGGGGGTGAAAATGAGCAAATGATAGCAAAATTGTTGGCACATTTGGGGGTTGGCTTTTTAGGAGGTGCTTTTTAGGAGTTGTGGTAGGGTTTTGTTTTGTTTGTGGATGACTCTGAACTTACCCGGCACGCGCTCGCCCACACTTTTGGGGGATCGAAGAGAGGGGGGAAACACTATACATACGTGATATGTGTAAAAGTAATTGTTAGAACTCTACCCGTCTGCCCTCCTCAACTCAACACAACTCAACTACAGCACTCCCTTAATTACCACAGCCCGCGAATGCCTAAAAGACAATAGAAATGCGGGTTTTTAATAGCTGATCGCTCTTACCTTTTTGCACAATTGGAAAATGGCCAAACCAACCGAGACAATAAACGAGAAGAAACCCAAAGCCAACGCATTGAATGCCTTAATCTTCAGTATACCAATTGCCATGGGAATCACGGTGATTGCCTTCAACAAGATGAGCACCAGAATGGGCATGGCCAGTTTGCGTAGACGATGCTTCTTGCCTGAAGTGGAAGGAAGTTGGATGTCGAGTTAGTCAGCCATTCGATGGGGTTGATTGTCTGAAACCCACCCTTCTTGAAGATGTTGCCCTTCTTACCCCTGGCTTCGATATCGGTAGCATCAGCATCTTCATTATTTAGCTGCAGGTTCAAGCTCAGCTCGTCGTTGGCCAGATTGCGTGCCGAGACGGTGATCTTGGCATCAGCCATGGGCAGACTCATGCTCACATCGTGTCCCTTGATGTAGTTTTCGATGGCATCGAGGAAACCATCGCTGCTGCTGGCACGTGCCTCACTAATGGGTGCCACCCGTTGGCCATTGCTGCGAACCTCCAAATTGGAAAGCTGTAAGTGAAAAGAAGAGAATTAATTAATGTTCATTATATTTAAAGCAATTTGTAATTGCTCACCTTGTAGCTATCTTGACTCAGCACATTGTCCACAAAACGCATGGCGCGCTCTTTGATGCACGCCATCGAATCTTGGCCACTGACGCACTTGCTCTGCTCCTCTGCAATCAGCCGTTGCAGCTGCGGCGTCGAGGCGCCATGTGTTGACACCACTAGGGCTGTAATGCCCACAACTAAAAGGAGCAATTTGGCCATTTTGTTTTCTTTCTGTTGTGGTTTTTTGTAAATTGTGCTTTGGTGCTTTGATGGTGCTGAAGACACAACTCGCCTCAATGCTGGCACAATTGAGTTTAATAATCGTTTTTCTATTGTTCACGATTTTTATACTCACCCAATGTTTTAAATGGCGACAGCGACTGGCGCTGCCGACTCGTGTCCCCCACTCGGTTTCTTGTACAAAAAAACAACAACAGAAAATAGCAACAAAAAAAAAAAAAAAACATGGCGGAAGAAGACGTGAATGAAGCAGACACCGAAAGAGGCAGCAACTCGGCGAGTGCATTGTTGTTGCCTCAAAACTTTGTTATTGTTGTTGTTGTTGTTGGCCAGTGCCACTTGGTGGCTTTTTTATGTTATTGTTATTGTTGTTGTTGTTGTTGTTGGGAGAGCGGGTGTGTGTGCGTGCTTTGGAGTACCACGTGTCGTATACTTAATGAGACTTTATTTCAGTATTGAGCCAACATTGCGTTTTATTTTCGTACAAACTTGACTTTGATAATAAACGCATTTTCCTGCTGGACTTTTTTTTTTAAAAGGTTTGAGTCAAATATAGCTTGAGGAAATTGACGAAAGAAAACCCTAAAAGAGCTGTGACTGATTTTGGTGGCCATTTGCGGGTTTTTATTAGCTTTTGTTTTGGGATAATTAGTTTTTGAATTGCACTTTTTTTTTTGCCTTGAAAGGTGGGGAGAGAGTGCAGTTGGATGCAGATGGTAAGCTTTATATATATATATATTTATATGTATACATATATAATAAGTAAATGTGGAAATTTACGCACAAGAATTTAAATTTCTTTAATAGTTATAGTTTGCTTAATAGTTATTGCTTCTATGAATATCTGAAGATATGGTTTACTGAGCCTAGACTAATAAGTAACTAATTGTTTATGTGAATTGAATAAATTTACTCTTACTTATTAATTAAATATTATCTGACGATTCTCTTGGCAATATGCAAATGATTGATTTACGCTAGAATTATTTCAGTCATTAATTAAAGAAATTTGCAAAGTACAAAATAAATGTCATTTATCGATTCGATATCCGTATAAAATATGATTGAAATTCGATAGGATTTAATCTGAATACGGAACACTCTTCTACGCTAGAAGCATTTCAGTCATTAATTAAAGAAATTTGCACATAAACAAAATAAATTTATTTTATCGATTCGAAATCCTCATAAAATATGATTGAAATTTGATGGGATTTAAAATGAAAATGGAACACTCTTCTTTGAATATTTGGGTGGGGCTTTAGTATTATGAGGCATCTATAAATTAAAAATTAAATGACCTCATGTGGTAAGCAGAAATATAGGTAGCATTTTTAATAAGCTGCACAAAGTCATAAGCCGTTCAATGGTCGCCGTGAAACACAACATAAATTGAATGCAACACATAACTTTATACAACAGCCACATGGAAAATTGCGCAACTCCAGCACTGCAGAATCATAATTAATTAATCATAATTGGAATCGAGTAGGCTCTGTGACCAAATTGTGCAACAGCAACAACAACAACAACAACATCAGTTGCATGACAATGATATCGTAGAAAGTGTTTTTCCTTGCCATATTGAATGCGAAAGTGCCTGCCAGTTTCCCACCAAAAAGACACCCCTCACCCACCCTCCAAAAAACGCACGTAATCCTCAAGTCAACCAGTGGCCAAAAGACATGAGCTGAATTTAAAAAAAAAATACACAAAATATATTCGCAGTGCAGCGTGTGAATTATGAATTTCGTAAATTGATTACGATTTTTTGGCCTGCCACGAAATGGAAATTGATATCAGAGCAATTTAAGCTTCTTCTTCTTCTTGTTTTATTTTTATTGTTGTCTGCTGATATTTTTTAAACTCTTTTTCGAAGCCAAAATTTCTCTGGTTCATTTGCAATTCCACACACACAGCTTGGCAGACGCACCGAAGCCCCGGAACATTTGCCAATTAAATTGGAAAACTTCGTTATATCTGTTTGATATATTTTGGTTTTTTTTTTTTTACACATTTCAAATTGTTGCGTAGAAACGGGTAACAAGGTAGCAAATTCAAACATCAGTCCGAGTGTGCCTTTAAATATCAATGAAGTGTTATCTTGGCCAGCAACTGAAGCCGCACGCAAATTTGTTGTTGTCAGTGCCTGGCATTTCTGTTGCCGCGGCAACCGCCATTTTGCATTGTTGCACGTGATAGCTGTCACTGTGGTCGCTGCTGCAACTTTCCCAATATGCCACGCGTTTGTGTTAAAAAAAAAATAGCAGCCGTAAATAACGACAGAAATACAAAAAAAATTGCCATGAATTTTTGGTTGCAATAAAATTCTGTACACAACAGTTTGTGAACAGTTTTTAAAGCCTTTTTTTTTGTTGCAGCATTTTTGTATAGTTGCCACAGTTGCCACAGTTGATTATATTATTCATTTCTATGTTTTTCCATGCCGCCCACGCAGCTTTTCAAAATTTAAAGGCATATAAATAATTAAGACTCGCCAAATGTATTAAATATTTTATTGAATATTAAATATTAAATTATATTTATTGAACTTAAATATATATGTTATTTTTATGCAATTTTTTATTTAAATTATTGTTCTCTTTATTCTTTCCAACTCGTTCAATATCTTAGGGTTTGCGGATTACATGTGTGTCTAACCCTAGCCAAGAATAAGTAGTCTCGATGGTTGGTTTCCAGCAGCAAAGACTAAGTGCGTCTGAGACTAATCTTTGCATAGGAAATTTTTGCGTCTAAGTACTCTTAAGTAGAAGCTTGTTGCATTCACCTAATTGCTGCTAATGGAGTCCACTTTCTACCTCAACCAAACTTTGCTCTGAATATCTTAAATTAAGCAAAAGGGGTTTTATTGCATAAATATTAACAGAAAGGACACGAGTGCTACACCTAGCTGGGAAATTCTTTTCCTCTCTGAAAAACATTATCCTTTTATGGTTGTCACTTTTCTTTTGTTTTGTATTTGTACAATTCACATAAATATTAAATAATAAAATAAATAAATAAATAAATAAAAACAATACGAAGCACTACTTAAAATCGAGCCAGCAGCATTTTCCATTCAGGTATTGAGTTTTGCATCTTAACGCTTCTTTTGTCCCGCATACGCCATGTCTTGGGCATCCTGTGGCTCTTGGGAGGAACGTGCCCAGGCATGTGGATCCCAAGCGGGCGCCGGATGTTCCAAATGATCAATATGCTCATAGGGCAAGTCGACATGATGATCAATATGATGATCCAAATGATGATCCAGATGATGATCCAAATGATGATCCAGATGATGATCAATGTGATGGGGCACAATGTGCTCGATGTGATGGGGAACAACATGCTCAATATGATGTGGCACCACATGATCCACATGGGGATAGTGCACCACCTCGTAGTTGACAATCTTGGGCTTGGCAATCTTAAAGATGACCAGTGCACCCGAGAGCACCAGCGAGAGCAGACCCAACGTCATTGCCTTCCAGGTTTTCAGAGCAATCAGACCCAATGCGAGAGGCATGAGGACCGTGGTCTTGAGCTTGAGACCCAACAGGAAGGGCAACACAGCCTTGCGAATCATGCCGCGTCCTGGTAATAGATTGCACACATTAACACTGGCTATCGAGAGTTTTAATCACCCGTTACTCACCCTCATTGGCAGCTGTTAGGGGCACAATTCCACCCTCTGTCAGGGGATTCTGCAGCAGATAGTCGGGCACCAGTGAGCGTGCCTCCTCGCCGCGGAAGAACTCCGGGGCCTGAATTCTCAATGCATGACTGCTCAGATAGCTATCGATGTTGTCAAACATCTGCTGCTCAGCACTGTGTGAGCGTCCTTCCGTTTCCGCTTCTGCCATACGTTGACTGGCGGTGCGAACAATGGACAAACGTTCCGTTAGCTTCAACTCTGGCTGTTGCATGGCCACATTGAACCATTGCAGCGCCTTGGGGCGCACACAAGAGATGCTCAGATCCTTGAGACAGCCATGATACATATCCAGCGCCAACTGGGTGGCCGACTGAGCTTGTGCAACGGGGCTGGGTGCTGCCTGTGCGACGGCCAGCGTCGCCAAGGCGCCAATTAGCCAAATGTAGCTCTGCATCCTTTTGCACACTTTCACTTTGGGGAATAAATGAGTAGTTTTTTTTTTGTTGTTTATTTTTACAGTTAGCTGCTGGTGCTTTTGGTGCTTTGGCTGCTTCTCGCTGCGCACGCGTTGGCGACTCAATGGGTTATGCAAATGTCGGCCGGGCAACGCTTGGTTTTTATACGTCGGTATTTTGTTAATTGAATTGCGTACGCGACTCTTTCGATGGTTTGCTTTGCTGTCCAGGTTTAGCGGACATTGCGTTTTGTGTTTTGTCAAAGTCATGGAAAGCGCAAGTTGTACAGTTTCACCTGTTTACAGAGTCATGAGCCCCCCAAAACACTCCGAGAAAAAGTACAACCGGAAATGAATTTCTATCCTTATGTGAAATATGTATGCAATGTAATTAATACCTGAAATTAAGAATCTTAATCCTGTTTTGAAAAACCCAACTTAAATTTTGTATCATAAGGAACAAACAATTTGAAAAAAATAATAAATACTTTTTGACTTAAAGTTGAATAGCCCTTAATTGAATCTTATTCTACTCTAATCTATTCTATTCTAATCATAATCTGTTATCATTAATCTAGAATTTGTTACCTTGACAACGTTTGTACTTGATTTGATTAACAAGCTCTCAATTATTTGTCTAAGTGTACTGATTCTACGGTTTCTTTATTGGGTCTATTGGGTTAGTTGCCTGGGCTTTATGGGCACGCCTCTGTCTGTCCATTTCTATGTCTGTTTGTGTTTTGCTTAATCAGATACTTCTAAGCATAATACTCGCCACTTAATGCCGCACATAATTGAAAGTTATTTTATGGCTTCCCCGCCTCTGCGGAGGAGGTGTGGTAAAACCATCAGCTGCCCCAACTCACATCCAATGTGCGTGCCTTGCAACTCAATTAGAATTGCGATACGATACGATACAACACAAAGTGGCTCTGACACGATGCATTAACAGAAGGCCACCGGTTAAGCTCAACAAATGCATTTGAAGGCGCGGCTTTTGAATTCCTTTTTATAGTCAAGAAGTTTTAAATAACCGATTTAATCAGATTTTGAAATACCATACTCGGAAGATATAAAAATAGTTATTACTTCGATTCGGATTAAGGACAAACTAAAGACTAACATTAATGTTATTTAAAATATAAAATTGATATACTCAAAAGAAATAGTATTTAATTTGTATATAATATAATACCTATAATAATAGGAAATAGAAAGACTAACTAAATAGAAAAGACTGGCTAAAGATTAATTTAATAGAAATATAAGCTTCGTTATAAAATTAATATACTTATAAGATATAATTTTTAATTTGTATATAATATATTACCTATAATAATAGGAAATAGAAAGACTAAATAGGAAAGACTAACTAAAGACCAATTTAAAATATAGAAGCTTTGTTATAAAATTATTATACTCATAAGATATAATATTTAATTTGTATATAATACAATAACTACAATACCAAGAAAGTGATCATTTTTGTTTAGTAAAAATCTTTTTTTTTATTAAACACTAAGAGTCCTTAAAAGTCAAAAAGCTTCAAAGCAGCAGTTTATTCCTTCTTTTAAATATTTTCAAGAGTTACATTAATTTCTATTCATAAACTTAATTAAATTTCGAACGCTTTGTCTGCTCTCCACCTTCCCCACAATTATTCAGATTCAGTTTAATTACTAAGCCCTAATGATACATTATACATGGAATTCGAAGAATATGCTAAGTGCCATTTTCATTAAAGCATAAGTACTTCGGACAATTTTATTTAATATATATTTATGTATGTATGTATTTCTACATTTGGCAAGTGCTCTTAACTATATTTAATATCGTCTGAGGCAGTCGTACTTAAGCTGAAGCCTACTTCTCACTCATATAGAGTATGGGCAGGTCGGCTATGCCTCAAATTGTTGCTGCTATTTATCAACGATTTCTTTTATTTCTTTATTTATTCTATACATTTTTGTTGTGGGTGTCGTATAACGGAAACATGCTCGTCGTCCAAAATTAAGCCAAACCCATTAGTGGAGGGTGGAGTTGAGGTTGAATGATTGGGGTTTGCCATTAGCTGGAATGTGTCCGAATACTTTTACTACTGTGGCATTTAATAAGTCATCAACAGTTGGCAATTGGTGTTTTCATGTCACTGCTATCAAATATTTTCCTTTGCTTTAATTTCCGTTCTTATTGTTTGCGTTTTCTTTTTGGTCAAAAGAATTTTTTGTTTTGGTTTTGTTGTTTTATGAAAGTGAAATCTTTGACTTCTGGGTGTCAATTGCGCTCAAGAATATTCATATATTCTTCGCTTTCCAGTCGACTTATTTTCAAACATCAAAGCCTGCTCCCAAATTTGGCCTAATAAATATATTTATGCAAATGAATTTCTGTTAATTTCGACTGTATCCCTATTGCAACAATAATCAGCAAATATGCTCTGCCTGCTGCCAGAGTTGTCATGATTTATGCAAACTGAGTTTAATTTTTATTGCGTATACGCAATGCCACCGCTGCGTATGAGTGATTTCCCAGCACGCCCAATTCTAGGGAACCTGCTACAACATTTATGGGGGCAAAGCAAAGAAAATGTGCAAAACACAGCAAATTAGCCAATCTTGATTCACATGTGGAAAACAACATGGGGAAATGTGGAGAAAAGTAGAGAATTATTGGCTGGAGGACACTCACATATTTCGAATATATTTAAATAATTGAGCAAGTAAGAAAAATCATTACAAATATATATTCCTTGCTATAAATGATGTACATATTTACTATATATGTACATGTGGATTTTTTTATTATTTCTTATTATCCAAATACAGGGTAAACAAAAGTGGTTCACTAATTCTTCAGAATTGCCAGGCTCATTAAAATGAACTGGCTGGAGTCTAAAATAAGCTAAATCAGAATATAACAATCCAAAAGTAACCAAATTGCTTTATTTATTTTATTTACATACATTTGCATTTTGTGGCAATGCTTGGAGTGTTTTTATTTTTACAACACCATTAAAAAACATAATCAACATTTGAAAATATAATTAATTTTTAAAAACTGTTTTTATGTGTATTTTCGTTTTCTTTTTTATGGGTACTCAACAATATAACTAAGGACTACAGAATGCATTACATTATTTGATAGTCAGCATTTATTGCCAGTTGTCTGACAACCAATAAAAATCCTGATTTCATTTTTAATATTAATTGCTGTGGCTGCCAAATTTTTGTGCAGACTTTGTTAAAAATTAATTCAACAAAAACTGTGAAAATGCCACAGTTAAAATGTGAAAATTGTAAAATTGTCGCAACAAAATCAGAATAAATATTAATTGAGCTGTGACAATTAAGCTAACATTCGTCTTTCTTAAATAATAACTTTAATAAATATACAATAAAATAAGTTATTAACAATTATAGTATGCTTAACAGGTTTAAATAATTCGGATATTCACAGTTCGATTTAACAAGGAAAAGTTGACTCAGGAAAGTTTTGATTGAGTGAAAACTCAATGGAATTTTCATTTGCTGCCCGCAATTTATCACTTTGTCGGCGCATCGCAGTGTGGATAGATGGTTAGGCAATCCTTTTGATCCTGGCCATCGCGGGCTGCCTGTATAAAACGGTAAAAGCGACGCACCGCCTCATTCGCATGCGTTACGGGTTCCAGTTCGCTGGTATCTCTGCCAAAAGAAAAATGAACAATTGTTGGTAATTCAATTAATTTGAAGAGCAGCAGCCGGTTTCAGGCCGTGAATTCAGCTAATTAACTTTGCCGCATTCAAACTAAACTTTTGGATGTACTTTGAAAGCCCTTCTACTTTTCTGGACTAGCCTGAAGCACGTGTCCTTTGTGTGTGTGGCAGACAAAAAAGGCCTCAGAATCCCCCTAAAAATCAGAAACTTTTCCGTTTTTGCCTTTGGCATTGTAGTTTCAGCACTTTAACTTTGACGCCCAGACAACATTAACTATTGGCACTGAGCATTAGAAAACTCCTAAGGATAACCCAACTTGCTTTGCACTGCAGCTGCTAATGGATTTCTCCTGTTAACTGTTTACCCATCGAATTCCGTATTCATATGCTGGGTGTCAAAGAGGCAGTAGAAAGAAAGGCTGTCGGAAAATGCGGAAATTACTAGTTAAGTCAACAGACGTGCTCAGACAACGTTGCATACAAAATGTTCCAGCTATTTGCTTTATATAATTAACGTCAGTTTCATCTACATAATGGAATTTGCTTTAAATTCCACTAAAAACAATTTGTAAGATTCTTACACGTCACTGTCACTTCCTTTTTCGGCAAATATTATTCAGCATTGTTGCAGAGGGTACTTTAATTTGGTTAGCAATTTCAGCGGTTTTAAATTCAGTTGTTTTATGCTCTTGCTACTTTTTTAAATTAATTTCAGCATTTTTTTTTTATCACGTGGTTTATTATCTTGAATATAAATCTATGATTCAAATGATAAGCCATAAGCATTGTATAGCTTAGGTGATAAAATACACAAAGGTGCTACATTTTGAGCAGCTGATAAAATCTCTTTTATTATTCAAACCTTTGCTGAGTTTTTGTTTTTAAATGATGCAATATATATATGTTGAGCTAACTGATATTTTATTGATTTAATAACTTCAATATTCTTAAGCAAGTTTAACTCAATTAAAAAAATTATCAAAATAAATAAACTGCAAGCACTTATTTGAATTTTACTTAACTATTTAAATAGTAATTTAATAGCAATGAAAAGCAATTATTTGCTATAGAATCGCAAATAATTGACAGAAACTATTTAATCTGCATATATCAATTTCCATAGCTATATTAAAGCTAATCAGCTAATCAGCTATTCAGTATTTTAATTAATTTCCTGAAATCGGACGCTGTTGAAGCCTTTTGTTTTTGTTTTTTATTTCGCACTGCTATTTTATATGTTGTTCGACTTGGGACATTTAACTTATGATGTGTCATTAATATAAATATTATTTAACTAATGATGTATCATTAACATAAATATTTATAAAAAAAATAAAGCAATTATTATTTTTTCTCTTGAAGGTATGCAACAATCTCAACAGCAACATTTCTCAATTGCTCTTAAATGTCAATATACTTATCAAACAATTTACAATGATTTTTTATATTCACTGTTGGTTTCATGTGCTGCCAGCCGGAAAAAATACAAAATTAAAAAAAATCAAAAGAGATATCGTTGCAGTCGTGCGTAACCGTCTAGGAGTTTTGGAGGAGGGAGTGGGTGTAATCAAAAAAAATTTTGAAGGACGACCTTAGTAATGAACATTTCCATTTCCCAAAAAATAGCATTTTAATTGGGGGAGAAATGGGCTTTTATCGATTTTTGGGGCTGGAGCGGACGTGGTTCAAATTTTCCGATACATTTTAAGGGTGTTAGTTGCAATATACCTTGACTTTATGGAGACTCTACCTTTCAAATTGTGTAAAATATAAGTATTTATCAATTTACACTAACAGGTGTATGTCGCCGGCTCAGATCTGTATATGCTCCAAGTTTCAAGTCTTAACCTCCAAGGGTTACACAGACGGACATACAGCCTGACGGACATAGACTATGGGAACTTAGGTGTCAAAGTTGAGGTGCTGTATTTGGCGTGGAGTTGCCCCATGCTGAGAATTCCAATCAGTTGTGAAATCAAGTAATTAAAGTTCATTATCAAATATTTCAAGTCTCTGAGATTGTTATTTGCACATATACAGCAGAAGCCTGATTGCACTAATCAAGCGAGCTCGGCAAAGAGATACCCTGTAACCAAGTTTTTACCTATAAAGATAACAATTGGTATCTGATTGATAAAACAAATGAAGTAAATCAAGATGCTCTTTGAGGTTTTTACTATCGCATGAGCACTTACAACATTAATATACCCATTTAGTATGCGATGACAATTACAGGGTATACAAATGATACAAATGAGCTATCTAAGCTATAACACGCATGAGTGCTCTGCAGTTGGCAGTTGTCAATTGTCAGTTGTGAGTTGCCAGTTGACAGTTTCCAGTTGACCGTCGGCAAGCGTTAGTCAATTATGAAAATTCATTGTATGTGGGTGGGTGGGTGGTTCAAGTTGACGCGCTCTTTGACGCCGCAATTTTCTCGCTTTCCACTTGGCTGCTCAAGTGCAGTGCGTGCAACATGCGGCACATGTGGAGGACAGCCGGCGAGCGCTGTGACAATTTGTTGCACATGTGTCTTTCTGATGAGCACTTTCTTTCCACACGCTGTGGGCCATTGATTGAAAAGTTTTGCCAGTCGCTTTGGTTCATTATGTGTAAAGTTTTCACCTAAGCAACAATTCAAGTGTCATTTTTTACTGGCTGACACTACAATTTGTAATTTGTAATTTGTGATGCACTTATTAGAGCACAAAACTGGCTCCAACAGCAAGAGTCAAAATGCATTTATAACACTTGACGCTTTAATGAAGCTGACAGCTTTGAGCAACTAAGCCAAGCGAACTTGGCCAGAGTTTGCCCTAATTGAACAGAATACATACCGACTTAGCTCAGCAGATATGAAATTGCTATGCGGACTATATGTGGCAGGATCCTTGTACATGCTGCACACCATCCGCTCCTTGCATAACTCATTTTTAACGCCCAGCTGCTCAATGATCTTATCGATCTTCAGCAATATGGGACTATAGAATGGATCGTAGTTCAGTGGATACAATGGCTGAAAATAAAGTAAATACAATAAAATTATAATCGAAAGTTGGTAACTTGAATCCACTTTCAAACCTGTCCATCCTGAACAAATGGCTGATGTTCGAGAATTTGCTGCTGTTGTTGGATCAAACGCTGCTCAGCCTGTATCCGAATGGCCTCCTTCAGTTGTGCAGCCAGTTCGGGCTATGATGGAGAAGAAGATTAAATGGATAGTGTTAAATGCTGGAAAGTGTTATTGCTATTTATGTTAAGACTGAGCTGAAGTTTTTATGGTAATATTGATTTTTAATCTCATTGCTTTTAATATAAAAAAAAGAAGGCATTTCACATTTGTATATTGAATTATGTATGCAAAATCCCCAACTTAAAAACAAAATCTCTCTGAATGAAATAAATCAAAAATGATTGATTGATTGACATTCTTAATTGTCAGCCTATACATTTTTAAAATTGATTTCTATGCTATCAAAATTGCGCCCATTATTTTTTTTGGCTTTGATGTATTTACATGAGAGACGTAAAAGGTTGATGATTAAAAGCATTCTTCACAATAAAAAATATATTTTTTTGCCGGCTTAGTTTTGACACACCCCAGCTAAGTGACGCCATCTTTGATAACCAAAGTAAATAAATATATAAAACCAGAAAAAACATATTTAAATTATAAAAAAAACATTCTTCATAAATATAAATATAAGTAAAAAAAAACCATGTATGCAATTTAACTATTAAGTTTAAAAATAATATCATACAAATATTAACAGTCAATAAACAAATGTAAAAAGCTTAAATAAATGTATTGCAATAATTTTTAGAAACATAATTAAAAGTCTATTTTAATTATGAGCTACGAATAAAATTTAATGTTTATGGTTAAGTCTCCTACTAAATAAAGTTAAGTACAACATGCAACCTGCTTAAAGTACCATTAATATTTGCTAAAAATATTCCTAAGATAATAACTTAATTGTTGGCATACTTTCGCAAGGCACTGTCTCCGAAATCAACAAGTAGCAAGCATTGTTTGTTGCACTCGTTTAATGAAGACCAACATCAGTTGATGTTGCAATTTGGCTGACGTGGCAAAGTGCATTTTAATTATGGCTTAGTTAACACGACCCACATGGGTTGCCAACACTCTTGAGCACTCTTGAAAGGGAAAACCGCCAGTTGACCCAGTGTAGTTGGGAAAATAAATACTGTGTGCATAGCACTTTACGGCCACATGACAATGCAATTTGCATGGAGGCACTAATCAGAGGGACAAACGGAGAAATGGAGACGGATACTGGACAGACATTAAGCCAAATAACTGTGAGCTTAAAGGAAAAGCTGTTTGCACTCTTAGAAAAAGTGTCAATAAAAAGTTGAAGACTAGACTTTTGAAATGCTGCTTGATTGATTTTTTTTTTTTTTGTTCAACAACTGCCACAACACGATGCCTCATTTCCATTTAATTTGAAAGGAAAGTCATATTTCAATAATCCTCAATTCTCTTTGGCTTACTACGGATATTAATTTGCTTTCATTTTGATTATTTTCTACACGCAAGTTATAAATATGCAAATACGATTTTATAGATGATGTTGGAAAATTAGTTATCACGAGAAACAAAATATATGAAGTCATATTTGTAATAATATAATGAGAAAAACTGTGGAAATATTGCAATAACAATCTTGTATCTTTTTCAACATTTCTTTCAGAATCAGATAAAATAAAAGTTCTAAATCAATCTTTATGATTTATATGTATGTCTTTTAGCTATATAGGAATAATAATATCGTATTTTCCACAAAATTGGATTACTTTACTTTAATCATGAGACCAGTAAAAATATGTTAACTTTAATAATTACTACTAGATCAAAGACTATCCCTTTAATCAGTAATTACATATTACAATAGATAAACTTATATTCAATAAACAGAGCTTGCCACATGTGGTTTTAGATACGCACCGAGAGTTGTTGCTCCAATTGTTGTTGTTGCTGTTGCTGCTGATTGTTGCGAGATGGTTCGTATTGTGCAGCAATCTGAGCTGCGGCTGTCAGTCCTTGTCCTGGACCAGGTCCTTGTCCTTGTGCATAACCCGGTGCTGCCACATAGACCGGACTGTGTTGGCCAAATGATGGCCTTGAGCTGCAAAAATGTCATTCGATTCCGAAATTTGTATGAAAATTTGTGTTTGTTTTTACTGTGCACTCAGAGAAAAATCAGTTCTAAATTTAAGAACAAAATGTGAACAATTCCAAAACATATTTATATTTATAAAAAAATCTTGAAATGAGAATTTTGGAATTTTGTTTGATCCAAGATTTTCGACATTGAAACTTTGCATTTTTTCTCCGAGTGTAAGCTTTCGATTTTGGAACGAATTGGAACGATTTCGAAATTGCACTTCTGCTAGTGTTTGTTAGTATATAAAGGTAATTACGGTGTTTAGTCAGCTTAGTGTTGACATTAGATGTGTGTGAGTGTGTGAGTGTATGAGTGTGTGTGTGCGTGTGTGTGTGTGTGCGTAGCTTGGGCATTTTGTACCTTTGTTTGTTTAAATTGTGACTAGAGGCATGTGCCTTTTGGAAACCAATTTGCTGCTGCTGCTGCTGCTGCTGCTGCTGCTGTTGCAAGGGAGGCCTTTGTTGTTGATTTTGTTGCCAACGTTGCTGTTTGTGATGCTGCTGCTGCTGCTGCAGCTGTTGCTGGTGTTGATGTTGCTGTTGATGCTGTGGTTGCTGATGCTGTTTGCTGTGCGGTTGTGTTGTGCCCAAGCCCCAACCATTCAGCTCATTTACATCGTTTGCTGAGTGCGGCTTAAAGTAATTCGCATTCTCCCCAATTTGTGCATCGCGATTTATATCGCCTATATATCTGAATGTGATGAAGATGACATTTAAATGTGTGGCAATGTGGTGTTTGTGTGTGTGTGTATGTGTGTGAGTGTTTATTTAGAGACAGACATTGAGAGAGTTATGCACAAAAAGCACAATTAAAATGATGCACACTTAAAAAAGAGTTGAATATAAATAAATGCTGCCAAAGTATGAAAAATGCATGAAAATGTGAACTGTGAAATATTTGTACAAAACTGTTTGGGTGAATTGATAAAATAAAGTCTTTACAACTAAAAAAGTTCAACCATATGAAGATTGACGGGGTTTCTGGGAAATTCGATACGCAAGTTTAGGAAAGTTAGCGGAAAATCGTTGCTCAAAACTTGTGTGCCACATGATTGGCTTAGCTGACTAAAAGATTGATTATATTTGTAGCTTATAAAATCAAGTAAGAGTTGCTGATAATAACTTGTTGGACACATCTTTGGCAGCTTTCTTCCTGTTACCAGTTTGCTTGACTTATAGTTGCAACTTACTCGGAGCCCAGACCGGGACCGCTGTTCTCCCAGGCGCCCTCAAAGTGCTCATGTCCTGGCCTGGGACCATAACTCTCGTGCACAGGTGCGCCATGCAGGAAGGCCGACGGATGTCCCTTGGGTGGATGTGTGTAGATTATATCCGGTACCGACTGATGCTGCTCTTCACTGTGCCAGGGTGGAATCACCTGAGAAAAAGTAAAGAGTGAGAAAGAGAGAGGAAATGAATAATAAAGTCTGTTCTTTAATAATAAACGAGCATCATTCTTAAGTAACATCACAGTAACTTGCATCATTTTTTGTTTACGCTATGTTCAACTTTTGTATGGGGACTTTTCTAAATGTGGCACGATTTTATTGCTATTTATAGCTTGCAATTGATGCGCATTATTTTGGTTCAAAGAGTGCTTTGGTTTGATTTAGTTCAGTTCAGTTCAATGACTTTCAAATTGTCGTAAATAATAAATACGGGCTCGGTTGCTGAGCCATATAATGTGGCCAAACCAGCAGCCATTGCCAGACAGAACAGTACAGATCAATATATAAATACATATTTTTGTTGTATATAAAGACGGTTCAACGCTCTGCTGTCTCAGGTGTGTGATGGGTATGAACTTAAGTGCTTTTGTAAGATTTCTATAAAGTTGCAAAGGAACTCCTCTGAACTGGTAAAGTTGTTCGATTTTGAAGCATTAAAATGTATTGTAAATTGAACACGAATATATATTTTATAAAATCTATATAAATATTTTTTAAAGATATATATATATTAAATATTTTACTATTAAATGTAATTCATAGTAAATTCATCCATTCTCCTGAATACAGGATATAAGTTAGTCGTGTATCTAATTTTCTTGTGTTTTGTTAACTTGTGTTTTCCATTTATGCCGCTCGTTTGTATCTGAATTTGTCTCATTTATTTGAGATTTTTAGTTGCTTCACACGTGGGAGTTGTCAGCCAAAGGACACAACTTTCAGCATTCAGCTTTCTTGGCAGATAAAATGAAGAAAAAAATGGTTATATTTTTCTCACATCACCAACAGATGACAGTCAATTCAAATTTCGCCTGACAAACTTTTGGGATAAATTTATATGTCAGCTGCTGAGTGAAAGATGCGAACGCGTCATAATTTAATTTATGACTGCACCACAAGTGTCTGTTGATGTGGCTTAAATCATGTGGCAATGAATCTAAAGCAAATTTCGTGTACATTAAAGCTGTGTAGTCGAAGATTCTGTGTCAGTAGTTACATAAATATTTATTTAAGCTATATGAATTGAAACTTCGACTCGAGATGATTACAGAATTCAATTTAAAAATATTAAAGTTTAAAAGCAGTTAAATATGTATTAAGAAGTTTTCATATATATATGAAAAGTATTATTCTCATTATACTTTTTGCTTTACTTAATGTGTAAGACAGTTTTGGTCTGCTCAGCAACATGGTCTATTGACAGTCTTTGCTATTCAAAATTTAAAGGCGCATTTCCCAGACGTTTACAATTTGCTGGCTTAAATGAAATCCGTACATGGAAAATGGAAAAATAATAATGAAGCTTATGGGAAAATTTTGCGCCAAGATTTTCAATTATCTTGGTCTATTGTCATTGGCAGCGCGACAAATTCAGTATTCATATGATGAGTATATCTCATAAGTATAAATTAGATTTTGTGGGTAAATTTGTTGGTTCGAGTGTCTGTTTGTGAGTGGGCTCCTGCTAAGCCATGTTAGCAACAGACACCATTTAATTCAAGGAACAGGATTTCATTTTCATTTGACGAAATATTAAGCATTTTCTTTTTGTGCGGGATTTGTTGTGTGTGTGTGCGTGTGTGTGTGTATGTGTGTGTGAGTGTTGAGATTGTCATCTTTAAGTTGATAATGAAGCACGCACTTTGAGTTCTAAGCGCATAATACAATTAGCTGACATACCGCTTCCACATATGTCTTCAAGTTTTTAATTACCTTTTCAATTAATGGGTGGGTGGGACACATACTCTAATAAAAAGCGTGTCTGGCATAAATAATAATAACGAAAGAGCAAAAGAAATTGAATCTCTTTTTTTTTTAGGAATTTAATCAAATTTATCGCGCTGACGTTTTAACAACAGAAACACAAACAAAAAATAAAAACGTGAGCGGCAAGATGAATACAAATCAGAAATATTTAAGGGAAGGGATAACAACCAAATATAAATTATATTTTCATTTTCAATTTTTTTGAGTACATACCGTATGATGATGGTTGATCAGATGGTGATGATGATGGAATTTGGTGCCGTGATACGATTGCTGATAATGCGAGCATAGCTTGAACAAATGCGACAAGGCTGGGAACAGGAAGAGCAGGAATTTCAGCAGTAACTTTTTGGCTGCCCCAACACCAATCACAATGGGTAACAACCAGAATAACTTGATTTTGATGATTTTAATGATGAGCACCAGTGCAATAAATGACAGCAGTAATTTGTTACGTAGAAATTTGTCTATAGAAACGAAAGTTGCATTTTGATTATTAGATCGGATTGGATTGCAGTTGACCAGAAACTGAAAGCGCACTTTCTTCAGATGTTTTCCTCTTTTACTTACGTATTTTTTTCTTGATCATGGCGCCGGCCAATCGGGCCTCGACCAGCTGCTTGGGAATCAGTTCCAGTTTGGCAATGACACCATTGCCTTCGATGGATCGGGGCGAAATCCGAAATGTGGCACCGTTGAACACGATCTCAGGCAAATCAACTTCCACATCATGTGTCATTGCGAACTTAATTGTTTTTCCATACAACGCATTCGAGACTTCCTCGATGGGACTTTCCGGACTGGCTGCGTGTAAGAGAAGAAAATCAGCTCAGTGAAAAATCTTATTTATGTGCGAAATGTGCTGTGGAATGAAGTGGAATATGAATGACATTTATTTGCTACAGAAAGTTGTTGGAGATTTCATTAAAATTAAAAAAAAAAAAAAATTTAAGCTTATGTTTAACAAACAGGAAATTAATAATTTTATTTTTTAAATATTTTCTAATACGTAGTGTCTTAAGCTCTTGCAATAAAGTTGTATATTTAAATAAGGCTTTCTAATAATTAAATATTGTGTTATTTGAAATACTGATTAAGCAAATAGTTTTTAATATTTATCGCGAAATTTGGTAATTTGACAATTATTCTCGATTTTAATAGCGGATAGCGATAATATGATTTTTCTTTAAAGTGAAGAATAAGAATTATAGATTTTGTTAAGCAAATTTAAATAAAATATTTATTTATCGCGAAACTTTTCTCTATGGTTGAAATTTAATTCTACTTTAAATAGAATATTTATATGTTATTTCGATGCAGCAATTACTATTCGAAATTGATTTTAAGAATGACAATATACATCTATAAAAAATTAAAGACTCTTGTACATGTATCAATATCATATATTATTAAAATAAGAGTAATAATATTTAATTGATTATTTATTGATTATTATTCAATTTTGAGTTTTAGTCTCGTTTTTCCATTTGCCTTTCCATCAGTTCTATTTTTATAAATGTGGTCTGAAGCGAACTCTTGCATAACATTTGGCTCAATGAATTTCAATTACTTGTTGATATTGCATTAGCCAAAGAAATCAGTTGCTCAGTCAGAGTGCCGTGACTCACAATGAATGCATGCGTTTTATTTTTATTTTTATTTTTATTTCGTTTTTTTTTTTTTCTTTTTTCAGCAAAAAACGTAAAATTAAATCAAAGAGCGACGGCAAGTGAAAGTTGTGAGTGTGAACGTGCCAAGAAAAATGGTAAACAAAACGAATGCAAAGAATCGAATGCCGAACGAGATGTGAAAACGGCTAACAAAAAGATCCACCAAATAGACCAAAAAACTCTCAACCAAAACCAACCAAACGAAAGCGAAATTAGCCAAGGGCTGCTTACGTAAGAGCTCCACATGCGTCTGATTTAATAGATCATTTGGGTAAATTAAGAATTAAGGTTGAAGTTGTTAAATTAAGACATAAGCTGCCATGGAGAAAAGAGAATTATTCAGACCTTAAGTTACAAATAATTGGTCAAAAATTACATTTTAATATGCAACAATTTTGTACTTATCTAAAGATATTTATTTATTTATATTTACAAAATACAAAAAATATAACATAGAAAATAAATAAATTTTAGAAATAAGCTCGAAGAAACAAAATTATTTTTTTCTAAATTTAAGGGACAACTATTTTTTTTTTCAGTGTAAACAGTTTGTTAAAAGACTTACCGGAACGCGCTTCATTTGGCGTTTCCTGTTGCTGACGCTCCGGTTCGTAATCCACCTGATTTTTGTAGAATTTTAAACGCTGCGTTATATTTACATCCTGTGTGCTCAGAGCTGTATCCAAATAGCTGTAGACGTTTTTTTGGAAACAGGACATGTCTGGCCTCTTGTAGCAGTCGCGAATGATGCCATCCCAGAGCTCGTTGCCGCTGGAGAAGCTGCGTGCCAAACGCATGAGAATCGAATCGCTGCCGCTCATCTTTGTACTGACGGGCGAAGACGATGGACGAGGCGGCAGAATCGGAGGCGGAGGTGGTGCCCCTGTAGCATTAGCAATTGGCTGCCAATCCTCCTGCGTTTCCTCCCCTTCCGGTGAATTTGTTGTTGATGTTATATCTGCAATTAGCGTACTAATATCGGGTGTTGAAGGTGTTGTGCCTACGGCGCCTTCATCCGCTTTGACCACGTTGGTGAACTGGATCGGGCAGAGGAGCATGGCCAGCAGCAGTAGCAGCCAGTTGGTCGACTTATTGGCCATGTTTAACTGGCAGCGATTTCTATTTCGACTCGTTGAGGATGTGCTGTGTTCGCTCTCACTTGTTCGCCAATTACGGATGTGCGGCGTCCAGTTACTGCAACTGCTAACTGCAAATTTGTTCATTTTTCACAATTTACACCTTAAGGGTAATTTAACTGTCTTTAACTATTTATATTATTTGGTTACGCTTCACTGGCTGCCAAATTAAACTGGGCTAATAGCGTGAAAAGGGATTGTTAACCAGCAACAACAAACAATAAACAGTTTTCGGTTTTTGTGGGCGAAATCAAATCGACGCACAAAACCCGATTAACACGTAAACACAATTTCAGCTCTTTGTTGTTACTTTTCTTTTTCTTTATACTTTATTTTTTTTTTTAATTTGTTGTAATATTGATTTTCACAAATTCTTTCGGCCAATGTGTGCCTTGCTTTCTATTTTATTTGGCTTGTGGCTGTGTGTTTTGGCCAATTTCGCTGCTGCTGCTGTGCTGCATTTAACACATTTTCTATTTGCGTTAGCCAAGCTAAGCTAAAGCAAACCAAAATAAATGAAACTCAGACAAGGCGTTCCTCAGTTTCAATTACTTCATTTGAACGCGCGCGACAAACACGCCTACGGTTTTAACGGTTAGAAATCGTTAACACAAAGACGCTCAAATATTTTGGTGACGTGCGCATGCGTGCGCGTCTGACCGACAACTGACTGAGAAGCTCACAGTGCCAGCTAGTCAAGTTCATGGCGAGGCCAATGCTGTCGACGTTCGTTCAGTTGCTGGCTTCGTTAAATTTATTATTTTTTTTTTTGCAATGCATTCACCGCGTCTGCCTCTGTTGTTGCTGCTTCTTCTTTCGGCACGCGGAATTACAATGTTGGTATTCTTCCGCCGCTTTAACTGTAGTCGTTAGTTTCGTTGTGTTGTTGTTGTTGTTGTTGCTGTCTGGAAATTGTTTCAGCTTTGTTTACGTTTTCCAGTTTGCCGTCATTGCTGCAAGTGCAGCTTTACCGCTAAATCCAGCGCACAATTCGCGCTCAGCGATTTTTTCACGGCCTTTTAAACGAATGTGTTTCTCAAACAAGTTTTTGCCTGCAAAGCCAAATAAAATTCGAATGATTATTTTATTAAAGTTACATCCACCTATGTACATATATGCATACAATAGGCCACTGGGCCACAATGGCTTTGTTGGGATCAAATGTATTTTGAGATATTTAACGGGTTTTCAATAGTTGTAATAGATGAAATTGATTAAGATGACAAGATAAAATAAAAAGGGGCTGTTCCTCTTTTAAATAACAAGGTTGGTATTCAATTTTTTTATGTAATATATTCACAGTAAGATTTAAAATAGACCAAATTTTGGGTTACTAAATATATTATATATTTTATAGTATGAATAAATATTTACACTAATAAACATTTCTGGGTTTAAAATTTATGAATGAACAATCCCAAATTTCACAAAGTTTGAACTTTTATTTACTTACTAAATGGTCATTTTTATTTTTTATTTTTTTTTATAGTAAAAGGCTTTTTACAAATTTTTATTGAACTTTATTTCAACCACCGTTAATATGGTCACTTGAAGCAATATTTGTATTCTTCAGAAAAGGCCCACACTAATAAGTTTATCGATTGAACCTGTCTGTATCTCTATCTGCTTAATACTAAATAACTCTGTTGGTTTAAGCCAATTTGCCATAATTACGAGCAGACTAATATAAAATGCTCGTGAGTGACTTGAACGGCTTGATGTAGAGATTTATTATTATTATTTATGTGCTTGGCTATGGGAAAAATCAATTACATTAAATTACGTAAGCACAGCTGGTGACAACGTTATTTAATAATTTTAATGGCCTCGCCGTTTGTTGAATGGCGACCACGAGGCGTACGAGGAACTTTATTAATAACGACATGTGTTTCCAGTATTGCAGATGATATTGCGCTTTTTATCATATAAAAAACACACATTCTTCTGAAACTACCAGTGCCGCTTAGGTAATCAAATACGCAACGGTCATAAAGCATTTCAACAAAATGTCATCAAAGTAATGGGCTAACTAAACAAGTTTTCGGCTAACACAGAACACTTAACTGTGACAATACAAGTTACTTGATTTTTTTGTTTGTCATTTTATACCCTTGTAGAGGGACTTGTAATATTGTCATATACTGAAGAAGATATCTTCGAAACGGTAACGTGTAAATGTTCTTAATTTTCAGCTAAGTGAACTACGTAAGTATTAAATGATATACTATCAAGATTATACTACTATATCTAATAGAACCCAGAGGAATAAGGTTTTGAGTAGTAGGAAAATTTCTGGAGCATTCGAATCATAGTAAAAAGCTGTTAGGAGGTGAGTTTTGGCATAAAAAATGTAGGGATTGCTATAATACCTTAAATGAATTTAAAGTACAATAATCAACTTTCGATGTGCTTAGAAGGGTATCTAAGTTTGGCTTCTTGAAGATAGTTTCCCATACGTCTAGTTGGTTATGTTTGGGTTCAAACAGAAGTCGGCAGTTGTCTAACGGTTGCTGACCCACCAGAGCGGTCAGAGGTGAGCGTACAAGATAAGAGCACAGTAAATTAAAAAACTAGAACATTGTGTTATGATTGTCCAGGCTTATATAAGATGTTATATATATGTTACAGCTAGATTTTATCTTATTTAATTCGGCTTTCACTTGACTGATTGCGCTGGCATAATGATCTAATGAAATATTTTGATAATGACACTTGGCTGGTAAATGGTCAAAATGCTGACAGATTTAATTTGGTAACAAGCTTTCGCTGTTTTAAGCTGCCACACAGCCAGACATTTTTATTGCATTTTTATGTGACAGCCACAACACAAATAAAAACAAAAAACAAGTGCGTCTGCTGCTCCTGAAAGATACAGCAACAGAATCCGTCAAATGTCAATTTGGTTTTTATTTAACTGCACATTACGTAAATATCTCAAAATTGCTTAAATGATTTTATCTGGTAGTCAATGGTATCAAATGGGGAATTAGGCATTTTTAATCGCTCGCCAACTTTCAGTTTTAGTTCATATCTCTATAATAAATACATAATTTCACTTTACGCGTATGCGTGTGTATCTCGTAGTTCGTGTATCTTTCAGCGTGTCTTTCTGTCTGGCTGTGCGGTCAATTTGTAAGCCGATCGCGCGTTTGGCGTGCAAATATTTGTATAAACTGTGTCTAAGTTTTTTATTATTTATTTCTTTTTGTTTTTGTTGGTACTTTAAGAGAAATCTGGGTGTATGCGAAAAACAAACTCACTTTCGTTGCGGTTAACCAACCCGGTTTACTAATGGCTTATTAAACCACAAATAGATTGACTTAGCTTTTTTACGAGCACATTTGATGTGCAGGCGAGTGCAACACACTTAATGTTTTATTCATTTGATTTTGAATTTACTGTTTTTTTTTTTGCTATTTTCTCTTACGAGTGTTTTCAATCTAATTTGGTTTTGGATAAGCCAAACGGCTTAAACGTGTTGATAAACCGCCTATAAAAACCTAAATGCGACACAATTCGCACATTCCTAATGGCTAATCGACTATTGTTGTTGTTTTTGTTGTTGTTGTTGCGATACCATTGCGTGAATTTATTTAAACATAAAATAGCTAAAGAGTCATTTAAGAGATCATTAAGCTTATACGTGTATCTAAGCCATATTTCTGATATTCATCTTTATTGTTAAAGTGTTAAAGAATCATTTTATGTGCCTCAGATTTATATTTTTAAAGACTTGTTTTGGACACCACAACTCATAAATGAATATGTTTACTGTTTCTGTATTTTGTCATTTTAAGCCATAAAAAGTATTTACGAGTTTATTCATGAATTATTATAAGACTTCTTATCTTTAAGATTAATTGAGGAGAATTCATTGAATATATCCCTATATACAATATTTATGTTTTATATGTATATAATTCAGTGAAGAGTAAATTAGAAAAACTAGAAAAACTTTCCTAACATTTCTGATGGTATTTAAATGTAAAATGTGTTTAAAACTTATTCATGTTTCAACCAAATATGATAACAGTTTTGCTATTCAAAACATCTACTAGAAATTTGAGGCCAAGCTGGCACAGATAAAAAACTAGTTTGCTTTTAATTAAATTTGCGTTTATGAATGCTATTTAAAATTAGGTCAAACATATAAAACCAAAACTATTTGCATAACTTAACACTAAAAATTGTAGCATGTCTCTCTGCTGTTTTTTTTTTCTTTTTGTTTAAATAACAGTTTGAGTTTTTCTATATTGCTCGCTATGTTTTGTGTGTGTTCTAAAATTTAATATTTCAAATAACCATCACATATGTCACATTTGAAATTTAACATTTGGTATTCCTTCAAATGCATATTTATATATAAATAATATAAATCTGTCGCTGACAGAAAACTAAGTTTAGGCAGCTTTTCATGTTATGCAAATGAATTTGACGCCCACTTGTAACAAGAAAATGTAAAAATGCTGTAGTCGAGTTAGCACGACTACGAAATACCCTTAACCCAGTTGTTAAATATATTCTAGTATTATTGGCAAAAATATATTTTCAACTATAATTTTGGTGTTTATTATCCGATCTTAATGAATGGCAATTGATCAATAATATGTATATGCATATTATGTGTAAATTAGAAGCCCCTGCCCCTTAAATTGTGGTATTTATTGCTATCGGAAATCGAAATGTAACGATAATTCAGAAACTGAGACAGTTATCGAATAAAATAAAGCAAACTTGATCTGCGCCTGGTACACGAGAACTTATATTCCAAAGTCGCTAGCTCTTATAGTTTCTGAGATCCGCGTGTTCAGACGGACGGACAGACGGACAGACAGACGGAAAAGCTATATCGACTCGGCTGTTGATCCTGATCAAGAATATATATACCTTATGGGGTCGGAGATGCTTCCTTCTGCCTGTTACATACATTTGCACAAGACCATTATACCCTTTTACCCATTTTTAATGGGTTAAGGGTATAAAAACCAAAAAATGTATGTTAAGCTGTAGCTGACTTTTAATAAACTGAATTAGCATTTGTCGTTGCTGGAGTGAACAAGCAATGTATGTAAATAATTGTTAGTGTTTAAGAACAAAATACAGAACAACACGCGAGCAGCTTCAAGTCGGGCTAATTGCTTGAATAACGTGCATGCCTCGAAATGATGCGGTTTTCATTATGTGTTTGTTTCTTGTTGTTGTTGTTGTTGTTGCTGTTGCTGCCATTGGGTATCAGAGCGTACTGAGATGCTCATCTGGCATGCGCTAATAACTCAGTCACAAGCTAAAATTCTGACTGCCAGAACCTTATTCAGTGCCTAACCACAGTCTCTTCCCACATACCACATGCTACGTCTGGCGGCACACTACAAAAATTTCACTTTTACATGCGTCATTTTGTGCATGGAGAAATGCATCGACAAACGACAAAAAAAAAAGCCGGAAAACAGGTTTTATTTAGTGTGATGGGTCGAAAGACCAGAGTTAGTGGCTGTTGCCTGGATTCAGCCTTGCTAACAGCTGGTAGCCAACTTTTTCTTTTTTCTTATATTTATTATATTTTATGCATATTGTACTCTTAACTGGGTCAACAATATTGCACTAACAGCAGCCTGACTTTTACTTACAGGTATTAATGAACTTTGATAGACACACACAATTTAGCACACACACACACACACAAATACATACACACTTGCGCTCTGTTATCAATTAAAGCATTTTTGTGGCTCGCACTTTTTTTGTTGATTGTTGCGTGACGTCTAATTAGCAGCTGTTTTTGTTGTTATCGTTATTGTTGTTGCAGTTGTTGTTTTACTAGTTACTTTCGCTTATTTGCCCAGCGCAGAGCAACAACAATTTCACGACATTCATATTAAGAATTAATCTTGTCAAATTACAGGTGACGAACGTTGTCTTTCACTTTTTACAGTTTTTGGTGGCGTGGGTTTTGGGTCGGGTTTCACAGTTTTTTGGGCCTTTATCTGTTAGCTGTTTGTTATTGTTTCACATGCACAACGCGACAGTTGTCGGCAACTGTTGGGTTACAACTGAAACGAACCGGGGCGTAAACCGCTTCCAAGCTCAAAGATGTGCCCAACGACTGGGTGTCGGAGATTTAAATTATGAGAAATAATGTCGAGAGACAGAGAGAGAAAGAAAGAGAGCTCGCATTATTTAAGTGCCTGAAAGTATGCTACACATTTTCTATTTACATTTATTTTTAATTTTTTTATAAATACATATTTTTTTTTTAATATACGACGCTCTAGTTTTTTAGGAAAAATATTATAGATATGAAAAATCTGTTACTTACATAATTTACATTTACATTTTACATAATAAGAATAAGTAAGAAGAATATTGTATAATATTGTGTAAATATTAAATTAATATAAATATAAATAATTAATATAAAATATAAATATGACTGTGCTAATCGCACATTTTGCGAAAATAGTTTTTTTTGATAATAGTCTTGAATCTATTACTTTTACTTACTTACTTTTTTTTAGTTTACTACTACTATTTGTGGTTCTGCAAATACTTATTTTATTTTATTTATGTTATACACTTTTACAATGTTTTACTGACAAAAAAATGTATATAAATAAAACCAAATTGTTGTTATGGTTGCCATCAAATTTTGCCCCAATTTTATTCTAAAATATTTGTTAATCTGAGTGAGAATTCTTGGGAGTAGCTCACAAGTACTTTCAGGTTTTATAGATACAAAAATAATCATTTATAAGATCATATAAAATCTAAAAGTTTGAAATATGCTAACTTAAAACGTCACGCATTAATGGTGACGCTTCCGATCTTATAAAGTACATCTTTTCTTGATCTGCATCACTGGCCGAGTTAAGGCCGTCCTTCCGTCTCGCCACCTGTTCATTCGTCTGTCTGTTCTACCAGCTTATAGGAGAATCAGTTGTAAAGGTGTTTTTGTTATACTATGATTCCAAAGGTATAAAAGTATATTGAGTTTGTGCCGATGTTGGAACTATATGGCATTTTGAAGGTTCGTCCTATTATAATTTTGAAGTTATGACATTTTGAAGGTTCGACCTATGGCCATATGCCGATTTACCGATTTTCGGAATATAATTTTGACTTAAATTTCGACCCAAAATCACGTTTTCAACTTTAAATGTTCGATTGATCTAGGGACCAAACTATGATTAAAACACCCTTGCTTTTGAAAATCGGTTGAGTTTTGAGGAAGTTATGGTATTTTGAAGGTTTGACCTATACCCATATGACGATTTACCGATTTTCGGACTATAATTTTGACTTATGTTCCGACCCAAAATCACGTTTTCAATTTTAAATGTACGATTGATCTAGGGGCCAAACTATGATTAAAACACCCTTGCTTTTGAAAATCGGTTGAGTTTTGACGAAGTTATGGCATTTTGAAGGTTCGACCTATACCCATATGCCGATTTACCGATTTTCGGACTATAATTTTGACTTATGTTCCGACCCAAAATCACGTTTTCAATTTTAAATGTACGATTGATCTAGGGGCCAAACTATGATTAAAACACCCTTGCTTTTGAAAATCGGTTGAGTTTTGAGGAAGTTATGGCATTTTGAATGTTCGACCTATACCCATATGCCGATTTACCGATTTTCGGACTATAATTTTGACTTATATTCCGACCCAAAATCACGTTTTCAATTTTAAATGTACGATTCATCTAGGGGCCAAACTATGATTAAAACACCCTTGCTTTTGAAAATCGGTTGAGTTTTGACGAAGTTATGGCATTTTGGAGGTTTGACCTATACCCATATGCCGATTTTCGGACTATAATTTTGACTTATGTTCCGACCCAAAATCACGTTTTCAATTTTAAATGTACGATTGATCTAGGGGCCAAACTATGATTAAAACACCCTTGCTTTTGAAAATCGGTTGAGTTTTGACGAAGTTATGGAATTTTGGAGGTTCGACCTATACCCTTATGCCGATTTACCGATTTTCGGATTATAATTTTGACTTAAATTTCGACCTAAAATCACGTTTTCAACTATAAATGTACGATTATTCTATAGGCCAAACTATGATCAAAACGCCCTTGCTTTTGAAAATCCGTCGAGTTTTGACGAAGTTATGGCATTTTGAAGGTTCGACCTATGGCCATATGCCGATTTGCCGATTTTCGGACTATAATTTTGACTTATGTTCCGACCCAAAATCACGTTTTAAACTTTAAATGTACGATTAATCTAGAGGCCAAACTATGATCAAAACGCCCTTGCTTTTGAAAATCCGTCGAGTTTTGACGAAGTTATTGCATTTTGAAGGTTCGACCTATGGCCATATGCCGATTTGCCGATTTTCGGACTATAATTTTGACTTATGTTCCGACCCAAAATCACGTTTTCAACTTTAAATGTACGATTAATCTAGAGGCCAAACTATGATCAAAACGCCCTTGCTTTTGAAAATCCGTCGAGTTTTGACGAAGTTATGGCATTTTGAAGGTTCGACCTATGGCCATATGCCGATTTACCGATTTTCGGACTATAATTTTGACTTATGTTCCGACCCAAAATCACGTTTTCAACTTTAAATGTACGATTGATCTAGGGATCAAAATATGATTAAAACACCCTTGCTTTTGAAAATCCGTTAAGTTTTGACGAAGTTATGGCATATTGAAGGTTCGACCTATGCTCAAAATCGATTTTTTGACTATCATTTTGACAAAATTTTGAAAGAATGTTACTGGTAACTCCCCTAAGAGATCGATTAAAAGCAACTTTGGACCACGCCCACTCCCGCCCCCAAACGCCTATAAATGCTCGTACCTCCCGCAATTTAAGAGCTACAGTTACCAAAATTGGAAGGAAGATTATTGGGAATCTTCTCTTTAATTTTTTCAACACCACCCACACCGCTCACCCCGCCCTCAAAATCTCGAAAAGCTCATATCTTCCGTAATTTCAGAGCTACAGTTGACACAATTCGAAGAAGGTTTACTATCTTATATCTACCTCAATCGGAAAGGCAAATTTGGACAGCATTTCTTGGCTGTCGGTTACGTCGGACTGCGACGTTCTATCTTGTTTTTAATTTTTTTTTTATAGCTGTGAACCACGGAATATCTTATTTAAAAGCTATAAAATTGCTAACTTGTTTGTGCAAAATTTTTACTTTATTTTTGTTGGGTTACACGAAAATAAATAAATAATTTAATAAATAGTCAATTAATGTTTCCTTTCCAATTTCTTATTATATAATGAAGAATCAGATGACAATTGTTGCTTAGATATCACCGTCAGGGAGACAACGTGTATAGGTTAGGGATTGCGTGCGGCTGGTGGGGGGGTAGTAGTGGGTGTAGCGGTTGGTGTGGGTGTGGGTGTTGGTGTGGGTGTTGGTGTGGGGGTTGGAGTGGGTGTTGGTGTGGGTGTTGGTGTGGGGGTTGGTGTGGGGGTTGGTGTTGGGGTTGGTGTGGGGGTTGGTGTAGGGGTTGGTGTGGGGGTTGGTGTGGGGGTTGGTGTGGGGGTTGGTGTGGGGGTTGGTGTGGGGGTTGGTGTGGGGGTTGGTGTGGGGGTTGGTGTGGGGGTTGGTGTGGGGGTTGGTTTGGTTGTGGTCGTCTTTTTCGCTCTCACTTTGTTTCTTATCCAATTTTTGATGAAAAATTGCTTTGGAGGTGCTGCAGTGGTGGATGCCTGCGGATACTCTTCTTGTATCACCTTATGATTCCAGAGTTTCTTGATGAAGAATTGCTTTGGTGGTGCTGCGGTGGTTTCGGTGCCATCCTTTTGAATCACCTTCGGAAATTTCCTGGCACTAACGACTTGAGTAGAGTCATCAGAATGTGCAACCTTTAAAACGCTGGGGGGATTTTTTTCATCGTGAAACGCATTTGGATTGTAGGCGGGGAAGGGTGAATAAGGTGGATACATAGGCATTGGATAAAATAAAGTTGGTGGATGTGCATATGGACATGGTGAATATGAACTTTGACCATATGCCGTTGGAGCTGGTGCCGGATAATACGACACGGGATCAGCTAACATCTGTGGGTGCTTATGATGTGGTGCCTGATGATTCTTTTCTGGTGTTACAGGTTTCATTTCACTTTCAGCTGCCAGGGCTCTTAGCAGCTCCACTTGCTCCTCCGCCGTTAATGGGAATTCCTTTAACACTGCCTCCTCACCAGTTCTCGGCTCGATTGTCGTGCCAAGTGACGCTGCTGTACAAGTCCATGCTGAGCAGAGCAACACAAATATACCTGTAGATAAGGGAAAGATTAATGAATGAAACTAACTTCTGGATATTTGTTTTCCAACCACTGAATTCCGGCTTCATTGTACTTCATTGGCTTTGAGACAACTGATCTTCTGTTCGTTCTTTCTGGACTTATATGCCAAAATCTATGCCATTGTTAAATTTGGTAGAAAAAGAAATTTGATTCGCTAATTTACAGTTAACAGGTGCAAATTTAAGTTCTGTAGTCTATTGACCGCATTTTAGTTGCTAATTAAATTTACGAAATATATGGTTATAAGTGACTTAAAAAAAAAAACAGAAAAATTCATGAATCAAAAGTGTTTTAATCTGAAATAAGTTTATTTAATTATTTATATAAAATGGATTTAAATTTTCTTGTTGTTTAAAATAATTACAAAAAAATTTGAAAACGTTTTTTAATCAAAAGTCGAAAAAGTCTTAAAATGCCTCAGGTTGCAATTAGTGTGGCAGGCAGCACAAACCGGAAGCAGGTTAAGCAAAAAGAGCATTTGAAATAAACGTTTGTTTTTCTTTTTATAATTGTTTAATACTGAATGCAAGCTAATAAATAAAATAAATAAAATATTATAAATATTATTGTTACAACATTTGCAACTTGTTGGGCTGTTGCAAGTTGATGGAACGTGCATAGCCGCCGTAACCGTAACCGCTGCCACTTCCACCGGCGCCGCCAGCTGCATAGTGTGGGCTGTGTCCATGTCCATCCTCGTGGCTAACGGAATGCGAGTGACTGGATGTGTAAACGGGCTTGGCGACAATCTCATAAGTCGTCGACTTGCCGCCGCCACCCGCCAAACTCTTTAGGCCAAGCACACCGCTCAGTGTTAAGGCCATCAGCGCTGTCATTAGCGCCTTGCCGGCCATCAAAGCAATGGCACCCATGCCCAGGGCCATCATCATGCCCTTCATCATAACTCCCATTGCGACGAGTGCCTCCATGCCACCCTTTTTGCCAAACTTGTGCTTGCGCCCCTCCTCCACGCTCGTCTCGTCCAGCAGCCGTAAGCGGAGCACGCGTGTCTTCAACATATTCTCCAGTTTGGCCAGAATATAACCATTGAGACGCGTATTGGGATCGCTGGGATAGCTGCGAGCTACCTCTGTAAATTTCAGAACACAAAATATAAATCATTTTTAAATTATGTATTAATTAAAAAGTAATTTAAGCACTCTGCAATTTTAATTTTAATTAATGGGCTATGGTTTTTTTTTAGTTTTTTTTTTTAAGAAAAGAAAGGTATTCGAAAAACTGCTCTGCTGATGTTTTAAGTGGAAAGTATTTAATTTAGCTACTTTTAAATAATAACTGGCTACTTTATGTTAGTTTCGCTAACCAAAAATTATCGGGCTTCGTTTAATTTCTTAGTTATTTTAAAGTTTTTAAGTTTATCTTAAATTAAATACTTTAATATTGAAATATGAAAACGCTGAATTGCAAACTTACCAGCCATCAATTCGGAAGTTTTCAACTCTGTTGCATTTTCGTCCTTGACAACAGTCACGCCTGGCAACACTTTCAGCTCCTGTTGTTCGGCTAAGCGTTCCATTATCTTAACAAACTCGATCTTCAGGCACATCCAGCTAAACGATGAACTTTCGCACTCATTCAACGTGGTAGCTGGAGTCTTTTGTGGCGACTCCATTTGTTTGGAAGTTGCTTCCGCCGGTTGTAAGCTGGCTGCCTCAATACATTTGCAGAAGAAACATAGGCAGGCGAGATAAAATAGATACTCCAAAGTCTTGATCAACAGCATGATGTACGTCTAATGATTTGGGTAACTTGGGTGCGACTGCAGCAGCTCATTTTTATGGTTTTACCTTTTATACCCATTTCCCTTTCACTACGCACCACAGCACCACGGCACCACAGCACTACGAGCCAAAGTCATTGCCGCGTTTAGTTTTGCTGTCTTGAACTTTTTCTAATTACCCCACGATTTGTGGTCGAAATTCTTCCCAGAGTCGTTCAACTGAGTCCAAAGCCAAAACCCCACTTGGCCAATGGGCGGCACTTTCGCTTTCCTCTGCGGCTCCTCGCTGCGGCACAACGCTCAGCGTAGCGCAACGTGTGTCTAATTTTTGTCACCATTAGACCCCCCCGAGCTGGTCTGAGTTTTCCCAACTCAAAAAGAAAATTCACAAATACTTGCTTAATTATGGGGCAGATAAAAGTCGCGTGCTTCGGCGGACATCTGTCAATTAATTCATAACTAGAAGACGACGATGACTTGTTAGCCCATAATTGGAGCAACTAACTAACTGGTTAATGTTTATGCTGATGACATGTTGAAGTTGTTGAGTTATTGTCATTATATATAATATATATATAAAAATATAATATATATGTAAAGTAAATACAGAAAGTAACCAAATGATAAAATTCTTTTCCATTTGTATCTTTTTCTTTCAGCTCAAATTTTATCTTTTTGAGATTCTTAAACAAAATACACACTTTTAATTTTGCATTTCATGAATTCTTTTTATTCAATTGCTATAAATTATTGAAATAAATACTTAGTAAGTAAAGTCATTTAGCAGACATAAGTATTTCGATTGCTTAGATATCGTTTTCTTTTGTTTTCTTTTGTTTTCTTTTTATGTTTTGCTTTAATTAACCTGAGCATGTTTTGTTGATTGTGCAATTAATATGGCGCAAGCATGGGTATAAATGTGATCCTTGTGCATTGTCCTGAGCTAGCGAAGTCGTGTTTGGTGTTTATCGGTTGTCATCGTTATGTTTTCTTTTAAGTGATTTTGTTTTTTTTTTGTTTTTTGGTTTTTGGTATGTCGCAGCTAACTAACTAAGTACAACTAAATAATTATTGACTACAACGCTACAACGAATTTAGCCATTGGAAAGGGTTAAGTCTTTTAAGGTGGTGAAAGTGGTGAGAAGAGTGCAGAAAATATATGAAGATAGGAAATAGGATAGGAGAGGAGAGCAAAGGATGAGGGCTGACTTGAGTGATAGCTAACTGTGTTTCTTGTTGGCCAAACTTAGAAGGGTTGAGCCAGACCATAATGGCCATTATAGGCCAAATCGGCAGCGCTAGCCTGACCATTGCGGTTCCAATCGGAGTGCACAATCTCGGCGTTCAGTGGGCTGCCAGTGATGTAGGCAGTGGTGATGTGATCCTTCTTCTTGGCCAACAGATCCTTGAAGAAGGTGGCACCTGAGACACGAGATTTAATAGCTTAATACGTAATTCAATGCATTTCTAAATAAGTGACATACCAGCCAGAATGAGGGCAAGGAAGGAGATGGCCAGCGCCTTCAGTGAGATGAACTTGATGATGGTGAACATGACCTTGACGACAATAGCCTTCTTCAGTTTCAAAAGCAACAGCAGTGGGACCAGCATTTTCCTCATGCGCTTGCTGCGTGATTCTGTAAAAAATCAATGTAGTATTAAATCATGCGCAGCCCAAAAGTATGCAATGAAATTGAGCTGAAGCAACATTTTCAGTTGGCGCCACAAAGTATGCAACACGAGCGCAGCCAAACCCAAGGCAGACAAATAACAGTCGCTGGTGTACTAGGCGTATGCGCAATATGAAGCCTTGACAGACAGGCGGACAGGCGGAGTGGCAGTGAGGCAGACAAGCTGCGACACTCGACAAATTTTGTGCAACAAATCAGCCTGTCATTGTTGCATAGAGAGGCAAACCCGAGTGAAAGCCAACGCCGACATTGTGCTTAATAATTACTCACCCTCCATGGCACGTCCGCTGTAAACATTCTCGGCATTGTCAGACTGCTCTTCGCCAGAGAATGAGAGATTTAACTCATGCGTTTCCAGATAACGTTCGGCACGATCCTCAAATGATTCCAGAGACTTGGCGGCGCCAAAACTGCGACCGGTTTCGCTGCGATCGATGCGTAGTCCGCCAAATAGGGAAACAGAATCCTCGTTATCCAGTCTGTTGAGCATATTCACTAAATCCTTTTCGCTGTTATCCTGCGAGGGCAGGGCCAAAGAGCCGCACACAAAGCTCGCCACGAGCACAACACAAACAAATTTCGCGCACATTTTTAGAGAGGGATGTGTTTTGTTTATTTTTAGGGGTGGTTGTTTTTTGTATTATGATAATCCTTTGTGGTATCCACACCGTTCAGCGCACACACTGCTGTTGGTTTTGTGAGTGGAAATTGCTTTGTGATTAATTGAATGCAATGGCACGGAGTTTTATACCTTTTCGATTTTGTACGCGTCCAATTTGGATGGCTAGAAATCGCGGGCCAAAAAACTCAAAACGAACGCTGCACTGCACAGCAATATCAACAACAACAACAACAACCACAACAACAACAATAAAAATATATGCAAATTTTATGCGTTTGCTGCTCGTAGCTGACTTAACGGCCAATTGCCGATGGGCACCCAAGACAAAAATTTCTTGACCATATTTTCACGTATGTCCCACGTCCCAAACGAAAGGGAAGTCGCCGAACATTTTGAATATGATTTTTTTTTTTCTTCGATGAATATTTTATATAAGCAAATGCCCCAATTTCCTTTTGGCCGGCAAGTTGGGGGAGCCATCACACCGTTAGCCGATCCTAATTGGCATGCAACATAGTTGCCACGCCTTTTGGCCAGTCCAAAGGGAACGTGACTCCATTTGCTTATGTGCCAGATTCTTTAGGTCGGTTGGTTGTCTTGTTGTTGTCTCATTAGCAATGCCATTGAATTTCATTAAACCGATTATTAGTCGCCGGTGTACTTGGCCATATTTGGTATGCCTCGCCGCCGTTGACTTAATGTGCGTTTTGGCCCAGTTAATGGAAGACGCGTGGACGCATGCCGCTTTCAACGTCGCTTTCGATTTCATTCTCTTTTAGTCAAGTGTCTCGTTTTCTATTTCAATTGCTTCTAAATCTTTTGACAAATCTGCGCAGAAAGAAAGAAAGAAAGCTAAATTGTCGCACATGCCTGCATATATATATATATATATATATACACATATATATCTTTAACCGATCGCATAATGTGACGTTTGTGTAGAAAGTTGAACACTGAACATGCCCAGGCAATATGCATACGAGCATAGCACAAATTTACAATTATGAACCGACTCATATGCCAAACCTTATAGATATATATATATCTATATATATATTTAAATATATAAAAATGTATGCATATCAATTAGAGTTTGGCGCTTCTAGGACCGAACTAGAAGGCAAAAAGTTTTAATTGCCTGGCACACAAAATTGCCGGAAAGTGTCACATGCATGTTATTTTTTTACCTTGCCACACACAAAACAAGTTACTTTGCTTTAGGCCTTGGGAAAGTTGTGCCACAGTTTTTACTGTATACAACCAAAAGTTCTGCATTCAAATTATATATTTTCAGTAAGTAATCGATTTTTATTTTCATGACTAATTTTGCTGATGTGTGTGTCGTGTTGTGTAATGTAATATAATAAATTAATTTGTTAATTACGCGTCAGCTGCACGCTCTCAAATAAATTACTACAAACTAAGTTTTCAATTTAAGACGGCACATTTTTTGCTCTTGGCCAAATGGCCAAAGGCGGCTAACTGCTTATTAATGTTACTGCTGCTGCTCCTGCTGCTGCTGCTGTTGGCCAGAATAGGCCAACTCCTGGGCATCATCGACGGCAATGCTGCGTGCATAGGGATAAGCCGAGGAGGCACCCGAGCTCCAGCCAGCGCTAGCGGGAGCAGACCAGCCGTTGGAGCTGTAGCCACCGCCAAGGGAACCGATGCCGCCGAACTTGTTGCCAAAGCCGCCCAGCAGACGAGAGCCGCCGACGAACAGAGCCACGAGGAAGGCAATCTTGGAAACAATCACAGCCTTGAAGGTCAACAAAGCGAGGAATCCGAGCACCAACGGAATCACTGCGAACAACTTGGCGCCAATGGCCAAAGCAATGGGGCCAATCATCTTCTTGATCTTGCCGCGGCCTACAACAAATAATAAATTAAACAGTTAACTCAATGGCTGTTCAGCTTGAAGTTGATTTTTTATTTATATACCTTCATCCAAGGCGCGTGCCACTTGCTGGGTGGTCTCAGCGGGCAATTTGAATTCCAGATTGTGCGTGGTCAAAAAGTCGGTAACACTCGAGATGGCCAAATCAACCAGACGGCCATTGCGCTCTTCGCCTTGTGGCAGCTCGGCGTAGACATCCTGCTCGCTCAAGGACTTGCCACTGCGTTGCACAGGACTGGCAGGATCTCTGCAAGGACAACAAAACATATCTTTAGCATTTGTTCCAACTTGATTTTGCATATTTTAATTTCATTTACTGCTCAGTGATTTACTTTACAACACATCGAAAAATAGAAATTCAAATTTAACCTGATAGCAGAATATAATTGGATTTTTAAAAATAGCTTCCAATTTGGCGAAAATATATTTCCTTAAAATAAACGTGTTTTTTCCTTAATCTGTTCATTCTAAAAACAACTTTTTAATTTCTACTTTTCAGATAAGTGAATATTAATTTGTAAACTTTTTTCCTCTTCCACGAAAACTTTTCCTCTTGAAAAAACACATATTAAAAATATGCAAATTGGATTTGTGCTAAGATTTGAGCAAACTTTGAAAATGGGAACGCTTCTTTTAAGACAGAAAATCCGGCAGCTTCTAAAAAATGCACTTGTCAAAAAATAAACTAGCTACATTTTAGATCATGTTCTTCTTCTTCTGAGCTTACACACTTTCACAAGCAACACACACACACACACTATATTTGCACTAAGACACACCTCATGAAGGTGACGCCGTTGACAAGCTCAATGTTGTTGCTCCTTGCGGCGCGATTCAATGCGGTAATACCCTTAACGGCCAGACAGGTGGTCACATCATCGCTGTCGAGACAGGCGCCCAAATAGCGGGCTGCCCTTCCGAGCGTGTTATCACTTTCGATTCTATTATCTTGGACGCCGGGCGCGGCCCAAACGCAGCTGGCCAAAAAGAGGCTCACACAGGCAACAACGAACACTTTCATTTTCGATTTAGTTTTGGGTTTTTTGGTTTTTTAAGTGATCTTTTTAAATATTACGCGACGCGTTTTTAATCCTTAGCTGCTGCTGGCTGCTGCTGCTTTTGCTGAGCTCGAGATGAATTTGATGCATAACTCTGCAGACGTCTAGCCTTTTATATCGGGCGACATTTTCTGGCAGCTGCGCAGCCGGCGTCAACGTCGTCGTCGCCGCAGCGCATTACAAAACAATTTCAAAAGTAAATTAAATATAAAAAAAAGCAGCCAAGACGCAGTCGCAGTCGCCGCCGACTGCGGAAGCTAACCAAAAAAGCTAAAAAAAATAAAGACGCGAAAATAAAGGCACCGACCACATGCATAAATCTAGGCGACTACAACAACAATAACAACAATAACAACAACAACAACAGTAAATATAGCGGCCACAAACGGGCCAAACAACAACATCAAAAAAAGCAGCGAAGAAGAAGAAGAAATGAAAAATAAAGTCAACTTGTTTGTTAAGTGAATATGTTCATTTGCTGCTGCCTCTTCTTAACTGTCTTTTGAGCAGCGACGCCGACGCCTCCCAAAAAGTCGTCATCCGTCAACCTCAACGTCAAAGTCAACGCCAGCGTCGACGTCGACGTCGTCAGCGTCAGCTTCAGCGTGTAAGTTTACGGAGAGAAACTTGTACTTGGACTTGGCCAGTGGAGCGAGCGGAATCCGAGTGGATTCCGAGTGGAGCATAATGCAAACAATTGGCTTCATTGGCTGGGCACCCATGATGAGCTCAGGTTCAGATAATTATGGCATCGATACACGCCCTCCCCAATAGCAGCAACATTTCTGCTTCTGCTTCTGCTTCTTCTTCTTCATGCTTCGAGCCAAGTTTAAAGGCCGCTTTCATTTGGCTCTGAGAGACACACATGTTTGCTAATTTATTGATCCGGTTGCTGCATATTTTTCGAGCCTGCCATTTTTGGGATTGCTGCTTATGAAAATGGGTCATCTTCTGTTTGCCCGTTTTGGCCATGTCGAAATAACATTTAGCACCTCTTACGATCATAATCGTATGGATCACTACAACAGCGACTGTTGCAATGAATTTGGTTATAATCATTTGCCCGAGTGCTAATTATTTGCAATTGGAATTTGTTATCAACTGATTATCGTTAAGCAATTTTTGAAATATCAGTTTTAGATTCAGTTTGGTTTTCTTATAATAATAAATAAAAAATTAAATAAATATAAAAATACTGCTTTGCTATTTTGAAAAGTGAGAACTGAAAAAATGTTGCTATTTTATTAATTTTTTTTTTTTTTGCATATTTAATTGATATGGACTCAATCACGTTTTCAACTGTAGCTGATTCATTATCAAAGTTTTCCCAGACACGTTCACGGAGATCACACGATCGTCGTGAACATTTCTAATTTTTTTTTTTAATAGAGCCAACAAATTTAAGGCATTAATGTTTTAAGGTTGTATGAAAGAATGTCGACAATAAAAATCGGAACAAGACAATTTGTATTTTTTGTTATAAAGCCAGCGGCTTATTAAAGCCAATCCATTGAAAAGACAACAAAAAATAAAGAAAACAACAAAAAACAAAAGTCTCAATTCACTCACTTTCATTTATATTACAACGATATGCGACACTAAATGCTGCGTGCTCAATATTGTTTTTGTTGTTGTTGTTGTTGTTGTTGTTGCACTCTGTGTGGATTTGGCTCTGTGTGGAGCCTCCGGGCGTCGGCTTGTCACACGCTGCGTATGAGTGACGCGCCTTTATTTTCGGTTATTGTTTTAGCTGCCTAAAAGCACGAAAAAAAAAACGTCAACAACTTGAGGCACAGAAAAAAAGAAAGTACGCTAGACATACCCCATATACGCACCATATACACTGAGAAAAAAATGTGAGTAAGTCTTAAAGTTGAGCACTTAGTTCTTATTTACAGAATTTTGGAAATTTTTTATGTGCGTACTCAAGTGCTTATTTTAAGTTGATTAAGTTAATGCTCAAGTATAGAAAATTATCTTGAGATGATCTTCCTTCGACCAAGAAGAATCTCAGCTTAATTCAAGTTAAGCGTAATTTAAGCTCAGACATTGAGTACGAAACGCCTACTTGGATTCTTGATAGCAGCAGTGTAGAATTTATTCTGAAAACAAAGTTTTTTAATTCTTGTTTTAAGTTCACAAAGTTATAAAACCAATTTTCTGTGAACTACTAAAACAAGTGCTAAGCTTAAGTTTTCGACAACAATTACAGACAACTTTCGAATACGTGATTCCACACTTAATTTTAGCACATCTTGTTTTTCTCAGTGTACCACAAGCATACGCATCGCATACCTTCACTCGGGTTTGGCAGCAGTGATTCACTTGTTGCTCCTCCATTTGCATAATTGGCCGTTGCAGCTCGGGGCACGCTAAATATTTCATCAGTTCCACGCATTCATTGATGATAACTCACCTGTTATTTTACTAAACCCCCTCCCCCCCCACCATTCCTCACCTTAAGCCTCTTTTTTTTTTGCGTTTTAGCCAAGTTGCGGTCCAGTTTCGCATTCATTCATTGACGTCGTTTAGCGTGGAGTGAAAGTTATGTAATTTTTCGACTGAATATTTTGCAATTTGCAATGGGCACAAAAAACCTGATTTCGCCGGTTCCTGCAACAACAACAACAACAACAAAGATTGGCATGTGTATGAATCGGTTATCAATTGTCCAGTTAAATGTCAAATCAAATGAAATTTCTAAATGCCAATCATATAAATAATTTCTCTTTTTTGCCCCACACAGCTGTCAATTGTTGCTAACCCTTTTACTCTTAGCCCCTTTTTTAAACACTTCTCTCTCGTTCTGGCGTAATGCGTTTCTGACAGCTTCACAAAGGCCTGAACGCGGGCGGCCCTTGCCAAAATCAGTCAGCCAAAAATATCAATATATATATATCTATATACATATATATTTATAATCCATAAGCTTTGTGTATGTTTTGTGCATACAATTTGTTGACTGGCGTCACTCAATTAGCCGCAACAAGTGGCCATAAATCAATTGTGCCGCATACTTTCCTCTCTCTCTCTCTGAGTGTGTGTGAGTGTGTATGAGTGTGGGAGAGTGTGTGTAAGTGTGTGTGAGAGTGTGTGTAAGTGTGTGTGAGTGTGCGTGTTGTGGGTGTGGTCAAGTGTCGTGTTACTCGAATTAACGATACCCTGTGTGCAGTGCATAAGAGTTATTCTCAATTTCATATCGAGCTTTGGTTTTTGATTTGCTAAACTTATTTTTTTGTCATAAAAAAAAATAATATTATTAAAAAATCCATTTCGAAATTTGTATGGCGATAAATTGAAAATTATATTCATAAAAAAAATTAGAGCATATTTGCGTTTTCAAAAATTAAACGCAAAAAAATAAACTTTTTATATAATTTTAAATATAAATAAATATAGTTGAAAATTACTGCCGTTAGAAGTCTGAGGCAATAAACATTAGCAATTTAAATATATTATTATTCATAAACATGGTAACATTTGAGTCGATCAAACGTTTTGTTGTTGTTTGTCGCGTTTACTTTTTAAATTAGCCAGACATATTTTTTGCAGCTCGAGTTGGCCAAAAACGTTGCTATGGTGTCTGAGCCCAATCAGCGTGCGTTCTATTGACCCATTTGCGTGTTTGTATGCATATTAAATAAATATCTTTAAATTTGGCATGCCAAAAATTTAGAGAAAAAGTTGGGTAAGTGACTTAGGAATGCGACAAAAGATACTTTAGTTTGAATGAAAAAAACATATATAAAATTAAATAACATAAATATTCATTCATTCATTCATTTTAAAAGTTAATATTTAATATATTTCTATATTTATTAATTTTACTTTAATTGCGTTTTCAATAAGAAAACATCTCTTATTTATTCAAGCCAACTGTTTACTTTAGCAAAAGTAATCAGCCAAAAGCAAATTTCTTTCAAATTAGTTACAAAATTGTGCCCCTTTGAAAAGAAATAAAGCTAAAAGTATCGAGTGACAGCAAAAAGAAGCTATTTGGGAATGTTTTTGGGTTAAACGCGAAAATACCGAAAGGTGAAATTGATTTTCTTTTCATTTGCGCAAATATGAATTGTAAATATTGTGCGTGGAGCTCGTCAGACACCGTCTCCGACTCCGACTCCGACTGAGAAAGTGCAGCATGGAGTAGACCTTTTTTTTTTTTGGTTAGGGTTTGGGTCTCTGAAATATTCATGGGCAATACCTTTTGAGCACTTTGGCCAAACTCCAAAACAAATTCAATACATTATTTTTCCCGCAAAAGCGTTAACATTGTAGCCAAATGTTGGCTAAGCAATTGTCATATGAGCCCCAAAAACTTCAGCTATGAGCACATTTCCTTACCAAAAATCTATAACTGTGCCTGTGGGAGTGGCAACACCACTTTCACAGGCCAAGGGCCCCGCATCAGTTAGTTGACAATGGCAACGCGTTGTTGTTTTTTAACCCATTTGCCCAAGCTTCAAAGAAAGTGAAATTGATGACACAAATGTGCAAACAACAAACAGCTCAAGTTGAAATTGAAGGTTTAGTTTTAGTTTTAGTTGTTGTTGTTGTTGTTGTAGTTGCTGTATCTATGCTAAATGGTCTGGTTAAGTAATTTCGTGAGAGTCGCAAACATTACGCACTCAGCGAAGCGTCCACTGAGAATGTTGTCAGCCCAACAAACTGGCTGAGATGCGACTCCAGCGATAATAAAAAAAAAACACACACACACAAAATGATGACAAAACACCCGCCTGCAACTTCACTTTCAACATGGGGTAAGGGTATTCCATTGTGGCAGAGAATGGAATATTTTGACCAAACTGACAACAATCACAACTTGTTGTTCAATTTTGTGTTTATATTATTTATTTAATTATTAATTAATTTATTTATTGTCAACTAAGGTCTGTCCACACCAAAAATACAACAATTAAAAATTTGAATTAAATTTAGTTTTAAATAAAATTAAAATTATAAATAAATTAAAAAATACCAAAATATAAAAACAAAGTGGTCCAACATTTGTTGCATGAATTGGGGGAAACCCAGAAAAACCCAATGAGACCAATGATAAATAATGATTTTGTTTAATTTATATGTTAGTTTGAATATTCAAATATAAAGTTGCAAATCAGCTAACTAAATACAGATCATACAATTAATATGCTTGCAGAAGTTTTTTAATTTATTAATTTTATATTGTCATTGTAAATTATTTGTCTGATTAAAATCTGTCACAATTTCTTAAGTATGTTTTTATATTGTCAATAATTATTCTAATTAATATCAGAGATATTATGCATTACATAAGTTCATTATTCTGTTTAATATCGAAGAATATTAAAATATGTATTTAAAAAACAACTAACTTAATGCAAATAAATATGCTTGGAGAAGTTTTTTAATTTATTAAATTCATCTAGATATCTTAAATAATTTTTCTGATTAATATCTTAAGTATGTTTTTATATTATCAACAATAATTCTAATATTGGAGAAATTATGCATTACATAAGTATAAATATATTGCTGAAGAGTATATAGCTAATCAAGATTTCCTAAGATCTGTAAGGGTATCAGATCTTCGTCATGTGGTTCTTCGTCTCTAATTTCTTAACTAGAAATGAGGCACACAGAGGCGACGCCTTGTTGATCGATTTGTTAGATATGCGGCAAGCATTCGACTTTGTTTTTGTTGCTGTTTTTTTTTTTTTTGTTGTTGTTTTTTTGTTTGTGCTGTTTCTGCGTTAGCCAGCCTGCAATTGTGTTTGTATTTGTGTGTTTGTTGTATTACCATAAAATGTGCGCCCTCCAACTTTCACTTGCGTGGCGCAAGCAGAGACCGCCCCAAAAAAAAAACACAACTCTGCCACAGTCCATAACTCTGGGGGGCATTCTCAGAGGCGATTGTTGGGTAATTCGCAGTTCTGACTTTGAGTGCTTACATAAAGTAATTAATTTCCAAAAAAAAAATAGAAATGCACAAAGAAAAATTCAACTAAAGTTGATGAATATATTCTAGATGAAATATAAAAGGTTTTTTATTATTTTAATGATTTGTTTTTTAAATATTGAAATTGCTGGTTTGATTTGTTGCAACTTACAGTTTACGCTGGATACTGTTGTGACAACCCTCGCTGAATACCCACCCAAGTTGTTGGATGCATCTGCTGCATGCTGATTGATTTGTGTCGACCTGTTTATTGACTTTGCTTTTGGCTTTTACATAAGACGCATTGTTGTCGTCGTTTTACGTGTATTGCAACACGACGCAATTGCGGAAGTTCGTCTTGGCCATCGCGTCGCGTCGCGTCGTGTCCATCGCAATAAACCGTTTTTATGCATAACGGCTCTTTGCACGCATTGACGCAAACTTGGTCGAGAGTTGTGCGACTTTGCTTTGGGTCCACGTAACATCATTTGCCTAGGCATGTGTTAATTAATTGTAATTGGAGGCAAGCAGTAAACTAAAGTTATGTGGTCTTATTTGGGCCTATTGGCTAACAGCTAACACTGCATATTAAGCATTAACAGACAAACTCGATCGCTTATAGAAATGGCTTATAAAAATCCATCTTTCCCTCCTTGGCCACGTTCAGTGGTATATAATGCTGTTTGATTGGCATCCAACTGCTGCCACTCGATGATAGATCTGCGTGATAGCTCTTCAGTGCTGGCGCATATGATGTGGCATGCACGATCTCCAGTCGATCGTGCGTCATCATGGACTTCAAGGCCAGAAGACCAGCGGCGGCAAGCGCAATTTTGCCCATCACAAATGATGAGGCCGAGAGTGCCGTTAGCCATTTCAAGATCAAGGGCAGCAACACCAACTTGGCCAACACCGCAGCGCCCAGCAATGGATATAGCATCTTGAGCATCTTCTTGTGTTTGCGGTGCTTGCCACGAGCTGAAAAGCAGTTGTGTGAATGGAAGCATTAATTGTACACTGAGCAAAACAAAATACAAGTAACAAAATTGGCTATTAAATGGACTTAAGTATGTATATAATAATATAAAAAATAAATAAATTAAATTTATTATTTAATATTAAATAACTTAATATATTATTTATTGTTTTTATCATTAAATGGAAACTCTTTATTGTAAAGTGTTAAGTATAATTCACAATTAGAAAAAAATAATTTTTTGTGCACAATTAAAATTTTAATTTAAAAAGCAACGCATTAAACATTTTTTTTAAACTTATTTAGCAAAAATATAAATTAACTTTGGTGCTTTTTTAAACTTTAATTTAATTAATGACTAAAATCAAATAACTTCCAAAGACATATATTTGAATTAAATTAGTTTGTTAATCTAAAATTATATAAATTATTAGGAATAATATTTTAGCAATAACTCAATAATTATTGTGTTTCATATTAAACTTTTCTTAGAGTGGAAAACAATTTTAAATTATATTTAGAAAATACCTTCGGTTGTCCAGTTTTGCAGCACCTCCGTCACTTGACCAGCGGTCAGCTCATCGCTGAAGAGCAGTCGCAGCTTCTGCTCTGCCAGCTGCAGCCAGCGCTGCTCAGCTGTTTCTGCTGCTGCGGCTTCTGCAACCGCCTCCTGTGCGGCATCCTGTTCAACGGCGGCCACAATTGCGCCACCCAACTGCAACGCTGGCGACAAACTGTGAGTCTGTGCCACGGCAATCAGGCAGGACACACAAAAAATAAAGTTGGCCAAGAGCATAACCGTTATTTAGTTCTACACTGCAGCGCACTTCTTAACGAACTAACTAGTGGGTAACTAACTTACTGACTAACTAACTGATTTATGCACCCGCATAGTTGGCTCGTTGCGTTTGACTGGTTTTCGGGCTACCTGCAGTTCTGGCCAAGTGGCTAATAGACCCTGATTGCTTCTGCTGCTGCTGTTTTATTCTATTTTGCTTAAACTTATTTTCGTTTGCTTTCTTTCTGTTCTAGTTTTCGATTGAGTTTTACTTAAGCGTGAACGCATACATTAAGTTTTCACCACTTTAATAAACGGATTGGCGTTATTACCATGGCTCAGACATCAACAAGTAAAAACTCTTCATTATTGTTGGCAAGCATTTTACTTTGGCTCTGGTTTCGGTTCACTTACCATTTCAGCTGCTTAAACATTTTATTTCCAGAGAAATGTTGGCTAATGAGCTGGCTCTAACCCTCTGCCCATCTTTAAATTTACAAATTACCGTGTCTCGTGGGTCACAGAGCTTTTAAATTTATTAGCTTATTTAAAAACATGTCATAATTTGCACTAAAGCGTAATAGTCAAGTTAGTTTTCGCAAATACCATTAAAGCCCGTAATAAATACTGTTAGCCCTTTCACAACACAAAACTGCTAGCAATAAAATAGCCAAATTCGCACACTACATTATTAAATAAGTATTTCAAAATACTCAATGAATGCCTTTTTCATCTAATTTCAAAACATATCCAATTAGCAACGTATTCGTTCTGATCGGAATATTATTTATTAAAATGCTTTCATTATTTAATTTTAATTGGATTTGTTATTCGGGTTAAATCGGCGTCGGACTGAATTACATTAAATATCGCTTAGGCGCAAACAATTTGAAATGAAATTTTAAATGGAGTGTGTAATAGTGTTGTGCGTGTGTGTGTGTGTGTGTGTGTGTAAGTGTTACCTGTTATTCCATTACAGGGGGTGCCCCACGCACATTAAAATGCAAACGTGTCAGTTCCGCAAACTAATCGCATTCAACGGCAAACATCGCTTTGCTGTCGTCACATTCATGTCATGACCACATTTTGGCAACTCACTGCATTTTAACGTCAGTAGAGTGTTAACGTGATTATCTGGCATCCGGTTGTTGTTGCTGTTGCTGTTGTTGCAATCAACCGAACTATCGACAAAAGAGCAAGATGAAAATCTGTTTATTCAAATTAAATAACTATCGTACTTTACTTTTATACAAAACACGAAGCATTTTAATGAACTTAAATTGAACATAAATGAACTTAGGGAAAATGTTGCTACTTTATAATATAATATAAATGTTGCTACTACATATAAAAATAAATAATTAATAAATAAATAGTTGTACTTAAAACTACAAATAAATAACTTAATTTTAATCAAATATTTGTGTTCAATTTGAACCAAATCAAGAGTTTACAAACTTCTTTAAGTTGCTAAGCTGTTTTGGCCATATTACTTAATTTCACTTTGCCAAATCTATTCAATCTTAGCCATCGCACCGCACCGCATTAACTGCTTAGCTGGACCCAGTTTAAAGCTTAAGGGCCTAATTTAAAACTGTAACTTAATCGTAAAAATCAATCGCTGCGAGCAAACATAAGAATTGAGCTCAGATTTTCTTTAAGACAATCGCTTTGCTGGAGTGGCCGCCACCTGTTGATGACTTGAGGCTCATTACTGCCGTAAATAGGGCAAAGAAGAAGCCAGCCAGACCGGTGGTGCCCACCAGCAGGGTCAGGCCACCAATTAGAACGGGTATCAGCGTCAGAAATTTCAGTTTATATGCAATTAGCAGCGGGAAAAACAGTTTCTGAATTTTCTTTTTCAACTTTTTCAGCTTGCGGCTCTGTGAAACGGCTGGCATACGATTGTGACGACCTTGAATTTCCTTTGATGTCGCTGCTAAAGTGCTATCCTCCAATTGACTTGACTGGGTATCTGCAAGAAGAAGAAGACAAAATAGACGACGCAGTTCTGAAGTTAATTAAGTGTCCAGTCCTTTGAGCGTCGAGTCGGAAAAACTGCCGACCATTTGGTACCTAAGAACTTAATCAACATTCTTAGCCATCAGACAGAAAAAAATGTGTTCTAGTTTTGCGAAAAACACAAAATTCACAAAATTCGGAATTTATGGAATTTGTGCATAGGAAAAATGAAAATTGTGCCGAAAATTTTATTTTCCTAGAATGCAAAATCGCAAATTAAAAGCCGCAAATCAAAGATATTCTTAGAAAAATAATGATTGTGAATTGGTAGAAGAAAATAAGGTTTTTGCATATTTTAAGTTCTGAAATCAAATTACTGAATTTAGGAAAATATTTCTGTTTTAGGGTTTTTTGTTAGACTTTTTTAACTTTGATAATTGTTGTTAATTTTCGAATAACAGCACTCAATCTAAAAATTTATACTTGTCCAAAGATTCTAGCAACTGTGTTCACGCTTAACGCTTACGCGAGTTTTCCTATATATATTTTTCTGAGTGTAGTTTCTAACCTGCCTGTAGCTGCTTTTCCATCTCCTGCTCCTCTGCTCCCTCAGCTTCTATGGTGATGAGTTCACGCAGTGTGTCACAAAAGCTGCGCACCCTCGACACGACTTGTTCCAATCTCTCCAAGTAGTTGCTAATTGTAAGTGATGGAGTCGGCGACATTTCCAGGTCATCAACTGGCTTATCAGAGGCATTAGTTAAGGCCACGAAACTGGCAGCTTTGCGCGCTTCCGGCTCGACGCGAACATCCTGCCGAACATCAGATGGCGACAATTGCAGACTCGGCATCGACTGGCTTATGGCCAAAACGTAGCTGGCAGGGCCAACTTTTCGATTTTGCCGCACCTGTTTGTAATTTCCGATTTCGGTGGCAGCCTCCTCGTTTGCCTCAAAGCGTTGATTGTAGGCGTAATAATTGACAGGAAGTCGCTGTTGTTGCTGGTGCTGCTGTTGTTGTGGTTGCTGTTGTTGTTCGGGCTGCTGTTGCTGTTGGCGCTGTTGCTGCACTGATGTTGCCGCTGTTGCCTGCAGAATAAGCCAATTATTGTGGCCCGTCAATGGCTGCCAAGCATTGAGATTCACTTGTAGCTGCTGCTGCGGCTGCTGCTGTTGTTGTTGTGCCTCATTGTTTAGGCCGGAAGTGCCGCCATTAAAGCGACTCTCGGCCTTTGCCTGCGCCATCCACAACACATATATGCTCAACACAAACATTTGCCACATTTTTTTTTCGTAGGAAATCCTTTTTGATTTTTGGTGGCAATCTTAACTTTACACACACGCTCGTGGCACGCCGCTTAGAATTGAACTGAGGCAGCAGCGAAGTCTGTCGATTTTGTTTGTATCCAACGGAAATTCTACGAAAGAGCTATCAACGAATGTTGTTTTTTACGACTGTTTTAGTTGAGCGATTTTTACGGCCTTTCGCCGAAAGTGGCAGCGCCCAGTGTGGTCAAATGCCGAACTCTAGATAAGTAGTTGTTGACTTTTACTGCACCATCTCAAGCATAACTTGCCACACTCATTGCCTGAATTATGTGGCCAACAGTTATGTGTTAACAACGTCACATATATATATATATATATATATATATACTCGCAATTTCAGAAGTGCGACCCGAATGCGGTTGCAACTTGCTAATTGAAATGTTCATACCACACACACACATCCACTGAACAAAATAAAAATGTGTTGCATTTATAAAATCTTTAAAGAGCAAAATTAAATTTTCTTAAAATTTAAAATTTCTTTAAATTTCAATGTAACGAAAGGAACCGATTTTGGATAAATTTTTTTAAAATTTATTTAATTTATTATTTAATAATTATTAATTTCTTTTTCACTATTTCGTGTTTCCCAATTATGATGGCTATTGAAGTGTTGCCATTTTAATTACCATATTTGTATTTATTTATAGGGTTGTTGGTTCACTTTCAGTGTGGGTGGCACTTGTTGTTTTCACTTTTCTGCCTGGTTGCGTGTTGCACGCCACTTGAAAGCAAACTGCCTCATGCACTTGACATTATGATTCTATATAAACGGTACGGGTACACGTGCAACTTCAACGTCAGCTGCTGCTGCTGCTGCTGCAGTCGACGCTGGGAAAGTGTGCCCAAATATAAATCATGCTGCTTAAATTGTAGCACAAGCGTGTTAATTGCCACTTGGAACTTGCAACACAATTGCCGAGATTGTCAAGCACAACTGCAGTTAAAGTTAAGTGCAACAATTAAGGTGCAACTTGCTGGGGCATGACAGCTGCATATAACAACTTGCTGCATTTGAGTCGTTGTGTTGCGTGCTTTGAGGCGCCACGTTGCATGCTACTAAATGCCTTGCATACTTTTAAGCGCAGTGACAACTGCTGCTGGCATATTTTGCTGCTACTTGTTGCCTATTTTTAAGCTGGCCTAAACGTTGCTGGTCGAATATTCGACAATTTTATCTGGCATTTTTCTTTGCCAGAGCAAAGCGAATATTCGCTTAAACGAATTTCTCTGGCACAAATTTGATAGCCAGAGGAAGATGGGAATTTAATTATAATTTTAAAATAACATATCGAATTTAGATTTGCCAGACTAGAAATAATATAAATTTGTTTAATTATTATTTTGTTGTCATTGAATTAACGGCACTTTTCTTCTGTTTGTCTATCGATTGTTGCAAAGGTAGCAAAATTGAGGTAAGCATAAGAGTAACATCTAAGCTCGTGAGTGCTTCCTCTGTGGCAGCTTTGTTTTGCTTAAATTGATTACGTGCCACATCAGGCAAAAGCTTTGAATAATATTTCTATTTCATGATATAATTATATAATAATAAATCGAGCAGCAAACATTTATTATCATTTGCATGTTAATAGCACAGCTCAAATATTACGACCTTAACACTTTAAAATTCATATTTAATGTCAAATTACTTATGTCTTTATTGCTAATTTTCGAATATAACTTAAATATTCAATTCATAGCTAAATAAAATACAAATTGTCACTTAAAGTGTTAATTTATTGGCTAATACCGAATGTAGGTGAATGTTTTTAATTAATTGTTAACTATTATTTTTGCTGACAAGCTATCTTTTTATGGCTACAAATTTTATCTCAAATTTGTATCTCTATTTCATCACTTTGTTATTTGCATTTAATTGGGATTTAGTTGAGTTGCTACTATTTCCTGGTATTTGTTTTAACTCTTATTGCATTTAATGAACATCTGATGTTGTATCTACAAGATACACAATTACCTTTTAGCCATCTCACAGTAAACCATGCCAAGGCTTTGGTTATGACAGATTCATCTTTCAGTTTTGCAATTATCTGAATCCATTCAAGACTTTGATGTGTTTATTTAGATTTTTATTGTCATTCGCTTTGTGTTTTGTGTGTTAACTTGTTGTAAACTAAACAAAACTAGCCAACTGCCAATTTCAGCAATTTTGTTTGTTGGACATTTGGATAGTTGTTGACTATAACATAATATTGTTTTTTTTTTTTGTTTAGGTGAACCAAAGATAGAAAAAAAAAACAACTCAAATTTAAAATGGTCAAAATAAAAACAAAACAAAGTGGATTTATAAAAGATTCTGTTGTTGATGACTTGCGGATTGATTTTGGGGGAATTGAGATCACTGTCCAATCAATGTGTTTGATTCCAGCCGAATTTGAAATGTATTAGCTTAATAAAATGCTAATCAATTTGGCTATAACTAGTTTAGTAAGCAAACCATAGAAAACACTTCCGAAGCCGGTACCAATTCACATAATAAATATACTTTCTGAGAGGCAGCAACATTCATAACCAGATTCGGTTCTGGTTGCAGATTTATTCCAAAGGCCAACTCTTAATTCGTGGATACATTTGCTTAGCAGCCTCTGCTCAAGTCATATGCCACATTTTGTACCCTTACAACAAATTTAAAGAGACGTCTCCGAATTTACTATCTATATATTTAAAATGTACTCCAATGATGAGTCGATTTCCATCTATCTACCAAACTATGTGCACTCTGTTGGTATTCAAAAAAAATTATTTTGTACAACTTTAAATATTTAATGTATAACATATATAATTTAATTAATTTATTTTATATTATTTATTTATTTATATTTTTATTTTATTTAATATTATTCAAAACCCTTCCACGAATAAGCTTTATTTTCAGATTTCTAAATTAACTAATTTTCGTTGTGAAAACTGGTCTTTGGTCTGGAAGAGTATGCAAAATACGGTGTGTCAAAAATAGCTCATCTTTTTTTTAAAAATTAGTTTTTTTTTACAAATAATTTGTTGTTCTTGAACTTGAACTGTTGTTGCTTTTGTTGGCCGTGCTTAATCGCAGACAGCCGGGAGCGTTGGCGCTGCTCATAAATTGAAAGCGTTTTGGCCAATTCGAATTAGTTTTTCGTTTGCTGCGACAGCGTTCGGTGCGAAATGAAAGTGAGTTGATCTGGCCACGGGGATTAAGGGTCCTTCCCGTCGAGCTGTATTTATTTTAAATCTATTTCCTTTGCACAGCTGTTTGTGTGTCTACTCGTGGTGGCCGCCACGTTGACTTCGGCCCATGGTGGACTTTTGAGTCTCCTTGGAAAGGGTGGCGGTGGAGGCGGCGGTGGCTACTCCGGCGGCGGTGGATACTCCGGCGGTGGATACTCCGGCGGTGGTTACTCCGGCGGCGGCTATTCCGGCGGTGGCTATTCCGGCGGTGGCTACTCCGGCGGCGGCGGCTATGGCGGCGGCGGCTATGGCGGCGGCGGCTATGGCGGCGGCGGCGGCGTTCAGGTCATCAAGATTATCGATGGTGGACACAGCGGCGGCGGCGGTTATGGCGGCGGCGGTTATGGCGGCGGCGGCTATGGCGGCGGCGGCTACGGCGGTGGTGGATACTCCGGCGGTGGTTACTCCGGTGGTGGCTACTCCGGCGGTGGTGGCTATTCCGGCGGCGGAGGCTATGGAGGCGGTGGTTATGGCGGCGGTCATGGCAGTTCCGTCCAGGTCTACAAGGTCATCACAACCAGCAGTGGCGGCGGCGGCTACGGCGGCGGCGGCTATGGCGGCGGCGGCTATGGAGGTGGCGGCTATGGCGGTGGTGGCCACTCCAGCGGTTGGAGCTCCGGTGGTGGCTACTCCGGCGGCGGCGGCTACGGTGGCGGTTCCTCCGGCTGGTGGAAGAAGAAGTAAGCGTGCCCCCAAAACTGTATAGATAAGTTGTAAGAAGACCGTAAAATAAAACGAAAACAAAAACATAAATTTAAATTGCTTGCGTGTTTTTGATTCTGCAGGAAAAATGAACAACGAGAAGAGAATTAATTAATTTGTGGGAATGGCTAAAAGAGTCTCATGTAATATGTTAATTATTCATAAAATATTCCGCTTGTAAAAATTCCCCAAGATAGGAACAGCAAAAACAAAGGAATAATTAATTATGTAAAAACTGGCTAGAAATGGCTAAACGAGTATTACAAAATGAAGTTCTCGATTAGAAATCAGCAAAGATACATTATAATTAATTACAACATTTGGCTAAAAGAGCATCATTAATTTGTGTAAATTGAATAAATATTTATAAACAAACCGAATTGTCTGTCAGTAAAAGGTTAAAAGCAACAGCTTCCGCATTATTGATCAACTTCCATTATATATATTATATACAATTATATATATATATAATTAATATAAGTAAAATGTGAATAGCTTTGGCGGAAACTTATTTGGTTATTATTAGATAATTTGGTCACGAATACAATGTATCTTCCACTCATGCATAGACTACTCCATTCTTGCTTTTTGAATAACTTGTATTATTTTAATTCCACTTTAAAATATTCGTTCCTCTTTCTACACGAATTTATGTCATTTGGCAGATGCATTAAGTAAGAAACCTGTATTGGCTAAAACCAGAATACATAATAGGTTTGGTATTCTACTCTGTTTTTTATACCATTAACCCATAAAAATTGGGTAAAAAGGGTATAATGATTTTGTGCAAATGTATGTAACAGGCAGAATAAAGTATCTCCGACCCCATAAAGTATTTATATTCTTGATCAAGTTCAACAGCCGAGTCGTCTGTCCGTCCGTCTGTCCGTCCGTCAGTCCGTCCGTCCGTCCGTCCGTCTGTCCGTCTGTATGAACACGCGGATCTCAGAGACTATAAGAGCTAGCGACTTAAAATTTTGAATATAAGTTCTCGTGTACCAGGTGCAAATCAAATTTGCTTTATTTTATCGATAACTGCCTCAGTTTTTGAATTATCGATACATTTCGATTTCCGAAATCAATAAATTCCACAATTTAAGAGGCAGAGGCTTCAAATTTATATTCAATATGCATATACAGATTATTGATCAATTTCATTAAGATCGGACAAGGAACACCAAAGTTATAGTCGAAAATATATTTTCATATTGATCTTCTTGCTGTCAGCAGCCGCAAGCATTTTCTGTTTGCATATAAATAGGCGAGCGCATGTGTGAGAAAGAGATGGCATGATAATCGACGCTAGCGTCAATTTATTTGTGTGTGTTTTCTGCAGAGCCCCGGTAACTACTGTTTCGTGTACGTATGTCTGTATGTATGTTTGTAGCCATTAAATTCGGGCATTTGAGTGCAAATCATCTTAAAGGGAAATTTGCCAATAAAACTAGAATATATTTAATAACTGGGTTAAGGGTATATCGTAGTCGAGCCAACTCGACTACAGCATCTTAATTGTTTTTTTTTTTGGTTAGATAACCGAAACTTGATTAATATTGATGAACTTATTGTAAAAATATTATAAGGGCAACGGTTACAGAAACCCAAATTATCATTAAATTAAAAAAGAGTTAAAAGCTTTGACTTTGACTAAGTTATATTCAACTTAAAGATTTTCAATCACGTAACCACTTTTGTTCTTTCGAGGCTAAACGAAACCTGATTTCAGTTTATTGGGGATTTTTGCATATCTTAAAACGTGGCTTCAAAATCCGTTCTAACCACAACTTAAAAGTTTGTTGTTGTATTTTTTGCTGATTCACTGCATATTCATCAAATCATCAGGTGTTGAATCTATTTCAATTGTTAGAAATTTGACTACCAATATTTTAAATTTAAGCTCTGCTCATGTGCAGAAGTCATAAATTATGTATAGCATTTCTTCGTTTAAGGAACATTCCTGAAATCAGCGGCGACATATGTTCCTGGGCTGAGATGGGGTGCGATGAGGCGTGACAACCAACAACGACAGGATGCTCATGTGGGTGGGCTAACTAACATATGCCACTGCGGTGTCCGTGGCATATGGCCACATTATGGCAGCAAGTGTTTTTGCGTTGTGGCAAACAGACAGTTGCAAAGCCGGCACGTGAAGTGCCTCGACTCACAGCCTTAAGTTGGTCTTGAATAAATTGAGTCATGCACAGTTTCAGTACGTTTGTTGCTTTATTTATAAATAAATATATATAAGAAATTATATATATACATATATATGTATGTATGTATATCTTATGTGTGTGTTTTTTGTGTGTAACTTTTTTTGTAACATTTTTTGTTTATTGAAAACATTGCTGCTTAAATGCGAGATACGTCTTAGGCATTAAGGAAATAAATAAAGTATATAAATTATTACACACTAGACTACAGTTAGAGTGAATTAAACTTAAAGCTAATCAAAAATGTGAGTGTGCGTGAAAAGTGGGGCTGAGAAAATGAGTGCAACGTGTTCCTGGCCAGTAGATGAGGTGCTTCAGAATCAGAATCGGAATCACAAGTAGAAGTGGAAGCTAAAGAATAATGAATAATTGAAAAATAACAGGAACTTTGAGTGAGTGCATTAAGCAGTTAGATAGATGTAGACAGACAGACAGTTGGACAGACAGATGGATAGATAGATAGATAGATAGATAGAGAGAGAGTGATAGTTAGATAGAGAGAGAGAGAGAGAGAGACAAGAGTTCAGACAGAGTTGAGTTCGCTGATGATTGATTGAAATTTGAGCGGAACTGAGTGCGTCACATACGCTCGTGTTACATAATCGATTTGTATTATGTTTATGCAAATGATGATGATTAAAAAAAAAATATAGATGGCGCTAAGTGCACGTTACAGATACATTTCCAGCGATGTATCCGTAGGTGCAACTGTTAACCGTTGCAAACGCATCAAGTGTAAGAGTGCAAAAAGAAAAAAAAAAAAAAACACATAAAAAACATTAAAAAATAGTCGTAGGAAATGCGGAAAATCTAATTACAATTGCCGGCCTGGGCACTTGCTCTTCTTATTCTCAGCGTTTGTGTGATTTATCTACAAGATAAATGCAACCATGACGAGCTATGAACTTTACCACTTTTGTGTGTGTGTGTGTAAGTGAGTGTGTGTTTTTGTGTGTGTGTCTATGACTTTGTCAGCGTTGATTGCAGCGGCGCTGAGTGTGTCTGTTGTTGTTGTTGCTGTTGTTGCACCACCTGCTTTTGGACAGCCTGCTGCCTGCTGTGCGCACGGAATGCCAACTCCTGTGCCTCTGTTAGGGAGCGTCTGTCCCAGCCGCCGCCGCCACCGCCACCGCCGCCCGAGGACCAACCAGCGCCACCGCCACCACCGCCCGAGGACCAACCGGAGCTGCCGCCGCCGCCACCCGACGATTTGCCAGACATCAGTTTCTTTAGGCCCATAATGCCGGCAAGAAGCAGAGCAATCTTTGAGATAATTAAGGCTTTGCCAGCAAGCATATAGAGTGCTCCCATGGCAATAGGCAGCATGCCCATCATCTTGGTGGCAACCATCATGGCCATCATCATGCCCATTTTCTTCATCTTGCCGCGACCTGTAATCAAGTTGAAGTCATAAAAATAAGTACAGTTTATTATAAGACACATAAAGTAGACCTCAAAATCAAATATGATATTAACTGTACATATATATATATATATACATATATATAATGAAGTCTAAAAAGGCAAATCAGTCAACGCTTTAAATTCTTGTTTTTATCTACTGTTTGATGTAAATGAAATTTGATGAAATTAAATTAATTTAAATAAATGGCATTAGGTTAAAAATAATAGACTTAACTCAATTTTAACTAAGCTTGGCAACAATTTAAAAATAATAATTGTTTGTTTGTTTGTTACAGTGTAAAATTTCCCACGCTTTCATGACACTTAATAATCTTGATATGGGAACAATGTGTTTGTTTGGATCTGTAGGTATCTCGGATAATAATGTCTAGGGAATGGTAAGTATTATTTTCCTTTTGGTGAAAGTGGAAACAGTTGATTCCGAAGATTTACAAAGGCTGTGTGTGAATAGTTTTTTGAGGCAGATGCCACTTGTGCGGCTTTCGTTTCGATGCAGGGACGCATTTGGCGATTTCACTTGGTTGAGTGGAAAGCACACATGCATCCATCCATTGAGACTCGGTTCGAGTGCTGTCAAAATTAAACCAAAAGGAGGCGTTGCAATATTACCGAGAGTCATTACAAGTCATTGCAACTGATGCGATTGCAATTAACCAAAAATGGTGGCGCAATTGGGAAAGTGTTGGCCATGTTCGACGAGTCTGCAGGTTGCAACAAGTATCAATTGAAGATATACTATCTTGATCAATGATTTGAAAGTAAGAGAAAAAACTGTGCGCTCTGTGAAAGTGAGTTCACTTTTCATTACGAGAAAAATTACTCGCAAATGTTTGCTGTCGCTGCCAAATAATGTTTTAAGTGCTTGTGTCAAATTTGTAATTGATGCAAAGCGTTTGCCTGGCAGCCCAAGAAGTCGTTAACACGACTGGCCCCACGAGAGGCCAGAGAAACGTTGGCCAGGCCGACACTTTCATTGCGTTTTATGTTCGACATGGTCATGACATCTCAAAGCCTCCGTTCCACGACTGGTTTACGTGCTCATGAAAAAAAGGGGGCCATGTTTAAGTGTACCTTGACTTTGAATGGTTTCTTTTCCCTCAGCATTTCCTTTGGGTCTCTTCTAAAAGATGTCGATATTGTATTTGACAAGCCATCAAAGCTGGTCTATTATTTATTTTTGCTATTGAGCAATTTTTAGATGCGCTTCTGGAAATTTTTTCCTTCATTAGTTATTTCTATGATGACATATTCACAGTTCTTTTACAAGATAATTAATCCGTCTATTAAACAAGTTTCTGTGAAATTTTAAAAACGTAAAAAAAATAAATTTATGCATATTCGGTTTTTTCATTCTTTAGTTCTTTATACTTATTAACCATTGTGCATTTTTGAATATTGAGGAAAAATTATCAAAGGAAGGTTACTTAAGTTCAATTCAAGTTGAATTTATTATTACTCTATTGAGTCGTTCTAAGCATTCTTTAGAATATGACTAATAATTTAGACTTTCTTTCAAGTCTCGTCAATATAAGTTGACAGATTATATATATATATATATATGTATATAGTCAGTACGCACCAAGTATATTTGTCAATTTTCATTCTCGTCAACTCAAATATTATTTTGAATTCATTATAAAATATCTCTTTAATTTTTCGCCATCGTTGTTGTTGTTGTTATTGTTTGTTTGTTTGTTTGTTTGTTGTTTGTTGCTGTTCTTGTTGTTAAGGTTTATGGGTCATTGTTAGCTTGCCGAACGAGTTTCGTGTATTGAGTTCGTCGAGTGCGTATGTGTGTGTGTGTGTGTATAAAAAAATAATTGCAATTTTCCCAGAGAAATGAATTTCCACGCTTCGCTCTTAACATACAATGCAAAAAAAAAAAAACATGAAAAGCCATACAGCAAGAAAATTGGCTTCAGTCACAAAATGGGCCAACTAAAGTCGCGTTGCCTGCTGCCAATCGCGCCTCTGCAAATGTCATTGCCAGCTACTCAATTAAGATAAAACTATACAATGTATACACCGCAGGCCACATTATCATATGGGTTACAGTCTAAGCCAGGCTTACAACTCTTGTCTCTAAAAACCAACAATTATGAAGCAGTGGCGCAAAATTATGTCACTGTCACGCGCAATGGCTAAATACGTTTAGCGGTGCTTTTGCTGCTGGCTAACGTAATTTCAATTAAGTCTACTATTTTCTGTATGTGCACTCGAAAAAATAAATGTCCTAGAACTAAATATGAAACAGATAAAAAAAAAAAAAAATTTAAGCATGTATGAAAAGTGTAAATAAATAAAATATAATTTGGATTGTAGTTTTGCTTGTTTTTGAATATTAATTTGGTTAATGAATTTAAATTTAAAATTTATTTCTTGTTTCTTGTTATTGTTTCTTTTAAAGTGTTTCAAGTCTTTGATTAATTGTTTTCATAGTGATTAATAGTGCATAGTTAGTATTTAAATAAAAAAAATATATGCTCAAAGTATTTTTGTAAAAACCAACAAATGTTATTTTTTAGATCGTTTTCAATTAACTAGTTTTTTTTCAGTTTATTCTTGTTGTTTATGTAGTATATTTTTATTTCTTATTTTATTATTATTTTTATATATTATCACCTAAATAAATTTTTTTTTGTATCAATTTTAGAATTTTTTATTTATTTTTTTAATTTTAGATATATAATTGTAGGTTAGTTTTACTTGGTATTCGAGCTTACCTTCTTCGAGGCCGCGTCCAATCTCATCGGATGTCAGTTTGGGGAAGCTGACCTGCAACGAGTGTCCGTTGAAGAAGTAGCTCAACCGATCGATCAGCATATTTGTGAGTTTCGCATCGCGATCGCTGCCGGAACGCGCCAGCGACGATTCCAATTCATTTTCACTGTAGGCAGCTGGACGTGGCGCCGACTCCAGGCGGACCAGCTTAATGCCATCGGCGACGTTGATTGCATCAATCGGAGCAATGCGATCGATGAAGGAGATTGCCTTCTTCTTGAGGCATGGCACAAAACCGCTCTCGGCCCGATTGCACTCGTCGTAGACGCGCAGCAAGGTGCGTGCCCCAGCGCTCTGACTGTTGCTGCCACTGGCACCGGGCACATTGCCCAGCTGCTCGGTGGCCGCATCACAGTTGCTGCTGCTGCTGGCGAGGCACAGACCCAGAACGAGCAGCAAATGCTTATGCTTAAAAGTCATTTTCGTATTTGTTCACAAACACACTCTCAACACACGCACAACACACTGACCAACAACCAACACACACTCGCGACCACGTCCACCTCGCTTATCTTAATCTTAATCCTTAGTCGCTTTTCTTTTGGTTTTTCTCTTGTGGGGGGTGGTGTTGAGCTTGGTTGAGTCGCGTCTTGCACTGCCAGCAAGTTGGTATCAAACTGATGGCCAGCCTTGGCGCGCTTTATTCTTTTATAGACCTTTCTTTGGCGTCGGCTTAATCGCAATTTGATTTTCTTCGCGACGACTTCGTTGGCGGCTTCGTGTTTTTTGCTTTTCTTCGTTTTCTTATTTTTCCAACAGCTCTGTTAATGTTGCTGTAGCTGCTGCTGTTGCCGTGGCTGTTGCTGCAACTGTTGCTGTTGCTGCTGTTGTTTTGGAATATGTTGCTGCTCTAATGATCATTGCAGTAGCTCGCCTTAGACGTGTTTTTTTTATCTCTTTCCTTTGCCAGCCGCTTTCGTTGTTTATGGCCAAATATATTAGTTGACTATGTTGCTTGGGGAGGTGTTTGGCTTTTGACCATTTTTAAACTGGCTGCCGTTTTGGTTATTGGTTGTTGTTGTTGTCGCTCTTGTCGACACTTCAATTTCGATTTCAATTTTGGTAGTTTGCAATTTTCGCCTCGCATTCCCAATGCCATTCAGCGTTGATCATGAAGAAAGTATTTATCCGCCCAATAAACAATTGCCATTTATTACTTCAATTTTACTATGCAAATTTCCAAAATGAGAGGGTGGCAGCAACTCCATCAACTACCACACGAGCAACACCCAACAGACAATGCAATTAACATCTATTAGAGTATGTATCGATACGATCTAGGGCTTCCAACCGACCATGATATGCATCAGTTAAAGCCAGGCCAAAAGCGGACACATAGGCCATTGGCTTGTGTCTTTGCTGCTGTTGTTACTATTGTTGTTGTTGTTGTTGGTGCTGCCGTTGTTGCCACTGCCACTGCCACAAACGACAAATTGTTGGCCCAATGCTGACTGGATCTGCTGACTATTGCCTCTGCTCTCTGTTTTATGCATGAGCCGGCATTTGTATCTATGTATACACGTATCTTGTAGAACGTGCCACATGAAGCTGCCCCACAGGCAGGCAGGCAGGCAGGCGAAAGGAAAGCTGCCACAAAGGCCACATAATTGTGGCTTGCAAGAAAACTTTTCCCCCGAAAAACGACAAGCGGAAATTTGTATGTACACTCAGAGAAATATGATGTTCTAAGTTAACAGAACAACCGGAGTAGGATTTCGAACTTTTTCAACATACAACTCTTAAACAACAATTCAAACTAGATTATTCTTTAATAGGTTCAATTAATTAAAACTTAAGCATTACAAATATGAATAAAATATTTATTAATTAAAGTAATCAATTCATTAACTTTACTTTAAGTTTACTTGCAACAGTTAAGCAAAAGTTGTCTAGTTTATCACATTGCTTGCACTAGTTATCAATATTTTCGCTGAGTGTACGTACGTTCTCTGTATTCTTGTCCCGTGCTTTCGCCCAGTCAGCTGCCATTTTGAGCACTTTATGAGGCAGGTGCAACGACAAATAGGGATTTTGAGTCTCAGTTCATTTTCAACTAATAAAGTCGCAAATTTAGGCCCCGGAGCGAAAAACCTGTACATAGATCCGCCCCAGTCTAATGACAGTCGTGCTGGCTACTTATTGCACCTTAAATAAAAATAAAAATACAGGTGTACCTCAGGTGTGCCTCCGCTCCAGTGTCCGTCAAAGCGTTGAAAATGCCTGTGTTTTTGGCCATTCATTTTTATTTTTTTTGGCTACCGCAAATTTTCACATTACTTTCACTAAGGCGCACTTAAAGTTGGACCATGGATGAGGGCCATGAGATGCATGGATTGATAAGTATCATTATATTCGATTTTGTTTGATGGCATTACTTCCGATGCTGATGAATATTGGTGAATGGCGAACAATATGATCTGTATTAAATTTGTATTTTTTCTTTCTTAACTAGATGGTTCACTGACCGATGCTGCCAGACTTCATAATAAGCAAAGTGAACTCGAGCAGAAAATGAAAAAACTTCAAATGTTTTACGAAGATTCGAGCTTTGAGTCTGACGAGAATATGACGCTCTGCAGCTCATTTAATATAATAAACAGACAATCATCTAATGGACAATTCTATTTCGCTATCATTTCTTTTGTGTACCCTACAGATTTAAGTGAGTGAAATAGGGTATATTAAAATTATTTTGGGTATACTAAAATTATATACAGCATTCGACTAAAGTATTCTTAGATATATCAAATTAATACAAATCAGCTTCCAACTTTTCTAGATTTTATTACAGGGTATTTTAAATTCGAGTTTGCTCATTTATTTAATTTTTGTGTATACATTCGTATACTTGTTCGTTGCTACTTGTTCATATTTCATGGTCTGACAGCTCTGTGTAAGCTTTATGCACATTTTCCATGTATGATATCCATAATAATAAGCTTGCTCCTCTGCACAATGTTGGCCCTGCTCATGGATAATGCAGCCCCAAACAGAAGCCATCAAAATGTCCATCATTGCATACAATTGTGTCCCGAATATAGTAGGAATTTTTTTTATTTTTGTTATGCGATTGCAGTTGGATCTGCAAAACTTATCCGCATCCGTGTTGAAGACATGTTCGCATATGAATATGTATATCCATATCTGATGGAATTGAATTGTTTGCTCCGCGTTAAAGTTGTGGGAACAGTTGGGTGTCAGAAAGTCACAGTTGTTGTGGTTTCCATGGGCAAGGCCATACCATGTGCCACCACCAAGAAAAACCACCACCAGCGGCAACGGCTCATTGTCTGCAATCATCCGGCAATCCGGCTGTGACACACCTTGCACTTTTCTTTCAAGAGCCACAAAGAGATTTTTTTTTTACAGTTTTTCTGTGCCATTTTGTGGTCGAGACCAAATAAAAACATAAAAAAAAAACCAAAAAAATTTCATTGTGGCAACTGTTGAAAATAAACCAGAATTGCGTTTTAATAAACGGCAGGCATCGCAAGAACAGCAAAAACAAACAACAACAGTAAAAACAACAACTTAAGCATCAACATTTTTATTATCATTATTTTTTTTTGTTGTTTTCCCTTTTATGCGTGTGAAGTTTTTCACTTTTCCAACGGAGAAAGTAAATAAATTGTTCTAAATTCTTTTGCCAAATACCTTAAAACCACAACAAAATGAACTTTGACGGGTTAAAGTAAAGACTTACTTTCAGTTGTGTAGAACCTGTAACAGATATGTTTATACATATGTATATATGTATGTTATATATGTATATATATAATTTATGTTGTGTTTAACTTTCTATTTCATGCGGGCGTTCATCCAAGCGGCCCAGGTGCACCAAAAATTGCAATTTTTCTCGAAACAGAAGAAAGTGAAAATATGTGTACATAGTAATAAGTATGAGGCTGTTTTTTATTTTTTAGTCGTTATCTATCTAGTTAGTGTCTGTTATTTATCTCAGGGCCTTACTAACCGTTGACGGCTTTGTACTTTGAAGCACATCCGCCGATATAGATCGGAGCGATGCCAACATGAGTCTCAGCAAGTGAATCTGGGCTTCGCTCTTTTGGTTCCCATTCACTTGTTTTAATGACAGTTTGAAGCTAATCAACGCTTCGCACAAATCTTAAACTAATTAGATTTTGAAATTGACGTTCCACGATAAGCTGCCAACTTTCAGCTGAGGTGTCTGCCGCAAAATGTGTCAACAACTTACAACTGGCGTGGATAAGATGAGTAAAGTCCTGAGGAAGTGGCTCAACACAAAGGAATTCTTAAAAATAACTTATTTCAGCACTTGGCCAAAATATATGGCCAGCTTTGGCAGCTTAATTATAGTTTTACAGTTAGCAAAATACTCAAATTTATTTCCCACTGCAAATTTGAAGAAAAGAGTATTTCGCATATCAGCCGGGAAATATCTAGAGTCATTGTTTTTAATGATTTTGGGCATTATTGAAAAATTTATATTTGTTTTAAATTAAAGCCAATTAGATTAGATTAAGCATAGATTTTGATATAAGTGATTATTTATTTATTTTTATTTATTAATTGTCAACTAAAGTCAGTCGACACCAAAAATACAAAAACTTGAATTAAATTAATTTTAAAATACAATTCAAATTATAAATAAATTAAAAAATACTAAAATATTTATAAAATGTATTAGATTTTTAAGATTTCTAAGATATACAATCTGAATTTGCTTTAATTGTTCTCATCTAAAATCTTTTGTATAAAATCATACTTAAATCATAAACTATTAACAAATTTCAATTTGAAATAAAATTCGTAAGCTGAATTGTTATTCAACAAGTGAAAATAATTTCTAAAATTGCATTTTTGATTACAAACATTTTATTTAATCACATAAATAATGCGAGACACTCCTTTGAAATACCTCTCTAATTGCGCCTGACATGTGACGAAATTTATTTGGCTATAAAGAAAATTAATTTTTACTGCTGCATCAATTAATTACAATGCGTTTTTATACTATTATACCAAAAAGGTATAATAGTATATTGGTTTTGTGCAATGTCCGTCATGCTGTCTGTCCGTCTGTCCCTCCGTATGAACGCGCGTTCCTCCGACACCCTTAGAGATAGAGACTTGAAACTTGGAACGTATACTGGAAAGTACCCTCAAAAGTTAAAGTGTCTTGGGTTTGGACCTACGTCCACTAGGGAGCTAGAAAATCGCGAAAATCGATTTTGGCAAATCGATAAATCCACATATCTCTTACAATTGAATGAATACAACTCCTCCAAAGATTGGCATACCAATTTTTGGACCACGCCCACATCCGCCGGCCCCAGGAACTTCGGCCCTAGAAATTTAAAATGCACATATCTGCCGTAATTTGCAAGCTAGAGTCGCAAAATTTTGCAGGTATGTTACTGGTAACTCCCCTAAGGATCGATAAAAAAATTGGATGGCCACGCCCACTCCACCTACCTAAACCGATACACCTGTTGGTGTAAATCGATACCCCATATATCTCACGCAATTTGAAAACTTAAGTCACCAAATTTTAAAGGTATATTGCTAGTAACTCCCTTCATTCATTTTGAACCACGCCCACTCCCGCCCACAAAAAACGATAAATGCCTGTATATTCCGCAATTTAAGAGCTACAGTTACCAAACTTAGAAGGTATATTACTAAGATCGAACTCTAAAATTTTTTGGGCCACGCCCACTCCCGCCCCCAAAACCGATAAACGCCCATTTCCCCCACAATTCAAGTATTTCTTAACTGTACAGAAATTAAGGTATAATAGTATTTCGCTGTCGGTTACGTCCGACTGCAACGTTCTATCTTGTTTTTTTTTGCTTTGGTGTGAAAATTTAGTTAAATGACCAATTTCACATTTATGTCTCCTTTGCTGGCTCAGCAGGTGCATGCCTCGTAACTAGTATTTCAGATGTCGCAAAATGAGCAACCTGGTCGAGCAACCTTTTGGCTAAAAAAAAGAGAAGAAAAACAACAACAGCAGCAGCATCGCTTGAGTGGGCTTCTCTTTTTAATTACAGCGATAAAATCGCAGAAAGTTACAATTAAACTGCAAAGCCGCTAACACTTGACCCAACTGGAAAAATCAAAAAAATTACAAAAGCGAAACCAAAACGATGCCCTCGAGTGTTGCTTGTAATTTTACAGACAAGTACTGTTAGTAGTAGTGTTTGCCATGCCACAATGCCAAATTTGAAGCGCCCGTGGCACTCGAAAACTAATCCCAAGCCCCTTCTACCATGTATGTATATATGTACATATATATTGACATGCAACAAACAGTATGCAGCGAACTTTGCTCAGACTCGACACGCCACATTTTGTGACCAGCCTGCAATGTCGCGGCCAAGGCAACAACATCGACATCCACATCCACATCCACATGGACATCCACTTCGACATCGACATCGACTGGCAAAAGGTGAAGCAGTGCTCTTCCTTGGCACAGAGTTTCACTCCGAAGCAAATGCTTTCACTTTTCTGCTTTTGGCCAGTGTCACGTTCGCCTGCTCCGGCGTCTTCAATTTATCATCCATGGGTGGCTGTGCGCCTGGACGCCTGCCTGCTGCTGGGCCATTGAACCCGAGACAATACAAAAAAAAAAAACATTGACACTATGGGCTGAGGGCTACGATTTTGCTATAGTCTATGGCCGTATTAAAGGGCTTAAAAAGAGTTAAGCGAACTTGTGCAACGACGTGAGGCATATTCAAATATGTTGTTCGATTTGTGGATTCTGATTCTTGATTTTCTATATTACATAGATCATTTAAATATGATTAGGATATCTCCCAGACAGTTCGTGTCAACTAGACCATTTAACGAGCAATTTGTATTTTATTTTTTTTTTTTTTTTATGTTGCAGCGGGTTCAAAACTCTTCAAATTGGTTAAGGTGACCAAACAACGCCGATGACCTTATTATGAACACTTATAATTTTTGAATTCCCAATTTATTTGCGCAAATTCTTTGGAAATTTTTTTGAGGAAAGTCGTGGCGACATTCTTAACAATGTCGACAATTCGGCAGAAATCCTTTTGTCTACAGCAGCTTCAGAAAACATTTGCACAATCTAATGAAACATTGCTTGCCACCAGCTTTGTTGCAAGTTGTTGTTGGTGCTTTTGCTGTTGCTGTTGTTATTGCTGCTGCTGTTTATCTTGGTATCTGCTGCAGTGTCATGACAGTCTGATATGGAGGCAGCCTTTGGGTCCAAACAGAGAGTGAGAGGGGTATACTGGGAGAGAAAGAGAGAGAGCGTCGAATGTCGAGGCATCAAAACACTTTTAATGTGAAAAGTTGATTTTTTTTTTCTTTGTTGTAAAATTTTGTATTTTGGCTAAATTAAATTTATTTGCCACAGCCGGCGGTTAACCTGGCTGGCTGGCTGGCAAGGCTGATTGATGAGCGATACTTGGTCAACGTTTCACATTTGGCAACATGTTGTTACCACAGTCGTGGCCATATAGAGTGACATCTGACATTGAACTTTGCATGCTGGAAAATTTCACCGATAAATACTTTCGGGGAAATTGGAATATGTGCTTCGTGTGGCATGTAAGCAAATCAAGCGCGAACTTTATGCATTACTCAAATGTGGCATAATCGATAAGACGACTTGTTGCCACATAGAAATAGAAAAATCGCCCCCAGCTGCGCGACACACAATTTATTACCAAAAGCTATGCTTTGAGGGTGGAAAACCTCAGTGAAAACTCAAATTAAAATTTGCTGCCAGCGATTTTGTGTACAAACATGATGGAAAATGTTATGTTTGTTTTGTGTGCTGGCGACAAATGCAAATCTGCTCAATATATTTACATTATATTGTATTGAAAAGAAAATTGCTAGGGAAAACAAACAAAAACAGTAACAAATGTGGTTGACAGGCCTGTAATAAATTCATCAGCCGGGGTAGGTTCATCAGCATTCAGTCACGGCGATTCCGGCTTTCCACGCCGGGGTCAAAGTGAAACGTAATTGGCCAGTTGCGCTTAGTTTTTGATAAACCATTGCAGCCAAGAAAAACAAAAACAAAACGACCACCTGAGGCAATTGCAACGGCAAGCAACCTGTGCCACGTCGCGCTCCTATGCGGGGGCGCCTCCGATGTCAGCAGCATACAAAGTGAAAGTGAAAATATTTGTGGCCGAAAACCAAAACGATGCCGAATCAGGCTTTTCATTTTATGCAATTGTGTTTTCTTCTTCTCTTTTTTTCTTGGTGGGTTCCCAGACTTGCAGCCCACATAATCAGCAACTCGTCGTTCTGGTTTTGCTTGCCAGCGAAACTAACAAAATAAAAAGCACACACACAAAAGGCCAAATAAATCGATGGTAAAAGTTTTTGCGGTAAGTTCATTGCTTGGCTCATTTCGTTAGTTTCTAGGCGCCACAGTTGCAGTTGCAATTGCCATTGCAATTTCCATTGCCATTCAACATGGGGGCAAGCTGCTAAGCGTTTTGTTTGCATTTGCGTTAACACAAATGGCAATTATAGCAAATTGGCAATTGGCGCTGCTGCTTGCCACCGATCGGTTGTTGCCGCAATTGCAATTTCTTAAGCTCAGTTTTTGGGCTATTAGCTGTAAACAGCGGATGAGCCACGGATGAGCCATCTGCGAAAGTTGTTCATTGTGCTTTGCGTGTGTGAGCTTAAATTACCATAAATTATCGCTAGCGGATTATGCGGTTCGGCTTCCCATACAACACTGTATAACATATGTATATGTTGCACACATGCACATCTGTTGCACACATGCACATCTGTTCATCTTGCCATGTCTGAAATGTAGAACAAGCCAATGGACCTTGTCTCAATCTTGGCATCAAGATTAACTACTTTCACGCTGCTCACTTCTGCACTTGCAGCTGTTCTGCATTGTTAAATTTGGAAATATACAAATATACATACAAATATATGTATAAACAAATCGGTTTTAGGCCTGACATTTGATTGTTTTAAATAATTAAATTAAACCGGAGTCAAGAAGCAGTTGTGCAGACAGCAGCTGACAATTGCTTATTGCTATTGTAATTTTAGTGCAAGCCTAAAAGTATACTTCATTTTTTTTACTCAGACAAAAACTAATAAGCATTGAAGAGTTGTTTAACAATATATTCCTATATCTAGTGTGGCATGTGTGTGGGATTTATGTACATATGTAGAGAGTATAAGCATCTAGTAATTCAAACCGACTACCAAATTCTCTTTTTAGTCTTAACTCTAACTGGTAGAGGTTTTTAGAAATTGTGTGGCGTAAACCAGTAGAAATTGTGTTGCGTAAACCAGTAATACGTAAAATGTAATTCGTTTATTTTAATAAAACTTTACGTTAAAAAACAACCTTTAACCTTACTTAATACCTTTACACATACATATCAAATACGTATCGTATTAATAAATATAAATAATTCAAAAAAATATGTGTAATATTTATTTATTTATCATCCAGGTCACTCGTGCAGAAAATTGTTTTGAAACTAAAAAAAAAAAAACAATTTAATAGTTTTTAATAGTTGAATAAAGAGATACAAATAATTAAAAGTATCAACTCAGTAAAGCATTTTTTAATAGTTAAATAAAGAGATACAAATAATTAAAAATATCTCTAGCCTCAGTAAGGCATTAAAACAAGCCTTCACAAAAAAAATGTATAAAAAAAAACTGTAAAATTATATTTTTAAATATAAAATTCAACTTTTCTTAAATAGTAAGCTTGTCACAATGATTTGTTAAAACCTATAATTAAGTTTATTTGTAGCGCAAAAATCGAAATACGCTTTCTAGAAAAAGATTGAAAAATTCAATTTTTACACGAAACTCACCAAAACCAATTCACAAAAAATATAAATTCTTTTGCATTGCGCTGAAATTCGTCAAAGTATAATTTAAGATCACGAACTCAAATCTGAATCGAGTTCTTTGGCGCTGCACTTTCATTAACTTTCTTAATGCCGGCTGTCAATTTTCCAGCAATTCTCTTTGCAATTTAAATGGCAATTTTAGTTCATTTCGATTTCGAATAAAAACTGTGTCAAAAACTTTTGCGTGCACAAATTAAAGACAAAATGTTGCCAGAAGCCGCAAAACCAATGTTTGCTCAAATCTTTTACAGACTGCAACCGATGAAAGTGGGCGTCAGAGCAAATATATGATTAGGCGTCGAGCGTCGAGTGTCGAGGAATAATAATAAAAATAAAATAAATACAAAAGCAGAAATAATTACAAAGACTTGCTAATTACGACAATGAGCAATGAAAATTGACTGCCTGGCTGGCAATGGCAATTGCACTAAATCTGCAACGAAGCTAAAAGCTAAAAGCGTTTGCAGAACTGCTAACAGCGGCTAACATGCATATTACGCTCTGAATAGCCAACATCACGATGTGGCCAAGAAAAAGCAAAACTGGATGCAACGGCTGCCTGGCTAATTGTGGCAAACAATCTCAAGTGTATAAATTTGTGCAACACTTTGGCGCACAAGATCAGTTGGCCAAGTGAGTTAGCCAGAAGAACAGTCGCCGCCGCCGCCACAGAAAGGAAACAAATCACAAACGGGGGGACAAAGCCAAAGTTCATCTTTAAGGATATATCTATATATATATATAGAGAGTTATCAATGGATACGCGATTGTGTCTCATTGCAGCTCTGCTGCTGGCCGCGCTCTTCGCCCTCCATCGACCCATCTCTGCTTTGGAACTGAAAAGCAATGGCACCGGCTCCAGTGGGGAAAGTGGACTCCTGCGCACCGTTCGCCACGTTTACGGACAGTGTGTGGATAGCGAGGATATTTTTTGGTGCTGCAAACTGCACGGCGCACGCCTCCTGGGCAGAGCTCTCAAGGTCCAGCAGCTCAGCATTGTGGATGGCGTTAATCTGGTGAGGCGCACAGGCAGCAGCGGCGCTGGCGAGGATTCGCGCACAGGACGTGCCAGCATTGCCGAGAATCAGCTGAATAATCGTGATCTCGAGCATATGTCTAGTAAAAGTCTGGATGCGTTGCTCCTGGAGAGATTCCTCAACTTTATGCACAGTCATCAGTTGCAGGTGAATCTGCCACGTCTGTTGCGCTTTGGCGAGAGGAACAGCCAGGATTGGCTGCAGTGGATGCTGAGCTATTTTACGAGTGGCGAGTCGTCAGCAAATGGAGAGGGACGCGACAAGAAGAAGGACGATAAAAAGTATTTGGGTCCATTCATTGCCGCTGTGCTCCTGAAGACGGCCATACTGAAGATGGCCTATCATTCGATTGCCATCGTCGCTGGCAAGGCGCTGATTGTGGGCAAAATAGCGTTGATCATCAGCGCCATAATTGGATTGAAAAAGCTGGTCAGTCACGATGGAGGCGAGAAGACGACCTACGAGATTGTCAAGCATCCGCAGGTGCAGCAGAGTCACACCTATTCATCCAGCCATCAGGGCGAATACGATAGCGGTGGACACGACGGTGGTTCCTATCATCGCAGCATTGATGACGAAATGATGATGCAGGATAAGGCATATCACGCCTGGTTGCCACACGTTGCTGCCGGCCCGGGGGCTGGTGGGGCAGGAGTTGGCGCTGGCGCCGCTGCTGGCGTCAAGGTTACTCGATAATGCTCTCCGCTCCTTGGCTGCTGACCCACAAACACACAAAAAACACCAAAGACCAAGAAGAATTGTTCGCCTAGCTTCAATTTGTCGGCAATTGTATTTACACTTGTTTGACTTTCAAATCTTAGATCTAAGTTAAGTTACAAATAGTTAAGTTTATAAATTGTTTACCACACAAATACATAAAGCTAGAGAAAACCCGGCTTGTTTGTCGCCTCATTTCCCAGCTGCCGGCGATTCATGTGCTCCATCTCGTAGGCCTGGTAAGCGTGATCCTCTGCAGAATGTGCCTCCTCAACGATATGTGCCGGCGCGGAAATGGCACTGTAGTCGTGAGTGGGCATGCTGCGATGCCAGCCGCTCTCGTGACTATGTCCACCGCCGTGACCGCCTCCGCTGGTGACGATGACGTGCTCCGGAGCACTACCACTGTTGCCAGCCGAGCCCTTTTTTAGACTGCCCTGCAGAAAAGTGCGTAGCGCCAAATTACTCGATCACGTTAGAGACCATAAAAAACTGGCTCTTCGAATTGAACTTTCCTCTTTATGGCAGATCAGTTCGATTATCTAATGACTCACCAGCAGCGAAATGACGAGTGCAATTTTGGCCATTATGAAGGCGGCGCCGGCGATTAGAATGACCTTGCCGAGGAACATTTGGGCGAGGGTTGCCAACATTATCATGCCCCCCATCATGGCCATGTTCTTATCTTTGTCCTTCTTCTTGCGACCTGCTTTTGCGAAACAGTTTTTGTTTTTATTTTTCTTTTTGTCTTTATCTTTCTTTTTTTTCTTTTTCTTATCTTTCTCTTTATCTTTAACTTTCTTTTTTTTCTTTTTCTTTTTAACCTTATCTTTGTCTGTCGCTGTTGTTGGGTAGAATAAGCTACCAAATATCTTATCGATTTTATCGTCAATGCTCCGATTCGTACCTTGTTCCGAGCCCAACTCGTTGCCAAACTCATCGATGGCATTCGAGATGGTCAACTGTCGGGGCATCCTCACACGCAAAGTTCGTCCTTGCGCAAATTCCAGCAATTTCTCAGAAAATCCTTTAGCGCTGCGTGCCCGGTCAGTCTCCCTTTGCTCCTGTGGCTCAATGCTGAGATACTCGCTCAGCTGCCAGGTGCTGTTATCCATGCTGGCTGCATCCAGCAAGCGTTCAGTTTCAGTGCCCAAGCAGTGCCAAACTTCAGCTCCACTCAGGCACTGCTGCAGCAGGCGACTCAAATGGTGTGGACTCCACTCCAAGGATTTGTTTTGCTCCTGTGCTCTGCTGCTCAGCAGAAGCCCCAATAGCCACAACACTAACTGAAGTCGCATTTTTGCTCAACCCGATTGACGCTCAAACTTCAAATGAGCCGCTGGCAGCTTTTAGCCCATTATTTATACGACTTGACTTGTCATTGTACATATTCTAAAAGAAGCAATTAAGTGGTTTGTCAAAGCGTCACTTGATTGGTATCTAATAAGAAAAGTTTTTGGAAAAGTACTTCACGCGAGTGCAAACCCCAAAATCTAACCTAAGACCGAAAACTTAGCATTTGCTCACTGAACCTTGATAAAGTTGCGACTTTCGCTTTTGGAAAGCGTTTTAATATCATTTATCATACTTAACGGTTTGCAATTGTTTTCCAGAAGGTTAATCCCGACTCAAAGTTTAAGAAAATGTTTTTGTAAATTACATTCGAAGCAACCTTGACCCTCAGCGGGATGATTTTTGTTGTGCTTCAGCTTACAATGAATTACCCCATAGATTATAGGAAATAATGTTGAAATTGATGGGAAGAAAATGAAGGTTTTATGCAATTTTTTTTTCACTATGAGTTGGGTCCCTGCATCAATTGGCAATCATCAGATAATTTACTGGCATTTATTTACACAGATTTTATAATTTAAGTTAATCCTATTATAAACATTATATATGCCCTACAGCGATCTCACATCCACAACCTGCCAGCCGTTCATACTATTGGTGTTTGAGGAACTCTGAAAGTTGCGCACAAGTGCATCCGCTGATCCAATTGTGTCCTCCAGTCTGCGTTTGTTTTCGTACTCGTAGAAGCGATCCTCGGTGGGTCTCTTGGTGGTTGCTGTTGTTGCCTCCCTGGGCTGCTCGAAGCGTACCTTGCGATCGCTGCGTTTGTAGGGTTGCGCCTCATGCACATTGTACTGATGATGCAGCTCATCGCCATGTCCATAAACTGTCGCTTTTCCCGGGAAATGGCCAATGGGTCGATGACCGCCAAGTGCGCCACCAAAGCCAATGTTGGCGCCACCAAAGCCAATGTTGGCGCCACCAAGGCCGCCGCCTAAAACACCGCCCAACCCGCCCAGCCCTCCCAGAGAGCCCAGCACGCCGCCCATACCCAGAAAGCTGCTCACATAGATGGCCAACTTGGCCAGGAAGAGCGACTTCTTCAGCAGCAGACAAATGCCGGCAAATAGCAGCGGCACCAGCGCCACCAAATTGAACTTCAGACCCAGCAGGAAGGGCAACAAATACTGCTTGGCCAGCAGGCGACCTAAAGGATAACAAACGATTAATATGGATTTACCAAAGAGTGATTGAAGATAAAAAAAAAAACAATTTCAATAGCTAATTGAATTAAATTCCAAATTCTTTAATAATTTTGATTTGTAAACTTCATAAATAATGCGACCACTCGGAAAGCTGAAGGTCTTTGCTTGAAATAAAATAAGTAAATAAATTTAAGGGAATTGTGATAATTAATTACAGTCCAACAGAGTTGATATACATATGTATTTATATATGGTATATATACATATATGGTATATATAAATACTCTGTATGAAATGAACTTGCAGAGCTGAACATTTTAGTGCAAATCATCTTAAGCGCAAATTGGCCAATAAGACTAGAAAATATTTAACAACTTGGTTAAGGCTATTTCGTAGTCGAGCCACCTCGACTACAGCATCTTACTTGTTATTTGTGTCGTTGCTTATTGGTAATTAATAAAAAATATGACCTTTTAGAAAATATGACTTTTCTTTTCAGCGATAAAACTGAAACTGTTTGCAAACAAAAATAATTATAGAACTTTTTCGAAATAAATAAACTAATTTTTTATGTACCATTTACTCTTAGTTTACTGTAAAAAATTTATTGCAAAGCCGACATGCAATTCTAGTTAAATCTTTGAGCCACTTAATGTATATCACTGTCTGATTAGTAATATACATATACATATAATATACATACTGATATATATGTCTTGCTCTATCTATTACCTGTGCTGGGATCCTCGTATCCAAACTGTCGTTCATCAAGTGCACCATTGTCCAGCACAAATTCCGCCACACTGTTCGCATCCGCAGTTGGTCCAATTTTGAACATCAAACCAGGATAGAGGGCATCCATGTGCCACTCCAAGCTACGCTGCCCCATCACAGCGCCCGCATTCTCGAGTATGCCACGAAAATCCATCGGATCCGTGTCGAGTACATTGACCAGAGAACGACTCGATGCCGTTTCGCTTTTGACTGCCACAAAATCATCCACAAATGAGACATTCTCGTGCTCCTCAAAGCGTTGTATGAAATTCAAAGCGGATCGACCGATGCATTCGCTTAATTGGGATTTCTGTGACGCCCGCACACATTGCTTGAAATGCTTCAGTTCCTCCAAGCTGTCATGTTTTAAATCACTGCCGGCAATGCTTTGAAAGTGCAACAGGCCGATGAGCACCAGGAGAGGCTTCATTAGCGACATTCTGCAATTGCTGTACCACTGTTGGTTATCACTGCTCGACTAAGCCTGCTGGCCAACTGACCCCCTGTCTTTATAGCCGCTCGTTATACAATAACCAACTCAACTTTTTGGCCAAAATCTGCTTTTTGCACATGTAACGAAACTTTGGCCCAATAACGGAAATTGCTGTTCATCAACGCCAAAGCGGCTGATGTTTGTGGCTTTTGTTGTTGTTGTTGTTGTTGTTGCAGTTGGCATCATGGTCATGGTCAGTGCACACAACGCTGCCGCGACCCGCTATGATGACTTGTGGCCAATATTCGCACATCTTGGCCATTATATAACGAGTCATTGTTGTTATTCCAGAAAAATTATGAAAGAGGCATCGCAACCCTAATATTCGGAACTATCAAATAAGTGACGGCAATTATGGCATTAACCAAAATGGACACCCATCTTAAGAGTCCAAAAAATTATAAGTAATCTAATTTGTTTGTGTCCATTTATATTCCTAACTGGTTTACCAAAGTGGTCATTAGTTCAGTTAAGATCTGTTGGCAGTGGTAGTGGTACATTAACAAATAAATTTATCATAATTTTTATTGGATTTTTGTGACCTTTCCCTTGCTATAAAGTATGGTTTTTTAGTTCACTCAAAATCTAAGCTTTATTATAAAATACAAAATGTTATACAATAATAATTTTAATTCCTTTGCAGAAGGACCACAACAGAATTAAAAATATGGAAGATAAGACTATTTCAGCAATAATTAAATTCGGCTCCAACCTTTATCTGATGTCCATATTTTAAAATGCCACAATTTAATACGTATCAGCATAGCACAAAAATCAAAATTCAACTTCATTAATTTTATAAGTTTTATAAACTAAAACTATTAACAATTTATAGAAAATATTTTCTTACATGCCGAAAATGTGTTAAAAGGAAAAACAAGCAAATGAAAAACACAAATACAAAGTTAGTCAACTATATTTTTTTTTTACAAAATTTAAACTTTTATTTGTATGCACATGATTTGACAGCAGCGATTTTCACTTAATTTCTGTTGCCTACTTTTAGGCGAAATGTGTTTAAACTTCGGGACAACTTTGGTGTTGCCAGCTTGTTATTTTAAGCAGCGCAACGAAAGTTGCAACAAAAACAACATTACAAAAGTGGTAAGTTGTTCAACCCACTCTTCTGGATACTCCAAACCACTGAATCCCAAAAACTTTTTGCAAATTTTCCTAATGAATTTCGACAGCACAGAAGCACATGAACTTTTGGTTAACTACCCCCCGCCTCGAGGAGGAGGCTAATTTGTTGGTTTAAAAATTTAAAATGTGGTTGGTGTTTTGGCAAAACTTTGATAAAGTGTTAAGAGCAGCAGAGAGTTTTTAAGTAAGTTAACGGGGGAGGGTGGGGGGCAACTGTGAGGCGTTTGTTTTCCCATGCATACAAATACATATCGAAAGAAATTGTGTTAATAAACACTTTCACCGGGCAGTGTTTGAAATTCAGCGACGGCAGCAGCCTCGGGCGAAAATTGTTGACAAAACCGTTAAGAAATCGTTTTGGCCATTTGGCATTTGCTATTCGGCCATAAATTGCAACCGTCCCATCACAGAGTGGGGCGTGCCGCATCTTTATATCATTGCACGCCAATGGGCGGTGGGAGGTGGGCGGTGGGCGTGGTTACATGGTGCGTTGTACGTGTTGCAATTGCACATGCAAAAATCAGGTCAAAAGCGGCCAAAAGCGGGCGACTTTCATTTGATTTTTTGGAGCGACACCGGATACCAACGAGCACATTGGCGTGGGAGAGAGAGACAGAGTGCATGCAAGTGACAGAGAGACAGAGAGAGAGAGTGAGTGAGAGAGGAGAATGGCAGCCCAGGAAGTTAGTTAGCCAGCTGGGAACTGATTTCAACTCCACCAGCTCCAGCAAGCAACTCCAACTCCAAGTCAGACTGTGACTTTGACTCTGACTCTGACTCCGGCTCGGGTGCATGCCTCAGTGCGCATGCAGCAAGTGAAATTTCGTGTTGTTGTGCAGCGTCTGTGATTTTATGTGTCGCACATGCAATTGATATCACTGGCCTCGTTTGCCTTAGTTGGTAATTCATTTTATTAGTGAAAGAGCGAAAGCATTTCACTTGAAAAAAACCAAAAAAAAAAAAAACAACAAAGAAACACATTTTATGCGGCGCACGTTGCGTATGTGCAACATATATAAATTGTTATACATATATATATATATATATATATATACCTGTTAAATGCAAAACGGATTTCAGTTACAGACAAATGCGGCTTTATTGAGTTTCATTTCTGATTTCAGTGTGTGCAGGTGTGTGTGTTTGTGTGTGTGTTGCAAATTGCTGTTCAGTTTTGAGGGGGGCGCGGCGAAACAGTTGTTGCTGTTGTTGTTGTTGTTGTTATTGTGTACAGAGTGCAAAAGTTTTGGTTTAATTTGTAAATATAAAGTTGTAAATAGTTAATAAATAGTTAAAAGGTAGTAAAACATAGTAAAGCTCTGAGCAAATTATTACAATAATACAATTTACAGTCACTTGAGTACAGTTTATAGTTTATAGTTTAGTTTAGTTTAGTTTGAGTTTAACTGCGCCCGCCAAAAAAAAAAAAAAAAATGCCGCCCCCTTTTATTTAATTTTAATTTTTCTCTCTATCTTTTTGTTTTTGTTTTTCTTTTTTTGATGCAGTCGCCTCTTTTGAACTTATTCACTAGGGTTTTTGTTGTTTTATTTTTGCATTGCTGACCATTGGTTTTCAGTGGTTTTTCTCTCAATTAATTTTTCAATTTTTCGCTTGCATTAAGCTACAAATAAATTAAATAAATAAAATAAATTAAGTCGAGCTGGTTGTGCTCTCTTCTTTCCGATTCCATTTTTGTCTTTCTGTTTTGTGTATTGCACTAAAAATTGCTGTTCCATTTTGAAATGATTTGTTTTTTTTATGTTTTTGGCAACTTCTGAGGCTTATTGCTTATACGACGCATAGGCCAGATTCTGAGCCTCGTTGCCGTGGAGCGACCTGCCGTAGCTGTGCTCGTGCTCATAGTGCGGATGCGCCACAACCTCGTAGTTCTCCTTCTTGGACTCGAGCAACTTCTTCAGCCCAATGATGCCCGACAGCAGCAGCGCGATCTTGCCAATGACGAGTGCCTTGAAGGAGATGAGCGCCAAGAAGCCAATCGCCAGCGGCAGCAAAGCGGCCATTTTCAGCTTGAAAAGCATCAGCAGCGGCATCAGATACTTCTTCTTCTCCTTCTTCTTGCCGCGCGCTAAACAGCCAAGTTAAAAAGAAAAAGAAAAAAATAATTTTGTTATTAACTGATTAGTGAGTGTTTTGCATGCGATACTTTCGCTTGTTGTCTTGTTAGCTGCTCATTAGCAATTGGAGCACAGAGACTGTACACAATTAATAAACAATAAGCAATAATAATAATAAGAAACAGGATTGACCGCTTTCTATGGCTCGGAAACAAACACACACACACACGCATACACACACACCAACACACACAGACACGCAAAAAGAAAGTGCGCCGAACTGACTAAAATGCAATTAATTGCAACAGCCGCAAAAGAGTTGCAACAAGTTTGCAGTCAATGCACCGCTAGATGAAAAGCGACTAGGGAAAACTGCAACTGGAACTGCGACTGCGACTGGGTCCAGCAGGATGCCTACTTTGCGTGACCCCAATCAATGTGTGGACGCAGCTAACAGTGAAAACAGGATTTGTGGCATTGCATTGGCCACACAAAGTTAACCAGATAATTGCACCACTAACCCAAATTGGCAACATTGCACAGAACCAGCTAACAGAACCAGCTAACAGAACCAGCTAACAGAACCAGCTGCCTCTCAACGCTGATCTCGAAGTTGTCGTTGTTCAAATCTGTTGTGGAAGAACCAAGTTATACTCACATTCTTCGAGGGCACGCTGCATGTCCTGGATAGAGTCCTTGGGCACTTTGAACTGCAGCGTGTGTGTGCCAAAGAAACGTGCAACACGCTCCACCAGCAGCGAATCGACCTCGGACTCACGTGCCTCCGCCTCCTCGGGCAGCGAGACATCGTTCAAAGATCTGCCCACGGGAATATCATCGGTTTTGACCAGAGAAATGCCCTCGGTCAGCCTCACATCCCCGTTCTCCGTGTCGAAATAGTGGAGAGCGCGTTCCTGTTTGATTTATTTATGATTTGTTTATTAACTTATTGACGGTTTGTTAGCTTCTCGTTTGTGGGTTACCTTCATGCACAACACCATCGAGCGTTCGCCGCAATCCTTGACCATTTTGAGGGCGCTCGTCAGCAGGCTGTCTGCCTCCGAAGCTGCCGCCGCTGTTGTGGCAAGCAGCGCAAACAAGCACACAAACTTCAACATGTTTTCTTGTGTTTTTTTTTTTTGTTATTTATTGGGAGAGGTGCAAATTTTCACACTCACAACACTTGACACTTGGTATTTGGTTTGTTGGTTTTGTTATCCTTTGGGGTGGTGCCTTGTGTGGGTTATTGTGTGTTTCTTTTTTTTTTTTTTTTTTTGTATTTAGCTGATTGAGTGCACTGCGCTGCGATTGGCTTGTTCGATCTGTCGGTCAGAAGGCAATCCGTAAACTGTGGCTAGAAGACGCACGCGGATCGAGTTTTATTCCCGGCCAGCAGAAGCAGCAGCAGCAGCGTCGACAGCGACGCGTTTGACGACGACAACGACAACAACGACAACGACGACAACAAAACACACGACGCTGGCCGCATCCCCAGCACCACGCCACACCACACCGCATCGCACCACATCGCACCGCACCACCACCCGACCTGCTCCATCGACTCAAAACAGTAGCCGAGCTTAGAATTTAAATAAACAAGCTGCAAAACGACGACGACAACGACGAGTAGCATCGGTTGCGGCTTTTAATGCAACCTGGCTATGGCTCTGGCTATGGCTCTGGCATGTCTTGGCCTGGCCAAGACTTTGCAATGTGTGCGTGCGAAGCAGGCAGCGACGCGGCGCTGACGTCGGCAGCACTTCGACGGCGACATTGGCTTTGACTCTGGCTTTGGCTTTTAGCGGCTGCTGTTGTTATTGTTGTTTGTCAACAGACAAACACTTACGCAGCACTTAACTGTTTGCACATATGAAAAACACACACACACACACACACGTACACACCCACAAGCACACTCAGCGAAAATAAATCAATCTATTTTAAATTGTGGCTGGCATACAAAATAGTATTTAAATTACCTAAAATAAATTGGAACTATCTATGTTTCAGTAATCCATATAATATCTAAACTTGCTCAAGATATATATATATATACATATATATTTATATACACATATACATATATATAAATCGTATTTAACTTATCCTAAAGTACACTTGCATAATCTTAAAATTATCAAGACTTTCTTTAAAGCTGATTTACATTCTCTGGTCTACAATTTTCAATATACAAATGTTTGTTTTAAATCGTTTGCACCTCATCAAATTTAAGCTTCTCAACATTTTCTCTAAGTGTAGTCATCATGTTGAATGTGTGGTCGTTAAATCGTATTCGACAGATTTAGCCGGCATTAATTTGACAGCTCAAATTAATCGGACGGCATTTAAAAAGCAAGTTTACTGGCAGAGGCTCCTGCAATTGGCACACTTTCAGGTGGGTGAGAACCACAGCAACCACAACTACAACCACAACCACAACCACAACCATAACCACAACCACACATTAACAGCCTAGGCAGAAAGTACTCTATAAGACCGTCGACTGATCGAACCATTAGAAATTGCAGACACGTGACTCGGTGTGGCTAATCAAACGCCAATAACAACAACAGCCACACCACACCACACCACACCCCACACGACACCACACCACTCCACACCACATCAGACAGCGCTACTTATGATGGCATCTAGTGTGGCTCGAAAGCAAACCACAACGAGCATGGCTCAAATTGGAGTAAAATAGAAAATTAACTAGTTTGCAGGCGGCATGGATAAGAAAAAATTTCACTTTAATTTTGCTTTTTATTTATGTATTTGTTTTTCTCTCCACCATCTCACTTATAGCCCCATAATGTATCTCACACACTCACACACACACAAACACATCGGGACATAAGTATATATATATATATATATGCAATTTTGTATGCCAATCGCAGCCATTTGCACAGAGATCTCCACAAGACAGTCTCATGTCAAACAATATCTTTACTCATTATGTCGCTTTAATATTTTTAACTTTAATATTTATTTTCAACATTTTTACACGTTTTTGAATATATTCTGTGGTTAATTTTAAAAAGTTTGTAACAATTAAAATCATTAAAATCTAAAGAAAACTCGAAATAAGACAAGTCTAATGAGCCCCCTTCCGATCTTCAAGCACTTTCATCAATCCTGATTTCTGCAGGAATGTGAGCAACTTTGTTGAAGGACTCATTTTTCTTAACTGTAATATATAGTGTTGTAAAACATACTAACTTACGTTCCTAAAATCAAAAAAGAAATTACTTTACTTAATTGAGTCCCAGATTGATCAATCAATCAATCAAAAATTAATCGAATGGAAGCTAATTTTAAATGAATTTTGCCAATATTTTAGTTGATCTCTTTTTTTTTTTGTTATCAGTTTTAATAATTTGATATATTTTGAATTCATTCGGAATTCTTATTCAGTAAGAAGAAGAAATTAGATCAAGACTCTAAATTCTTATTTCACAATTTTTACTTTCATTGCATGACTTGCTTGACTCCAGCATATTCTGCAAAAGTCCTGCAACTTTCAATTCATGTAAAAAAAATAATATTTAATTATAGGGTATACCCTAGTCGTTCAGTGTTGATCAGCGCTTTCTCGCTCGTCTTATTTTATTCGTTTTTTTTTGTGTAGTTTACGCATTAGTCAAGAGTACCTGAAAGAAAGCGATGAATGTTGAGATTTGCACGCTACTTAAACTCAATTCAAGATGCAAAGCAAACCAAATTTGTTACTTATGTTTATTTATTTATTTTTTTTATTTATTTTTTTTTGCAACTGATTATCTGCTTAGCCTAAACACCACATAGCTGATGAGCCACAAGGTGTTTAAGCTGTTGTTGTTGTTGTTGCTTGTTTGTTGTTGTTGTTTGCTGTTGATGTTGATGGGATATGCAAATGCAAAAGATGGTTGTGCGTGTGACGTGACTTGTGTGTTAATCATCAACAGTTTTGTGGGCGTTTATCACGAAGGTGCACCTTTGCTTTTCTCTGTGTGTACAGGGCATGGCTCAGTCGAACAAAATTGAGTTAAGATCGTGGCAATTATTTTACCTACACGTCAACGCAATGAAAGTGAAACAATTTATTTTTTTTTTACGAGCTTTAAAGACTTAATTTAGTTATGCAATGCACTGTTTTTTTTTTTTAATTAATTAGCTTGGAGTTTTAGAGAAAGGTATTCAAAATTGCATTGTGAAAGTTGTTTAAATATTTCAAGTAATTTTCTCAAATTTTCCATAGAATTTGCGTTGTCTTTAACGGGAAATGAGGTCTGAAGCATCCTGTGAGTCAACTTCCTTGTCGCTCCCCCCCCACCATTTTGTGTAACTTTTAAGCATCAGACATTAAAATTGGCTACTACCCAAAGCGGCTTTCATTTGGCTTTTGACGCCAACGCAGGGTAAATAAAACGCTTGGATCCTCGGCTCTGTTTAGCTTTGGGCCCCACCCCATTTTTGGTGGCATCTCGCTACCCAAATTGACACCTTTCGTCAAAAGTTTCACTTTCATGGCACTCACTCGAATTCCGGGTAGCTCTCGTTTCGCAATGGTTGAGTAATTTTCAATTAATGAAAGTGTTGCACACCTCAACAACTGATGACGTCAACAAACATTAAAGTAAAGGGCGGACAACTAACTAACAGTTTTCTTGATAAGGCGTGAGAAGCGCATTTAAATAAAGCCCACATTCGTGTTAAAAAGAAAAAAGGTTCAATGTTCTAGCTGTATTTGCTGCCGTTTGGGCCAACTCATTAATATTTCGAGCAGAAGTGCAAAAGTGAAAATGTCGCATACCACAAGAAACGACAAAGGCAACAATTACAAAAAGCCAGAGAGAGACTCTTCAGCATATTTGATCTATGAATATTGCATTCCACTTGGCCAACAGACTCTGTGCACGGCTAAATAATAAATGTGGCTTTAAGTTTTTTTTTTGTTTTTGGTAGAAAGCGAAGACGTTTTTAACTTCGCTGCTTGCTTTTATTTGGATTATTGTATTTTTTTTTTTTTGTTATTCACGCACGTAGCACTTTTTTTTTTAAATTGTTATCATACAAATTCAGCAGACATGGTTGGAGAATTAAACGATGGAGGGTTTTTTAAGCAAAATATATGACTATATTTAATTAACGGTTACTTAGGCCTAACACACACATTTAGTTACGATATACAATAAATACATGGATTATCGAATTAAGGCTAAATTATTATTGATTATTCAGACAACATTCAAGCAGCAATCGTTTCTTTGGTTTATCTCCCTTTTTCTCTCTCTCTCTATCTCTCTCTCTTTCTCTCTCTCTCTGTCTCTCTCTCTCTCTCTCTCAAATGCAAATTCAAGCTCTGCCAACTTGCTTACAGGCTCTTGGCGCTGCCCGCCGACTCCTTGGCTGGCTTCCAGCCGCTGTAGGCCATATCAAAGTCACGTCCCCAGCCCGAATGGGCGCCCGAGGAGACGACGACCTCATGGGAGGATTCCTTGCCACCGCCACCACCGCTGAGCAGCTTCTTGATGCCAATAATGGAGGCCAGCACCAAAGCCAACTTGGACACAATCAGCGCCTTGCCGGCGAGCATAGCCAGTGCACCATATGCAATCGGCACAAAGGTGCCACCGAGCAGCAGGGGAATCATTATATAGGCGCCGCTGCCCTTTTTATCCTTCTTCTTGCGTCCTTCCACCGAGTTGCTGTCAGCGGAGAATTTAATCTGTTAAAAAAAAAGCGCTCATTAGTCATAACTTGCAGCTTGCAACATGCGGCTTGCGCACTCACCTGTAACGTGTGATTCTGCAGAAAGTTGCTGACTCGCTTCATGATCATGCTGTTGAGGATCTGCTCCTTGGCATCCAGGCCACGTGGCAGCACCGCCTCAATGTCCTGCTCGGAAATGGGCGGCAGTTGGGTGCGCTTTTGCGCCACATCCCGCTCGCTGCTCACAAACTGAATGCCCTCGAAGAGTGGAAACGTTTTGGCCGTGCGAAAGGCTTTCTCCAGTCCCGTTAGCAGCTTGACCTTGAGACAGACGGACAAGTTCTCGCCGCTGCACTGCTGATAGATGCGATAGACGACCGCCAGATCCTTCCACCAGCTCGTCGATGCAGCGCCCGAGCTGGCTGACTGTGTGGATGTCGAATGTGTTGCTTGCTGCTGCTGCTGCTGTTGCTGCTGCTGCTGCTGTTGTTGCAGCTGCTGCTGATCCAATCCCAGGCCATTGATGTGATGATAGCTGGCGGTGCGTGCAGTCGACGCTGGCAGCCAGCAGAAGATAATCAACAGCGCCGCCACGTGCCACACGTATTTAATCATCTCTGTGTGTCGGTGTGTGTGTGTGTTTGTGTGTTTGTTTCACAATATATATATATTTATATATATATATGTATGTATGTTTGGTATCCTTGCTGCTGCTGGGTGGCGGCAAAAACGTTGCTGGGCACTACACTCAAGATTATGAACTGAATGCTCGAAAGCGCATTGTATGCATTTTATACCACCTTCAAGTTTGCTTGTCGGTTAATTGCGTTTTCGTGCATGTCAAACAACAGCTGAATTTTAAAGAAAAAAAAAATTACACTTTGTTTTAGTCTAAATATCACGCCAATTAGTCGGACGGGCTGCTGATGCTGGCTGCTGGCTGCTGGCTGATGTGGCTAACAGAGTCTGTTGGCCATTGCAGCTGCGCTTTCGTGATTTCGCTGCGAAAGCAGCCGAAAATGTGTGGCTTGCCACAATAAACAACATCGCCCCATTGCCAGTGCTGCAATTTCATGTGCAATTACTATAACACTCAAATTAAACAGCTCGTTCTAAGCTATTGAGTTTTCGTTTGCACATTTAAAAAAAAAACGGAGCAAGTGGCAGCAACGTGCGTGACTGCCCCAAGAAAATACAGCCTCCGACCAAGTGGCATTGGCATTGAGTGCAGTTACTCATCCCAAATGTTTGTTTGCCAAGTTTCCTTTTTCTAAAGCTTAGTAGACTGAATCGTTGCGGTTTTTTTTTTTTGTTTTTGGCTTTTTTTATCACAGATTCACTGTCGTCTCACAAAATTATCGTGAATGTTAACTTTTCTTTTTAAGAACAGGTGTGCATTGCTGAAAATGATGCTCTGAGGTACAGTAGATGCTCGCAAATAAAAGTACTTTTATTAATGTCTTTATTATGATTTTTAATTATTTTTTTATTTGACTCTCTTAATGGTGAAAAGTAAAGCACTTAAAAATAATGGTTAACAGCATAAATTTCGGTTGGTTTTTAGCAAAAAGATAATAGATTGTTGACACGAAGTTTAAATTTAGACCAGCTGTACATTTAAAAAAAAAAAACCATTAGGGAGCCATGTTAATATTATAAATAAAGAAAAGCTTATAATTTGAGGTTGACATTTATTATTTTTACTTGAGTTTTTATCATTTTTCTTAAAAAAACATAATATTTACCTTAAATATGTACAACATATTTGCATGAAGCTCAGTTAAAAAAATGTTGCATACTTTCGGGCTGACTGTGAAAATAGTTGGTGCCTGAAAAGCGTGTTAAATAAACGAAAGAGTTGAGACACAAACTTGCTCTGACTTAACGAAACAGAGCAAAAGCTTTATGCTTTAGTATATGAAGATTTGCAGCAGAAAATTCTTCAAGTGTATGAATGCTAAAATAATATTTTAATAACAAGTTTTGAAATATCTTACAAATTGTGAATTTGAAAAATTTTAAAGAGGTAAAATATTTCTAGTGAGTTAATCAATGTTAGACATGAAAACAGGTTATAATTTTTTTGTATATTTAGGGAGCTAAAGCATAATGAGAAGTTAAATAACTACTTTCAACGAAAGTCACATATTTAATTTACTAATATATTCTTTAAGACAATTTTCACAAAAATAGACTGAGAATATATTTAATTATTATTATTTATTATTATGAGAAGTTAAATAACTACTATTAACGAAAGTCACATATTTAATTTACTAATATATCCTTTAAGACAATTTGCACAAAAATAGACTGAGAATATATTTAATTGTTTTTATTTTTATTTTTTTAATTTTTTCACCACATTAAAGGATGAGTAAAAAGAAATTATGTGCAACTTATTAAAAAAAAATATATATTTACAACAATAAAATAAATATGGAAAAATACGAAATGGTACAGTATAGTTTTTGTCAATTAGAGGCCTACTCATATTTTTTGTAAATGTTATAAATGTAAAGATATTAAAAAATATATTTCAGCTAAAAATTATAGTCATAAAGAAAAATCGGCAACTTACTTCAAAATGGATTTGAATTTATAGTATTGCAACGAGAAATAAGTGAGATTATGTTTTAAATATGCAGCTACACAAATGTTTATTGAAGCGGGACAATCGAGTGACCGCTTGTCTGAATTGCAGCTCATCAATTAAACGCAATTGTTAACTAACTGAATAGTTAAATGAACTGCTTTAAGTGAGCGATAAGCTACGGAGCGAGTACTCCACGTAGCTGGAGCCGTAATAATAATAAATCAACCGTTAAATCATCTGGGCGGCGTCATTAAATTGTTGTGTGTTTCTTTTGTTGCGCTGCTGCTGCTGCTGCTGCCTGCGTCTCGCGTGCCTAATTAACTTTCAATTAATCATTAACAATAATCGCAACTGCTCACGGAGGCGCTTAATAACCAAAGTAAACGCTTCCATGAACAACAGTGGAAACAACAATTACAGCAACAATCAAAATGCAGTGCGTGTTTTTCGAGTGTGGGAAAACTTGTTCGAGTGGAAAAATGATGGTAGCAGGAAAAACGCTCAATATTAAGTATAATAAAGCAAACAGGTGATTTTCTGTGTTCAAATGCTTGGAAAGCGTCAAGCGAGGCCTTTTAGCCATATGCAAACTGCAACAGTTGCTGTTGCTGCTTTTTTGATATTGCTGCTACTCTTGTTTGTTGGCCATGTTCTGGTGACCCACTTTCTGAGCCAGGGAGCCAAACTCGTTTTCATTTCATGCAAACATGCATGCAACATTTGCCGAGTCGAGACGCCCTTGCAGGCAGCATGTCATCCACTTGGTTCTGCCCGAGGTCCGTTGACAGTGAAATTGTGCACAAATTGGGCAGCCAAATGATTCTCAACGTTACCAGATACCTGAAAGATACCTGAATTATCTCTCTCATTGGAGCGTGTGTGCGCAATTCCCTGCCGGCTTATGAATTATTGCAAATTTTGTGGCTTTTTATCTGGTTTTCAGAATGTGAAATTGTTTGGTAGCCGACGATCTTTTTCGTTGCACCAGTTTTTCTTTTCGACTCCAGCTATAAACACAGCTGCAGCCACATTTCTCTAGCGGCGGCGGCGGCAAGTACAACGGTAGTTCGCTCCAAATCACATGGGTAGGCTTTCATTTATTTTGTATTTTTTGGTGCTTCGATTTGCATAGGACAACCAAATCTAATTCAAAATAAGGCACACGCTGACCACTCAAAGTGGAAAGTGCTATTAAACACCCCATGCTGATCCCAACTTACGCTGAAAGGAACTTAAGCCATTTGCTCCATCGGAAAATGAACGTATGAAAGACTCAAGAGCTCAAACGCTTTAAAAGTCAATAGCACAGCAAAAATTCATTAAAAGGAAAAGGTAGTCTAGTGAATTGGAAATCTATTGAGGAAAACTTCAAAGGAAATGTGAGTTCAAGGTCAGCTGAGAACCAATCTAGGCACAGCAAACATATATTAAATTGAAAGGTAATCAACAAAGAAAAAAGGATAAGATGAAATATGTGTTAGCAAAAATGCTCGCAACTGAGAAGCAAGGCAGTGATCAACTATTAAATACCCTGTAAGATTAAGAAAATTACATTTACAAAAATTAAAAAAATGTCTCCCGATATTCGTTGCTTGCTTTTTGTCACCATCGAAAGCCTATTTATCGAGTATAGAAAGCACCTTTAGATAAAGCTGAAAGAAATAAGAAAGTTCTTAATTTAAAGGTCATCTTAAACCATATGTGTTTTTTTAAGTGAGTTTCTCAGAATTTGTGTCATGGCTTAAAAGTAAAGCAAATGTTGATTGACCGCACTTTGAGGCCTACAACTGCCATTTCATCACATTCTAATGATGATGCCCACAAGGCATAATTAAGGCATATTTCTTGTAAGTCATTTGAGGCGTTGCACATGTTTTTTTTTTGTGGCAGGCATTCGGTGTCACATAGTTGCCCACTTTTAATAGACTTTTTGTGCTGTTTTCTGTTTTCTGTCTGTCAGCGACGGGCGATGGTCAAATGGTCAAGTGTTTTGCTGGCTCGAATGAGTTGTTAACAATTAATGTGCGCTTTAATTTGGCTCAGTCAACCTTTCTTTAGCCCCCCTCCCCCTAACCCTGACAAAAATGTGTTTGGATCATGGCCATAAGCTGGCATTTCTTCAGCTTTTCACTACACGTTTTCAATGCATTTACTTTAGTGTTGTTGATGTTGATGTTGAGGTTGTTTTTGTTGTTGTTGTTGTTGTTGTTTCGGCTTCCTAACTGTTTACTTTCACTGTCTGTTGGCCGACTGTTTTAGGCCACGGCAACAGTGGCCGGCGGGGCACACTTTCGGCCGAACATTTTTCTTTTTGTTGTTTTTGTTGTTGTTGTTTGCCGTCTTGGCCGGAGTCATAATTATTTACACCTCTTAACGGGCAAAAGTCTGTTAAGAAAAAATTCGCTTAGGCAACTGGGTCGAAAATCAATTTCACTTGAAATGAAAGCATTTCGCATTTTGTATTTCGTATTTCGTATTTCGTATTCTTACCAAAGATGGACCTGTCAACCTGATCTCTTGGCCTGGCCATTATGCAGAGCCTCAGCTATGAGTTGGCTCAAAGCCAAAATTTTTGTATTCATCTTTTCGCTTTCACCTGTTGGCCATAAAGAATAAAATTGATGCGAACTCATTGTTGGATTTTTCATTGATTTATTTTTTATTTATTCCTTGCTTGTTTTATTTTCATGTTGTTTGTTTATTTTGATTTTTTGTTTGTTTTTTTGTTTGTAATTTTTTTTTTGTGTATTTTTTTTGTACTTATTGATTTTCTTCATTTTTTAATGACATGCATTTATGACAGAGAGAAAAGATGCTGTTTGATTTACATTCGTTGTGTGTGATTTGTGATTTATGATTTATGATAATTGTGTGTTGCTTCTTCTTCTTCTGTTTTTGAGTTTGCCAAATTCTGCAGTTTCTATGCTTCTCTGTTGCTGTGAAAGTGCCGTACGATTCTGCCGAAAATATTATCTGGTATTTAAATTAAAGTTGACAATCAGCTCTGTGGCGACTTGGCGCTTTCTGGCCAGTTTGCTTTCAAAGTGATTTAAACAAATATTTTTAAGAATGCATTAAAAATAAGTTTAAAGCACAATGCAAAAAGCGAACAACTGGCAGCTCTGGCAAAACGGTCCAAGTCGCGAATGTACATCAGACAGAGTAGAGTATGTAGAGTATGTAAGTAATGAGTAACAAAATATAAAAAAAAGAAAGAAATGCCTACAGTGAACTATGGTTACAGAGAACGTACGTGCGATGTGTGTGCTTCGAAAGTAGAGCGTTAGAAAGTGACAGAAAATGCAGCAGAAGTTAAAATGTGAGAGCGTGAGAAAGATATAGTTATGAAGAGAAACAAGATATATATATATATATATATATATAGAGAGAGAGAGAGAGAGAGAGATGGATAGAGCAGCATAATGAAATGAGAAAGTTGAAAGAATTTAAGTGGAAATCGGAAATTTTTAAATTCAAAGTATTCGAAATTGAGTTCGAGTTTTGAGTGCATTTTAGGCAGGAAAAACTATGGCAAGTTATGGCGAATATGTGACCAAAACTATGACTCGAAATGCATAGATTCATAGACAGGGAAAGATAGTTGTGTGAAAAGATACTGATAGATGTTAGGAGCTAGTATGTTAAAGCTAGTAGTTGTTGTTGCTGTAGCTGTTTGTTGTTGTTGTCGTAATGTAAGACTAGAATTGCATGTAGATAGTTACAGGATAGCATAGAGTACAGTAAAGAGTACATTAAAGAGTACAGCATAGAGTACAGTAAAGAGTATAGTGTAGAATACAGTAAAGAGTAGAGTAGTGTAAGAGCATAGCATTAATTAGATAGATATATAGTTAGATACGTTGCAAACAGTTGCATGGCAACCAACAAAGTTTTGGTATAGTCTCTAGATGGATACAATGTGTGATTAGATGATTTGTAGATTTGTGGACAGTGATGCATAGCGATAGATGGACAGATTATGTTGTGATGTGTTCGAGCTATAGAGAATGTATGTGAAAGAAACAGCGACAGATAGATACAGTTTGTCTGTGTGTGTGTGTGTGTGTATGTTTCTCTATGTGTGTGTGTGTGTGCTGATGCGAGCTAAGGACCTAAGGCTAAACGCTGCACAGAGTCGCCGCCGGGGCTTATTTGAGTATTTCAAACGTTTTTTTTTTTTTTGCAAAAGGTATCGATTTTTGTAACTCTCGCTTTTGATTTTTTACAAACTTAACTTTAGTTTTTTATCTGTGTATCTGTGTATTGGATTTGTATGTGTTGGTGTTAAGGTTAAGCAAAACTAAATGCACCCACACTCAGCATTCTGCTTCTTCTTTTTCTTCTTCTCTTTTCGCTACGATGTCTTTTATCTTTTTTTAAAATTTTTTTTTTTCTTGTTGCTTTTCATTTTTTGCTTAGTTTTCCAGTTGATTTTGCGCTTTTCTTTGCGCTTTTGTCACGCTTATGTGTGTGTGTTTTGTGTGTGTGCGGAAAATAAATAAAATAAATTATATTAATAAATTAATTAAAACGAACAATAAATAATATGTGTTCTCCTCCTCCTCCTCAAGAGTCGCTGTCTGTCTCTGTTCGTGAGAGCGGATCGATCGCTCAACAGTCAGTGGTTGGTTGGTTGGTTGTTGTTGGTTAGTGGTGCGTTTTGTGGTTCTCCGGGTGGTTCATCTTCATTGTGAGTGACTTGTGTGTGTGTGCTGTGTGGTGACTACACTTAAGCCTGTGGCTTCTGGGCAGAATAGGCCAGATCCTGGGCATCAATGGAACGTCCCCAGCCACCATGACCGCTGCTGCCGTAAGAAGCCGAAGAGGCGCCCGCATCGGCGCTGTAACCGCTGCCGTAGGAGTCACCGCCGCCGTGGCTGACGGAATGGCTGCTGCTGTGATGGGGATGGGCGACCACCTCGTAGGTGACGTGCTTCTCTTGCGACAACAGCTTCTTCAAACCAATCACCGCTGAGAGGACCAGAGCGATCTTACCAATCAACAGAGCCTTGCCAGCAATCAATGCAATGGCGCCCAACAGCAGGGGCAACAAAGCGGCGGCCTTCAGCGCGACCAGTGCGAGAATGGGTCCCAAGATTTTGGCGGCCTTCTTCTTCTTGCCACGGCTCTCCTCGGGCGCATTGGGATCATTGCTGCCGAACAGCGATTCGGAAGCATCCTCCAAAGCGCGACCAGTTGAGCTCACCGCCTGAACAATATCGGCACCCTTCAGCTCCACCTTGATGGTGTGCGTGTTGAGGAAGCTGCTGATGCGATTCAATGCCAACGACTCGAACGACTCATCGCCAGAAATGGAACGAGCTGCCTCCTGGACGGGTGCATCCGGGGAGCGGACAACAGTCACACCCTCGGTGAGGGCGAACTGATCGCGTACGCCCAGCACCTTGTCGACGAAGTTGAACAGCTTGTATTTGACGCACGAAACGGAATCCTTGCGGAGGCATTCGCTGTAGATGCTATCCATAATATCATTGTCGCCGCTGCCGCCGATGGCGTTGCGGGCATGGCCGCGTGTCTCCTCAGCTGGGAGTGCCACGGTCAGCGTCACCAAACACAAGACACCGAAAATAACTTTGCTATTTGCCATATTGATTTTGTTTATGTTTTTGTTGTTGTTGCACTTGTTGTGTTGTTTATGTTCTTGTTGTATAGTCCTTTTAAGGGTGCACTTGTTTTTTGTGGTTTGTTTGTTTTTTTGTACCGAACACAAAAATTGTCGTTGTTGTTGTTGTTGTTGCACTTTCTCTTTTGTTATATTTTTTTGTTAGTTAGCTCACAAACGGCACACAACGCTGCTGTTGGCTGCTGTGTTGCTGCTTTGACGGGTTAGGATGAAATGATACAATTTCCCAATGGCCCAGCACAATTTATATAGGCGGCATGTGCTCATCCAAACTGCTGCTGCTGCTGCTGCCTCTGCTGCTGCTGCTGCTGCCGGCTGAACGAACGAAAGCATTTTTCTGCCTCGGCCAACGAGAACTGGTCGTGCAAGTTTCTCGCTTAAGTCTTTCGTTTTGCCAGCCAACGGTAACCGTTGCTATCGTCGCCTTCGTCGTCGCCGTCGTCGTCGTCGTCGTCGTCGTCGTTGACTTTGGCTTTGGCTTGGAAAAGCATTGTTACTGTAATTTGTTGTTAGCCTTCTGCTCGCACTGCGCTGCTTTCGCTTGAAGTTCATGTAACATTGTCAAAATCAGCTGAGGCAAGCAGCCGGGAGAGTCGGGATTGTCAATGTTGCACTGTGGGAACTTGATGCTTACTTTTACCGTAATCAAAAGAAAAAATAGAAATGAACAAAAATCGTAATCTTAATTGATTTTAAATTGAAATTGAATGGTCGTTTTAATGGTCAACTGTTTTTGAGTAAAAGGCATTTCCCTTTCGCGTTTCCAACAATTATCAGCGAAGAGCGTGCCACACACACACACACACACAAACACAAACACAAACAGGTGCCACAATGTTGTTGCCACATGCCGGTCACCGTTTACTGGTTCACCTCTAACGGTTCGATCGTCACGTATCTGTCCCCTGCTGTGTTCGTGTGTGTGCCCATTAGAATTTGTGTTACATAAAAGACCAGCTAACGATGGCTCTGCCAAATGTGGGCCAGGCCAATAAACCATTGGCCATAAAGAATAAGCCAATAAGATATTCGGAATATAATCATAACCCCGATCGCAGTCATTCCAAAAAAGGGAAAGTTGCGACAATTCTCTCTCTCGCTCTTTCTGTGTGGCATGCAGCTAACTGTTGTGCGCCCTTTTACATCCGTCCCCTCGCTCTGCTCCCCCTCCCCATCCGTCTTTAAACACATTGCTGCATAATTTTATGTGCATATTTGTGTGCGTTGTCAAATACGAATGGCCAAAATAAATAGCTGTCTGTCGCTAACGCTGCTGAGTTATTGACTCGCCGGCTTGGCCAAAGTGTGCCGAAAGTCGACTGAGCAAATATATTGACCAGTAGCCTCCGGGCCAAGACCACAATTGCCAATATTCAGTGGCAAGTACACTGCGACATATACAACACACACAAGGAGCAGTCGCCGCATAAATGAAAGTCATCAGGAAAAAGAGAGTTGAAATCACTTTGGGCCAGGATGCATTTGGCCGGCCTTTGGCCGGCAATTGGCCGGCAATTGGCCGGGCAAGAAAGTGTTGAGTACGCTTAATTAAAGTATTATGAATGTGTGAAAATTTCGGGGCGCCACAAATAGCGCGCTGATATGGTGTGAAAATGCTTTTCCAGAGCAGCGTCAGTGAAAGCGAATTTTATATACATGTATGTTGTATATGCAACACGAGCGAGTTGTGGGGCGGGGCGAGGATTGGCGTTGCACACGCATTGCGTGTAGCTGTTGCATAGGGATGCAAATCTGGCAACGGGGCATTGCACGAAGCCGTGTGCTGAATTATTTGACATTTAATTAACTTTAGCTTGTTGGCAGAAAAGATGAGAAACGACACTTTCACTGCATTTCAGCGGCAACCGATAACGATGAGAGACGAGTGCAACACCAGCTGCAACTGCAACTGCAGCAGCAGCAGCAGCCGCAGTGTTGAGCGACATTTAAAGTTGGGAGTTGTCTTCTTGTTCTATTGTTGTTGCTGTGGCAGGCAGGCTGGCAGGCTGCGAGGTGGCAACAACAGGTTTATTTGGTTTTGGTTTTGGTTTTTTGGTGTTGCTTTTAAAAACTAAAAGTAAAATTCATAACAGTTCGACGAGTTTTGGTTGCAAGACCATAAAAAGCCCAATGTGAATATACATATATAAAGCAACCGCAGCAACAAACAATAAGCGGGGTACATATTTTATTTATATTATTGTTGTTGTTGTTGTTGTTGCTGTTGTTGCTGCTGCTGTTGTTGCTGCAGCAGAAAAAGAAAGTTCAACGTTAATTTTCCTTTTTCGTAGACAACATTCACCGCCTTGTGACCGAAGCGACGCGAACGTAGCGCGTGCAACTTTGCAACTCTTCAAAATGTAAGCTAACAAAACTGCATGAATGAATAAATGAATGAATGATTAAGTGACTGACTGACTGAGTGAGTGAGTGAGTGAATGACTGACTCAAGTGCCGGCTCAAGCACTTGCCGCAGGGTTGGCTGTGGCAAATCTATTGCTGATGTTCAATTTGATGCGACGGCAGTTTTCCCATCCCAGTGAAAACGCAAAACTAATTGTAAATGTCGATTGCTCCTTAATGGCTTCATTTTGGACATGTCACTGGACGTCATTACCCTATGAGCCATATAAATTCATTTAAAACTCAAAACGACGCTACTCTCAAAAAAAATAAATGAGCACATTGACTTTTACAAAACATAACAAAAAAAATAACCAAAAAAAATCTTTAAAAAAAGCAATCATTCATTTAAATCGCAAAATATTAAAAAGCGCAATAATAATTTAGTTTTAATAGTTTTTTTTTTTTATAAAAAAAATATGCAAATTGGCTGCGTAAATAAAATTACAATGACATGACCATAATTATAATGCATATCGTAGTGCAATCTCCCAATTGCATTTTCTCCTGAGATGCTATTGCTTTATTAGCATTGGAATGCCACACCCAGGGCCACACACATAGAGATACATAGAGCTGATGATGTGGCAGGCAGGCAGGCAGCATTCCCCATATGAAATTAGCAGTGGCTGTTGTAATCGGTTGGTCGGTCGGTCGCCAAAACCTGCCACGGCCATTAGCATAAATATTTCAACATTTTAGCAACGCCTCGCAACGAATGCGACGCGACTTCAAAGATACAAATTAAAAATGCACGAAAACAACAAAAATTGGAGACGAACACTTTCACTTTCCATGATGATGCCTCACAAATAATGCAGCATCAGCAGCGAGAAGAGTCACAGCTACAGATACAGATACAGCTACATCAACAGATACAGATACTGTTACAGATACAGATACAAATACTGGGCAGCATATGGTACACATTTAATGATTATCTAACACAACGGACATAATCAACAGATGCAAAAGCGTTAATAGACGAGGCACGGCGACAATGTTGATTGCACCATTTATTCAATAAATTATTAGTTAAGTTTGTTATTGTTTTTGTTATTGTTTTTGTTTTTATGTAAGTTAGTGTTGGTTTAGTCACAGCGCATAAGATTGAATAATTGATGGCCAAGTGTAAACCAAATGGATGGCGCAACATGGCCATAAATGAAAACAGAAAATAAAAATATAAAAACGCTCTTAGCTCGATTATATAATTTATGAAAAACACTGTTTTGTTGTGCTTTGGGCCAACAAAGACTGCAGTTACTTGCTAAAAAATTTACTTCATTCTGCTGCTCATATTTAACATTGGCCAATTCACACGGCCAACAAAAAAATACAAAAAAAAAAACGCTTTCTTTCGAAAGAGAAAGGGTTTCTGGCGAGGCTTGAGAAATTTTGCCAAAAATTGCAGTTTTATGGCCCGATCTTGGACCATGGCTAGCGCTCACGTGTGCCCAGCCCTTTCGCTTTTTGCTCCAACTTCAACAGTTATTTCTTGTGGAGGATAACGTCGAAACTTGAGGCTTTGACAGCTTCCGCGACTTTCACGCAATTGCAACAGCAACGCCCTTGATGCAGATATTGTTGCTGTTGCAGATACTGTGTTGCTGTTGCACATACTGTGTTGCTGTTGCAGATACTGTGTTGCTGCTGCATTATTTATGATGCCTTGCCTCAGGGGGGGCTTTGACGGGTCAGGCAACCTTTTGCCGTCTTTGTAGAAATTGGCCCAAGATTGAGCGAAGCGTTCCCTGGCCGGATGCTCACTGTTTCAATGGCTCAATGCATTCTTTAAAGTGAAATTTTTGTTAAAGCGTTTTTTTTTTTGCTGTGAGCTGCTTTTTATTGAAACTTTAAACGACGCTGTTAATTAAATAAAGTGAATTAAAAAGACCAACTAAACGAAATCACGAAGGCCTGGGCAAATTCTAGTCGCTGTGAGGCATGCGGCTCCATTGTTCAACTTTCTTCTTCTGTTTGTATTCAATGGTATTTCGGTCAGAAACAAGAGCCATCAACCAGCTAATCAAAAAGTGAACTTCAAAAACGTTAATCAGAGGGCTCGAATGATCAAACGGTGTTTCCGGTTGGTCAATTGGAGCATGCATGTGTGTGTGTGTGTGTGTGTGTGTGTGTGTGTGTGTGTGTGTGTGGTTGCAATAATTAAGCCGTTTTGCTGTGGGCCGAGTTAATTAACTGCTTTTCTTGTGTGCACTTTAAAATGAGTCGCTTGAGGCTTGAAAACACTGTCGACATGTGTTTCTTTTATATATTTTTTTTTTTTTTGTTTGGTTTCCAGGAACATCTCATTTGTGCAACAGAGTCAACGTTTGCCAAATGAAAGTACAATGTTTACCAGCGCATCAATGCAAAAGGGGCAAGCGGATGCCGGTGAATATGTCCGGTCCGGTCCATTGCGCATATCTGCTGCTAGCTAACCAAGTGTCAATGGCATCCAGGCATCCACTTTGAGCCAACTTTTGAGCCACTTGATGGCTTTTCGTCACGATTGCGCGGCTTACAGCTTAAGGCTTATGGCTTATGTCTGATGTCTGATGGCTTATGGCTTATGGCTTTTGCTTTCAGCCAACTGTATGCTGTATGCTGTATGCTGTATGTGCCGCTAATGAAGTTCAATGTTGCTCATCATCATCATCATGCAGTCTGTATTCACATGAGCAAGCCTTTCTGACAGGAGCAGCAGCGACGACGACAAACACGAGGCATCAGCGGAGTCCGCTTTAAATCAGCTTCAGTGAAAGTTTTTTTTTCGCGGCCAGCAAAAACCCAATGCGAAATACTTACATACATACACACACACACACATAAACATACACACATACATTCATATGTACATACCCTCTTACTTATGTACGCTGAAAGGGGTGCGGACCCGGCCCAGGTTCCAGCCATGTATCTGTATCTGTATCTGTATCTGTGCATACACAGTAAACATTTCCATAGCAACTATGTTAATAAAATTATTTAAAATATAACATTTTAACTTTTACTTTTTAATGTAAGCCAGTTTTTTTTATTATATGTAATTTTTAAATTTTTAATGTGTTTTATCACAAGCATTTGTTATGTTGCTCGCAGGCTTTTTAAGCAAACAAACGTTTGTTAAGCTTTACTCAAAAATTTGATTTTTTTCATTAATTATATTAGCAACAAAAAAAAAAAAAAATTAAAAAACAATTGTGTTGACTCACATTTATGTTTATATTTAATTATCTCAATGTAATTTTAATATGTATAAAACAGACAAAATAAATTATTTAAACTACATAAGATCATTTTTTTTATTGTTTAATTAAACTGTTAAGAGAATTTAAAAACGATATGTTTTTATTGCCTCGATAATTTTAGATTTTCATTAACATCCAACTTATAAATATAAATATTTATTGACTGACAATGCGCCCTTCTGGGAAATGAAAAATGTATCGGAAATTCCAATTGCATTCACTAAAAAAAAATTAATTTTATTTGGAAATCATTTTCCTATAAATGCAATAAATATTACTATTATGTGGACTTAGTAAATTTTTATTAATTTAATTTTGTTTACTTAATAAAAAATTATAGTCGTTACAGTAATAAAAGTTTTGATTTAGGCAACAAATTATGTAAATAGCAATAAATAAATTATGGATTGATTTAAAAATATTCTTAAGTAAATAATTATTTTTTGAACAGCAAATAGGTTTTACTTATGATTTATAATAGTGTTAATTATTAGAAATAAATTGAGAGCCAACATTTTGTTCTGTGTATTTAGATGTCCGAATCGAACTTGCGGCACTTTGTGTCGCTCCAGTGCTGGCCAATTTGTCGTTGGTTGTTGGTTGTTGCTGTTGCAGCGCATAATTGGCATGCTGAAAGGTATTTGGCCAAGAGCGAAGAGCGAAGAGCGAAGAGCTGATGTTTGACAACACTCCACAGCCATGTTGTGGAGTGGCCATCATCCGCCGCTGTGCTATTAATGGATTATTCCCGCACATAAAATGTATACAGACTTGAGTCGTGTGCTCAGCAGCTCAGCATCTGTAAATTGCACACCTGACCCCAGTTCGGTATGCTATACATCATCAAAATTTTTGGCCTCTTTGCCACTCAAAGTAAAAGCTACACATATCTCTTATTTATCTGCAAGATGAATGCAGTCGACCCAAACGATCGCTCAATGTCAATGTTCAACGGGAGATGGCGCTACAAATGACACTGAGTTTTCCCCCAAGGGACTTCAAATGCGTCAAATTGGGGCAAACAAAGCGTATGTTTGACTTGCCCCAAGAATCTGCAGTTGTCTTTGTGTGCTTGCCACAAAAATTCTTTTGTTTTATTATTCATATTATATTGTCGATTTTAAGTATCTTTAGCACCCACATATTTCCTAATCGATAAGTAACTTTTAACAAATCAATTGGGCGGAAAATCATTTTGCTTATTTCAACATTTATTCATTTGGAAGTTTAACCATTACTTTTGTCCTAAATGTATTATTCATCCTGGTCTAAAAGGCGGCCTAAAAGATTCCATATCTATAAATAATTGATAAGCATTGAGAAAGTGAAATTTTTCTTATAATCTTACCGATTTATTTTTATTATGCCTCAGCAACCAACACGTGTGTGTGTGTGTGTTTCTGTGTGTGTGTTGTTGCCTTGGGGTGTGGAAGTGAATTTGGCCTGAATGAACTCCATAGTTGGGTCTTTTGATTGTGTGAGTGGTTTTTGATTTATCAAATGGCATAAATCGAACCAAAAACGGATATAAACAGCTAACAGCTAACAGCTAACAGCTAACAGAGCAGTCCAAAGTCGAGCACCAGCACCAGCCCCAGCCCCGACCAGCACTTTCTTTAGCCGTAACTGTGGCAACAGCAACAGCAACAACAACAACAACAACAACAACAACAACAACTCGTTTGGCCGGCTGCATACCCAAAAGATATGGTAGAAATTCAAAAATGACTGAGACATGGTCAGGCGAATGCAGCAACAACAACAACAAAAGATACAAAACCAAAAACAACAACAACAGAAATAATTAAATAAAATCATTGACAAAGCCACAAAAGTCACACTCCGGCAATTTATTCCTACACTGAGAGAATGTATATAATGCATTTTGAATAATTTAAAAAATAACGTTCTCAAAAATGTGAACAGAATTTTTATTTTAGCAATTTTTTGATGTGTTAATTACAATTGCTCTCATTTGAAAACTGTGGCAATTTCAGCTTAAATGAAAATTTTTAATTTAAAAATTAATTTCAGCAATTTTTAATATTATTGTACAATTTTAAATAGTTGAATTTAAATCAGTGTTTATTTTTTCCATTGCATTTCCATATTAGATTTAAGTTCAAGAAGCTAGACTTGGATAAATAATTTTGAAATTCAGAATGATTTAAATCTTTGAAGATCTTCAGTGATTTTTTCTACATATTTCGAATCAAATAATCAAATATGAGAAATTTGAGCAAGATTCAATGGACTGTTTTCCTCAATGTACCATGATTCCACATCAGATCCAGACTCAAGATACGAGACTCGATACTTGGATGCAGATTGCGACGTGGAGCGCGTGCTGCCTGAGGCAAATCTAAGGCAAATGGCTAAAAATAGCTGAAACCGAAACCAGCAAAGCCGCAACAACAATTGGAATTTAAATGACTGTCAGGTGGGTTGGTCACAATGTTTTTTTGTTGAATGAATCTCAGTCGGTCTGTTTTTGCCCCCCTCCCTTCCCGGAGGCCGTCAACTGCATCAAATCGGGGGCAGCGCATCGCTTGGAAATTAATGCGATTAATGCGATTAATGCGATTAATGCGATTTTTCGATCAGAGCAGAGAAAGGTGTGACCCACATAAATTGATGATTTCTGGCCCTTACTAACAGCTTCTAATTGAGCTATTTAGTGTTGCTCCAAATCACACACACACACACACACACACACATCGGCTAACAGTGAACAGTTAGTAACAACTTTCATGATGTGATCGGTGGCCAATCAAAGGCAACAAAAACTGAGCATAAAATTGACTTTATGCCTTCTTTTCCAGCTAAGCTGAACATGGCCCAGACGCGACTGCGAAAGTCTAATCATTATGGGACAGAAAATACATACAACTCTAATAACAAAAGAAAACACAACAATAAAAACAACAACAGCAACAACAACAACAACAACAACAATAACTACAACAATGTCGCTGACAATGATGACCGAAAGCTATGTAGAAGAAAAATAATCGTAAAAGTGAGAGTTTCCACATCATAATCTTTTTTTTTTTTTCTTTATTTTCGAGCTCAAGTTTTAGTTATTGAATACCCTGCATGGCATAAAATACTTAAGTAAGGGTATCATAAAATCATTGAGGCATTGTTAATGTCATCCAAAGAGATCGTGAGACACTCGTTTGGCATTTGTCAAATAAGATTCGTTGTTTGGCAAATTTTTGAATATAGATGGAGAGAAAACTGAAACTATTGAAATTAAAATTGGAATCAACTCGAATGTAGTTTTTTGCAATTCTTTACAATTCTTTACAATTCTTTTCAAGCACACTTCAAAAATAATAAAAATTGTATTCAAATCGAGCGCATATTAAAAGAAAAAGTTGACTTGAGAATTATAATTGCTATAAAATATAAATTTGTGGAACATCAATTAATTTAAATAAAATAAAAGGGCTTTTAAAAGATTAATATATTAACTAAATTAAAATTTTCGATTTTTTTTTGAGTGCTATGATTTTTTGTCATTCTCTAATAATTACGGTAAAGGGCATCAGGTAGTCGTTGAGGTCACAACTCTCACATATTTTGAAATTTTAAGAAAATAACGAGGCCCTGCGCATAAATGCAAATAGCTAACGCCTTTTTGTGCAGCCACGCCTACAGGTTGTGTAATCCCTGAGCTGGCTGGCAAAAAAAGCGAAAGCCCAAAAATGGGCGGATGGGCAGGTGGGCGTGGTCGCTTGGCTGTTTGTGGCTGCCCCGATCTGCTTTTAATTGCACAGGTTTCACTTTCAAGGCATTTCATTAAAGAAATTGTCATTATCTTTATGATCAACAGTGATACACTCACACACACACACACACACACACACACACACACTCATACACACACACACACACATACAAATAAACACAAACACGCAACACTCGAAAATGGCATTTCACTTTCGGCTGTTGTTAACTCGATTTGTTCTTTTGTTTGGCCAAAAGCGATACGCTTTAACCAGGTTGACAGATGCCGAACATTATCGTCATAATCACTATAATCATGATGATGATGATGATGATGATGGACAGCATCATTATAAATATTACAAGCCGTACATTTTGTTAATTTCGATTCGTTTGTTTGTTAATATGTTGACAATAAAAGTGGCAAACTGACAACTTTCACACATCGAATATGTGAACTAAACAGATACTCATTGTATTTGTTATTTGTTGTTTGTTATTTGTATTTTGGGTTGCTGAGTTCAAGCCCAGATGCCACTGTTTATTTGCAGAGCACACATATTTATATGGCGTATTATTCAATGTCAGGTCGGGAGTGTTCAATTATTGCTGGCAACGCTGGTGGGTACCGCAGCGCATATTGCAACACTTTCACACACCTGGCTGGCTGTTAGCTGTTAGCTGTGCAGTGAAATGGCCAGCATTATAAAGCCAAATCCGTAAAGTGTGCATTGACCCATGCGCAAGCCGCTTGGCCACCCAGCCGCCTGGCCACCAAGCCACCAAGCCACCAAACCGCCAAACCGCAAACCGGAAAAGCGCACGAGGCACAACACAAACAACTCGCAATAGCACCACAAAAACAGCCACCACAAAAACAGCAACCACAACAGTAACTATATCATACTCTGCCAGTCTCTGCCACTGACACTGCCACTGCCACTGCCATTGCCACTTCCACTGCCATTGCGACAGTTGTTTAGACCATAAAAGGCCAATAACAAAGTCGCACGTGCAGCGCATTTGAAATTTGAAACCGCACAACAAGTTTTTGGTCGAAAGCTTTGCAATCAGTTGCAGTCGTGTCTTAAACCACAATACTAAAAGCCACCACACTCAATCGCATTAACAGTGGTTACTGTGGTTTACCCAGTTAACACAACGATTGCCTACTTTTCAGCGGCAGCGCGAAGAAAGTTGGTGAAAGCCCCGTGAAAGCGTTGAGCAGTTTAACTTTCTGCTTTATCGACCAGCTTCTTCAAGCTTTAAGCTAAGCTTAAAAAACTGCTCACTTTTTAAAGCCTACATTTGAGCGCAGCTGAAAAATCTCAGCTTTAATTTATGCTTTAATTTAAATTTTTTGGTATCACTTTAATTATTAAGTAAGACAAGCTTTGACTGAATAAGGATATTTTGATATACCCCGAATTCTGTAAGAAAAAAACAAGTATATTTAAAAATGTCTGTAAGGAAATCACATTTTTGAGGATATTTAAAAATTTTGAGTTGCTTTAACATTTATTTAAGTTACACAATTAAGTAGTTTATTAACAAAAATACTCTAAATACTTGTAATCTTTTCAAGTTAGTTTTTTGTTACCTATTTGCAGAATCAAAGACATTTAGCTTACTTTTTTGAAGGCAATTATTTTATTTAAGCTTTTTTTAATAATTAAATACACAAAACTTTTTTTTTAATTTTTGTTCCTTTGAAATGTAGTTCTTTTATTTGCTGATAGATGTGAATATTTTAATGATGCGTCAATATGCAATATTATTCAGAACGTTATAATTTAATTTTATTAATTTTAATAGTTTTTCAAAAGACTTTCAAATATTTATTGATGCATACATATGAAAGGTATTAAATAATAATAATACAAGTCTGCATCAGACAGTGTTAACATTGATAAGCCATTTCCAATCGAACTACTGAATTCTATAGTTTTTAAATAGTTTGAAAACCAGGTTGTTTGGTAACCCTTTCCAAAAATATATTTTTCATTCATTAAAATAAATTTTAACAATGACTTTAAAAATATATCTCAGTTTAGTCTTTGGTGTTATTTAAATTCATTGAAACATTCGAAAGCGATTGAAATTGTGTTTTTTATGTTTGATTTTTCATTGATTTTCAATAAAGATTTGCATGTCATCTTTTGTGCATCTTTTTTGTGATGGTCACAAAGAGTCGCCAGTGATTTTTACAACTTTAAAGATTACATTGTAACAATGTAACAATGTAACAATGTCCTACGGCTAACAATGGAAGTAAAAAGTGGCAACACTAACTGAAGCTGCCTTCTTGTCATGACGGTGACACTGTATAAAATTAATTTTGAATTCCTTGTACATAGACTTTCACTTTCCAAATAGCCAGCTGCTGTGCAACACGCAGCATGCCACTTCAGAATCACGGCAAAACATGTAAACTGACACCCACAATTGGGGAAAAGACACTTTTGTAAATGTGTCTCACAATCGATTTAAGGCGTGAACAAGTTTCACTTGAATAACTGTGAATCAAATGCTGAGCGAGTCACGCAGATATATCTATATAAGCCAGATAGAACATTTGTCCAACATATGACGAAGATTGAATACCCTTTTTAAAGAATCAAATGAAATTCACAATTATTTTCCTTTCTTAGAAATAATCCTTCTCTCGATTGTTGTTGATTGTAGCTAACTGATAACTGTAAATAGTAAGCCATATAATTGTGTATTTATGTTGATCAAGAATAGAGTAACTGTAAGTTCGCATAGGTTTCCTTTAAATTACATTACAAACTTCTTTAAAAAACTGAAATACCCGCTGCAAAGGTAGACAAAAATAGCGCTTAACGCGGCCGCAAAAAATATATAAACAAAAAGTTAAATGCTGAGCAAATCTAACAGTTGGCGATAAGATGGCCCAAATGAGCATAGAGTGGAAGAAGAAGAAGAGAAGCAGAGAAGAAAAAAAAAAACTCAATGAATGCTTAAGAGGCAGACACATTAATTGCTGAACATTTGTCTGAAGAAAGCCAGAGCCAGCGTCAGAGTCAGAGTCAGAGCTGAAGTTTGAGCCAAGAGGCACGTAGCACAGCAGTTAAGGGCAATGGCAGACATCGGACAGCATCGACTGAGGCTGGTAATGGTATCGGCCAAGTACGCAGTACCATTTTAACTGGGTCATATTCATAAGTAAAGCGCCGTGGCCGACGCAGTTGGCCCTAAAGTGCCGTTTGCCAACTGCAGTTAGGTAAAGTTGCGGCGGCTATTTCGATTGTGTTGCGTCGCCGTTTTTTCGGAGGCGTCTCGAACTTTCTTCAATTTGGTTGCTTAGCACCTCGGCTAACAATAATGGCCAATTCAGAATATAATGGCCAGCAGACAGGTGCAAAACACGCGTCTATTGTTGTTGCATTAGTCGACCGCCACAAAAAAAAAAAAAAAACAAATTTACGCGTAGCGAAATGTTTGTTTATTTTTTAGCAAATTGCTTTATAACAATTGAGAGAGAGAGAGAGAGAGAGAGATAGACGAGAGATGAGGAAAGTGCAGTGAAAAAGTGGGTGAAATTTTTTTTTTTTTTTTAGAAAACATTTTTGTCGATTTTTGGGTTGTTGATAACAAAGAATGAAGTGAAATGAAATGAAATGAAAGAAAGTTACGAAGTCGCACAGCAAATGCAAATCGCAGGCAGCGGGGCGTATGAGTGATGTCTGAAATATGCAAATTGAAAATGGGGAAAATGTGGAAATGGGAAATGAAAAGATCATTGATTTGTATATATTTTCGGAATTATTATTTGATTCTTTGATGTAGCAGCATTTGATATAGAGTTTTCTTTTGCGGTAAATGTAGGAAAACACAGTAATAGATACAGATACAGATACAGAGGTAGACAGTAGTAGGCAGATACATAGATAAACAGATTGATAGATAAACAGATTGATAGATAGACAGATTGATAGATTGATGATAGTTAGAGCAAACAGTGACTTGCCTTTGATTTATGGGCGCGACTAGTTTCAAGCATTTTGTGCACATAAATCAAAGTGAAGCCGTGAAAAAATACAGTTAGGAAAACAGAGTAGAAGAGTGAAATTAGGGTGTGTAGAGTATAGAGTATAGTATAGATTGTAGTTTATGTTGTTGTAGATGGTGTTGTAGATGAAAAGTGAAGTTTGGTGGTGGTGGTTGAGTGGTGGTGTTTGGTGGTGTGTTGTTGTTATTGTCTTGGTTGTCTCTCATTGCTGAGAGATTCATTCTTATGGAATTCACTTAATTGGCTTTGTTTGTTTTTTTGGGGATGGGGGTGTGGCTGGATTGGTACACCTCGCCCTCCCCCGTTCTCTCGTTCACGTTTTAGGTAAATAAATTAAAATAATAAATAATTTATAAATAAATATAAATATATATGATTATAGACATTCATAAAAAATTGTCATCATTTTGTGCGGGTGTGTTTTTTAGCAGCGAATGTTCTCTCTCCTTGTCACTCATCGATTTCAGTTTTGGTGGGTTGGATGACCCAATGGCTTACCGCCTGGTCTGCTTGTAGCCCTGGTAGGCAATGGTCTGGGCCACTGGCGCACTGTAGGCGCCATGCGAATCCCAGCCGGAGTTGCCACCCGAAGACCAGCCACCGCTGGAGGAACCACCGCCCGACGACCAGCCACCAGAGCTGCCCGAGGACGAGCTGGAGCTCTTGCCACCGAACAGACCACCCAAACCGCCGAGCAGACCACCGCCGGAACCGCCCGAACCGCCAAGACGGCTCAAACCACTGGAAGCGCCGGCAGCCAGGGCAAGGACGAAAGCAATCACGGAGACAATCAGAGCCTTCTTGGCCATGAAGAACAGACCAATGATGGCGCCAACACCGAGCACAGCAACCTTAGCGCCAACACCCAAAAGGATGGGCAGGAACTTCTTCAGCAGCTTCTTCTTGCGGGTACGCGACTCAACAACCAGTTCACGCAGATCGGCCTTGATGTCATCGGGAATGGCGCGTGCAACGCTGCGAGCGGCATTGGCAAAGTTGAAGTTCAGCGAACGCTCGGCAAAGAAACTCTTGGCGTTGTCCATGAAATAGTTGCCCATCTCGGCAGTACGGGCCTCCACAGAGGGTGCAGCCTCAACGGCCAAAGAGTTGTCCAGCGATTTGCCCTGACGTCCTTCATTGGCCTTGACCAACGAGACGCCGCCGAAGATTTCGATGGCGGGATTATCGAAGATGGACTTGGCCTTGCGGAAGAGCTGCATGGGAGAGGAAGAAGAGACACGGGGAAGAAAGAAGGGGAAGTCACAAATTAGCGATGGTTGTTCAGTTAGTTCACTATAGTTAAACATAATCAATATTAATTATCATCAATTATTGTCAATATTCCAAAGCGTTGATTAGCACACTTTCATCCTTTGCACTTGCGGATTGTATTTATTTTGTAGTTTTATTATTTTTTGCAGTGTCTTTTGACTTGAGACTTTCTTTCACTTGAGCTGAGTCGGTCAGTTATCAGTTATTATATATTGATTTTCACTTTCACTGTGCAACACATTTTTTTTCCTTTTTTTTGGTTCGTTCTTATATAATAGTTAATCCTTGTTTTATTTTTTTTTTTGGTTAATCCGTACCGTGAGCTGTAGACACGAGATGGAATCAGCTTCCAGGCATTTGGCGAAAACGCCCGGTTGTTGTTGCTCATCGTTGGCGGCTGCCTTGAGAGGATCGGCGGAGATGCCGGATGATGCCAGTAGCAGAAGGACACAAGCGGTGGCAATGAAGTGCTTCATGGTTTTGTTGTTTGTTTGTTTCTTTTGAACTAAACTGATTGTGTTAAGCACCACCGAAATCACTGGTGTGTTCATTCGAATGGAACAAGCTGCGGTTTGATAATTTTTCGACGCTGTCAGGCTGTTTTTAAAGAGTTTCCAACCTAACGGACGCAACGACTACTCGACGCCATAACGTCAAATTATGTAAAAAGTACACAGCCACAGAGAGTGAGAAAGAGAGAGAGCGAGAGAACGAAACAATTGGTCAGGCAGCGACAACAGCAGCAGCAGCAGCAGCAACAGCAGCAGCACCGCATATGAAATATGAGAGGGCGCCCATCAAAAAGCCGCTCCCTACAAGAAAGCAAGTTACACGTGCGACTGATTGTTCGCACAGAAAGAGAGAGAGAGAGAGAAGGAGAGAGGTAGATCTAAAAGCAGCAGCAGCAGCATCGTCTCTTCTTAGAAGACGCATTAGGCAAGAGCGCAAGAGCGCTGTAAACGCCAACGCTAAATGCTCACGCGCTTCCGCATTAAAGAAAGTCAACGTCAACGTTGACGGCGACGTTGACTGCACAAGGGCTTAACGCAGTCGCGAGAAAGTTTAAAGAGAGCTACACGCCAAGGTTGTCTCTCACGCTCACTATAAGAAATACTTATACATGACTTGCTGCTCATCTTCAGCAGCCTCCTCTCTCACACAACAGACACACACACACAATGACACATGTTTGTGTGAGTGTGTAGCATTCTTCGTTGAGTTATTGTTATTGTTATTCGTTGAAGCTACACAGATTACAACACATGAGGTGATAAACAGGTGCTGCGCAGTGCTTAAGCCTTAACTCCCCCCCATCCCACCTGCAGATTGCCATATTCTTCTGCTGCTGCTTTTGTTAATTTTTGAACGCTCTTGTTTTTGTTTTCGTTTATCTTCATTTTTGTTGTTGTGGTTTTTTTTTTGTGGGCCGTAAGAAATGAAAGTTGTGTGTATTAAAATGTATTTTCATACTACTGTTACTCTTTGGCCCTCTTCTTGGCCTGGACCCAACTCCACCCTCCTCTCTCTGTCTATTTTGTCCCTGTGCGTGTCATCTGCAAGGGGCAGGGGGTGCGAGCTCAGGGCAGGTGGGCGGGTCACTATATTTTTTTTGTGTTTATTGCATGTGCACGCCTTGAAATTGCTTTTCATTTTCGTGACTTAATAGTTGTGTGTGTCTGTGTGTGTGTATTTTTCTTGCGGCTGGGGGGTTTTTTATTATGTAATATAAACTTAGATTAATATCATACAAATGAGGTAATTAAAGTCGGATGGGATGACCCAAATATTCATATTTAACACAGAGAATAATATTAGTTATGCAAATGCAAAATACCGAATCCTGATGACGACTATTTCTGTCTAGAATAGAATATCCTAAATAAACAAAAAATTTAATTCCATAAATGCAAAATGGCGATCCTGTTAAATACTATTTTATTAGTTATGCAAATGCAAAATAGCGAATCCTGATGACGACTGTTTCTGTCTAGAATAGAAAATCCTAAATAAACAAAAAATTTAATTCCATAAATGCAAAATGGCGATCCTGTTAAATACTATTTGAATCTAGAATAGAAAATCCTATCTAAGGAACTATTGCTTTTGAGGAAATTGTTCCCTAACTGATGAAAATATTATAAGAATTTATTATTTATTTTTCGATTATTTAATTGTTTACTGTTTAAGGGTCAACTCGTTGAAAGAGAAACGGCATTAAATGATAAGCACGTTCTGCTTGCTGCCGCAGTCGCAGTCAAGTGAAAATCACATCCCCCGAGGGCATAATCAGATAAATTGACTGACTTGGCAATTGTGACATATTAGTCAACAACAATTTGAGCTTGGCAAAAGTGCAAATAAGCGTTCGCTTCAATTGCTCAAGTGAAATGAAAGAGAAATTACACGCAAAGCAAACAATAACGGATATGAGAGCTCGGACCATCTGCAACATACCTACAAATATATATATATATCTATATATATATATATATATATAGATGACGAAGTTAAAGACCGAAAATTCACGCTCTGCACACGCTTTGCCCGTTTGTTTAGTGGTAAGAGTCAAAAGCAATTGTCGCCGTTTTTTCCGATATTTGTTATTTTTGCTTCGTCTTCCGTTTCAAGGTGAATGCGACCAGTTGCCAGGTGAGATACCCAATATGCTATGCTCTGTCGAATTGTCAAACGGATCTGTGGTGGCCTTATGAAATCAACTGATTCATCTACGGTGGTATGTGCCACCCGATGATGGGGCGTATGAGTAATTTGCAGCTGAAGTTTAATCAGCTTTCAATGTGGCCAACCTATGCGTGTCTGTGTGTGACGTCAATGGGGCACATGTAACGGTAAAAGTGTAAAACGCTTAAAAAATACACATACACATTTCGTAACGTAAAGAGGCGCAGCAGCATCCGATAGAGTGAGACAGAGACTGACAGAGAGAGAGAGAGGGAGAATCAGCTCATCTTGCATGTTGAGATTTCATTTTTCGATTTTCACCGGAGCAGTTGAGATCGGCACACATTCAAATGCAAATGAGTTTGAGCCACACACAGTGCCTCACACACACACACACTAGCACACCTACATCCGTTTAAACAAAATTTATGTTGGCTCACGCAGCAAGGGCCATCAATCTGGCCGACAGCTAAAGCCAAGTGCCCAAAGCCATATGAGCCTTAAACTTTAATCTGCGGCTCGTTCATGCAAACAACAGAGAGCCAACTCGTTGAAGCTTTGTTTTATGAATGAATTTCAGGCTTTGCTGCTTGCCACCGCTGTGGTTGCCACTGCCACATTTAGCAAATGGCCAATGCACTGCAATCAAACAAATGGCCAAATGACTTAACGCTTCGCAGGATATAAATTGTCGGTTGCAGGCAATATTACTTCACTTTTAAATGCAAACATTTTTTATTTTTTACATCCCAAGTTAATTGCCACTACCAATTTTCGAATAAGCCTTGCCGTCATTTACCAGTTAAGTGAAACGCTTACAACAGGACTGAGAAAATAAGTTTTACGATATTTGTTTCAAATTTGCTGTCTTTGGTATTAAACAAAATAAACCCGTTCAGAAATCTTTTATCAAATCTCTGATCATTTGCAATTTGTGAATTAATCACTCGAGCTAACAAAAGTAAAAACTGTTAACTGGAATTTGTTAATTATAATGAATACGTCTTATTGTTAATTAGATCAGAAGACGTGACACTTTCAATTTTTCATTGTTGATATCTAAAATCTAAACTAAAAATAGTTAAATTATTTATTTATGGCTAAAACATATGCACTTTTTTATGTTCTCACTTTCATTGTGGCTGACGAGTCATTTGTCAGGCTGAGGAAGGTTTTTTGGTTGGTTGGTCGAATTTTACAGTTTTGGTCTCTTGCTGTTTCAACAAAGTGTTTGAATTAAATTAAAGTTTAAAATGTATTTGGTCGAGAAAGTTTTGTTTTTTTGGTTTTGTGAGTTGAGTTGTTTGCTTAATTTGCATATACAACAAAAAGCGACTATTAGAAACTGGGGAAAATCTTTGCATCACTAAACTCTTGCGACTAATTAGAAAAGATTTTCGTTTCAGTTGCCGTCGATGTTAATAAGATGAGAGAGAAAGAGAGAGAGAGGGGAGTAAGGTATGGTGAAGAGGCTGTTGAGCTAACGGTGCCGTTAATGTACCGTATGCTGGCCAAAATGACAGGCAGCGGCAGAGGTAAATAATTTCAGGTGCGATCAAATTGGTAGCACTTTTTCACATTGTTTGCTGACATCTTTCTACAGTTTTGTCAATCAATTGCCACATTGTGGCTGCATTAGTGTGTGTGTGTATGTGTGTGTGTGTGTGTGTGTGTGTGTGCGCGTGTGTCTTACTGTCTCCAGATAGCCATACATATTTCTCATGTCTTGTTATTTGTCTTGTTGATTTTGCATTAAATTTTTGTGCCGCTTGTTATTGAGGGCTCATGCAAAAAATATTTTGTGTACGCTATGTAGGTGTGTTTATATAAAAACAACAACAACAACAATAATAATAATAACATCAGCAGCAACAACAACAAGAACACCAACAAGGGCAATTCCAAAGCGGCAGCAAAGGAGGAGCAACAATAGCAGAAGCAAAAATTTAATGAATAAATAACAACAATTTCTCGAGAGAAAGTCGTGGTCAGACAGAGAAGTAAGCCATATATATATATATATATATATATATATATATACAGCAGCCATAGCAATGGATACACAATACCCCTAAACATCAGATATACAGCTAAAGATACCAACTATACTCAATTTGCATTCGGAAGATTTTTTTCTTAAAAAAAAAAAAATAGTTGTTGGTTCCATTGCGGAACAGCACTAAAAAAATGAAAAGTGAAATGGGATGATGCAATTTGAGGGTCTCTTTTGGAATTCAGCGAATGCGAATCAATTTAAAATTCATAAATAAATAGATTCAAAACTATATTAGAGAATTTATTTAAATATTTATTTATTTATTGTCAACACAAAAAAAAAAACAAAAATTAAATTTAGATAGATTGTTTAATGTGAGTTGCCTTTTTTTGTATTACAACAGGCAAATACAGATTAAAATAAAAAATAAAAATAATAAAGCCAAGTTACTTCTATTTAACGATTAATTACAATTGGCAAGATGCAAGTGCAATTTGCATGCAAATAAAGCCAAACCCCATTAAACTAAAGAACACCAACAACATCAGAGCAGCTTATAAATAAAATTACAATTAAAAAATTTCACAAACCGTAAAAAAAGCTTAATAAACTTTAATCTTATTCGTCTTTTTATGGTCATTTGAATTGTAAGTGAATTTGCATAATAATAAAAATATATTCAAAAAAGGGCAATGAAAAAAAAAGAAAAAAAAAAGAAATGAAAAATTAAAAAAAAGAAAGAGATGGCGAACCAGACAGTTTCAAGCTGACCCGATGCTGTGTCAACTAAAAACTCAGTCCGTATAAAGAATTTGCGGTATTTGGGTTAAAAATTAATTTACATGTGAAACGAGGAGCAGCAGCAGCAGCAGCAGCAGCAGCAGCAGCAGCGGCAGCAGCGGCAGCAGCAGCAGCTGCTCAGCTTCTCAGCTGTTGGCCAAGAGCCGAGAGCAGAAGCGTCGTCAGCATCATTGAAAAGTGAAATTTGTTGAAGCTGTGTGTGTGTGAGTGTGCGTGTGTGTGTGTGTGTGTGTGTGTGCGTGTGTGTGTGGACTGACTGAATGTGGGCTGCGTGACACTTTCAGTTAGCTTCGACGGACGGTTTGGCTCTTCGGTCATTTTCCAAGCTCATCGAACGACGATTAATCAGCTAATTTCTTTATGAACTTTCATTTATGCAGCAGCAACAACAACTATAACAACAAACAGCAGCAACATCAGCAGCAGCAACAGCAGCAGCAGCATCAGCAGCAGCAACAGCAGCAACAGCAGCAGCAACAGCAGCAACAAAAGCAGCAACATTCAGACACGTTGTTCATCATCTGTTCACAGATTTTTATTGTCAACTGACGATCTAACCAAGTGTGCAATAAAAAATCAAAGACTGAATTTTTAGAAAATCAATTTCATTTCATTTCACTCAAACTTACATAAACAACAGCAACAGGGGCAACAACAACAGCAGCAACAGGGGCAACAACAACAACAGCAACAGGGGCAATAACTACCGGATAGTTGCGCGGAATCATATCATAAAAATAAAAAAAAAAATTATAAAACAACAAATTCGCTTTTATATGAACTTATTTTATAATTTAATGACCAGACGCTGGCCAAAGTCAAACTCATGCCAAGTCCAACCACACAAATTTGACTCGAAACGCGAACGCGAACGCAAAACTCGTAAAAAGTCGTTTAAAAGGGAAAGTTAACGGCCCGCCGGGCAGCGGTAGCGGTAGAAGCCACTACCGGAGTAGTCAGAGCAACAGTCAGAGGCACAGTCAGAGGCAGAGACACAGGCAGATACAGAGGCAGAGACACAGTTTGTGGTAGAGTCACTGTCAGTGCCAGTGCCAAGGTTCGTGGTGCGAGATAGAGCATGTTGCGTTCATTGGAAGAAGTAGTTGGAGATGGTGATGGAGAAGAAGAAGAAGAAGACGAAGAAGAAGTGGTAAGAAGAAGAGGTGTCCCTGCTGCCGCAAGAGCTTAACGGGTTTTTCAGGTGCCCCCGACGGTGCGGTGCCGGTTGCGGCTTTAATTGATATTGTGTAACAGAACGCAGCGTGGCCAAAACAAAAATGTAGGTCTGTCTTGCCAGTAATTTGTTGTTATTGCCGTTACCTCTACTCGTTGTTGTTGTTTTTGTTGTTGTTGTTGCCAGTGGCACTTACGATTCAGTTGTGGTTGTTGTTGTTGTTGCTGCTGCTGCTGCTGCTGCTGCTGCTCTGCAGGCTCGTCCGACAAAAAGAACCGTTGCGTTCGCTGCCAAAATAGAGTGAAAGTTGAGCAGACAACGGTTGTGTCAATATGCAAATCCGATCTGCCCAATTCACCAGAAACTATAAAATCCCAAATCAGAAATCTGAGAAGCATCCCAGAATTCAGCTTACAAACTTTGTTATGGCATATGCGTATCTGTTGCAGTCACAATCGAGATAACAGAGCATAAAAACTATCTGGTAAATGAATGACAAATAGCCAAATAATAAACATGGCCAATATGCTGATTGTAGTTGACTATTAAATGCTCTAAGAATGCTAAAGAGCGTTAAAATTGAGAGAGAGTGTGTGATACTCAAAGTAAACATTTTGTGAAATTATTGAAATTAATTTTATACAAAGGGAGTTTATTTTAATATTTTGTTCTGGTAATAAGATAAGTATCTTAGCTGTATTATCATTGGAGTGAAGAACTTGCTTTCGATTTTAAAATATCAAAACTGGCCAAATCCAAAAGTGGTTCTCTGACAAATCTTTTCGATATTGGTTGAGTCTTTAGAATAATTCTACACACAAAGTAAGTTTAAGTGAGGCTAACAGGGTTAGTGTTAAGAACCATTTAAATTATCCAGTTAACTTCATTAACTAAGCCAGTGGAAAGTAGGGTATTGAAGCAGGCACAACTACGAGTCGAGTGTGGCTGCTGTGAGTAGGTTGATTGTCCGCTGTGGTTGTTGTTGTTGTTGCTGCTGCTGTTGCTGCTGGCAACACAATGCGAGCTGAACTGAAATAAACTTTCACCAATTTCATAAAACGAAGAGCAGCCAAGGCATCAGCAACAACAGCAGCAACAACAACAACAACAACAGCAACTGAAGCTGAAGTAAACAACATACCAAATATTATTGCGACAGTGGCACCTACGAGTATCGAACAAAGAACCAAGTCTGAATGTGCCCCCTCTTTTGAGAAATTAAACAAGCTGCCCGCTTTTGTGTTTTGTTGCATGTCATAATAAATAAGATTAACCTAAACTTAAACATACGTAAATGATAACAAATATGCGTGTAGTGTTAACTTAGATCGGCCAAGCCCTATAGGCCAAAGGTTGCTCGTTGACCACTTGCAGGTGGCGTGCGGCACGGCGGCGTCTCTTGTGATGATGCCCCTCGCCGGTGACATACGAGATGCTGTGACTCGACTCGTTGCCATGCTGCGCCGCCGACTTGAGGCCCACAATCCCAGCCATCATCAGTGCCATCATGGCCACGCCCAGTGCCTTCATAGCCAGCGCACCAATGCCGCCCAGTCCAAGCACAGCCATCATCTTGCCAAACATTAGAGCCATGGCCAACAACATGCCCTGTCCTTTGTCCTTTTTGCGTGCCTCTGTCAGAGTGGAAACAACATTGCGATTTATGAGACTGTGTTTGGGTCAGAAGCATAAATTCAAAATGTTTATAAATTACCCTAAGATTCATATATATATATATATATATATATTTATATATATGTATATGTATATGTATTCTGAGGCACAAGTTTTGAAGTTTTAATTGAAAAACATTGGCTAAAAAGAACAACTATTTTGGCATGTCAAGGATTACATACCCTGTTTATATAATAGTTAGTATGGATTATTTTACAATCCTTAATTAATAATATATTTAGTTCTTTATAGGATTTTTTTTTTTTTGTCCAAATATGATAAAAAGTTATTCCAATAGTAAGCAAAAGATGTGGTAGCGGGAAATTAATATTTTTGCTATTGTTAATCAATCATAAATGGGTTGTCTAGTCAAGGTCTTATGCTCGATCAAAAATATATATAATGTAAATTGTTACATACTTTTGGATAATTTCAGCATACCCATTTAACCATTTTAATGGGTCCAGGGTATAACAAGAATGAATGGTTATTTTAGGCACGCCGAAAATAACACAAAACGGAGCTCAGTTCACCTGCTGACGGAATACCGTAAAAAAAAGTCGGAATCTTGAATATGAATCGGAACATCAATTACGAGTAGACACTCTGATTCTGACACGGTTCCAACTTGCTATAGGGGAATCAGTAGTCAAAATGAACACTGGTCAAGAATATATTTCCTTTATCGGTGCTCCTCCCTAAATGCGTTAAACACAACACGACAGGAAAAATAATTCCCATTGAGAGAATAATAAACTTGGGTCTTAAGTTGTCACGCACATTTTCTACAAATTTCCGTAACACACACAAAATGGCCAATGGTTGTTTACAAACGAAAATTGTGGCAAGTGTCGTAATCCAATTACAAACTTTTCCAGCACAAATCACTGACAAGGCCAATTGGCCAACAACAATGACCCACCTGCCACTTGGCCGTCGCTTGTGTCCTCCAGCAGATCGGCCAGCTTTAAGTTGAGCTCATGCGTACGCAAATATGTGGAGAGAGAGTCCAGCAACGTTGCATCCCCATCGCCAGAGGGTGGCGCCTCCAACTCCAACTCATTCACTGCGGTCTCGTTGTGGAGTGGCACAATCTCCAGTCCACGCATTATAACCAGCGGCTTGTCGCTCTTGCTCAGATTTCGGAGTACATTCCTCAAGGCGTTCTCGCCGCGACAGAGCAGTGTGGGGGATTCCCGGTTGCAGTTGTCCAGCTGGGCGCTGGCCAGGCACACCAGGCAGAGTAGCAGGCTCAGTGGACGGCACATGTCGCTAAAGCGTTTGCGTATCAACTAAAAACCATCAAAATGGCCTGGTCATATTTTATAGCCAACTATTCTACCAAGACAGCTTTCCCAAGGCCAAAAACCAAATCACTGAAGCATCCCGAAAGCGAATTGTCACAATTCAAAATTAAAACAATGGTAAGAAAAAGCAAGAAAAATAAGTACAATAAGTGGAAATGCTTTCAGTTTGCGTTTTTCTTTGCGTTTGCATTGCAATTTTCTTCTTCAGTGGCCGTTGCAATTTTCAATTTCAATTTTTAACGGTCAGTTGGTCAGCCAGTCGTGAGTTACGCTCCGCTAATTTAGCTCCAAATCTAACTCGTTCCCCACTCAATTTGATAGCTCTCCAAATTATACAAATTAGAGGTAGTCAAAGTGCCACAGGTTTGTTTCTAACGCACACCCCACACACACACACACACAAATTACTGTGTTTTACATGCACCCGACTTTGGTTCACACAATTATCTGCCCTCTCCCTCGCTCGCTATCTATATCTATCTCTATCTGTTTATCTGTCTATCCTAAACTGGGCCTAAACAGCTCTATTTGGCCTCATGATGTGCGTGCTATAAAAGCGAAAGTTGACTCACATTTTGATGTGACTTTAAAACATTTAACGGTTATTTGCGTCAAGTTTTGGCCATTAAAAAAAGTAGAGCCAAAACTTAACCATTGCGACCTTTTTTTTCAGAGTCAAGTGTTCCTAAGACTATATAATATGCCCGACTTGTCTGGTCTGACATCTTTTGTGGGTTTCATAAGCCTCATAACACCTTTCGACTATTTTGTAATACTGCACAGTGTGTATTAATCAAATTGGCGTGACTTAAGTCCGTAAACCTTCAGTATCCCATCAAAAGAAATCAGCAGCAGCAGCAGCAACATCATCATCATCATCATCATCATCATCATCATCATTATTACGATGATGATCGACGTTGTTGCGCTCAAAAAGCAATAACTTTCACTCTCGATGTATTAATTTTTATATTTAACATATTGTTGTACACGGCACACACGCACACACACACACACACACATTATTGTTATTGTAGCTGTAAATTTGAAGATTCCAAAAAAAAAAAAATAAAATGTATCCGCAACAAAGAAACAAGTCAACTCGAAACGTTATTGAACTGAGCTCGCAACCAAAAATTGATCTGAACTCGTTACGTTTGCCTTTTGAGACGGTGACGGCAATAAAAAGAAAGTATCTACAATCAACCAGCATCTCACAACTCGCATCTCACAACTCCATCTCACATCTCGCATCTCACATCTACCGTTGGCAGAAACAGATCATCGAGCAGCAGCAGCAGCACCACCAGCAGCAGCTGTGATGGTGGTCAGCTCGGAACCCGTTGCTCTTCCATGGAAAGCGCTGCGATTCGATTCATTTGAATGTGGCTATTGTGAATTCATTCAGTGTATATTGTTGCATGCAGCATAGATCGGATCTGTATCGGCAACTTGTTATAATTGATTGTTGTGCAGCATCATCATCATCATCATCATCATCAGCCTGTCCATGGTTTCTTATAATTGAAGTTGCCTTTCAATGAGCTGCAATGTGTGCATTGTGTGCGATTGATTGAGTGCCACTGCAGCCAAGAGGCAGCAACGTGGGTGGGGGTGCCACCTCACTATGAAACACTCTATTAGACAGACTGCTTGTAGCAAACATAATTGTCTCATATGAATCCATTCCTAAGGCAAAAAGTGATCGACAACGGAGTACCCTGTAAAACCTCAAACTGAGTATCTCAAATATAAATTTACAGTTATATTCATCTCTATTTTAGATACATCTTTGCTTGCTAGATACATCATTAACTAATTTGTTAGCTAGACAAAATTCTTGGAAATTCACATGCATATCTCAGGGGATGAGGCAAAATGTCTGTGAAGCTAGTCAGCAGTCGTTTGAGATTGGAAACATTTTCAGTGGCGCCCCAAAGGCTGCCACACAAAGAGCAGCGCCTGAAAGTGTGTAACTTTTATTTTGGGGCAACCCCACACTTGTCATGAAATGAAATAAAATGTGTGAGTTTCGAATGTGTTGCGAGCGGATAAAACGTATCCTGCTGCCACAAATAAGGAACTGAATGGGGTACAATTAGTGTGATTTGGTAAGTGGCAAGTTCAAATTGAATACAATTTGAAATGGGTGCTTTGCTGCTGCTGGTGAAATCTAATGAAAATTGTTCGAGTATTTTAATTAGAAAACAATTAGATTCAAATAAATTAAACGAATCGCTGAGCGCAGGCTATCGATGAGCCAAGCTTAATGAAAACTAACAAGAAGCAGCACGAAATCGCAACATCAACAACAATAAAAACAACAACAAACAACAACAACATACAACAACAACAACAACATACGAAGTACCATCAGCGAAATTTGTGCCAGAGAAAATATAACGAATATAACAAAAAAACAATAACAATAACAATAACAATAATAACAACTGCTGCTGGGGAGACAACAAAACAACAGACGGCATGTCTGTCTGCAAACAATTAGAGAACAATAAAAAATATTATAACAAAAAGAAGAAGAAGAAAACAACACATAAATATTCATTTACTTTAATTGGCACTCAAAACGAAACAAATACTTGACTTTTTTTGCATGTCTAAAATCCATTATTTTTGATACGATTTTAACGAGAGACAAAATCGGCAGACATGCAATAACTGTACTAATATAGTGCAAATATGAGACACATAAATATTGCCATCAAAATTGCAATTTTTTGTTTTGTGCTGCTTTTTGCCTCATTAATTATTTAGTTCTCAATAATCACTTGTTGCAATTTATTTAGCATCCGGACAACTTAGGAACAAGTTAAGCTGTTTAAAGCAATCTTAAACGAAAGCCACTTACAAAAATTTATTAAGTCCTGTTGTTTTCTTGTTAATGTTAAAATATACATTTTGTTAAGCTTTATTTGATAGTTGAGAAAAAATTGCGCTTTAATTAGCGCCTTGTAACATCTACTTGAGAAACATTTTAAAACAACATGTTAAAACAATTATTTTGTTTTAGCTTATTCAAGGAAACATTTTATTTTTTAATTTTTTGTAGATAAAAAAAGTAAACTTTTTCTCAACTTTTCTTTTTAATTAACTACCAAAATGTATAAAGTTTTTAAACAAACTTGTTGCAGTATTTTGTGCCTGGGGCTCTTCAGAAATTTCACATATTTATAAAAAAAAACAAGGATATTTGTAAACTTTTTTATACGTAATTCCTAGCTGGAGGCTACTAATTGAAAAAACAAACTGCTTTTGACAATTCAATTACAAATTTTATATAAAAAAATCTTTCACAATATTTAAGATCCCTTTGGCGAAGTTAATTAAGAGTTGCAGCTGCCCCAAAGCCGCTCAACGTGTCCTACAACTAGGTGCAAGTGTATGTGGATGTCCTCGGAAATTAATCTAAGTCTAGTTGTTGTCGTCTATAATGAAGGTGTGTGGCAGCATTGGTGACTGGGCCCTATATTAAATTGGATCCGGTTGCGGTATGCGTCGCAAGTCAAGGATCATTAAACTTAGACTTGCACAAGTGCAAACACAGACCAACAATTGTATTTCGTATGTGGTGCTGACATAGTAGATTGTGGCAACATGGATTTGGCATTGGATTACCACTTTCTGTACAATGGCAACGCCCGCACGCAACTGAACGCCTTGCCACACCCACCCCCTCCCCCCCACGACGCCCACCGTTTCACTTTTCCTTCCACGCAGAGTGTTGGATGACGTGCAAAACGCAGTCACGGCCAGTGGACTTAAGTGGGCTGGACCTGCTGGCATTTTGTAGTTGCCACTTGAACAGTGGCCTCAGTTGCATGGACTTAACTTTGTCCAAGCGAGGGAGCTAATAAAACTATTAAAGTGAGCGTGTTTGAATTTCCGCCCACCCCCTTTTCCCACTTCAAAAACTTAATAAAAAAATATGTGAAAAATTTACATTTTCAAATTCATAACAAATAACAAAAAAAATATTTATGTTTGAAATTTATTCTTGCTTGTGTGTGTGCCACACAATACCAACATATACAGTTGCACAATAAAATGCTGTGGCAAAAACAAATAGAACAACGTTAAGAATGCCACTTGGTGGCAGCTGTTGCGAATAGTTTACAAGCTGAATACAAATATTTGAACAAAATCTCAACAACAAAAAAAAGAATAAAAAAAGCCAATTTAAATACTTTAAAAAAATATCAACAATCTTGACATATACATATTTTACCATTATTTTAAATATATTTGTATTTATTAATTTAAGTTAACAACTGTTTGCAATTGAATGCTAATATTTTGATATATCAAAATTTATATTTATTTAATTATTTATTTATTTATTGTCAATCGACACCAAAAATACAAAAATTAAAAATTGGAATTAAATTAAATTTAAAATAAAATTAAAATAAATAAATTAAAAAATACTAAAATATTTATAATATGTAACAATTTATTTTTTTTTATTTTATATTTCTAAGATTGACTTATTTAAATAATTGTAATCAGATATTTTTTTTATTTATACAATTGAATTGAAATTAGGTGAAAACCTGATTTAAATAGTGTTGCCAAATTTGATTTTGACTTGAAATCTAATTTTGGCCCATTGGCAGCGACCAATGTGCGCTGTGGCAGCCACACTTTCTTGTTGCACGAAACCAGGCGAACCGCTTCGCATTACTTGCGCTTTTGTGGCCAACACGTTGCTGTGGCATTGACCGTGAAGAGGATAATAGTTCGTCGATTTTTGGTGTCGGGTTGCAACAATAACAATAACAACAATAACCAAAAAAAAAAAAAAAAACTGAAATGCAAGCGATAATTTCAAAGACTGGCTGCTGTATCTGGATTATTGATATTATGTTGATCTTAGATAAGACACAGCCAGCAGTTGGCCAAGTGGCAGCTGCAACCGTTGAGGTCTGATTGCCATTGCCAATTCCTATAAATTACAGACAACAAGAGGCAACCAGCGAAGACAGCACGACGTCAAAACAGCAAAGCTTTTGGGCAATTATATCGAGCAGTCAAATGGCCTGCGTGACTGCCAAACAGAGTTTCGTTATTAGCCAAATGGAAGATGCAGCGCAAAGTGTTTGCTTGCCACACACCCCACCCTCCCTCATACTAACCCCCCAAGCATGCCCCATTGCCAAGCCAAATGTGCAACAGAATGTAACTGAAACTAAATCGCTTACGGTTGCTGCTGCGGCTACTGTTGCTGCTGCTGCTGTTGGTGCTGTTGCTGCTGCTGTTGCTGCTGCTGTTGCAGATGATGCTGCTGCTGCTGCTGTTGCGGCTACTTATGAAAAACGAGAGCTAATAGTTCGTTTCACTTTTCTTTTATTATTTATAATATTTATTTATATGTTGGCAATTTTGTTACACTTATTGACTGCTCCCAGACCCGAGTGAGTTACCGAGGCGTGGCAACATGTTGCCGTCGCATTGCCACCGCCACCAACTGCATCACCTGCACCACCTGCTCCACCAGCACCGTGTGTGTGTGTGTCTTAATTGTCCATGGCTGGCATTGTTTGCTTTTACTTTTGCCAACAACATTGTTTTGCGCAAATTACGAGCAAATTAATGAGCAGAAAATTAACCACATTAGAGTATTGCTCGGACCTCGCAGGGAGAGTGGTGCAATTTGTCGGGGGGGCAAGTGGGGATAACGTTGCACAGCAGGATGCCCTCTGCACATGAAAGCATTTGGCTTATTGACGTGCAGTTATTGCAACTGCCAATTAACTAGCTGAGCCCTTGAACCACAGGGCAACGTCAAATTCCCGTGTAGTTATTAAAAATGCTGCTGCATGCAACATGTGTGCCAGAAAGCACACAGCAAAATGTGATTTTGCGTCCAATGCTAACGGTTGTATAGTGGGACAAAGCAAAGCATTCCCAAGTGGCTCGCTCTTCTTAATCAAGCAATCGATAAACATCGATTAATTGTATTTTAAATAATGCGCTAAAATATTTTTTGGGTTTATCTTAATTTATTGTATTTCGTTCGAAAAGCAGAATAAATCAATAATATTTTTGTTCAAATGTTATCAACATTTATAAAAAATTAATCGGACAATTCATTGCAACAGAAACCATTTAAAGATTTTCTCACTTTTAACAATATTCAAAGCTATTGACATCAATTAAGAATTTTCATTTATTTTAAAGCATTGAAATTAAAATGGTTTAAAATTTTAATTATTTTTAAATGAAGTGATTTTAAGATCGTTTCTTAATTTTAGATATATTCATAGATATTTGCAAAAATTAAGATTTATTTACAATAATTAATATAATTGAATTATATTACTGACATCAATTAAGAATTTTCATATATTTTAAAGCATTGAAATTAAAATTTTTTAAAATTTAAATTATTTTTAAATGAACTGATTTTAAAATCATTTCTTAATTTTTTATAGATGTTTGCAACAATTAATAATTATTTATAATAAATAATATAATTTAATTATAATATTGACATCAATTAAGAAGCATTAAAATTAATATGATTTATATTTTGAATTATTTTTAAATTAAGTGATTTTAAAATCTTTTCTATATCTATGAAAAAGATATTTGCAACAATTAAAATTTATTTATAATAATTAATATAATTTAATTATTTATGTGCATATTTTTATTATATATATCAAATTTGATTGAAATTCTTTCTCAGCCGATTACCCGCTACGGTGGCATAGCATGACTGGCTGCTGCTGAATGGAATCGGATGATGATGCCACTGCCACTGCAACTGGCTTAGTGGTGGCTATCGACTCTCAGGTGGCTGGCTTGAAATTAAGACTGTGGCAAAGTGGTTCACAGCATAATATGCTAAGGCGTTGCGGCTGGCGCTGCTGTCGATGCTGGCGTTGACGTCGCTGGATGTTGCAGCTAGTGCGATTGCTGCTTGGCTAAACAATAAAACTGAGTTGCATGCCACGGCAAGTAATTAGTCTTTATAGCGGCGTGTTGCAACGCGCTGCAGCAGCTGCCCACTTTAATTGAAGAACATCCATGTGAAGGACACGTCGCGTGCTCGTTCTCGTCCTCGTCCTTTTCCAGTGTTGTGTAGTGAATTGTGTGTGTGTTGTTGTGTCATCTACAACAAAACTAAAAGTGTTTACTCATTAAATATTTAAATTTAATTATGTTGCACTCTTTTACTGCCAGTTGCGCGTTGCTTGCGCTTTTATTGCTGCACGTAACAAATGCGGCAATTCACAAAAGAAGCGGCGCCAAAGCAGTAAATGCACTGGGCACCGAAACAGAAGCGACGCCAACAAAGATTAATCCTGCAACAAGTGTGGAGAACACGGACCTCCTCGACAAATTAAGCTGGAAGTGTGCCAATAATGCCAGTTGCCTGCACCATGTGGCAAATGGCATTATGGCTTCATATCGACGCGGGGAAACAATCAAACTGGGACTGTTCGATGTGGTGAAGCTGCCCGCTCTCGATGATGCCCACAGGCACAAGTGGGGATCGCCAGCGGGCAGTGGACGTGGCCTGTCCACCGTCATGGACTTTGTTACGGGAAATGCGATACGTGTGCCCGTGGGTCCCATGGTTTTCAGTGTGCAGCGTGCCGAGGATGATAGCGATTATATTGAAGTGGCCCTTCTGAAGAAGGCGTCGAGTGGCACAGGTAATGTGGCGCGCCTAGTCCTGGCTTTGATTGATTCACATCTAATTGGTCGGGGGACAGTTGGCAATCCGAATCCAACACTTGCTACCTGCAACTGAAGTGTGTGTTTCCTTAGCACCAGTGGCTTAGTCCCGATTTAATTAGGGGGTGCACAAAAATTTCAATTTAGAAGCAATCATCATTGAGACTTTACAGCACCAATTGAAATTGAAAACAAAATTTAAGTTGTTGAAGTTTAAGTATAAAGAATTTCTCTGGTTTATTTATTCATTTTAAAGAGCTACCAATAAATAAATCCGTCTTATCTGCTGGGAAGATGAGGGATGCGTTTCTTGAATCAATTTTGTGTTCCTTGGTTAACTTAGTTTAGTTTCAGTCCCTTTCCAACACTAATAATTGTGCAATAAATAAATAATATTCTAACTTCGTCCGAATTGTTTTTCAACATGAGCAACAAATTGTAAAAACTTTAGCAAGTAAAAAGTTTATTTTGGCCACTTCCATGTTCGGGTCATTTGTCATGAGCTGCTTCTGACCCACTGGCAACATGTGTATGTCGGATGCCTGACCTTGGCAGGACCTCTGGAGCATAGCACATATATATTATATATATATACATATATAATAATGTTTTGCTGTATGGACATGTAGTTGTCATTATTTATATTCATTAGGTGTGACGCTCGTTGCACAGATGATGACGTTGAAAACATCAATCATATCACTTGCATGAATAACACTCCAGTCCAAACTACCAGACCCAAAACACATCCTGCATCATTAAAGCCATTAGGCTTAAAACGTGTCTTGATTCCACAATTACTTAAACAGGTCGACTTGGCGGCGGTGGCACCGGTAGCGGCGGAGGTGGACTGTTGGGTGGCGGAGGCGCAGGTGGACTCTTGGGCGGTGGCGGTGGCGGCGACAGCGGCGGTGGTGTTGGTGGCCTACTGGGCGGACGTCGACGTCATCAGCAAAAAGAGGACAAGAAGCAGTTTCAAATGTATATACCCATGTACCTGGCAGCGACGACCTTCGGTTGGACGATGGTGGCCGCCAAGGCGGTAGGATTACTCACATTTAAGGCGCTCATTCTGTCGAAGATTGCCTTTGTTGTTGCGGCCATTGTGCTGATCAAGAAACTCATGGACAATGCCAGTGAAAAGTAAGTGTCCTCAGCTCATCGAACTGAATTGTGTCATGTCCTTCGCCAATTACAGAATGTATCAATTTCCGGAGCACACACCCTACATGATGCCTTATGGCCCCATGGATTATCCAATGCATCCCGAACTTTCGCCTGAAATGTACCCGAGTGCACTGCATCAATTGGCTATGGCCGGTGGCGGTCAAATGCCACATCCCGGCTTGGAGAGCCTGGGTGCTGAGAGCCATATCCAGACTCAGGTCTCGGCCGATGGCAGCAACAACACAAATCCACTGGCAGCACTGAGCGCATTCGGCGGACTGGGTCACAAGATCAAACGTGAGGACTCTTGGATAGCAAAAAGTAAGTGCACTCACAAAACCCAAATACCCTTGTTGCAGATATGCTGCGATCGGGTAGATCGCCAGGAAGACAACACTGGCGTAGGCCAGGCCAAAACCATTTCAATGCCAATATGCTAGCTGCAGCAACATCCGTGGCCGAAATGATCGCAGAGTCGGACTATGGGAATGACTACTGAGTAGAGTATAATATGAGTACTATTCAACTATGAGAATGACTACTGAGTAGAGTATAAAATGAATCATTTTCAACTCCATTGCCTCTGCACGCTTTCATATTTCCATGTTGGAATTAAGAACACCAATATTTTTCAGTGTTCGAAAATATCTCTATAAAATATCTTAAACTAGCTTCTAAACACATTCTTATATATTATGCATACTCTAAAACACTCATATAAACAATTTGGCATTCTGTCCGATCATTATAAAATTGTTCAATATAGCATATTAAAAGTTCATATCTATTTTAAATAATTTAGTTAGACGAGAGCATAAAAGTCACTTTTAGCGTTTCTGGCTCTTATAACGAAGGTCAATTTTTATCGGAGAAAGTTATCCATCACCTCTATCAATATTCCATATATTTTTCATATTCCAATTATCGTTAATTTAATTCAAGACATTTAATATATTGCTATTTTTATTAGTAATCTTGCAATCGCTGCTTTTTCTTAATCTTATAACTTTGTCATTTCTATTTATTTTTCAATTCACACAATACGTGCAGCATTTCATTGCACCAAAATATTGTTGCAGCTTTTCACAATTTACAGTTTATTGACATACATTTTGTGCACTGCCATAAAACTGAGATTTTACTATCTTATTACTATTATTACTACTACTACTACTACTACTACTACTACTACTACACACTACTACTAAATTTCGAGTTTTCTTAAGTTTTCTTAAGTTTTCTTAATTGCCGTAAATTTAATTGCGACTATCCTTCAATCAAATTTAACTCTATGTGAATGTGTCCTTACCGTTCTCTCAGCCTCAAAAGCCGCAATTAAAATGAACTAACACACATATACAACATACACACACACATACACACATATATAAACACTCAAAATAAAAATTGTTGCATACTTTGCGGCTGCACATAAAATGAGCAAAGAAGCAGTCTGCAAATGTCGAAATTCGATAGTTTTGCTCAGCTTGCAGCAAGTTTATTGAGCGCCTCAATTAACTATTTTTATATGTTGCACATTGATGGAGTATATATAAAACGTGATGTTTGTGTTGCAGCCACGCCGGCAAGACGACCGCTCATCTACAACTATGCGCAACCGCAGATGCAGCTGCCCTTCTACCGCTCCTAGGATGAAGGGAGTTGATTGCTAGCCAATTAGTGCAGCTTTGTCCCCTAACCGCTACCAAAGACCGTTCAGTGTATGATGGAGGATGGAGGAGAGGTGAGGAGGTTCTGCTGCCATAAATGAACATCCGGCAAACGAGGCGTGCTCTAAGCTGCTTATTAGCTTAATTAAATTATTATTTATTTATACTACTTTTATTATTTATTGAATGAAGAGACCTAACGCACACATTTAGCTTAGTTGAATATCTGAAATTAGCAAAAGCAAAGCTACAAAAATATACAAAAAAAATTAAATAAAAACTAAATAAAATATAATATTAATGAAATAAACAAATAAAGAGAGAAGAGCACAAGTTGGCTCAACAATTGTAAAATTGTGTTGTGTTTTTGTATTCATGTATTTTATTTTGTAGTGAATAAATAATTAACATAAGCAATAAATATAAATAAATATATAACGAGAGTATTAGAATTATCTTTAAAAATACAAATAATTGTTCAAGTTATGAAAATATAAACAAAGAGATACAGAGATACAAAGAGAAACATAGACAGTGAGAGTAAAGAGTCAATAGTTAGTGTAAAAGAGAAAGTATTATTCATAAATATAATGAGGAAAGCGTGGGAGTCCAACTAGGGGCTTCCCCCACTTTGTAAATGCAACAATTCATCAAAACATTAATTAAAAAGCTTCGCGTATTTTATTATTATTATTATTTCTTGCTCCGTTCTTCTTTTTTTGGTAGTGCAATTTGTTTTGTTAGTGTTTTATTGCGCCACCTTGGCGGGCTGCTGATGCGCACTGTAGGCCATCTCCTGTGCCTCTTGGGCCATCAAGTGTGCCGGCACCTGGGCCAAACCCTCCACGAAACCATCGAAGGCACGCGACCAGCCCGAACTGTAGCTATCGTGATGCGATGGCACCTCCACAATGGTCTTCTTCTGCGACAGCAGCTTCTTCAGCGAAATGATCACGGCCAGCAGCAGCGCAATCTTGGAAACAATCAACGCCTTACCAGCCAGCAGGAAGAGTCCCTTCAGCAGGATGGCACCCACCATGCCCGTTTTGGCAGCCATCATCATCATCATGGGTCCCATGTTCTTCATTTTGCCGCGTCCCTCTTCCAGCGCCTCAATGGGACGCACCGAGACGCCCATGTTGAGATTGCCCTTGGGATCGCTGCCCAACACAAAGTCCGCATTGTCCGAGAACTTGTAGCGCAGTGTACGAGAACGCACAAATCGCCACAACTTGTTGGCTATCAACAAACCATAGGATTCCTCGTCCGAGTCCATAGCCCGTGCCAGCAGCAGTTCATCCTCGTAATTATTGGGTACCTCAGACACATCCCTAAGGATTGACGTTATTGTTTGTTGCTTTCCAATGTTATTTTCAACACTCACCTGTTTCTTGACACACGGAAATTCTCGCTTATGTCAATGTTGGACTTTTTAAACATACGATCCAAAAATACGATTGTTTTAAGCATATTACACGAATGACTGTCATTGTGAATGCACTTCTCGTTCAGCTTCATCATTATCTGCTCATCCTCCCTATCGCCATAGTCGCCAGTTATCTGTGAAAGCAGTTTAATTTTTTAGGCTCGAGGCAACAGTTTGGGGCATCTGCTATTTGCCTGATAATTCTCATTTCTGACCCACTTTAAGTCAAATGCAAACAAAAGGTTGACAATGCAACCCTTAAGCAGTGTTTGATATTGATAAGGTTCAAATGGGAAATAAAAAGAACAAACATAACTGGCTGCCTTTTCTGGGATTTCCTGCCAGGATATCCGCTCCGCTCGAATTGGCTAACAATTTTTCACTCTTATCGCTGGCACATTGCTTTAACTTTTTTTTTGATTTTCTTTTTTTTTTTTTGCAAAACTTATGTTGACCTTACCAAGTTGTCACTTCCGCTCAAAGTGGGCGTGGCACTTGCCGTGCTCGCCAGCAGGAGCGTTATGCCCAGCAGCGTATAGAAAATAAATGCCTGCATTTTGTTATTGATGGTTGTTGTTTCCTTGTTGCCTTGTTACTGAATGATTTAGCACTTGCTTGGTTAGCAGCTGTAAGCACTCGTTTTTGGCGTATCACTATAAGCAGAGAGTTCGTATCATAAATGTCCTGGCACACACACACACATATATATACACACACACACACAAAGAAAACAATTTAGAGACAACGGCGGCGTCGTCGCTTTTCCGTCTACGCTCTTCACAAATGTCACGTCGACTGTTCTGCGGCAGCTGTTGACATCGTCGTCTTATAAGAAAACCTAATGCGAATTTTCCGCTAGCGGTTTCGATTTTATATGAATAGCGGCCAAAAGCGGCAACGCAAACACAATGCAGGCCTCTGTCAACGTCGACATCGACGCCGACGTCTGCGTCTGCGTCTGCGTCAACATCGGCGTTTGTTTTTCCAATTTACTTTTGGATCAAAACTGGTACCAAAACACTTGGAAAAAGCCATAGTTGGATCTGGGACTTGTTTGGCCAGTTCGAAGAAATTCTGAGCTTCAGCTTCTGCATGCTGGCCAAAAAGCGTTAATGGCCTTGTCTCTGAGCCAAAACAGTCAAACAATGGCCAATACAGTGGGACCAATTGACTTTGTTTATGTTCTGTTGCTTTTGCTGGCTTTGTTTTTATTATCTTTTGGCTTTTCTTTGCGAAAACAAGGTAACTGAAAGTAAACAACAACAGACCCAATTCCCAACAACAAACCGGCCAATTTTCTCACAGATGCTGTCTTTGGGGAGGAACTATGATGAGGGAGGGGGTATGGGGGTACTTCACTCACATGCAAACGTGAAATTTCCATGTAGTTGCACCAATTAAGAAATGCCTGTTTAGCAGAGACTAGTTAGGCTCATAGGGAAAGTCGGCTTATTTTATTTAATTCACTAAGAAATATTTTTGAAAATTTAATGAATTAAATTAAAACATAAAGTTTTTACTTAAAGAAATGCAATTTTTTATTTGCGAATATTGATTAAGGGATCAGCTGGGAAATTGCGGAAACTGCAAGAATTAACATGACAATTATTGTGTTTGTTGCACGTTATTTGATTTACTTTTGCATGTGTGCTGTAATTGCCACAACGTGTGTGGAGAATGTGGCAACTGCGGTTGCTGCCTGCATTTAATTAGCAAGGCTTGTTACTCCCACATATTCAGCCAGATTCAGATTCAGGGCCAAGGTTTCACTCGAAATTGCATTTTCACATATTGCATTTTACAACAAAGTACGGCGTAATTTCATTAATTTGTATATTGCTCCTTTACGAATGATGTTGCAGGTTGCGGGTTGCGGGTTGGGAGGGGGTTTTGGAATTTTTGCTGATGAATCTGTTGACCAGTGCACCCAGATATTTTAATCAAACTGTTTGTCATGCACGAACAAAGTTATTGCATACATTGTAAATTGGCTGGCGGTCAACAACAACTACAACAACAACCACAACAACAACCACAACAACAACAGCAACAGCAACAACAACAACAAAAGTAATGGCAAAGAGTTACTCGAATTTGTGAGGCGACCAAAGTAGGCTAACATGAGTGGCCGCAGCCACTGCAAGGCGGGCAGCTCCACAAATGTGGCACGCCACGAAAGTGGCCGGCAGTGGGGCGAACAAAAAAAAAAAAAAGCGCTACACGATCTGCCCATAAACCGTTGCCTCATTTTTTACGTTGCCTCTTTTTATTTTTCTTTATTTATTGTGACTGTGCGTGGTCCCAAATCAAACCACACCACACCAAAACCAAAACACATTGCGTCCGCCCGATTCAGTTGGCTCGTTGCCTGCCCCATCCCACCACACCCCACCCAACTCCTCCAGCATCTGGCTATCTGCCTGCCACTGCCCACTTGCCCACTGGCAAAGTTATAACAATTTCTCGTTGCCGCTTTCTTTCGGAAAATGTGGTCCAGTCGCCTGGTCTGTCTTCGCCTGGTCTGTCGTCGTCGTCGTCAACGCTTCGCCAGTGTTGTCACCTCGCGTGGCCAGGACGGGCAGAGCGGCAGCTTTTGGCATTGACTTTGAACTGACAACACAATGTTCGCGAACACGCCACACGAGGTGCTATTTATAAATCTGTGGGTGGGCAAAATAAACATCAATTTCAAATAAATTGGCTTATGAATTTAATACATAGTTTTAAAGACACTTGTGTGATTTAAGAAATGTTACATAAAATTTAAAATGTGTTTATATCTTTAATGAAAGCCTGTTTAAAGTCATGGAGCAACATGTATACTTTTATTAAAATGAAATGATAACATGCAATAAGAGAGCAAAATCAAAACATATATATTTCACATACCTTGTAAGATATTTAAAGATTTTTAATCGATTCCACTCTGATTTTCAAATTGAAAAGTTTTCGATATCAAAGCACGATTTTCCAAGGCATCTCAAGATATCTAAATTTAGTAACACATTTTGACTTTTTGGAATATTTTTTAGCGATCGCAAAAACTGAAATGTTAAGCTTTATTATTATGATTTTTATTGCAATATAAACTGTAAAAATTATAGAAGCTTCTAATGAGTTTAGAGTTGTCTACTTTTCTAAATTTCAAGCGATTAAATTTTAGATTTGCTATAGAAACCATTTAACTGATTTTTTAAGGGTTGTTTTTATACTATAGTACGCCGAACATCGAACTAACCCCTCCCACATCTGGCTTGTAGTTATCTCATTTTTTAGGAATTTCCAATCCTCTAAAGTTTTGCGGCGACCCTCGTTAAAGAAAAGCAAGATTAAACACGCTAGGCCACTTTTCCTTTGCGTTAACCGTCAATTTCTCGCCTTGGCATTTCATTGCCTTAATTAAAAGCTGCATTTTATTTGTAGCAACTTCAAAGCCGCAACGAGCCAATTGCAGCATTTGGTGAAACATTCAGCAGTGAAATTTTGTACCGTTAATTAGCACACCCCTTCCATGAAAGGGGGGCGACTGCCAACTCCCCCAGTTAACACCCGACTCCCTGCAGTTTTCACGCATTCACTTTTCAACTTAATATTGGGCGTTTATTTACAGTTTACAGTAATAAATATGTTTATAGGAATGCATTATAGCCAGGTCGCAAATAAATAACAATGACCTAAACAACTGTAGCTGACGAATCCTAACTCTTCTGCTGGGTCTGCGTCTGCGTCTCGGCTGTGATATCCTTGCCGGTATTGCGTCCATAGTAGCCATTGTAGGCGGCTTCCTGGGGATTGCCAAAGCTAATGGAATTGGCGCCCACCTGCTGCGACTGCTCCTGCTGTCCCTGATAACTCTTGCTGTAGTAATCGCTGTAGGGCTTGGCAAACGATGGCTCCTGGTGATAGTAGGGACCGCCACCGCCGCCATGTCCACCATGTCCTCCGTCGTAGTGCTCGTGATGATGATAGTAGGTGGCAGCGCCAACGCCCTGGGGCGAGTATTCGGGGAACGATGGCTTGCCGCCAAAGAGACCAGAAAGGCCACCTCCAAAGGCGCCACCAACACCGCCAGGCGGACGGCACAGTTTGAAGTAGGCAAAGAGACCGGGCAAAATAATGGCAGCCAATCCAAGTATCTTCTTCAGACCCGCAATGCCCAGAATGAAGGGCAGGAAGAGCAACAGCTTCAGCTTGAAAATCTTCAGCACCAACAGCAGAGGGATGATCATCTTCTTAAGCTTCTTGCGAGCTGTGGACAAAGGAATAGGAAAATTTGGGTTAGTTTTAGTCTAAAAAAAAAACAGAAAATATTAAATTTATTCTTTGTCACTTACAGAAGTGTCCGGCACGTTGGCCATCATCCAGTTCGTCGTCGAGGTCATTGCCTATGAAGCGTGCCTCGTAGCGTCCGGCTTCGGTCAGCTCCTCGGGCAGCTCCAGCTCCAAAGCAGTGGACTTAATGAACCTATGGGGGCAAAAGTAAAATGCAAAGATGTCATAATGAGGGTAGACATAAATTATGTAAAAACTTCTAAATTATTTGAGAACCAAGACAAAAAGCCAAAGGTCGCCTTCAATTCCAAGTGTTTGTGACCGACATTAGTTGACTTGGGGGACACCAAAGTCATTTGCCTAATTGAGCAACCATTTGGGAAACTTACCGTTCAGCGCGACGCAGAGCATATTTTACAAGCAGATTCCAGTCATCGTCCTCAGAGCGCGGCTCCTCGGAGTACTCAAAGGGTTCCTGGAGCAGCGACCGTTGCTGTGTCTCCGGCAGACGAACAACACGAGCAAAATCTGAGAGACTGTATCAAAAAAGAGAATTAGTTAGTGAAATTGTAATCAGGATGAACAAGTGTTTAACACCCACCGATACAGATCCTTGTGGAAGATCTCGTCGAATGTGTTCAGCGCCTGTGTCTTGAAGCACTCGGATAGATCGCCACCGAGACAGTTGGTGTTGGTGCGCGCCAAATAGGGATCATTATCATTGCCCAGGCCAAAGATGCTCAGAATGGAGGAGCGACCGCGTTCCTCACCCACGCCCGACTGCAACTGCGGCTGCTGAGGTTGTTGTTGGAATTGCAACGTCTGTTGTGGTTGTTGTTGTTGGAATTGCAGTGTCTGTTGTTGTTGCGGCTGCGGCGCATACACTTGTTGTATGTTGCTGGACGACTGCTGGTCGGGCAGACGCAGCCCGTCGCCGGCAACCAGGCCAATGCCGCAGATGGAGACGATGGCCAGCAAGGTGAGCGCACGCATTGTCATGACTGCAACATGTAAATTAGAAAATGAAAAAAAAAAAACGTAAACAAACTATATAAAAGATGGAATCTTCTTTAAATTGAAGCTCAACCGGTTAAACGGAGAAAAGTGTTGTTTTCTCTGCGATTGGTTTATCGACTCTGGAATCAACTCTCAGCGCCGCTCAGCGTGCGACTTGCCTTATGAATCAGTGTGTGTGAGTGTGTGTTAATGTGTGTGTGTATGTGTTAGCTGCTTGTTTTCTTTTTGGCAATTTTTATGCTTCATTCATTGTTTGCTTATTGGCTCAGCTTATTTGGGTTTTTAATAGTCGCAGACTCGCCTCGCAACTGACACACTTTTTATAACAAATGGGCGAATCTTGCGATTGTTTTGCCTGTTTTGCTTTGGGCCAACTGAATTTTTGGCCGCCCGCTTTTGTTATACCTTCTGCAATTATTTGCGCACACGTAATACGACTCTCACTTTCCAGCTAAAAGCAACGTTTACCGCTAATGCTCACAATTTTTTCTTTTGGCTTACATCGATAGACGAGCTTTCGGCAGCTTTGGCGCCGAATTTCAACCCAAAAAATAAAACATTGCTTGACTTGGCCTAAAGAGAAATGCAATCAAACCGGTTTGCTTTTCGTCTTGTGGTCAGCTAACCCCCGAGCGCAATGAGGCTGCAAGAGCAACTGCCTGTAAAATAAATTGTGTTAACTGCTTATAAAAACCAAGGCTAATCGACTAAAACCAGGAAAAGGAATCGAATAATGCCGAAGATTAAATGCTCTTAAAAGCAAAAATATATTGGAAATGGAAAAATGGTAAGCACAAAATGATATGACCTTATACTGATAAATCTCTTTCATATTAAAAGTCATTAAAAATATCTATTATACTGTTCAAATTATGACCATTTTCGTTTCATATTTGCCTGCAAAAATTTACACAATATATGTCAAATCCAGTTCGGTCCTGTCAGAGATTGAATTGATTGTCACTAATGCAATTAAGTCTACTACAAAATCGAATTTTGCGGTCAACTCAATTAATTCAAGCTCCGCAAAACTAACAATATGCGTACGAAATTTATGTTGACATTAAATAAATTGTGAAATATACATTTTTGCACATTTATTTTAGATTTTATACACTATTATTGAATTGAATTAAACAAACTTATGATTTTTAATTAGCCAAGCAATTGCCTATCTTTTATATGGTAAATTGACATTTAATTTAATATGAACTAAAGATCAATTTACGTTTTTGCATTCAACTTTGTTGCAGAATATGCAACGAAAAAAAATTATGGCAAATTTGAATTTTTATGGCAAGTGCTGTGCGTGCGCTGAAAAGTAGGCAATAAATTAAAAACTTTTAATGCAGCCTGAGAGTATGCTATATAATGTTTTACTACGATTCCAATAAACCCGCTTTGAATTTGGGACAGTAAATTTGCATATCATATTTTATGCAAATAAATAAATGAAGACTTTAAATAATAATTAATTGCTTTCCACTGAAATTGTTTGTTCAACTCTAATCTATTTACATATGTGCAATATATCATTGGAAACATTGCAAAATCGGACTAAATTTGATTTGTTTTGCTTTCGAATTAGCATTGAAGGTCAATGAAATGTTGACGATGATGAGCCATCGACGCTTGCCCAACTAATGTAAATTTGAATACGGTTGCCAAATTAATTTACAATCATTAAAAAACACACATTTGAGTCTATAGCTGTATTCACTTTTAATCATAATATTATTTTGGCTTTTTCCATGTCACTTTTCTTTCATTTTTTCGCATGTTGCATAACATGCCACACTTCATTTCACTTCACTTTTTTTTTGAGAGTTTTGGCTTTGGTTACGTTTGTGATTGAGTTATTTACCTTTTGGTGCTTCCTATAAACGCTTGAGTTTTTTTGTTGGGTAAATCCTTAACGGGTTACTTGAGACTTCAGACCTTGCCTTTCAGCTGGCTTACAATCGACTGTGGTGCTGCTGCTCGCTGGCAAAGATTTTATATGAAATGCGAGAAGTGCTGTGAAAGAAGTGCAAGCAAAAACAACGTTGTGTTTGTGACTCAAGCCAACGCACAAAAGACAACACACAAAACATCATCAAACCAACAATGGGCCAGAGCAGAGCGACAGAAGCAGAGACTTAAGACGCCAGTTTCAGAGTACACAAATTTGTTGTCTGCGAGGCACTCACTCGATCAGTAGCAGACCAGTAGACGATGATGGAGAGGCGTCAACAAGCTCACACTTGCGGTAGGTTGGGGTTAGCCAAGTTAACGGATGGAAATATTAATGTTTGTATGTGGGTCTGTGGGCTGCGACGTCAATGACTTTGGTGTCCGGCAAGCGACGCCTTGAGAAAATCCCAAAATTATGCGTGGCGCACGTCGGGGCCTTGGCTTAAATTTGACTTTAATTTAAAGAGCCAACTTGCTGATGAGTCAGCGTGTGGCCGATCAATGGATCAACGTATCAGTGGGAAAACGTACGTCACAGCCAAACCTCATGTGATTATGTAACCCGCTCAGCACTGGTAATAATCACTTTTACTGTACGACTCAACTGGTTTCCGACTGGGCAACATGGGGGCGTGCCACTGCTTAAAGTCATGGCAAAATGTGAACAAACTATTTTGGTGCAATTTGCATCAACAATATGTTGTTGGCAGCTGGTTAGGATTTGCATGAAAACTGTGATTTGTGTGTGTGTGGCAGTTACGTTGGGAAATGCCCGGAAAAGCTGAAGTACGACAACTGGTAGATTCCCACTTGTGGTTACCCGATGTCATGAGGCAGGTGCAGAGTTATGTTGTCTCTTGCCCCAAAAGAGCAGACAGCACACACACACACACACAACATCAAAATAGCCAAGGGAATAATTACGATTTGGTTCACTACTTTGATCACAAAATGTGTGCCGACAGCACAGCGATGATGCGGGTTGGACATATGTGGCAGCTGCCATGCTGCTTTTCTAAAATTGCAATCCAATTAGCTTATTCTGTAGGCAAAGTGTACTTGCAGCAATACTACATCAAAAGAACTTATGGGGCACGAGTGGCAAATTAGTAGATACCCTGCATTTAGCTGCTGATATTTATGAGAAAATATTGGCGCTTGTCAAGTAAAAAAGGGGATCAGCAAAAGTTATTGAAGCATAATCTTAAACGGAAACAATTTCAATTTACAACTAGAAAAAAATTATAGCTCCATTGGATAATATCCAATCAGAAATTGTTACAACTACTCAATATTAAACTTATTTTCAAAATTTAAGACCAGTTATGTTTCAAGTATCCAGTCTCTATTTCTAAGGGTGTCGAAAAAAGTTGCATACAGACGGACAAACGGACTGATAGACATTGAACAAAACCAATATACTATGGTACCTTGGCTATCAAAGTATACAAATTTGCTTCTCTAGTGGAAATCACGTTGGGTGAATATAATTGAAAATAAAACCCTTTGATGGGGTCGGACAAAGTTTTCATGCGAAAATATAGACTGGCAAAATATATACAGTAATATATAGGATTAAAACAGAATATCAGCTTGGGAACGCAGTTAAAATGCAGCGATTGCTGTGGTTTCTTTGTTGATGTTGAAAACACATATTGATTTTCACAAATTTGGTGGGTTTGTTTATTGTATCGAAAATTGCTGCACAGATAAAAACAATATTGCAACAAACTCGTATTAAATTAGTTTTTGTCTATAACTTGAACAGTAATTTTGTTCCATTTTTATTGGGATATTAAGTGTTTTTACTATTAAATTGTCTGGTCTTTCCTTTATTCAGTTTAATTAAATTCGATTTGTAAATTTTATATTACAAATTAAACTTTATTTATATTTTTTTAGGGGTTTAGGCAGCAACAGTTTTGGCTGACTAAGTGGATAACAACAAAAGCACAATAAATAAATAAATAATATATCAATTAAGTACATTATAGATAGAATAAATTAAATGATAAATAAATAAAATAAGTTAGCTAAATGGCTAAAATATAAGCAAATCTTGTTGCTTGCTAATTAAACTATTAAACACAAAGCTCTCTATTTACAGCACTCTAATTAAAGCCCCAAAAACAAAATTAAATAAACAGAAACACAACCTGTCTCTGCTCCCCTGGAGGACATCTAAATTTATATAAATATGTATATTTAGTCGTTTCGTATGGCTAGGCTAATGTAAAATATGCATAATTACAGAAGCAGACATCAAACATCGGATGTGTGTCCTCTGCCATCCTATCCTATTCTGACTTGTGCGAACTTTCGCAACGTCCTCCGTCATCCTGTCTCCTGTCTACGCCAATTTACGTGCCTGTACCAATTTGTTGATGTCGTTGTAGGTGGAGAGCATAGCGGGATTTTCGAAATCCTTGAACTCCTTGCATTTGACAAACAACTCCTCGCAGTCGATGCCATCCTGGCCATCCTTGGCCGCGCGCATATACTTGAAGAAGCGCAGGATGTCGGGGTTGTCCGAGGTCGGTTTGCGCAGCTCATTAAGTTCGCTAAATTAGGAATGTATTTTAATTAAAGAATGCATTGCATACTTTTAGGTGCGAGCCAAACTCACCGACTGAGCTGTGCAGAGACGAGATTGCTGTATGGAGCATACTTTGCGGGATTCGAGTACATGAGACAGATGAGTTTCTCCCTGCAATTCTCATTCTCCGAATTCAGTTTCAGCTGGGCAAACACCGAGTCGAGCCGCGAGAGCAGCGGACTATAGAATGGATCATAGTTGGAGAGCAGCAACGACGAGTTGGGCACCTTCTGGAAACTCTGGAACGTGTTCATATTTGCCGGCGATGCCGGTTTCTTGGCCATGCCAGGTGCCGCCATTCCATTAGAGGAACCAGCGGACAGACTACCCGAGTTCTTAAAGGAGGCGGCCCCAATGCTCTGCAATGCACTCAGATAAGTATCCTGCATCTGCTGGCCTCCGTAGCGGGAGAGTGTTGCCGAGTTCAGCGAGTTGGGATTGAAGGCCGCATATTGCGCCTGCTGCTGGGAGGCTTCTGCAAAATATATAATAATATTGTATATATAAAATTTGTCGCTATTTAATTATGTTTTAATCTACTGTGATAAGTGGAAGAGCTAACGGAAAAATAAGTGCTTTTCATCTAAGACCATCTTTGTGCATTTTAATGAGTTTATTTTTAGTTGATATTTATATTTTCTATTAGAATTTTCTTTTTCAATGAAAATCTTTTCACAGTTAACTTTTACAATTTTGACGCATTTCAAAGAGAGACAATTTCGGTAAGGTTTGCCAAAGTTCAAACCACAAATTACCTCAACTATCAATTTATTTTGGTAATAAAAAAGAAACCCACCTGCATTGTATTCATAGCCAGCATTATTTTTAGCATCATCGGCCATGCCAAATTTGTTGTCGTCATCAAAGTTGACGCTATTGTCCCTGAAGTCCAACTCCTGGGGCGGATCCATGGGACGCACAAATAATGGCACCGAACTTGCCGAACCCGTTGTGATGCCTGTTAATGAATTGACACGAATTGAATTGAATACTTGACGTTAAGCGAATTTTTAGACACGTTTATGCAAAAACTTACCCTTGCCAATTAGACGACTGACGCTGCCAATTATTGTGGGCAAAAACAAGGCAAAAAGCAAACTTTTCAGCACCTGCAGACCCATGTAGATGGGCCACATTATTTTCTTAAGTCCTGGCGGAGGAATTAAGTAATTAGTGAATCCGCCCACACAAGTTGTTGCAACTTACCAGCAAAGAACAAAAGTCGAGCACTTTGCAACGCCCGGGGAATGTTGAGCTCCACGTTCGTATCCTCCACAACACTTCGCTCAAGTCTTAATGGCTTGGAGTGATTCTGCTTCAAGGCCAGCACAAGTCCTGGCATCGGTTCATATTTGCCGTGTGTGAAAAATTGCTCAACATATTGCATTAGCAAGTTTTCCAAGCCCTCAACTTCGTCGTGCAACGCAGAAGAGCTGGAATTTAATTTACTCGGCTTCTCTGTGCTTAAGGACATATTTGTTGACCTCTGCACAGGTTGTCGTGTTGTAGTCCTTGTCTTGGATGACTGGACTGGCTGCTCCGCCCTTTGCGTGTAATCCTTGCGCCTCATTGCCATGGTGAGCCGTAAATCGCTTTCGCTCTCCAGTGGCTCAAAGACACGGTATTGACCCGCCTTGGTGAATACATTACGGGAGATGAACTCCGGACTGATGTCTCGGGGCAGAATGGGCACAAAAGTGTTGTCATCGTTGCGCACCTCGCCCATCATTGTTGTCAGAGGCTGACTAAAAGTTGCAGTTCTACTCTGCCGCGTGGCATCCGTTGGGATGGCATGCAACATCAGCAGCAGCAGCAACAGTAACAGTGGGCTGCATCTTCGTTTTCTGTGCGTGTTGGTTTTTAATTTGCTTTGACGCCTGGCAACTTCATTTGCTGTACTTAACATTCTCATTAAAATTTATACTTGGCTCAGTTAATTGTGTTATTTGTTCGGTTTCTGTTTCTGTTTCTGTTTTTCTCTAGCACTTGCATGCCACAAAACAGCTGTAGTATGTAGACTTTGTTGCACGTTCTGCTCTCGCGTCTTTATCTGTAATGAAATCCATAGACGTTAAAGTTTATTTCATTGCCTCGTTGTGATACATTTCTTTGAGATCTTGTTGCAAGTTGCGAATAAATAATTTTACAGCACGTGCGTGACAACCAACCGATTGTGACCCCCGGCATCGGCACAGATCTGCACCACTCAACCACCTTTGAAGGCGCTGCTAACTTGCAGCAATAACTTGACAGCACCAATAACCTGATCCCCCCCCCCTCCCCCTCCTCCTCTCACCCATCCCACTTAGTTGCGTTGTTAGGCGTTAAGTAAGCAATGCACGTCGCCAACTTTTTATTTGTCTTGTGCCGGCAACGCTTTTTAACACACTGAATCCCCCCGCTGAAACCCCTCCCCCTTCTCTGCGGAGTGAAAAAAGTGAAAATGTCTACAGTTTGTTCATATTCGCAGCAGAGCGTATTTTAGCATTCCAGCTGTTGATTTGAGTTTGCAGAGCACTGGTAGCATTTTGTCGGCCTGAGCCATTCCACGCCACAAATCACGAGATTTTCATGTTGAATTTTCACTTTCGTTTCGTTGGAAAAACACTGCTAATTGGATGCAAAATTATGCAGGCTACAAAACAAACTAGCACAAGATTCGTCTTAACAACTGTTTTGCACTTTTAATTCTTTAAAATACACAAATACCAATTATTTGCATATTTCAAGCAGAGTTAACTTTTTGCATTCCTCTTGAAAACGTCATTATAACTAATTAAAAAAAATATTTACCCTACCAAATGTAATTGTTCAAAAATGTGGTTAACTTAATTGAAGTAATTCCATAAATTATGCAATATTCACAGCAAATACAAGTGGCTGTCAATTATGTGCAACAGCAAGTTATTAATTAACCAATTAACAAGTGGAAAGATAATTTCCTGGGGTACTTGTGTAGTTCAGTGTATCATTGTTGTATGCACTAGTTGCATGCATTAATAGTTAGCAATTGCCACACAGCGTTGCAAACTGTTGCTGCAACAGGTTGTCCAAAATGTTATAACTCGAAGAACAACATTTAGTTTTACTAAGCTGCCCTTCATTCTTAACTTTAATTATTCAAAAGTTGGCACAAGCACGTGCTTGGTTATGTGGTCCACAACCACACACAACTTACACACACAACTCACACACACATCCACACACACACACACACACTCACAGCACACACACAGCACCCACATGTATGCAAATAAGCTGTCTGAATGAAAACTTCAAAACGAAACCAAAACTCGGCAGTCAGAAACCAGAACTAAACAAACTAACGAGCTTTTATCACGAAGTTTGCATCTTTCTGTAGGTCAGCTGAGTAAAGCTGAGCTCTGCTCAGATAGATTGCAACTCTTCTTCTTCAGTTCTTGCTCCGTCAGTCTTCATGCTCTAATATTCTGACCCAATCTTGGTAACCAAAAACTTTATTTCATTGCCAGCAGGCGACAGCAGAAGCAGCAGCAGCAGCAGTGTTTAATCTCTTAACTGCTAATCTTTACTCAAAGTTCTAGTAGGAAATATATATATATTTTCAGTTAAATTGATAAAGTTTTCCCAGTTTTCTGGCTAATGAAAATTGATGGTATATCAAAAGTCGCGTTGCATATGAATGTCATTTACTTTATATAAGAGCCAAATGAGTGGAGTAAATTAAGCTGGCTGTCATCATTTGGGACACGCTCGTGAACTCTGTTACAAAGTACAAAAGTTGGACATAAGTACAACAACAACAACAACAGCAACAACAGCAACAGCAACAGCAACAATGACAACATCTAGTTTTGGTATAACCAGTTGACAAACGACATTAAGTTTGCGGTCAAATGCGGTCATAAACAGCACTTTGTACTGGCCAATTGTCTGGACAAAGGCTCGAAGTGTGTAAACCAGTGATATAACTGTTAACAACTGTGTCAAATGTGGTCGACTGCAACCGGTTGTCAACCGCACCAGTTAAGAATCGCTTGCCATAAACAAAAACTGATACACAGAATGATTTAGTAAACTATAGAAATGAAATTTAAAAAGTTGTAATCCGTATTGATCCTGTTAAGCTCAAATATGGAGAGAAATAAATATTTAAATATTATTATTATTATTATGCAACAATTAAAATAAATCATATGTGACGTCATCAAATATATAAATATAGTACAGTCCTGGCTTATCTGAAACTGTCCCCACATCATAATTCCACCGGCCCAGTCACCAGACTTAAATGTTCTTGAAAATTTGTGTGCTCTGCCGGAAAATAATATCCAGAATAGCAACATATCTAGCAAACAGGATCTCAGAAATGGTATCTTCCATGAATAATAGGTTAAAGGAAGTTGTTAAGGCTTAAGGATATAATACTAAGTATTAACATCCTTATTTAAGCTTTTATACGCCAAATATTTAACTTTTTTTAAGACTGGGCGAACTAAGCTGCTTTATGTATTTTGGATATGTTTTCAGTTTTTGACTAATTTTAATTAATTAATTAATAAAAACTAAAGTTTATTTTTCAAATGTGATATAACATTAAACAAATTGGCATTTAAACATTTTGAATTTGTTTCGTTGTTTAAACTTTATAGCACTTTAAATTTTTTGCTAGACACTGGGCGATCTGAGCTGCAAAACACTGTATATATAGCTATGTCTGTCCGTCAGTCTTTTCATCTGTCTGATGTCATAAATAACTAAATTTATTTTCAGCAAACACAATTGCATCTTCCATAGAAATATTCGTGAAAATCGATTTTTTCATATTAAAGACAAGATGTATCGATTATCATCGATAAGCTGGAGTTGGTCGATGGCAAGCACTCAAATTGATTGATGGTTAAATAAGGATACACCTGAACCGCTACCTGCCGGAGCGGCTCCTTTTTGTCTCCTTTTTGGTATTTTGCTATTCTTGGCCCATGCTTAAATGTCAATTGATATCAATTTCCGGAGCACGTCGACCCTCGTTGGGTGTTGGCTTGTGTAATGCAATTTCACTGTGCGTCAAGTGAAATGTTGTTTTCGCCAATTAGTTACCAATTTGGCCAGCAGCACGAGGGCCATTAAGCACTGATTGTTTTTTCGGGGCGTCAGCCCAATGCCGGCTGCCAATCAAATTGAGCGATTTGTATGCGTGCCAAGTTTTGGTTATTACCAAATAAATATATAAGTTTTGCCTGATTTCAATGCTCGTTTCGACCAAATGGCATTTGATGCTGTGTGTCTTTTGATTTTAGAAAGTCGATATCGACATCGTGTGTGGTGCGGTTAGATGTCATCCATATAAATTCTGTGCTCTGAACCCAAATTAAATTGCTTGGCTTTAAAAAGGCTGACAAATTATGCAATATTTCTTTTTATGCACGATGTGCGAGATAATTTCATCAAATTACAAATGCAGACAATTCAATTCCATGCTCAGAGAAGCATCGCATCGCATACGCATATTTCTTTTTGGCATTATTAAATTGGATTTTGGAGGCGGGCATTAGCCTTGAGCGTGTGTGTATCTGCCACCTCTTGTGGCATACCATCATCGTCTCTCAGCCTTGACTAAGCGTCAACAAATTGTAATAAGAGGCAGCCGAGGCACATTTGTGCTGCATTAGTCGGATGCGAATGATGCACTCGAAAAACTGGTGGCAGTGGCAGCTTTGAAAGTTGCTGCCTCTGCGGCTCATCCGCTGCTGCTGCCTGCTGCCTGCTACTGCCTGCTCCTCCACAAAGCGAGAGTTGGAAATCTGCAGCGGACGTTAAATAAAATGAAAGTACGTTCGCTGCATGTCTGCCGCTTTTCGAGCAGGCAGCAAGTACTACATATTGTATCTTCAAGATACATTTCACCACACATTTACACGGCCCACTGGCCAAGGCGACAGTGCGACATTGCGACAGTGCGACAGTGCGACAGTTTTTGTTACAGCTACTTAACGTTCCGGTAATCAATAGGGTGGCATTAATGATACCCACCAAATGTGCAGCAGTCTGTTAAATTAATAACATTTATCATTTAACTTGTTGCAGTTGATTGATGGCGAAAACAAGACAAGAAACCAACACACACAACTGTCCAGTTGTGGATATATATGTATGAATATGTATATTTGCTGTAGATAGTTGCTTTCTTGGAGGCGCATATGACGCATGACACATGAAGCAATTTCTCAAAAAGAAAGTGTCAACTGAATTTTGAAAACCAATCTCAATTCTCTGCCAGACCCCAAATTGAGGTAGGCCAGCTGTTGAGTTGGGCTTATATAACCGCAGACCATCTTCAGCGATGTCTCGAATAAACTTTAAAAAACGTTCGCATGCTTTCAATTTAAAGTCCACAGAGAGAATGAAAGAGAGGGAAATGAAAAGAGAGAGGGAGAGGAGGAGAGTGTGAGCTGCGACGACAGTGAAATGTTAACAATTGGTTTTGGATTTTGTTTTTGTTTGTTACGGCTTTTTTTTGTGTATATATTTGTTAATGTTTAGCTTCAATCTGCGAAAAATCTCTTTTAATTATTTCGTCGAATTAGTTTTCAACGCCGTTACACACAGTTCACACACACACACACACACAACAACACTCACTTTCAATAAAATTGTAGCGCGCATTTTTAATGATATTTTTATGACGTTTACCTTTCTTATATAATTCCCATTAGTCGAGTTAACCACGTTAGCCACGTTATTGTTAATTCATTTGTTGCAGCACGATTTAAACTGTATGCGAAATTCCTTGCGAAGAAGTTTTTTTTTACCCGAAACTTTCGTTTTATTTGGTTATCTCGTTCGAAAATTGGTATTGCAATTGGTCGATGGGTTTTTCCTTTTTTTATTTTTATTTATTTTTTATTTTTTTTGCTGGTTGGTGAAATGCTCGCACTGACCGAGTGCAAGTTGTGTATGTGGCCAGCCAACAACAATGGACAGGTTAACCAAGTAACTGACCAAAAAAACCCGTTCAATAATCGTTACTTTAATTCATCACCCCTCGGACACCAACTGTCAATGCAATTGCTGCCTTCGCTTTTCACTTTAGAGCCAAAAACACACAAAGGCACACTTTGAGCACATGCCCAACGATTTGTTGTATTTGTTGTATATTTTTGGCATTTATTTTAATCGATTTTGTTACTGAGCAGCAATCTAAGTTGTGCTTTCATTTCCATACATATTTCTTGAACTTGTCGTTTTTTTAGCAGCGTCTCTCAGCGTGTTGCGACCGTCGTTCAGCGCGCCAAGTAATCGACTGGCGGGCGAAAGCCAACGGCTCCAAAGTCGACGGCGGGTGCGATCAACCAGTTTGCGAGCGTTACCGTAACGTAACCGTAACGTAACGGCTTACGTAGAGAGGCACACAGCTGTTTCAACGGCTTCAATTCGTTTTTCTCAGATGCAGATGAAGATGAAAATAATAACTGTTTGCTCTTAATGCCAATGCCGCTGCTGCGTGACATTCACGTCGCAAGGTGAGTGACAAAAGTAACGACGGTTTTCTCTTTTACATGCTAATAAAAAACTGTGAATAAAAAAACTTACTCTAAGAGCTAATTAGCGCTGTGCAAAATTACCTGTCAATTTAACACCTGGATTATTAATTCTACAAGATTTGTCCTATCATCGCCGATAACAACAACGTCATAAATATCGGGATTTTTATAAACATATTTGTTACACTCTGCAGCTCGGTCAGCCATCAAATTGGCCATTAGTCAGCTGACTTTTGACTTTTGGCCAGCTGCTGCAGGCAATTAAAGCTGCAACTTTAAACCAGAACTCTGGCAAATAAAATAGGTCAGCTTTGATGTAATCCGCTTAAACAAAAATATCTCTTTGTTTATTGAAAATTTCATACCGGTTTTAAAATCCGTTTGACACACAATTATAATCTATAAATTTGCTATATAATGTTTACAATTATTTTTAATTAAATATTTTTTAATTACTCCAAAACATAAATGTGAATAAAACTGGTCTTAAACGTTAGCAAGGTTTCACTTGGTCGACATTTATTGGGGTGTACATATGTATATATTTATTGGCCAACCAATACTTACAATTATTTTTTATTAAATATTTTTAAATTACTCCAAAACATATTTTTGATAGAAATGTGAATAAAACTTGTCTTAAACATTAGCAAGGTTTCACTTGGTCGACACCCGCTTTGGTAATTTATTGGGGTGTACATATTTATTGGCCAACGAACGAGTTTCTTTGGCCGGCTTACGCATGAGAAAGTCGTTGCTTAGAATTGGCCAACTAACCGGCACATTGTTATTAATTTCTGGTGACAAACGATGCTATTGAGCCGTGTCTAACGACCAGAAACAGAGACAGACACAAGACACAAGAAACAAGACCGTTCTCCTTCTGGCCCAGGCATGACCACAATAATTCACAATGCAACAAAAATCAAATAGCAAAACGAAAAATGAAATGAAAGTTACTTAGTTTATGGAACCGCAGAATCAATAACTGTCCGCTCCCAATACCTAAAAACACTGGTTCCCCCCCCAACAATGGCTCTGCAATGTTTTCAAAACGTTGCTATTGAACATTTGGCCAACTGTTGAGAAAGTGCCAGAAATTCACTTAGCGTGTATTAGCCAAAAAGCCGACAACTGCCATCAGCCAAAACAAGCACTCGAAGAGATCATCCTAACTGAAATTGACATTAGTTTATTATTGATTTTTTGAAGTGGATGCCCAGAGTTATCTCAGATGATGGCCATGATTCATTTTATGTTGTAAAATACCAAAAAAATACCTTTTTTTTGGTATGCATCAACGCTTCCGCACTTTGTCAAATCAGTTGTCGTTGGCCAAGTGGAAGTTAGCCACAAATGCGTTGAACTTGGTCAATATTTGCGAACCATCTTTTGTGTGTTTCTCATTTTCTATTCATTAATTTCACTTTTACTCATAAATATGCTAATCACTTGCTTACGCTTCACAGTCGATGCCTTAGTCAATCTCTTTTTCAAAATATTTTGACGTTTTTTTTCTGAATCAATTATTATGATCAACAGCAATTTTAGAATGCCTTGTATTATGCAATTTAGCTAAGCCAAAAGTTAAATAACATTTCTTGTCATTTCTTCATTTAACTTTCCATTGAGGGGAGCACTCTCATCTTACATCTCTGTTAGCACATGGGTGACAGATCTCGTTAGTGGCATTATGACCACGCCTGGGCACCCGAGAAGCGAACAAATTCAAATAGAGAAACACTTTCACTGAGGAAAACCATAAATAAATAGACAGAAAATACGTCTGGTGCGTTAATTAAAATACACATGCTATTTTTACCTAGGTAAGAAAATTTGTAATTAAATTTTAGGTGATGGTGTGGGAAGATCTCACCTTTTTTGTTAATAGTGTCACTTGGTGCGTGTCGTTGGTCAATTGAAAGTCGCACGGGTATTTGGGTCCAAAGTGACAAAGATGTGATGACGATAATGATGATGATGACCTTTTGGCCCTGCGGCGATAAGCGGCTTTGCATCACCAATATAAAGATATTAAATTTAACGCAATTGTGACAAAATTAGAATTTAAACGCTTGGTGGTCTCCAAAGTAGTCAACCGCATAAGTTGGTCAATTTCGAACCTAAATTGAAAGACAGCTTAGCAAACATGCTTAAATCCAAGTGACTGTGATTGATGAGTGTTCGTCTCTAGTTTGTCCTCGGCTTATCGATAACTTTATTAAGAGACACACACACACACACATATACTTACACAATTTACCAAGTGGTCTTAATATAGAATTGCGAAAGTGCCGGCAACAACATAAAACCAGTTGTTGCCCTTGCGGCCTTTCTTTACAGGATGTTGTCACATAAGTATCCATATGTGGGGAGCCGTTATTTGCAATAATACTTATCACAGTGGTTCACAGTTCCGCCATTTAATGGCCCATTGCTCTTAACGTTATGCTTTCCCAAACGACTCAAGCTTTTCGCCGGAGCCAACAACGGCATCTTTAAAGGGCAGCATCTTTGACTGCCAAAGGTGCAGCAGGTGCGTGCCCCGAGGTTACCAGCTGAACGTTGTGCATATTAAATGACTACATATATATATATATATATATACGACTAGATACGCGTAGACTGTGTAATGAAATTGTAATTTTGTTGTCATTATCAAGCCAAGGTCAAAAATTAAATTCCAGACAGCCAAATTCAAAGCGCTTTAAAACTGTACACAAAATGTATTCCGCTAAGTATTCTAAAATATTTTAAATGTATTTTAAAGACTCACTTACCGACAGTTGCAGTCAAGTAAAACATTTTAAATATTTATTTAAACATTTATTCATTTTTTATTCATTTGAATTTGGGTTGCTTTGCAGCACGCTCAATTCAACGTAATTTATTTTTTTTTTTTAATGCTTAGAGAAGAGCAGTTTTATGCTACCTTAAGGAACATGAATTAATAATGTATGTTTTTATGTATCTCACATATTAATGGAAATAAGACAAATGGAAATACAAGCGTTTAAGTTATGGAGGAACAAAGTGCGACATCTACTTAAAAAATATTTACAAACAATTTAATATTTACTTGTAACGCAAGAATTGTGTGTTTGTCAATTACCCGAAATTTAATTGAAGGGCTCGTTCAATTAAATAACTGTACTTGATTAAAGTTAATCTATATGTATGATAAATGACTGATAATTATAATTATAATAGATACTGTATCTTCAGATACGTCAAGTGACCTGTCATCCTTAAAACTGTCTACACTTAAATATAACTCAGCTTCGCTTTCAGTCAGTCAACAGTGTAATTTATACTCAATATTCATAAAGTTCTTAGATAAATATGTAATTTAATTAATGAAATTAAATTGAATTCAATGCATTCGCTCCGAAGACTGCTCCTTTGGCTTCCATAACGCTCAAGCACAGATGGGCCTATGGGGAGAGTAGGTTTCATTGAAGCTTGCAAATTGCCATTTTTAGTATTGTTGCAAGCTGTAAAATGTGCACAAATATTGAAATACGGATATTTCTTCATTTATACTATACTACACTAAAAAAAATACTACATCTAATTGAAAACGAAAAAAAAACACATCAAATTCACTCTTTTGTTTATTTTCGATTTAATAAATGAAAATAAGATGCATGCAATTTATTTCAATTTTTTTAACCTTGCCGCCTTGTGTTGCATGCAAATCCATTTAGGTAGCCCAGAGGCTGTAACGTATTGCAAACCGCCTAGAGAGATGTGCTTATAGCAGATAGTACAGATAAGTACGACAACATCGAGATGGGGTTGTTGTGGGGTTAGTAGGATTTAGTTTTACCGCGGCACCAGCGTGGTCATCTCTGTGGGCATTGGATTCTCGGTGAGTGCCACCGATTCCGTAATGCAGCTGCGTGTTCCATTTATCGTGTGTCGCGTATTGAACTCGGTGGCCGCAATGCTAACACCACCGATGCAATCACCATCAGTTGCCCCGCTCGGATTGCCCAAGAGCTGTAGCTCACCCTTGGACAGGTGGGCGTCGTGTTTGCGTCGTCGGTGACGCGATGCCGCTGCTTGGACGTTGCTGCCTGTCGTGTGACCATGGAGAGCAACATTAGTGGAATCAGTGCAACGACACAAGAGTTCTTGAAATTCTTTACGGAAGTTATCATTGAGCCATCCATAGAGCAGCGGATTCGAGCAGGCCGAACTCATGCCAATCATGTGGCAAATGGCATATGCGACAAGCATTCTCTGCGTCACCGCCGACGGATGTTGCAGATCGGCATACAGATTGAAAAAGTTGAGTGGCAGCCACGACACCCCAAAGATGATCGCAATGCTTATTAGCAACCGATTCGTTCGCTTCATCCGTCTGCCCCGCTCCACTTTCCGCTGCGACGAGCTCTGCACCGTGACGACTGTGATGCGACTCTTCAGCTTGTTGTAGATGCCAAAGTAGGCCACCGATACTATCAATATGGGCACCAGATACTGGACGCATAGCGAAAAGATCGAGTAATAGAAACGGCCATCGCTCAGCGGCCAGTCTTCAATACAATATGATATCCGATTAGGTACCCCAATATCTTGCAACACTGTCGGCATATCCATGTTGATCAGCTGCTTGTAGATAAACAGCGGAGAAGCCAGGATCAGGGCAAGTATCCAAATGAAGGCCAAAATTGTGACGGCTCCAACAAACTGCAGACTGTCCCGCGTGGGATAAACAATAACCTGTTTTTGGGAATGAATACGGAAATTGCGTAATAAAGTAAAGTTTTATTACTACCATTAAAGTAAGGATACAAAAAGAAAAACACTCTCATTTGCTGCAATCAATTTTATAAGTCATTACAAAAACACAAAGAAATCAATTGAAATTGGAATGCCTTTAAAGTAAGTATTCTGCATACTGAATATTTAAATCGACCTATTTTAATATACTTAGTAGAGTTAGTATTTTACAGTCATATAGTTTCTAAAGAATAACAATCTCGAAAAATCTGTAGCTATGATAATAAACAGATACTAAGAATAATTCTATAACTATTTGGATTTTATTTACATCAATAATGCTAAGCAGCTCCGAGATTTATATTTGTGCCTTGCTTACTTTTCGCACTTATTTATATCAAATTTTTTTAATTGTGACAACCATAGTAAAATTTTCCTATATTAATTAAATCCCAAATCTTTTTTATGTTACTCAAAAATCCATTTTCTGTGAAAACTAATCAAATTATGAAATTTAATGTCCTTCTTGTTATTTAACAAACAGAAACCAACAATTCATATTACATTAAACCTTTAACAACATTTCGTCGAATCATTTTATTTTATGCCACTTAATTTTGATTGCAAATACTAAAAAGTTTGTCCAAATCGATTTTCTCATAACAATTAAAGTCGTTTTTTTTTTGGTTAAATGTGAATTAAGTACTAACCTGATATCTGTCGAAGGCGATGGCTGTTATGGAAATCGTGGAGACAAAAATGCTGAGCGCCTGCAGCGTGGCAATCATTTTGCATAGTGTGGCACAAGAGCCGTATGGCCAGAATTTGGAAAGAATTTCCATAAGAGTTAACGGCATCGTCACAAGGCACAAGAGCAGGTCTGCAAATGTCGGCCATTATCATGAAATCAATGCTCGAGAAGGCAGCAGAAGACAACAAAACCCAACCAACCGCACAACTCACCCGATATGGCCAGATTAAGGATGAAGAGGTTTCGTGCCGTGCGCATCAGTGGTTTACGCAGGACAGCGATGACCACCATTATATTCCCCATTGCTCCGAATACAATTAGTATGCTGTACATGGCGATTAGCAAGTGATACCAGGGACTCTCTATGGCACGATTGTGCTGATACTGGTCCATTAGCACCGGGTCCAGGTCTGGCGAAATTATAATGTTGCTCACATTTATATGTGAGCTATTTAACAACTGTATTGTCATGTTGCTGTTGCTGTTGTTGTTGTTGCTACTGTGTCTGTTGCTGGTGTAGTTGCTCTTATTCGTACTGTGGACATTCACATCACTCAGTGCATTCAATTGAGCATAGTTAACCAGATGCCGACGCTCGCCAACCAAATCAATGTGACTATTCCTTGCGATCGCTTTGAATATCTCCACAGAGCTGTCGAAATTGGGCAGAATGGATCCCAATTCAGTGCGATTCATGGCGATTATCTGGCGAGAAAATCCAAATATTTACTTAAAGTTTACAAAAATAAAAATTATATAAAATAAAATAAATTCAACTAATTTTACATATAAGTTAAATAAATTAACTAGAGAATACAATAAATCTGTAGAGATTAAGAGATAAATGCTTCAACAATTATGGCAAGGATTTGGGGAAGTCAAATAAAAACGCTATCAGACCAAACTTGGTTTAGGCCTGTCCATAAGTCATCAGGAAAGTAAAATGGTAAGAAGCTGTTTACTGCTATATATATTTATATATGTAAGTATCTCCGCTTCTGCCTTAAACCTAAACCGCAAAGGCTTAGCAAAAAAAAAAAAAAAAAAACAATTAAAATGCTGTAGTCGAGTTAACTCGACTATGTTATACCCTTAACCCAGTTGTTAAATATATTCTAGTTTTCTTGGCAAATATATATTGACGCCATCGTCGAGTGTCATGTCATCTCTTTCTCACACCTGCGCTCGCCTATTTATATTTATATAGAAAATGTTTGCGGCTGCTGACAGAAATAAGATCAATATGAGAATATTTTTTCGACAGTTTCTTTTCCTATCTTAATGAAATTTCGGCAATTGATCAATAATTTGTATATGCATATTATGTATAATATATAAGCCTCTGCCTCTTAAATTGTGGAATTTATTGCTATAGGAAATCGAAATGTATCGATAATTCAGAAACTGAGGCAGTTATCGATCAAATAAAGCAAACTTGATCTGCGCCTGGTAAACAAGAACTTATAATCAAAATTTGAAGTCTCTAGCTCTTATAGTCTCTGACTCTCGAACAGACGGACGGACAAGCGGACGGACAGACGGACTCGGCTGTTGATCCTGATCAAGAATATATGTATATACTTTATGGGGTCAGAGATGCTTCCTTCTGCCTGTTACATACATTTGCACAAAACTATTATACCCTTTTTACCCATTTTTAATGAGTATAAAAAAAGAAACAAGAAAAAAGGAAAACAGATTCATGGCCTTTTCGTGTGTGTTGCGCATAGATTTCCACATGCGTGATTTAAGTGCACACGCCACCTGCTTAACCTTAAATAGGACCTATAAATTACACTAAAAATAACAAAATATAAACGGCCAAAACTATTGCCAAAGAAATGCTGTGCCAGTCATTTGGCTTGCACCAAAAAGGTTTACTGTCTATAGATATTTGACATGATAACAATTCTTAATGCCATAAGTTAAGGTGTTGGCTCCAGTTGGCGAACAGCTGCAAAGCTCCATTAAACTTTGTCCTTTCACAAGTTTGCAGGGTAAAGGATTATTTTCAAAAAATATACAAAATGTCGCTCTACTTTTCGCCTGCTGGGTACATAAGAATTTTAGTACGCTCTGCACTTGTAAATATATAAAAAAAAAAAACTACTCTATTTAGGAGCAAGCATGTTTTAATTAAAAAACTTTGTGCCTTGAAAAAAGAAAAGCTTTTTTTTTGTTCTTTCCTCCTTCAGCAATGTTTAACAGTCTGCATATAATTTATGCATAAAACTTATGAGAAAATAATGGAGAGCAAAGGAAGTTTTAATAGCCTCGCTGACTATTACATTATTTATCTCATTTCTTGTGTTACCTTTTAAAGATCTACTTAAGGTATTAGTTTGGAAAATGACATACTTAAAAATGCTCAACATGACGACAATTAAAATGAGCAAATTTGGAAAATAATTGGCATATTTTAATAAGCTCATATTGACAAAATATTAATTGAATGTTGCTTTTGTCGTCGCTGCTAAGACTACAATAATATTATGTAAATGTTAAAATTAACTCTAGACTCTTAGTCAACATTCAGCATTTTAACATAAAATAAACATTTCAAGTTTTCCGTAGGTCGTTGAATGAAAAGAGGAAACAGAATTTACTTTAACTATTTTGCATATTACGTATACGAAAAAGGGGGCCGCAGTTCGAATTGTAGAGAATGAAAATTGCTTGAGATAATTTTGTAATTTTATGCAGCAGATGTTATCTTACTTATCACTGTCAATAAAGAGAGAAAAGACTAAGTTGAAGGTGAGTGGAAGAAACACATTATTTCTCAAACATCCCCAAAGTATGCTGCACAATCGACTCTTGCTGCGATTAATGTGTTGCATATAAATCAAGATGTTCGATTTTCCTCTGCTGGGATTTTCCTCCCAATGAAGTGAATGGGGGTTTAGACGGTAATCGCTGCTCATTTGAGGAACAGCACAACTTAAATATTCACAACTTAAATAGTCCCAGTGCTGCGATGCCAACTCGTAGCAAATGCATACAAAAGTTGCAGGCACAAATTTTATTTTAAGTTTACAAATGCCAGTTGAGAAAACTTTTGCTTGGCAACAAAGTTTTTCCAAACTTTCAGATAGACACGCAAATCTGAACATAAAACAAGTATCTATATATATATATATATATATATATATATATATATATATATATATATGTAGTTCAATAAAATTTGAATGACAATTGAAAGGAAAAAGTTTCTGAAGAAAAGCTTTGACCAATTTTTCACAGAATCAATCACTGCTTGTTGAACACGTCATATTTTTAAACCATGATTTTTATTTACAAATTAGGATTTCATGTCCTTTAAGCATGCTTTAAGTATGTTGGTAAAATGTATCTAAATTTATAATGTTGGATCAAATGTATCTTAGCTTGCTGGCTTCTTTGGCCAACTTATCTAGCTGTTTGCAAAATGACTTTTTTTTATAAAGTTGATGACAGGAAAATTATGTAAAATAGCGTCAAGTTCATACAACTTGTCATGAATTTGAATAATTTTCAAACTGTCAATTTTCCCAGCGAATCATCTTTCGCTCTAAAGCGTGGGTCGGCTTATTTGCATTTCAACTAAAACAACAATTTTCACAATTTTCTCGCGTGATCAAGATTTTAAATGATAAAAAATGATAAAAACAAATAAAAAATTCCTCAAAATAGCTTTAACCCATTTATCTTTTCAGCTGCCCCATTTTTAGCTCAGCTACTTTGGTGATTTATTTGAGTTATTTTCGTGTTATTTCTCTGATGCAACAAATCCTTTTGTCATTCAATTTATTTCCATCCTATTTCGATTGCGGGGCTTAAAAATCGAAGCATATGAAAAATGTCGCAATGTTTAATGGATTCGATAAACATTTGTTCATGTTGCCGGAGCATTAGAAGTGTATTTGCTTTATTAATGGTCAAGGCTGTTGAGTTATAAAAAAAAAAACATATGCTTTTTGACATGGAATTAATTTGATTTTGAGCCGCAGGCTGCTCAAATGATAGGAATTGTCAAATTGGATTTTGGTCACAGTTTGCCGATTCCAAAAAACACAAAGAACACAAAAAAGGGTTGTCTTTTGGTTAACTGCCCTTTAAAATATTTCGATTGATTGCACAACCCTCAAATAATGTTTACCAACTGACAAATGGTGCATAGAAGCCAATTCATTTTGATTTATCTTTCTTTTTCTTTTAATAAGTTCATTAATTTTGACTTAACTACTGAGAGGGAAGTAATTGAATTGCCAGCAGCAGTTTGCTTAAGTGTTTCCATGCTGCTATTTCTGTCAATCTCAGCAAATTTGAAGGAGGATGCTCTATAAATGTTAAATGCCATATGGCAATGTCTGCTGAGATGCCCTTTATCCAATGACGACTCACCTAAACAAATAAATTACACGGCAAAATGGAAACTTTTGTTTAAGAAGAAAGTTGAAAGCCGAACGCAATTTCATTTCCAAATGTCATCTACTTTTTAATGGCTTCTTGTTTATATTGCAATTAGACTTACCATTTCAATCCCCCCAAGTACGTGGGATCCTTGCTTCCCAACTTGTATTATGGCTTCCTATTGCCTTCCTTATTTATATGTGAATTCAACTATCTGTGTCTGTTTCTGGTGTAGCTGTGTCCATTTGTTGTCAGCATGCAACATAAACTACACGCTTGGGAAAACCCTTGTTACTCCTATTGTTCCTGGCATAGTGTTTCTAGTTTTGGCATTTTCCTTTTATCCTTGTCACGCTGTATTTCACTTCAAGTGCAACACACAAAATGGCACTTGTGTCGTGTCCAACAACACTTCAAACAATTCCAAATAAATTAATAACATTTCCGCTTTGGCAAATAAAAACGTACTTGAGCCAATAAGACTGGAATGGAAAAACCTTTGTTCTATGGATTTCGCTAAGTAGCAAAAATATAATAATAATAATAATAATAATAATACAAATATAAATTACTAAACGCTGGCGTTGTTCATATTTAATAAATTGTCAAGGAAACTTTGGAATACTTTCATGCATGCGTAAATAGCTGATTTTAAATTCCAGACTTGGTTGACAGAAGTAACATGATATCAAAACTAATTTAAATTGAACAAATTTCAATATTTTTGCGTTATTTACTTAATTTATTTAATATTCGACACCTTTTATGTGCATTTCCGTAAAATGGAAAATGGGACACTTCATCTTCATCCAATATAAATTCCTTTGCATCAAAGGCATCTGAGTCTGTTCTTATTCAAAGAGAACTTAAAAAATCAATAGTTGTTAATGCATATTTACTATTGCTTATACTTTGATACCGAAGGTAACATAGTATATTGGATTTATGCAATGTCCGTAATGCTGTCTTTCCATCCGTCTGTATGAACTAAATTTTTTTCGACAACCTTAAGATATAGAGACTTGAAACTTAAAACATTAATTGGTCTATGCCCGCGTCAGACCAAGTGTTCAAATTGGAGTGCTACGTCCTCTAGGGAGCTAGGAAATCAATAAAACCGATATTCGCAAATCGATGAAGCCACATACTTCCCTCAATTTTAAGGCTACAGTCAACCGATTTGGTTGGTAGGCAATTGGCGATGTCGGTGACCTCCAACGCCACCAATCCCCACGCCCGACTTTTAAATGGATATATCTTCTGCAGATTTTGAGTCAAATTTCGTTGATATGTTACTGGTAAATCGATAAATCCGCATATCTCCCTCAATTTAAAAGCTACATTTACCAAACTTGGAATAAGAATACTAGTAACCTTCTATATAATTTTTTTAGCCACGTCCACTACAGCCACCAAAATTTCCTAAAAACCATATCGCCCGTAATTTAGGAGCTACAGTTGCCAAACTTCGAAGGATGATTACTAGCTTATATCTACCGCAATTTGAAAAGCAAACTTGGACAGTTTTTTTTTGGCTACACACAAAAAAATGGCCACAAAACGCAAAATTAAATAGCCAATTAATTGGGCAGAGCAAAACTTGTTATTGCCTGTAATAACTTATGGCATCAAAGTATTTCGCAGTCGGTTATGCTCGACAGCAACGTTCTCCTTTGCTTTCTGTTAAACGAACCAGAGGGAACAAAAGAAGCTAAACTATTTTGCTATCAGACCTTTTCCAGACTTACACAGCTATTAGTTCTATAGTTTATTGAAGGCACAATTTATCCAAAAGTGTTTGGCTATTAATTTTACTAATTCCGTGAAATCAGACATTAGAAGTAGATAATTCAGATGCCCATTGACCTAGAAGCTTTTTTCATTTTTGTATCAAATTTATTGATTAAAAATTCAATCAAATTAAATTTTCGGACCACACTTGAAAATCTCAAGCACATAATTAAGTTTCACTAATAAACCACTTTTGAATCAATTCTGATCCACTTTCGATTTGATTTTCAAAATTTAAAACACAGCAAATTATTTTTTTCTTTTTGATTGATTCCGTGAAAGATTACATAAATATTCATTGTTTAATACAACTGTACAAACAACCATAAATTGTGAACTTTATTGAATTATTTATTTTTGATACTTTTGCTGACCAGCAAAAACTGTTTTCAGCACTTGACCAAATTTCCTCTTCAGAATCCCAGCAAAACATACTTTATTTTTGTTGGAGCACTCAGGGTGCAATTCTGGCACTTTTTCAGGCTTTTATTCCGGTTGAGTTACAACTTCCTTTGGAGATTGACGTTTTCACTTCTGTGCACTTCCCACTATTTCCACCTTGTGAGTTGTGGATAGTTGCAAAGGCAATGATGATGTTACACGTCGCTTCGCATTAGGTCAGATTCACAATTTGATTACATTCCATTTCGCACTTGGTCAGACCGACTACGCATCCAAATTCGAATACACAAACAAAATTCACAATTGGAGGAGGAGACCTGCGTCCGGCAAATTATTGGCAAATATCCGTGTACCTCTTGAGGCCTTCTCTGAATCTCTGATCTTTCACCTTCGAAATTTTATTGGCGGCGTATAGAAAAACAAACACAACACATTTTCCGCACACATTTCGAACTGTTAACTTTTGATGTTCACAATATTTTTTTCGTTTTTTTTGTTTTTACTGAGCTGCACAAGAATTTTTATGAATATATTTCCACGTTTTGAACATTTTTTATATTTTTATATTTTTATTTATTTTATTTATTTTTGCGATTTGGAAAAATGATTTTCGACAGTTTATTTTTCTCAAGTTCAATATGCGGCGATCCCGATAACTCGGCACGTGAACAGCCGGCGACCATCTGTTGGGGTTTTAGCGAACAGCTCTAACTTTTATACTGATAGCCCTCGTGTGGCCTGCCCCAGAGTAAGCGAGGCGCCTCCTCGTTGCGTATACGCTGCCTGAGCCCGAAGTTGCAACTGAACGGAGCGCGCACAACAACGAAACCCATCGACGAATGCTTTGCGACTTTGTTTTGGGCCAACAGCTGTGCGAAGCTTTCTTATCAGTGCCAGTTCTAGGGGTTAAAGCTACCCCCAAAATAAAAAAGCTTTCAGAAATATGCAGACACAGTGAGGCAATTGCAACAGTAAGCAAGTCAAAATAAATCAAATATAAAAATATTTATTACCAATTTAGTCAACTGTGAGAAGTTCTCAGCAGTAAACAACTCAAAATAAAATTAAATATAAAAATTAATTTGAAAAAAATAATATATAATTTAAAAATTTAAGAGTGTGTTCATATCCAGCAGCTTGACACTATCAGCATTTTTGTGCTCAAGCAGAGATAGGTCCAGGAGCAGCATAATGCCAAGCAGCTGCACATGCATGCAACTTATCATTGATGCCATATTTCTCTGAGCACCTGCATCATTTTTTGGCAATAAGAACTCATAAATATCCATCTTACGGGAGTAGACATCTGCTGGACAACCTTGCTTCAGCAGTTACTTGTGCTGCACCACGACCACCAGTTTCCTCGAACTGCACCTGAATGCGATTCACAACAGCCAGCATCCTTGTGAGCATTCTTGTGGAAAACTCAAAGCTTTGACTGTAAATTGTTTTTAGATAGCCAAGCGTGAAAGATTTCAGACTGCGACAAGTTCAGGACTATTGTCTACTTAATATTAGTTTGTCAGTCTTGTCAGCTGTGGGAGCTGCATCTGAAAGAAGGGGGTTTATTTTAATCATTCATCTCCATTGTCCTGTCATATAAGTTTAGAGTTGAATGTTAGACAAACAGAGCTATCTGCTTCTTATCAGCATAATTAGGCAGTTTATTGGACTGGTTTTTAAATTAATATTTAATGCATGCAGCTACAAAGACTGACTGACTGCTAAATTCATTATTCAATTGCATAATTAACTAATTAAATGTATCAATCTTGGCAGTATGTTATTCATGCGGATGTTTAAGCTCAGCTTAAGCTTAAGTAATGGCCTTAATTACGCAATATTCCTGACATTTGTCATCTTAGTTACAATAACTTATCGGGAATCTATTCCATCTAATATGTATATATTTTAGCATGCGTGGACAATTTACTGGCCATAAATGTAACGGCTGCTCTGGATCATTAAACACATTTGACACGTTGACTACCTCCAATGGACGATTAACACATGTGTGTCAGCCGCTTAACAGGGCCGGCATTTGATGGCGGGCCATAAATGGATGCAAACTTGGCAAACTGGGCAAACAGTTCCATAGATAGTGCAGAAGTCCCGGGTCGTCATTCAATTAACAGCAGCAAACAGCGGCTTCTAAATCATATTTGCGCAACTAAATCATTTACATATGTAGTGTTGAGGGGGTCTGTTTGCCAGCCAGTTTGCCAGCCAGCTTGCCAGCCAGTTTGCCCGGTGTTAGCCAGAATTTTCTTATGTATACAATATACAAATGATATAAACATAAATACATATGTATATTGATTTTGGGTTTGGGGCGTATTTTGTGCGTACTTCGCTGGCCAAACAATTAGAGACGTGTCTTTGTGGGCCACTTTGTTGTTTTTTTTTTTTGTTGTTTTTTGTTTTCTGGCAATTGTTGTGTAAACAATAGCGTGCCACTGATAAGATACAAGTAAACAAAGACGGGGCAGGCAAATGACGCACTCCCCTCGCACCACACTTGAGTGGGTAAATTAGTTGAGCAATTGTAGCGAACATTTCATTTTATTAAATACTTGCTATTAACTACATAGGTAAATTAGAATCTTAGAAACAAAAAATAAATATTTAATAAAACAGTAAGAAAATCAACGTTGATAATAATTTAACTAGGACCTGGCACGATTCGTTCTCCGGCAAGCTTCACTGTATTCGCTTACTGATTGTGTCCAAATGATTGTAGCCATGATATGCCTTACTCGTCGCCCAATCCTTACTGTAACCATTGGCGTTCACCTCGTGGACACTGGATGGCGAGTAACCGCCGCCGCCTCCGCCTGCCCAGCTGCTGCTGCCCAGGAACTGGGAATAGTCTGCCGGATCGGAGTCGTAGACATGTGAATGCGATTGCACCAGATGCGGATGAATCTTGCACATTGTCTTGTATTTCAGATAGTGTATCAGCCAGCCAGTGCCGCCCACCAGCAGCACATTCATGCCCAGCACGCCGAGCAGCAGTGTGACCAGAGTCATTTTTAGGTGCGCTATTTTCATCAATATTATCAGCGGTAATAAGACGAGCCACTTTTTCTTCTTCTTCAAACGGGGTTCTGTAACCGATAAGAATTGAAATATAAGGAAAAAGTAGAACTGCTTTGATCGAAAGTTTCCGATGTTTCCTCTTCTCTGAGCCAAAACTATATTTTCTATTACATCTTTAACAATGATCGACAGGTTATCCATTACGAGACCAACTCAGCTCTCCATGCTGGTCGAGATATATATATATATTATATATATCTTTTTTCTAATACTTATTTCGTATTATTTAAAATTTTGCACTTACCCGCCTCATCCATAATTCGGGCTCCCGTTTCCTTGGGCAGCGCCAGCTGGAGGCCATGATTGCGTCCAAAGGTTTCCACAGCTCGTTGCAGGAACTTGAAGATGTTCACCAGTTCACTGTCTCCTGCAATCAACAAAATAAATGCCAAGAATAGAAAATGTAAATCACTGCGAGTCTTGTTTGTTTTTCTGCCAAATAAAAGGTAATATACAAATAAACAGTTCCGTTGAATTCAATTAATTAGATTCGCGATAAACATCCGCAGGTGTTGATATAGAAAACTATATGGGTTTTTGGGTTGCCTACTATTATATATTTGCCAGTGCAATTAATGGTGAAAACAATCCACGTCCACCAATTAATCTCACGGTCTCGGGCTTCAGCTTCAGCTTCAGATCGGGCTCAAGTTGTATGCATAAAGTGCAGCTATTAATTGCTACTTTCCCATTTTAGCAGCAGCAGCAGCAGCAATTGCAGAATCGTTGTCTCGTCGAGCTTCTCCAAGTACGTTGAGACTTACCTGCCAGGCTCTTGGCATCGTTGAAGACCACAATATCATCGGCCGGTTCACCCAGCTGGACCAGACTCAACCAACGTGGCGTCTTCTCGCCCAGCGTCCGTTCGTATTCGTTGGGAAAGAAGCCCATGCCGTTGGTGGCCAACTTCCAGATCAGCCTGGAGGCCTTATACTTGATGCAGGAAACCAGATTGCGTGTCTCGAAGCACTCGCGCTGATTGCGCGCAATATACACATCACTGTTGGCGACCAAAGAGCCACCTTTGGATCGAGCCGATGCCACATTCACTTTTGGTGCTGATGAGGACGATGATGAGGACGATGATATCGAATCCAGTGCATTGCTATAGTGGAGTAGCAGCAGCAACACCAATGCCACATAGGCAGCTATACTCCAACGCCAGAGTGACATTCCTTTGACCAGTTGTTGATCCTATTCAGATACGACACTTTTCCCGAGAGCTGATGACCACCGTTCCGCTGGCCGAGTGAAACACAAATGGAAACTGAAGGCGACCGCGTACTCCTTTTATCATACAGCAATCATCAACATCAACAGCAGCAGCAGCAGCTGCTGCATGCTGAATGCTGCATGCGGCATGCGCCGGCTAACAAGCCAGACCAACATCCACATCCACATCTAATTCTCATGCAACATGCACCGGATTTGTGAATGAAGAGAAGTCAAAGTCAAAGTCGATGCGTTGCTTTCTGGGTCAAATTGAGAGTCGCCAGAGAGTCAAAGCTGGTTTATTTTTTGTATTATTTTTTTTCTTTTCTTTTTGCTCAGCGATCATTGAACATTGAACAAATGGAAACACACACTCCCCGCTCGGAATTATTAACCGATCGACCGCATGTGACTGAAAGCAAAAGCCAGAAAACTCCAAGACAAAACCCAAACGAAAGTGAATCCCGCAAGCCAACAAATTGAACCAGTTGTGGTCGCGTCTCTTGTAAATGATAGCAATCAGAACTAGTGCGAATGCAGTTAAGCGAGATTAGCCAATGCTCTATTGGAGCACAATGCATACTTGAGACATACAACCTCCTGCCACATGCTGTGTGGCTTCTGCTCAGCTCCAGCTCCAGCTCGAACTACAGTTCAGCTCAGCACAGCCACAACTTAAGTTTCAGTTTTTAGCGTGTTATTTTCATATTTGTGCGAAAAGTGTGCTTCGAATTGTGGCAATTTCTGAATGTTGGGATTTCAGATCGCCTTAATTATAGCTGCTTCTGCAACGCGAAAGTTGTTGTTGTTCACATTGTTGCTGGTGCTGGTGCAACTGTGATGTTGCACTGTTGCATTATTGACCAGTGAAAGTAACAATTGGTTGTTATTTTTTTTTTAAATTTGTTTTTATGCTATGCATAAATTGTAGTCTGGCCTCTTGAGTCTAATGGATAACACAGCCAGCTAATTAATTAGTCAGTGTCGTTATGGCACATGAGGTAATCGATAGGCTAATTGACGGCACTCGCCAGAATTTGAGGGCTTTGTCCAACAGAGAAGCCGAGAAAGAAAGTTTAGCAACAATTGCTTAAACACTATTTTTAGTTGTCTACAACTTGGCCAAAACAATGATTGGCTATCCAAATCAAAGCATCGGCTATGCTTGGCACAACAAAGCACAAATTACGATGCCACACGCAAACTTGTGAGCATTTGCAGTCAACAGGCAGCAGGAGTGGACAACTCCAACCGCCCAAAAACTACTTTTACGAGCCACAGATGCCATGTCGACCCGACTGAATAATTAAACAGATTAATGCCGAGAGGAGGCCTTTGGCTTGCAACGAGCCAAAGCAGCAACCGGACAGCCACTTTAATATATTGTGTTTTTGGGTGCGGGGTATGAGGGGGGGGATGACAATTACTGTTTCCGTCAATGAGAGTTTTCGCCAATAAAAAAAAATGTTATCGACTTTGGACACCTTTAAATTTTTTTTTTTTTTTGCTAATTCCAGTAGCAATTAAAATCAGTTAGTAAATTGCAAATTCAAGATAAGCTTACATTGTTTTTATTGATAACATAATAGCTTTGTCGAACGCATACTCTAGTAGCTCATAACGATGGTGAGTTAAGCGAACAAGGAGTTACTCTACTAGGTAATATGGGTTCATCTCAAGCTCAAACACATTCAAAGTTTCACTCTCAAAGCCCAAGCAAATGTAGCAAGTAAAGAAAATACTTTTATGGGGCAGCTGTGATTCATGTTTTCCTGGACAAAACGAGATTGCTTAAGGCTATCGATTTTGATCAAACAATTTAATCGCATTTTCCAAGAAAACATAAGTAAAGCAATCTTATTGCAGCCAGGGGCTCGGAGTCCTCAAGTAGATGCATAGGTTAATTTTAACAGAGGAATCTTATCGTTATCAGTAAATATAAATTTAACTCTAAGCCTTTGACAACAAAGAGTTTTCAGTTTGGGATCATAAAATCAGATGGTTGCTTTTACTAAATTTAATTATTAATTAGTAATTCTATTTAATCTTAAGTACATAGCAAACAGATTATGAATTACTACAAGCTATATTTGTCTTTGTAACAAACAGTTAAACATCTTTTCATTTACATTAATTATGTCATTACAGGATTGACATTAAATAATATACAAAAGCAAATGTTAAATAATAAAAATTAGGAAATTCATTTTTTATTTAATTTGTCATTCAGGTGTGATTTATAAAAAAATGCAGGTTGTTAAGCTTAATTGTAAGCATTTTTTTAGTTATTGCTTAGCTTAATCGTTGATTTTTCTGGAGCATTTTCGATCAGTTTGGAGCAATTGAGTATTCTTCGTTAAAATTAATGACTCAGTTTGGAGCAATTGAGTACTCTTCGTTAAAATTAATGACGAACAATTTGGTACATTTCGATTAACGTGTTTCTTAAATTTGCCGAGTTAGTCTGTACAACGGCTATACATTTATGAGCCATAGATGGCGCAGTTAAAATTTCGTTAAGTGTGGAGGCTAAATTAACATCGTTCAATGTGGATCGTGGTTTAGTCTGTGCATTAACCATAAAATCTGCAATGGATGGTATTTCGTTAAGTGTGGAATATTTGTATCGCAAGGTTGCTGAAATTGCTAAGTGTGTACAGCAACCATAAATAATGAGCAATAGATGGCGGATAGAAATTATATTGACTTTAAACAAAGTACAAAGTTTATTTAAAAAGCTACATTAAGCGTACAACATTTAATAACTCTACACAGCATACAGAGCACTTATATCACTGGCTCCATACACAACGAGTTGCTAACTTACGAGTAATATAAAAACAACAAATAAACTACAAGACCACATCTTTACCACTCCTCGCGCGCAGTAATCGCATTATCAGCGAGTTCTTGTCGAGACCATAAATTGAGGTTTGCTCACTTTGACTCGCCAACGGCTCATCTGCGTTGTAGTCTAAGTTTGTCGTGGTTGATCTCTCGCTAGATCTGGTTGTTGCCGCAGAGCTTCGATCAAGCAGTTCGATAGTATTAACATCTATAATATTATTGGAAGTGGATTTTTCTAGTTCCTTTACAAAAGTTGTATCTTCAAAGATGATCGGTTCTATGGTTGTTGTTGTCGACGTTGTTGTGGATGCAGGAGTTGTTGTTGTTGAGGTTGTTGTGGGTGGACGCATTGTTGTTGTAGAGGTCGTTGTTGTTGATGCCTCCTCTGTTGTCTCAGCTGTAGTTGACATTGTGGTTGTCGCAATTGTGGTTGCCGCCTCTGTTTCTGTGTTCCTTGCCACTTCGCTGGTTGTGTCCGTCACAAACAGTATTTTTGAATCGGCTTCGATTTCGCCAAAGAGTTCACTTGCTGAATTTATATCGAAATTGAGAATATCTGTTTCCGAGAAGCTCTGAAGAATCTGCGATGTTGTTGTCGGCGCTACGGTTGTGGCCAAATATTGTGTGGGCGTGGTTGGATTTTGTGGCCAATAATATTGTGCCTTCTTTACAGTTGGTCCATAGTTGAAGCGATCCTTGGCAGTGTCCAGGCTCTGCTGGCTATGCTGGCTCAGCTTGGACGTGTCTGCCAACCTAATGGGTTGCATCCGCAGATCTGTGTTGAACACGTTTGGTTTGTATCCTTCCGATGTGGTTGGCTTAATTTTACGTATCTTGCGATTGCTCATATCCTTGGGAGTTGGCATTGGCCGCTTGAATTTCTTGGCCATAGGTCGTGACATATGCGTAGCTTTTTTTATTGGCCTTGCAAGTGGATATTTCAGTTTATTTGGTAATCTTGGCCCTGAAGTAGTTGTTGTTGTGGCTGTGTTGGCCGCGTTGCTGCCATTGTTTTTGTCCGCATTGAGTAATCGGAGTACATACGACGTTGGCTTCGGACTGGGAGCAGGAATATTTTGGGCAACCTCATCGGTGTGTGGGGCGCAATCACCTTTGTGCAAGATCTTCCAGTCTAACATAAAAGGGGAAACTTTCAAATGCCGCATTTCATTTCGAAAATTGTGATTGAACTTACCGCTATTGGGATCCTTGCAGCGCACACGGTCCAAATAGCATTCATTGATGATTGTGTAGCTAATGCCATTGCGATTCGCACAAATCGGACTATATACAGTGGGGCAGGGCTTATCGCAGCGACGACAGCTGCCCTCATACAGAATGGTCCATGCTGTGTGGAGAGAGAGAGAGAGAGAGAGAGGATATCAGGTTTTAATTGCTGTCCAGCGACTCAACCGCAAAAGCCATAACGCCTCAGTGCTTACCATTGCCCACCATTTGGCTGTACTCCATCAGGGCGCACACATTGACAAAAGTGCGACTCTCGCCATTGAAACTGCCGCAGACGGGCTCATTACTGAACACACAGTGCTTGACCCCTTTTTGTGCCTGGCGGCGGCGGCCAAAGCCATTGCTAACATGGAAACGGCTGTCCTTTAGCTGTGATTGGGATTGGGATTGGCTCTGGGATTGGGTGTAGCCCTGGGGCTGTTGGGGCTTGCGGGCGGGCAGTGAGTAGCTATTCTCAATGGTGCCCGTGTTGCTGATAAATTGGGTGTGAAATGTGGATGGCGCAAAGATTTGCACCGCATCCTCCGATATCTCAAAGTCAGTCAGCTGATTCAGCTTGTGGCTGCGCTTGCTGCGCTCCATGTCGACCTTTGGCTTCATTTTTGGCTTTAATTTGCGATTGTGCTTCATTTTGATGCTATCCTCCCCGCAGAGTCCCTCGGAAACGATGCGCCAATCTGCCACAGATAAAGTGTTAGCTGCTTGCCGTGCAACAGGTTAAAGCAACTTACTTCTACCAGTTCGTATGTTCTCAGCATTGACCAGACACTCATTGGAGAAGGTGGACTTGACGCCGGCATAGGATGCGCACACAGGACGATACACACTCGTGCAGGGTATGAGGCGACGAGGCTTGCGCTTACCCACGAACAGAGTATGTGACTTCGGCGGCTGCTTGGACTGCAGCTGGTTTCGAGGGGCACGCGGACACATGCCCCAATTGTACACCAGCCATTGAGAGCTGCTGAAGCACGAGGTGCGGATCATTTGGCAACGATTCCTGAACGTCTTCCGTTCACCCGAATCCACGTTCACGCCACAAATCGGCTGAAAGTTGGCATCGCACACAAAGTCACAGTTGGGCAGACAATAATGCAAGGCTACATCGACTGGAGGAGCAGGAGCATATTATTATTAGAATCAGGATAACTGACAATGAGTTGATCTTGTTGTGACTTACACAGTGGGTTACCCATTAGATTCTCACGTTGCGCCTTTCTCAAATCGCACTCGTTCTTGAACAACACATACTCGCCCCGAATCCTGGCACAAGCCGGGGTGTTATCATTGGCACAGAGCATCGCTTGGGGATCGACAGCGATCGCCGCAGTTGCTGTTAACAGGGCCAAAAGGCAGCCCACTTGTGTGCCAAATGCAGTCATGTTTAATTGCAATTCGCAAACTAAATGCAACTCGATATGCAGTTGGTTCTTTTATACTGAATCGTGACCGCATGGCACTGATAAAAGACACTAAAATATCACAAATATCTCACAAAACTTTGTTGTCAACACGTGATAAACTCACACACAGATGCATCACAGATAACTAAGCGATTTGCAACAAAAACAACGTACAATTTCCGTCGGATTGTCTATTTGGATGTTGGACTGCTAACGAGCCCAGCACGGGTTTATTGTAAGATTCACCAACTCCCACCCAACCGACCGAGGGACATAATTTCTGATAGGGTCGAATTTCTAATCTCTAATCTTAAAAAAAAAAAAAAATAAAAAAAAAACACTTTCACCAGTAAGCAGCTAAAAATTAAAAACTATAACAGAAAGATAACAAAAAGAAAAATGTTTACACTATTAAATATTTTTAAATTTTCTTTTTAAATTCAAAAAGCCAAATCTGTAATTAGACTTGGTAAAAGAAAATATTTCAAATAACTTAAAAGTAATTAATTTAATTAATTTTGTATATTTTCATTTTGCTCTACTTATTTCTTGAAAATAATCTAAGATTTTTCTATGAAAATAAAGAAAGATAACAAAAAGAAAAATGTTTTCAGCTGAATTAAGTATTTAATATTATTAAATTTTATTTTTAAATTCAAAATCTGTAATTAGACTTGGTAAAAGAAAATATTTCAAATAACTTAAAAGTAATTAATTTAATTAATTTTGTATATTTTCATGTTGCTCTACTTATTTCTTGAAAATACTTAAAGCTATTTTAATGAACATTTTTTCTATGAAAACTAGTTTAGTTCAAGTCAAAAAGTAAAATTCCATTTAATCATCCAAATTCGTGTAATTAATCGAAGTTCTCATTTAGCCAATTAGATGTGATTTGATGTCGTGCTGTCGACACCAGCATTTCTTGGCGAGACCTGCTTGCTACGTGATTTTTGACCAATTTTGGCAACGCCAACAGCAGATTCGAGATAAGACTCAGTTTGTGGCAAAGCTTGGCATTTGCATTGATTGTGCGGTTGCGAAATTTGCTCCAAAGTTTATAAATTATGCGCACAATGATTAAGTATACTGTATATGAATATCTTTTCCGCTTAATTCTATAAACTGATAATTGTACATTTCGAGAAGTGCTTATCTCGCCCACAACTTAAATTTGGTGCCTCAGTTGCTGACATCTGCGGCTGCTGCATGTCGTATCAATGTTGAGCAGATGTTGCAGAACTACCTGAATTTCAGCTGTTGTTGTTTGTATCACTTATTATTCAACTCTGAATGAATTTCGTGCAATCGGCAATGAAAATTCTCCAATATCCGGCAGATAAATGGCCAACGTGTATTCAACGTGCAAATTTATTCAGACACGGAAAATGCCAAATATTCGCACGCTTGTCGCCCAGTTGAGATAAATCTTTAATCTGTCTTTAACTGCAAGATAAAAAGTGGTAGTAGAAGTGGTAGTAGACAAAGCATAACGGAAGCTGAAAGCGTTAGACGAGAAGAAGCTAAAACTCTTGCAACCGTTGCAATTGTGCAGCAAGCTGTCAATTGTACAATAATCTTTAATAATCATATTTATCATAAAATAAAAGGAATACGAGATTTCCAATATAAACCACTTCATCATGAATGTGGAAGTTATTTATTTAATGTCAACAAGCTCTTTTTATTCCACGACATCGATTAATTTTGTGATACCAACAGATAAAGCTGGTTTGCAAGAGGCACCTGCCACTGAAATCATCTACGTATCCACAAAAATTGAGATACTAGTTTGCATCGAAAAAACACGTAAGATTTATTGACAGTTTTTTTTTTAAAACTCAGCAGGTGCTCAAAATATTTCCGAAAAAAGATACATTTTCTTTGTGCTCGAGAAATTGAACTCACAGTTGGGTGGTTGTAAAAATACGACATTTTTGGGCTGTTTTTTACAAGTTTGCCTAAAGAAAGAGGTGTGAAAAATGCGAACCGTAAGTGACTGAATAAATGCGTTAAAGTTCAAATAACACACAATTCACAACATAACAAAATTAATGATACAAAAATACAATTAACAAAAGCGAAGACTTTATCAAAACCTAACAAATTTTCGAAAGCAATGCCATTAAGATCATATTTGATAACTTCAATTTGGTAACACCATTTTTCGGCTAGGGGTCATGGTGAGGTTCCACTATTTCATCATTTATTTGATTATTTATTTAAACGTGCAATTTGGTTGAAAATGTGCAGAAGACTAAAGCAAATCCGGCTCCAAACTCTCCACAACGATTATCGTTGAATTCCTAATCTGGAAAATCACCATCAACACACAAATAACAGTTACAATCTTCTGCAGTTTGTTAATTTCAGAGTTCGACAAACTATTTGCCATCTGCAAAACTGCAAAAATTGTGCTTCAACTGGCTTTTTGCCATTTGCTATTCTTGTCCGAGACGAGATGGTCGATTTATTTTGACATAATCGCTTGGCTTGGCTTGGCCAGTGGCAAGATTCGGTGTCGATCTGGCCAACTGGTCTTCTCACTCATTAGAAGTTACTGCTAATGATCGACAATTTGTAAATGGAAAAAACAGAAACAGAAAAATAGCAAAAATTTAATAATGGAAGTTTACCGATTTTGTTACTCTTCTCCAAGTCTTTTTAATCTCTCGGCTTCCCTCGAAAAGAAAGCAATCAGCAATCAGCACCTGTGCAGTTGAGCGTCGTTTGCTGAATCTCCCAGCGCTGAATAAAGCCGCATAACTAGGTGAAATGTGAGAGAAAGACACACACACACAGAGAGAGAGAGAGAGAGAGAGAGAGAGAGAGAGGGGAAAGAGATCGAGAGCGAGAGAAGGCGATGTTTTCCAGAGAGCGTCGATCAAAACGTTTGCTTGGATGGTTTAGTTGCTTGGTTGGTTGCTTGGTTGCTTGGTTGCTTCTTGGCTGTTTCGTGGAGTGGATCGTTGTTTGGGGCAGCTTTGTGCGAGCCACCTGAAAAAGCGCAACGCAGTCTAGCGACAAGAGCTGAAGCATAAAGACATGCGAGAGCGGGTGCAACGGCCCTCAGAAAGTCAGTGAACGCCACAAAAAGACAAGCGCACATAAATAACAAGACTTCAGATCTGTACAAACTGTTGCAAGTGCGTGTTGAAGCCAACAAAAAACAAAAAATTAATAAAAAAAAAAGTACAAAAGTGTTAGGCATGGTTGTGCAGAAGGCAAATACGCCCACTTTGCCAGCTGCAGCTGTGGCAGACAGTCCGGCCAACTGCTACATGCAACAGTATCACAAATATGCCACACACTGCGAGACGGCAGACAGTGGCAATGGCAGCGATCTGGAGAGCAATAGCGGACCGGTACAGGCACCACTCACGCTAACGGACGACAGCGAGGAGAGTGAGCCATCATCGCTAAATAGCGATTCCCTTAACTGCAGCAGCACGGAGTATGTGCGTCAAGCGGCGTCCAAGCCAAACGGACAGTTGAGGCTGCGCCACAAAACGTTGCGCTCGCTGGGCACACTTTTGCCGGACTCCCTACTGCGGGACATACGAGACAGACGGAGTGCGGAGTTTGTGGTGCAGTTCACCAGCCCCGACGCCACTGGGGTCAAGGACAAGCCGCCTGTCGAGTCTGAGCTCGAGACGGACGATGGCGAAACCGAGGCCGAGTTGCATGCAACGCAGCGACTCTCGCTCAACGAGGCTAGCATCGAGGAGCTGCGGGCGGCGGTGCAGCGGGCTAACTTTGTGCAAACCGGTGAGGAGCTGCCACCGTCACCAGCAGCACACGCACCACATGCAGCAACAGCAACAGCAACACATACAACCAACATCAACATCAATGGCAACAGCAACAGCAACTGCAACATCAGCAGCAGCAGCAGCATTCGCTGCAGCAGCCGCAGCAGCAACAACTACAAATATGCTGACGATCAATATTACAGCTTTCACATCAACGAGCACGAGAACTTTCGGAGCTTTGCGCGGCATGGAGACGGTCCGCATCTAACTGTAAACGATGATGCCGAGCAGCACGACGTGTTCGCCGGCTACAGGGATCTAAGGAGCAACCCCAGCTCCACACAATCAACAATACGCTCCGCCAAGGGCACCGTTCGCGGTGTCAAGAATCGTGTGCGCAATGGAATAGCCACATTCTTGCAGCTGCAACAGCAGCCAAATGCCAAGGTAAGCCAAGTCACCAACTACACTTGCCACAAAACCAAAAAAACTGGTTACCGCTGCTCAGCTGCAGCAAGCATAATTCACAAATGGTTGCACAAGTCTGAGAAGTAATTTTCGATTCAGTTTTATTGTGGTATTTTAAAAATTTGTGTGCTTGATTTGGCGCTCCCCAATTTTTTCAAGTGTACACTTTGAAATGTCATGTGATTCATTAAAGTTGCATAACTATGAAGATTTCTATTTGCAATCGAAGAATCTCAATTACTTTTTGACTTTATTCGAATTTTTAAAATGTGTATGCTTGAAATGAAATTGGCTTAAAAAAACAGCTAATAACAAGTTTCCCACGCCAGATAAGCCCTGTAGGGTTTTTTTTTTATATATACAACAAATAATTGTGTCTGGTGGATTCCATTGAATCACTTGCTGGCCAAAAATTATGCAATCTCGATGCGCATCTTGGCAAATTGTTTACCATTGCCTGCACGCTCCATGGGAGAAAGTGCTGGCAAGCACAATTGTTGTTATTGTTGCTATTGTTGGTGTTGTTGCTTTGCAATATGTATCTTGTATCTTTCACATTTGGTATTTATGTATTGCCGCCTGCCGATTTACTCCGCGCTGTAATCTAATGAGGTGCGAGAGTCTGCAAAAGTCTGGTGTTAGCCAAGTCTTTTCTCCTCACTGTGTGTGTGTGTGTGGTGTGTGTGCGTGTGCAATTACAGCAGTCGCATGTATAATGAATACCGTTAAGTGGCTTATTTTGTCTCCACTCGGTTTGGCTTTGGCTTATTTAGATATCGGTTTTGTGCTTTGGCCACTCTTCCAGTTTTTCTGGCAGCGCTTTGTTTTTTCTCTTGCGTTTTTTTTTTTTTTTTTGGTTTTCTTTGTGCTTCCCGAGTGTTGTGTATGGATAGATAGATAGATAAATGGATTGGCTAATGGCACACACTCGAGCTCGAGCTCGAGATTGTGCAGTTAGAAAACTAAAAGAGCCACAATAGACTCTAATCATAGAAAGTCAAGCAAAGTTATTTCAAATTGTCAACGATTTCCTCAGATCTCATTTCGAATCGATCGTATATCTAATTAGACAAATGTCTTTATTGTCTTTCCGTACGGATTCCGTTTGCCGGACTTCCAGAGTACAGCAAAGAAATTTTGTATATTTGTTGTTTCATAAAATAAAAAACAACGATTCAATATATTATGAGAATAACTGGTTAATTAATTCTGAAGCTATATTTGCATATTATTTATGAATTTTTTTTTGTATTCCGCGTTAGTATTTTTTTTTATACACATACATAAATCTATTTTTTATTGCACTTTAGTCACTCCAATAATTTGAATATAAAATGAGCATTTTTTGGTAAGATTTGAATACTAGTTCATCATTATCAACACTGGTTTTATCAGAGCCATGCGCAAACCGTAACCTTGATTTTAACGAGCATAAAAAAACAGTTTTTCAATAAACATTTCAATGGAAATCTACTTAGTAACAACTATTTGAATATAATTATTTTGAGGGCTTGTTTATTGCCTTTATTTATGGTCTTTAACTTTTATTATTGAGTTGGTCGAGTTGCAAACATTTCACTTCACCACGAAATTTCCCTTTATCTATCTTAATGCCTAGATTTAAGATCAGTTTAATTGTTTCGTTATATTTTTTTTTTGGCTAGTTTGTTTTTTGTTGCATTTCACTTTCAAACTTATAGAGCTTGACGTTGGGCCTGACGATGAGTTTGAGTTTGAGTTTGATGGAATGTTGTGAGCTGTTCGTCAGATCGGCATAAATTAGCTAAATGCCAAAGAAAAGAAATGTTTTATGGCCATATAGCGGCGCACATGCAAATTAGCCAAAGTCGAATAAAGCCCAAACTGGAGGCCAACAACAACAACAATGCGATCAACATCTGCATAACAATCACAAAACTCAGATGCTGCTAATTACAATGCAGCCCACATGTGAGCAGCTGTCAGTGCCATATATATATATATATATATATATATATATATACTTAGTCTGAATCGAAAGTGAAAAGTTTTCCCATTGTTTCGTTGCTTTTATTTTGACTGGAATCCCAAAGATTTAATATTGGTAACAACAGGTCGACAGCCGCCCTTTGATTTATGTTTTTCAAGCTCACAATTTGGCTTTAAGCTGCAATTAGAGCAAAATCTTTGGTAAAATTAAAAAAAAAAAAAAACAAAAATAAAAACATAAAAACCATGCACAATCAAGATGTTGCCTTCAGTTTGTCACCTTCGAGAAGGTAGCAGCAACAACAACAACAACAAACACAACTGGTCTGGCTAAAATAACAACAACAACAACAACAACAAACACACAACACACATAAATAGACTGCTGTCAGCATTGGCATTAGCCTCGTATCTCCAACTCTCTGCACGTTGCTGTTTGTTGCTCAACTCTTCGATTGCCAATCACTCGAACTGACTGTTCCTTGTTGTTGTTGTTGTTGTTGCTTGCTGGTTGTTGTTGTTGCTGGTTGTTGCTTGCTGGTTGTTGCTTGCTGGCCATACAAGTGACCTGCTTTCTCTTTTTACCAATTCATGCAGCTGCGGCTGCTTCGACTGCCTCAACTGCTTCAACTGCTCCGGCGGCTCCGGCGGCTCCGACGGCTCCGACTGCGGCTGCTGCGTCTTCGCCTCATCGCTGCTGCTTCGTTGCTGCTGCAACTTGTCAAAAAACCATAACAAAAATCATGTAAACACAAATTTAATGTTGCTGCAGCAATCATATGGGTTAATTGTTTATGTTTTTTGGCAAACACACAAAAAATCACATCTCAAAAACAGATTTTATTGGACTCAGCCAAACTTAGTTGGATATCATTTTGTGTGTGTGTTTTCACCAGGGACAATTGTTAAAATAAAATTGGAAAAACCACCAGGCGACATTTCACATGGCGACATTCACCGCGTCACAGCAAAAGTTTACTTTCGTTTTGAAATTTTATTATTTTTTTTCTGTTTTTGGAGGCCTTTAAAATATTTCTTTTTTTTATGTATTTGCAATTTACTTTTCACAATACGTGTCTTAAATTAAAAATTTATTTTTTTCGCGCCGCTTAAGTTGACGATGCAGTTAAGATAGCGACGAGCGAGTGACAGTTATTTTAAACGCAACACGAAACCCAAATTAGCCAATCGATTGAGTAAAAAAAAAAAATACATATTTTATAATTAATTATGTAAAATCTACTATTTTAAATGCAATAATTGTTTATATATTGTGTGGCAACAAGCGGGCTTTAAATACAATTTGTAACGCAAAATATTAAAAAATTGTCTTTGAATAAATACTATTATTGCCATTCGTAAAATATATTTTCCAAAATCTCTGGCGAATCTGATACAATAAAAAATACGTTTTTTTTCTTTATAAAAAATACGTTTTTTTCTTTATAAAAAGTACGTTTTTTTTCTTTATAAAAAAAACGTTTTTTTTTCTTATAAAAAATATGTTTTTTTTCTTTATTCTTTCATAATTTTTCAGTGGCATTTTTCAAAAGTAGTTAAGACCCCAAAAATGTTGATAAAAATATATAAATATAAATAAAGAATATTTGTTGTTAATTAATGGCAATGAGTCCAGTTGCTCAGCCTTCGATTATTTGTAGAAAAGAACAACTCGTGTCACGACTGAAATCACGACACAAACTCTCCAATTCGAATTGGTAATTGATATTTGGTCAGTGCCCCATAATCTTGTTGTCCACCAGTCACCGCGGAATTGTCAAGTATTATCAAGTGATCTGTTGTCTAACGGTCTAATCTTGAATTTAAGCGCATTTCGCTTGCATTGGATTGGAATTCTCGTTCCACCGGTTTAAGTCTTATTTTGAGTATCTTCAACCACCAGCACCAGCACCACACGACAGGACGGACTCGTGCAGTGGTTGCACTTGCACAGTTCATTGATACCAGTGTGGTTGTGGCTGCTTGGCAGCTTGGCTGGAAAACAGTTCATTAGCCAAAGCAGACAGCACCAAAGTTGGCCAACTAACGGAAATGTTAATTGTCAAATGAAATGAGTGAACCCCAACCGGTTCGGCAGCGATGGCCTTACAAAATAAGCCATCTTATAAATACAATACTATCGTCGGAAAACCGTCGCATTTCCATTGTGTATCTATCTTGACTGTATGTGAATGTGTGTGTGTGTGTGTGTGTGTGTGTTGCTGTCAATTGGCTAGCAGTTTTTCCATTATTGCTTAATTGATTTGATTAATAGGATTTTGAGTGACATGGATAGTCGTTTGGTTACGTGAGATGCGAACGGATAGCGCCAAAGAGCTAATGAACCCAACAGGTTGCAAACACTCCACATACATAAATACAAACAAATACATAGATAAATAAATAAATACCGATAGTTACTCTGAGGCAAGCCGTGTCTTTCGATGTTGCGTTAACACATTCCAAAAGTTGATGGTCTGTTTTTTGGTCAGTTCTTCAGTAATCCAGAGATTTCTCTGCCGTCGAAAGCGGAAAATGTCGCTGCATTCATTGTATGCATTATATTTGGACATGGTATTGTTTTATGTTTATCCCAGTTTCCAAAACTAATTTGTTCTTCATTCATGGTCATCAAGAGCGTTGGGGCACAACTAAAATCTAAGCGCTGTGGCGAATTCTGTGCCAATTTCAAGCTTCTATTTTTTTTTTATTTTTTTTTGGTGACCTGCTTTTCCACACAGACACAAGCTGAAGAACTGGAATTACTGCTCTAATCTTTTATTTTGTTTTTCTGCTTCTTCTTCTTCGTCTTGCCATTCGCAGTGTTACATGGAGAAAGATATGGGCAAGGTGGTGCTCTATACGACCAGCATGGGCGTCATACGGGACACCTACACGAAATGTGCCAACGTTAAACAGATTCTGCGCACCCTGCTGGTCAAGTTCGAGGAGCGGGATGTCTTCATGAGCGTGGAGTACCAGGCGGAGATGCGACAACGTATGCAATCCTCACAGATACGCGTACCCCAGCTCTATGTGGAGGGTCAGCATATTGGCGATGCGGACACCGTGGAACGGATGAATGAGTCGGGTGAGCTGCGACAACTGTTGAAGCCCTACAAATCGATAGCCAGCAACTACACCTGCCAGACCTGTGGAGGGTATCGTCTACTGCCCTGCCCCTCGTGCAACGGCTCAAAGAAGTCGGTGCATCGCAATCATTTCACAGCCGAATTTGTGGCGCTCAAATGCATGAACTGCGACGAGGTGGGGCTAGTCAAGTGCCACAACTGCTGAGTGGCTCCAGACTCAGGAATGTCCATCCATCCAGCTGCCTATCTATCTGTCTATCTATCTATCTAATATACATGCTATAATTAAAGTGTATTATTGTATTTTGTGTAACCGCTAATTGTAATTAACTTAGTCAACACCAATTATAAACGAAAACTAACTAACCAAGATTAAGAATAAGTAGTAAATAGTTTCGAAATGGCAACGTGAGTGTTTTATTATAAAATTATTCAAACTATAAACATGACTTGCATATTTATATCAGCAGATTTAAATATTAAATAAGAATGCTTTTAGTTTATAAAAATAATTCTTTTTGTTTATTTAGTAGAAGAACGAATTTTTGGATTTAAGTTCCAGGCAAATTTCCTTTATGTTTTTTTTTCTGAATATTTAAGTTCTTTGATCTCACAGAGTTATTGGAATACTTGTGGGATTTTAAAATCTTAATGTTTTTTAAGCGGATTAAAATATAACAAAAAATGTATATCTATAAAACAAGATATCAATTAATACTTAAACAAGTTTAAGTGGATTGTGGGGAAATCCATTAAAGTCTCTAGGATTTCCGTCAGATCATTCGCTTCTTTGTTCCTCACTTCATCTGCTTAAAACTTGTTGAAGCAACGTCTTATTTTGAATAATCCAATCGAATAGAATTTTTTGCATTTGACTAAGGTATGCATACAAAACCAGTCTACAAAAGTCTGATTGTGTATTCTTTGTCTGACTGTCTGAATGTCTGAATGTCTGAATGTCTTTCTATCTTTCGCTCCTCATCTTTTCCCTTTTCGCCTGGCAATTATGTAAACCTGCCCTCCACTCCGACTCCGCACTGACCGTGCAATTTTCTCGCGCCATTTAATTTCTGTCGGCCTGGCCAACAACACAGCCTTTGGGCCAGCAGCTTCCAGTCGTAGAGCTTGGCTAACAGCGCGCCAGCCAGTTAAGGGAGCCGGCTGGTGGCCCATTTGCAATTGCCATTTGCTTTTGGTGTCTTTGTTAGTTATTGTTATGGCATTTTTAAATGTTATTTTCCACTTGGCTCACACTTTTGTCCAAACATGCCGCCCCCGCCCCCGCCACCGAAACACGCACCGACTGGACTGGACTGTCTGACCACCCAGCCAGCCAATCTGACCAGCCAACTGACCAGGCTAACTGACCCTGGCCCAGCAGTAACACCAGCAGCAGCAGGAAACCCTTCTGCTGGAGCAGGGGGAGGGGGAGGGGTGTGATTCGACAACGACGCTGTTAAAATTGTTGTGTTTCCGCATTTGCTTGTTGGCGCCTGTTGTTGTTGTTGTTGTTGTTGTTGGCACTGTTGCGGCTTGGATCGTTAAATTCACAGGCGGCTACATTGTAATTACCAAGTCCGACCCACCGAGGCGACTCTGGCCCAAATCCTCAGCCAAGGCAGTGTGATTTATGCGCCAACAGCGACGCCATCGGCATCGGCTACGTTTGTCGCCGTCGTCGTCGTCGTCGACGTCGTCATACGCAATTTTTCATAAACAATTTGGCACAATAACACACAGAAAAAAAATAAATAAATAAAAAATAAGGGGTTGAGTCTTGAAGGGGTGGGGTTTGGGGGTTTGGGGGTCAGTCAGTTTGGTTGTGCTGCCAAAAAAGCCAGCAATATTAAAATAAATATTGTAAATACCGGTAATGCTGGCAAACGGTTGCAGTCGGAGCCGCTTGTGGCCACAGCAGGACTGGCAGGACTCACAGGACACAGCACTGATAGCAGTGAGCAGTAGCTACTGCTTATGGAGCCTTGTGTTCCAGCCCCAAAAAAAACAGCTGGCAGTTAAACCTTTCAAAGGCACCACCGCTGCTGCCATTGTTAACTTTATCCGCCGTAATTAGTTCACGCGCCCAATTTCATGTGCATTTTGGTCATTATAAATTGCTGTTGTTGTTGTTGTTGATGTTGTTGTTGCTGCTTTACACCAGCAGCTGCTGCTGCTGTTGCTGCTGTTGCTGCTGTTGCTGCTGCTGCTGTGTATGCATTATTATTATTATTTTGGCATACTTTCCGGCAGCGGCTCCAATATGTGTTCAAAACGTCGGAGCTTACACCTAATGCTGCATATTTTGCGGCTCAGGTGTTTTTTTTTGTAGCCGCGCTCCATAAATTTATGTATGGTTGGTAGCTGGTCGTGCCGTGGGCGGTGTGGGTGTGGTTTCGTTTGGTTGGTTGGTGTGCTCCCAATTGGCGACAAATAAAATTAGGAACACATTATGTTTTCGACAAAAACTTTGAAATTGTTTTGTCATGCCCTCGAACCCAGACTCTGGTCGCAACCAAACCCGTCCCCCGCCCCTGACCCTTGCACAGCTCATTACATTTACTGGTGGGGCTCGCTGGCTTGGGCCACAAATCACGGCCAGCTACTCAACGGATTATTAAGTGAAAATTATGGCACTCCTAAGGCTCATAAAGCATTCACAATGCGCTCTTGGCCCCGCCAGCAGCGGCGGTTAGTTACACTTTTTATTGTCAAACCATTGCTGTTGTTATTGTTGTTGTAGTTGTTATTGTTGTTGTAGTTGTTGTTGTAGTAGTTGTTGTTGTTGTTGTTGTTGCTCCTACTGGTGTTAGTGGCTAGCTACTGGCACTAACCCATTTGGTGTCTGCCATAAAACTAACATAGCTCACATTATGCCAACAGCCCAGTCAGCCACATATATATAGAAAGAGATAGAGAAAAAGAGAGAGAGCGAGAGAGAGAGAGAGAGAGAGAAAAGATAGAGAGCGAGACTTTTATGCTTTCAGTGTGTGCATAAGTTTTAATCTGCCTTTGTTACAATCAACTATTTGGCTTCGTTCGCAATGTGGTTCAAACGATGCTGCATTTGGCTGTGACTCCTGCAAAACAAAAGACCAAAAACCCAACTGAACTGAACCGAACTGGAGCTGAACCGAACTAAACTGAACTGCTCCTGCCTAAGAAGCCAAAAGAGCAGACTGAATGTTATTACTTGGCTCTTTCTATTCTGTTAGCCAGGGAATGTGGTATCGATAATGGCAGCTTTTATCTAAAGCAACAACAACAACAACAGGAACAATAACAATAGCCAACTCAGTGGGTATCATCTATTAAGATATACTATGCACAAAGGGAAACGGGGGAACCCTGGGGACAAATTTGATTTTCCACACGCTGTTTGCCAAAGGTTCTCTTTCCATTTGATGTATGTTTTTCCCTTTTGATAGGGTAAAACTTGCCTTGCTGACCAAACTCATTAATGTTAAAGTCTGCCACAGGCTTTGAATCTAAGAAATTATACGTTTATTTTCCATAAACATTGACTTTTTTTTTATTTAATTTTTTGAGCATTTCAAATAAATTTGATGGTCTGTATTTATTCAGCACCTAAATTTTCTACAATTACATATATTTTTATTTTTCAAAATTTGATGGAGCGCTTGATTTTTATATATTTTGATTTTATATGGTAAATTAAAAAAAAAAATAAAAATGGTTTAAGATTTATTGAGCTATTCTTTAACATTTGAAAATAAAAATATTGCACTATACAATACTACTAATAACTATCAAAGACACTTAACAATACTACTAAAAAAAATGTATAAAAGATGAAATTTGCGAGACAGTATTTCTTAGTCACTTATAACAATCTCTTTCTTTTATTATAATTATATGTATAATCTTTAATTCTCAGATTTCTTTATAATCATTCTTTGCAAAAGAGTATTTTCTCAGCTAAAGTTTTTTGTTCAGCACTCATTTACCCGCATTTATAAGATTTTTGCCAGCAGAGTGAAAAACAATTCTCAAGTTGCGTGCAGTAAAAAAATGGGATAAAAATAAGTTGTGGAAGAAGCTAAAAGTAAGTAAACAATTGATTAAAATTTATGCACACAGAATCGAACAATTTTTATATTTAGATATATATAAGAGAAGAGCAGACAAGCTTTCATTGAAAGTTAGCCTTTCAACTTGGTTGTGTGTGTGTGTGGGTGTGTGTGTGTGTGGGTGTGTGTGTGTGTGGGTGTGTGAGATTGGGTAAACAACATTTTGATTAAATTATTTTAATGGTAAGTGAGAGATCTATGGTAAATATATGCGTTATCCAACCCTCAACCTCAGCTTCAGCTTCAGCCTGCCTCTGACTCTGCGCAGCTGCAGTCAATTAATTCAACTGCGAACTATTAAAGCACACACCGGGCGCTCATAAATTGAGTTTGAATCGCGACTTGCCGAGCCGAGCTAGCAACGTGCAACCAGCAACGTGCAACGAGCGGCGAGCGGCAAGCGGCGAGCAGCGAGCAGCGAACAGCCGCACATGAGTCAATTCTCTGATGGGAGTTGTAAATGAATGAATATTTCATATGTTGCGAATAACATGCCACGTAACCAGGATGCAGATGCAGATACTCCTCTTGGAGTCCTACTCCGGCACTCCGACCGCACCGCACCGCACCGCACCAACCCGCTTCGCTGGATTGACCCAAGCAGCTGTCGGACACTTTTCGCTATGGAGTGTGCAGCTTGGATTTTTGCTATCCTGGCTAGCGCACCACCTGCCCGCATGGCCAACCTGCCTCCAACCTGCCTCCAATCTTCTTCATCCAATCTCTCTTGGTCTTGTCAATTCGCACTCTTTCGTTCTTTATCTCTGCCGCTCTGCATATCTCTGTCTAACTCTCTGGCTGACTGGCAAATATTTATTGAACACGATTTGCTCGTTAGGCGAACGCAATACATACACACACACACACACACACACACACACACACACAGATACACACATGCATACATAGGTTTTGAGCAGCGTTTTTCTTTGGCTGCTGTGTTTCGCTTTTCGCCCATTCGTTTTTCACTTTGATTCATTTTGTAGCATTTTTCAATTTCTTTGTATTCAATTCTTTTTCTTCTTTCTTTTCAGTTTTTTACTTTTCTTTTTATTTATTTATTTATTTTTTTATGCATGCGATTTTTATCTAGCACGCTTCTCAGCTGCGCAGCGATTTGTGTGCAAATTTTCAACTGTCATTATGCGCATGTGTGTGTGTGTGTGTGTGTGTGTGGGAGGGTGTATGCGTAGGTGTGCTAGTTTGAAAATTTGGCATAGGCCCACCTAGAGGGCTGGGCCAAAAAGAAACAGTTAATAAAATCCCTTGACACGAAGGCGTTTACATAAGCTTTTAGCAAATAATTGAGTGTGCGTGGTGTGTCCATGTTGTTGTTGTTGCTGTTGTTGTTGCTGTTGTTGTGGCTGTGGCACGTGTGCCGTGCCAGCTTGAAAATTGTGCAGATTGTACCGTTACTGTTGTGAGCCATCCATTTGGGGCCAGCCACCTTTGCGCCCAATGTGCCCAATGTGCCCGGTGGTTTCAGTTTCATTTCTTTAACTGGAAATTCAATTGAATTGGCAAAAATTGTTGTTTACATCCCGATTTGCTTGTTTGATTTATGCAAAATGCGTGTGTGTGTGTGTGTGTGTGTTAGACAAACAAACATATACGCACATATGAGCTGATGTGTGCCTTGAGATTTGGCCAAACAATCCAGAGCCGAAATTAGCCAGTGCTTCTGTCCATCCGAACAACCATCCGTCCGTCCGTCCGTCCGTCCGTCCAGCCGTACATTTGTCCGTTCCGGAGAGAGCCGACTCCTGTGTGTATTAAACGATATTTGCTGTCAACGGTTGGGGTGGGGTGTGTCTAGATTGCCGTTTGCCGATAGCTTTATATATATATATATATGTATATATGTTTTTGTTATCGGTTTTGGGGTAACATGTGCCATAATAAGCTGCTGCTGCTGCTGCTGCCTAGAACCTTTTGCCTGAAATTCGTCTTGTATTTGTGGACAAACATGATTTGAATCTAGCCAAAGGAATTTTCTATTTACATATGCCTCAAATTGGTGCAAATGCTGCTGCTGCTGTTGGTGCTGCTTGGAATTTGCAGCACGTAAGCGCATTACGATTAGGATTACGCATACGCCGCGTTAGCCATTGGCTAAAAGCTTAGCACTCAGAATTTGCACTGTACACTGTGCGCACTCAGCCCACTTAATAACCTGGCCAACAAACGCAACAAGGCCAAAAGAAAAGTCAGCGAACGCGCTCAAGAAAAATAAAATTTGTCTTCTGTACAAGTTGCATTCAAGTTTCCTCGCTGAGTTGTGGGTAAACATTTTTCATCAGCAATAAATAATGGTGCTGCGAAAGAAGAAAAATATTAATAATAAAAGCATGCAGCAGCAACAGCAACAGCAGCAGCGCATAAAGAGACTGCCCCAGCCACAATAGAATCGGATGTGGATGCGCCATGACTTGGGTCCGAGCAGAAGGAAGGGAACCAACAAGAAAAGTGCATCCACGAATAAAATCAAAGCCATCAACTGCAATTGAAAGGGGTCGGTAAGTTGAATGCTTATTGAAAGGGGCAACAAGGAGTGGTGCACGCAGCACGTTGCAAGTACTCCGGAGTTTAGATATTTCTGGAAGAGAAGCAAAGTTTTGTGCTCCAGCCCCTTATGGCCATAAAACTATTATGCAAGCTGCAAAAAGACGTTGTCAAGTGGAAAAATATGAAAAACTTTTACATTTCAATAAAAATAAAAAAAAAAAACAAAAAAAAAGTAATGCACCCAAATGCAATTGCTTGCCACTTGCACCAATGTGTGAAAATTGCGATTGCAAGAAAAATTAAATATTATCATGGAACAGCTGTTATCAAGTTTTTCCAAGCCAACTAATTGATTGCACTTTTATGGTTAATAGGATTAACTTGGTTATGAAAATGCATTTCGTCATAAATTTAATGGCCGATTTAAAGATTACAGTTAGCTGCCAGCAACTTCAACAGCAACAGCAACAGCAACCACAACAACAACAACAACAACAAAAGCAAACAATGTGGAATGTGGCACAAGGCACACTTTCAATTTACTTAAAACACATAAAACTTGATTATCTTGATTAAATTGCAAATCAAAAACATGTTTCAAGGATTACTTGTGCGGCATGAACAGAGAACACCAAACATACACGGAGGCAAATCTTATCAAACCACACACACACACACACATGTGTTGCCACAAAGGCAGATCCGTATATATCATCCATATATATATATATATATATGTATACACATTGGGGCATAAATAATAATTGTAGACTGCAAGCCACAAGCTCTGCCTTTATCTCACTCCCTCTCGCTCTCCCTCTCCCTCTCTCTCCCTCTCTGTTGTGCTGTCTCTGTCTAGTGTGTATGTTAATCTGTTAACAAGAAGCTTAGATCGATTTCATTTCAAAAGTGTTTATATCAATTTAAAGTAATTACAAGCAGCCACAAGCACATGCAAACGAGGTTGACACAAAACAAACCCAAAGACTGTCTGTCTCTCTGTCTGTCTGTCTGTCTCCCTCTATGCATGTCAGCAGTGCTTAACTACGCATGTATGCGTATGCCTGTGTGTGTGTGTTGGTTGTGTGTGTGTGCGGGTGTACTTGAGCGACCTGGTCGTAATGGAAAATATTACGCAAATTGATTCTATAAGTGGCATGTCAAACTCGTTGCGCTTGCCTGTTGACAACTTGGCAAGCAGAAGGTTAAATGGAATTGGAATCCCAAAGAGCAGTTTTCCAGTATATATATAATATCAATAAATGCATATATACATATAATATATATGTACATGTTGTAAGACATCCGTTTTCATCTCATATGTCGAGTGTGCTGACAAAAGCCTTCTGTGTTCTGGGGATCTGTCGCATGCCACGTTTTGTAATTAATATGATTATTGATTGAATTGCTGCAACAGGAGTCGATAATGATCCGTATTTACAAGTGCGATATGTCTTACTGGGAGTGTGTGTTGATTAATATCAATCAACTAATTAGTTTGTTACACCCAAAGCACATCAAGTGTCTGCTCTGTTTGTTGCATGTCCAGAAATTGTTATAGTTGCTAATAACAGTTAATAATTATGACCAAAAATAATCTTAGAATACTCACCGGACATTGTTGACTAAGAAGTCACCTAGCCAATGTAGGTATAAATTGTAGCGAGATCTGTAGGTTCTGTGAATGTGAGGAGGAATCCTCAATGCACATCCTAGCAGAATGTGTCGCCTTATCACGGAAAAGATGTAGCATCCCAGGGACGTATGTCATGAAAACCAATGACATAGAAGCCCTCAACCCAATAAAGATTCCAGCATTTGTGCAGGAGCTTAGGTTAATGGAGAAGCTTTAAGCCCAGAAGGGGGCACAGTAGATCTATTAGGTCGCAGTGAACATACCCCCAACTTAATAATAAATAAATAAAAATAGCTCCAATATCTTCATGAGAACCTCAATCAATAGCAAAGACTTTTTAGTTAAATTAAGCCCAAAACTGTTTTAGTTTGAAAACCAGGATTAATATTGTAACAGGTGCAAATTTAAAACGCTTTCGCTCTATATTAACTTGGCCTATTAATTCAATAAATTCAAGCAGTTTAATTTTTTGACACAAAAATTTAAGACAAAAACAAAAATAAATTTATAATGATATTTTAATCGTGTTAGATTTTTTATTATTTTTTATTCGTTACATAGCAGGTGTAAAAATTACTGGGAAAGCATTTCTCCCCGAAGAATCAGTTTTAATTTTACTCACAAATGCACATATAAAAAAAAACACTCAAGTTTTGACAGCACCACACAGAATTGAGCTTATGGCACTTGAACAACTGTGACACTTTGAGTACATCCACAAAAGTATCCATCATAAAAAAGTCGAAATACCTTCTTGTTCTTCTTCTTTTTTTTTAGGATTTTCAGCGGTAAAATGCATACTAAGTAGGCTAATTAAATGGCGGTCGCAAACCCGAGCTAACCGGCACCCGTTTGGGGCACAAAGTGCAACTTTGTTGCACAGTGCTTTAGGGTGGCAGTTGGTGCTTAACTGGTTCGTGTGCCACTCTGCCACAGGTGCAACTGAACCGAACATTCAGCTGGTAATGCACAGCTAAATCTGCAAATGTCAAAGGACTTCTCCAGCTGAGCAGCTGAGCAAAAGCTGGGAAACTAGCGCTTGTAGCTAACCAGCTATGCCGAATTCTCTCTGGCTAATCCGACCAATTTGAAGCGCATTGTCTTCAAATCCACCCCCGCCTGACAGCAACGCCACATTGTTCCAGAAAAGATGGGAGGCATGCAGCATGTGGGTGGGGTGGGGGAAGGGGGGTGACAATGCAAAAATCTAGCAAAGAACAATGTGTGCACAAAAAGTAAAGTGCCCATGGCATACAAGTGTGTGTTCGTGTGTGTGTATGTGTGAAAATGTGTATGTTTGCATTGCACTTATGCACATGTGTACAAACAGTAGGAGAATGAAAGAGAGAGAAATATAGAGAGAATGACAGAGATAGTGATAGGAGGCAGGCAGGCGTAGGAGTGGCATAAGTCGAGTAGATGACGCTGTAATAGCATTCAGAACTCTTACTAATGAGCAAAGTGCGAGAGAGTAAGGGCAGCGACGGGTTGCATGAGTGGAGAGGGGAGGAAAGGTGGAGTGGTGGGGGGGGGGGGGGGGCGTGGTACAGGTCGAGCAGGTGATAGGACTACCGCTGCCATCACCTTGCCGGCAGCGTTGGCAGCAACGCTTGAACCAATTTCACAATGTGCGGCATCAACAAGGCACACACACACACCAACACACACACACACACACACACTAAAGCATACCAAGTAGACAGGCATTAGGCAAGAGGCAACACCAAGAAGCGGCACACAACACCCGATACACCCTTGCAACCCCGGCAACCGGCAGCTTCAAACTAATTGTGCAATTATTTTTGCATAAAGTGGCATAAACATGGCTAGAAGAGGCATTATGCAAGTTGCCTGACTTTTGCAACATATGAAGATGTAGCAACACCCACAACACACCGCTCCACGGGGTATCTGTGTGTGTGTGTGAGTGTGTGTGTGTATGTGTGCGCGTGCCTAAGTGCCACTCGTGCAATTTGAATGTAATATTCATTATTCTTTGCACATTGTCTGTATGTGTGTCGGCCAAAAGGTTTTTTGGACCCGGGCCATTGTCTGTTGGCTTGTTAAAGACTTACGGTTAAACTTGGTACAAAAAAGTGCTTTAGATTAAATTCTCTTCAAATCCATTAACATTAGTTGTGGCCACCTTTAATTGCCCATTAAAGCGAACAGTAAACTTAAAAGCTTTTATATCTCAATGTCTTAACTGACCTAAGCCAAAATTAAATTTCAAGTGAATATAAAAACAGTTAAGCAAAATGAGTCTAAGAAAAAATTAAAATAAATAAGAGTTTTCAGTTTTATATTTAAATAATTAAAATCTCTACAAATAATATATTCAAAGTACAAATACAGCAGATATGTTTACAGCAGTGTGTCAAATCGGAATTTGGTTCGGAATCGGAACCGAATTTTTACAGATTGATAATTCAGAATCTGAATCGGAATCAGATATATAATAAATTCAGATAATAAATTCAAAATATGTCAAAAACTCAAATAGCATAAATGATATTATTTTTTAGCAATAATCGACTCAGATAAATCACATATGTATTTGTCCCATGTTGATAATTGTTTTTTTTTGTTCTCAAATGTTATCAGAGTATTCCTGGCTTATGGGCAAATACAAATACGAAAATGTTGTGAAAGTCTGTAAACTATATTTAATGTGTAACAAATAATTGCTGATCAACAAATAGTTAATCACAGTTATTGAAATTACAAGTATGTAACTTATTTACTTGCCACGGATTGGAATTCAGAGAAATGCCATTTTAATTGCATCTTTTATGTCGATTATAGAGTATTTTAGCCGCTTCAATTGTTTTCAATTATTTGATATATATATATATATATATATATATATAAATGTATATATATATGTATAAATACCTATTGAAATTGAGTTCTGTTTCTCTGTTGTAATTTATTAAATATTTGGCTTTCTGCTCTGGAATTATCAAAGCATGCAATCAACTTCATACGAAGTAGATTTAATTAAATTTTGCAATTTAAAAGGTCTCAGTATCAACGAGTATGTGCGTGTGTGTGTGTGTGTGTTTGTGTGTATGTGTGTGTTTGTGTGTGTATGAGTTGTAATGTTGTATTCGCTTTGTTCAATTTTGTTGTCTGGAGGGAAAGGAATGCGACGTTTTCAGATTTTCATGTCAGCGTGCCATAGTTTTTCGTATGTGCTTTTGAACCAGGCTTTAATTTGAATTAAATTTGCGCCCGAAGAAATCCAGCTTCATCGTTTTGGGCCAGCTACCGAAGTTTTTAAGGGCAACAGAGCGAGCCGACTACGAAAAGGAGCTGCAACCGAGCTCTCAATGGTTTCTATATGGCATTTTTCGACAATTAAAATTAAAATTTAAATGAAATGAGCGCTCCATAAGTGTGTGTGTGTGAGTGTGTGTGTGGCAAGTTCTGTGTGTAGAAAAGCCACAACACACAGTAGTAGAGGACTGCGACCCGTTTGGGGCAAAGGGGCAGACTACAAAAACAAACCGCAGCAACCAAAACCAAACACAAATGCTACATAAAGAAAAAGTCGACTTTCGTCGTCTGTGCAAAGAACGAGCACAAATATGTAAATGAAATTGTATGACTCGGCAAACACACACACACACAAGCTCACACACAGACCCACACACAGACAGACACACACACACAGGCAAAGACACTCAGCTTGCCACACATATGCAGCACTTGCTGCAGTGGCGCGGCAAAACTCGAGCAACTTCTAACTAGGCAGCTGTGCGCAAAGGTGCAAAATGTATGCAGGTGTGTGTGTGCGGGTGTGTGTGTGTGGGTGTGGGTGTGCGGGTGTGTGTTGGAGTCTTGCTTAGCATGTAGTTCGTTGACTTTTGAAGTTGTCGACACAGCGCCAACAGCGGCAATTGCACTTTGCCATTACATTTATTACATTTGTAATTGTTGTCAGTCGCAGTTGCAAGTTGCAAGTTGCATTTTGCGTTTGGCATTTTGCATTTTGCGTTTGGAGCAAGAGCGTTAATTATGTGCCAAAAGCAATTTTGGGCATGCCACCGCCAAGAACAATTACTGCAGCAACAACAACAACCACCACCACTTGCAACGGCGGCACAAGTTGTTAAGGCGAACGTGTCAACCGGAAGTCGTTGCCAATCGAAGTAGTTTCCGGCTTGACGTTTACAACCTTTGCTGTGGCAACGTCCCTTGCTGTTGCCGTTGCCATTACCGTTGGCGCTTGCTTTTTGCCGTTGCCTCTGCCACATATTCAGGAATTTCGAAACACACTGCATACTGCTAGCAGTGCAAGTTGCAACTTTCACTTTTACTGGTTGCTCTAAATTCAAATAGAAGGGCTGGAATTTTGTCTAAAAACAAGAGACAGCGATTATCTTAGACAAGCCAAATATCCCAGTTCCCTGGAGGTATATATAGATATATATTATCATCGAGATTGATTTTAAAATTGGGAAGTTCGGGGCATATAAGTTTTAAATTATTTGCTGATCAAGAATAGATATACTTATGGGTTCGGAAACATCTCCTTTAATGTGTGGCAAATCTAAACAATACAAATTAAATAAATTCCAAGCGTATTTTTATTATATATAATTATATTGCTAGCATCATTACGAGGGTGGTTTGATGAGTACCTGACCTACATAAGAAAAACGAAAATTTTTGGAAAAATTATTTTTTATTTTTCAATATAATCCCCTTTTAGCTCTACACATTTATTCCAGCGATGCTCCAACTTTTTTATCCCCTCTAAAAAATATGATTTCTGTAGATCCGCAAAATACGTCTCCGTAGTGGCAATAACCTCCTCGTTCGACCGAAATTTCTGCCCAGCGATTGACTTTTTCAAATTTGGGAACAAGAAAAAGTCGCAAGGGGCCAAATCCGGAGAATAAGGTGGATGGGGCAGCAGTTCGTAGCGTAATTCGACCAATTTGGCCTGGGCGACGCCGGAGGTGTGAGCGGGAGCGTTATCATGGTGGAAGAGCACTTTCTTCTTCACCAAATGGGGCCGTTTCTTCTTCAACTCGGCGTCAAATCTTCCCAATAGTTCGGCATAGTAGAGCCCTGTAATCGTTCTTCCCTTCTCTAGGTAATCTATGAGGATAATACCTTTCGAATCCCAGAAAACCGTGGCCATCACCTTTCCGGCCGATGGAACAGTTTTCGCCTTCTTCGGGGCAGATTCGCCAGGTGAAGTCCACTGTTTCGACTGTTCTTTGGTCTCTGGTGTGTACCAGTGAATCCATGTTTCGTCAACAGTCACGAATCGACGCAAAAATTCCTTCGGATTACGCTTTAACAGCGCCAAACCATGCTCCGAAGTGGTCACGCGGTTGCGCTTATTGTCTGGTGTGAGCAAACGCGGCACCCATCGCGCCGATAGCTTTCTCATACCCAATATTTCATGTAGGACATGAAACACTCGTTCTGTTGAGATGCCTACTGTCTCAGCTAACTCGCGCACCTTCAACCGGCGGTCTGACAATACCAGATCATGTATTTTCTTCACTTTATCCTCCGTGGTTGCTGTTTTCGGGCCACCTGGTCGTGGCTCATCAAAAACGGACGTGCGACCACGTTGAAACTCACTAAACCAATTTTTGACGGTGGTCATCGAAGGAGCAGAGTCACCGTACACAGTATCCAAGCGTTCTTTGATTTCACTGCGTGATTTCCCCTCCAAAAAGAAGAATCGAATCACCGACCGATATTGCTCTTTTTCCATTTTTCTAAAATGCGTGGACACGACTGCTTTGACACGTGGTGAAAACAAAACTAAAAGTCCGATTTGACTGAAATTTTCACTGTGGCTGTTTAGGTTTATGTACTATACGATAGTCACGTCATATTGCAATACTGGCGCCATCTGGCGTCAAGGTCAGGTACTCATCAAACCACCCTCGTATATATATAGATATATATATTTTTATATGTATACATTGATCGGGGATAATAATTCGTGAAATAAAACAGTAAAGGCTTAATCAAAAAAAAACTTCTTATCGCAAGCGAATTTAATTTTTTAAATTTTAAATTAAACACCAACTTTTCTGATTTAAGCTTTCTCGGATTTGATTAATAAATTGAACAACTTCAAAAATGAACTTAATGTTTCAATTTTAAATTTAAGATATATATTGAGTTGTGGTCTTGAAATGAGAACAATTCCACCAAACTTATTCCGTAAAAAATAAATAAATAAATAATGATTAATTAAATTGGAGTCTCGTTATCGGTCTTAAAATCGTCGTCCTTGACAGAATTTTACCAACGCTGCATGATTTAACAATAAAATTAAACTTTTTTCTGATTAAACACACACACACACTCGAACTCACACATTTAAAATGCTTTTGCATATTTCATTAATGGTTTCAAAATTCATGAGCTGCTAATTGAAAACGTTTGTCGCTCGCTCGCTCGCACACACACACACACACACACACCCATACACACACACAAGGGCTAGTGCGTAGCAGAAGGTGCACAGTTAGCTGGCAAAAAGGTGCCCGGACCTCACTCAAAAGCCGGGCAACATAGTTTAGCACTTTGGCTGCCCCGTTGCGGCGTCTCTAGTTCGACGTTCGCCGTTCGATGCCACATAAGAAATCAAAATGCCGGCGCTTCCAGTTTACCGTAATGTATGCGATCCAAGCGACCCAAGCGACCTGCACTCAAAGTTCACCATGTATGGCACTTTTCTATGCGAAAATATCAAAACACACACAAACACACACACACACACACTGAGACACATACAGGTACACACACACCGATGCAGGCTTATGCATGTGTTGCCACTCACACACGGACACACCTTCAATCACTTCCGGTGAACGATGAAGTAGCTCTTTGGCACGCTATTATTCTGCAGAGCCTCGAAGCATATAAAAGCTGCTGCCGTGGAGGGGAGGGGGGAGGGAGAAAGGGGCGAAAGGGGTAAAGCGTTATATGTAATTGGAACGTGTGAGAAATATAAAGCAACGATGTTAGTCAATGGGAGTCGGGTGGCCGCTTAAGTTGTAGCCCCGTTTTACCGGATGTCCTGTTAGAAGCGTAAATAGGCATAAAACAACGAAAAGAACATTTCTATTACCCCCACCCCCACCCCTAACACCACCACCCCTCCCCCCTTTCGTATTCAAGTTTCTATTCGGCTGGGGTTCGACTTGAGGCAGCCAACCGTGAAAACTTGTCTATGGTCTTATGGCGTCGGCGGCGGAAACGCTGCCAGCAGCTGTCTAATGGCTACGCAAGTGGCCTAGCAGCATTCCTTTGAGTCCTTTCCTTTGATTTTGTTGTTGTTGGTGAATTAGAAATGCACTATTGCCATGGCAATTGTGTGGCGGCCAAAACGCGACTGCTGATTATGCCAGAAGTAAAAATCGTTTGCTTTTGTTTTTCTCTCTTTAGTTTTGGGCCTGGCTGCCATTCAATGACACCTCGGCACTGGCAAGTGCTTTTGGCCAGCCACTTCTTGTTTAACAGCGAACCGCAAAAGCTTGCTTAGCCTCTTTAAGTCCACACACACACACACACACATACACACATACACAGTCACTCAGTCACAGAGCAAAGATGTAGGAACAAAGCTAAAGGTAACAATGGCCAAGTGCCAAATACACGTGCGCTTTGCACGTACACCAAGTGCCACGCCTTTCACTCGCGCCAGGCGCCCCCCTCCCCACCTCACCACACACCTGCCGCCCGTTGCCCGTTCCCTGGTAGCTGGATAAACTGCTTTTAGTCAACTTTAGTTAGTTTGGTCAAGCGCCTCTCCACGGCGACTGCCCGCTGCTAATGGAGAAGCTGAATCTGAGTGAAGTTTTCGTTTGGCTCCTGTTGTTGTTTTGTTGTTGTTCCTTCTGCTGTTGCTGCTGCTGCAGCGTTTTTTAGCTGCCCCGTGTCCTGCTGTGGGTCCTGGTCCTGGTCCTGCCTCCGCTGCTGGTCCACTATTTACAGCTTTAGTTTTGTTTGCCTCGTGTTTTGTCATGCCTCTTATGTCCTGCTCAAAAAGTGTAAACAACTTTGGGCGCTTGGCCAAGTGCAAGGTGTACACACGGCACATAGCAGCTGCAGCTGCAGCAGCAACAGCAGGACCAGGACCAGGAGCAGCAGGAGTTGGAGCAGGATCTGCACGTCCTCGCCACCCGACCTAAAGCTGCCTCGATGGCTGCCCCACTGACCAGCGTCGACTGTTAATCCGAGATGTTTGTTTACCTTGGCACAGTACGAAAGAGCTTCTGCTGGAGCCATGGAGCTACACTGGAAGAAATGTGTTGTTCTCAATTCGAGTGCAATGAAAATTAATTTCAGCTATTTAAGTAAAAATCAGAGTACAATTCTTCAGAGGAAATTTAAATAAATAGGTAGAAACAGTAAGGATAAGAATAAGATTAGCTTAGGAATAAGATTAGCTGAAAACGATTCCCGAGTTAAACAATTTCAAATTTATATTTAGGAAAATATAAAGATTGTTTGAAGATCTCGAATACTTTACCACAAATAACTAAATATTTTCTCCAATTCCTCAAGTTTGAAACACATATTAAAAAAACAATGTTTTCTCAATAAAAAGTGTTGTTCGCTACTCTAAAAAATGTGCGTAATTTGATTACGAAACTCTCTCAGATTTTTCTAAGTGTACGAACGAGTTTGGAGCGGTGCAGAGAGGAGCAACTGGCATGGAGCCTCATTTATCTTGTGAATGCAATAACAACGACTTAGCTGGAGCTTTAGAGAGTCCTGTGCAAATCCATTGAACCTGCAGAGAGTATAATAAGTTAGTCGTGAAGTTTGCAATGCATCCAACGAGATAAATTAGACGCCGCACTCCTGGAATAGTGTGATTCGCTCTCTTATTGCTCCAAAAATAAGTGTGTGGATATCCAGATTAAGCACAAGGATTATTCATACATACCGAGTATAACAGGTAATATTGAAATTGATTTATAGATATATTGAAATCAATTTCCAAAAATTTCAAATCTTTACTTAAGTGATTTTAAATACTTTCCATCGAAATTAAAAAGTCCCTTTTAAAAAGTCCTGATAAATTATTAAATATAATTTAGTTTTATTTGAAGACACTTTAATTTTCATAAATAATTATCTTAAAAGTTTTTTGTGTTTTTTTCGTAATATTTGTTGTTTGTTTTATTTTTTAAATTGATTTTATATCTTAACTTAAATATCTGCCTTTGGGGTATACAGAATTTTTTTGGGGCCATAGAATTGCTTTTTTGTATGCTTGTTGTTTTTATTTTTTGTTTATTGGCCAATTAATAAAATTACCTACATGTTTTATGTGTTTTTTATTTTATTACCCGATTTAAATTATGCACAATTTGTATAAATGAATTTTTGCGATTGGGGAATGTTGTTCAATTTTAATTATGTTGCCGATCATTGTTGCAGTTTTTGAGTTTTAATCGGACAAACCGCTTTAATTCGAATTTAAATTAATTAAAACCACTTACGGACGAAAGCCAAACCAAACCGGATCAACAACAACAACAACAACAACAACAACTACATCGACGATAACAACAGGAATCACAATAGTAAAAACAATAACAAAAGCAACCATTTAAAATTGGCAACAACAAAAACGCAAATTAACTTTGGAACGCTTCAGATTCGCAGAAAAAAAAAAACACATCGTTAGCCACAAGGGGAAATGGATGAAGGGAGGGAGGGTAGGTTGAGGTGGGTTGAGTGGGAGTCACAGCAGGTGGAGCTGCTGCTGCTGCTGTTAAGGGGTCAAAAGGACAATTTGGGGACCAAGGTGGGAGGTGCCACAGGCATTTTGCAGCGCATTTTATTTTAATAAAGACTTTTAATTGAATTTTCAATTGTTGCGCACGCGACACGACGCCAATGTTTTTGCTGCCGCTCGTTGCAATTGTTGTTATCATCATTACAGCTTTATGTACTGTAATATCAGCAGTGCATATTGTTGCTGGTGTTGTTGCTGTGTTGTTGTTGTTGCTGTTCGGGCTGGTGTGCAACATTTGTTGTTACTTTTCAATAACCTGCTGTTAAAGCGTAAGTCTGTGGTTAAACAATTACACGTTGCAACGCAGGCAGTCCAAACGGCTGATAAGGGCCAGGCTTCACGGCTTGTCATGTCATGTTGCACAAACACACACACACACACTCACACACACGCAGTCACACACAAGCAGGGGTTGATTTACACGCGCGTCGCTACAGACACAAATGGCGTTCACCATTTCCGGTTTCCGGTCGCACAGCTTAGCACACACACACATGCAATTTATTTATATGCCCCTTTAATGTTAAATCAATGAACGTGGCAACAATTAAAATATTCTACTTGCAGCTTCCGCTTGGAGAGCGACAATAAAAACGTGGCGCCACATTTCGCGTCGCTCTTTTTTTGTTGTTGTACAAATTGCGCAAATTATGGAATTTCAATCATTTATTTATTACATGTAAATAATAATAATAAAATGTACAGACAAAGTTATGCATTTTATTAATTTTTAATATGTTGTTGCTGCTGCTGCTGCTGCTGCGTCTGTTGCAACTATTGTTGTTGCCACGGCAAGCGTTGCTGCTAGCGTTTTGTGCACTTAACTGTCAAACGCGCATAAGGCTGTTGTTGTTGTTGCTGCTGCTGCTGCTGCTACTGTTATTGGTCAATTTTCAGCGCAATTTTTTTTTTCAATATGCAACACACTTCATGGGCATTGTTTGTACTTCAATTTTGTTGTACAGAATTTCAATTAGTTTTTCATACACTTTATTGGCTATTGTTTCCACGCTAAGTGCCTGCGTACACACACACACACACACACGCACACCCACGCACGTACACCCACACACGCACACAATACACTTCCGTTGAGTGTGTATAAGCTGCACAATATTCACAATTCAATTGTGAACTCATTTCGATTTCAATAACCAATAATAACTATATATATATATATATATAAACATATATACATGTATATATATAAATAAATACCACACAAACTACATTTTCGCAAGTTGAGTTTAGCTCTTTGCGAGCTCTCAATAAGTAGTGTAGTAGTTTCATGAAAAGGCTCCTAAAAGCAAACAATTTTATTTAAAAATAAATATATATATAATTTAAGGAATTAATTAATTTATAGAGCACTTAAGCAACATTTGTTTTCTGTAATTTCTAGTGAGATCACAATGGATTACTATCTAATTAGGCTTACCACATATTGTTATTAAAATTCCTATGTAAAAAATCCTAATTATTATTATAAAATAAATAAATAATTTACTTTCAAGCTTGATAATTAAAAAGCTATTTATTCAAACCATTATTAAATAAATATAAATAAATAGTGAATTGATTTATCATTTAAAAAAAATTAATGTAAGCTGAAAAAATTATCTTTTACAATTTTATGACAACTATATGAAATATAATAAGACGTACAGAAAACTCTTATTTTAGTTCAGTTCACAAACAATTTAAACAAATATTTATTGACAATATTGACTAGCAAAAATATTATTTTTTTGTGATGCTTTCATAATTGTTTTGTTGTGAAATTCATAAATATAATAGTGAAAATTAGATGATATGACTAAAAGAAATTACTGCGAATGATTTTAGGGATTTTTGGAATTTTGCATATATTAAAATAATGTCAATATGCAAATTTTAATATTAAAAACTGGCAAGAAATAACTCGAAACCAAATAAAATCCTACACACAGTTGCTGTTGTCCTGCACCATTGAGATAAATTAGAAGAAGTTGGTGTAGCTTTCCCTCAAAAGGAAAATGGAAAAACAACCATAATTACCTAGATGAAAGTACGGCTTTGCTCATTTCATTTAAATCTCAAATGACCTTTTGGACAGCAAAGAGTGCAATGCGCAAATTAAAAAAATAAGAAGAAAAGATTGAAGTGAGTGAGTGGGTGGCAAATACACGTATGTTGAATGAGTGGGTTGCAAATACACACGTATGTTGTAGCTCTTAGGTCATAAGTGAAATGAAAACCACAACAACCGCAAAAGGGGGCAGGATGAGAAAGAGCAACAGCCAGCGGCGGCATAACATAAGAATGTTGTTGCGGTTGCCCCAACATTTTGTGCAGACCATGCCAAAGTCCGACTACGTGGCACAGGCGGCCGAGGCTGCATCATTCGGAGTCAGGGTCGAGTTGTGCTCACATACATATATGTATATAGAGTAGTAGCCTTAGTAGCATATAGTCATTGTGGATGACTGGCGTCTATGCAAATAAGAATGTGAGTGGCAGACAGCTGCAGTTGAAGCTGCAGACGCTGAGGTGTCAAAATCAATTCGGTACCTCGGGCCACAAAACTATGAAAACAGTAATCAGAAAGGCAACAGGCAAAGGCTGTGGCTGTGCTGGGCAGGGGTTGTTGCAGGCCTGTTGTTGGATGGAAGAGGGAAGGAGGGGGAAGTGTTGAGGTGTGACTGCATTAATTATAAAATTTTGAATGCAATGCCAAGTGAGAAGCGCACACCTAACAAATTTTTCATAGGCTAATAAACTTGAATGCGTTAGCCAAAAGCGAGCAATGTGGACCGAAGGAAGGAGCATAAAATGGGGGGTGTGGTGGTTGGGTGGGGGGGTAGACTGGGAGCAGGCAAGTAGAAGGCTGTTCCGAATACTCAGCACAAAATGCCTGGGCCCACAACTTGTTTTTTGCCGCACTGTCACCCAATTATGTCACACAGTGTACAACAAATTAATGCCTCGTTGCGTTGATTGCGCCGAGTGCGGCTGCCTTCGCCGTCGCCGTCGCAGTCGCTGTTGAAGTCACAGTCGGCGTCAGCGTCAGCGTCAACGTCGCGGTTGCTGTTGAGAGAGCGCTCGAAAGTATGCAATGAAAAAAGTACGCAAAAGTAAAATCACTAAAAACAGCAGCCGACCGAGAATTCATTCGAGACCCGACACAGTCGCTCTGTGTGTATGCTTACAGCAGCGTGTGTGTGTGTAAGTGTGTGTGGGTGTGTGTGTGTGTGTGTGTGTGTGTGTGTTACTGTGTGATTGCGTGACAATTTCAAACAGATTTAACCGCCAATTTAAAATGAAGTCAATACAAGCGAAAGCCACTGAACTGAGCACGCAAAAATGTTCAACAAAATGGGGCGCAAAAGTGAAAGAAAATAAACTAGCGCAACTATAAAATACGCTGTAGACAAGCCAGATAAAAGAGACTTGTACAACACAGATATCTTTCAAGTACTACAATTAAAGTGCCCTAAGAATAAATATATCAAAGCAAAACATAGTCTTTTTTTTATTCATTTTCGTCATTCAGTTTATCATTCATCATTGATATACCCTGGAAAATGACAGGGTAACTGAGTTGTCGCACAGCAACAGATCATCGGCCCATCAGCCGCAATGCAGACTGAACGAATGTCAATTTTCCTTTCCCTGTCTGAACTTCTCTGTTCGTTTTTTATGTTTTTTATTTTGTTCCAACCAACACTTAAATGCTCACTGTGGGCCACTGTTGGCCCGGCAGTTGTTGCAGTGTCGCTGGTCAGCGGTGCGTGCTCACGAGTTTTTTCGGCTCGCCTGTTGGCGGCTGTTGGTTGGTTGGGTTGACTCTGTGTGGATTTCCATTCTTTTTTTTTTGTTTAATTTTGATTTTATTTTATTGGGCCGTGCTGTGCGCCATGTCAGACAAACGATTTAAATGAAATAAATTACAATAAATCACTCAATCGGTTTAAATAAAAATGTTGCTCTTGTAATGAGATATCCGTGTGCGGAGGCAGTGCAAAAAGTGGGCAAACGCGAACTGAACGATTGACAAGTGTAAAACCAGAGCGAAGGCTATAAAAAGTTCAGGGGTTATTTATTTTATATGATTTTTTTCACACTTCAAATGATTTACCTAATTTATTATTAATAGATTTTCATGGATTAGCTAAGCTTATTATGATTTAAAACAAGAAAAACTTGTCGCTTAATTTATCTATTTATTTTATATTCTTTACACATTTATGCTATCAATTCCTGTCAGATAGCAAGCTATTAAGCTCTGATCAATCAATTAAATAATTTATTTAAAAATACTTATAATACTCTTGTCATAGCTAAAGTGCCAGTTGTACTTATGAAAATCCTTAATACTCTCTTTTGATTTCCCTACATCACTTGAGAAGTTACTCAGCAGTGGAAATACATTTACTGGCACACTGAGCCATAAAGCAATTGACAAGGCAATCATCTGATCACAAAAAAAAATATAAAAAAAAAATAAATAAAAATAAAGAAAACTCGAATGTTTGAATCAAAGTAAAGTCATCCTAAATAGTTGCTTTTCGTCTCACTTACTCTAATGGCATAGTTGGAGCTTAGTGCTTAGTGGCAGTCAGTAGTGCATGTAAATACCATGACAATGGCTTCTAGAGCAGCCCTTCGATGTGGAGGGTGTAAGGGGGAGGGGCACTCAAAAGCATTACTCGTAGTACTATGAGCCCAGACAAATCTAAGTCGGAGGTCAGTTCAGTAGACACACAACGTTTTGTCCACCTGAGTTGTCAACAAACCGTGAAATTATCAACCCAAATTGGACGACAACTCCGAGAGGGAGTTGGGAGAGAGGGAGGGAGGGGGAGGAAGAATGGATTGGGTAGTTTCCATTCTTTGTATTGGCGAGCACGTCTTAATGCATATGTTAAGCTGGCCCCCAACCTGCCGGCGAAAAGCTTTTAATACAAATTGAAAACGCTTGAAGAGCCAAGGGGCTCTGGTGCACAAAAAAAAGGCAAATGCTCACAAAGATTCAAGATTCCAAGATACTTGTGATAAGCAGCCAGAAAGGTGACCCAGGCAACAGGAGTATATGCTTATTCCAGCTATATATGAGTACACGAATGAGTGTTCAAATGAGTGGCTGGCCAGATGTATCCATGCCTGACAACTGACAACCATATCCTCCTCTGGCTGCATCTTAGATTAGGCAAATGCACTAAGCGACAAACAAATCTTTCGCTTTTCCTTTTGCATCTTCTCTTTACATTTTCCGAACCCACTCCTTGCTTCGTGTCTCTTGCATAAATGTCAAGCAGAGTAAAATTTGCATGGCGATTCACTTGTGGCTGCAGCTATTTATCTTTGTGCCCGAGCATTTCAAGTGCAGCTGAAACTGGAGCACACAGATTGAGAGATTCAGATTGAGATTGAGAGAAGGAGACGCTTAGAAGGGACAGCAGCAAGCGGAAATGCGCTTTATGCAGCATTTAAATGCGCCCATTTCCGGGCTGTTCCTTTGCCGACCTTCAGATGCCTCAATTATTTCATTAAGTAAAACGTTTAAATTTCACCTAATTCCGCCCAGTCGAGTCGGGACGCCCAATGCCCAACCTTTGAGCCACATCCGTTGCATTCGTGTGCAAACACGCAGAGTCAGTGCTCTGAACTGTGGATAGTGGGCAATGAGCAGTGGGCAGTGGGCGTGACAGTTGGAATTGGAGCACCAGAGCCGAAAACGGCGAAACACACGAAACAGAATTTATTTCTCAATTCCCACTTCAATTTCGCAAATTGAATGAAAAAGCGCTTAAAAATATACAAAAGCAGCAGCAGCCAAGCCAAGCAGTCGGAGAACACCCGAAAATAAAGTAACAAAGGCGAGCCCAGCAGCTGAAGGAGCAGGAGTAGGTGAAGGCGCAGCATTGGTAGCACACAAATACAACTATTACTCCTGCAAAAAAAAAAAAAACAAGAAAAAAGAAAATGGCAAACGAACGACGACGACGAGCAGAGCGAAAGGAAATCTTACAAATAAAACGGAAGTTAATTTACTACGTAAACCGAAAAGCATGGCGCAGCCACATCCGGTGAGGCAAGAGTTGGGCCAGAGTGCAGAGAAAAATACTACAGCTGCGACTGAAACTGTAGCTGAAAGTGAGAAGTAAGAGGCGACCAGAGAGAGAGCGAGAGAGAGAGAGGGAGGGAGAGGGAGCGAGCTCTGCTTGCGGTTGCCCATTTAATTGGCCAAGTTTGTGCTGCACTGTTGCAACCCGTGCCTGTCGCTTAAGGTAGCCAAATATTTGCTTATGCAACAGACGCGACGCAGACAGTAAATGGGGAGCGTGTGGTGCAGAGTGGGTGCTGGGGGTGTATGAGCAGGTGGACAGCTGCAGCTCACACTTAAAAGCGCTTATTACGTTAACAATTGCGAATATCGAGAGCGTTGATCCGCCTACGAGAAAAATCCGGCAGACAGGATTACTTTGCATAATTTTAGGGGCATACAAATAACAGCCTGCTAGCGATTTGCTGCAACACCCGCAGCCCACAGCCCACACACATCTATCCTGGCCACATGCTGGGCCAGGTTGCGGTGGCGCCACCCATAAAAACGGAAGGAAATTTCACTAGCCAAATGCAGCGGCAGCAGCCATGGGAATAGTAAAGCAATGTACAAGTGTGTGTGTGTGTGTGTTTGTGTTGGTTTGCGTTGTGGGTAGGTGGTAAGGTGGTTAGGTGGGGGGCGTGTCTGGGCAACAAAGGCGCATTAGAGCGATAGCCGCGGCACAAGTATTTGTTATGCGGTAAAAATGCATAAAAATCCCCGAGACCGGCATTTATTTAAATTTATGCCGTTATAACGTAATTTTGCATTACCCCAAAAATGATGGCGTCGGCGTCAGCGTCAGCGTCAGCCACCTCCGCCGCCATTTTATTGTGTAATGCCTAAGTATTAGTGTGTGTGTGTGTGTGTGTTTGTGGCACACTTTATACAGGCATTTTTATACAAATTTTCTGCACATTTTTGTGGAGCCCGTGAGCTGCTCGCCTTCAGGGCTAAAAAAGTTTGCATTTTCATTTTGACTAAATATTTGCAATTGTTATTTGTATATTTTTGTATATTATTTTTTTTTATCTATTTCTATACGTACAATTGTATTTACCAGCTGATGTACTTTTTTGTAATTTTTAAAACATTTCATTTGTTTATGTGTTTTTTTTTTCTCCTTTTTTTAGCTGTTTTCATATTGTGGCTCTGACTCTGGAATAACACAATGCAAAAGCCATTCATTTGTTATGCATATGAAGTAGACCAAAGCTGCGGCAGCAACAAAAGGAAATTCTTTCCAGTTGTCTAACTGCGTTGCTTGCTACAGTTTGCTGCAGTTTGGTGTTTGGTGTTTGTGTTAATGTTGCTTGTTGCGGCTTTTTCTATTGCCTGCACTCAAAATGCCTTCGCAAATTAGCGGAGCGCTTTGAAGCGGTTTCCTGTTTGGCGCACCAAATTCAAATACCAAAATGGCCCAAACTAGGCGCAGCCAAATATCATATTAAAAATCCAACATAGGTGCATTTAAATGTAATTTTAAGCTATTATTATTTTATATGAAAATTACTGTTTTGAGAAATTAATTATTTATTTATTATTATTATTATAAAGTAGAGTGCATTTCAGTAACTTAAAATTTACAACTGTGGACCTGGCTTAAGGATATAGTTACTGCAATTAAAGCAACAAACATAATTTGTCCTATCGAATTTGTCTCCCTTCGGAGAATAGGTGATGTGATTATAATGCATAAAATTATTAATTTCCATAACTTTATTTTATATAAGTTTAGCACAAAATGTGTATTCATCATTACCAATTCTCGTAGTTATTACAACAAGGCTAGGTTTGTTTAGGGCAGTTCCAAAAATTCTGTTTTCTCCGCACAAGGAAGGGGCGTCACGTCAGCTTCAATCAAGTTTCATGATTTTCCCTCTCGTAGTGACCACAAAAGTAATTAGTTAAATAAATTTAAAACAACGCACTGCCCAAAAGAAATCAGCGCATGGCTCCACAACGTTATCCCATTGTGTCAAGTCTGAGCAGCTGAGAAGATTGCATTTGGATGCAATATAGCAAAGTATCTAATTTGTTAATCCGTTCGACACAAGACGCTGCTGCTGTGACTCGATGCCAATTAGTTGGAAAACCCCAAGCACGCGTCAAAGTTAAAAGCTGCTTAGCTGCCTAATCTTTGACTCTGATGTAATGCCCAAATTGGTAGGGGCAGAGAAAGTGTGTGCGTGGGATGAGGAATCGAATATTGGTCTGTAAACTGGATCTGGCATGGCGGGTGGCATTCAATCAAATGTAACTGTAACGCCAGTGTCTTTTACAGCCACTGCTGCTGCTGCTGCTGCTTGTTGCTTTGTGTTTTGAATACAAATTAGGTTAACTGTTGGCTGCCCCCAACAACAACAAACACAAGCAACATAGACATAGACAGAGAGAGATAGAGAGAGATTGAGACACTCCTCCAATCAAGTGCTACAATTCCGGAGGACATCGACATTTCTTGTCGACGCTGTCATTGATGAAACCGACTTAATTTAAATTCAAACTAATTAATCAGAGAAGCAGTCGCTTAGATGCAGACACAGTTGCTCTTCCTCCTCCTCCTCCAACTGGCTGCAAGTGACCTCATAATGCACTTCGATAAAGCCATCAAAGTCAACCTAAGCCTATACAAATATATATGTTGATTGGGAAACAATACAACTAAACCGGGCGAGCTGCTTAGGCTAATTAAACGCACAATTTGCATGTCTGGCATCGAGCACTGTAACAGCCCTATAACGGGTCTTAACCTGGCCAAAGTGCTCAATATATGTATCCGTATCTCACGCCAAGCAACAGCAACCTAAGCCTTACAACTCTCTCTCTCTCTTTCTCTCTCTCTCTGACTCTCTCTCTCGTTCTCTATCAGACAGCTGAATGATTTTGTTTAGCTCAATGATTCGGAGAATTGAGTCCACATATGTGTGCATATACATATATATATATATATGTGTGTGTGTGTGTGCGTGTGTGTGTTTGGCGCTGTTTGTGTGTGCCACACACGAACGCAGCGAGACATTCGGATGTCTGCCATGAATTGATACCAATTTGCAATTGTTAATGAAACGCTTTGTGCTGTGCCGATTGCATTGCAGGAGCTAAGCCACACCTCCAAACTAACACCCCCAGCACCTAAATATGTCTAACTAAAGCCCCATTCCATATTTACACATACATATGTATGTATATATCGGCATCCTGGTTTGCCTTCTGCTCCTCCTCCTCCTCCTCTGCTGCACTTCCATCTTTAGCGTTCATTTCACACTCCTTGTTTTCTTTGTCATTCGAGTTACATTTTGACCAAGTTTCATACGAGTATCTCTGTGTGTGTGAGACAAGGTTGAAATTCCCCCAGGACATATATATATATATATATATATATATTTGAATGTGTATGTGTGTGTGTGTCTCTCTGTCCTGTATGTGCTCGTGTGCTTTTGCTCATTTCAATTTTGTAATTGAGATTAGCTCTTGGGAATAATGGAGATCAGATCATTTAATTAACTTTGTTTTCGAGCACATCGAATCCTGCAGCTACTCCTCCTGTTACTTCTGCTCCTCCTCCTCCTCCAACTCCTCTCGAAGCATCCACTCTGCCACACAGTGTCAAGTGTCTTCGATTGTCTGTGTGAGGTCGTCTTTTGTGCTGTCTGTGCAACTGATTGAGGCAAGGCAACGTTCCACAACGCAATAATTTTACCAATTGCTTCTGCTCTCCTTGGACTCCTCTGCGTCCAGATGTTGTTTGTAGTTGTCCATCTGCTTGAAAGCTGCCAGTTAATTTTCAGTTGGCCAATTTCATTTGTTAATTTGCATTACGAATATTGCACAACATTTTGTGGTCTATTTGAGTATGATAATTTGCTGAAAGCACTCATACCCTGTACACATAAATAATGTGTTCGCTTAATTTGTGCATTTCAAAATTAAAAGAATTTATTCATCCATAAAAAATAAAATATATGAAAAAATAAAATATTTTGTTTGTTTTTTTTTTCTTTTGACTGCTCATCAATTTGAAAATAATATAAATAATAAAATAAAATATCTTGAAGTAAACAAAATAAAAATAAATTGTCGTAAATAAACAGAAAAATTATAAATAAAATTATTGATAATAATCATTCAAATAGCTAAATAAATGTTTATATTTAAATTAAAAAAAAGTTTATTTGTTGCTTAGTTTCGACCTTTTTTTAACGCGAATGTAGGGTAACTAAGCAGTCGGGTTCTTTTTTCATGTTGGTCTGATTCATTGGAAATAAGAGTTCTCAAAGTAAGGCAGAAAGTTGCAGTTGCTAGTTTCAATTAGCAGTTGAAGTGCTCGTCGAGCTGCTCAGATACTATTCGGGCTCTATACATATTATTTACTTGGCTAAGTATTGTATATTTTATCAGTGTATTTTGTGAATTTTCCCTCTCCCTCTCTCTCTCTCTCTCCCTCTTCCTTTGTCTTATTGGTTTCACGCTTTGCCTTTCACAATTGCTTCCTCTCGTTATCTAATTGCACTCAGTTGTTTTTATATTAAAGTCGTTAGAATTTAAAAATAAACTTTTTTGAATAATTTTTTTTTATTTATTTATTTGTACTTCATGGTGCAGACTGTAAAAGTTTTTGTTCAGACATCCCCAACATGGAGTCGACTCTTATCAGTCACTTATTTACTTGGTTTTCCCTCATCGCTTCTGCAGGCTTGTCGTCGTATATCAAAAGTGTATTAAAGCATCCACTTGTTTTACTTGTTTCTCCTCCGGCAAAGCAATTGCAACCAATTGCAACCAATTTTAATTAAAAAAGACCGAACGAAGGCCCTTTGCACAGACACAATAATTTACTAGCCAAAGGTAAAGATGTTTGTTTGGCCCCTTTGCTTTCAGGCCAATTAATTTCAGATAAATAAAAGCAACTCGATTTGATGTGAAGAATTCAGTTTTGTAATCATCGTTTCCATTTGCTTTTTGATATGCAATCCATCTGAACAACATGTGTACATATTGGTAACAAACTTCGATATTATTGTCAGTTTAAGATACATGAAATTTCTGTTACGAAGAACTCTTTCGCTAACTGGTAAATTAGTTATTGCCATTTTAGAATTTAATTCAGCTGACAATTTAATTTTCCGATTTGGCCAAAACAATATTGGAAGTTTAAAATCGACTGCTTTGCTGCTTAAATATAACGAAACTTTGAATGGCCCGAGGGCGACTGTAAACGCCACAGATTTGCTAAACATGTTATTTATCTTCAGTCATTAAGCAAGGGTTGCTGCAAGGGGGCAGCATTGGTGTGGCATTTGCTGATGAGTTGTGCAGTTGAATGCATTTGGCAGATCAAACGAAATGCGATTACGCATACGCAGAGTGAACCGCTGGCATGTTCTGCACAGGAATCAACGGAGGATTGGACCGTGACGGTGACAGCTGCGTGGTTAATTAGGTACTCGAAAATGGTGCACGGCATTTTATTGTCAGAAATGTTGTACCTGCAGCGCTGGTTTTTGACAGTTGGCCAATTGGTTGCTACCAAATTGTGCCGGCTCATTAAATTTGAATGGGGTTATCAGAGTCGGCGGCGACTGATGATGTGATTCATTTTGCAAAATATACCATTGCATACTTGCAGGCGTCGATTCGAATTGAATGCCAGCAGGCGTTGCCTACTTTTAGGGCTGGCGGGAGGTGCGCCAAATGCCACGCCCAAATCGCAGACATTGGCGCCAAGCTTGTCACAACTTTTTGAATGCCTTTGCGTTAACTTCTTGGCGCGAAAAGTTTGCTGTAAAATACTTTGCGCAAATATTGTTTTCGCATGCTTTTGTTCTGCTAAGCGCTCTAGCAAGAGGAGAAGTGTGCCACCTTGCCCCTGCCACACTGCCACAACACAATTCAACTCTTGCAACGTAAATTGTATCAATGTGCGCTCGCCTTTTCAAGAGTTTGCAGCTGCCGCTGCTGCGACTCTTTGTTGTGTTCGTGTGTAGAAGAAAGAGATAGATAGAGAGAGAGAGAGTGTGTGAGTGAGAGGGAGAAAGTGACTGACTTCCTCTCTCGACTTGTGCTTTTGTTTCCGCCCAACGTTTTGGCCATGTATTGGCATTTTCAACGCTTATTTGTATCGTTTTCGCCCACTTTGTTGTTACTTTTGTTATGGCTTGAGCTGTTGTGTTGCGGTTGCCACTGCAACTTACAACGTGCAGCGCTTCTTCTATTTTCTGCCACAGATTTTTGCTATTTTGTCTGATGCTTTTTTCGACAATTTCCTTAAAACGCAAACTCGAAAAGTTTCCCGAAATATTTGTTTCTTTTCATTTCATTTTTTCTTTTTTTTTTTTGTGGTAAGTTTTCAAATCAATTGTGGCATCGAGTTTGTAACAATGACAAAAGCCTTTCAAAGCCAGTGGCAGACGCCGCACCATAATATTTATTACAAAGTAATGCATATAATATGATCTGGAGTGTTGTTAGCGACGACGCACAACCGGCTTCAGAATGCCCTGAATAATAAGAGTTGACTTAAACATCCAAGAAATCCAAGAAATAGTTCATCTTTGTAACTCACACTCGCTCGCTTCAGGATGGAGTCCTTGTTGGCATCGTAGGCATGCTGCTTGGAGGGTATCTCCAGCACAGTGGGCACTGCCAGCAGATGCTTGTCGATGGTGGAACGTATCATGTCCGCATATATCTGATTGATCATTATGATGGCAACATCTTCGCGAGCCAAAAACCGCTTGAAACACTTGTCAATTTCAGAGACACTTGTGCCTGCGAAGGAGGCATGCAACTAATTAAGTACTTTAAACTGCTTATCCAGTTACCCTTTTCGACTACCATAAAGTTGCACTGCCGCTCCTCGTTAACTTCCCCAATGCCGCCAAGCAGGAATCCCACACAGGTGTCCTGCAGAATACGGAAATCAAATCAATCTTTAACGGAATGCGTTCCACTTGTACCAACCTCATCGCCAATGACAGCCATTAGTTTGCCCTGTTCCAAGTTTTTTTTTGACATCGTTTTTTTCTCAAATAAATTTAATATTCTGTTGATTATTTATTTTCTTGAAAAAAATTCGTAGCTCGATCAAAACACTTTCAATGCCAGTTCAAAAGTAAAATAAAAACCTATACAAAATTCAAAGGTATCTCGATAACTCAAAAATCAAATAAAAATCATTTATTTACAAATTTTGATTATAGTTCAAATATCATATTAATTTTAATGCATTGCTAAATCACTAAATTTATATAACTATTAAATTTTAATGCCAAAATAAATATTTTATTTAAGTGCAAGTTGATAGCTCGACTAATTATAAATTCAAATAAAATAACCTAAATAAATGATTATGTTGGTAATTCAGTTTGACATACTTAATTTTCCAAAAAACCCGTCTCGTAATTCAAATATAAATTGAACAATCGCTTGGGACATGAAACTTGGCTGCAAATTTAATAGCGGTATTTTTGAAATAATTTGAGTGAAATGCGAAACGTGTCAGTCCCCAAAACACACAAAAATAGAAAAAAAAAGAAAAGAAAATGAGTGGAAAAATGGCAGGCGTCGCTGCACTTGACAGCTGCGGCACATTTGATGGCAAATCGTTGGTTGCACTTAGCTGTTGCAGATGGAGCGAGTGCTGCTGTTTTATCTTTATTTTTACAAAGCAATTTTGTGTAGTTTTGTGAAGCGTAAAACAAGTTTTATAATTGTTTAAAATGTTTGCTGCCAACGTCCATTGCAATGCAATTTTATAACGAATTTTGTCAGTTGTTGCTTCAAACTTAATCGAGAGCAGATACAACAACAACAACAACCGCAACAACAACAACAGTAAATTGTGTGCCAAAACATTTGCGTCATGCCCCCCTGAAGCAAGGGCCACGCCCATTTTTGTGCTTTTTACGCAATGTTGCGCTCGAAAACATAAATGCTGCGACAGCTCCTAATTGGATTAGATAACTTCTCAAAAGGGTTTACCAAAACACACACACACCCACACACACACACACACACACACACACACACATACACATTACGCATAAGCCGCATTTGCTCAAATTGTGTATCTCAGAAATGTGTGGCAAAGTGAATCGTTTCCATTCCGAAAGCCGGTTATGTGCATCATTGTGTACCTTTCCTTTTCGCTGTTATTGTTGTTTACTCATTTACGTTACGTAGATGCAACAACAACAGCAACAACAACAATAACAACAATTTAGGGCTTGTTGCCTTTGCGCTACATTTGGCTAATCGCTTGAACAAACTTTCAACAATAATCGCGATTGCCCTCTGTTGCCACTTTGTGAACTCCGATCGCCTTTTCAAATCAACTCTAATTGTTTACATATCAATGACCACAATTTGTTGTTGTCGCTATTTTGTGTTGTTGTTGCTGTTGCTGATGTTGCTGTTGCTGTTGCTGTTGCTGATGTTGCTGTTGTTGCGTTGTCGTGTGGCATAACTAATTATGATTAATGTCTCGGCGTGAGCCCGTGACATTTACAGTTAATTAATAATTGGCAGCTGACGGCGACTATATGTTTCCATATATCTGGCTAAATATAACAGTTAATGCAGCGCCCTGAGGTGCATTGAACCTTTGCACCAAAATCAAGTCAGCTAGAAACAAAATTCAAAAACCAATCAACTAATTCAAAGAGCAATCAATGCACTTGGCGAAAAGCCGGCACTGGAATGCATAACGATTTGTTAGCCAAGTTGAACTGAGACTTGGCCAAAATTGGCTCAAATTAGGAATTACAAAAGGCGTTCTTCAGGAATAGGAATAGGAATTTACGTCTGTGGTCTTCTTCTTTTCATTTGATTACGAAATTCTCCTCAATTTGTTTTTTAAGCACAACCCATTTGCTACCATCGCTGACCGCTTGACCTTTTTTCTTGATTTTTTTCTGTATTTTTCTATTTTTCTTTTTTTTTCTCTAGCAACCCACATTTGTATTGCAAGCCAGTCATCCAGCAAACTAAGCAGGCGTTGTTGTTGTTGTTGTTGTACAGCAAGCAACATTTTATGCTACCGGTTTTTAGTTTATTAAGTGGCAACAACAACAATAGCAACAGCAATCTGTGTCTACTACTGGCTTTTGGTTTTTAAATATGGTCATAGCGACATTTAATATGGTGCTGCCTAGAAATTTTCACTTATGCCCGGCACGTTTTGACTATTTTTCCTCTTAAGCACTAAATGCTTTGGGTCAAGCTCTCGAAATTGTTGAAAAATTGTTGAAAATTTGTGCTGTTGGGCGACAACAACAACGACAACAACATCAATAACAATAACAACAACAACAATGTGCTGTTAACCATGTGTCGTTTCGGGTTTTCTCTTTTTGCCTAGAATAAGTATGCGGTAAGTGTTGTTGTCAAATCGACGGCTTATATTTTAGCCTTGTTTATTTAGATTAAAGATAAACCAAGTTAAAGTGTTAAGTTTCAGATCGAATGTTGCAGTTAATATAAAAGTTAATATATTATATTTAAGCAATGTAATGCTTTAATGTTTATCAGCAAACTTCCAGATTAAGCGTAAAATGTGTAGCAGAAAATTGGCAATCAGACATTTTTTTCTAATTTCAAATAATTTATTTTATTTATTGTCAACTAAAATCTGACACCAAAAATTAATTATATTAAATTTAAAATAAAATTAAGATTATAAATAAATTAAAAAATACTAAAATATTTATAAGATTTATACGGTTTTTAAGATTGCTAAGATTTCATACAGGCTTAACAACTAATGGACCAATATATTGACTTTCCTGATCGCTTCAAGATACATAGATATAGATTATGGAAGCTTTGTTTTTAAAAAGGAACTTCTTAAAGTAAAACCTAAACTTACTATTATACAATGTCTTTTTTTTATATAATTATTGGATCTGGTTTAAGACAATGTTTTATATCTTGTTATCAATTTGACACCATCACCTTTAAGTGGCTAATGAAATCCGATTGAAAAGTCAACCTGGCATTTTATGATGGCTTTAAATCTAATGTTGATTATTTAACATTTAAAGCAGCTCTATTTACATATAATGGAGTAAGTTATGAGCCATCATTAAGCCGTATTTTGGCTGTTTTTTCCTCACTGCTTTTGGCCCTTTCGTTTTTTTTGAACTTTTAACACACGCTTGTTATTTATATAGTGCTTGAAAATAGCATAACATTTGCGGGTTGGCTTATATAATATGAATGCGAGCACGAGGTAAGAGCCAAAGCTGCTGCTGCCAAGAGCCAAACTGCTTTTGTCAGTCAGTCAGCCAGTCAGTCAGTCAGTCAGCCTCAAAGTCGTATGCACATCACGCAAATCAAGACACACAAAATTCGCAAATACGCTTTCTTCTTGAACCTTTCAATGCGCAAATCACGCTGCTGCTGCTGATGGTTAAGTTGCTGCTGCTGCTATTGCTGATTATTCAACAATTTTTATTGAAAGCTAAAGAGGCGTGCAAAAATATCAACTACAACTAAAACAAAAAACAAAAAAACCAACCTCAACAACAACCTCAACAAGAAAGCAATGAGCAAAATGTCAAATGCAGGCAGCGAGCAGAGAATACATAACAGTGAAGCGACATTAGCGACAACAGCAACAACAGCAATAGCAACAACAATAGCAACAATAGCAACAATAGCAACAATAGCAACAACAATGGCAAAGATCGATATATGAACAGAGATGCCAATCACAAAAGACTGCCATTCACTTGCCGGCCCAGAAAAATCTCTATATAAATCTCTATATAGTAAGTAAATATAGGATTCAGTTGCTTTTGTTTTTGTGCATCTTGATTCAATCGAACTGTAAAATTAGCATATTGACATTAAATTAAACCAAGCGACAGCGATAAGTGCAACATTTGCTGTTGCCTGGTGAAAGGTGGCAGGTGGCAGCACGCGAAATAGAGCCGATAATTAAAAGTCAATTCTATTTAAAATGAAAACTAAATTTAGGTGTGTGTGTGTGCGTGTGTGTGTGTGTGTGCACTCAAAAATCAAATGACATACACAGAGAGAAAAATCAAACTGGTAATTAAGAATATGACATTGTAGAATGGAAATAAACATTTTATAGAAAAACAATTTTAAAAGAAATTAATTTTTAGTAGAAATGAATAAAATATTTTTAAATTAATTAAGCCAAAACATTTTTACACTTAATGTATATATTTCCTAAGCTTTGAAATTAGTTCTAATAATCGAGAATAATTTAGGGACATAGTATGATTTTTTAATTATTATTATATATTTTATTTTTTTTATTTGTGCATTGGCAACTGTAAAAATAATTATTTTTTAGGCACAGTCACAGCTCCAATAATTCTGCATACAGAAGAAGGCTGTCAGCCAAAAAATGGTGTCAATGCATTGAATGCAGTATTATTTTTATTGGGTTGATAACCTCACGACTCTCCATTGAATGTGCCCGACCATTTGTCCATTTGTTCCATCCGTTTGGCTGTCGCGTATTTGTCGATTCCATTGACGAACTGGGTCAACATGTGGCTGAGTTGGCGGCATAGCCAAAAACCGTTAATAGTAAATGCATTAAGCTGAATACACATCCAAAAAATAGATATGCTAAAGCGTATGTTCCAATTCTGAGAGCATGCCGCACATTAGTCTTAAGTAATGGCCACCTCCATGCCCCGTGCCCCGTGCCCCAACACGTTGAACAACAAAAAAAAAATTGATCAAAAACGTCACGTAATTACCCGACAGCCGTCAGCAATTGACAAACCTACACACTCACAGATACAGAATGAATACAGTCACAGATACAGATACACAGATACAGATACAGATAGTAGAGGGAACCTACACATATGTGTCCACAGATTGCGACTTCTTTTCAAATTCCCAGGCAGTTGTCTGACGAATTCACCAACAGATGCGTTTGATTTGTGTGGTTGCTTGTTGCTTGTTGTCTGACTGCCAGCCAGCCAGATTGCCTGCCACAGCGTCTTCCACAGATTCAACGCTATTGTTGCCATCGGCACAGCACAATGTATTGTATCTGATTTTATATTCCAATCACAAAAGGCGTTGTCAAAGCGGCGACAGCAACGCCAAAAGTTGTTGCCAGCCTTCTGGCAGCTGAAGCCAAACCCGAACATCTACGGACTGACTGGCTATGTGGGAGCGAGGGAATCTACAGAACTGATCGACACGTCACTTGCTCTTGGGTTTGGCAACACGTGGGCACAGTGAGAAGGGGGTATGGGCAGGGGAAAGGGGGAGGGGGAAACTGTTGTATACGCACTTGGCTCAGCTGCTAATGGTGTTCACTTTGTGATTCGGAGGAGACGTTGACAACACATCAGAGATTGAATGCTTGACGCATTGCCAAAAAAGTTTCGATAAGCATCAGGCCTCCGAGCTCGAAGAAACTAAACTAATGAGAAAAAAACAATAAAAAAAAAAATAAAATAAAAGGATTATGATCTATTCTTAACTTAAAAGAAAGACATAAAATAATTATATACACTTAACAAATAAATAAATAAATAACTAACAACTATTTTTAAATACACTTGTAATGCTACGATGACTTAACAAAAAAACATTACAAAAAAAAAATAATTTAAGAGTGATCTGATTATTTTGTAATTATAAATAAATAACTAGCAATCTTTTTAAAGTTCAATGTATCTTGTAAATAGCAACAATGATTGCAAAGATTTTCAAAATTGGTTTCGTCTGGTTGCCTATCCTCAAAATGTGGTTTTTCTTTTTTGTATTTTTATGCGTATATTCGAAATTAATTGCTTTGACTTTCAATTGCATGACACAGCAGCAGCAGAGGATGTGGCATGGATTTTTATAGCCGATCGTTTGCCAGTTGAGGTTGGGCAGAGGCAGACTTTGAGCAGAGGCAGACTTTTGAGCAGAGGTTGGGGGTAGAGCAATTTGGCGCTAAACCTTTTCAAATAGCTGCCGCTTAATTGCCCATTTAAATTAATATAAATTTCAATTTGTGCACACACACAAACACACACACACACACACACACAACTACACGCACCAGTGTCTGTGTGTGTGTGATTATTTTTTTCAACTGGCTTTATTGGCAATATGCAAAGCACATTTCGCATACCACATGTTGCCAACACGTTGCGCCTCACAATGCCACTCCCCCTTCGCCCTCTTCAACTCACGACATGCGAGTTGTAAAAGAAATGCGAATATCAGCGCTTATAAAACGCATGAAAATGAAATAAAATCGCATTTTTGTGATTGATTGAAGCATGAGTAATGAAAAATTGAACGCGCAGCAGGCGAAAGGTGTTGCGATGCTGTGTTGAAGGAGAGAGTGTGTGGGGGGGGGGGGGGGAGATTGTGGGGCATACGTGTTATGTATATGTCTGCATGACTCTGATTTTATGCACTACATTACCTTTGGATTTCAATTCGCAGCAAATCAGGCAGCAATTTACCTAAATAAAATGAGAATATGATGGAAAACTGTAAGCATATGGGACAAGAGTAAGCGCTTCACAGAATTTTTGCTTTTAATAAAATTGTATATAAAACACAAGTTGATTTGAATTGAATTAACGGTATCTGTTTGTGAGACGCCTCCCAGCTGCAGCAGCAGCAGATGCTGAAACTTATTTAGCTGCTATCTGTTTATAAATATCTCAATCTGTATACAAATCGCTAGATGCTGCCCGATGACACGCACGTAAGTTAAGACTCCAAGAAAATAATCAAGAAAAAAATCAAGAAAAAATCAAGAAAAAAAAACAAGAAAACAGCGCAAACTTCCATCTAGCCAAACAGCAATGACAACGTCAATACAGAAAGCTCCGAGGGTGGGTGCAGATTGAGGATGGCATCCAAGCTAAACAAAAGTTACGAGCCATATTAAAATGTCATCGTGTCAATGGTGCAGACGCTTGACCAGCAACACACACACAACACACAACACACACACACAGACAACTGTGGCAGCAACCAGCAACTAACGACGACATGATGAAGCGTAAACAAACATGTTCAAATGGCAGACAGACGACGGCGGGTGGTGTCCAAAAGGTAGTGGTTTTGAATGGGAGTTAGCTAGATGACGGATGAAGGATGAGGGATGGGGGGGGGGGGGGGAGCTTTAAAAGTAAAACAAAATGAAATTTTACTTTGCATTTGAAATGATTTCCAGCAGCTGCAGATTTTCTGTCCCCTCTGATCCACATATATGCAGGTTTTTATTTGTATTTCAAATGTTTTGTGAAAGTGCCAGCAGCATTTGGGGCCAGAGTCCATTTGCTAAACGTACTTCCCGGGACCAACCAACACCACTGCACCAACTGCACGGGGCCAACAAGGAGTAGTATTTTTTATTTGTGTGATTTTTGCCGGCACTGAAAGTCCGACTGCGGCCCAGTCAGACTGCTCCAAACATACCTATAGACGAGGTGGTGAAGTTGCGGCCCACTCCCAAAAAAAAAAAAATAAAAAAAAGATGTATACCAAAAACTGCACAAAACTAACGTTAGATTTCGGTGCATGACTTTCAAATGCAGCAAAGTTGGGGGGCACCGAAACTGGATAACTGGGTAACTGTATAGCTGGGAGTAGATGACCCGCATGAAAATGCTGGCCCTGGCATATTTTTATGCCGCAAGCATGCAGGACAAATGGCTGGAATTTTTGCTTCTCTGCTGCTGCTACGTCGCTCTTGATGATGACCAGCAACAGCAGCAGCAGCAGAGGAGCAGCAGAGGAGCAACAATGCCACTGGGCACATGCTGTTGTACACCAACAACGCTGCCAGCCTGCAGTTAGTTCTCGACATGTGTACGTGGCTGGTCGGCATCAGTGTTCAGTTTGTAGTAACAAAAAAACAAATATATATATATATATATATATATATAGTAACTGCTCCTGAGCCAACTTTGGAGATATTTTCTTGCCCCTAAAATTGTATATATATGTAAGGGAAAAATATGGAGAAATTGAACAAGTCGTTTGTCGCCGGCAATAGAATTTATGGGAACGCGTTCACCGTCGCTCGAGTTGAAAATTAAACATTGCGTATCCGCCTAGGTGCATAATAATTCATGCCCAGGTCCAGGTCCAGGAAGACTAGCTGGCCAGGCCAGGCCAGCACCAGCAGCAGCCGCAAGCCTGCCTTGATTGTGCAACGAAATTGTGTGTAAAATGTTTTAATATCGACTCATAATATACGAGCCGAAGACAATGCCGCACTGGGAGAGGCAAGGCAAGGCGTTGTGTGGGGCAAGGGCAGGCGGAAGGGATGACTGTGTTACCGCAGCTCAATTTCTGATTTATAGGCCAATGCATCGAAGAAAGCCAAAAAAAAAAAAAAAAAAAACAAAAAACTAACTAAAAATATAGGAAAAATGTTGCACAAACCACTGCCACTCATACGAGAGCCTAAGTGTTTTTCCCAGTAAGTGTGATTGTTGTGGACTGGATTGTTGTTGCCTTTGGCAGTTGTGTGGAGGGGCAGAATGCTTGCAACAATTTTATTGTTTAGTTTTTGGGCTCCCGCTGTTCTGGTCAAGGCCTTCGATATGCTTAAAATGGCTGCCTGTCGGATATCCTGTGGCACACAGCCTGCTGCATGCTGCATGCGACCTGCAATTGAATTTGCATTTTGCTTCTGCTACCCAAAAAAAAAAAACAAACAACAAAAAATAAGGAAAATAAAAAACAATGTTGGCCTGCAAACAAACACAAAGAATCGTGTAGTTTTCCATGTTACATTTTGGCATTTGTTTTTTTTTTAATTGCACTGGGACATTGAGAATTTTTTTTTATTTTTCTTTTTATTTTTTTATTGCAGCAGAGAGAACAGCAATGAAATTCAATGTTTTTTATTTAAAACACTTTTACCAAAAAGCCAAGAAGGTTAACTGCTAACTGACTAAATCGAAATACTCAATAGATTTTTGTTAACAAATATTCAACATTCTGTTAGCTTCAAATATTTGCAGTTCAACTTTTGAGCGATATAAAATAAAAATAAATATTTAAAAATATATGTAAAGTAAATATACGCTAAAAATAAATAGCCAACAATCGACTTTTGAAAACCGCAAATATAAAAAAATGAATAGTTCGCTCAACAATTTAATTAAATATGTATTTCTGAATTTTTCATTCGAAGCTTTACAATTTAACGATCGAATTTTGTGCGGTTTCATTTAGATACATATTTTTAATAATTGACAAAAAATGCAATTCTGAAGAGTTTGGCAAATATTTTGGAGCTCTTAAATAAATACTACAATGGCTATGGGGGATTGCAAGTGGGTAGCTCGGTGCCGCCAACAGTTTGTCCAATTTATGGCATCAAAGGTTAAAACGATAACTGAAAATAGTGACCCTTAAAAGGATTCGCAGGTTGATGGCAGCCCCATAAAATGGCTGGTTGGGCGTCCAACGTAGCGACATTTAAAATGCTTTTTTGCACTATTTTTTGTTGTTCCTTTGATTTTGTTTTTTTGGTGGTTAAGAGCCAGTGGCTGGCAGTTAATGTGGCTAAGGGGACCTAACCGACGCATTGCAGTTGGGCAATAAACTTTCTGCATCTAACGGTCCACAGATTTTCCATGAAGCCATAATTGTAACCATCCCTTAAATGAATCAACTCCAAAATGGGTGAAAAATATGGAAAGATAAAGTAATTTGCAGATAAACTAAAGGATTGGTATCTACATAAAAATCAAAGCAAATAAATGACCAGAAATTTGACTAAAGTAATTATATTTAAAATAATTTTTATAATAGTCATAAATAAATTATACTTCAATATTTTCCATTATTATTGGGTATACGACTAAGGATCATCACTGAATTCAAACTCATTTCCTCCACCTGGAGGCGACTACGTCTCTGCATATGTGTCTGGGGCACCATTTCGGGGCCTAACTTCCTAAGGGTGGTTCTGGTGGCAATCTGTGAATTTTGTTCACCCTGCCTTTAATTACACAAATACAAAAGTCCGTTGGGCGACAAAATTGGTCGGTAATAAATAAATTCAATTGAATAATTTATTTAATTTATTTGGCTCTGCAGCCGTGACAAAAAAAAAAAAAAAATAAATAAAAAATACTTACAAATATATATATAGAAAACGAACGAAATAAAAGAGACCAAATATTGTTTTTCTTATTTTTGTTGTTATTTTAGTTTGGCTTTCTCGTTGTGTGGCAGGTAAATATGGTGTCTGCAACACGCCGTCATTTTCATTGCGGAAGTGTGCAGCAAACTGCCGACTGCAGAGGTGTTAGAATTTGTAGCACCAAAAAAAATGCACACACATTTTTCAACGTTGACTTTTTAACAGCAACAGCAACAGCAACATCAACGAAAACAACAACATTGTGGCGCCAAAAAATGTGTGTGTGGCAGAGCAACAAAATAAATTTTGTGCCACAAAAACAAATCGTTTAATTGGCTTTAACAAAACGTAACCACTACTTTGTACTAAAGCCACCAAAGTCGTCGTCGTCGTCGTCGTCGTCGTCGTCGATGATATAACCACAGACTCAGCACGGCCCAAGCAAATTCCATTGACTGCAAAGTTGAAGTCAACGTTGACTTCGATGCCGACGTTGACGTCGACGTCGCCGTCGAGACCCAAACCCAAACTAGTTTTGTCGTTGCCGCTGCTTTAGTTTGCCCGTTTTTTAAGAGCAAAACTGACGCAAGGGTATTAACAGAGCAGAGCAGAGCAGCACTGACACCACCGGTACCACTTGCACTATTGGACAAACCCCATCCAGTCCGGCCAACAACGGGTTTGGCATGTTATTCACTTGAGCTTTCAGTCTTAGTTTTATTTCTTTGTTTTCCAGTCGTCGTCGCCGATTGGCTATATCAAAATAAATTATGGAAAATCTTGCCTCGATTTCGTAGCTCGATGTCGCCTCTTGGCACATTCGCACACAGACCCTGCCAGAAGTCGGTCCAACAGCAGCAGCAGCAGCAACCAAGCAGACAACATGAAACTTTGCGCCTTTCTACTTACAATTGCTGTTGCAACTTTAGCTGTTAGCCAGGTAATAGGCTTTGTCCTCGGTCGGCCATAATACAGCTATAATACTCTTGTTCTTCTTTTTGTTGTTATTCTTCTCTTGGTGGTAGGTGGCAGCCGCCAAGTTTAAAATACGCACTTACGAGGATGCGGTGCAGGCGCACGAGGAGTGCCATGCGGATTACAAGGTGCCCGATGACATTTACGAAAAGTTCCTCAACTATGAGTTTCCCAAACATGGTCGCACCAATTGCTATGTCAAGTGTTTTGTGGAGAAAATGGGTTTATTCACCGAACTGAAGGGTTACAACGAGAAGGCAATTATAGCGCAGTTCACATCGAACAACTACAAGGATCTGGAGCCGGTGCGTCATGGTCTGGAGAAGTGCATCGATCACAATGAGGCCGAGTCTGACATTTGCACCTGGGCAAATCGTGTCTGGTCCTGCTGGCTACCCATCAATCGTCATGTGGTCCGCAAGGTTTATGGTCAAAAAAAATAAATACTACATTTAATATTCATGTGATAATAAAAACAATGTTGAACAAAAAAAACAAAAGAAAGAATGAAACCTGACCTAGGCAGTGGTGGTTCATCTATTTACAAAAGACTGCTACATCTCTGGGCACTCATAAAACATTCATTGAACCCGCCTAATCTATTGGGTGGAAGCTGATAAGCGCCACAGTGGCTATTTACAGGCTGAGATGCTGCGCTCGGTTCGCCACTCAGTTGAGATTGTGCATTCCAAGCATTGAGATGGGTCTACTTATGCGCTGGACTGTCAGCTGGTTGGCCTTGTGGTGGTGCGCTGTGGTGCGTCTTCAGCTTTAAGCTAACAACTTTCATTAAAAACCTCAAAGTGTTCACAGACACGCGCTGATCTCACCGGCGATGCACAGATATTGGAGAAGTGTCTGCGCGAGATTAGCAGCCCCGAGCACATCGAAAGCGATTTGAGGAAGCTGGAACGCTATGCGGATTGGAGCAGCGAGGAGGTGCCCTGTCTGATGAGTTGTCTGGCCAGCGAGAAGGGCTGGTTCGATATACCGAACAACAAGTGGAACAGACAACGGGTCGCCGAGGATCTCGGTGCCGACATCTACAACTATTGTCGCTTTGAGCTGTCCCGCAAGTCTCGAGATGGTTGCAACTATGCACATCGTGGTCTGCGCTGTCTGAAGACGGCGGAACTGCATGCGGGCAACAGTCTGCAGACTCTGCTGCACTGCAGCAGTCGTCTGAATGCCAGCAATGTACAGTTGTTGCAGTATAGCAAATTGCAGTCCAAGGAATCGATTCCATGCCTCTTTCAGTGCTTTGCCGATGCGTTGCACTTCTACGATGAGGCTGGCAATTGGCAACTGCTCAACTGGCAAGAGGCCTTCGGGCCCAGCAGACTGGATCAGGAACAGAGGCAACCCGACTACAGTGAGTGCCGCAGCAGCGATGAGCAGCGACAATTGTCGGCCAGCAAATGTGCTTGGATGTACGAGGAGTATCTGTGCTGGGAGCGACACAATGGCAATCTCATTTCAAGCAAACCAACCTAGGCACTCTCCAAAACAGATTTTCACCGGCGAGGAGCAGTCGTAGCTTTTATGTGGCAATGTGCACAGTTTTATTACTCAATGAATGAGCTTTGTATTAAGTTGTGCCCCGACCTTGGATATTAGCCCAATTTCTTTCAGCCAAGTCAACAACACCATTTGTATAATTTTGTTTGTTTATCTTTCAAAAACATTTCAAATAACTTTACATATTAAAAAGACATCAGTTTGGGAATTCAAGTTGGCAAGTTGCTTAAATATAAAATGGCATTTTATTTTAGAAACTTCACTTGATTTGAGTTTCTTATTTGTTGTAGTGTGTCTTACTAATATTATTATTTAACGGCCAGCACAAAGCAGGTGAACTGTTGATAAATTGTCGAGCAGAGATTACGGGCACGTCGCAGAGGACAATTGGACACCTTGGCGCCAACGGCGGGAACGCCCAGCTTTTGTCTCATTGCCGGCAAACGCCAGCGATGATTTTGCTTATCGAACAGTTCCAGCTTGGAGATGAAACAGTTGGTAAAACAGGGTATCGGCTCAGCAACAGGAAACAGTGAATAGTCCGCGAAACGATCCCATAACCCGCGATTCGTTTCCTGCAGACACTCCTTCATTGCGGACTTGGCAGCATGCGTTATATTTGGCAAATTGTCAATCATTATGAGTGGATCGTTTTCCAACTGAAAAACAACAACAAAAAATAAAATATATATTTTTTGTGTATAATCAGCTTAGCGGTCGCTGCCCCAGCGCCTCAGTTCTTATCACTCACACGGGCAATGCAGTGGAAGCCCGCATAAGCGAGCTCGCAGCTGCTCTGTTGTTGCCCCTTCGACTGGAGGCGGTCTCTGCAGGCAGCGTAAACAGCAGCGCCAAATAGCTGTTTGGTGCGTCCCTCATCGAAGCCAGCTACATCGCTATAGATATCAAATATCTCGTTCAGATAGCACTGTGTGAAGCAGGGCACCTCCTCATTGCTATCTGACCATTCCGTATATCGCTGCAAGCGCTCCAACATCGGCGTATTCAGTCCTTCATAGGATTTGAGACATTTGTCAATGGTGCTCTTCTCACCGGGCAGCCACGCTGAACTCTCCAGCTGCAAGTGTGTGGACTGGATTAGATATTGCACTCACTGAGCTACTGCATCCTGATCTTACCACTATCCAAAACAGACATATTGACAGTAGTGAGCAACGCATGATTTACTCGATTTCCGTAACGTTCCAAGTGTCGGCAAATACTGAAAATACTGAAAGAGCTGCCAAAAATATCACATCGTTATAGTTCCTATACCCTGTTCCCTTTAGGAATCGGTGAAAGATGGGTAGCATGCAGTTTTATAACATTTGGGAATGGCTGAAAGCAGCATCTGTCCTCCCAAATAGGAAATCAGCTTTGATTTGATTGTTTTCTGTCAGTGATGGATTAACTTCATTTAATTATAACGTCAAATAAAAACAGTCTTTTAGCTTGGCCATATCATTAACGGATCAGCGTTAATTAAACGCTTTGAATGTTGAATATAGTTGTATGATTAATGATAGCCCTTGTTTTGGGTACATGGTGTCTTCTAGTCCGGCACTCTCGACTAGAGTGGTTTTAAATGTTGCATAGGTTTTCGCTATTGGCAGCTGATAACCCCATTTGGACTGTCACCGGTTCATTTCATATGATAAGCGTCTTGTCGCTTATCAGCCTAATTAGCTGTACTAGTTCAAGTTTAGGCCACGCTTAAGCAAGAGCCAAGTTGCGACATGAGTGATTCTCAATGCGACTGAGTGGGTTTTGGGGCACAAACCTCGAGAGCAGAGAGCGGAGAGCGGAGAGCTGCGGAGAATTACGCAATTGTGCCTGGCCCAAGTTAGTTGCATTTTTTATTGATCAACACCTGCCATTGAGGCCACAAACAAATCAACAACAACACAACAACAATTATGTGAGATTGATTTTTGTTTTGTTTTTTGTGTTCGACTGTTAATTGATGTTGTTTTGGATTTGTTTTATTTTTTTTCAAGTGTTGGGTTTTGGCATTTTGCCCGACCAGTTGTCAGGCATTTAATAATATATATTGCTGTTGTTGTTGTTGTTGTTGTTGTTGTTGTTATTGGATTGTAAAGGAGCGACATCGTCGCCGTCCCACTTTACGCATTTTTGAGCAACCGGATTTGAGCAGAGCTGTTGACGGGTTCGCAAAAAACATGTTTAACACGTCGCTGCTTCACTCGCTTCTGCGCTTGAAGATCTTCATCTTTTCATCTGCCACAGCACCATCTTCTCGATTTGCTACCGCGTTTCCAGTAATTGCAATCGAAAAGTGGTTCTGCCTTAGCCAACAAAAATATAATCAACTATACAAGTGCCATTGCTGGCCAATCCCGAATGGTAGATCGCAATTCACGTTTAAAAGTACACTGCGCAAATTAGTGTGATTGCCTGACAACATTTATTTCATATAAATATAAAAACTAATTTATATTATATTGCAAAATAAAAATGATTTAATGAATATAGAAACTTGTATCTTAAACCAAAAGCCAGATTAACTTTACAATTCTTTCAATTTATTGCTATAGTTAATTTTTGTCTTCACTGGGTATTCTCTCAAGTGAATTGCTATTCGATCTAAGATTCTTTGCAGTGTACCATTATTCCACATGATTCCACAATTTCTTTCGCAGCTTTTGGCCGCTTCGCAATGACCTTGGCTCGATTTCTTGCGTGTTTTTGTTTTTTTTCTTCAACCCATCGAAATTATAAATCCAGTTTGGTTTTTTTTTTCGTCTCGTTTGCTCTCTTCTTTCACTCTCTCTCTCTCTCTCTCACTCTCTGTTTCTCTCTCTGTCTTCAGTTTGGCTGTTGTCAATTTGTAAAAATGTTCGTTATATGGTTAATTGTTATTCGTTTTGTTTTGTTTTTTTTTTCTTGTTGCCAAACAGCTTTTAAGATGAATGCGGCCTATGATCATCATTATGATGATAATTATCATTATCATTATCATTAACATGATGATGATGACACAGCCATGTTGTGGGACACTGTTTACTGGCTGTCTGGGGATGCGTCGCTTGCTGCACCGTTATGCCGTCTTAGCTTGACCTTTGGCAATTTTGAATGCAGCCAACAATTTCAGCTCTCCTCAGCTGGCCACAGCTGTTGGCCCGACTTGTTGGCCCGACCTGTTGGCATATTTCTGATTGCGAAACCGGCAAACTTGCTGCTAGTTCGACTATTTAGCATCTTAATAGAGCTTAGCATTGATTTGAATACATTTTTACGTTTTTTTATTGTGGGGCTTTCTTTTGATTCGATTCCCGTGCTTTGTGTGGTAGCCACATGAATTTATTGATAAGGTTGAGATTTTCAACGTTTCTTTTGTGGCGCTTTTCAAGGTTATAACCTAGTTTTTGGCAAAAGGCGTGTTCAACGAAATAATCGAAAAAAAAAATATGGAAAAATACAATGCATATTTTATGGGTGAGAAATGAGCTGAAATCGATTCAGTTTCGATTCCAGTTCGAACCATGCATGTTTAATCCATTAAACGAAAAATAAATGCAAGCAATGCCTGTTGATAAAAAAACACGATATACCGATAACAATACGAAAGCAACCTTGGTTCACTTTGTGACATCATTCGAAATTGGCCCAAAAACTGCGCAGGATAACAAGTGATAAGGAGTCTGTACAATTTCTCATATCTGCCACAAATTGACAAGCCAATTCGTAAGTAAGTAATTATAATTAAAAATACATCAGCCCATTGAGCAAGCTGTGCGATTTTAATCAAATTGTTTTGCGGCCCGATTAGTTTTGCGCAAAATTTCCAGTGCTCGAAATGACCATAATTAAAAATCCATCTGTGTGTGTGTGTGTGGGTGTGGCAAGTGTATTTTATTGTGGCGCCACCCCAAATGTGACAGCTGCTACCAATTGCATAGACAATGGACAATGGAAACCGAATCTGAAAGTGGGCCCAAACGAAGAAGTCAACAACCTGCGCGTGTTTGTTGCCTTCAATTTTTTTATATATACATTATTTATAATTTTTTTTTTTTTCTTTTTGTGGTGCAAAACAACAAAGTACAACACTCATTAACTCCAACATCTTCGTTAGTGGAAATTAATTATGCAGATGTATTCATTGTATTGCGATTTCAAGTGTGGTAAAATGCAGCGCCCCATTGTCGGAACGGGCTTGGGTCTGGGCCGGGCTAATGACCACCAAACATATTTCATACATACTTAAGTATCTCTATGTAGGTGCGGACTGCTCATGATGATAATGATGATGATGATGACGATGATGATGATGCTTGTAATGACTCTCGACTTTAGTTATGACAAGAGCTTGGGCGTTTTCTGTGCCCTATTTGGCCATTGTACACATTGTCCCATAAGCTCAGGCCACATTACAAAGGCTCTTTGTTTTTTGGTTTCGTTTTCTTTTTTTTTAGAGTTTTTTTTTTAGTTTTTTTTTTTTTTGTTGTGTTTTTTGGTCTCGTTTTCGATATTACCTACAAATTGATCTAGCAAACGTTTAGGCTTCCGCTGGCGAACCGATTGCCCGATCGCCCAATCGCCCAATCGGCCAATCGCCGAGCGCTTTTCAGTCAACAGAAAAGCTGAAAAGCAGATAATTTTGAAAGTAAATTTCACTGATCATTGACCTCGAGTGTTGTTGTTTTGGTTGCGTGTAAATACCGTCGTTTGAGGCCCGTGCGCTTTGGGGATTACGTAAATCCGAAATTAGTTAATAAATGGAAAAACTGTGAACTGTGAAATGAGAAATGAGAAATATAACCACCATTGTACAACATATATAGAAATCATGCCGTTACGTTCGACTAAAGCACAGAAATGTTGCAGTTCCAGCTGCACTTTTCTATCACTCCAAAAGCGGACTCCAAACGGACCCAAAAGGGACTGACCGCTAAACAACGTAACAAACTTATGTAAATTGTCATAAAATTGATTGTCGTCAATATAAACAAATGAGGCAATTTGTGAGCGATCTAAGATTAAATGTAACTAAGCAACTTTTTATAACATTTTTATGACATGTTAAGTTTCAAGGTTTCTGCAAATCAAATTGTTGCAAAAATCAAACCTTATAATTTCCGATATTTGTGATCAGGTAGTGTCAGGTAAAGCCGTACGTCACACATGTCTGACTTTAAATGGCACAATCTAAGACCAAGGTTTATCAAGATTCATCATTTGAAGTCGAAACAATTAAGTAAAATAAGTACCTTTCGCAAGATGTTAACAATTAAAATTATTCACCGGAAATCTTGTTAACTTTTATTATCATGTTTACTAATTGGCAGGCACGACATCATAAAATTCAAATTATTATTATTTACAAATTCAGAATTCTTTGAAAGATCATAAAGCGCTTTATCGGATGTAGCAAAAGATTTTAATCAATGGCCGTTTTTAGAATTTGTTTGCGACTCAAGCTAGCCATGTATGAAAGGGATTTAAAAACTAGCCGAGGTCGTAAAAATGTATAATTTTGACACAATAGTCAAATATTCATTATAGTTGTTAAAGATCATATTAAGATGGTTCTTCCTGTTAGCAATTTGTTCTGGTTTGTTAAACAAGATCATTGTCATTAATATAATAATACTTTGTTGAATGCTTCCAATAAATAAAGTTTTCATTTATTAAAATTTTTTAAAATTTTGTTTTTTCAATCACTGAACAACAAGTATTTCTGATCAATTTGTATTGTTTGCATTACAAGTATTTATAATCAACAAAGCCAACTAAGCCAGGTTAGTCTATTAATATCAGTGGATATTGGCCTTGGGCTAAGACAAGCCCTAGTTTACTTGTTTTAACGAGAGCTCATCTAGCGAGGTCGCTGTTTAATGGAAAATAATTTGCATACAACCTTAATTTGTTCAAGTTATTAACGAGACGTCAACGTTTGACCTTAGCCAGGCCAATTAGCCGCCCGCTTAGACAGGTTCCAATATTCCAGAGCTAGGCCAGAAATAGTCGTCCACTCGCCACCCATTTGTGCCACCTTCAACGCGTGCGTGCGTCGCAAGTCGAACGCAACACGAAACCCGCTCTAACGGGTTTTCGCTTATGTTTCAGACACAAAAGATTCCACTCACGAACTTGCCGCAGCTACAGTTAACGACAAATTACCGTTTCGAAATGCACTTGCTAAATACGAGAGTTAAGAACGTTGCACAGCCAAAAACAGTGACAAGCCACAACTACCGGCCAATTCAGCGGTGTTTGGCTTAATTGAACACACACACAGATACACACACACACACACACACATACACACACTCAAGAGTTACACTAATGGTATTAAATGCTTGGGTGTTGCGACGAATCAGATAGCATACAAATGGCATCGGATTGGATGAGGTGAGGGGTGGTGGTCTGGGTGCAGACTGAGTAGGCCAGGCCAACAGCAGCGGGCAACTTTTCTTCCGCGTTGCACATGCGCCGTCAACGTGGCGTTTGTAATCGACTTTAGCGTTAATGCCGCACCCACCCACAAAAGTTAACAGACTAAAGTCAACAATTAAAAGCCACTACGAAGGCTGATGCAATTTATGCATTTTTCAAATACTTTTCAATTTCTTGTCTACAAATTACTACGAGCCAACTCGGCGTTGGCCAATCGCTTAGTCTGCTGGCCAGCAAAGGCATCGAAACCGGGCTGGCTGAAAGAATTTGCGAACTCTGTTGCTCTGGCACAAATTTGGCATTCAATTTTTATACTATTTTTATTTATTTATTTTTATTTTTTTGATTGGAACCCGTTGCCACAAACATAACACGCCCTCGGCAGCACACTCCCCAAAATGCCAGGCAAAAACTAGTAAGAGTGCACTAGTCGAGAGTGGTCGACTTACAGATACCCTAGTTGACTCTGAGAAGCATTTATTCTTAAATAGCTGTTGTGGTTTTCATATACAAAGTTTATCAACGTTACCTTCTACTTTCGCAAAACTACCTGTTGCCTATTTTTAAGCAATGATTACAGGGTATAGAAATGCTTTAGCTTTTAATAAACCCAACATAGTTGTCTGACAGCTGCATGGCAAACAAGTTTTGGGTGCCTTTTTTTTTTGGGGAACTAGCCAAACAAACCCTAAAAATCGAATTCAAAAACCAAACTGAAAATGAAAACTATTGACTTTTAGCTCCTGAGCAGCACGACAAAATATTTGTTGCTGCCCCTGCTGCTGCCTCTGCTGCTGCTGCTAGATAAAAAAGGCTATATGCCGTGGTGGCCTTTTATTTATGCTCTCTGTGTGTAAATGAATGTGCATATTTAACTAGTCGACAATGCATATTGCAACTAGCTGCAGCAGCAGCAGCAGCTATTGAAAGCGAAAGCATAACTGACAAGGTAGCTTAGTTTGTGTTTATTTTTGCAGTCGTTTTTTTATTTTTTTAAATTTTTTATTTTTGCCACTTCTAAAAACTGGTTCGCTGTCTGTCTGGCGCTGTGGGCAGCCAGCCGCCAGGTTTCTAGAGACCACTTCAATAACACACAACTCTCAACGCTGGCAGCTGTAATTGTTCTGGCCAACAGCAGCAACAGCAGTTGAAGTAGCAGCAACAGTTGCAGCAGCAGCAGCAGTTGCAGTTGCCCCTCTTGTTGTCTCTGTCTGTAATTTCATATTCTTCCTGCATTCCGAAACCTTGAATCACATTTCTTGCATTTAATTGCACACATTTACAACAATATTATTGTTATTGTTGTTGTTGTTGTTGCTGTTGTTGTTGGCGGCGGCGTCGTTGAGTGGACCGTTGTTGACCGCCGCGCTGGGTCAGTTTTAATAGTCGCCGCCTGCAAAATGGCAATTGCTGCAACTGCAACACAAACTGCAACTGGCTGGCCTACCTTTTACTTACTTGCACGCATCGACAGTTAACAGCCTGTTTTTTTTTTCTTTTTTTTTCTTTTTATTTCATTTTATTTTTTTCAGTGCGTTTTTGTTTTTGTGACGAGTGCAGCAACATATCAATTGTCGGCCACTAGTTGACCATCGGATTGCTTTTACATTTAGAAATCATGTTAATTGCATTGATTTACTTTAAATACGCCAATTGAGGCAAATCAAGAGAGATCAAAATAATGCTTGTTATTCCGAAGATTAGATACCCTACTGACTAATGCATTCACTTACCTCATATTGTTCATATGTAAATTTAACTATTGATTTTAGAAATTATAATTATTCATAAGACAAGATTTGAGGTGCATAACAAAACAGATATCTTTGATTGAGTTATTTTGATAAGCAAACAAGCTTTTTAGTGGTCCAAAAGTATCTGTAGAAGTCGTAGCAATAAGAAAAAAATATATTTAAAATTTAATTGAAACAGCTTTTAAACTAAGAAACACACGTTTGCATAAAATTAATAAGATAAATTTAACTGCATAATTGAGCCAGATCAGGAATTGAGGTAGATATAGCTTATATAACTAACTATTCTGCCAGATCATAAATATACAATTATAATGTTTTGCGTCTCGTCCAAATTAATATACTTCTGAACAAGGGTATTCGATGGATTCCATACAGACAACGTGGCGTATGCGCAATGTGCCTCAAGCTACGGTCTGCTAGAAATGCCAGGCGCATGACTCAGCTGCAAGCAGAAAGACACACACACACATACACACACACACACACATATATAACCCCACAGAAATATGCAGTGGCTCAGCCAATAAGGTGAAGTTCACCTATGAAATATTAGCTTACTTTGGGTAGGTAATAGAAGCCGTGCCCTCAGGCCGGCACCCGTGCAACAAAGAATTCCAAGTCATAATTAGCTATAAGTTGCCCACACACACTCACACACACACACACACAAGCTAGCTGAACTTTCAGGCAAAAATTCCATTTGCAACCCCCGCCTCAAAATGCAAAAAACGTAACGCCGCAGATCAATTGACGAATGGCTTTGGGGGCATTCAAAAAACCAAAAAAAAACCCATACAAATAATACAAAAAAAATACAATGCTTAGGTTGTGCTCTGCCAGCAACGACGCTGACAGCGCTGTCGACGTCGCTGCGCTGGCGTGCATACAAAACAGGCAACTACAGTTAATGCGACGCGACGTTTGCAATTACAATTGCCCAGCACAAGAGATAGAGAGAGAGCGCGAGCGAGAGCGAGAGAGATAACGCATTAGCGAAAGGAAGAGAGATGGTTGCGGTGAACGTGCGAAAAAGAGAGAGGACGAGTGTAAGTAACACCAAAGCTGACTGCTATGAGCCTGGGCTGCGCTTGGTACCGTTGCATGTGAACGAACGCGTCGCTGTCGCTGTCGGTATCGTTGTAGCCGAAACAGTTGTCAGCGCTGGCAGCGACGATCGCTGCGCAGTTGACGCCAACGTTCGTCTGGATTGTTCGCTGCTGGCGCGCATGCGCAGCGGTATAAAAAGCTCCCGCACCAGCCACAGCCACACACAGTTTCAAGTCTCGTCGGTCCAAGTGGTGTGCGCTTGTCAAGTTTTTTGGTTACAAAAGTGCTTCTCCCCCTTCTTTTTTGCTCAATCTCAGATTCGGGTTACGTTTCGTCGAGCAACAACAACAACAACAACAACATTAACGAAAAGCGGCTATTAACGTTATTACCAAACAACAACAACAACAAACAAACAACAACAAAAAAAATCAACCACACAATGAAGAAATTTTTAGTTGTATTTGTGGCATTATTCGGAGCCGGTATGTATTACTTGATAGTTATATGATGTTACCAAAAAAAAAAAAAATAAAAAATTAAATAAAAAAGAAGAAGAAAACAAATCTCTTCAGGAGCAAAAACACTTGCGTAATCAGCGAGCGTGCAACTTGCTGAAGGACACTTGAGCAACGCCAGTGTTTCCCAAAAAAAAAAAAAAAAAACCAAAATGTGTTTTCAAAAATCAAAGTGTGTTATATCATTTGAAGCAAGCTGCTGCTGTTGCTTGTGCAACAAGTGATCAACTCTATATGATCAACTATCGCACGAGCGCTTGCCCCACTTTTACCAACTTCACAAATAGAAGGCGGAAAATAAAAATTGAACACAAAAATACGAAGGCAAAAATCGAAATGCAAACCAACCATAAGCGTAATCGAGCCAGAGACCCGTGTTGCAGCAACCCGACACGTTTACTTGCATTTTTCTTCTTCTTCTTCATTTTTTTTTTTTGATTTTGTTTCCCTACACCAGCATTCGCTTCGACGTATCTATTGCCGTGTATCTGTATCTATTGATATTTGCTTCGATTTCATTACCTCATCGGGGCGACGCCTTTAAAAGTGCAAAAGAAGTTACAACAGACGTTGTTTGGTTCGGCTTGGCTGCCTGCTGCTTGCATCATCAGCAGCAGCAGCAGCAACAACAACAAAAACAACAAGAGCAACAACAACATCAATGATCGATGTTAAACGATCTTAGTCGTGTTGCTTAGCCTGGCCAATTCTTCTGTTAGCCACATTTGCATGACATTGACATTGAAATGCCTTTTCAATTGAAAAATAAACTGCGTGTTTTAAACACCAGCTATTTTAACTACGCCGCAAGCTGCTCCCCTCACTGCCACGCCCCAAAACAGGCCCATTAACTAAATAAATACAAAAAAAAACTTGTTTCATCTGGGCCATCAAAGTGTGGTGGTTGCGTCGATACATTGTTGTTAACGCTTTTTGTTTTGGTTATTCAACTCAGCAACGCAAAAGCAGCAAAATGAAATATTTAAAGCCAATTGCTAATTGCGTGTTATGCATTTTAGCCAGGCAATTTGAGCTGATTTATTTTGTAATTGGTAACAATTTGCAGAGTTATTAAATTTAACAACAACAGCAACAAAAACTTAATGAGGCAGATACAACGAATGCAATAAACAATCAAACGCATTATCAAGTTCAAGTTGGCTGTTGTCGACTTTTGTTGTTGTTGATGTTGATTTAAAAATGATGCAACAAAAGTGGCCCACATGGCTTGAATGGACAAATAAGCAAACACTTGGCCTAAAATGTTGCCACAAGCATGCTAATCACCGCGATAAACAATTTCAGCGTTCAAAACATTTCCGAAAAACCAACGAAAAACACAATAAATTTCCGCATTCGGTTGCGCGACGTATTTTTTTTTTTCCTCGGTGCTTCTTTCAAAAATATACAAACTGGCTGCTGCCCCTGCTGCTGCTGCTGCTGCAGCTGCGGTTTAGTATCAGCAGCAGCAGCAGCAAAAAATCGTAACAAATACAAACAATATATGTATGTAAATGTTGCCATTTTGTTATTGCTACATCGCTGCAGCAACAACAAGCAGCAAGTCACGCTTGAAAAGTTTTTATTTTGTGGCAACAAAATCAAATGAAATGGCCAACACACACATACACACATATATATATATATATTTTTTTTTTTATATACAGCTGCATTAGGGGCAGACACACACACACACACACATATTAGCTGTTTGTATCTGCGCTGATTTATGGGGCCAAACAAGTGTTGTGGGGGGAGGTGGAGGGGCTTCAAAGGCAAAACAACAACTGCCACAGACATATACAACTCTTAAATGCGCTGACGCCACTTGAAAGTCAATTTGCATGCCACATTTTTGGTGGCAGTAGCAATTTAAAGCCTCAGCTCAGGCTGTCGTCGATGCGGTAAATTTGAATATATATATATATAGATATATATATATATAGATAAAGATATCTGCAACTAAGGCGAGGCGGATTTATTGCTCGATATGACGCGTTAGAAACTATTGAGCTGACGATGACGTAGTTGACGTAGAAGCCACGCATCAAACTCTCAACGACAACAACAACAACAACAAACAGAACAACAAACAATAGGCAAACAATTCAAACGCAGATTAACCCACATACGTTGTTGCATGCCGCCAGCAATGTAGGTAAATATTTAAATATCATTATGGCGCTACAAATGGGTGTACCTATATGCAAAAACCGTTGTTCTTTTTTTGGGGTAAGAGAACCAGCCACACAAGACTGTCAGCAGGCAGCAACATTTAGCGGAAATGCCGCTAAAAGAGCTGTTGTTGTTGCTGTAGCTGTTGTTGCTGTTGTTGCTGTTGTTGCTGCTGTTGCTGTTGTTGCTGTTGTTGCTGTGTAAACGAAACGAAATGAAATGAAACGTGCTTAAATGTCAGCAATTTTCTTGATTTATATGGCCGGCAATGTCTTGCCGCTCTAGCAGCACAGCGCAGACAACACTGGCAACAACAACAACAATAGCAACAACAACAGCAACAACAACAGCAACATACAAATTTGCCACAAACCCAAATGATAGATAGTTACAAGTGCCACAAAACACCTATTGTGTCTAGAGAGTCTAAAGGCAGTGCTAGAAAAACTGAAACTCTGATTGCAGCTCTTGGGGCTAACGATTATGAGCTTGAATACAGATACCTACCATATACTATATATAGTATATATATATATATATATATATACATATGTATATCCATAAGGATAGACCTCTTCAAGTGTTTTTCGCTAGAATTTTTTGCCCTTTCGAGTGGGTGTGTGTTTGTGTTACCACAATTCTAGCCAGCTTGGAGTTCAATGCTCCCTCACTTGGTATTCATTTATTTATGAGTCACTGTAGTTGCAGGCTGCATGAGTTGAAATGCAAATTTGTCATTATTTGTCATGATATTTGCAGGACACGTAGCCCGTAAAGTTATGATATGCATTTAGAAAGGAATGTCACAGATGACAATCATTGATGGATGGCTCAAGAGTGCGGTGCTCAACCAGAGTTGGCAAACGATCAACATTTTGTTGAGTTAGGTTAGGATTTGTTGTAAAGTCGAGGGGGTCTTCAGAGATTTTTAACTGGAAATATATATAGATATATATATAAGTAGGCATTCTCGATGAGGCAATATTGACTTCAATAGATAGAGTAAACAGAAGTCATTTGATCACTTGTTCTAATGAAAGCGACCTTGGGAAATTAGCTATTGATTTGATCAAATTCACTTTGAAATATTGATAAATAAGTTGTTAATTTAACGAACTATCTATGGACAATTATATCAAAATTGTTGAACATATTGAACAATTTTAATCTTCAGAATGATAAAAATAACTATAAATATACTACATCCAAGTATATTTATATATTTTTAAATTCATCAGCTTTAAGATCAACATGTCTGATTGTTTGGCTTATTAGTAAATATTATTTTAAAATAACAATAGAATACAAATGTCCAAAAATAGCTTCTGATTTAATATAATATTGCCTTTCACCTTAGCTAGTGTTAATCAGCATAATAATCTGATATATATTGAATGCACTTTAATTGAAATATAAAGTTGTTTGATATCGTGGCTCCCACTCTCTCTGGGTTCCAATTGGGAATTAATTGCCTTGGGGCTGTAATAATGCTCTGCCATGTGGATATCACATACCATTTGGCATTGTTGTGAATAAATAATGTAGTTGCAAATTGCAAATGTGTACATTATTCAACTTAAATTATTCATTTATTTGTATTATTTGCATCTTGACAATGTCTGTCATTTAGGTGAAACATAAATTAATTTCATTTTCTTTTTTTTTACTACGTTTTCAATAATAATTTCTGCATTATGAGTCGCCTTATCAAGTTTACAACGTGTCTGTATGTGTGTGTGTGTGTGCGTGTGTGTGTGTGTACAGTTTTGGTTAATTAAATGATTATGTTAATGGACGACCGGATGAACAGCAGCAGATATAAACATCAACAGCAACAGCTACAACAACAACAATAAAACACATTACAATTGGCGGTTTTACTGTTAAAATGTCAATAAAAATTTATTATTTAAATACACATTCAGAAGAGAGTAAAAAAAAACAAAATAACCAACGTAATTAACCGCTCAAAATTGATAGATAAAACAATTATTGCAAACAGCAAATTAAACAACATGCAACATGCGACAATCAGTTTAACTTTAGCCGCTAATTTATGAGATTGGCCAATTGGCCAATTGGCCAACTGAGCCGTGACTAACACTTGTTTATACAAAAATGTAAGGCGCGCCGGCCGGAATCAAAAGACGACCGATCTTAGCCCAGAACCAACTGGGTTAGTAAGAACAAGCCACTGTTTAATGTTCTCGCTGAACCGGTTTTGGACAACCTAGAATCGGTTATTTTTATTTTGCTTTCGTTTTCATTTAGCGCGCCAGATTCTAGAATGTTTCAATTTCAATTAGCAGCTTAGATATTCCAGTTATGACATCAGTTTCGGACGATAGTTATTTATAAATCGATTCAAGGAAATGCCAAGGAAACCATTAATTCCAAGTAAATCGAGAGAGGTTTTTATAAATACATTTATAATAGAACTGGTTGCAGCATGAGCTAAAAGTCAATAAGTCATAGAAAATGAATGTTGCACTAAAATAAATATCTCTCATCCTGAAACAAGTTTATTTTATGGATTGAGTTAGATGATTTTCTTTTTTTTATTTACTCGTTGTCCAGTTAGCTTTCATTATGGCCCGAGCCGCACACTTCTGTTAGTGCCACAATTTATTGCGTATACGCAGCATGGGCCAGCAGCGAAAAGCAGCTGCTCAAAGGTAATTGTTTAGTTAACATGTGGTATTTACGCTACGCGACAAACACACACACACACACACACACACACACACACACACACACACATAAAGACATACACACTCAATGCAATCATCAGTGTGGCATGCACCTTGCTGTGTACATACACACACACACACACAGAAATGTAAGCGTATTAGTGCTGCGGTCTGCTGATGTGGCTGCCACTGTTGCAGCCACAGGCAATACACTGGCATGTCCATATACCCAAAGCCCTTTCAATGGCCTGTTTGCCTTAGAAGGAGGCTGCGTGGGGAGGGGTTCGTTGAATGGTTGCCGCACTTGTGTTGGATTGCGCTTTTTGTGAACTGCTTCGGTTGTGGCAACAACAAAACTAAATTATTATAACTGTTGGCTGGGTACACTTCGTGAGTTTGGTTTTGTTTGTTAGTTGTTAAATGTTGTGTGCACATATCTGAGTGTGTGTGAATGAGTATGCATGTGTGTGTGTGTGCTCAGCTGCTAAGTGCTTGGATGCAGCACACATAAGAGTGGCTTTTTGAAATATTCTTTTCCTTTGCTGGCGGCACACCTGAGATTCGCAGCCAAACCAAATAAAATACAAATTGCGCAGAAGATTATAAAAAAATCATTTTTGTTATAATAAAATAAAAATTAAAAAATTTTACTCAAAAATGTATGCATTTAAAAAAATTACAAACTATTTTAAATATATTTTCAAACGAATTTAAACAGAACTTAAATTTAGCTATGTACAATTCTGTGGCACGTGCAGCTAAACAAAACCAAAATACTATCTGCTGTCGAATCATAATATCTCTATAATTAACATTATTACAGTAAACACAAGTGAATAGGAAAACATGTATTATGCAACTGGCTAACAGCTCCCAACTGACCCAACTTGACCACAAAATTTCGCACAACAAATATGAACCCCAAAAATGTTCATAAAATGCCTGTTTATGAATGTGTGTGTGTGTGCAACAGGAATTTATGTAGTTGATCAGATTGTTTACACCAGCAGTGCTAAATAAAATGGGAAAAACAAACTTTTAATTAAATTCGGCAAATAATTTTACAATCGCCAACGATTTTGATTTCTGCTGTGCACAACACAAATTCGCACATTTATAAAAATTTGATATTTGATTAGTTTGCACAACATGAAAATTGCACGTTGTTTTGTTTATCAAGAGACGCTTTAGGCAAAATCTCTTTTTTTTAATAAATTTTTGGTTTTTTTTCTATTTAACATTCATGTGGTGATGCGTTTGATGCACTTAACGGCAGACTGGGAACAGGGCGTGGCAAGTGGGAGTGGGTGTGTTTTCTGATTGAGCATTTAAAGTTTGACCGCAGTTTTGCGGCTTTGCAATTAGATTATCACGCGGCGCAATGGGATTGGACGATAGTTACAGAATATATATATATATATATATATATTTATATATATATACATTCGAATAGTTTTTGTATTTGTTTCATTGCCGCTTTGTTGATTGATATGCATGTAACGTGAATAAATATTTGTTGGCGGCTGTTTGCCATTTATTTTAAATTTAGCAATGCAACAAAATGAAACGAAATTAAATCAAAAGCGTTGCGCAGCCGGCTAAAAATACCGCATTAGTTAGGGTATATAAATGCAATTTTAGTTCGTTACGCACTGCGGTTGCACTAAACTCCAAACGTGCAACAGAGGTGCAGGGGCAGACAGGCGAGAGGCGAGGGGCAACGTTGATAAGTCCTTGGTGGCGCGTTTCAGGTGCTTCAACTCTGCCACAGGGCTCCGGGCAACGGTGTGGATATCGATTTCGTTGGCGGTGACACTGTAATTTCATCGCCAAAAAAAAGAAGTAAAAATAATAATAAAAAAATAAATACAAAAACATGCGCAAAAAAGTAAATGCAGTTGGCCCTGAGCTGTCAACGCACCACCAACGAGTGGATGTGGTGGATCTCGAGTCTCTCTGGAGCTGAGCTGTCTGTTGCAAGTTGCCAGCAAAAGATTTATTGGCAGACATCGTCTCAGACGACTTTTTAAAGTGAATGTCTTTTGCGCAAGATGACAAATTGTTGTGCACATCAAAGTGTATTGAAATGTACGAGATTGTATATATATATATATATATATATATATATATATCCGCCCATTGACATTGGCAATTGTTTTGAACATGGCCTGCTTTCCCATGATTACATTTTTAGCCATCCCATAAATAATGCAACAAATTGATTTCAATTAGTTTGAACTGCACTCGAACCTATTTCAAATTACACATTTGCGTAATTAACACCCCCCTCCTCTTTTCTGTTGCAGCTGTGGCACAACAGAGCTTCAAATGCCCCGATGATTTTGGTTTCTATCCACACGATACGTCCTGCGACAAATACTGGAAGTGCGACAATGGTGTCTCCGAGCTGAAGACCTGCGGCAATGGACTCGCCTTCGATGCCAATGACTCCAAATTCCTAACGGAGAACTGTGATTATCTGCACAATGTGGAATGTGGCGAGCGCACCGAGCTGGGTGAGTACCAAATATACCCAAATTTTCTAACTTAGTCTTAACTAAATTCCTTGCTAAATATATTTTTCCATCTAATTGGAATAAAATTTGAATCATTTTTAAATTATACATTGCCAGAAATTTATGAGATAAACAATTATTAATTTTATTGCCATATTTATTATTTTTTAAGCTATTAATTGGAACAACATCATCATTGCACAAATATTTTTACAAGCTACTGTAAAAAATTTTATTTTTTATGTAAAAACTAAAGTAATTAAAGTATAATTAAAATAAATAAAATAATTATCTAAATTGATTGGAACTCAAATCGTGCAAGAAAAAAGTTTATTTTGTTTGTGCTAAGTTTAGTTAAAAATATAATTTGAACATTGAAATTTTTATAAATTGAAAACAAATTCAAATAAATTAAAGACTTGCTAACATATTCTGTATTTATTCACAGAACCTCCAATTACCACGCCACATTGCTCGCGTTTGTATGGCATCTTCCCCGATGAGAACAAATGCGATGTGTTCTGGAACTGCTGGAACGGTGAACCATCCAGATACCAGTGCTCTCCCGGCCTGGCCTACGATCGCGATGCCCGCGTCTGCATGTGGGCTGATCAGGTGCCCGAGTGCAAGAACGAAGGTAGGAAAAAAAAAAAATGAAATCAATAAAACTGGAACTCAACTAATTAATGAATCCTTGCAGAGGTTGCTAACGGCTTCGCGTGCCCAGCTGCTGGTGAGCTGGCTAATGCTGGATCCTTCTCGCGTCACGCACATCCCGAGGATTGCCGCAAGTACTACATCTGCTTGGAGGGTGTTGCACGCGAATATGGCTGCCCCATTGGCACTGTATTCAAGATTGGCGATAGCGATGGCACTGGCAACTGCGAGGATCCCGAGGATGTTCCCGGCTGGTAAGTTAACTGCATAAATATATATACATATATATATATAAATGATACGAGACTTTATGCGTATACACTATATTCGGCACCTGGTTTTGCTTGATTTGCTTGATTTGCCTCTGATTGAGATTTGAGTTTTATTTTTGCCACCACGCTTGCACCACCAGACACCACCAGACACCGCAGACAACAACTGTTAAGCCTGCCTTAGTCGATAGCACCTGATTATGTATATATATGTTTGTTTTTTTTCTCACTCCAATCTATTCATGCAACACACACACACTCACACACACTAAAACATACATACCACATATCTCTTGGCCTATTCTCACATGTGTCTTTACCTCGTCCCTTTACAATTGCAGCGAAGACTACTATGGTGATCTGGATCTGAAGAGCATCCGCAAAAGCGAGCTTCTAGCTGGATTGAACACTGAAGGTCGCAAGAAAGCGCCCAAAACCAAAGCTGCCACCTCATAAACATAACAACAATAACTAAAAAAAAAAAAAAAAAAACAACAACAACAACAGCAAAAATACTACAACAGTTAAAATCAAAAAAACAACAAACAACAAATACAACAATATAAACTCAATTCCCAACTTGGCCCCAAACTTTCCCACTCTTCGCATCACAAAGTCACCTAACATTTGAAAATACTCAAACCGCTTTCCAAAATCGATTTATTTTCTTCTACTATATTTACTATATCTACTATATCTGCTATATCTGCTATATCGTTATCAGTTATCAATACTTTCCTGTCGTTTCCATTTTATGCCATCCATGAGTCAAATTTTTCCATACATATGTCTGTCTTCCAAATTTCAAAATTCTTAAGCATATGTAATCAAAACAACAACAACAACAACATCGTCGAGGAGAGAAAAATCTTTCATAATTAAGAGTAAAATTGAGAGATTTGTACATTTAAGTGATCTTTGTTTATAAGCTTATAATTTTATTTTATACATAAAAAAAAAAAACAAAAAATATACACAAAAAAACTAAAAAAGAAAAACAAATAGTTATTTTTATCATCAATTGATAGGTTTGAAAAAAACGTGGGAAGTTAAATTTTAAAGAAACATATTTCCAGAAAATGGAACATCTTTTTATATAAAAATTCCATTAGGTTGTTTTTGACAAGTTATTTTGGAGATTGTGAAAATGTTTATGGGCTGATTTAAATTGGTTTTCCACTTTCCACTTTACAATTATTTATTAATTTTTCAGTAATTTTTTTTTTATATAAGAGTTAATTTTACATTTTTCACATTCTATACTTTAATCCATGTAATTTCCATCAATCTCTAATCAAGTCTGTAATTTTTCTTTTTACCACAAATATATTTGTAAGTCGTTTGCGAACTTTCTGCACAAAAATCTGAACCCAGAAATCGAAAAACCCTCAAAAAGTATCGAAAGTAAGAGGAAACAGCATCTTGACAAATTTTTAGCCCAGTTTCCCGATTTAAAGCTCCATTTGAGCAACTAAAAGTCAAACAATTTTTTGGGGCAAAGTACAAGGCATTCTCATAAACACTCGTAAATTACATACAATTTCTGGGGGAGATGTGGAAACATGGGGCATATCTATGTGAGGGAGGGAGGGGGTTTGGGGTGGCATGTGTTTTTGCGCTATTTCGGTTGTCAGACTTTGCCGTCGTAAAGTCGTAGAGTCTGTAAATAATAAGTAAACAGAAAAGTTTGCGACGCCAGCCATATTTGTTGCAAATGAAAAGTTGGCAGCCTTTTTGGCCAGGCCCAGGAAAATCTTTGGCGAGTGCAGAGTTAGCGTCGTTGACATCTTTTGAAATGCACAAGAACTTTGTTAATTATTCATTAGATTCTATAAACAAAAACGCGATACAAAAACTTTAAATGAATTTTCAAATTATCAACACAATTGCAGGCAGAACCAAACACGCACACACAACCAAAACCACACTAGCACGTGGGCAGTGGTACCTCGATAAAGGCGCCAAACTACCAGGCGACAGGGCAGACTAGGGAAACGTGAAAGGGGAAAACTGCTCTCCTTTACTAAATCATAAAAGCTGGCAAAACTTTACTATTCCCTGCTTGCCGTTGAATTTTGGTTATGTGTTTGTTTGTGTGTGTGTGTGTGTTTTGTGTGCACAACCAAATACACACACACACACACACACACACGCACACTTGCCACATTTTGAAAGAGTCTTAAAACTAATTAAATAAAAATTATAAAAGTCCACAGAACTCAAGGCGCAGGCAATGCACAAAGTTGCCTAAGCGGCAAAAAGGATATTTGGCGTGTTTGTGTGTGTGTGTAGAAGGAAGCTTGGCTTACTGGCGTGATGGTTGGTTGAAAGCGCAAAAGGACTGCAACATTTTTGGATAAATTTTGTAGAAAGTGCACATAATTCGCTCTTGGCCCCGTTTGTTGCATGGTCTACATAAAAGTGCGGTCAATGCAACACAAATAAATAGAGAGAGAGTGAGAAGCAACACAAATCCTAGCAAGGACTTCCAAGTCTTGTTATCGTATTTTGCTTTACCTGCTGGACGTAGTCTTAACTTAGCTATATTTTTGTTGCTCCATTTTTTGTTGTTGTGAGAAATCTCCAATTAAAAGTGTTTTGTGGCACAACTGCACTGGTGGCGAGTCCTTTGCCCCGTTAACAGCAGCAGATTTGATCCGTGGGGCGGTTAGACTGATGAAGCAAGAGTCCTGAATGTCCTGTGGGTTGGTTTGGTGGCAGGACAGGACATAAAAAGTGTTTTATAAACATAAATGATTAAACAAAGTTGGACAACCCGCTTGCCACACAGCAAAATGAAAATAGCGAAGGGAAGATACAAAAATACAGTCATGTACTGGCAGCAGACAGCAGGACTCTTCTGTGGCGTCTGCTGATTTTGCTCCTGCTGCTGTTGATGGATAATAACCAAGCTGTTTATCTGTCTGTGAAAATCCTTTTAACGTTTTGACTCTAATTAATTTTAATGATCTCATAAGCGCGCAGCAAGCACATTAAACTAACTGCCTGCCAATACTTAAACGCTAAGACCACATAAATATATAATACTTATATATCCTGTATATATATGTATATAAACAGAGTCGAGCTCTAACAGTACGCATTATCTTCTACAAAAACAATGCACACAGAAATAAATATTACAACAAGAAATAAAAAAAAAGAAAGCCAACAATTTCTGTCCATATTTTGTGGCTTACAATGCCATGTCCTAGGGTTTTGGCCAATTCCATTTAATTTAATTTAATAGCTTTGTGCTTTTTGTCATTTGCTGGACTTGAGCAGACCGCATCGCGCATTTTCTATGAACTTCTGCGTACATGTCCTGCTGCTGTTTGACAGCCTTCGCCTTCGTCCTCTCCTCTCCTCTCGTCTCCTCCCAGCTTGGTCCTTGTATCCTGGCGCGCTTTAAAGCCAATTTGCTGTTTCCCTATGGCCTCTATCTCTCTGTCTGTGTGTGTGGCTGAAGCTGTTGATATTGTTGTTATTGCTGGATGCCATGATACAAGCGAGCATCTTCTTTTAATCCTTGGTGTCCTGTTGCTTTGCCCTCAACATTCGACTATTCTGCGGGCTCTGAAGCAAATCCTTGTGCAGCAGCAGCAGCAAAAGTCGCCTTTTCATTAGCTCTTCATGCAACAACAAACTGTTGTTATTTTTAACACAATTATTTTTTTAATTATTGTTATCATAAAAAAAAAAAATGCTTTTGTTGAATTATTAGACAAAGAGCTGTGGGTTACACAGCTATTCATAAACGTAGCAATCAGAATATCACAGCAAACCAGGAACTGAAAAAATAAGTTATAAAAATACAGAAAATACAGAATACTCTGCTGATTGTAACTTAATAACTTGCTCCTGCTCATCCACATCCTGCATTCCTAACACTAACTCAAACAAGCGAGGCAGGAATACAAAAAAAAAAAAGAATTTACACAAAAACAGAATTTAATTAAACAAATCAACGTAGAGCAAAAATCAGTGTGCCCCTTTCAAAATAACGTATAAAACGCAACATTTATATTTATGCATTTATTTTTTAATATTTCGTTTATAGCGAGGATTACTATGGCGATGTAGACCTCAAAGCTTTAAAAAAGTTGGGCTTTTAAGCAATACAAAAAATGGAAGAAAAAAAAAACAAGCAACAAAAAAATAACACAGAAAAATAAGTAAATAAAACAAATAAAATAAAGCACACACACAAAAGCCAAGGCAGTTGGGATATCAGCAACCATCCTGAAATTGTGGCATAATGAGCAAGCAGCCAACAGGCAATAGCCACCAGCCAGGATAAAGATGCCAAAAGCAAGGAGCAAGGAGCAAGGAGCAGTTACAGCCGCCATAACAGCGGGTTGAGAAAGGCTTGCCACACAGCGTTAAGTATGCACAAGGAACACAAAGAAATACACACCCACACACACACACACACACACACATACAAATATATATACAGCTATATATTCTTAAACAGTTGACTTTAAAGACTGAACAAAAGTAGAGACAGCGAAGCCTTACAAATAACGAATACCCACAACTTACATAATGAATGGAAATTAAACAACGATGAAGTATTTAGTAACCAAGACAATACCCAAAAGACCACGCATGCTCAACCTGTACAATATATACATATATATATATATATATAAATGTATATATATATATTTACCTAATAATTGGCTTCATTAGCACTCGCTGGAGCCAATAAACAAAACAGTCGTAGTTGGTAACAGAGAAAGGAAACTCAACTTTAATTTAACTTATTAACCAAATGTCAAAGAAATATTAAACACAGCACAGCCGAAGCAAATACACACATAAGTGTATGCACTGTATATATAGCTGCCAATTTATATATTAAGCTTGATAAAAAATAAAGAAAAATAAAAAAATTAACTAAACTATTTTATTTTTAAATTGGAAATTAAAGTAAGTAATGCGACAACAAATCAATTGTAGAAAATACATATATCGATTTCCATTACAATTAACATATAAATTTGTTTAAAGCTTGTCTATAGCTGTTACTGAATTACAGCAGAAATAATTAATAATTAATTGTAATTAAATTAAAATAAGTTTTAAAAAGATTTCAAAACCCTTTCAGAAAAGTTGGTATTTTTAGGTCTTACTACAGATCTCCGCATAAGCCGATATATTGCAAGCTACATAATTAGAACAAGTAAGATGCTGTAGCCGAGTTGGCTCGACTATGATATACCCTTAACCAAGTTGTTAAATATATTCTTGTTTTATTGGCAAATTTTCCTTTAAAATTATTTGCACTCAAATTCTCAGTTCTGCAAGTGCATTTCTTACAGAGTATTTTATGTGTTTTTTATGTTATATTATGTGTAAGCCTCTTAAATTGTGGAATTTATTGCTATCGGAAATCGAAATGTATCGATAATTCAGAATCTGAGGCAGTTATCGATAAAATAAAGCACACTTGATTTGCGCCTCGTAAACGAGAGCTTATATTCTAAATTTGAAGTCTCTAGCTCTTATAGTCTCTGAGATCCGCGTGTTCATACAGACGGACAGACGGACGGATAAACGAACAGGGCTATATCGACTCGGCTGTTGATCCTGATCAAGAATACATATACTTTGTGGGGTAGAAGATGCTTCCTTCTGCCTGTTACATACATTTGCACAAAACTATTATACCCTTTTTAACCATTTTTAATGGGTTAAGGGTATACAAATTTTGAATTTAATGATGGAAATAAATAATGTGCTTCTGCAATTTGATATATTATTATTATTTCTATTTCACATTGTTTATATATTATTCTCTAATAAATAAACAGCTTTCAATTAAAATCAGTTTCATTTTGTTGGCTGTATGGCAAATATTTAGACACGACTCTGAATATGGGGTTATCGGTACAAAAATTATCAATTTACAGGATAAGAAATGGGCATATTTGCGTAGCTGGATGAATGAGAATTTGTGCAAGGACATAAAACAAATATTTTAATCAGTCGAACAAGCTGCAGAGATTGCAGCTGTCCGGCTTAAGACCAGTAGTAGTATCAAGGATGTCAGAGACTACGCACACAATTTATAGCACAACTTTTATGCACAATTTACTGTAAGCAGTAGGAGCAAACAACCACAACACAAAACACCAACAACAACAACAATAACAACACACAACAGAACACACAAAACAACACGAATACGCACTGTTTGCCCAACAAATAGCATCAGCAAAATGCCTTAAACCTAAAAACAAGTAGATAAACAAAATGAACCAAATCTATGCACACACAACAAACACACACACACACACACATCTGCTCACAAATTGATAATTATTGAAAGAAGAGCAGCAGCAGCAGCAGCAGTGACCCCACACACGCAAACACACACACACACACACAGACACACACAGACACACACACACACGCAGTGGCATCGATACTGGAAAACTGTAACGATGCACAAGTGTAACATTAGCCAACGAAAAGATTGAAAAGCAGCAGCAGCAGCAGACGATGCCAGCCGCGACGACAACAACTGAATGTTGCATGCAGCACGAGTGTGCAACCATGCAGCCTGCATCTATGCTTGTACAAAACACTGAGAGAATTCAAGTAATACATGAAAAACTCAAAAAACATTGCTCAAAATTGTATGGTAAGAATTTGTTTTGAAAATACAGATTCTAACTGTAAATCTAAAATAAATCTGCAAATATTACTAGACCATTTATAAAAGTGTTTCTCTCAGTGTGTGCGTGTGTTGCAGTGTGTGCATATTTATACACAAAAGAGACATGCTGTTGCATGTTAATTGAAATCAATAAGGGAACACACACACACACAAGTGCCAAGAGAGATCGAGACTGTGTGGCACACACACATAGGAGTCGTTTCGATTTGCCCCACCCCAACTGGTGGTGCTCTTAGCAGCATTCAGTATGTGTGACAATGGCTATAATGGCCGCTAGACACAGCAGCAGGAGCAACATCACAATGGTTAGTTATCGAAGTGAATGTGGTAGAGTAAATTATTTGCACAACGGCTAATGACAACAGCAGCAACAACAACAACAACAACAACAGCAACAACAAAAAAAACTAAAACAACAACAATTGCAACGAAAACAACGTCCTTTGGCCAGCATTCGCATATCCTTTTCTATTTATTATATAGCCTGGCAGGCTGCAGTTATTTTGCCCCATTGCCAGCTGCTACATTGGTAACATTGCTTGACTTGGCCAAAACGTAAATTATGCATTGTTATTTTTAGAAATTTTTACCTAAAACTGACTTTGCCTTTGCCTGCTGCTGCTGTTGCTGCTGTTGCAAGTACTGCTGCTGCTGCTGCTGCTTTTGCTGTTGCTGCTGCTGCAATAGCAATTACCGTTGCCGGCAAGTGAGGCACAGCAAAGGCAACAGCAACTGCCGCAATGCAGTCGCATGTAGTTGCTGCTGCAAATGACTCGTATAACGTGCAAAAACTGCAACTGCAACTACGACAATAACATCAGCAACAACATCAACAACAGCAACAGCAACAGCAACAGCAACAAAAACAACAACAACAGCAGCAGGCAGAAAAGGAAATTATGCTTGCAATAACATTTACATGCTTGAACGACTGTGAGAGTGAGTGTGTACCTGTGTGTGTGTGTGTTTGTCCCGAGTGTGTGTGTGTGTGTGTGTGGCAAATTTATACGCCAATTGCTGCTTGTAGCAGCACAAGTGGAGGTCAAATTTCCATTTCAGCCCAGAAAGTGCAGCACACATCAGCATCAAGTTGGCAAAACTTGGTAAAAGCAACAACAACATCAGCCCAAAACAGCCCAAACAGGCAGGTAACTGGACATTTGGTTTTTATACTAGTTTTGAAACTAGCAATCAATTATACACAATGCTTTCAATGTATTCTACTTAAGAGACAAACTAATGAAAAGGTTAAAAAAAAAATACATTAAAAATTTATACAAAAAAAAACATAGATCATTCAATAGATATTATTAATGAAACATACTGCAGATAAAAACAAGTAAGAACGCTGTAGTCGAGTGAGCTCGACTACCATATACCCTGAACCAAGCTTTAAATGCATTATAGGTTTATCGTTTTTGGGGGCTGGAGTGGGCGTGGCCCGATCTTAGTAATATACCTTCTAAGTTTGGTAACTGTAGCTCTTAAATTGCGGGAGATACAGGCATTTTTCGTTTTTTGTGGGCGGGAGTGGGCGTGGTCCAAAATTTTTTTTCCACATTTTTGAAGGGTGTTACTAGTAATATACCTTTAAAATTTGGTGACTTAAGTTTTCAAATTGCGCGAGATATATGGGTTTATCGATTTACACCAACAGGTGTATCGGTTTAGGTAGGTGGAGTGGGCGTGGCCATCCAATTTTTTTATCGATCTTTGGGGGAGTTACCAGTAACATACCTGCAAAATTTTGCGACTCTAGCTTGCAAATTACGGCAGATATGCGCATTTTAAATTTCTAGGGATGAAGTTCCTGGGGGCGGCGGATGTGGGCGTGGTCCAAAAATTGGTATGCCAATCTTTGGAGGAGGTTACCAGCAAATTGCCTTCCAAGTTTGGTTACTCTATCTTTAAAATGTTCGGAGATATAGGGAGTTATCGATTTACAATCGGAATTGTCGATTATAGGCGCAGGTGTGGGCGTGGCACCACAAATTTGTTATCGGTTCTTAAAGGCGACTACCAGTAATATACCTACTAAATTTGACGTTCCCTACTAAAAAACTGCGGAAGATATAGCCACTTGAAAATTTTAGGGGCGGGGGTGATGGGGGCGTCGGAGGTGGGCGTGGCACATGCCGATCTTTCAAGGACCTCGTCAACAACCTACCAACCAAAATTGGTGACTGTATCCATTAAATTGTGAGAGATATGTGGAATTTACTGCTATCGAAAATCTAAATGTATCGATAATTCAGAAACTGAGGCAGTTATCGATAAAATAACGCAAACTTGATCTGCGCCTGGTATACGAGATCTTATATTCCAAATTTGAAGTCTCTAGCTCTTATAGTCTCTGAGATCCGTTGTTTCATACAGACGGACAGACGGACAGACGGACAGACAGACGGACAGGGCTAGATCGACTCGGCTATTGATCCTGATCAAGAATATATATACTTTATGGGGTCGGAGATGCTTCCTTCTGCCTGTTACATACATTTGCACAAAACCATTATACCCTTTTTACCCATTTTTAATGGGTTCAGGGTATAATAATAATAGAAAATACTAATCTTAACATTATGTTATTTACTTAACGTAACATTATTTAATTAACATTACATTATATGTTACTAAAATTTATTAATATAAAGCTCCTTCAGAAACGGAAAATAAACAATCATCTATTTTTGAAAGATGCTGGGAGACATTTAAAAAAGGTTAACTAAATTTACATAGAAAGCTTAAACATTTGATAAGTTCAGCCAAGCACTGATAGCTGGCAAAGCACCATAAATCGATTGCATATATACATACATACATACATACATACATATATATGTACATATGTGTGCTGCCTGCATAAATTGATATGAATAAGCTGGATGGCTTTTTGAATTGTGAGACCAAGTTGGACCCAGTTGGGCCGGGAGCTGAGCAGTGAGCATATCAACGTCAGAACAGGCCAGGTTGTTCCGAGCATAAGCCGTCATTCAAAAGTGGACTCCTCTTGACAGTGAAGACGGCTCGGTTCAATAAAAATTGGCCAACGCCGTTGGTCATTGTTAAAGTGGCCACTAATGCGCTGCAGCCGTCAAGTGCCTTACGTACTACTTACTGCTATGTGTGTATGTATGCATGGATGTATATACATATACATATATACTTATACATAAGTGCCAAGATCAGAAGGAGTGCAATGAGCGGAACAAAAATTATATTCAACTTGCATGGGCTGCTGGACGACAGGGCTTCTGGACTGCTGCAGTCCACTGCGTTGCAAAGTGCAGTGCTCCGTTCTCAGGGTTTGGTGTTCAATGTGCTTCATGATGATGGCAAAAAAAAACAACAACAGCAGCAACAACAACAACAACAACAACTGGAGCAGGAGCAGCAGCAGCAACTGCAACGACAAAGCGCGACCAGGCATTGCTTATTTTTATTTGCCTGGCCAGGACTAATGCCCAACACCAACATCGACAGCAACCGTAATAACACCAACAGGTAAAAGCAGCACACCGAAGATTGCACACCCTTTCAAAAAGGAAGTGTAATATATATAATGTAAAAAAGATGTACCCAAAAAAAACTAAACTTAATTTTATTAAAAGAAAAAAATTATATTAAACATTAAGTTAAATAAATAAAAAAAAATAAAAATATTATCCGATTTTGCCATATGTGCTGGCATGTTGCAAAAATACAGTTACTACCAAAGTTCAATTAAGATAGCTTTTAAGCAAAGTTAGAATCAAATATTTTTCAACTTTGCGTTTGATGCTTATTTTATTTATTTATATTTATAATTATTTATTATTTATTATAAGTCAATCGAGACCAAAAATACAAAAATTAAAAATTTGAATTAAATTAAATTTAAAATAAAATTAAAGCTATAAATAAATTAAAAAATACTAAAATATTTACAAGATTTATACGATTTTTTAAGATTTCCAAAGTCTATATCTTTACCACGAGTTTTTCGGAGCAGGACTTACATCCGCAAGGAGCCGAAAATTGGTCTATGTATGCTGAGCTTTCAGGTCAGAACCGTCTAACCTAAAGTCTATATCTTATCTATTAATTATATAAGGTGTCCCATGAATGCGCTACACACTTCATGATAATATTATAATGCCTGTTGTTACGGTATTAAAATACAACAAGTAGCAATGCGCTCATCTCTAACGCCCTTATCCCTTATCCTTGTAACGACTTTGCCGCTGCTGCTGCGCTTTTGCGGTTGACCGCGTTTGCTGCGAACAAAAAAAGAATGGGAGAAATCTGTTGCTGGCAAAAGTATGGCCACTGTAGAAGCTGGTAGCTATTGGCCAATGGGCTACTGGCTACTGGCTGGGAGCTGCTCTTGACCGAGTGGAGCTATAAATATCTGCGATAGCGAAATGCAATTACGTGGCAACAATGAATACAGCAGCAGCGATTGCTCGCTTCACTCGCTGTTGTTAGTCCCCCCCCTTCCATACCTCTTCCCCGCCCCTCAAACTGCTTCCCCTTTCATTTGCCATTGCCATTTCTATAACCCCTCCCGATACCAATCCAGATGCTCCTTGCGTCTGGCCCACATCCGGCAATTGACAATGATGATGTGTACGTAGTTTTTTGTCTTCGCTGCTCTTTATGCGAACTGGGAGCACATTGGAGGACAGGAGGACGGGAGGACAGGAGACATTGGCAATAGCGCAACTATATATGGCATTTGTGCTATAACATTTTGCTGCATTGTTGGTTCCAGTTGGGTGGCATCTCAAGAAACGTCGCGATGTCCACTTCCAGTTTCTGTTTTTCGGCAACGGTTCGTACGGTTCCTCCTCTGAATTTATGTGCGCTTTATAGAGAGTTCAATGGCAGCCATCATAAAATATTGAAAATGACAAGGCAGCACCAGGAGCAGCAGCTGGCCAAGGAGATGGCCAGCTTGTGTGGCCAGACAAAGGGGTTGAGACAAGGGGGAGCACATTCCACAGAAAACAGAACTAGGTTTGTGCAAATTGATATAAGGACTGTGGGATCAAAATGCTCAGAAAATATGTAAGTAAATTGAAGTACAGTAAGTACATATTGAATAAAGCTAATAAAGCTAAATACTCAAGAATACAAAATGTAATCAACTGAGGAGCTTATCTATCTATACGTAATAAATGGCAGCTAAGTCAGTTGACAAATAAATCGATGTATTTTATTTCATCAGCATTTATTGTTTTTTATGTCCACCTCTTCAGACTGAATAAGTTTGAGCTGAAAAATATAAATTATAATAAATAATATAGTAAATAAAATACAGCATCTATTTAGCTTTAAGACAAGTTTAAAGAGTGTTGGTCTAAAATGAATTTTGAGCCAAGTAAATGCTTGATGAATTGTTAATTTGCAGCACAAATTCTATGAGACTCTACAGTAAATATCCCCTATAGTAAATACCTCGAAAGAATACTAGATCTAACGGCGAACAATGGCGCACAAAGTAATTGCCGAAAGACTGCTCTTTGTTGCTCCTCTCCACTCCTCTCTCCTCTCCTCTACACCTTCCTCTCCTCTCCTCTTCACTTCTTTGCCCCGTCGAGGGGCAAACAACACAAGTCAGTTGGCATTTGGAGGCATTGCTATTAACTCGGCGCATACCAAAAACAGTTTGTAGACAAGCTCCAGTTGTTCAAGCCGAGCCAAGCAGACTGGACACATTCCATTGAGGGAGTTACGCCCCCTTCCGACGACCCGCACTCCCCAAAATTACGTGGCCATAAAAAGGCAATTTTTCTAGTTGTCAACAGCAATAGCGTGGCTTAAATTACGGGCCAACGGCTAACGGATGCCGATTGGCTGACAGTTAACACCCCAGCCGCATAATTACTGAATGCCATAGACTGGTTTTGGAAGGTGCTTGTTTTGGTCGGGACTGGGATGATGATGTGATGATGGGGGGGGAGGGAGGCCCACTCGGCTAGCAATTGTAAGTCATTTGAAAACAATTTTGATTATATTTTTTCCAAGCGATTTCACAAATCCGTTTTATACTAAAGCAGAAGAAGAAGACGGAGAAACCCGAAAATAAATGAGAGAAAAATGTACGTTTTGCGTATGGGTAGTTAACAACATGCCCCATAATAATAACATACATTTGCCCAAAGCTAACCCCACCTTCTCCTCATCCTCGTCATCCTGTTACTCCTACGCAGAGGCCTCGACGAAATGTTTGCTGTAAACGACCTTAAAAAAACCAAAGGCAAAAAAAAAACAACAACAAAAACAACAAAAACAAACAAAACTGCCTGCACATAGTATAAAATCAGTGGCTGCTGCTGCTGCTGTTGCTGCTGCTGCTGCTCCCATTGCGTGTTGTTGCTGGAGCAAATTGCAAATAACAAGCAAAAGTTCACAGGATCGGGCCAAAAAAAAAAAACAAAAAAAAACAAAAAAAAAACCAAGGAAAATGGGGAAAAAAATGTGCGTGGCATTAGCCGTAGTCGACTTGATTTTGATCGCTTCAATGAACATTAATACACTGGCAAGGAACATGGCACACAGACGAGCAGGTGGGGTGTGGGGGGTGCTGTGGGTGGTGGCATGCCACTGGGGGGCGGGGCAAGCTGCTTAAGTAGATGCCTGTTTACATGCATATTTGTATTTAACTTTGGCAAGCAACAACAACTACTTCTGCGCCAGCCTCATGTAGTTAGTCTGGGCCCACAATATATGCCCTGTACTCGCAATTGTTGTAAGTAGGTTGGATAATACCTTCGACCCTTAACTATAAATAAATCGGAGCGGCATTATTTTATTGGCATTCAAATCCATTGTGAACGATGCTTGGGAATACTTAAGGAAGCATAACAAATCTGCCAGCATAAGAAATATTTTTATATTTTTATTTAAAATAAATATTTGTTTATTATTATAAAGTAGGGCAAATGTGTTACCCTATAAATATGACAATTATTAGGTTTAAATTTTATTTTTATATCATCAGTCTTTTTATTTACTTTATTTTATTTAAATTGTTATATTTAAATTAATTTCTTTCTAATTAAATTTTTTTCTATACAAGTTTATTTACCAAAACGCTTTTAAACAATTTTGACCGATTTTAGTTCACATAAAAAAAAATAAATCAAAAGTTGTACAAATAATATTAACTATATTTAAAAAAAAAAATTAAAAATATATATTATAAAAACAATATATACAAAAAATTCAGAGCACACCAATTAATAATAAATAATATATAAGTAAGCCACCAAACTGAAAAATTGTGGCAATAACATTAATATTTAATTTTTTCAGACTTAATTTACTGTGTTAATTGCAATCTGTTGGACAGCCACTAGAGGAACAATTTATAAGGCTAAATCAAAAACAAAATAAATCAATCTTCTTTTTCCCCAAATTTTAATATCTACATTTAATCCATAAAATAATTAACTGTACGCAAAAAAAAAAAGATATTTTCTTAGACTTTTGCTTACAAAAAGTAAGTTATATTTAATGAGTAACTTTTAAAGTAATGGGTATCTCAGAGTCGTGCCGAACTCTAGCTGCTTTATTGGTGAGTTTCCTTAGGTTATTTTGCTGTAGTTATTGTTGTTGTTGTTGTTGCAGCTCTGCTCTCGTTTGCCTGCCTGGCAAATGAAGCCTACTTATAGGGGATCTTGAATTGGCGGTATGTAAACACACATTGTGTGTGTGCGATTGTGGGTGTGTGTGTGCGTGTATGTGAGTATTTTTGGGGCCACTATATATACGGCGCTTATTTCCGGCGTGGCATATCTCGTTTTAGATGCGTGCCACAGCAATATCTTTTGTTGTTGTTGTTGTTGTTGTTGTTGTTGGACTGTTTTTCGGGCTCGGGCGCGTTTCGCGTTTTCCTGTCATAAATGTTGCTGAACCTTTGTTATGTTTCCGTTTTACTTTTATTTTAATAATTCATATAGCATTTATGGCATGCACACAAATACTTTTATTTATACACAATCGTATATATATAACCCCCCCACCACACCTGCAGAATTGTTCCGGCGTCAGCACCTGTCCCCCCCCCCCCCCCCCCACCCATCCACCCACGACACAAATCAGCAGCCCATCATCCCATTGTGCACATCATAAATCTCATTTTTCCGCTTCCGTTAAGCGTTCGTTTTGGCCATTGGCCCTTATAACAGTAAAAATCATTTTAATTAAATATTTGCTTAAATATCTTTGAGTTTGCTGCGGCTGCATATTTGTTGCATTGCTTGCCGCAAATTTGTTGCTGTTGCTGTTGCCTTTGCTGCTCCGCGGGGCAACAAGTGAATGTTGGCTGCCCAAAATTGACTTCTACTTCAGCCGTTAAGCGCTTTTCAAATTATCAACCCACAAAAAAAAATATCCTGTGAAATTTTCCTCAATTTGCGACTCTTATACGCAGCAAGAGCTGGTGGGTTTCCATTCAGCGCGCTCAAAGAGTAAATTTCCCCATTTGAGCACTGGAAGTTGAAGCTCGCTCTCTCTCTCCCGTTCTCACTCTCTCTCTCTTTCTGCTTCTCTTGCGGTACTTTTCCTCTTTTGCCTGCTGGCATCGTTTCGTAGCCTACGAATTTATTTGAGATATTTGATTTTTTTTAGTGAGTGAAATATTTTCGCTAATTCTCAAATCGGGTCGCGAGAATTCGGCCAGGTGGGTTGCGTGTGGGGAGGGATGGGGATGTGGGAGGGCTGAGCAGTCAGCTTCACCTCACTAGGGATATCTTGACGCTCATTACGCCGCACACACACACACACACACATACACACACACAGAGGTAGACAAACGCACGGCTTGCCACAAAGCTGGCAGCTGATAGGCGGAGGCAGTTAAACGATGCCATTTCCGCTGCCTGTTTAATGTTCAATGGAATGCGCTTGGGGCATGCGGCAAATAAATGCGAAATAAATAAATTAAAAAAAATAGAAGAAATATGAATAGTTTGACAGTTGAAATGGCAACCTTTATTGGTGTTGCAGTCAAATTAGAATAACTAAATTCAAGCCACACTTCAACAATAATGCTGCACAGATATTGAACAAAAGATATTCCGTTATAGTTGCAAATAAAGTAAATTAAATGGAATTATATAAGCTGAATTCAAGCTAGACTTGAACTATTATTAAATAAGATATTGGAGTAACATATTTCGTTACAGTTAAAATACAAAAATGTAGCTTATTTTTAATAATTTGTATTCATTGCAGAAACTACTGTTTTAAGTAAATTACAAAAACTAAATTATTGCCAACATTTCCCCTATTTTCAGTTTTAGTTTATTTTAAATATAAATAAATTTATTGTACCACACTTTAAAATACGACCAGCAGATTATTTTCAATTACAGTAACTACCAAAGTGAAAGTCGCGTCATTTGCAACAAATGCAATTGAAACCCGTTTTAGCCGTATTTGCATTTATTAATTGGCCTTATTTGCTTTTAAACATGAGCACGTTGCTTAATAAAGGTTATATTTTCGATTTGATTTTAACTTTTATATACTTAGCGAATGCCTCGGGCGAGGCTAGCTGCCCCATGCCCCATGCCCCAGGCATAACAAGTGGAGAGACCATTTTCGAGGCGTAACAAAAGAGCAATACAATAAATGATAGACGGCAATGGCAGTGTGATACAGTGGCACAAAAAGTTATGACACACCTACAGCATTTAATCTGTGGGCGGATGTCAAATGCTCGAGGATAACGAGTAAGAGTGAGTTTGCCCCTTAGTCCGTTTGTCCGTCCAGTCGCTGGTCCAGTGCGTCCAGCAGCCCATTGAGTGATAACCATCAATCAAGCCAGGCTACTGGCTACTGGCTGCTGGCTGAAAGGGAGGCGTTACACGTTTCAGGACACTGGCTTTTGCCTAAGACCAGACATGACATGGAGTTCATTTCAATCATTAGCGTGCCGAGTCGAGTCGACTCGAGTTGAGGCGCATTCGAACGAGCAGCGGCGAACCTGGCAGCCCCTGTTGATGCTGTCAAATTAATAAAGAGACCCCGGGCAGAGTTCGGCAGGACATCGTATTAAAATGGTATGACTACACTTGGACAAAAAATATGAGCAACATTGTTATTGAATTCATAGAATTGAGTACTTGAAATTTGTGCAGCTTAAATGCAAAAATGTTTGTCATCATAATTTATCATTAACGAGCTATTTTCATAAACTAAAATAGTTTAAAGATTTTAATTGCCATGTTTTAAGTTAGATACACTAAAGTAATTAAATAAACTGGCAATGCATGTCGACCAAAGTTAAGTTAACTATATGAATTTCTGGACTGCAGCTCTGAGGCAATTCAAACATTGACATCATCCAAAGATGTCAAAGATGTCAGTCAATCAGTCAATCAGCCAATCATCTATCTCAAAATCCAATTACCCGATCTCCAAAAAAAAAGCTATTCATGATCCAATTTCAGCATCTAAAAATCATTAGCGCCAATTAAAGTACAACAAAAAAATTAAATGACTATTTTAAATAAAAAGAGAAAGGCTAAACTATAATTGAAAATTAATCACCATAAATACAAGAGTGCTTATCATGATAATTTTGTTTTTATTGTTATATGTTTTTTTTTATTATTTTCGAATGATTTTCATAAAATGATGTAATTGAAAATGGAATACAAAATTGTTTATCATCATAATTTTGTTACCATTATTTTAACATTTACAACGAAATCAAATGGAGCTGCTTGAATTGAGTTATGCCTATTTTCTGCGAGTGTAGCACTATGGATTCTATGACATCCCCACCCACCGTTATTGCCATCCACGTGGCCAGCCCATGCACTTTGGAGCAACGCAGCGAAACGCTGCTCATAACGCCCATAAAAAATTTGTCATCATTAGCCGACGACGGGCAGTCGAGGACATCGTGTATCATTGAACAAAGGGAGCAGGCTTATCTATCAATGTATATGTGTGTGTATGTGTGACTGTGTGTGTGTGTGTAACTGTGTGTGTGGGGTGCTGTTGGTGACTCTTTAAAATACAGTGCGAAGGTTGCTTTGGCCGCCTGCGAGAGTATTTGTCAAAAGCTTAAAGCGCTAAATTGATTGATTGTGTGTCGGTGCGTATACTTTTGTGAGCTACTGTGTGTGTGTGTTTGTGTGTGGCGAGGTCAGCCTTTAAGGCTTAAAGCTGCCCATTAGGGTTATTAAAAATTGCCCTTTTGTTTATGTATATATATACATTTTTTTTTCTTTCTTTTTTTTGTATGGAGTGTTATTAGAGTCGTAATGGATTGCGAATATTAATTTCTTTTCATGACGGAAGGAATCGGCGGAGAACAATACGCTTAATCTTTATTGACACGCAGAGCGTCGAGCACATTGGACCGAAAGAGAAAGCAACATAGCGTGAGTGTGTGTGCGGGTGTGTGTGGGTGTGTGTGGGTGTGTGTGGGTGCCTGTGATAGCAATAGTGAGTTGCGCCAAAAATGATAACCGGAAGCCATTAAAGGAAGTTTCAATACAATAGCAACTACAACAATAACAACTATTGCACATATACAGATGTACACTCAGAGAAAAAAAGTAGCTAAAGTGAAAAGAAAGCATATCGAATAGCTTCATTGAAAACACAAATAATTTGTTTTTATAATTAGTTTATATTTCAATTAAAATTCAACAATCGCAATCATATTTATTTCATATCAATTTCCAATTCATATTGTGAATTGAATTTATTTAATATCAATTTCATATTGTAAATTGGATAATAATAAGTGTGCTTTATTAATTATTATTATGCAATCGTGGATTTGATATCAATATGCTAATGTGTGTTAATAAGTGTGTGTAAATAAATGTGTGTAAATAAAAAGTTGTGAAATTCATGTTTGACATTTTTTTTAAAACTGAAAGTTACATAGAGAAAATCAAAAAGTTGATGCAAATTCATGTTATACCTTCATTATTGTTTTCTTTCAGTGTAGGCGAAACGCCTTCACTATAATGCGCCCAGGCGGCAGCCTGTGGCAAAGAGCTTCTCGCACCAGCGGGCTTCCTTCCTCTTGTGTGAGCACCCTCTTTATCTCTGCCACACACACACACACCCTCCACAAGCCGCATTCACATGTGTGCGTGTTTGTATTGTTGGCACTGCGTTGCAGCGTCAATATTGTAATTTTTATTCCTCTTTCATGCCACAAGCAAGCAACAACAGGCAACAGCAGCAGGCAACAGCAGCAGGCAGGCAGCCCAGCAAAGGCAGCAAGCCGAAACAGCTCAAGCTGAACGATAGATTCCCATTGAATAGAGTTTGGAGCAGAAAGAGGATCGGGTCGGGGGGAGATATACATGAAGGTAGGAGCCACCTAGACGATGCCGACAAAGTCAAAGCCGCACACGCACATTGGAGGAATCCGGATAATGTTTTATCCCAGGCATCTTAAGATTGCCGCACTAGGCTGCAGTTTGTGCTGGGCAAACAGTCGCCAGATGCGGAAGTCAAGCAGGGCCAGGAGCAGCAGCTCCTTTGGCTAAACAATTGACTTGATGTGTGTATCACACACACACACACACACACGCACACATAGCATAGACATTTTCAATTGATTAAACATCAGCTCACTCAACATTCAGCTCATTGTTGCAACCACTGCAATGTTTTTGGCCTGCATTTTTTACATGCCGCAGCGCAAAATGTTTAAGCACATTATAAAAAACATTATGCCCCTATACAGATACATATATGTGTGTATATGTATATGTATATGTATGTGTGTTGTACATGTACATAAGTGTTATATGGAATTCCATTGCATTTTATGGGCAATGGTGAGAGAGACAAAACACAATGGCAGGCACTAAAAACCTGCGGCAGCGCCATTGTGTGGCATAAACAATAGATGCAGCAAGCAGCAAGCAGGAGACGACGTCGAGAATCGGTCAGAATGAAATAATAAAAAAAAAACCAGAAAAAAACCCAAAGAAGACAAAAACTCGAAAGCTAGTCGAGCGTGCAAAAGGTGAGTTGAGTTGGGTTTTTGGCCTTGTGGAATGTGGCAAAGTGAAATTTATAGCTTGGAAATTAATAATGATGAGACACACACACAATGAACTAGCTGTTGAAATCAACTGATGTGCTTATGCCTCTATGTGTGTGTGTGTATGTGTGTGTGTGTGTGTGTGTGTGTGCGTGTCGAAGTGTATAAGTGAAAAAGGCCCGTTCGAAAATAACAAAAGCGCATTCACAACTTGCGGTCGGCAAACGGTGCGTATTCGTATCGAACAATGGCAACATGTACTCAATGTTGCCACGCGTGTCAGAAAACCACATTTTTTTTATGCCATAGAACTATAATAAAAAAAAAAAACAGCCGTAAAAGCATAAAAAGCATAATAAAATAGGAAAGCGTCATTTAATTGAAAACTGAATTTTGATTTCAATGAGAACTCAATAAGTCAATAAACACAGGAATATATAATAATAATAAAAATAAAATAAAGCACATTTAATGGCTATTAGAAATATTAATAGGTTTTCTAGGAGTTAGAGATATTTGGCATTATTATTATTTACTGCCTATAAAATAAGAGTGGTTGACTATGAAAGATATCCATTACGGAAAATCATAAACAACTATTTAATTTTTTTTTTTTTTTGTTAGTTTTTGGGTAGCGATACTAAAAATAAAATATTATGGATATGCACAATTTGATGATAGTAAATTTAACGCATTTTTAATTTAATACCCACTATAACAATAAATGTGATCATTGCGATGAAGCGGGCATTAATTGAGTTTTGTTGGCCATTAAAAGGGTTTTGTGTCATGGCTCGTTACACGTTACACGTTTCTTCTGGGCAAAACGTTAAATTTATCGCATATGTCCATAAAATTTTAATTTATTTTTGAAATTCCCAAACACCCACAACTGTGTTGTTGTTTTTTTTCCAACATTTATCGCGGCTTCCAAGCCATATTTATAAATGTGGCCGAGTCGATGCTGGGTTTGGTTTGGTTAATGTTATAATGACCATTGTGACGTTATAATGCAGTTGTAATTAAGTGCATGTTTTTTTGCTGCTGCTTTTGTTGTTGGCCAATAAACATATGAGCAAATATTTTAATAAAATCAACAGTCGAAATGAACCGCAAAATGCAACAGTTTCGCAACAGTTTCAGCGTCTTTTGCCCAACTAAAAGCTTTAAATTTACGATCATTTCGCATTGCGTAATTTATTTACATTTATTTATATTTTTAATTATGCTAAATTACGATTTCAACATACAGATTTAAAACTTTAATAATTGTTGCAATAAGTGCGTTGTAAATTAAATTATTTAATCAATTAAGGATATCATTTTCTTGTCGACTTTGACATTTTGTGTACAGACTGTGTTTTGTGGCAAATACATGAATTGAACTTTATTGCACTTCTGACCGCAAACAGGTGAAGTGCCAAATATTAATTAAATTCAACTAAGCAAAACCTTTGTCAAATGATGCTGAGTGTCTTCTGCAGGCAAATTGTTATAAGCCCAGTTAACATCGTGTGAAATGCAATTTGTTTGCAGATAACAAAACTCATTTACAGCCACCGCTCGTGAATCCCTGGGATGAGATCGAAATGGGTGCTAGGTGCTATTTAATACGTTGCATGTTACTAGGCAGCAGCAGCCACAGCAACTTGCCACTGGAGCTGTTAACATCCCAGCACTTTATATCAAGTGCAGCCGCGGCACGAGCTGGCAACGCTGCCATGCAATACATTTTATAATGCTTGTTTTGAATCATATTTAGAGACGCAATGGCAAAGGAGAGGGTGTGGAGGGTGTGCTGCGTTGCCTACTGCTTGCAAATAAAATAAATTAGTTGCAGTTGAAAGGTGGCTCAGAAGCAAAAGTCAACACGCGATGTCGTCGTCGTCGGCAGCCGCAAACAAACGCCAGCTGTTGGGCACAGATAAAATGGCAGGCAAACAATCGGGCGACCAAAAATGCGAACAGAAAACTGTGTGGCAGCAGCAGGATGACGGAGGATGAGGGGGTGGGTGGAGGAGACGGTGATTTGGCTGCTCTGGCAAATCAACGCTGCCAACGTTCGCGCAGCTTACTGGCAAATATTAAAATGCGAATTTTTATGCGCGCTGACATTTGCGCCTTGTCCTCCCCCCCTGACCCTCCACCCCCTCCCCGCCTGTGTACCTGCCACGCGTCTTAACGCCCACTTTTGAGCATAATTCTCACTATGAAAGTGGCTCCTGGCGTATCCTTTTGCCAGCAGTTTTCTTTGCGGCGTGCGCACATAAATTAGCTGCCAAGCTAAGAAATGGTTGCGGACAGCAAAGGTTCCATGGCTCGACTCGGCTCGGTTCGGCTCCACATTGTTGCCACTTTGCCACTTTTTCCAGTTGGCGTGTCGGTGATATGGCCACCATCAGTGGCACCAGTCGCGTTCCGACTGCGGTTTTGTTGCGCTTATGCTTATGCTTATGCGGGTGGCAAGGTGACTCTTGGGTTGGCAGCATGCGGCCACCCATTTACAACCTTACTGCGTCTTGGTGCATTAAACCAATAAATCAGCGAGCCACTGAAAAACATAGTGTTGTCAGGCATTTGCTTTTTGAGGCGCCACCACCAAACCACCAACACCAACAACCACCATCATTGTCAGCTCTTCATCGTTGCATATTTAATCGATAAACCAAGCAAAAGACATAAATTTATCTGGCAGTTTTTTTTAAAGCATTTTCACATTTTTCCCAACACTCACAATTTTTGTTAATTTTTTTTTTAAAGGCATTTTCTAATTTCGGGGAAAATTTTTGCGGCCATAAAAGCCTGGCCAGGCAAATCAATTAAATTTAAATTGTATCCCATTAGATGCGTATTAAATGAGTTAAGTCATTTTACCAAAAGTAACCCGTCGCCCCCCCGTCCAACATTCGTCTTACAAAGCGGCGCTCGTTACCATTTTTTATGCCGCTTTTGAAAAGGGTACAAATAAATTCATTTTCATTTAATTTTTTAACGTACACAACTTGGCCACACTGCCACAGGGACCAAGATGTTGGGTGTGGAACCGAGGGTGTGGGTTGCGGGGTGTTTGGCAGCTGACCAGCGTCAAAGTCGTCGCATTACAAACACAATTAAAATGCCCACGAGCTACTAATTTGGCATGAAGTAACGGGTGTTTTTGGGGCAAGGTTTGAGCAGTTATTGGTGCACAAGGAATTTGCCACGCGGCGGTCGAAAGTTTTTTGCGGCCCAAACCTTTCGAGCTGATGGCAATTAATTTGTATTATGTGTGTTTCTCTTAATTTCTAAAACAATTATTTTTTATTCTAATTCCACTCCAAGCCATTCAAAATGTGCTTAATGTGGAATAGAAATGTTTATAAAACAAAAACAAAAAACATATTAGTTTAATGTGAGTGGGGACTAATTGTAGGGTTAACTAATCTTCACAAATATTTGCTCCAAAATAATTAATTACACATAAATAAAATACTTTGCTAACAACTAAACAAACTGGACTTAATTTGGATTATGTGAAAATATTTTAATTAATATATGAGCAAAACGAAATGAATCTTATTTTAATGGATATGTATATTTATTAAGCCGACAATAAATTAAATTTCAATTTTGCAATTTTGTTAATCTTCTTTTGCTTTTAAAAGAGTTAAAGACTATTCAATTAGTCCATTCAATATAATTTGATCAATTCATTGAAACATTTATTTATAATTATCAATTTGAAGTATAATTTGAAGAATGACCAATGCGGGTTTTCATAATTCATTTAAAAATATATTTATTTTTATTTATATAATATAATAATATCGCCCCAGCAATAAATTTAATGTGTACATTTTCTAAAATGTCAGAGGCCATTAATGGCTTCAAATGTTATTTATTATTCTTTATTTGAATTGAAAAGTAGACAAATTGTCGAATGCACTTTCCACAACTCATGTGACTTTTGGCAAATTATTAAATTTCGTCGCTCTGTGAAATTTACAAGTATATTTATCAAAAATGCAAAGTCTAAGTGCAAAGTTGCCATCAATTTCACTTTTACTATTTCTATATTCTTGTCAAAATCAACAATCTGTTAAACATCAGAGACGATATTCAAGTGCAACAAAATTAATTATTTACTTATTTTTAAGAGAGCAAGTCTCAGCACAGTACGTTTGCACTCAGGAATGGTAACTTTCCAACTGTCCGACCCAACAACTTGGTCATACCTCAGGAGAACCATGTTCGCTACCTGGGTATGTATCTGGACAGGAAACTAACCTGTCGCAAACACATTCAGAAAGAGCAAAACTCAACTGGTTGCTGAAGCCATCTAGCAAACTCAGTTTAAGAAACAAGCTGCTGCTGTACAGGAGCATCAACTTGCTCACATGGACATATGGGATTCCATATGCAAAATCTTGGATATACCAAATTCAAGTATTGCAGAACAAGGTGTTCAGAACATCTCTGGTGCCACGAATTCGGTCTACCGACAGTCAAATCCCAAATTAACCGACATACGAGTCGGTATTCCGACCGGTTACATAACAATGTCAACCCAATGTCCTAAACGCAGGAGGTTGTAGCGCCTACACACCAGCGACATCTGGACTCTGGACCTCAGGAATGTTATATTAATATTATTAGGTTGGGGGTGTGTGCACTGCGACCTGATAAGTCTATTGTGCCCCCTTCTGGGCTTAAAGCTCCTCCATCAACCCAAGCTCCGGCACAAATGCTAGAATGCTTTATTGGGTTGAGGGCTTCTATGTCATCCCTAGGATGTTAGGTCTTTTCCTCGCTAAGGCGATACACTCTGCTTGGATGTGCATTGAGGATTCCTCCTCACCTTCACAGAACCTGCAGAGTCCGCTACTAATTATACCTATCTAGGCCAGATGACTTCTTAGTCTACAGTGTCCCTCTGGAATGTTATATTCAATGTTATGTGTATTATCAGTTAAAACAATTTCTATGTTTAAGTTATGGACTATAAATTCACTGTCTCTTTCGTACTGCTACAAATCAATGTTTTATGGCCTTTAAATAGGTTGATTAATGTTTATATATAATTACATAAAATAAAGAATGCTGTATATAAAATTATTTATTTATTAGTCTCTGGTACTTGGGTGAATTAAATTAATTACTTGGGTGCATATTTGTTTTCACGTAAAGTACACTTCAACATTATTTACACTATTTATATTTAAAGTGCTGTCACTTGGCAACAACAATACAATATTAACCAAAACTCGGTAGCAAATTGACAAGTCAACTAACTAACAACAATTGGCTGTCTGCCCATATTTATCTGGGCATGTTTTGGCCATAAATAAATTAGAGCAATCTCCTTCTGTTTGTCAGTGGGCGTGGCCGCTGACATCATTTATAAGCAACGCCCAGATGTCCACAGCCCGCCATTCGGCATCTCCCGTTGGTCAAAGCTGTCACACGAGATTTGTGGCAACGACATTTGGGCCAAAATCTTTTTGCGCATCCTTCGTCCCGTGTCCACCGTCCAGTGTCCAGTGTCCAGTGTTTCCTGCGTCCAATGTCGTTTGCCGTGGCTTTAACTACTGGCAGCCAATTTCTGCTGATGGCGCACTGGCCAAGTAATTATCGACATCTTCGTGCAGGGTCCCAAACTGATGGCTGATACCTGGACCACTGGACCACCACACAGTCAAAATCGGGAATGGAGCTGGGAATATCCATTCACCACCATATCCCACCCCTCCAACAACAGCTAAGCAAAGGCGAAGCGTTAATGCTGCGTGTCGAGAGCAAATGTTGATGGCTTAATCACTTTGATTGTAGCCGAGTCACATCAAGTTCCATTTGCAGTCACCGAACTGGGCGGGTTTAAAGTGCACGTGTTTACCGGGTTGAGATTTTCCAGCTTTACCGTTGCAAACCCCAAAAAAAAATAAAACTAAAAACGTGTCGTGGGGCTGAAAAGCTGCTTAAGGAGCTGCTGACGCTTTTGCAGTGCAGCCAAAGTCATAAAACCATTTAATTATATTAAACTTTTAATTGCATAGACAGCCAAGAAATACACACACACAAACACACACACACACAACACACACACACAGAGACAACTTCAAGCATATGCAGTGGCAAGGAAGTTACCAAGATATATATATATAAATATATATATATGTGTATATATAGCAAAGCACTTAAACAGGCAACTTGCTTGTTGTTTGGTGGCGCCACAGCAGCAAAGGGGAGGTGGCAGGCGTGGCTTGCATGCCCTGCTACTATGTAAATGCAATAATAAAGTTATTAAAAGTGTCATAACAACTCAAGTTGAAATAGCACAAAGTTAGCTCTGGCTTCTTGTTTTATAGACCAAACTGCTGCTGCTGCTGCTGCTGCTGCTGCTGTTGCTTTTGATGTTGATGTTGCCGCTGTTGCTGCTGCTGCTGGTGTTGCAACAGTTTTAACTCTGCAACATGCCCACCTCCTGCCAAAGTACCCGCAGACGCTAAGTGCGAGTGGAAAAGCAACCCGCAGCTCTCGACCAGCCAAGCAATTGTTGCTTAATTGATCAATTAGTTGGCCTACACAAAAGCCCAATGCGTACACACATATATAAATATATATATGTATGTATACATATATATATAAGCCCGCATATTCGTGCGTGTATGCGATTTCTGGAATTGCCCACATCAAAGCGGCATATAAGTATATTGACGCTCATCAATCAAATTGATTTATGCCAACAAATCATTCATGAGCAATTTCCCAAAGTGATTATCTCTCAACGAGCCGATCCGAGCGCCCTTGGTCAAATAGAGACAGGAGCACAGACAGACAGGGCGAGACTGAGACAGAGAAAGAGAGAGACAGAGAGGGAGACAGAGAGGGAGACAAAGCAAACGCAAAAGGCATGTTAACTGACAGACAGGACAGGGCGGGACAGTTGGTGCTGAACAGGACATGCGGACAGACATCCTGCGAGACAAAGACAGCAGCCGCCAGTCGAGTTTGCAGTCAGTCTGACTGACTGACTGACTGACTGATTGACGCTGGGCTGTCTTCATCACAAGCAATTTGGCCAGCAAATATAGCCGAGAACTGAGAGCCGAGAGATGAGCAGCAGCAGCAATGCTGAGATTGCGTGTCCCTGTCGCAATGACTCTGCATCAGTTTTACAGAAACTTCACAAACACAGTTCATAAAATCAAACCAGCAGCGGTATATGTGCTCAGGGAGCCTCAGACATACCCCGACACACACGCACACACACACACACCACCTCAGACACACACTCAGAGAAAGATACGATATAATTCGTCAATAAGTCAAGTTTAAAAATAATATGTTGAAATGATTTTTAATATTAAAATCAGCAAAAATCTGTATTTAAGTCAAATTTACTTAGATCAGGAATTTTTGTATTTTAAACAATGTAATGTAAATTATTAATTAAAGCTGAAATTGGATAATTTTTAAATGATATCTGGATTGACTACCGCATCAAATATCACACTGCAAATAATCATCACTTAAGAATTTAAAAAAGGACTAAAACTAAGAATCACCCTTCTTAACTTATCCAATATCACACCTCCATTTAGGAAATTGTGATTGTTAAAACAAACTCAAAATAAGAGTTTTGATTTTTTGTTGTAACAAATTAGAAGAATGACTTAATATCTTACTGCAATTAAAGCAGTAATATTGATCAAAGTCTTGAATCAATTAAACTAAAATTAAAAACAAATTTACTTAACTTATGCAAAAACTGTATTTCACTTACGAATTCGGGATTGCAAGAAAGACATCTTCAAAAAGAAATTTAAGCTATCTACAATTTTAAATGATAAGCTATAACCTTTAAGTTCAACATTAAGTATTGCTTTTCTTGCAGTGCACTTACAGTTGGCATTAGTGAAGTGAACCAAGGCTGCTGCTCCCAGCTCGTCACTTCAAACGGCAACGTGAGCGACAGGCGACGTTTGTGCCAATGGAGCCGGGGATCTGAGCTTGTGTCATATTAGCAGTTGCTTATTGCCGGCAATCAAATAAATTTTCACGGCAAACGGTCAAAGAGAGAGCGAGAGAGATTGAGAGACGGCGATAAAGAGGGAGAGGTAAAGCACAGCCTCTTGCCCTCAATTTGAAAGCATTTTTCACACATGCAAAAGGCCAGTTGGTAGTTTGCAGTTGGCAGTTGGCAGCATCTCTGGCATTGAGCAGCTCCACGTGCTTAAGTCTTTTGATTGATTTGGTGATAAATTGACGAGGCGGCAACTGAAGCGCCAAACAGATTGCCTAACATTTCCATGGGATGTAGCGAAACCTAATTGCCCAAATGGGCGTAGCCCGAAGACGCTATCAACTACTGGCAAATCATTAAAGTAAATACGAAAAAATGCAATATTATTCAAAAACCTTTTGGAAAATTAAAAATGGAAATATAAAATATCAATTAGAGATTTGCTAAAATATATACCAAATTTTCTCTCAGCAAACAAAATAAACTCAAAGAGCGCTCAAAAGTATGCTACAAGAAATTTTGCCCAACATTTGAAGCCACATATGCAGCTAGTTAAACAAACCCAAATCAAATGATAAAGAGAAAGTGAGAATGAGACAGAGAGAGAGAGAATGGGAATGGAGAAACTAAACAGATAGAGAAACTTTAGCACACATGCTCGTTTAGCCAAAAAGCAGCTGGTGGGCCATGATTAATGTTCTCAATTATCTGACTCGCAAGTGTCAAAAATATTTAAATCAATGGTGGGGCAAATACCCAAAGAAGGCGGCCCCCAAAAAGCAGCGCAGACAACTGACAACAGACAGCAGATGAACAACAACGTAGACAACAGACAACAGACAGACAGACAGACAGACAAGACAAGACAAGACAAGAGAGCAGAGGACAAGATGAACACGACGAGACAACACAATTCGCGCAAATTGAGCATGATGAAGAGCACAAGCTTTTGCTTGTAGCTGCTGCTACTTGTTGTTAATATTATTATTGTTGTTGTTGTTGTTGTTGTTTTGTCTATAGTAGTCAGCAGTGTCAATGCCAAAGGATGCCTTTCTTTATAACGTCGACGACGACGGTACGGAAACCTGAAGCTCGTCGCGACGAAAATGACGCAAAGATCTAAAATTGGATTGAGCGCAATGACAGCGGCAACGTGTCAGAAACATATCATTCATTATTTTCTATTATAAGCAAACCGAACACACACATATACACAAATACACACACACACACACACACACACACACACACACATACACACACACACACACAAATTACCGGCCGCCCTGGCAGCCTGTGCTTGTCAGCAGTTGCATTATGTAAGGCCATCATTTATCATTGCAAGTGAAGTGAACTCAGTTGACTCCATTGCAACCCAAACCTAAACCCCTTCCCACAAAACTGTACACTCAAAAAAATAGAGAATACAGAATATTACAATCGAGAAATACATGTTGTCAAAGGTCGATAGTTTTAGAACAGAGAAAAAAGACGTCTAAATCAAGAAAAGGTTGAGTGATTGGGTAAACAACAAGTTGTTATTTTTAAGATTTGAATTTCTCAAGTTCGAACATTGCACTTCTCTGAGTGTAAATATTAAGTGTGTTGAAGTTGTGTTCGCATACGACTTAAAGTCGTTTTGCCAAGGAAATTGGTAAATAAAAACAAAGTGGGCTTGAAAGCAAACACTCATATTTTGCCATGCCAAACACTACAACAGGCAACGCTGGGGCACAATTATGATATGAGCTGGCAGGCAGCAGCAACAGCAACAGCAACAGCAACAACAACAACAAAAGCAACAACAACAACAACAACAACAGGAGCAACAGCAATTTGAGAAGCCCCTCAATTTGTATGCAGCATACACGGCGTATGTGTAACAATGGACCAAAAGTTGCGTGAAACGTTTTAACAAAGATTAATGCCAGCGACGACTGATGATTTTTTTGAAGATTAATTATGCGATGATGAGGCACAAGAACATGAAGACAATGACACCATCAGGCGGGTGGGCGGACAGCCAGGCAGCCAGCTCTGACAGCCGCCTGTGGAGTCCTTTTGCAGGAGGATGAGCAAAAGACGGAAGTTGCTCGCATCGTTAAAGGATTACAAAATTTGTAAGCGTGCGCCTGCTCTGCATGTATGTGTGTGTGTGTGTGTGTGTGCGCGTGTGTGTGGGAGATTGTATTATGAACATACTTATATGGATACATACATATATCAGGAAATTATCAAGGCAAGGCTGAGACACACACCCGCACACACACCCGCACAGCATTGTTATTGCTGCTTTTCATAATAAAACGGAATGGATTTTGCAATATCCACCAAAAGGCATTTACAGTTACAACAAATTAAGTCGGATTTTGTGTGGAATTAAATGGCTATCAATATGTAAACCTTAACAATAGCTGAAATATAATGAAATATCTTCACAGCCTTTCATTGTGATTGCCTATGTTAAGTCTGAAGTTGTAGAAATTGTTATCTGGCATAAATATTCTGCTTATCAAAAAAATATCAAAGTAATTTTTTTTATTTATTATTATTATTATTTTTTTGTTTATTGTTATTGCAAAATGCACGAAAAACTTATTTAAAAATGGAATTCACTTCAAATAATAAATTATAGTAATTAAAAATAAATTTATTTGCTCTACATTTTTTTACCTTTAGTCGCCCATTTTCTTTTTTCAAGCAAAAGCGAAGATTTTTGCGAATTTCCCATAATGCATAATGAGATTTTCCAACGCTTATCTCTTTGATGCACAGATTGGCGAGGAATTTAATGTCAATTCCTTAAAGAGGTGCTCGGCGTTGTTTGCGGTATTTTAATTGCCAAGCGGCCATAACTTTTCATATTAAAACGCGCCCGGCAATTTATCTATGAATGGCAGGCAACGTGGCGTATGCTTAATATTGCATAAACCAGTCACACCAGCCAGCCAGACAGCCAGACAGCCGGACAGCCAGACAGATGGAGAAAAATCCAGTCGCTGGCATACGGCGGCCAGGTGGGCGTGGCTCTGCCCCTTCACTACATACATAATGCGATGGCAATGTTCGTGGTTTATGGCCTACAAAGAAGACCAGTGCTTTAACTACTCACAGATTGGCTTCCCCCCTTGTTTGTCTGTCTCTGTGTACGTATGTTGTTTAATTTATCAGGCGGCAAAAACTGTTGCATATGCCGCACTGCTGACCGTCATATTTAAAATGAATGTTGCAGTTGCAAACGGAGACAGAGACCGACTGCAAACTGTGTGGCACGGATTTGGATCGCTTGTTCGGACAGTTTTGTGATTGTGTCCGCGCATTTTAATGCATTAATGTTGCCCGAATGTTATGGCCAAAGTGCTGTTGGCCAGTATGTGTGTGAGTGTGCGAGAGTGCGTGTGTGTGTGTGTGTGTGGGTGGGTGAAATGCAGTCAGCGTGTCGTGGCCATTTTTAGCAAAAAAGCTTTTAACAATTAAAATTAAAAAGTTCAGCATTTATGCAACATGCCAAAAAAAAAACTAAAAAACAAAACTCAAAAATAAAAGGCCAGAGAATTTTGCAGAGTGAAGTAACCGACTGCGAAATACTTTAAACCAGCTGATAACAGATAGCAAAGAACAGGTTGGGTGTAGCCCAGAAATACTCTCTGAAATACTGAAATAAGAAAATATAGCCATTTAAAATTTTTATCAATCAACTAAATTTGATGACTATAGCCTTAGAATTGTGGAAGATATAAGGACTTATCGAATTCCAAATATCGATTCTTATCGATTTCCTAGCGCCCTATTGGACATAACACTACAGTTTTTACGCTTTATTTGACGCGGGCACAGACCAGTATATGTTCCATATAGACGGACAGATAAACAGACAGACAGAGAGCATGACGGACATTGGACAAACCCAATATACTATGATATCTTCGGTATAAAAGTATTAAGAAAAAAAACATTGTAAAACAGTGCCAAATGCCAAGCGTGCCATAATCAAATTCTGTGTATGTTTGTGTGCGTGTATAAAAGTTGCAGCTACTCCCAGCCTGATAGAGAGGGAGAGTGGATGAGAAAGAGAGAGAGCGAGGGAGAAGGCAATAGAGAGACTTGCCTCGCTGTCTGACTGTAGCATTGTGTGCGCTCATTTGTGGTCATAAAGCATAAAACGCATAAAGTGGCGTTACAATTTTATGGCGCACCAACGTCATATTCAAGCCTAACAAAAAAAAAAAAAAATAAAAATAAAAAAATTGCCATTAAGAAGAAATGTAAGAATTTATGACAAGAATATACCCTGTAAAAATAATTGAATAGTTATTATTGTTTAAAGCAGTTAAATGTGAAGTGCGCCAATCTGCGCTAATTATTCTTAAAATTAACCCCAATTTCTTGATTCCGATTGGGCCAATTTTTAAGCTGGCTGATCTGAATTTGTCTTGGTCAAATAAGTCTTTCAATGGAGCACCTTCATCCAAGCAATCCCTCAATAGATACATATAATTTTTGTTAAAAAAAAAATGTTTTTTTTTAATCGTTTGCTTTGAATTTATAAAAGTCGGCAGGATCCATTATATGGGAGCTATATGATAAAGAGGTGAGAGATCTTTGATAGAATCGTAATACATGTCTTCACCAAATTTGGTATATGTTTAAATTAACATCTGGATTTTTAGATCTTATGCCAATAAAGTGAATTTTTTCCCAAACACTCGAACTGTTTTAATATATCTCAAAAATATTCGAATACAATTCGACGACACATTTAATGTCAATTATTTATTTATTATTTATAAAATCAGGTTGTAAAATAATGCAACTGTTGATTTAATGTTTCCAAGATTTTAGACATACCCGCTTTTGCTATTAGCCAAAATGCAAACAGAAACAGCAGAAGTGAGAGCCACATTTGGGAGCAACTCGCTGTTCTGCTTAAAGCTGATGGGGATGATGATGATGACGATTGCGTCCGTCTCTGGACAAACTGCTGTTGCTGTCTGCGAGCAGAGTTTTGGCCGCCAGACCATCATCAAGCGACAATGTAAATTTTGTGTTGAGCTTTTTAATTGTGGCAGCCCCCTTTGGCGTGGGGGCAACGGGAAGGCGGAAGTGCGACGGTCGCTCATACGCGAAATGAACGCAGACCGCAACAAAATTACATCAACTGGGTTTGTGGCAATTGTTCGGGAGTTGTCCTAGACAGAGAGTGGGAGGTTGAGAATTCATAAAAAAAAATAAAGCCCAATACGAGGCAAGGACTCGAAGAGCGCCAACAAAAATACAAAAAGTAAACCAAAGTAGTTGGCAAATAAATTGCATGACAGTGGCGAGGCGAAGTCGCCAAGCGTTTTTTACCAAGTGTGTGTTTGTGTGTGTATGTGTGTGTCTTTGTTGTTGTTGCTGTTTTTTTTGGTGGCATGGTGATAGCAATTTTAATGCGAATGCAGCACAAACGCAGCAGCAGCAGCAGCAGCAGCAAATGCTAGCCAAAAGTGCAAAATTGTGCATTTTAATTAAGGTGACCGTTCCACGCCTTGCACAAGTGCCAAGTGTTAGCCCACCTGCAGCAACCCCCACCCCCTTCTAGCAACTATTTAAGGCTGGCATTTGCATTTAGCTGGCTCACAACTCTCGTAATTTACAGCTCTTTTAATTAGCTGCATGCCAAGTATTTTTTATTTTTATGCATTTTAACGCGAGCCGGTCTTTAAGTGGCATATTGTTTAAATAAAATGCAAGAAAGCAAAATGCTTCAGGCACGCAATTTCACACACATACACACACACACACAGTCACACTCACACACACACATACACACATACACACACACATACACAAATGTTTGAGCACAAAGAAGGATATAACAATTGCAAATGGAAATGTGCTAAAGTGCCGGGCAAAAAAATATCAAAGTGAGGGACACAGCAGAGTAAAAGGATCAGAAATGCCAGAGGGAATGGGCGGGGGATGGGGTGGTGCTGGTGGGGCATATATAAACGCTGGCCCATCAGCTTTGAGCCGTAGCAGTGGCAGCAACAGCAGCAGTCAAAAGTGCAAGTGACTGAAATGCAAATATTGTGTGTGTGTTTGTGTGTGTGTGTGTGTGTGTAATTGTTTGCCACTGTCTGTGCGAGTGCATCTGTTCAAATGTATATAACAAAAAAAAAAAGAGAAGAAGAAGCAGCAAAATAACACATAACATAAGAACGTAGTGCGGAAGGGAAGGCGGCATGCACATGCAATAAAATGTTTTACACCCTGTTTATTTTAGTTAAATACTCGAAATTATGTGTTTGCCTAAGTGTATTTGTTAACACAATGCCAGAGCTTTGTGTGTGTGCGTGTGTGTGCGTGTGTGCGAGTGTGTGCATATTGTATGTTGGCATTAGAGTACTTTGTTGGGTGGTAACACAGCCATTGTCCACATTACAGCATTTACACTCAATGCAACTCACAACGGACAGTTGCATTTCATGTTGCACAAATGGTTTTCCTTTTTTTTTTTTTTTTTGATTTTCCCCATTATTGGGATTTGTTGTGTGTGTGTAAATTCGTTACATTTTAATTATGTGATGCTCGACGCAAGCATTTGTGCAACAGCAATTTGCCAATGATGTCTGTCAAAAATTACACATTTTCAAATCAAAAAGCATCCAAATTATTTGAGCCTCGTGACTATTTGGCCAATAGAATATTAAATTACTGCTTTGCATATCATATTAATTAACTACGTTTCAGCCAGATCAATACGATTTTATATTGCCAAAAAATAAAATGAAATTTCAGCTATTTGCCAAAGCTCGTCAATCAATTTTGGAATGTGCAAATATTTTGCGAACCCATTGAAAATCTATAAAAAGGCTAAAATAAAATTGTGCAAAAAATAGGTAAGTCGTAATGTGGAAAGTCGGCTAAGCCAAACAATCTGATAAACAGTTGCACAAGTGCTGAGTTGGTGATGAAAAGCCTCTCACGTAACTTTTATAATCCATAAGAGAACTTTTTATAAATCAGTTTTTAAAGTTTTAAGCTCAGAAATAAAATGTATTACAGTTTCAATTAAAATTACAGCTAATATTTAAAAATATTTATTGTTGAGTTTATATTTTCCAATATTATTATTTTTTATTAAATTAGGTTTCTTTTTGAAAACTATAATAAAATTTTCTAATTACATTTTCAAGCTGCAATTCCATATTCTGTAATAAACCGCATAAAGTTGAGTTGAAGCACTTTTCTCATAATTTGTTAGTTTTAATGTAAATTAATATTTTTATTGTAGGGCACCTGCAAAAGTTAATCGTAAGCACTTTCAAGCTGAGTGATTTTTGCTTAAATTGTTTGTATGTTTTTATACTATGATACCGAAGGTATAATAGTATACTAGGTTTGTGCAATGTCCGTCATGCTGTCCGTCATGCTGTCTGTACGTCTTTCCGTCTGTATTAGAGATAGAGACTTGAAACTTATATATATACTGAAAAGTACCCTCTAAAGTGTCAAGGTTTTAGTCTTACGTCCACTAGGGAGCTAGAAAATTGATAAATAGATTTTCGCAAATCGATAACGCCACAATTCTCCCACAATTTTATGGAAATAGTCACCAATTTTGGTTGGTAGGTTGTTGACGACAACCGCCATCCCCAGGAACTTAGGCCCTAGAAATCGAAAATCGCATATATTCCATATGCCGATTTTCGGACTATAATTTTGACTTGCGTTCCGACCCAAAATCACGTTTTCAACTTTAAATGTACGATTGATCTAAAGACCAAACTATGATTAAAGAGCCCTTGCTTTTGAAAATGCGTTGAGTTTTGACAAAGTTATGGTATTTTTAAGGTTTGACCTATGCCCATGGGCCGATTTTCGGACTATAATTATATTCCGATTCAAAAACACGTTTTCAACTTTAAATGTACGATTGATCTAGAGACCAAACTATGATTAAAACGCCGTTGTTTTTGAAAATGCGTTGAGTTTTGACGAAGTTATGGCATTTTGAAGGTTCGACCTATGCCCATATGCCGATTTGCCGATTTTCGGACTATAATTTTGTCTTATGTTCCGACCCAAAATCGCGTTTTCAACTTTAAGTGTACGATTGATCTAGAGACCAAACTATGATTAAAGAGCCCTTGCTTTTGAAAATGCGTTGAGTTTTGACGAAGTTATGGCATTTTGAAGGTTCGACCTATGCCCATGGGCCGATTTTCGGACTATAATTATATTCCGATTCAAAAACACGTTTTCAACTTTAAATATACGATTGATCTAGAGACCAAACTATGATTAAAACGCTTTTGAAAATGCGTTGAGTTTTGACGAAGTTATGTCATTTTGAAGGTTCGACCTATGCCCATATGCCGATTTTCGGACTATAATTTTGACTTATGTTCCGACCCAAAATCACGTTTTCAACTTTAAGTGTACGATTGATCTAGAGACCAAACTATGATTAAAGAGACCTTGCTTTTGAAAATGCGATGAGTTTTGACGAAGTTATGGCATTTTGAAGGTTCGACCTATGCCCATGGGCCGATTTTCGGACTATAATTATATTTCGATTCAAAAACACGTTTTCAACTTTAAATGTACGATTGATCTAGAGACCAAACTATGATTAAAACGCCGTTGTTTTTGAAAATGCGTTAAGTTTTGACGAAGTTATGGCATTTTGAAGGTTCGACCTATGCCCATATGCCGATTTGCCGATTTTCGGACTATAATTTTGACTTATGTTCCGACCCAAAATCACGTTTTCAACTTTAAGTGTACGATTGATCTAGAGACCAAACTATGATTAAAGAGCCCTTGCTTTTAAAAATCCGTTGAGTTTTGACGAAGTTATGGCATTTTGAAGGTTCGACCAATGTCCATGGGCCGATTTTCGGACTATAATTTTGACTTATGTTCTTATATCTACCTCAATCTGATATCATAGTATTTCGCTGTCGGTCACTTCCGACTGCAACGTACTCTCTTTTGTTCCTCTTTGCCCGTTTCCAGTTAACACACACACACATGCACACACACACACACAGCACGCACTTTACCTTTGTCTACGACACTCGGAGGCAAGTTGGCCAAAAGAACGAGGCCATTTCTCTGCTTTGGACATGTGGAAAAACGGTCATTTAATGCTCGCTGTGAAGCTGCTGCCTGAAAGGCCTTTGTCAGCGCTCGTCAAAGGCACACATTTAAGCCGTTCTTCTAGGCGTGCGTGGGCGAAGGTGGAAGGGATGGGGGGGAGGTGGAATTGAGGCACAGCAGTTGTTGCCCTGATTTACCCTGCCCCTCGTACTGTCACGGATCCAACCCATTTGTTAAATGTACTGAAATGGTTTGTTTCGAGTTGCGTTTAGTTAAGTTTCGAGTTTTGGGCAACTTTTGCACTAATGACTGCACACGCTCTCAGCATGAATATACTAAAAATAGTATGCACTAAATACACTTGTGACTAAAATTTAACCATTTCTCATTTTATTCAGAGCTCTGTGTTTGTATTTAGTAAAGCAAAATCAAGATTTTTTACGCGCTGGCAGCACATAAAATGTTTTTTTTTTTGCAAAACTAAACACAATTTCAATGCCCCCTAAAAATGCAAATGTATTAGTGAGTGAATGAGTACGTGTGTGTGTGTGTGTGTGTGTGTCTGTGTGAGCGTGTTTGTGTGTGGGTGTGATTGTGTAAAAAATATATGTTAAGAAATAAAAGAAATTCGCACGCAACTGTCAATGGCTGCGTACTTATTTGCAAGCCCCATCATCTTGTGGGAGCCCCCAAACACCACTCATCCACCCGCCAATGCCTTAAAAGCGACCCACTTCATACACACACACACACACACACACACACACACATACACCCAATACAAAAAGGCATCCCCAGCGACAGCGTCTACTTGACTGTTGGGTCTTGGGTAATATTTTATGCAAATTGCAAGTTAAGTGTGAAAATAGTAGTGATTGGTTTAATTCAGCAATGCCAACCAAATACTTGTTGTAGAGGGCGACAGCATCAGAGGGGGGGGCGGGGGTGAGAGAAAAAAAAACAGCTAGAAAACTGCAGAAACAGCAGAAAATCAGCAGAGCTGGGAATTCGAAATACTAAAATGACAATTTCCAAACGAAGCACCCAAGCGGCAGCAAGGAAAAACAGACAAAACCAATTTCTAGTAAGGATTTGTAATGCTCTAAAAGAAAAATACATCTTTAAATATAAAAGGGAATTTTACATGCCAAATATTTCTATATATATATATAAATTGAGTTACCTTTTGTTACTTTGTGGCAGCCACAACAAATTCAATAATGTGAGAAACATCTATAGACATTTTTCAGATAAAATTAAACTATATTATTTAAATATGAACAAAGATTAAGGGACACGTTTTAAATATGCACTAGGGATTATAAGTTTTATCAACTGCTATACAAAATGTTGAATACTTTCCTGAATAGCTGCTCCTCGCTGCTGATCCATGCAACTAGCTTAGGAGTTTTTCAGTTATATCTAAGCGCAAAGTTGATAAGCACATTGCGAGGGCATCGGAAAAAAGGCAGCCATTCAAAGCAATGCAGATTTTCATTGTCATGTAGCAAAGTCAGTGGCGAAACCAACAAAAGACAAGAGAGAGAGAAAGAGAGAGAGAGAGAGAGTGTGAGCGGAAGCGGAAACAGAGAAAGCAGAAAGCAACACCAATTCCAGCTCTGTCAACGTTTAGAGCTGTCGTCGGTGGCCGGTCGCAGTTCGTTCAATGAATTTTTTGTTTTTCACAAAAATTGTAGACATTTTGCTTCCTTTATTTTTTTTTTTTTTTTTTTGGTGGTAGACTAGTGCGCTTAACCATTTAGCTGATGTAACATCCCAGGCGGGCCAAGCCGAGCCAGCCACCAAACCACTAGTCGCGTCTGCTGTGAGAGCCGCCCAACCACCCAACCGTCAGCATGTTGAGCTCAGTATGGCGAAATGTCCTTGTCAGCATTTTGCGCAGTTACAATTTTTGGTAAAATCTATTTTTCATCTTGGATTATGTGAATACATGAATAGAAAGAAGCAACCATTTTATTGTCACAGTTGAAGCTAGTCGTTTCGTTGTTTTTCCCTTCATGGGGAAAAACTATTGTTGCCCAACCCCTCCCCCCACTTACACAGTGCTTACCCTAACACATTAATCAAATATCTGCAAAATATAGCCTTCCCCCCTTCCTTTGACCTTCAGTGCGTATACATATTGTAGTGTATGTTGGCATTTAATGTTGCATGCTACATTTTGGAAAATTTGAGGACCATTTGTTGCACATTTGTCCATCGAATGCACAGCTAAAACGGAGCTTTGTATTTTAGTCTTCATTAAAAGAGACTAGCAGGAAACACACGCACACCCGAACACCCACACACACCCACACACCCACACCCACCCACACTCACCTACACACACACACATACAATATTGTCATGTGCCTTGAGAAGAATGCAATGAACTATCTGCAAAACTGGACATGTTTCAATGTGCATATGTATTTATGCATGCATGTGCATCTGTATGTGTGTGTGTGTAATTGTGTGTGTGTGTGTCTGCAGCTGCTTGCAATCGTAATTTCAATAAAAGTTGTTACGTGGCACACGTTGAAATTTTAATTGCAAGCACCAACCAACCACACGCAGAGTGGTGCGACCTCGATGTAAATCGCGTCAGCTGCGACCCTCATCAGTGCGTCCTAAAAGGAACAAAGGATCAGCGGCGAGGACGAGGAGCAGGAGGAGCACGAAACACATGTCACAACCGATACCTGACAGAGGTTTATATTGTTACTGTGATATGTTGTGTCAACACGACAAAACTATGCACAAAATTCAGCGATTTCGTTTGCTGTCAAATCATTCTTCATTAAATAAATAAAATTAATTGACACTTTTCTATTGCGAATAAGAATTTTCTTTAGAGTTTCATGTATATCTGACTCAATTGTAGAAACAATAAATCTTTATCAAACCTTAATTTGTTTAATCTTTATTGTTCGTTTTTATGTTTCTGCAAATTTTAAAATATTTCTAGCCAATCTGGCAATCAATTCAAATTTAAACTTAAATCTACTTATAAATTTTATTAGTATTAGTCGAATAAGTTTTATATAAATAAATATATAAATATATTGACTTTTCCTATGTATTTATGTGAATTCGATTTAACTTGTTTCTATAAGTGCTGTAAATAAATTCAAAATAATTCCACATTGTTCTTCACTATTTCGAATGGATCGGGAATAAATTCGTGATTCCATTTCAAAGTTTATTGGATGTGATTGGTGCATCGAAAATAATTTAAACATTAACTGCTGAAATGTAGTTCTTTTAATAATGAAAACTTCTCTATTTTTATATATGATTAAAAAGTGTCTTAAGTCGCCTTTTTATTTATTTATTTAAATTTATTCAAATGAAGTGGACAATGCACAAACTTATCCTGTTTGGAATATTAAATAATATGAATTAGAAATAGAAACTCTCTTTGATCTCAGCAGTCTTTTATAACTAGACATGTTAGACCGCATTACTTTCAGTTGTTGCCACACACGCAAAAAATGTTTCGCAACTTGAGTGGCAAGCAGATGGGTGGCATGGATGAGGAGATGCAAAAACAGTGACCGCAAACTAAGTCGTTAAAACAAAGAATTCTCCCGAACAGCCAGGAAACTTGTAGTTGCAGCAATGGGAATGTTGCACAGCACATTTCTTTCGTCTACTGACAAATGCCAGTTTTACTTGTAAAGCGCCAAACTTTATGCTAAACTTTTGCAATTCCCAGTAAGTGCATGAGCAAAACTACACCTACATATATATATATATATATACATACATGTACATATAGATATTTATATGGATTTTAATTTGGACAGTGCACAATGCATGCAAAGGTTGCCGACAGGCGTTCAACTATCGAACATCGGGTGAGTCTCCGACATGTCGTAAAACTTTATGTATCAACAACAACAACAACAACAACAAAATGTTTTAGCTAAGGTAGGTAAACAAGGGTATCGTTTAGGGGACACAAGATGCCACTTGATAGCCATTTAATCTATTTAGCCAGCACTCGATGCGAACACTACAAGGAAATTCATTGTTGTCATTGATGATGCCTCAAGTGAATCACTTCACATAATGCGCCGGCCATTGTCTACCTGGCCAAATATTTGGCAATTGGCCCGATCAGTGGTTGACCCACATATATTGTGGTGCAAGACTAGCTAGCATATTTCAATTTCAATTCAATATGCTGCGTACGGCAATCTTTATAATTGATTGCTTAATAAACATTCAGTCTTAACCAGCAAACTTGGCCAATATGCAAAAAACTTTTACGCAGCCCAGCAAATTATGCAAATGCACTTGACTTGGCTGGCTGAATGGCTGACTGGACACGGGCATCTTCTCTCCCTGTCTCTCTCTTGTCTGGCTCGTCCTGTGCTTAATGGTGCAACTCGCCGGACTCAATGAGGCAAGCACATAATTTTTGCCCATTGCCCCAGCAAAGCCGCCACTGCAGCAACAACAGCAACAAAGCCAGCAACTCATCAAAGTTGGTTTGAACACAAATGAAAGTTTTGTGGCAAACGTTGCAGGCTGCACTCGAAAAAAAATATATATAAAACATTTTTGCAATTACAAAATCGATTTCTTGTTTACTTACACTTACTTTATATTTTTTAGAAACTTGTCTCAGAAAAAAATAAATGAAAATGCCCAATTTTCTTTCAAAAATGCTGGAAAATTTATATTGCAAAATAGATCGAAAATATTTTTGCTCATTTTCTAAATGCTCCGTTATTTGTTGGTTATTAATTACAAAAGTTAACCTACAGTGAATTGAAAATTCAAAAGCTTCTGTTGCCACAAATAACGATGTAATTAAAAAATGTATGCACTGAAAAAAAAAACAAGCTGCAATTTTTTCTTGTTTTTGAGTGTGACCGTCTGCCTGTCGCTGACAAGAGTTTGGCATCGGCTACAGTTTGGCTTTATAAACTCAACTGGTCAGAAATCCATACAAAAGAAACCGCCAAATACCTCAAAAGGAAGCGAGAGGAGGAGGCGCTGGGAAAGCCGAAGTGTGGCAAATGAGTTGGCCGAATTGCAAAAGCAAAGTTTTGGCTTCTAACCTCTTTTGAGGCATCATGTTAAGGTGGCGCCAAAGACGTGTCGTGGCCAAAAGTTCAGTTTTTTAACAGACCCTGCGCTTGTAGCCGCCCCCCAACCACCTGTGCCTTGCTTGCCACATTCCCACATTCTGCCCCGACAAACATGGCAACTGCAGCAGCAGCAGCAGGTTGCGGGCCCGAAAGAACTTTGCGGTCTATCTGTGTTTTGGCTTTGTGTCCGCGTTGCGGGGGCGGGTGAAGGGGGCGGAGGTGTTGTGCCAAACAGCAGCTCATAAATTTCAAAAATTTTTTGAAAACAACAAATATTTTTCACGCGCTGACCAAAATTATTTTAAATCACCTGCTGCCCGGCATTTATCATTAGAGCAGCTTCTTACTGCTGCTTGCCCCTGCTGCTCGACTCGTCTCGTCAGCAAAGGAGGTTGGAGGGGGAGTGGTGCTTGCTTCCTTACTTCCTAACGAGCGCCCAAAAACTCAACTCCCTGGATGGCAAGAGTGAGCTCAAGATTTTGCGAAGAGCACTTTATTTTGTCCAGGACAGAGTGGCACGCCCCCAAAAGCGACAGACAGACAGACAGGCAGGAACACCACACTCATAATGTTTGCTGTTGCCAGTGCTGATGATGTTGTTGTTGTTGTTGCAACTATTGTTGTTGTTGCTGTTGTTGTTGTTGCTGCTGCTGATGTTATTTTGCCATTTTCGCGCGTTCGGTCGTGGAAAAACTGTTTTGTTATCACAGTGATAAATGGAAAATTATTTTGAATCGAGCAACTACTTAAAAGAATTCCCAAAGGTTGTAATAAATTTGTGCACATACACATACACAAGGACATTACCCACACAGCAGCTGGCAGAAGGACATGCACATAATACCAGCAAAGCTCTGCGGTTTCCTTCGTAATGTCCTGCAAGATAAAAAGGTGATTGACGAACTAAAAGCAAAAGTCATGGCCAAATGCTGTGGCTCAGCAAATGCATTTGTCGTTGCCACTAAAACTACTTAATATATATGTACACAAGTATAGCTGAGTGTGTGTAAGTGTGTGTGTGTGTGTAAGTGTGTGTGTGTGTGTGTGTGTGTAAGTGTTTTAGATAGAAAAATCAGGTGTTGAACTTTTTTAAAGCACGCTTTTAATGCACTCTTTTCAATTTCAGCAAAAGCACTGCTTTTCTAGCGTTCTACAAGCAAAAGAAAAATAAATGTATATATATATAATATATATACACAGATAGCGCTTAAATCGGTCTAAGGCAGCAGGAAACATCTATTTTGATTTCATTAAGTAAAAAAAATACCCTCAGAGGTGAATCACAAAAGCAGCAGCAACCAGCGCTTGCCTCAGTTTTGCTGCAAGCCAAAAAACCGCAGAAAACTCAACTGCTTTTCCTTCGTCCGTTTTGTCCGTTTTCCACTACGCTTTTCTTAGCCGTTTCTCAATTAGTTGAGCTTAATTTAAATTTTGCTTCGAGTGCTTGTTACACATTAACATTAAAATTTTCAACTAAACGCACGCTTTAAGCACTCAAATTCGAGTTTGCTTTCAAGTGCTTTTACAAATTAGCAAAAACTCATTGTAAGCTGAATATTGTGGGAAAGCGTTATATGTGATGTGTATGCTTGATATAATCGCTTATCTTAAAAACATAAAAATCGGTCGTAATAATTGAAATCATAATTTTAAATTTAGCTTGGTTTGCTTGGAAGCGTTGAATAGAATATTGAATAAGTCTTAGCAAGTCTTAGTAAGAGATGGCATTAAGCAATTAATTTATAAAAATATAATATATATAATAATATATATAATTTATAAACAATAAAAACGATCAACAATATAGTTGATCCTGAATCTAACATTATTTATTTATTTTTTTATTGTCAACTTAAGTCAGTCGACACCAAAAATACAAGAATTAAAAATTTTAATTAAATTAAATTTAAAATAAAATCAAAATTATAAATAAATTAAAAAATATTAAAATATTTATAAGATATATAAGAATTTATATTTTTTTTATTTTAGATTTCTAAGATTTCAGGGGGTAGAAAACAAAATGGTCCAACATTTGTTGCATGAATTGGGGAAAACCCAGAAAAACCCAATCAGACCAAAAATAATTAGTAAGAAAATAATTAGTAAGAATTAGTGAAGATCCACCACATGTACATGCGAAAAAGTTAATCACTAGATAAGACTTTTAGAATTGAGTTTTTAATTATAGAAATGGAGGACTCTGAATTGATTACAAGATATAGTTTATTATACCCATTACAGAGTACTCGAAAAGATGCATGCAAGGAATAGTTAGTAGTACAAAGTATTAGCAAAGTATTAAATCGATATCAGAGCTGATAGTCAATTTAAATTTCTTTTTTAAATTTTAATATAAACATGAGGGAAAATGAATTATTTGAATATTTTTTTTTAACAACTTTTACTACGATGCGGATATGGAAATGCCATTGCAGTGTTATATAATTTTCTTCTAATCCACTTTCAACAAGCCAAACTAGGCAGAGAACTTGGCAACTTTGCTCTGTTTTTAAATTGATTTAGTTCTCTCTTATTCTATTTAAAGCTTAAGTTCAGCAATCCTTAGACTAGAGTAAGCAATCCAAGTTGTTTTCCACTCAAACTGTCGTTCCTTAAGCTGCTACATAAATCGTAACTTTGGCGTTTACTCAAATCTAATTAAGCTACAGAATACGCCCAACCCACTTATTTTCCATACTCTATCTCTATCTCTATCTCTATCTCTATCTCTATCTCTATCTCTATCTCTATCTCTATCTCTATCTCTATCTCTATCTCTATCTCTATCTCTGTTTCTATCACTATCTCTGTTACTCTCTTGTCTTCACTTGAAGGTCATTTTAAGGTGGACGCTGCGGGGCGCAAATAGCCCAATCAGTTGCAACATTATGCTGCCCAGGTTGCATTTAAGCAGCGCAGCTTTGAGGCAACAGTGTCGTCAATTTAATGCCATCAGCTATAAAATGGCTAAAAGCTGCCAAAGGAGCTGTTGGCCTTGTTAAAGTGTAAAGCATAAAGCAAAATATGGCATATATGTTTTGGCTACTGTCCAGATATTCGCCTAGTCACACTCAGATATACATAGAGATAAATAGACAGAGACAGAGAGTGAAAGAGTGAGAGGGAGGGGTGGGGGGGGTGGGGATACTCCCCCTCGTGTACAGTAGCAATGTGGAAAATATGGAAGCTTGTAATTCAACTTATCAGCGCAGCAAGCACAAAACTTTTCTCATCTACTTAACGCAGATAAGCGGCTGCCCTTTTTTTTTGCAGCTTTTTGCACTTTGTCGGGTTTACTGACTTCTAATTTGTTGACGCCGGCGCACACACACACACACACACAACACACACACACACACACATTGAAGAGACAGAGTGCTGAAGTGTTGATGGCGTCAACTTAATTTTCAGCAAGGCACTCGACTATGCCCGACTGGACAAAAAAAAAGAGGAAAAAAAAACCAAAAAAAGGAGGCGCAACTACAAAAACAAAAAAAAAGTAGGCATGGTCGACTGGTTTAGCTGGTTTTTGCTGGCTTCTCTTGTGTGAAATAAAATTAACTAAATACGCTCATGAGTAACATTCATAATAAACATTAAGCAAGCAAGGCGCGCACACACACTCCAAAAAAAAGCAAAAAAAAACTCAAATAAATATAAAAAATAATATTTGCCAGACTCCTTTTTGCGATTACGCTACAGCACCCCACCCTCCCCCCTCACGGTGCAAACTGTAGCCAACATTGGTGGAGGGAGCAAATAAAGAATTCGCGCGGGAAGCAGCAGCGCCAGCAACGAAATTATGGCATAAGTTACTTAGAAGCCAGTTCCCCAGTTTGAGTTGCCCCCGCAAACTCAGCAACAGCAACACACACCCCATCCCATCCCATCCCACCCCATCCCCTCAACCCCTGGTGGGCCGCACTTTGCCTGCATCAACTTGGCTACACTTTACTTTTATGTGGCTCGCGTTGCGCGGAATGTACTTGCAGGCGAAATAAAGATACAGAGATACAGAGATACACACTGAGAGTGCCCAGATACAAGCACATTTGTAGCGATAAGCGTCATAAAGTTATCGTAAGTAAGCGCCAAAACAGAAGAAGCCAAAAAAAAAAAAATAATAATAAATACCACAAAAAAAAGAAGAAGAAGAAAAAAGAATACGCAGCAGAAGCCAAGCTATAAGGTAAAACCAGCCATGGGACTAACTTGGCTAGCAGCAGAACACACACAAAACTATGACATGAATGTGCACCCGCTGCGGGGAGGGAAATGCCGCATCGGAGTCAGCTGTTTGCCGCATTTGGGATTCGGTCGGAGTATCGGGAGGGGCAGGGCACAGGGAAAATGTTGCACAACATCAAGTCAATTACGCAATGTTCAACACAAAGTTTCGCGATTTCTTTTTGCCACACAATTCGCAGTTGGTTTAATCAAAGTCAACGCACTATAAATGCAACTCATCGATATTTGTATCTGTATCTGTATTTGTATCTGTATCTGCCGACAGCTTGCTTTTAGCTTAATTTAATATATATTCATTTACTACTGACTGAGTACTGACTGAAGAGTACACAGTACAAAATTTTACTTTAAGTTACGCTTATAAAAAAATATCAATTTCTAATATGAAATGCTTTTTAAAAATTTAATATAATACTTGGAAGTATTATTTATAGCTATTATATTGATTATTTTAGTAATTTTATAACTACTAAATTAATTTTTAATTAACATTTTTATCTATTTATAGACTAAACGCAATTGGCAAACTTCAAGTTTAAAATTAAAAAAAAAAACATGGAGACAATTAAAAATAAATTTAAATAAAGTGAAAATAATTGATTTAAAATAAATATAATATAATTTGATTACTATTTTCATTTTAAATCAATTATTTTTAATTATTTTAAAAAATAAAAAAAAATATATAATTAAAAATATCTATTAAAAAAAAATTATCATACCAAAAAAATAAATAATTAAACAAACTAAAAAATGTAAGTAAAATGAAAAAGAAAGTCTTAAACAAATTGAATACTATTGAAATGTATTTATTTTCAGTTTTTTTTCAGTGTATTTATTTTCGCTGAATTTTAATGTAATCGAAAGTTATTTAAATGATTAACTTGGCTTGAACAACCTTAAAGAAACGTACAATGTCCGTTGAGATTGAAGTACACAAGTTGCAGACCTGAGAGCAACAAGAGAAATCTGCACAATTTAATTCACTATATGTTACAGCATGCCACGTGTGGCACATACATCCATTCTTATATAATTGTGAGCTTGGGTGTGAGTTGGTAAGTGACAAGTGGACATGCAGAAGTGACAGTAAAATGTTGCACATGCAGCTGCTGGCTTGTTAATGAATTGGATGGTCGAGTTGGCTAATGGACTGCATTTCATACGGAGAGGAATGCTTATGCAGTAGTCAGTCAACTGTGGCCCAACTCAATTAAGCTAAAAAATCTCGATAATACGCCTGTTAAGTATATCAATATATATAAGCCAAGTGCATTATTTAAGTGACAACCTCTCGACGAATATGCAAATGGGTCAATCTGCAGCCGGATATTTTAATCAATTATTATACTGAGAACCCTTTAAAAGTGGGTTCAGGGACTGTCACAAGGATAACATGCAGAAGGAAACATTTCTGAACCCAAAAGCATAAATATTCTTGGTAAGCACAACCAGCCAAGACGAGCTATTCAGATGTCTGCACGGATAAAAATATCTAAATTCGAATATTGAATTGAATAAACCAAACGAAAATGAAAATGGATTTGAACTATTCCGAAGTTTTCAATCAATTTGAAAGCACAACATTTTAATAAAAACCATTTTAATAATTTAATAATAAGCCAATACCAAATATTATTACCATATTTACTAACAGCTTTGAATTAAGTACATGCTAATAAATGAGTCATGTTTATCCTGGATAATATCGGAAATTAAATGGGATTTTAATTAGTGGTTTTTATTTATGAATCAAATACAACATTATTAAAATCTGAATATTCTTAGCTTCAATATCCAATTCTTTAAAGGTAACTTAACCTATTTTCGATTTGTCAACTATTTATCAATCTATTCCTTATCAATTAAATCTGTCTATTTCAATTTGGACTGATATGTCTGGGTTAAGCTATTTATTGGCAGACTTGTGACCTTTTGCACGGATGTGGAGCCATTAAATGTGCAAAATTGTGTTAGTCTGTGTTAACGGAAAATGAAAATGCATTTCCGCTGACAAATAGCAATTTTGAAAGCATTTGAGCATTCGACAATCGAATGGAAATCGACAAGTATTGAATTGACTCCAAGCAAACAGATACGTATACGCAATTTTATGGTAGTAGTAGTAGTAGCAGTAGAAGCAATCAGTGGCAGTTCAATACAAACACACACACACACACACACACACACATCTAAAGTTAGGAGAATGTGTGACTTAAATGGAGTCTGTCACATTAGCAGACTCTACAACTTTTCACACAACCAGACAATCAAATAGTTTTTCTTTTTTTTCTTTTTTAGGTGCGACATCAACTTGCCCCAAATGAAATGTCAAAAAATTAAAAGCATTAAACTATGCGAACAACTATTTCGGGGGTCGAAAATGATGCCCCCCAAAACAGAACAGTCGAAGGAAAAGCTCTTCATCGGACAATTGGTCGAACGGGCCGACGACGACGAAATGGGGCAAAAAGGCAAATCTCCCGAGGGCGGCAAACAAAGCCCGGGCTCAAAACTCAAAAAAGCAAACGGAACGAAGCTAACGGAGCGGCGTCCAAACAACAAATGGCGGTTGCGAAAGGTTGTTCAAGTGCCAGGACAATGTTGTTGTCCTTGTATACATCCTCAGCGATGCATGCTACTGACGTTTAAGTGTGTGTGTGTGTGTGTGTTGGGGTGTGTGTTTGTATGTGTGTGTGTGTATTTTTGTCTCGGCCACGAGACTAACAAAAAGCGTACGAGAAATTTGCAACTTTAGTTTTTGACATCCGCTCCATTTAGTCAATGGACTGAGCGACGACGACGACCTGGCAACAATCAAGCGCAGGTCCTGCCACATTTTGTTGCTGTTGCTATTGCTGTTGTTGTGCATTTTAAAGCACTTTCAACAAAAGTTGATTTCTCTTTTGACCCATTATGAAATTGCTCTGGCAATTTTTGCATAAACAAAATACAGAACAAACATAAAGGGCTGACCTTTCCAAACACACACACATTGTAAATATATATAAATATAAATATATGTATATATATATATATTTATATATTTATACAGAGACCGGTCTGATTTTGGCATTTCGCCCAGTCAGTCGTCAGTCACTCAGTCAGTCACTCAGTCAGTCAGTCAGTCAGTCACTCAGTCAGTCAGTCAGTCAGTCCGTAAGATTAGTTTTCTGTTCTGGATTTACATCTTGTTTTTCCTTCTTTTTTTTCCTGTTTTGCTGTTGCCTGTTTGCATAGGATCAAGAAGTGGCAGCACGCGCATCCCTGGGCGCTTTTATTGAGCCCTTTAAGTTTTTAGTAAATAATACAAAGGCGTCGGCAAATTGCCAATGTTGTGTACAATTGTAACTGTAAATGCTGTTCTTGTGATGCGTAACATTTGGATGATCAATGGTCAAGGGATTTTCAGCATTGAGCTGCAAAACTTCTAAAGAATTTCGAGTTCCATTAAATCCAACCGGGTTGCTTTTGTTAGCATTCGCAGGACACTCGAGTTAACAGCCATCAAACAGTTTGCAGCTTGCCATGCTAAATGATGCATGAAGTTTTTCTCCTTTTTGATTTGAAAAATTGGTTTCCAACAAACTTAGTTAGCAATCAACACGATGTGCTCCGCTGGGGGCATTCAACATATAAGAAGAAAAGTACATTCACACATGTATAAAAGGTACAACAGTATTTGATTTGTCAAACTATATATATATATATATATATATATATATATATATATTGCAATAATGAATTTCAAGAAAACGGGTATTCATTTTCCTGGCGTCTCCTCCATTTTCATAAGAAATGCTGCCCTTAACCAATCAAATCAATCAAATGTTAACTTTCTAAATGATGAATTAAATATGAGCTGTGGATGTTTGTTGAGAAAGAATTGTTTACAAATATAAAAAAGTCTCAGACAGCAAAAAGATTCCGAGGAGCAGAAATCATATAAAAACAAGTAAGAACGCTGTAGTCGAGTGAGCTCGACTACCATATACCCTGAACCAAGCTTTAAATGCATTATAGGTTTATCGTTTTTGGGGGCTGGAGTGGGCGTGGCCCGATCTTAGTAATATACCTTCTAAGTTTGGTAACTGTAGCTCTTAAATTGCGGGAGATACAGGCATTTTTCGTTTTTTGTGGGCGGGAGTGGGCGTGGTTCAAAATTTTTTTTCCACATTTATGAAGGGTGTTACTAGTAATATACCTTTAAAATTTGGTGACTTAAGTTTTCAAATTGCGCGAGATATATGGGTTTATCGATTTACACCAACAGGTGTATCGGTTTAGGTAGGTGGAGTGGGCGTGGCCATCCAATTTTTTTATCGATCTTTGGGGGAGTTACCAGTAACATACTTGCAAAATTTTGCGACTCTAGCTTGCAAATTACGGCAGATATGCGCATTTTAAATTTCTAGGGATGAAGTTCCTGGGGGCGGCGGATGTGGGCGTGGTCCAAAAATTGGTATGCCAATCTTTGAAGGAGGTTACCAGCAAATTGGATTCCAAGTTTGGTTACTCTATCTTTAAAATGTTCGGAGATATAGGGAGTTATCGATTTACAATCGGAATTGTCGATTATAGGCGCAGGTGTGGGCGTGGCACCACAAATTTGTTATCGGTTCTTAAGGGCGACTACCAGTAATATACCTACCAAATTTGACGTTCCCTACTCAAAAACTGCGGAAGATATAGCCACTTGAAAATTTTAGGGGCGGGGGTGATGGGGGCGTCGGAGGTGGGCGTGGCACATGCCGATCTTTCAAGGACCTCGCCAACAACCTACCAACCAAAATTGGTGACTGTATCCATTAAATTGTGAGAGATATGTGGAATTTACTGCTATCGAAAATCTAAATGTATCGATAATTCAGAAACTGAGGCAGTTATCGATAAAATAACGCAAACTTGATCTGCGCCTGGTATACGAGATCTTATATTCCAAATTTGAAGTCTCTAGCTCTTATAGTCTCTGAGATCCGTTGTTTCATACAGACGGACAGACGGACAGACGGACAGACAGACGGACAGGGCTAGATCGACTCGGCTATTGATCCTGATCAAGAATATATATACTTTATGGGGTCGGAGATGCTTCCTTCTGCCTGTTACATACATTTGCACAAAACCATTATACCCTTTTTACCCATTTTTAATGGGTTCAGGGTATAAAAAACTAATAAGACAGAAAAATTCTTGCGTGTTGTGATTTTATTAAAAGTGTCATCTAATCGAGATATATTAATTTAAGTATGGTATCAACTTTGAAATAAACATGCTTAAAATATTTCAATAAATAGTTTAATAAGATTCAGCTAGTATAATTAAAACACACTATAAGATTAAGACAGGATCGAATCAAGTAAAATACGATCTTCACTTAATTTTGCGCTATAAATTAGATAACTTGTAGTTTACTTAAATTAAAAAAAAAATAAATTAGTTTCAGGACAACATATTTTATTTATTTTTTTTTAAAGGAAAACTAAATAATCGAACAACAGTGAAATATTATATCACAAACTATAGTTTTAACTATTCTCTTTCAGAATTAAAAATTGCAAATTTACAAAACATTCTAAATGAAAATCGTTTTAAAGCGGTTAATAAATCAAATGAACGCAAACTGGTTGCTGAAAAGCCGCATGTAACGGTAACCGCAAGTTCAAAGAAGAGGAAGATGAGCAACAAAAATCACAAATACATTTGCACTGATATAGGAAAATGAAAATTGCATTCAATTAGAAAGATTTAGACAAGTTTTATCCATTAAATAAAGTGACTGCGCCGAATAGATTAAATTGAAAGTAAATTTGCAATACAGTTGAGTGCCAAGGCTTATGGTTTATGGGCAAGTCCAGTTTGAGGCCGACATGCTAATCTACGGCAAAACACGTAAATAAATGAAAGAGATAGCAAAATAGCGACAGAGAAAGAGAGAGAGATAGAGAAAGAAGAGAGGCAGATGCAGCAGGAGAATCGAATGTACAAGTGAATAGTCGATAAAAAAAAAAAAGAAAATCTCCGTGTGTAAATGTGTGTCTGTGTGTGTGTGTGTGTGAGGTGTAAGCAAGTTTTTATGTTGTTAACCAACAAACAAAAAATATATATACAGATTTTGAGGCAAAAGGCAGCTCAGGAAAGCTGGGGCTAAAAGCATTTCATGCTACGACATCTGCATATGCAAAGCCGGAGTTGCTGCTGCAGGCAACCCAAGGACTCCCCTTTTTGGACTGACGACTGGCGGACACGGACCAAAACGCAGCACAAATATTGACCAAAATGCTGAAGCATTCAGAAACAGTCAACAACAATGGCCGCACATAGGGCCTGGTCTTAAGGCAGGCAATTCCGGCCGACATCGGCTCGCCAGGTTTGATTTGCTGCATCAGTCTCTACACTCGGGAGCAAAATCTTGGAACCCACAATTTACAAAATTGCCAGCTAAGCAAATCGTGGACATAGATTTTAATTTTCCAATAATAATATTAAAAACAATAATTCAAATTAATTTAATTTTTTAAGATATATTCTTTCTTGGTTTTCTAAATATTTTATTCCGAGTGTAGGCGGCAGGTAGCACAAATCCGAGCCCAGCTGAGCCAGGCAACATCATGAAAAGAGAGGGAGTGAGTGAGAGGGGGGGGGGGGGAAAGGTGGGTTAAGTGGTCATAATGCTGTCTGACAGCAGCGCTTCACTTCATTTGCGTGCAACATTTTCGTAGATTGTATGTTTGATTTGCCATAGTGGTCGCTGCGTCAGTTGCACTTAGCGTTATTAATTTTCGAGACGATACTTCGATTTTGCTGGTGAGTGTGTGTGAGTGTGTGTGGCTGTGTGTATGACAGTGTAGCAGTGTGGCAGTATGTATGTGTGGATGTGTGTGCGCAACAAAGCTTGCCACAGTCGGTGTCGTGCGGCATCAAAACAATACCGGAAACCGGAAACTGCCAGCGGAAATGTACTTTGTCTTTTTGGCGGCAAAGCGAAGTTGTTGTGAAAATACTTGCAACCAAAGTATGTCGAGCTGCACTAAAAACAAGACACTGCCACGAAACTGGGACTGCCTGTGAACTACCCCCAGCCAGAAAGCCACCCCCTTTGTTGGATGGACGCCAAGTCTTGTCTTCCTGTTACTGCCACTGCTGCATTTGTGCCGCTTAACAAGAATATTTGTCATTTGCTGTTAGCATTTTGGCTAAATGCGAAATTAAATGAAGTGGATTTACATATTTCGTTGCCTGCCTTCACTTTTAAGTACACATGGCAGGCTCCCCTGTGTGTTAGTGTGTGCGTGTGTGTGTGTGTGTGTGTAAGTCTTGGCATGTGTAGCATAAGACTTTGTGTGTGCGTGTATTGGTGTGTATTTGCAGCTGCTGCGGAAAATAACTTTTTAATGAGATAAACTCGTTGATTTCTAGATTCTGTGCGGTTGTCTCTACCCCTCTCTCCCTCTCTATCTTTCTTCAATCTCTCTTTCTCTCTCTCAATCTCTCTCCAGTGGGTCGCTTGTGCCACGCCCAGCATTCCGCATTCCCAGCGGATTACACAAAGTTGCAGAATTTTCTGTGACAAATTTATTTGTGTGCCGCATTATATTGCAAGCCACGCGCTCGTGTGTGTGTGCGTGTGTGTGTGCGTGTGTGTGTGCGTGTGTGTGTGTGTGTTGGGAAACTTAATGAGCTAGCAGACTGTTAAAGTAGCTCAACAGCTGTTGTCGCCCATTGCAGCCGCCCCAAAAGACGCCTCAAAATTAAATTCAAATATATTTCCCTCAGCAGCAGCAGCAGCAGCAGCAGCGTCCGCCATTTTATAATTTTCCGCAAAGTTTTGCCATTTTGTCGGCAGCTACAATTGGAGAAAAGTGTACACCAAATGTTTTGGCATATTTAAAAATATATGAATGCGTGTGTGAGTGGTGTGAGTGGTGCGAGTTGAGTTAGTGGCTTTTGCGGTCCCCGAACAGTTTCGATGCAAACTATCTAACAATGCGCCACCTGCCACAGATGTGGGGCATTTGCGCTTGTGGGATTGCGATAATGAGAACCATTCGATATTCATTATCCGCAATGCTCATCAAAATTCTTAAATTGGGTATGCAAAATTAATGAATAATGTTTGCAGAATTTATAGATTATGTTATACATATGTATATATGAATTAAGAATAGAAGAAGAAATTATGGAATAAGGAAAATAAAATTGCAGGCTTTTAGAAAGAAAATACCTAGCATTTTATAAATAAACTTTCTTTAAAATAAGTTTACTAATTTTAAATTTTAATTTAGTTGGTTTTGTAAAATTCGAATTAATTCTAATTAACAATAAAATTCATTTTGAATAAGGAAAAGAAAATCGCAGGATTTTAGAAAGAAAATACCTTGCATTTTAAAAATAAACTTTCTTTAAAATAAGTTTACTAATTTTAAATTTTAATTTAGTTGGTTTTGTAAAATTCGAATTAATTCTAATTAACAATAAAATTCATTTTGAATAAGGAAAAGAAAATCGCAGGATTTTAGAAAGAAAATACCTTGCATTTTAAAAATAAACTTTCTTTAAAATAAGTTTACTAATTTTAAATTTTAACTTAGTTGTTTTTTTAAAATTCGAATTAATTCTAATTAACAAAAACATTAATTTCGTATAACCATTTAACAGTTGTTATTTATTTTTAATTGCTAAGGTTACAAATTGTAGCGGTCTGTGAACAAGTAACAGCTTAAAAAGATGCAGGAAATATCCAATATTTAAAATGTTTTGGTTTTTTATATACAAATAATTTTATTGTAATAAAATCTGTATTGTATAAAAATGTATTGTGCATTATCCAAGCAACCAATCGCTCAACTTTGTTTTAATTGAAATTTGCCTACACGGTTGGTGAGCAGTTGTAAGAAAAAAATTGAGGTTGTAGAGAGTTAAGCACGTAATCAGTAATAGCTGCCCCATTAAGTTGCCTTACTTATGCATCTCGCAAAATTTCCATCAACTCCATCAAAGTAACGTCCACTCAAATTGAGAATCTATTTAGATATTCACGCTACAGCCGTGACCAGGATGCGGCAGACGCGATGCCATCCGTCGCATCGCATTATAAACTTTGATAACAAAATTTACTTGCCAACATTTCGACCATGCTCACCCCTGTACCCCTGCACCCATATAATGGCATCATTTTGGTCATGCCACCCCTTTCTAACGCCCATATCCTGCCCCCATTATGCGTTATACTTTTAATAAGTTGTGACGCGCTGACGACAAAAAAGTTATCATTTATTAAAAATTTTGTCTTTCCAACGTAATTATAATAGTTTGGTAAAACATTGTGCGCGACAAGCAGCCATATTCCCTAGCAACAATCCAAGTCACCCCCGGCCGCAACCACCCCTTGCACCCTTAGCAACCAACCCGCCACTTGCCACTTGCCACCGCCCGCACGCGCAGCAGTCTTCGCTTTTTGCTTGTTGCTCCTTAGCAATTTTTGACAAGTTTCGTCTTTAATTTCCCTTTATCATGTTTCAAATTATTAAAAATTTATGCTCTCAACTGAAAGTAATTGAAAATGTTCAATAACTGCTGAGCAGGACAAAGAGTTATGGCCGAAAGCTGCCCCAGCCAGGACCCGGTTGGTTTTTTTTGTTCCTCTTTTTTTTTTTGTTTTTTGTCAACAAAGTTACCAAGTGCTAACCAAAATCCTATCACCGATGATGATGATGATGATATCGTTGACAGTGATGATGATGATGATGATGACGTAAAACTTGCAGTGAATTGTAAAAGTGAAGTGCAGCGAAAAGTAGTAGCCAGCATCGTCATCCTCTCTTTGTCGGTGGCAAATGTTGGCTGCTGTTTTTTTTTTTTTTAGCAATTTCCGCAATGGGATTTTATAATTATGCTCGCTGCACGAAATTCACAAATGAGTTCTGGGACGTGTCTTTGTTGTAGCATTCATAGATAGCATTGATAGCCGACATTGACAGAAGGGAGTGGGGGAGGGAGAGACAAGGACTTAGTTGCTTGCCTGGCAGTGACATCTTGATCTGTATCTTGTATGAAAATCAATTAACAGGCAAACGCAAAAGTCAATCGTTGCGAGCAGACACAGATGTGGCAAGAACCAAGAGCCAAGCACCTGGCTGCTTGTGGGGCTTAGAGCCAATCAAACATGCCACATGGCAAACAGCAAGGCAGCAACAGACAGGACAGCTCAATAACAAAAGTAAGCAAATTAAAATAGACAACAAAAACGCCAACCGCAAATAAGAAACAAACTACACTCAGCGAAAAAACCCTGTTCGATAATCAAGCGCAAGAAAAGTGAACATAAATCATTACAGTGTGCAAAGTACTTGCAACAAGAACTAAACAACTTGTTGAAATACACAAACTCAAATTTATCTTACAAGAAATATTTTAACACAATAAATAAACTTAAATGTTTTAAAATGGAAATTTAAATAAAATTTCCCCAGAAAATTTTAGAAAAAAGAAAAAAAAAAAAAACCTCTCCTTTTATATTTGATTTCTCTATTTCTTTTTTCGAGTGTGACAGCAACGGAAAACTTTCAGCAATGAAACGACAAAAGTTCAGCAGGTGTTGCTGCTACGTGGAATGGGCCAGGGGTCAAGAGGGGCAAGGAGGCTACGTGGCAAGGGGGGGGGGGGCAGCCTACGATTCGCACACAGTTTAGCAGTCGCTGGCGACGCGTAAGTCCATAAAATCCTCACTAATCTCACAACGCGCTCGCTTCGACAAAATGCCAAGCACTTTTTGTCAAATCATCCAAACACCTGATATCTTGCTCGGACCCCCCCAAAAAAACGGTAAATGTGTGTGTGTGGGTGTGTGTGTGTGTGTGCGGGGGAGTAAAATGTTTTGTTATTATGCACAAACAGATGGGGCCTAGGCTCAAGCCATGTCGAGCGGGTTCATAAAAGCGCTTTGTCACCGAGCAATTTGCGTGCGGAAATATACCAAACAGGGACGTGGCACGGGGCACGGGGCACGGGTCGCGTTCCGGGTTGCGGGGGGTGCGATGCTGTCTAAGTGCAGCATGGACCAAATAATAGATTTTCAGCGCAGTTGTTGAAATGGGCACTCAAAAGTCAAAGTAATTGTTGGAGGGAAGCCACAAAAAAAAAAACGTAAGTAAGTCGAAAGAAAAACAATTAAGGCAGATAATAATAATATGAGAAACAGGCACAAAAAGCACAAAAAATATGTAAAAAAAAAAAAAATAATAATAATAAAAAAAAAACTTTCACTTTGCCTCATTTTCACATTGAAAACTTTGCATTTAACTTTTGGCTGAACGCTTTATTCATTTCTCTATCATTTACATTACATTTTTGAGGGGTTTCTTAGTGATGCAGTAGATTTTTTATCGGATATATCAACTGAAAGGTGTGTTTATTGGTCTTAATCTGTACTAAATAAACATTTATAAATAAATATTTTTACTTACAAAAAAAACTTATTTTTATTCATTTTAATTTTAGCAAACACAACTTAAAGTCATATTTTTACTATACAAGAAAATCTACAAAAAAAAAAATAATAATATAAATAAATAAATTAAATACAATTTCGTTTACAATAATTATGTAATTACCTAATAAAACTTAATTACAATAATTACTATTACTAGTACACTAATAAACCATATACCATATTGTGCATGAATTTCCACAATAAACTCGCCCATTGTGCAATTAAATTTAATTTTTTTTACAGACCCGCTGCTCCCCCCTTGCAACGTTCTGCTGTCGACAGTTAAAAAGTTTTTTCGCAAGAAAAATACCTCGCAAGTGGGAAAATCTTGCTGGCCACAATCGAGCCCACGCACAGAAACCCCAAGTCAGAAAAACACCTCCTCCCCCCTCGAGACCCCTCCACAAACCCTTATTACTTGCGCACTTGAAGCTGTGCCTAATTGCTCGAGTTTTCCGTTTCCGTTTTGAGGCATCCTTAATCGAAAATTAATGTAGATGAAACACGTGCCTCAAAAGTGCGCTGCTAAAAAATGCATGTCAAGTGCCTAACAGGTGGCATGATCGGAAACTGATTAGCTAATAAGACTGCTGACAGCAGGGAGGAGGGGGAGGGGGTAGGAGGTAGTATAAAACATGCTCAGGCAATTGTACAAATATAAAATAGAAAAGTTTTTTAAGCTTTTTTGCTAGCTGAGTGCAGAAAACTTTCACCCGTCGAGCTGCAGCAGTAAAAAGCATTTATTACGCAAGAAAGTCTATTCAATTATTCAGGCGTTGTATCCGCGAGCGCAACCAGGCAATCCTGCTGCACCGCCCCGCCCCCCTTCGTCTTACCCCTTTCTGTGCCTTTCCTGGCAGCCGACACGCTAAATAATTTACAATTTAACAGGAAGAAGGAACGAACGGCACCAACAACATTATATGAAAATGCATGTACTTTTTGTGCCAATTTCAAATGCCAGTGTGAAAGGGTCGCACAAGGGTGTGTGGGGTGGGGTGGTGCTGGGTGTGTGACGGGGTGTTGCAGCAGCACAGCTGACGTGCGTCCAAGACGCGACATTCGAGCCGCCTTTTGTTTTGGCCAAACGGCAAAGTTTTATTTCTCGCTGGCTGGCACTCAAATGAAAAATAAATATGACAGCAAACTGGAGACTGGTTACGCGCCACGAACAAAAGACACTTGCATATTAAATGATCTTAAATTGTGAAGACTGTAGTAGACAATGCAGCAGTTGCAGTCCACCCCCTCCTCGCCCCTCCTCTTGGTAGCTGCAACAGCGTCGCATTAGGTTTATAAATTAGAAATGATGGCTGCCGCCAAAGCAGCAGCAGCAGCCACAAAAACAACAGTTGTACTGGTGCTAGGAGCTAGGAGGGGTTGGTTGGGTGGCGGTTTTGGGGGGGAGTGAGGGGAAGTGTAGTTAGGGTTCCGGGGGTTTAGTTTAAGTTATGCAAATGCGCTTATGCGCGGCGACAAAAGCCGGCACAAAGCCAAGAGCCTTGCAACGCTGCCAATTGTACTGATTATGAAATGATGTCGTTGAATTTGTTGTTGTTGTTGTTGTTGTTGAAATCTAATTGGTTTAATTAAGCAGTCATAAATTAATGCTCCACATCGTTATATGCACAGCATCCATTTCTGCGCATCGTCATTTCGGTGGCCGTCGAAGCCGTTAGCTATTTTAATCAGCAATTGTTTAATGCAATTATGCAGTGCTTAAGCTGATCCCTTCCAGTATAATGCATAACGGTATTTAAATGTGTGTGTGTGTGTGTGTGTGTGTGTGTGTGTGTGTGGGGGTGTGTGGGTGTGAGTGTGTGCCATTGAGTGTGGCTGTGAGTGGAGCAAGCCAAACCTCAAGCAAATTCTGCGGTCGCTTCCTATTCACAAATTAACCAACAAATTACGGAAATTCCAAACCTAGTTTCCTCGAGGGGTATTTGGGGGGTTCCGATTTGCCAAATGTGGAACTATATGCAACAATAATGTTTGTTTTATGCTACACATGTTTATTCTTCTTAATTAATTCGAATACATCCTGTTTACAACAGCATATTGAAAGAAAATGCGAAATTATCAAACTTGTAAATAATTCTAAATGTCAATTATTTTCACAATTTTGAATTCAATTGTTGAATTGCCAAGAATTATTCACTACTAAAATATTTGTGTAATTTATAAATTGAATTGTGAAATAAATTTATAATTTAAATGGTAAGCTTCTTATTATTTTATAAATATAAATAGTTTATAGGCAAAAAATAAATTACAAAAGTAACAAAAAGCCTGCGAAAAACATTTTTAAATGATAAAAAAAAATGTAACCAAAGAGTAAAAAATTAATTAATAAATAATTGCCTAAAAATTAAGATCAAATTTAAAATGTGTTAAGTAACAATTTGATTTGTAATTATTCTCTGTTTTCGTTAATATATGTAATAATTTAAATTTTAAATTAATTTAATAAATAAAAATAAAAAAAATAATTCACCTATGGATACATAGAAGACAAAGGATTACTAAACACAACATGTTCATAAAATCAGAGTTTAAGGGACAAACACCCTTACAAATAAAAAATGGCGACGACAACCAGAGAAAATGGGTAACGATAATAATCACAGCTAAAGTCATCAACATAATAAACCCAAGTTTTTATTTTCATATGCACCAAGTATCTCGGACAAAGCCAACGGACAACAACGAAAACAACAGCGAAAGCAACAACAACAAAAGAAACAAACAACGAAAACAACAACAACAAGCTAAGCCAAAAACTATAGCAACATTTAAACATTTATGGCAACATATTTGATCACGTTTTCCCAATCATTGCCCTTACGACCCTAATCAAATTTCACCTGATGGGATGGTTGCTGTTGCTGCTGTTGCTGTTGCTGCTGTTGCTGTTGTTGCTGTTGTTGTTGTTGCTGCTGTTGCTGGCGCTGCTGGTCTGAATTGGTTGGAATTTACCAGAAAACCATGGACACATTGTGCACTGATTGCTGCTGCTGCTGCTGCTACTGCCCCAGAGCCAAACTTTAGCCACCCCCTCCTCAAAATGCTGTCAGGATGCGTGCGTGCGTGAGTGGGCGTGGCAGCGTGGGCAGAGGACGCACAGAATAGGGAGCCGTTGGCCAGAATTGGGCAACCGAAATGTTTTGTTTTGATTACCAGCTTGACGGTTGCTGCTTTATTTTATTATGAATCTAATTCCTTATAATTCGTAACATATGTTTAGGTCTCGGACCAAAGCGGCAAAAGGCAAAACGTCGCCAGCAGTAGCCAAAAACAGGTTTTGAATTACAAATCAGCTAAAAGGCGAGCCACCCAACCAACCACCGTCAAGAAATTTAAGTTAAGACGTTGCTGATGACGTTTAACGATAATAGTATGTGCGGCCTGCGGCCAAAACCCGGCCCGGGCCAACAATCTGGGTGCCAGTTGGTCTGCCCATTAAACTAATGCCAAGCGATTTCAGTTTGAGTTTTGAGCATTGCTCAGCTCTCCTCTCCTCTGCTCTGCTCCGCCTTGGGTTCAACACTTGGTGACACTTTAAAGAGGCAGCAGGCAGCAGCTTGGGCAGAGGCCTGTGGTTGACGCCAAACAAACAACCTGCCAAAGTTAACCACCATCCTCCGCCGTCCTCGCACCCACCACCACGAGGCACATATGAATATTTCATTTCAAACACACGTCATTAGAGATGCGGCGCCAGTCAGTGAGATTTCAATATTTTCTAGTGCTCGAATTCAGCGCCAAGGCAACAAAGCCACAGTCTGCGTTTGTGTCTGTGTTTATGCAACTGCCTCTGTGTGTGGTGTGGCGAGATGGTGAGCTGATGATGACTGCGAGCTGCGTACGTACGCGTGGGAGTGCCACACATATGTATACGTATGTATATTCATACGTATGTGTGTATGTATGTGGCAAGCCATGCCATGCATGCAACATGCCTGCTCTGACTATGATGCGCTATTCGTAAAGAGAGATGGGGCACGGAGTTGGGGCATGTGCATGTGCATGTGCAAGTAATTTACCAAACGCCCGTTGCGCCGGTAGCCTCAGCTTCAGTTACTACACTGAAAGAAACGACATGTTATCTTATTAAATTTTGCTGACTTCAAAGCACTATTCCGAAAAGGCAAATGACTTAAAAAATGAATGTTGAACTTTGCATAAGCACAAGTTAAAATCGACTTTAGATTTGAAATAAATAAAAACAGTTTACAAATTTTCAATTTCAAAACTAAACTCGACTTTAGATTTTAAATAAAAAACAAGAACAATTTTCAAATATCCACTTTCCAAACTAGAACTTTTTATTAATGATTTTATATTTATGACCCCCATCGCTCTTAATATAAGACTTTTTAAAACAAGTCTCATAAACACAATGAAAACAATCCAAATAACCTTGAAATGCCAATTTAATTTATGTTTGTTTGATCAAAGTGTAAATTTAGGTTTTGCTGAGTGTATGTTTGTGGTGCAGCTCGCAGCTTGTGGCAGGCGCCGTTGCCTCTTCAATAAATGCGGCTGCTGACCTATTCTAGCAGTCAACCATAAATCTGCACTGATGATGTACTTCATGGTATTGTGCTTTGGAATTATATCGCATATTTTTGGTTTCTATTGCACATTCCTTTCTGGCGTGTTGCACACATACACACACACACACACACAACGTGCAACGATAGCATGCTACGTTGAGTGGTAGATAGATAGAAAGTGAGAGAGAGAGAAGGGGGAGGAGGGGTGTGTGGGATGCTTGGGCATTGAGTATGGCCATCGTATCCCTGAGCACGCTATTTCATCATCATCAAACATCAGCAGCAACAGTGGCAACAGTGGCAACAGTGGCAACTGGATCAGCGCTGCTTGCAACTGCGGCCTCGCAAGTGGTTGCAACTTTCGTTAGCTGATGAAAATGCAGAGCTACCAGCATGAGCCCAGGAAAACTGACTGACAGACAGCCACAGCCAGCTCACCTGACTGCCCCCGAATGCTTTGCTTTTGTAGAGCGTTTGGAATTTTTGACTAGCATGTTGCATAACTACAACAACAACAACAACCAGCAACAGCAGCAACACCAGCAACAACCAGCAAAAACCAGCAACAACCAGCAACACCAGCAACAACCAGCAACAACAACAATCAGTCCGATAACGAAAACAACTGCCAAGAACTTGGGCCAGCAACTTAAGTTGATCGCCCAAAATCGGACAATGCCACAAAATAGTGGCAGTGGCAACCACACCACACCACACTCTCTTCCCAGCTGCTGTCCTTAGTTTTAATTGAACACTTTTTCAAAGAGAATAAAACAGTTGCTGCAAGAGAAAAACAGATAAATGGAAATTACAAGTGCTATGGTAACAATGATGATGATGTTGGCTAAAATACGCTAATGCCAATTTTGTTATGGGATATCCGAAACACCTTTGTCAAAAAGGGACTTTTAATTGGTTGCAATAAACTTTTGAGAGTCAACAATTCTTATGGATTGGCACAACTTTTGTGCACTAGTTCACTAATTGAGTTATTTTATTGTCGCCTGTTAACAGTTCATATTTTACTAAAATCAGATGACCAAACAGTATTCCCCATCCGTAACGCAATTATGATGCCCCCCCTTGTGCCCCTTGTGGCACACAATTTGTGAATCGGAAAAATTGCATCGCTCCGATTAGTGTTTTATTTTTCGCTATGCAAATCGCAGTTACACATGCAAATGTGACTAAGCCAATAATATGAATGTGCAACGCGGGTGGGTGGGTGGTTGGGTGGTGCTGGAAATAGGTGGGACAACAGCTGCTGTCGCTATTTGTTCAACATGCGAAGGGTATTCCTGTGCAAAAAGAGTGCAACCCTCAATATGCAACATGACATTTTTAAATGCCGGACGTTGCACATTTTATACCCTCTGCGCAAAATATTAATTCAAAAGGATGTAATAAGCTATGTGGCAGATAGTAAGTGGCAGCTGCCATAACTTTTCCAAATTGCACTAATATGGGAAAAATATAAATTTTTTTATTTTATTATTATTATTATTATGTAATTAATTGTCATATATATATGTTGTCATTAATATATTTTTTATTTAATTCTTGATTCTCTACTTGACTTTCAGCTCTCATTTATTTTACTTACAGTTTCAATTATGTATAGCTCTTTATATTGATTGGACAATCTTAATTATTATTTAATTATAAATTATTATTTAATTATTAATTATTTAATTTATTATTTACTGCATATTTACTCTTTGAAAATATTGCTATTTTATTTAAATGAGACACAAGATTTTAAGATTTAAATATGCATTGTAAAATCTTTCTATGATTTACAATAATATATAATATTACGAAATTATATTAATATAATTAACATTTCTGAATTGGTTTAAACTTAACAAGTAACTAACTGTTCAGAGTTTTACAAAGTGTTTCAGAATCGAGCACTTTTTATCCTCGATTTGTTTTTTACTCTTGTCAATATAGTCACGGCGGATAAGTAAGCGAACCCAGACGAGCCACCCCCACACGGAAAGTTAATTGCCGTGCAATTTTTGTATGCATAAATAACGGTAAATTTGTTATACACATCACTTTGATTGCGTTCGCTAAATCATCGCACAGCAGCCGGAACAGTCGGAGCAGCAGACATACCAAAAATATTTACAGTCCGAAAGCAAATGCCCGTTAAAATGTTTCACATGGCGCAAAATATGTTGATAAAAACGCAAAAAAAAAATACAAATAAAAAATGTGAATATATAAAAATAAATATATTTACATACTATATATATATATATATATGTGTGTGTATAAAAGTATGTGCCGTGCACACATTCGCATATTTGCGTGTATCACATTTTTTCATTTAAATCAAATAAATTATTTAAGCGCACAAATGTTTTAGGCTCGAACATTAGACTTATTTTCGGTACGAATATTTTTATATATAATTTTGCAACACTCTGTTTTCCAAATTTTACCACATCCGATTTGCATAATGCATTGGTTGGTGTGTGCCACAGATTTATAATACAATTGATAGATATACATATATTTTTTGTATTTTACGATAATTACATTTGTCGCAAGCAAAAATACTTTTAATCGAGTGATTGAGTGATGTCAACGTTGGATTGCCACACACTCGTTGCATAGCAGCTGCAGTTGCAATCTATAACCTTTAACCTCTGCCCCAATCCACAAATGGCAACGGGACACACAAAACGCTTGCTCGCATCGAAGTCGAAGGAATGCAAATGTGGTTATAATTGTAACTGTAGCTCCTTGTCAGGCATCAAAAAGCATACCACATAGCGTAAGGGCTTAACACACACACACAGATACAAACACTCACTACACACACACACACACACTGTCTGGGAGCTGTGTAAAATTCATCTGTCATCGTGTTTGTAGCGCTAAAGCTTATGACGTTAATCCGTTAAATGCGCCAAATGCATGCAAAACTTTCACAACTATGCAACTATGTGTGTGTGTGTGTGTGTGTGTGTGTGTGCATCTGCTTGTGTGTGTGTGTGTGTCAAGTTTTCAAGAGTCGCGTTTGTAAACATATGCAAGTGGGAACCACATCCCCTGCCACATGCTTGTGGGGGGGGGGGGATTAACTATTTGCGGTCTCCCAGATGCTATAACGGCGTCTCGATGTATGCAACGCGTTTTGTATTTGCGCGTGAAATCAGGCAACCGAAAGCGTTCAATCATCGTTAGTTACCATATTCGGTTGCTTGCCACCGAGGTAAGCTGACGACCTGCCCAAAAAAAAAAAAAAAAATTTTACAAATAAACAAAAAATAAAACAAGAAAAAGCTGAATCTTTAATACTCTTGCGGAAGGAAATCTTAAGGAAATCTGTTAGTTTTCGTCGTACAGTATCTTAATATATGTATATAACTGATCAAGTTGGCTTTTATATTTACATATCTATATCTTCCTTGGAATGCTATATAGTATAGTCACCCGATATAACTGATTCTGATACACAAATGTACCGACTACACACAAATGTTGTAAACAACCAAACCGGTTAGATCTTGTTCAAGATCTAGAAAATATATATATTTTTAAAATCGAGGATATATATGTAGGTTTCATAACAAAACTAGAATATCCCTTGCAGATCAAGAAAATATAAATATTTAGTTTAGAAGACGTCTTCCGCACATCACAACCAAATGTGGATATCCTTTGCTATTGTTCCTGATAACGAATATATATACTTTTGGTATCGGAAATATCCTTCTCATAGCGTTACACACTTTCCCAACAAATTGGGAACACTCTCTGGAAGGGTATTTAAAAAAAGGCGTGCAACACAAACCGAATAACCAGAGTTACAAAAGTTTTGGAGCACATGCAAAGTGGGCATGTCGAGAACGAGGGATTGAGAGATGAGTAAGTAAAACTGGGTTGCGACACTTCATACAAATTCATGGATTCATAGATATACATACATACATGCGTACACACATACATAGATAGATAGATGTTTTCTGGGTTTGTCTTACAGAAATTTAATGTAATTAAACATCACTTAGAGGTTGGTCGTAATGAAATTCAAATGTTAGCCAAAAACGAGCTGAAAACTTCTCAGTCAACGCAATGACTATGCACAAATTGTGAAGGGAGTGGGAAATGGGGGTTGAAGGTGGAGGTGGAGGTGGAGGAGGGGTTAAGGATATGGCATTGACTGCAGCCAGTCGTGTGTTAAAACGCAAGTTGACAGCAAGAATTTTTGATTTAACCAAGTGCATGATCTATGACAGCAAATGTGTCCTGCACAAGGGCAGCACCAGGAACCACAGAAAACACAGATGCACACACACACGCACACACAGAGGACGAAGGATAACTGCGAGCCACATTTGCTTGGCATGCTCCGTCTATTGCCAGTGAAGAGTTAACACGAATCAATTACGACACTGCCAGTGCCAAGACAGAGACAGCTATAGATATGTACATATAGGGCCAGATAAGGAAAGAGATGGAGCAATTGAGAAAGAGAGAGAGAGTGAGAGATGGAGATAGTGAGTCAGTGGCAACTGCTTGCCGTCATATGACATTTGACTTGGCTTTCGACTGAAGGATTTACAATTTAAAGCAAGTGGCCAATAAAGCAGATGAACGACCAAAAATCCCAAGCGCAGAAAGAGCACCAGAGCTAAAATGCTGTCCTCAATACTGGTAGTATGCCACTCACTACACACACAATCACACACACACCCACACACACACTCACACACACAAATCACCTACATAGACAGACGTAACTACTCGTGTATTCCGAGTACTCGAATCTGGCCAAACGGTCCTGCCAATATCAATCGACTTTATGGTCCGCTGCTGACAACTGAACCACACACATACATGAGTGTGTGGGTGTGTGTGTGTGGGTGTGTGTGTGTATGAGTATGTGGGTGTGTATGGGGCGCAGGCTGATGTAATAAAAACCATAATTACACCATAAATGACAGCTGTTACAGCGGCATCATAGTTGTAGTTAGATTACAGGACAGCTGGACAGCTGGACGGGCAGCTGAATGGAGCGCATATTAACAGCAATTTTCCAGCTATAAAACTGTAATAGCCGGTTATTATTGTTGCCGCCAGCAGGTGATACGCAAAACCCTGAAATGAATAAAATCAAATTTATTGATCAATGTTGGCCAACATACAATGAGAACCATGGAACAGATAATTCTAACCATGCCATTAAACAATAACAAGGGAGACTGTTTGGTTATTGCCCGATATAAACATATACTCTACCGATTTTGCTATAATGAGAAGGAATCCTGAAAGCACATCATAACAAGTTGATGTAGTATCCCAGGAAAACCTATTTTAAAGGAAAAAAAAAAGATTCTCTCTTGAGGGAAGAGCTATAGGCTCAGAAATAGGCAAAATAGATCTCACAGTTCCCAGTACATAGTAATAATACAGTTAGATTACTTAAAATATCTATAAATATTGTAAAGTTAAAATAAACATACAGTCAAAATCATAGCTAAAGTAATTAATGACACAATTATAATTTTCTACAAAACTAGACCAATCACAAAATACCCCCGAGCCTCAGTTATAAAATATACTATTCAGGTAAAATAAAAAATTAATAAAAAATATAAAAAAAACAAAAAACAATTTTCTTAATAGTCTTATCTACTTATCTTGTTCAACACTAAAGAAAAATCAGCAAAAAATAATATAATCAATTTTAAGCTGACTAACCGCAGTCGCTTTAATCAGTAATTACATCTAAGCGATTGGCAGAAATGCGATAATTAACTACTGTATTCGCAACTACCTGAACTAATGATGCTTGAAGCGTGCAAAGCAACACTGTAAACAACAAGCAACACGCAACAAGCAGCAACAACAAAAACAGAAAGAAGAAGAGAGCAACAGAGGCAACTGCAGCAAAGATTTTCAATTAGAGCCCAACAAAAGATGAGCGGCTGCACATTTTTGGTTTGTGTTCTGTTCTGTTCTGATAGCTGGGACTAAATGCATCGCTGCTGCTGCTGGTGTAATCAATGCAAATTTTTCAACAATGACACGCCCCCACCCCTCGCACACCCTTTGACGCCCACATAGCCAAATGCAGCCCAGTCAAAATACAGTTAGAAACGCATTTTGCGTAACTCATTATGCAGCGTTGCTGGGCAAAAGGACGAGCGCATTTAGTAGAATTACCATTACCCTTGCATAGAGACAATACAAACAGGATGCGGCACACGACACACACACACAGAGAGAGAGAGACAGAGAGAGGGGCAGCTCCCTTTCCCCCACTCTATGGCAAGACTTGCCACACCGCAAAAGAGGAGCTGACGTTGCTGTTGCAGCAAATAATAGTAGTGTGCAAGTACTTGACGGATGTGGGCGGTTGTGTGTGTGTGTGTGTGTGTGGGTGTGTGTGTGTGGGTGTGTGTGTGTGTGTGGGTGTGTGTGTGGGTGTGGTTGTGGGTGTGTAGGTGGGCGGAGGTTGTCATGGGTACATTATTTGAAGAGCGTTGCGAACATATCGCGTTTTGAAGCTGACAGAGGCAATGCGTGCCTCGTGAAGTTGACTCGCTTTTGCTACTTTCGCCGTCAAATTGTGGTAAGCAGGCAATTGCAACGTGCCACCCACTCCCCCATCGAATAACCCGCACATCCTGAGCTCAGACTGCGCACTTCCACTTCCGTGCAGTGGCACAGTGGCATGAGTGGCATATCTGTGCGAATAACTCAAAACTGCGAGATACAAAATGATTATAAAATGATTACAAAAATGTTAAGTGTATCTAGAAAATAGCTCGTATTTTTATTTGGCTTATTCGCTTAAGCCACTTCATAGGTTAATATAATATTTGACACAAAATTGTGTTTTAACAAGAGAAGCAGAAATTTGTTTAATGTATCTACAAATCTGCCATATTCGATTGATACTATCAACATTATTTTAATGAAATCTGTTTTTTAATAATTATTAATATAGATATAAAGTCATGATCAAAAAAAAATATAACTTTTGAAAATCGATACAGCTTTGACAATTTAATAGATAGCAGCTTGAATTGAGTGTTGGTAAAATATTCATAATCTTTAATTTTGTATAGATTAAGCAGACCATTAATTTACAAAATAAGTTTAAGTTTAAATAACAGTTTAAGCTTAAATTTTTCAGTTGACTTCCAGACCTTCCAGTTAATGCTTTTCACCTTCTATTATTAATTATTCTTTTCGTGTACTCTTTAACAATTTCAATAGACTTTATTGTAATTAATTCAGAGTCCTCTATTGCTAAGAATTAAATTTTACGAGTCTGGTCTCCAATCCATGTACAAATTTTGCAAATAAATAAAATCCTATAGACTAAATACTAAATTTAACATTTTATATTTAATTTTATTTATATCATTATTTTTTCATTCACCAATATTAATTGATATAACAACTTGTAATATGAGTAATCAGATCGAAAGTAATTCGATTTTTCCCATAGTACGTGGCTTGAATGTCCTTTTGTTTGGCTGCTGTGCCGACGTTGCACATTTCATTGAAATTAAACCGTAAAGAGGCAAGTCTGGACACTGCGGACACACATATTGAAACGCATTTGGAAATGCGGTCAGTTGAGCGTCACGGACCGCTAATGTGTTGTTTATAAATCTTGGCCCACAATCAAATATGTGCGTCAATTAATTAACACACACTGTCAACACACACACACACACACACACACACACAGAAGCACACACCTCACCAAAAGTTTTCATCACATATCGTAATTAATTTAAATGGCACATAAACAAGGTCAAGTGGACAGGAAGCGATCCAAGAGCAGCTTTGATTTGCCGCAAACATTTTCGAGCTCCACTGAGACGTCTCGTTAACTTGTCTTCCAACGCCATCACCACCGTCACCATCACCATCTCCACCACCAGCACATCCCATCAGCACCATCACCATCACCATCCTCCTCGTCGTCGTCGTCGTCTGGCCATTTTGGTCATGCATTTTGCATGAGTCACGGCAGAGAACGGGTCCTCACTGAGTGGAGGGGGTTGGGTGTACGGCTAATAGCCATTTAGTGGACTCGACTGACGAGTCGGAATTGGCCGTTGTTCTGGTCAGTCACTGAGCTGACCACGGCGCAGTCAACGCAACAGCGAATGCAATCGACATAAACAGTATCTGATAAATATTTGATGCGTGGATTATACATACATATATATGTGTGTGTGTATATATATATTGGATTGTAGCTCATTTTGTCGGGCGAATCGAGCTCGAAATCAAAATTCTTTAAATTCATTGAATGCTTTCGTACAATAACATTATTCAAATTTTGCATCCTAAAAGGCTGTCAAAATTTGAAATTAATTAAAATAACCTAAATGCCAAAATGGGATAAGTAATAACCTGTTCACATATTAGGTTGAACGGTTTTGACCAAGGTCAGCACATATAGACCAATTTTAATATATATACACAAAATATAAACAAACGCTTAAAATATAATTCTTAGGTTCAAAGAAGCCGAACCTAAAAGTGAGAACGTTGCAGTCGGAAGTGGTCGACAGCGAAATACTATGATACCATAATTTCTGTGCAGCCAAGAAATACTGTCCAAGTTTGCCTTTCAGCTTGAGGTAGATATTAGATAGTAACCATTTCGGGTCGGAACATAGGTCAAAATTATAGTCCGAAAATCGGCCCATGGGCATAGGTCGAACCTTCAAAATGCCATAACTTCGTTAAAACTCAACGCATTTTAAAAAGAAAGGTCATTTTATTCATAGTTTGGTCTCTAGATCAATCGTACATTTAAAGATCAAAACGTGTCGGAACATAAATCAAAATTATAGTCCGAAAATCGGATATCGGCATTTCGGCATAGGTCGAACCTTCAAAATGCCATAACTTCGTCAAAAATCAACGTAGTTTTAAAAGCAAGGGCATTTTAATCATAGTTTGGCCTCTAGATCAATCGTACATTTAAAGTTGAAAACGTGATTTTGGGTCGGAACGCAAGTCAAAATTATAGTCAGGAAATCTGCATATGGGCAGATTCCAGATTTATGAAGGGTGTTACTAGCAATATACCATTCTTACTTAAGCTTTGGTGACTTAAGCTTTCAAATTGCGTGAGATATATGGTCTTATCGAATATTGAGGGTACTTTTAAGTATACGTTCCAAGTTTCAAGTCTCTATTTCTAAGGGTGTCGAAGAAACTTGCATTCAGACAGACGGACATTGCACAAACCCAATATACTATAATACCATCGGTATCATAGTATAAAAACAAAAATCAGATTTTACTTTCGACCAAATCGCTTGATAAGTTTTAAGTACGCTTCGTAATGAGTCTTTCTAGAATCTGGTATATAAAATAGTACATTGTGAATAAATTTCGACTTATGTAAGATAAAATCTGGGTTTATAAGAGCTGACTTATGAATGTTTAAATGTTTTTGTACAAATAAATAAAAAACTTTTAAAGACATTTAATATGCATATATTTGTATATAAAATAGTGACAATGATTTTCCAACAAAAAAAATGCCTGTTTGTGAAAGATTTAAGCATTATTTAAAATCTTGTCTACGCAAGCAAGCCATCTGTCAAATTTAGATACACTTGTTGTGTTTGCACGGCTGTCTCGAACCCAAAGAAGTTGCAACAACAACAGTTTAATAAACCACAGTGCTATAAGCCAATATTTATATACACACACACACACACACACACACACACACACACACACATACACACAGAGACACCCGGAAGGCAAGTGTTGTATCTATTTATGATTCAAATTCAATTATGACAAAAAAAGAAGCAATAAATAATAAACATATATGTATGCATATGTATTGTCAGAATATTTATATGCAAAATATAAAAAAACAGAGAGTGAGATAGCGAGAGAGTGAGAGAGGGAGACAAATAGAGAGAGAGAGAGAGAGAGCAAAGGCAACAGCCAAAGGAATATTTATTATTTGGCAAATACCTTGAGGGCCAGCTGAGCGTCGAGAGTTCATAAATAAGATGAAAAATTGGTAAAATGGAGCGAGAAATGCGCACAAAGAGAGAGAGAGAGAGAAAGAGACAGAGAGAGATAGAGAGATGGCAGTAAATTTGATAAAGGCGACCTCCTCGAGCGATCCGCACAGTTATACAAATACAAATAATAATATTAGCAATATGTAATGGTAATCAATGTGTAGTGTAAATAATAAATAACAATTTGATGTACAGCTCTCCTCCGGTCAGAGCCACAAAAGTTCCAATCGATTGATAAAATATGATGAGTCCCTCTATCCTTGATGGTCGTTAGAGATTAGTCTGCCTCCTGGCACGCAACTGCCCCGAAGGGTGCTCCCCTCCAAATACACTCAGAGATGCAAATATTGAGCATTTTTCTAATCAAATTAAGTGACTGCAAAAAAAAGCTAAGCTTATAACAATTCTGCTTGGAGCACAAGTATTTTCTCTGAGTGTAACCAGTAGCAGTCACAGGCACACACACACACACACACAAACACAACATAAATTTATTTGCTGTTTGCCTAATGTTATTTATACCTTTCAATTACAATAAGAGCAGAGGAGGGGGGGTGCCCACACGGCACCAGAGTAAATAATAAAGCATGACCCATCAGCAATCAGCCGGCGAGAGGACGCCACCAATTGAACTACCCCAAACCAACACATCCCCAAAACCCCAAGCCGTCCGTCCCTCTTCTTTATGCCCATCACTATCAAGCGTAATGCGTGCACATAAATAACTCGACCTGTGCCCAAAACAACAAAAGGTGTGAATATTAAGTCACCCAACCACTGCAAGCCCAACCCCCTTCCCCACTGCGCAACACCTTTCCCTCGTCCCTCGTCCGTCAAAAATTTACGGTTGCCCGTAAAAGTGACGCCTCACTCATAACTCAAATTCATGCCTCCCATGGGGGCATAAGCATCGCGGGTGGCGCTAACTCATTTGATTTTGGCGCACTGTTTTGGCCATCTCGAAGAAGACCTGGCCGACAAATGAGGTTTGTAACCACAGTACAATTCAACACAAACCGCAACAGTGCTTTCTCTATCTCTCTCTCTGTCTCTCTCTCTCTCTCTGATGTAATTATAGATTGCCAAATTCTAAATTCTACAATTTTCATTTATTTTGCGATGCCGCAGACAAATGTCAAGTTTGTCCGTCCCGCTGTCCCTTTGTCTGTTTATCTAACTGTTTGACGGTGCGACTGATTGAGCAGCGGATACGTTTGGACAATTGATAAAATGTGATAAGCATACAAAAATACACACAAAAACACACACACACAGCCAGAGACAGAGACAAACTCGAAAAAGACAAATGACGGCAGGTGAGCGACACTTGGCCAAAAGCCCAAGGAGTTGGTTAACAACATTGCACTATGGGTAAGCTTAGCATTTTTGGTAACCCAAATGAACAGCTCAAAGTTAAAGGTCAGCTTTTGGTGATTTTATTGTAAGAAAATGAATTGCTTAGAATGGGAAAAAGCTTAATGTTATTTTAGAACGCTGCTGCTTAAAATTCCTTGTAGACCGGACCTAAATTTCCGACACCTAAATTTCACTACAAAAAACTTTAAAATGCAGACCGATTATACCTATAAAAGTTATATGATATATCAGCCATTTTAGGAGCTCAAGAAGATTTGGTGAGAGTCCTTTTCCCCTAAACTAACTAAGTAGTTTGTTTGGGTTTTCCTACAACAGGTTTTTTTACAACCATTCAATTTTCGACAGATAATTTCAATATAGCAGCTTTATTATATAGTAGTCCGATGTCAATGATTTTGTATTAAGTAAGAACAACATTTAAATACCCTCTATAAAGATATTAAAAGGGAGTACAGAGTGCAGATCGAGTGCAACCAAGTTGGCTTTGACTAACACCATCCAAGTGGACTCTGAAAAGGTTCTTTTAATGTACTTTTTTTATTTATTGAGATTTTTTGTAATGATGAGAAGAATTTTCCAGAAAATAGACAAGTGGTCTCTGAGGAAATATTGTGCCTATTTGACTTATGTTATCCAACAAATAGAAAAATTAAAAACAAAGCAAAAAAAAAAAGAACTAAATAATAAGCTAGGCTCTATTGAATAATAAGTTTTATAAAAATTAAATAAATAGTAAGAAATCGGAAATTGACGTTAAAAATTATATCCTGTGTATCAGAAATCTTAGAAATCTTATAAATATTTTAGTATTTTTTAATTTATTTATAATTTTAATTTTATTGTAAATTTAATTTTATTCACATTTTTAATTTTTGTATTTTTGGTGTCGACTGACAAAAAATAAATAAATAAATACTTAGTATGTTAAATAAGCCAATTATTTGGTTAAATTTTATTTAATTTAATATGTCGCACTTCTATTATTTTTTTGCCTTCTTTAAGTAAAAAGCACTTCAAATTAACATTTTTTTTCTCATTGATAACATTCAAATTTTGGCAAAGATATCATTTATTTTATGTAGCATTGACTTGATTTAATACAAAATAGTTTAACTGTTGAAAAAAATGTCACATTTTTATTAGAAAAAGTGTCGATTTTTCCACTTGTGCAGAGTGTTACCGAAACAAATTGAATTTATAGCTAAATGCTGAAAGCAAAGTTGAAGTGGCTGGAAGGGAAGGGGTAACTTGATTTATTAGCCAGATAGAAAGAAACATTTAGTTGCATTTAATTTGCGAGTTTAGCAGTCAGAGCTGGTGATTTTGTTGGCAGCTCCGCTAAACGCTTTATAAAATCTCAACTAATTTGCCTAAAAGTAGGCATTGGCAGCGAAAGCGTTTAGCTGCTTATCGCGGGGCATGCATCTCTAAATGAATGTTGCGTGCCCCCAATACGGAGCAGTGACTGCTAAAAATATCCGACCATTGATATGACAGTGTAAATAATTTATAATTGCCACGCAAGCAACAGTGCCTGGAAATACTTATAAATATATACATATATATATATATATATATATATATATATATGTATAAGTTAGAATAATCACCCGTCCTTTGTAATGCAAATGTGGAAATTTTGATGCCGTTATCAAAGATATTTGTCATATATTGTATATGTGGCATTTATTCGCAGTTTGCCACACGTTGGCAGCGTGTGGCATCGAATCGATTTACATACCTCATAGAATGCCTACGTAAGCGATTTCCTTTGCTTTTTTATTATTATTTTCTTCTTTTCTTTTTTTTTATTCCAACGGGACAGCGTTACCACTTTGTGTTGTGTGTGGGTGTGTGTGTGTGTGTTGTGTGTGAGGATTGGAGGAATGTTTGCGCGTGGCAATGTTCATAATAAACAATAAGAGTGCGTGTGCGAGTGAGAGCGAGAGAGAGTGGCAGAGAGAGGGAGAGGCAGGCAAAATGCGGAAGCATCTTTCAAGTGCCATCAAATGTCAGCCAACTATAAAAATGTGGATATATATATATATATATGTATATAGGAGCATATGGGATTTAACAATCGTAAATCGTCAACTACTGTGAAGTGAATTGAATATAACTAAAAAATTGGCAACGAGCACATCTCAATGGAGATGAACATGTTTATGTTCAGTGACATGAACACGATTGTTAAACTGAGTTACGCAACAGAAAAGTGGTATAAAAAAGTTAACAGTCAAACCACAATCCAAATCGGAATTGGAATTTTACTGATTGAAATTCGGAAACTGAAACCGAAATTCAAAATTTTTGTATGAACCAAAAACGAAATTCAACATATTTTTAAGAATCGGTAACTGATTTTACTAAAATAATTTGTGAACCAATTCAAAATTTTCACTTATTTATTTCCGCTCTTTTTGCATTCAAAGTTATAATGAAATTGTTATCATTTTCAATGCTATTATTCAAATACACACACAAATAACAAAAATCTCACATTCAATAAAAGGAAAAAAAATAAAAAAAACTTTCTGTATTTGATATGCATACAATAATTATTCATATTTATTATTTGAGTTGAACTTCAGATAGAACAACTGTTAACTGTATAAGCAATTTGAGAATATCAAACCAAAAGTTTGTTCTAGCGGAAAAATGTGGAATATGAAAAATAAATAAAGCACAAAATTGCATATATTTATAGGTATAAATGTAAATTGTTCAATAGAAACCCCAGTTTATTTTAAAACTACTTTTTTTTATTTTTTGTACATGCAACTAAAAAATGTTGCAATTTTCTACACTTCATAGAATGTTATTGAATATGCAACAGAAAAAAAACAAAAGGAAGTAAAACAAATTTCTGCTTTTGTTCATTACAATATTGTGATTATATGTTGGATGACTTTTGTGGCAGAGATAAAGTTTTCCTTTGGCCACAATATTGTATAAGTATAAGTATTTAAGCCGACTTGGGTGCATGCAGCTTAACCCAACGGACACACTCACGTAATTCCCGACGTAAGCTTTCCCCGTAACTAAAAATCGACATTAGCGGTATTAAAACTTGTGGCTATTCCCGACACTTTTTTCCGTTACGTTTCGTATCGTTTCCTTATTTTTTTTTTTCTTTTTTTCACTTTCCTCCGCTTCACATCTAGGATATGCGATGACAGCGTGGAAAACTTTCCGCTTTCGCTTATTAAGCGCAAAAGAATAAAAGTTTCAGTTATAATTAATGCGCAAATCCCATGCAAAAATCGCGCTGAATGCCCTTCATACGCCACTCCCCCCCCCCCCCACCCTTTTCCCTTTTGCATATACAAAGGGGAAAAGGGCAGTGAAATTTGAGCTGTTAACATTTCAAAGAAAATAAAGATATTGCATATTGCTGTACAAATGGATAAATATTATCTTTGCATTATGCAGATTAATGCAATCAGCAAAGCGGTCAGTGGACGGGGGTTGGCTTCTCGCTGTTATCAACGCAGCCACAAATCACAAGCTGATTTTAATGCAATTCAATTAATTCCATTCGAAATCTAATTGGAGATATCGCTGTTCAGTGCGAAAACAACAAAACAAGACCAGAAACCAAAGTAAAGCAAACAATAAAAATCCAATTCAAGCGCAAAAACAAAAGGCAGAAGACAAATGTGGGACAAGTAACTGTATGCAAGGGGTGAATGAGATGGCGACAAAGAGAGTGAGAGTGTGAGAGAGAGAGGAAGAGTGAAGAGTGAAGAGCGGGTGTTGCTTGGTTTCGTGTGACGATGTTACGTAATCAAATCAAATAACGATTTGTACATTGTTCAATTTAGTGTTGTTGTTTTTGTTGTTTTTGTTGTCGTCGCGGGTCTGACAAGAAAAAAAAAATAAATTTAAATTTATTTGATTTTTATTATTTGTGAAGCGTTTGTTTCTCGCTTTCAGCGTACTGTTAACTTTTATTTCATTTGCTTTTGCTTTTGCCATTGTTTTCTGTGCTTTATTACGTGACAACTTTAAATTAGTCGTTTGGTTTTGTCTTGCGTTTTATTGCCACGCCCACGGCCCCAGTGCTTATTTTGAGAAAGAGAAATAACACAATAAGTGAATGAAAACATTTGGAAGTCTGTCTCCAAGTTTCGCTGGTCTTGGCCAGTTCAAGTGGAGTTAAGCACAGACCAAGAGGTCAGCAATAAAGTTATGGCCATTTCTTAAGAAGCACATAAAAATATCAATAGCATACAAACATTTATGCTCGAAAGTGATGAACTTGCAGATACCCCTTAAATAATAAACAAATAATTATAATAAACAAATAATAATAATAAATAAATTATGTATTTTTTGTGGCATCATTTATTGCATGATTTTTTTAATGTATAAAAAACTTAACTTTCTTTGTTGGTTATACCCGTTTGCCCAACGCACACAGGGTATTAGAAATGCAATTGATATCTCTCGAATATGTGCATAATTAGATGCATGAACTTAATTGGAATTGTGCACTCGGAATGATTTATGCATTAACAAACTCAAAATGCAACTTTGTTTGCAAAACGATTGCAAATTTCAATATTATCATGATTGCATGTGTTTTGTGTTTTAGTGCTAATTAAGTTGGGTCTTCTCGTCGTAGTCAAGGTTGTGAGATATAAGTGCGTGCTTGGCCTGTGCAAACAATTAAAACCAATCCAGATAAATACATACATACATACATACATACATATATCTACCATCTGTGAAACAAATGACTGATGTCTGACCCCAAGGCAGGAAATGCTAAAGTTCAGTTGGCCCAAATGTTGCTCTTTGGTGTCTGTCACATAAGCAGCACCAGCAACACCAACACCAACAACAACAACAAACAATGCAACAACAAGCTGCTTTCGATAACAAACAGACAACTAACACAACAGCTCTAAACGTTTACGAAATGCACCGTGCCCGGCCTCCGGACGTCGAAATCAATTTTGCGAAATTTGTTTATTTATAACATTAAGACGTAAACCTGACCAACGACAACAGCAATAAGCACTGCCACCAATTTGCATAAGTCGACACCTGGATACACTTTCATATGTTACATATACATATGTATGTATATATAATTTAAATAACCTGGTCTACATCTTAAGCCTAAACATTTAATTATTAACCTTGTTAATCAAAATTTTAAAATAATACAAATGTTTGCTTAAAGTTTAAGTTAGTTGCTTAAGTTCAAATACCTCTTTGGTATAGTGATAAATAGCCTACTTAAAATACTTAACTAAATTTTGTATTTATGTATGAGGCATGTTTGTTGAACTTTCACAAAGTAAGCTTGAATGTGGCTCAAAAATCAATATCACACATATTTATGTATACATTTGTATTAATGTTGTCTATATCTAAATCATAAACTTAGAGGCTATTTTAATCAAAATTAATTTTAAGAAAAATTATTTGATTAAGTTTGATTATTGGTTAAGTGTAAATAGCTCTTTGCTGCATCGGGAAATAATATGCGTAAAAAATACAACCCAATTTTGTATTTATAAAAGAGGCATTTTTGTCAGACTTTCACAAAGTATCTTTTGCATGTGGTTTATAATTTAATATGTGACATTAAAACTTATGCTATAGTTTACTTTACTTACTATATTATTCAGATGCTGAAATAGAAATGTTTAATTAGCGGCAATGAGTTGGAAATTAATTTTCAAAATGATTTAAAAATAAATTGTAATTTATGAATATTAAAATTTGTAATTAAATTTTGTAGTTGCATAATCGGCCTTCAGTTTTGGATAAGAATAATTTTATAAAGTATCTTTTGCATGTGGTTTATAATTTAATATGTGACATTAAAACTAATGCTATAGTTTATTTTACTTACATTATTATTTAGATGCTAATTTATGAATGAATATTTAAAATTTTAATTAAATTTTGCAGTTGCATAATCGGACTTCAGTTTTGGTTAAGAATAATTTTATAAATTGCTTACCTATTAGCACAAGTCATCGTCATAATTACCCCATTCAATTTAACTGAGTTTCCGGAACAATTCAAAATAAGAAAAATATTTTTCAGATATTGCAAACAATGTGAGAATCGAATAATATCCATTGGGAGTGTATTGGAAAAGGGGATCCGTTCACTTACCCATCGCTGTTTTCCACTGCGGCATTGAATTACAGAAGAGAGTCAGTCGACGATCGTCGATCTTCGGAGCTGCAGTTTCAGATAGATTTTGGTTATGTTTCGCAGACATCGAAGACATCAAAGACATCGATACTGATACTGATACCATACATCATTGTCTGTCTGGCTGTCTGGCACCTGCGGCGCCGGATGGCCAACATTATTTAGTTTTTATTTTCGCACATTTTGCATAAATTAAATACAAGTCGAACGTTGTCCGGCTTGTCGTCGATAGCCGCCAGCCAGTTAGTTTAGTTAACGTCTTTGCGCGCCGCGGTTCGGTTCGGTTCGGTTCGGATCGGTTTGTCTTTTATTTCGGCTTAGATTCCACACGCACCTCGGCATGGCGTAAATCACTCTAAACTCTGAAAAAAAAAACAAACAAAGGCAACATAAACACAAAGCAGAGGCAAATATTTGTAGCAAAAGTTTAATCAAAGTTTGTTTTTTTTTTTATAATGTGCAAACGTTTGCTTTGGCTGCTGCCGCTTTGGTGGATGGCTTTCTGGCCAAACAGTGAAAGTGCCAAGCTGCGGCAGCCGCAGCCGCAGCGTATCCATTATCCACCTGGAGTGGATTTCTTTGAACACGAATTCACTAGCGTTGCGGCAGGTGCGTTTAATTCAAACACTTTTCTTGCTTCTGTTGCATTTCACAAGTTCACCAAAACCAAAAAAAAAAATAAATAAAAATTAAAAAATAATTTACTTATCGAATAGGTGGCAACATCCCAGTGACAATCAACAAAAATTTCTCAGCGCGTTAAAAAAAAAAATAATATTTGCAGACTGAAATTTATATATTTGCCGACGCCTTCAATAATACTGGCAAACAATTAAATTTTTTGTTTTGGCCAAAGTTCAATTTAAAGAAAAATAATAAAATATGTTTGCTGCTGTCAATAATATTCAAGATAAATATTTCTTACCTGTTTTCTAATGTGTTGTGAAGTCAGCCAAATTTCCACTGCCAATGAATGATTTTTATTTTTGCATTTATTTTGATTGGCAATAAACTGTCAAAAATTCTTGAAGTAATGTCACGTTGCCAGAGTTCTGTTGATAGGAATAATGTTGCCAGCTTGAAGCAATTTTGCCAATTTATCTCTATCAAATTTTAAAAACAGTAGCCAGCTAAGATTTTGATTTCACTTGGATTTACTTGCTTTTGTAAATTCCTTAAGAAGTTAAATTTGAAATTTAAAGTTGCATTTTTATAACAATTTGTTGTTTTTTAATAATTTTGGAATTCCTAGAGCATTTTTTAATACAAGTGCTTATTTTTTACTATAAGCCATTTTATAATGATAATCGATATTCACTTCGATAATATGTCATTAAACTAGTTTTTGAGACTAATACAACAAAATCTCCCATTTAGTAAATTAATTTGAATTTCAATATAGAAATTAATTGTATTATTGAAAACGAAATTAAAAAAGTATAAAGCTTTTATTCAATCAGTGAAATGTATTTTGAATTAATAATTGTAGATGCCGATTTAAATAATGGAAAGTGTGTTAGAAATTACAAAAGGGACAGCTTTTTGTTAATAAGGGAACTCTATCTTTAATTAGTGATTCTGGAAACCGAAATTTTAAAAATTTTAAATGTGTTAAAAAATTAATCCAATAAAAAGTGAACTTTATTTGTAGTTTTTGGGCAAATACTTTTTTGACTTACTGTACATTCCTTTCCTGTATGCTCACTTATTTCTACCTTATTCTCTCTCCTCATCTCACAGATGAGTTGGATTCTCTTGGACCTGATATCGGGGACGATGATCTGGGCATCGATGATCCGGAAACAGTGCCGCGTTTATTCCAAGGCGACATTGCCATCGATCCCTACACGTACATCACATTAAGACTGGGCGTGAATCCGATGCGACATCCAAAGCGACTGTGGCCCAATGGAACGATTCCCTTCGAGATCAGTCCACGATATGAAAGCAATGAGTTTAAGCTGATTGTGCGAGCCTTGGAAACATTCAATTCGCTTACCTGCATCAAGTTTGTCGCCTACGATGGGGAGGGAGAGGATTACCTGCTGATCGAGCCACCGGAGGATGGACCCCAGGGCTGCTGGTCATATGTGGGGAAGCGTGGCGGGGAGCAGGTGGTGGCACTGCAGCGTCCGGATGAGACGAGTGCCCATTGCTTTAGCAGCGAGGGCCGGATTATGCATGAGCTGATGCACGCCATTGGCATTTATCATGAACAATCTCGAGCTGATCGGGATAACTTTGTGAAAATACACTGGGAGAATATTGTGCCGCGGTTTAGAAAGAATTTTAAGCTGATTTCGCGCAAAAAGGGAAAATACTCATTTGACTACGACTACAACTCGGTGATGCACTACGGGGAGTACTATTTCAGCAAGAAGAAGGGCGTGATGGCCACGATGACACCATTGCAGCCTGGAGTTAGGATTGGGCAGAGGAAGACGATCAGTAAAATTGATTGCCTCAAGATCAACGATTTGTATGGGTGCCTAAAGGGGCGGCATGGTAAAATGTACAGGAGCTTTTGTCACTTGCTAGGTTTGTAGCTGTTGAACTAATTATTCCCTTTATGAATCACATTGATTTACTAATTTAATAAATTATTTGACAAAATAAATTGTGTACCTTATTTGAATTTAAAATTGCTTGGCGGTTTTTTTGGCGTTGCCACCTCTAAAATATGTAGTGCGCCACTTCACATTTGCTCAATGTTAGTTTTATACGCAGACAGAAGGTGGCGCTTCTGTCTGAAGAAAATTATTAATATATCGGCCCTATTTTAAATCGCTGACTTAAATTAATTATGAACCCGATATAAGTAAGGATAAATTATAAATTTAAATACTTGTGCACAGAATTATTATATTTTAAGTAAAGGTGCACAATTTGATGCTAAGGTGTGCCCATGTATTCCGATTAATCGTATAATATATCGATATCAGTATAGACAACCCTTGGCACAATCGAAATGGTAAAAAATTGCTTGTTGCTATACTATCGTGAGCAAGAATTCATCGTCTTTCATTTCCATTTTGGACGAGGTTAGGTAAGAACACGCGCGGATCGACTTGCACGAGTTTTGCGCATAATAAGTGAAAAATTGTATAGGATAACATAAAAAAATTATTGCTTTATCATATTATGTTAAAATTCGTGCAATATGTGTCGCGAAAATCGTGCGAAGCCGCCGCGCTGCCTGCATGCTGCAGCTGGCGTAATTTATTGATTTCACCAGCAGCAAACAACAGCGTGCAAAAATGTATAACGCAACGTCGCCATTTTCTTTTTTGCTCAACCAACAGAACAACCAGCAGCAGTTCCGCTTTGCTCTGCAGTGAACAACCACAACAGTTCCACCACAAAGGGAGCCGGTGTAGCCAGCAGGAGTCATCAGTTCGACTATTATTTTACAGTTGCTCCTACACTGCGCAAACACAGCGTGCATTTCATTTGTCGTCAACTCGATTCGATTCATCCAGATCAGTCGAGGAAGCAGCAACAGCAGCACTCCCAGCGGCAGACAGGCAAACTACAACTACTGTGTCCAACAAAAACAAAAGCACGAGGAAATCACTTTTTATTGACCCCGACGAGCAATCAGAGGAAATCAAAATTGAAGGAATAATGTAAGTATAAATTAAATGTGAAAGAAAAAAATTCCCTTATATGTGCGTGCTTGTGTGTGTGGTTATATACGATATTTGTGTGTAGTTGTTGGTTTTTTTCCGTCGCCATTTTCTTGGCCCACGCTTTGCGCTCAGCGTTCGTAAATTGTGTCTGTATTCGTTGAAATCCAACGATGAGTAATTAATGGAGAGTTTTACTGCTGCTGGTAACGCTAAGGGGAAAGCAAACGGCAGAAAATCAACCAAAACTTCAATTCCAATTTTTTGTTATTATTTTGTTAACCAGAAAGTATAATAAATAAAGAGGGGGTGCGGTAAACGACAGTGTACGTCATAAAAGGAATTGGCTTGATTTGTGAAACGTGTCTTTACTTCGTTTGCTTTTTTATAGCATTTTAATTTGTCTCTGTATGCCCTAAACACGAACACGCACACACAGCTTGGTTCTGTAGTTGTGTGTGTGGCGGCAATTTTCGCGTGTTTCGTTGAACGTATAACAGTTGAATAGTACATAGTACAGTTTGCGTGCCCATGATTTTTTTTTATCGTTTGCTGTCATAGCTGATACCAAGCAATGTGCTTGCATCTCTCTCTGCCTGCCTTTATTTGTTAGTTTAAAATGTCAAATGACGCCAATTGATTATGAGAGCCGGCCCTCTGCCTCTATCCGCTGACTGCTGTCATTCTCGTGTGAGCGCACGATTTGCCTTTTCGCATGTCAAAGCGCGACAGGTAGAGAAATACACACACATTTACATGCATATACAAGAGAATATAGAGGTGGAGTGAGTGACAATGAGAGAGGCGGAGAGTGGAGAGCAGTGGAGCGAACCGTAGCCAAAGACAAGACAAGACATTTGCTGTCTAATAAACGTTCAGCGTTTCGTTCTGTCAGTTGGCCAGGTTAGCGTGTCTGTTGCTGCCTATAAACAAAGGGCGGAACAGCCCAAATTGACAGGCATTTTCTGTTCGCATGAGGTAAGACAGAGAGAGAGATGGGTAGTTTATGGGACTGCTGCACATGCACATTACTTACTATTATACACATAGTTTAGTTGTAGGTATGTGCTTTTGTGTGTATAATTGATTAATGTCAGAACTGTAACATTTGTGTTTTGGCTGCCGCTGCCAGGTGCCGAGTTGTTTAGTTGAGCAATTGAAGGGGCGGTGCAGTGCGGCGGGGGGCGGGACACAGTTTGTCCCTTTGGATATGCTCGAATTGCATGTTGCTGTCAATCAAATTTGCTTTACTGTTTGCATTATTCGAAATTTATTTAATTTCCCTAACACGCAATTAGTTTTATTTAAGTTTATTGCGGTTGTGTTGCCGTCTCTGTCTTCCTCCCTTGTGTGTGGTGTGTGCTCTCTGTCAAATTTGTCAGATGCTTAGCAGCGTTGCCAGTCAGTCAGAAAACTGACGCGCAGCAACCAACAACACAACAGCAGCATGCGATCAAAGTGCGAACCCTTAACGGCAATAATAACTAAAATTAAAATTGGAGAAATTTTGTATGGGAACAATTACAAACAAATTTATTATAAATTAAAACAACAATTCTTTGTGTTGGAATAACATTTTCGGATTCTGTGCAAATTTACTAAAATTCTTAGGAAATAATTATTTGCAACATAATTATATACAAATAGTATAATTAATTTTGTTAATAGTAGTGACGGTATAGTTAAGATTAAAATGTTTTCACTTATGCCCAATTTCAAAACAGCACAATTTTTTAAAATAAACTATTGATGTATTCGATTAAATTTTAATAATTTTCTGAAATTAATTATAAAATGTTTTAAGAAAGTGGTAAAAAAGCATATCAATAATGTTATATAATTATTACTTTAAAAACAAGCATAAATTCGAATGTCTGGAGTTTTTACACCACTTCAAATATTTTTATATAACTCAAAGTACAAAAAAAAAATATATAAATATATTATATATTAATAAGTTAATAACAAATTTTCAAAATTTGTACAAATTTTAACTAATAACCATCAAAAATGTTCAAGCTTTAACTGTAAATAAATTCCTTGCAAACGCTAATACATTTTTTTTATCTTTTTCAGGGCACCACACGACCGTGATTTTGGATCCGGGCAACGAGGCGGCCGCGACCGCGATGACGACCGACGTGGCGGCGGCGGCGGTGGCGGTGGCGGAGGACGTTTCGGTGCTGGTGGAGGCGGCGGCGGTGACTATCACGGCGTGCGCAACGGTCGCATAGAGAAGCGACGCGATGATCGCGGCGGAGGTGGTCGCTTTGGCGGCGGTGGTGGCGGCGGCGGCTTTGGCGGTGATCGTCGCGGTGGCGGTAGCCAGGATCTTCCAATGCGCCCCGTGGATTTCTCCAATCTGACTCCGTTCAAAAAGAACTTCTACCAGGAGCATCCAACAGTAGCGAATCGTTCACCATACGAGGTGCAGCGGTATCGTGACGAGCAAGAGATCACTGTGCGCGGTCAGGCGGCCAATCCCATACAGGACTTCTCCGAGGCGTATCTGCCCGATTATGTGTTGAAGGAGATTCGCCGGCAGGGCTACAAGTCGCCGACACCGATTCAGGCGCAAGGCTGGCCCATTGCGATGAGCGGTGCCAATTTTGTGGGCATCGCCAAGACGGGCTCGGGCAAGACGCTCGGCTACATTCTGCCCGCAATTGTGCACATCAACAATCAACAGCCGCTGCAGCGCGGCGAGGGTCCCATCGCATTGGTGCTGGCGCCCACACGTGAGCTGGCCCAGCAGATCCAGCAGGTGGCCACCGAGTTCGGTTCGTCGTCGTATGTGCGCAACACGTGCGTCTTTGGCGGCGCACCGAAGGGAGGCCAAATGCGAGATCTGCAGCGTGGCTGCGAGATTGTCATTGCCACACCCGGTCGCCTCATTGATTTCCTTTCGGCTGGCTCTACGAACCTGAAGCGTTGCACCTACCTGGTGCTGGACGAGGCCGATCGCATGTTGGACATGGGCTTTGAACCGCAGATACGCAAGATCGTCTCACAGATTCGTCCTGATCGCCAGACCCTCATGTGGAGCGCCACCTGGCCCAAGGAGGTTAAACAGCTAGCCGAGGATTTCCTTGGCAACTACATTCAGATCAACATTGGTTCGCTGGAGCTGTCTGCCAATCACAACATCCGCCAAGTGGTTGATGTCTGCGATGAGTTCAGCAAGGAGGACAAGTAAGCAATTTGCAACGGAGTAAAATTCATTTTATAAAGCTAATCCTGTATTTCTTTGCTTGCAGATTAAAGAGTCTATTATCTGATATATATGACACCAGCGAGAATCCCGGCAAAATCATCATCTTCGTGGAGACAAAGCGTCGCGTTGACAACCTGGTGCGTTTTATTCGCAGCTTTGGGGTGCGTTGCGGCGCCATCCACGGCGACAAGTCCCAGTCGGAGCGTGACTTTGTTCTGCGCGAGTTCCGCTCGGGCAAGTCCAACATTCTGGTTGCCACCGATGTGGCAGCCCGCGGCTTGGGTAAGTTTCTTTTGGACTCGGATACGAATTACGTAGATTTTGACACTTGATATAGACTACACAAACACACACCAAGACACTCAAAAACATATCCAACATTCTTCCATGTGGGCATTTCTAAAGCAAACGATTTTACTTGATTACAGCTTGAATTTCATTTGAAATATGATTTGTAGAGCGATGACTGAGATTTTTCAATTCTAAATTTGGAATGAATTAATAATGTTTATAACAATTCATCATCATATCGAAATAATAATTGTGCCTCACTGATGAACTTGTAAAATATTTACTACATTTGCACATATTTTGATCAGTAAAGTTAAAAAAGAAGTTTAATATTTTATCCAAGTTATTTATTTGCCCATAGCTGTATATATGTTCTGTATAAATAGTCTTCTTTCTTTTTTAGTAAGCAAAATTCAATTCTGTTGTCGATTTAAAATCTTTGACTATTGTCTAAATTTCTCCTCTGCGTGAAGGAAATGCCTACACACACACGCATACATTTGCTTAACACGCATGTTTGACACACACACACTTACTCGCATATACATATATATACATCACCACCACTACTACTTGTCAATGCCAATCCTCAGACAACAACACACCCCGCAATCAATTACATTCCCCTCATCCCCCATGCATTTAGAAAGTAATACAAGAACAAATTATTTGCTTGCAAGTGCGCGATATCAAATCAGTTTTTAAAACAGTTTTTATAGTTGTAAGCCAAACCAAAACAAAAAAAAAAAAACAACGTAAACTTTAATAATCAACATACATTTTTATTCCTTACCCCGACCCGACCCGACCCGCCCACCAACCCCCCTTGCAAACCACACCTTCCCCTGCCACCCGTTAACGCAATGAAAAAAACAATAAAAATGTGCGCCTTGTTGTTGCTGCCTGTGCTGCACACACATTTTGGCTGTTCTGTGTGCGTGTCTCTCTCTGCCTCTCTCTTTGTCTCTCTCTCTCTCTTCCTTCTTTCTCGTTTACAGAGGCCGTTTATTGTAGTATGATGGGGAGGATAAATGACAAGCGACAAGTCCCAATGCCAAAGCCTGTTGTTGCACTCGTAACTTGAGCGACTACTTTTTGCTCGGGAAACATTGAGTTGTTATTATCATATTCTCGATAATGTGAAATGAATGAATTGAATATGAGTTCAGCTGATCGACGCGCGATCAACGTAACCGTTAATATTCGCAAAGTACGAGACGAGACGTTGACGAGACGCATATCCCCAACATCATGCATCATACGTGGCCTCTGTCTGTGGCAGTCTGTCCTGAGAAAGAGCGTGTTCCAACAATTGCAAACCGAACGAACACACTAAAAATAAAACTATAAACCAAAATCAACCACCTACCAATAAATCAATCGAATCAAACCAAAGTTAAGTCAAATCAACAACAAACAAAGCAAGCACAAGTCGGCTAACAAAAAATAAAGCAAAAAATCCAGTTAAAGGCGGCGCTAAAAAAACAGGCATGATGAAAAAATAAAAATATAAACATCTTGAGAGGCTGCTGAACGTCGTCGTCGGCCGGCCGGTTGCTAAGCACACACCACAAACATCAGTCAGGCAGCGACAGCAACAACACAACACACACAGCTGATGGATGCACCAAGCGCCGCACACTCACACACACACAAACACACCCGAACACACACTTGCACACCACATGCATTTGAAAAGAGCACAAATTGGTTGTGTGTGTGTTGTGTGTGTGCGTGCGAGGGACAAGAAAAGAAATGCGTTTACCGAGAGAAGATGAAAAAGAAGAAGAGGAGAGCGTTGCTGCTGCTGCGCTTTTTGTGTGGGTTTTTGGCTACATTGTCGTCGAAGTCGTCGTCTTTGGCGTCGCTGCTGCTGCTGCTACTGCTGAGTGCCTAGCTACCAATTGGGCCGCCCGCGCACACTGACTGCCAGCCACCGCCCCCCGAGTGAGAGAGAGACCGAGCGCCTCTCTCTACCCACTCTCCAACCGCCTCCTGCGTCTGCCTCCTGCGCCGCCGTCGTCGCCGTCGCCCGTCGTATAGTGGGCGTGGCATCTGATAACCTGGACAGCCGCGCCGCCGCTTGTGTGTTTAAATAGAGAAACGTTTTGCTGGTCAACACGAGAATCGCGCCGCCTCCCCTTTCTTATCTGCTACTAATTTGGTGGAGGAGGAGGATGCGATTACCAAGTTGGCCCCGCTAAACACGAGTCTCAAGTCGAGTCGCGTATCGAGTCAGATGAGTGTGAGCTGCACGCGGCTCATTGCAACAAACTCTCGCCGCTCGCCTTCGTCATGCGATCACACTTTTGTTTTGAGGGGAGAGTTTGGACCACGAGCCTGCGCGGCGCCACAAAACCTTTGAGATTTTGATTGAGAGAAATGAAATTGAATGAAACAATTTTGTAGCACCAAGAAGGTAACGTACATTTTGAAACATTTTCTTTTTTTTCGTAAAAATCAAAGCAAAAAAAAAAAAATAGAAACAAAATATATAACAAAAAAATACAAAAATTGTTAAATACCTACCACCCATAAAAACTTTATTCAAAAGCGAAAAATCAAAAAAGACAAGTGTATTCAAAGTGTAAAACGTCTCGGAAAAACGCTAAAAATTGTTGCAATTGCGAGCACAGAGCAAAGAGAAATATATTTATATATATATATATATATATGTATATATCTTTAAAATATCATTTGGCAATTTGAAAACTGTTCTTGATAATAAGTAATAATAATACCCTAAGCGATAACATTAGGTTTTTAAATGCTAATCAAATACCATTTCTTATTCACTTGTGCAGACGTCGATGGCATCAAGTATGTCATTAACTTTGACTATCCACAAAACAGCGAGGATTACATACATCGCATTGGACGCACAGGACGCTCAAATACCAAGGGCACATCCTTTGCATTCTTCACGAAAAACAATGCCAAGCAGGCCAAATCGCTAGTCGATGTGCTCAAAGAGGCTAATCAAGTAAGTGCTTTGAATTAAATGCAGATAGAAAGATGTTTGCTTATCAACTTTATATTTCCACCCTGTGCTTGTAGGAAATCAATCCCGCCCTGGAGAATCTGGCGCGCAATTCACGTTACGACGGCGGCGGCGGACGTTCTCGTTATGGCGGTGGCGGTGGAGGCGGCGGTCGCTTCGGCGGTGGCGGCTTCAAGAAGAACACCCTGAGCAATGGACGCGGCTTTGGTGGTGGCGGCGGCGGTGACGGTGGTGGCGGTTTCGGTAACCGGAATGGCGGCGACGGCGGCGGAAGACACACGCGCTTCGATTAAAGCTAAACAGAACTAACCAACTATACTATCTACATATAGTAGCATCAGTTGATTTGAATAGCAAATGAGAAGCAGCTCTCCTTAGGCGTTAAGATTAATTTAAGTAAAACTACAAATTAAGATTTTCGTACAACTATATATATCAAACTTTCATCTCCAATTTGAGGAAGAGACAACGCGCAGAACCGCAGAAAGCCCAATACAAAATGGGGTCTATTATTATTATTATATGTGTGTGCGGATTCTTACAATTCAAAAACCACGGAAAACAAATTCAATATAGCATTTTATGTTTAGCTAAATTGTAAATTATTTGACGCTGCCCTCCTCCAGAGAGCGGCAATTTTGTAGTCTCCCCCCCTTCCCCACACAATCACTATACACAAGAAAACAACACTATTTATGAAATTGCAAAACAAAAACCAATTTTTTAAAATATGATGTGATAATCTTTTAATTTAATACAATATATCACTTAACTAACTAAAACAATGAGCGTCGTGTGTAAGGCAAGAGCAAGGATCATTCCCGTCGTGTACCCCTTGATGATGATGATGTTATTGAGAAGGAGCAAAGGCGTCTCACGCACGCCTTTGCTGGAATATAATATATATATATATCTTTATATATACGTATTCTTCAATTTACTTATTTGGAAATGAACTTTTGGATACATTTTATGGCACAACCAACCAACCAACAACAACAACACACCATCAACAAGAACTAAAAATAAAATAAATGTTAAATATAAAAAGATACAAATATGCATTGTGTATTGTAAAAGGAGCAAAGAAATGCCTCCATTCAATTACATTTTTTCTGGAAAATAATAAATGTGTGTAAAACCTACTTACAACCAAAAACCAACAAGAAAAACAAAACAAACGTTGCACGTTTTAATCTAGAATTTAAAGTTGAACGTAAAAGTTGCAGGAGCAGGTTGCAAGAGGAATGGTTGGGTAAGAAAAAGGACTACATATTTTTGCAGGCATCATTAAATGTAACTCTCGGCCGCATTGAAAACTGTCAGACCAATTTCAGTGAAGCTGCGCCCAATGTCATAAGGAACTTGCTTAATGGGAGGGAGGGACGGGTGGCTGCTTGGTGGGAATCGTAAGCCTCGGGCTCGAGACTCGATGATGATGGTGGGCAGCGCGACAAGCAACCGTGTCGCCTGACACCACATTTAGACGCAATGAAGCCAATTTTGTTGTCCGCTTCTCTCTTGTGTTTTTAGCCTGTCGCTCAAAAGTGCTTATGACATGTTTCGTATCGAGGCGCTGATTGCTGTGCGATGTGCCCCGTTGTGTGGCGTGTGGCACACAGATGGCTCATAACCGAACTTCTGGGTCAGCGCATGCAAGCCAACAGCCTGAAGGTTATATGTAACCATTAGGTGTTATTCTACATTCTATATTCAACTATCAGTTTTTTAACTAAGATGCGGAATTGGAATTATCTTGATCCTGATAAATGTATATGTATATATATATATAGATATGGAAAAGAAGGCGTTGCTTTCGCTTGGGATTCAGAAACTCACATTTGCTTGAACTTAAATTACAGAGTCTGATTAGATACGAAAAAAAAGGACATGGCATATGCACTATACCAGGATCCATTGCAAAGCCAGCCAATGGTCGTGCCGGACACGGGCATCGGTGTGCGATTGGTGCCCAAACAGTTTAGTTTAACCGATCCGGTGCTGTTGCGTCACGTCCTCTGCATGATGAACTTGGTGAGGAACGTGTTTCACGTCTATTTGTGCTGGCGCCAGCTGCGAACGTGCAACTGGACTAAGGAGCCGCCGAGCAAAGTGCGGGACAGCGTTTCGAGGGACGCCTTCAAGACGGCCAAGGATGAGGAGATGTATTCGGTGGAGTCGCTGCTACTCTCCTATATATTCGATTCGATATTCTGCTGGATTGAATTGTATTTTGGCGTCTATCCCGCCTTGTGGAGGGTTATCATCCGTTGCTATGGCATTGTCGATGATTTGATCTGGCAGAGCATTGCCTATGTCGCCTTGTTCTCCAGTTATATGGTCGCCCGTCGCTTGCCGCAGATCTTTTACGGCAAACTGGTGCTATCCGAATGGTATGGCATCAATCAGGATAAGTCAATGCCGTTGGTGGCCTTGCTCTGTTTCTTCTCCCTGCTGCTTGTCATGTTGCAAGTGGTCCTGATTCCTCTGACTCCCGTCTTTGTCTACATTGAGAGCAATGGCGGCAGATTTTTTGTGCTCTGGATTTGGGGCTTCATTTTTGTCGTGACAATTGTTGCTTTTGCGGTCTTTAGTCTTTTTGGTTTACCTTGCATTGGTAAGACGACGCACCTTTGATATCGATACGGCGACTGCATATGCCTGGAATTGTTGCTGTCGCCAGCGGGTCTTCATCTTCGAGAATTTGTTGTTAAACCAGGGCAGACCGTTGTCGGAGCTGCTGCCGGAGGAGATTGGCAAGGGGCTGCACAGTCAGGAAGTGGTTGCCTATATTGCGCACGAACTGGCCCATTCTCGTCTGCAGCATGTTGTGAAAACTTTTTGCATGTTGCAAGCCTCACTTTTGTTATATTTAATGATTTTCGGTACCTGCTATCATGAAACTGTTATCTATGAAGCTGCCGGTTTCTCGGCCAGCTTATATCCAAAGATCGTTGGCTATTGGTTGGTTTACAAGTATGTGATGCCGCTATATCTTACAATTACCAATTGGATCATTTTCTACTTCCTGCGTAAATTTGAGTATTCGGCGGATGAGTACGTCTTTAAATTGGGATATGGTGATGAGCTCAGCTCTGCTTTTCTCAAGCTATTCGAAGACGGGCCCGTCTTCCCTCTTGTGGATCCGTTGTACATGATGTGGCATCGCTCCAGGCCCACCTTTTTACAGCGTATCCATCGCCTCAGCAAATTGAAAAAGTCTACAATGGGCGGATCATGATGCACTGTCCTTAATGGCATCTAATGTGGTTTACCATGCTAAACAAAAATTGTGGCTTATCTTGTTTATTTAATCTAATTAAATCGCCAAGAAGAATAATATTGTTGTCTTTGATAAGGTTGCTGTATCGGCTAAAGTACCTGTTAGCTTTAATAAAAAGTATGGCATACTTTTAGGGGCATGCGATCGACGAGAAAATGAGTCGAAATTTGAAAATTCTTATTGCTCTGAAACTAAAAGAACGTTTTGGTTTTCCTTTTTTCATTAATGTTTAATTTTATACAATTTTGGAATAACTGACAATTGCTTATATACATACATATGTATATATACAAATTTAAGCACGTACAGTAAATGTATTTCTCTAAGATCTAATAACTTAAATAATCCAACATTTGATTTGTTCTTAAAGACGATAATCTGTTTATCATATCCTGTTCTCATTCTGACCGCAAATGTTATCTAAGTTAATAACTCCCCGAACGGTATTAACCAACAGCGCAAAATACACACTCGCATTGCACACACCCACACACACATACACACACTTGTAATGCAAACTAGGAGTTCACACACACTCACACACACATATACACACACACACACACACGTATAAACACACTTATGGCAACCCATTTATAGCTTCCTCACCGAAACCGAATGCCAGCAAATTACTCTTTGTAAGTAAACTCACTGCACACATCTAAAGTTCCCTTCAGCTACCCCACCCCTCCCACCCGCTGCTCTTCTCTGCATCTCATTTCCTATCTGCAGAGGGGAAGCCACTTAAGAGGGGTACGAAGCAGGTCACTTTCTTTGCTGCGCGCGCACTCCGATTACAAAAGAGACGCCACCAGCATAAATTCATTAAATTTGCTTAATTTCGCTTTTCATCGCACACACACACACACACACACGCACACACATCTGACAATTGCCTGACATTGTGTCAGAGTCAAGGAAATGTGAGTGGAATTGGGTTTCGGGAAGCCAAGCCAACCAGTTGAAATTCATTGATTGTATTTACAACACCCGCGACGGTTGTAGGTAGTTAACCCAGGCCACGATTGCTGCTCAACACACACACACACAAACACACACACACACTCACAAAAAATATATGCTCTCGAATCTAGAAAAATTTTCAAAATCCCTTACGATTTCTTCATAATGTGTACTTCTTTCCTTTTCTTCGACTAAAAAATTAAATAAGAATTCTTCAATTATATTTTATAACTATCTTAATTTTGAAAAAATATTCTTTGTTCTTATACTTTTTTTTGAGTGGAGTTACACACACACACACACACACACGGCGCTTTGCTAATTTGACGCGTTATCACTTGTGTTGAGTTTGTTATCATTAAGCAGGCGCTGGCTGCTCTTTAGCTGAATCAGAGAAACTCGTCTCGAGCATTGCGCTCAAGTTAATAAAATCCATGCCCCTTCCACAGAGTCCATTGCCCGCATGCACACACACCCACACACACACACACTAGTACAGACATGAAGCAAGCTTTAATAGCAGCCGGCGTTTAACTACTTTGGAATGGAGCTGGTGGGGCTGGTGGGGCTGGTTGGGTCTGTATCTGGTTTGGGAGGCGCTTGTTTTTGACAACTTGGGCATAATAAGACATTAACTTCATGCACATCAAATACTTTATTTATGGGCGTCTAGAGTGCGTGTATGCTTAAGCGTGTGTATGTGTGTGTGTGTGTGTGTGTGTGTGTGTGTGTGTGTGTGTGTGTGTGTGTGTGTGTTTGTTTGTGTGTGTTTGTTGCTGCTCTGCACACTTCAAAAGGCTGGCGCTGCGTTTGCCACGCCCATTTGCCCGGCGCCCAGCTAACTGTGAGCATCTTAGATTTCTTCCAGCGTGCCCATAATTTCTTGCCACGCTTTCTCCTCCACAGTCCCCACTCAGAGTCCCTCCTCCATCCCTCTTCCATCCTCCAGTAGCCCCGTTCCCACGCTTGCTTGCTTTTTAATTTCGTTTTGCCTTTTATTTTATTTCTGCCTCGCTTGCTCTCTCTGTCTCACATCATATCTCTCTCTCTCTCTCTGTCTCTCTCTCTCTCTCTGTCTCTGTCTCTCTGAGCGTAAATCTTTTATTTTATGTTTCGTGTGCTCGTCTTGTTTATTTACCATCGCCCGCCGCCTGTTCGGGCCGTTTGGCAAATTAAGTGCAATTGCTTGAATTTAATTTCATGCAAATAAAAGTTTTGATTAGACGCATCCCACCACGTGTCACCCACCACCACCCCCCCACCCACGCAACTTGGCAACTTGCTGGAAAAGCCTGCCGGGTTGCCCTTGGCTTCCTTTCAAGCGCACATATGTGGGAGTCACGTGGCGCCTTGTTGTAATTAAGTCCATGCCCATAAATGTGTTCAGTCGCTCAGTCAGTTAGTTAGTCAGTCAGTCAGTCAGTCAGTCAGTCAGTCAGTCAGTCAGTCAGTCAGTCACTCACTCAATCAGTCAATCAGTTAGTATGCGTAATATTAGCCAGACTTCTTTTTTTTGGATTTGTGGCACATAGATTATGTCATTTCGCTTCATTTATAATCGATAACTTAAGCAAATTGTTCAGGATGTATTCCTAAAATGATTTGACTTTAAATTCATCGCACTCAAATTAATTAATTAACAAATTTACCATCTATTTATAAATTTCTGAATTTATATTATTTTTTATTTTGATTGTGGATTATCTGGGTAAATTAACTACATAATTAAATTAAATGCAAATAATTTCAAAATACATAATTGATATTCATTGTCTTTTCTCTAAAATATATTTAAAATTCAAAAGCAAACAAATTCTGGTTTTGTAAATCAAAGCAGTCGTAATTAGGGATTTGAACAGTATGTTGGTAGATGTATAAGTTTATTTTCATAATATATACATATATAAAGCATAATATAATAATAATGAATACCGACAAGGACCTTCGTTTGTCTGCCTGCCTGCCTCACCACTGCTCTGCAGGGCCTTGCAACATTCTGTGTCGTATTTTGGATGCCACTCAGCACGAAACATAATTCAATAAAGCGTCAGGCAGGAAAACGCCTCAGACTTTGCTTTCAACCCGCTTTTCCCCCCTTTGCATAATGATGTCACAGCATATTACATATTATGTAAATATAAAATTCAATTGTTTAAGCATTTAGCAGGATGCATAATTTATTAAAATGGCACACCTGACGCATGCCAGCAGGCGGCGTTGCCTAGAATATGAGCAGGGCTGCCCAGATGACAGGGGTTGGGGTTACTGCGTACCAGGTACCAGACAACTTCGCCAGATTGGGGGACGCGTATCCGAGCTCCCGGAACGGCATGTTGACGGCTATTGGCTTTTGTTGTACGGCTGCTGCTGCGGACTCCGTTGTTGCTGCCGTATGAGGCAGACAGGCGGGCAGGCAGCAATTCGATGTTGCAGTCAGTGACATGACAAGAATATAAACAGAAGATGACGTGGATAGGGCGGGAAGTGGGGAGGAGTATTGGGGTGTTGCAGCTGCAGCAAAGGGCGAGCCGGCTGCGTTTGCGAAATTGATTTTTAAACACCAGCCATCCAGGGCGAAATTCATGTCGTTAGCAAATCATAAAAGCGTGAAAGTTTTGCTGCACATAGAAGCTGCTGTTACTGCAGCTTAATAATACACTGTGAGAAAACAAATCAGAAGGTAGCAATTGCAAAAAAGATTAAAATATATAAATACGAATAACTATATATATGAATATAATTGTAAGACCAAAAAACATTAGTGGAATATTTATTTTTAGTAATTAATATTCACAGGAGACGTTCTTAAAATTTAAAATATAATTCATAGTATTTAAAAAAAAATAAAAATAAATAAAAATATATTATTTAGAATTTAAATCAATATCAATCAATTTGAATCAATCCCTATTTAGCTGCAAACATTTTAAAAAGATTCTCATAAACTTGCTATAATTTTCCAATATTTATGTAATAAGAAAATCTTAAATTTTTCTCAGTGTATGTAGTAGTTGCTTTGTCGTCGCATAATGAGCAAAGTGGGTTCGATGGGGGCGGGAAGGCTTTCAGCTAGCAGCTCCCAAGTGCTCCTGACTAGCTGCAGTTGACATTAAGTAAGATGGATGGCGTTGACGTTGCGTGCAACATTTAACGCTGATCCTTTTGAGTCGCATATTGATGCCAAGACGATGCCTTGCGCTGCCACCGGGGGTGGCAAATTCAATTTGATGCTGGTCAAGTTAATTTTGTAGCAAGTTTTTAATGGTGCGCGTCAGCGCCTTGATGACTTGATGGCCTGCTGCTGGCTTCTGTTGGCTTCTGGTTGGCTTCGCTTGTCAAGCTTCTGCCCGATTCCGAGATCCGCAATCTGCTGACTTGCTCTGCCAAATTAGCGTTGCAAATATGCGAGCAGGACTCGCAGGACGCACACTCGTTGTAGTAACTGGCCCAAACAGATTTTCATATTAAAGTTGCAGCCAACTTTTGCTCAACACTCTTCCCGCTTCCCCCTTTCCGCATCCTCGAACTCCCTCTATCTCTTGGGGCGCGTTTTTATGCAAGATTTATTGCTATTTAAACGACGCATAATGTGTCCTGGCTGCTGCTGTTGTTGTTGTTGTTGTTGTTGTTATTGTTATTCTTGTTGTTTTTGCTGCTGCTGTTGCCACAGTTGCTGTTTCTGCTATTGCTGTTGGTAGACAGACAGAGAGACGGACAGGCAGACAGACAGACACCAACACCATGACACACTTGACAACGTGCTCAAGTGGCTGGCTGACTGAACCCCCTCTCTCCATCTCCCTCTCTCTCCATCTGTCTGCTCCACTCCGTCTCTGTCCATAGATTGTGCAATATTTTATTTACATTTTTCATTCGTCGCCTGCCTTGGCATATCCTGTTGTTGAATCCTTTTTTGCCGCCCGCCTGCTGTTTGCTTTTACTGGCCCCTGCAGTCTTGTTTTTCCTATTCTGCTCCCAACGTTTTTCCCTTTATTTTTCTCTTTATTTTTTTTTTTTGTTATTTACATTTTTGTTTCATTTTTCTAATGAGCTGTAATTTCTGTTTTTATTTGCAGGCGTCATGCGTGCACAAACAACAATGAAAACATAAACAAATAACACACAGCGAAATATGTGTCTGCTTGTTGGAGGTGTGAAAGGCACACTTCTAATATTCAAATGGGTTTGGCTCCCACACACCCACACACCCACACACACACAAACACACACCCACCTTAGAACTTTCATCCTCTTTTTAAGTGTCTTCCTTGCCTGCTGACGGTGGCATTTCCAGCAAGCGCTTGTTGTCTTGGGGCCAGGCCACGTATTGCATTGAGGCATGATGCATGCCACCTCAAAGACGGCACTTTTAATTGCATTCCAATCAGCACAAATACAATCATACGGCCTCTATTTATATATTCCTTATATACGCGTGTGCCTTCATTCTTATACCCTGAACCCATTCAAAATGCGTAAAAAGGGTAAAATGGTTATGTGCAAGTGTATGTAACAGACAGAAGGAAGGATATCTCACTCCATAAAGTATATATATTCCAGATGAGCAGTCGATATAGCCATGTTCGTCTGTGTGAACATATCAGAGACTATAAGGGCTAATTTGAAGTAGAGATCAAATTTGCTCTATCGATTCTCGAATTTCAATACATTTCATTAGCAATAATTTCCAATAACTTTCGATAGCACTAAACTCGACAATTTTAAAGACAGAATCTTCTAATTAATGCAGAATATACCTATGCATATTATGGATCAACAATCCAAATTTCATTAGGATGGGATAAGAAAAAAAGTTATAGTCGAAAATATATTATCAAGCATTTTCTGTATGCATATAAATATGCGAGTCAATAAAACTAAAACGCATATATTTAACAGCTGGGTTCAGGGTATATCGTAGTCGAGCTCTTTCGACCACCGCACTCTTACCTGTTTTTGAGATGTGCGTGTCTATGTAATGTGAGCTGCTTATTCAAAGTATGTAATCGAAGTACAACTGAAATACCTTTGTAAACTATAATTACAGCAAGTGCGAATGCTATTTGAAGTCTACTCAAGTTTATATGCTTGAAAATGATTATAGCATTATAATAGGATACACCCAGAATGGATAAAACAATACACAATAGCACTGAAAATATCTTTATCAATATATATGTAATATTTCATATTCTACTAAAGGCATTAATTTTGATTAGAATTGTTTGATTAGGTTACGATTGTAGGGTTTTATGGGAGGAGCAATGGTTTAGAGTTGTAGAATGAGGTAGAAAGTTGAGCAGTCTTTTGTTTTTATCCATCTCAAATTTAAGATTACCAGCTTGAAAATATTTATAATTAGAGTAAAAGCAATACTTATTTTTCCACTCTGATCGGAAAACGCCAATTGCCTTTTGTTCTTTGCAAAAATACTTAACACTTTTAATTATCATCATTCTGAAGAGTAGAAGTTCAAGTTCCAATTTAATATTTTTGGTAGGATAAATAGACGAAAATTTTGATAAATATTATTGATATATATTTTGTTTTTATTTAGATAATTAAGCTAATAGGTTCTAGTCACTGAGACTGGTTGACAAATACAAATGTAAAACAAAGGTGCTTATATAAGGAATTCAAAGAACTGCTTCTTAATTAGGTTCTCGAGAACAGAGGAAATAGAAATGAAGAGATGACTCTTAGAGTGTGGTTTTGTTAAGACTTGTTGTCTAACTGAAATAATCTGGCGAGCATTTGTAATGCACAAATTCAATTTGGCCAACATTTCATTGGCAACTTCTCGCGGCAACAGCCTTGAGCATTCAGCATTTTGGCTTTGTGAAACATCAGACGCAGCCTCGACGCAGACCGACCCCTTCGTGTCCTGATCCTTAGATCCTAGTGCAAGCTAACCGACACCACCAACTGACTGGATGGCTGGCTGGATGGCTGGCTTGTTGGCCTCGCTTCAGTACAGTTAGTCGGCCAATGGACTCAGTCGACTTCTCCATTAGCCTTTGGAGTGTAAAATTGCGCAAACAATTTCAATTATCCCCGAAGGCGCGTTGCAGGCACAGGACGAGGCAAACGCAGAGGCAAACGAGATGACAACGAGCTGAAAAAATGGAAGAAAAACCAAAAATATTTATGTATGTATGTAATAATAGAGGCAACAAAAACAAGTGTAATAATGACCCTGGCTAACAGTTGGATTTTCTTTGCTTTGCTTTCTTTTTGCTTTTCTTTTTTCTTTTACGGCAAATGGGCGCAGTTAAAATTTAGCTTTGCACATTTAAAAATTGACTTGAAGTTTTGTAGGGTTGCCACGGTTACCGAAAAAAAAAACACAAGAAGAGCGAAAATTTAATAAAGCGGCAAAAGCAGAAAGCAAGCAAATTGGGAGCAGACAATGGCCAAGTGAGTCGACTTGAAGCAAGGGCACACAAATTTTAAGCTTATGGCCCAATGAATGCAAGACGTTGTTGGCATGTCGCTGCTGCAGCTGAGCAGCTGGTTGGCCAACAACGAAATGAAATGGTAGAAGCAGCAGCAGCAGCGGCAGCAGCAGCAGCAGCAGCAGATAGCCGGAAATTGGCGCGGCCAACATTGGCTTTAAAGACGATGACTTGGCCTTTTGCTGTTGGCCACTTTTTGCTTGAGTTCTGCCTTTGCAGCTGGCGGGGTTTTCATTCAATCATTCCATTTATTTTTTGACCATTTTCCAAGATAACTTGGTGGTCACGTTGCCCATTGATGATGCCAGAAGAGAGTGCTTAGAGAGTGAGCGAGACAGACTGATAAACAGAGTGAGAGAGAGAGAGAGAGAGAGTGCTAAGAAATGCTTTCAGCCGGAAGCGCAAAGATAACACTGTGTGTGTGTGTGTGTGTGTGTGTATTGGTGTGTGCTTGTGTGTGTGTGTGTGTTTGGTTGAGGCTTCTTCATACATAAATGCAAGTAATGCGGAAAATATGAAAAATGTTTGGCATGTAATAAAACATACAGTTCGAAGGATGCAGGACTCAGAACGCGGAACGCGGACACGAATAGAATAGAATATTGTATGAATAGAAAACACTCCTTCCCCCCCTCAACCACCTTAGATATACTTTGGCAATATGCAACGCAAACAATAAAGCAGCATTACAAAGTGGCATGCGTTATAATTGAAAATAAATATAGAAGTGCTGCAAAAATCAAAAAAATGTTGACTGAATCGAGACTGAGACAACCAACTAATTGATGATTGATCAGAATTTGCAGGAAATTGAAAGTCACGTTACTTCCTTTAATGGACTGCATTGGCCAAAATAAACTTAAAAATAAAGACATCGTTTTCATAAAGTAATTGAAATTATTTTATTGTAGAAGGCGTTAAAAGGAAGAGTTGGATACATTCACTAATATGCCACACATTTGCATAGATACGCTGCTAAATTGAACAAGTAAGAATGCTGTAGTCGAGTTGGCTCGACTACGATATACCGTTAACCCAGCTGTTAAATATATTCTAATACTGTTCTCAAATTTCATCATAAGAAAACATATTTATCTTGCTAACAATTTGAAGTCGCTCATTGATAATGTTGTATTAACAAAAATATATGTATTTTATTAGGACTTCGTTTTTTTGGTCAATTCACAGCTTCCAACAATTGAGGAGTTGGTTGTGCAAATTATAAGGTCACAGCTGGCCCCATTGGCGATCGGTTCAATCCAACTCATTATCTGTTGTGCACAGCCCTGGGGCAGTTGTTGGGCTCATAACAATTGTTCAAGTCGCGTGGCTACCTTGGGCAGCTTACATAATAAACCAATTATCGAGGCGCCTTGGTCAACTTAATTATGCGTCACATTGCAACACTTCTCATTGCCTCCCAACCATCCCCACCCCGCAAACCCCACATTTGATTTTCTTGTCCTCTTCTTTTGGGTCGCCTCAGGGCCTGGCATTCAATACAAAGAGCCAAAAATCGAAGCTCGAACACAATTGCTGCCACATATTTCACAAAATTCGGCATAAAAGAAAAATCGCTTTTCAGTTGGTTGCTTGTTGCACGGGAAGGGGTTTTTGGGGCGGCCTGTAGTATGTGTCGAGTATATAACTGTAACCTTATTGCGGCTCGGTCGCCTTTATAATTCAAGAAGGAACAAGGAGATGGAGGCCACCACCATCTGCGTTGTGTTTTGAGTGGGTGGCAGGGCAAATGAAAATTTGAAAATTATTGCAACAGCAGCCACCGAATTTGAAAGAAGAACCTGCGAGGCACATGAAAATCATTGAAATGTTTTTGGCACTTTTTGGCGCAAAGTTGTTGCCGTTATGATTATTGTTATTATTGGCACACAACACCCTCCTCCACGCCTCCTCCTCTTCCATCTAGCCACCCAGCAGCTGAGCACTCATAAAGCAATTCGCCCCGCAACAACAATGCATGCCACAAATTCAGCAGCAGCAGCGGCAGCAAACAAGAACAACTTCACTTCAATTTCTTGGCTTTTGCCTCGCTTTCAACACTTTGGCCATACGTTGAGTTTCTTTATGGCTGTTGTTGTTGTTGTTGTTGTTATTGTTGTTGCATTTGAAATTTATTACTTTTTGACTATTGGCAACAGATTGCCAGGCAAGTTCATTATTTTGGCATGGAAAACTTTTGAATTTTAATTGGAGAATTATGCACATTTCGCCCATTTTAATGAACTGTTGCAGTAATTTGATGGCTTTCGAGCCGCTTAATGCCCTCTGTGTGTTTTTAGCCAATTAACTGGCTCATGAATTTGGCACATTGTTAACTCATACAGCGAGTTTTTGGTTCTGCAAAAACCAATGTTGAATTCCGCACAGACACAGTTTGTGACACATGCAACAACGCATACAACAGTCAGCGCCAAAAGTTCTCGACACTGCTTAAAATTGTGAATGGTTTTTAAGCAACTGAATCAATAGCTATAGTAATTCCTGGAATACCCTTTCAATATTGCATAGATTATGAAAGATTATGAAAACATATTTTAATATATTTGTAGGAATTTAAAAAAAAAAGCATTCCAAATATATTTAAAAATCTAAGAAATCACTGATATTAAATTAATAGATAAATGTGGATCCACATTGAATGTTTACAAACTCCATAAAATTCCCGATGTATATTTTTTTTTTGTTGTTAAAAGAACACGCTCCTGTCGCACTCTGGCCAAACTGCAAACAACAAACACCAGCAATAATGTTGTTGCCATATTTTATACTAACGCCAACAGTAACAACAACAACAACAACGACAACAACAACAAAATCGAGTTAGTTGCCAACATTTATGTGCGTTTCCGCTTGCAATTGTCACGGGATGCGGGGGCTGAGGAGCTGCTCCCGGGAATGGGAGCAACATGGAGCAGAGATTGCGAACACCAAGCCAATGGCTCTGTGAGTTGGCATAGAGCGACATTATTTTTGTAGCTCCTCCTGCTGTTGTTGTTGCTGCTGATGTTGTTGGTGTTGCATCAGCCCCCCACATAAAATATCAAATTTTATGCATTTAAAGGCAATTGGGTTGAGGACCGTTGTGGGGGGTTTACGTTTGGCTGGCACTGTCTGTAAGGTTTGGGGCTTTTGGCGCGTACACAAACTTTTAATTTTATTTTCAGGCTCTGGGCGTCTAAAAACATGGTGCTGCAGCATCCGCGATGTGGCTGTGGCTCAGTCTCAGTCTCTCAGCCAAGTCGCAATCTGGGGCAACAGCTCCAGTTGTCTATTGGCCGCTGCCCGACCCACCTGCCCTAATTATATCAACTGCATCGACAACTTGAGACTTTACTGCAACTTTGTGCGTTAGTTATGGCTAGCCATTCATTTTGATTTGACCCACATAAACTACACACGAACAAAAATGGGATTGAATTCTCACTGCTCCTATACGCTTAGAGAGGGTATTTTGATTTTGTTTCCCAGTTTGCAACGTACTTTGGGGAGACTTCTCCGATTGGATCACCCTATCATATAGCTGCCAACACCAATAACTATTCCAACGATTTGTTCCCGTAATATTAAGGGTTTTTAATCTACGATGTGATAAAGATAAATGTTCTTATTTACTTTTCTTCAAATATTTATTTTTATATTATGAAGAAATCTTTTTTTTTTTAGTGTAGAAAAGAACGGGTTTTTCGCATGCTGTGGTAAGAGAATGATAAGCTGGCTGTTAAAGCTGTATAACCCTTAACTTGGCTATCTCTTTTAGGGCGGCCAACATTGTCGGTACGAACTACCTGTGTCGGCAACAATGTTGGCCAGAACGCTTATCGGGCTAAAAGCATACTTTCGTTGTTCGCTTGTTCATTAAATTGCAATAATGTGAAAATCCAAAAATTGTTATTGTTATTAACATAAATTGTTGTGCAGAACATTAACATGACCACAAACGTGGTTTTCAATTATCGCCAGGATTATGTTAATGCCAGAAGCCGCAACAAATCGCCAATTTATGTTCGCTGAAGCCCATTTAGCTAACAGATTTAACACATGTAACGGTATTAAATGGTGATTACGGGCTTATAAATTGATTTGAGTGCAGCCAGATGATAACAGGGCTTATGAAATGATCACTTGGCTAGACTATGAAAAAAATATTAAAAATGTACGATTTCAATTTGTTGAAAATGATTTTTTTGGGGCAGGTTGAAAATTAATATTTTAATTGGTTTTTGTAACTCACTTTTTCCCGCAAAATTAAATAATCAGACATTTAGTTACATGTAGTGATTGATATATCCAATAACATTAGCTCTACCTGTCTTATAAATCCTGTAATATCTATATTATGATCAATAGGAAAACAGCCAGAATTTCTGCAGAACTTTCAGATTATCACCAAAGTTTCTCATTTAGTTAATGTACAATATTCACACGTGATCACCCTGCTTAAAATAATCTATAATCTATTTGTATACCGTCTAATCAATAATACAATCTTATCAGAACACAAAAGTTGTTCCTTTATTATGCATGCCAGAGAGGCGTTTGGGCTACATAAATTCCTGGAAATGACCCTCAATGGTAGATAACTTGTTATATAATTAGCAGTACAAAAGGATTTTCGATTTGGTCAAGAAATACTTAAGTAACTCTGAGTCAGACTTTGGCTGATAGGCAGCAGACAACTTTAGGCAAATTAAATTACATAGTTGAGTTGTGATGGCCATTGGATGGACCCAAGATGCCCGGTTGCACAGTTGCCCACAGATGCTCAAAACCAAATCAAAGATGCGCACATGCGGTCCACTTTCTACTTTCTACTTAGGCTACTTTCTCCTATTTTGGCTAAGTTCTTTTGCAGTCGAATTAGCAACACAAAATATCTGAAATTATTTCGTTAGCAGTCAGAACTTTGCTTCTTTCACTTTGACACTTTCGTTTTTCTCGCTTTGCTATTTTTGTTGCTTTTGGGGCACGTTGCACATTGTTGTTGTTGTTGTTGTTGTTGTTGACGCCCCTGGGCGCAGTTAAAACGTTGAATGCTGGACACATTGGCCATGGCCTGGCGCCGTGCTGGGCTGCTGGTTGGTTGGTTGGTTGGTTGGTCGGTTGGTTGCCCGGTTTGTTTGATGCTTTTAGCTAAAGGGCCAATATTGATTTCGATCTTAATTAACTTTGGCACATTTGGAAAGCAGTCGCACAGTTGCCAGAAAAATGCCACGCCCCCCCCCTCCCCCCTTCCCCACATTCTCTCTATTATTGCCCCATGTTGTACACCGAGAGCTTTATTTGTGCTTGTCATACACTTTTTTCCGAAGGTAACCCAATTTAAACAAAAAAACACACACAAACACAAAAATACTGTATTGAAGAAGGCATCAACAATAAAAAAAGGATATATATTTCTATATACATACTTGATCAGATAATTAGATTATTTTTATTATGCAGCAGTTTCCGGTATACAGCAAATTAGTGTAATATATCGATTAGGATTGGTTTTTTAACCCTTTCGGGGTTTGACAGTTTGTAGACAGTTCCTGGAATTGTAATTGTTGTCTTATTTGGGTTGCTCCTTTTTGCTAATTTGATTGTGAGTTCGTTTCCCCTCTTTGTCCGTTTCTATCGTTTTCCGTATTAGCTTCCCTTTCGCACAGGTTTTGTGGCATATTCGAAGGCTCCGGAGTAAACTGGGTGTCAACCTGAGATGAAGATGACTGGAAAAGTTTGTGCTGTGGCGTCTGTGGTTCGTTTGGGTTCAGTTTTTCCAAATGTCCTCTTTATCTATGCGTGTGTGTGTGTATATGTGTGTGTGTGTGTGAGTGTGTCTGTGTATTTGTGTGTGTGTATTTGTACGGGCGTTTGCAGTTGAATCCTTGCCATTATCACTGCTTTTTTTTTGTTGTATTTCATTTAGTGCACTGGGCTTGGCATTTTTTGATTGCTTTTACGTTTGTGAATGTTGCATAAAAAAAAGGAATGAAAAACACATTTCGTCTAGGCTTTTCCCCTGCTCGAACGGTGAGTCCTTTGAGTGATCACCTACAATCTAAAATTTATTATTGCCTTGTTTTCAATATATCGCAACCGAATGATGCATTCATGCCCTGTCAAAGCCTGGAAATCAAATGAAGAAATGATTGCTAAGAAATTGTTAAAGTTCCATTAAGCACACATTTTTGCAATGGATTCTGGTCTCTTTTGAAATGAAATTAGATTTTAAATTGTTTTTATTTATTCGGAATTTCGAATTCCATATAAAATAGCAACAATCTCGATTCCAATCAATTTAAATTGATATCCCAATACTCAATGTCTGGACTATCCCAGGAAGAGGTGGTAATTTATTAATTAAATTCATATTGAGAAGGGGCCGCTTTCTGCTTTGATGTGCATTTGTGTACATAATTAAAATCTAAGCACTTTTAACTTCAATGGCTGCTTATTAAATTTACAAAAGACCCGCTTAGGTCAATGAAAAGGTAATTAATATTAATCATAATAATAGGTTTGGACTATAAAAAAACAGTCAATGTCGAGCGTTGAGCGTTGAGCGTTGCTCAGTATTAAATTAATTAAATAATTTTTAGTTGTCTTCTTTCGTGCTGCAGCGTGCTTTGTTTAAGTGTTGCAAGCGAGTAGCAGTAGCAAAATGAACAAAATAAATAAAACACCAAACTGAAACGAAACTGAAAGCATGTTCATAAAAAAGCAAAACAAGAGCGGCACAAAACTTTTAATTAAACAATTTCTGGGCAACGCAAAAAACTTGTAAAGACAAATTTCCGTGCTGCAAAAAAAAAAAAACAACAAAAATGGAATGAAAATAAGGGAAAAAAATTGAAACTGAAGCGGCACATTAGACAGCCAAGAATTTAAATCTAATTAAATTTTTGGCTTGCTGCTGTTGTCATGCAAATAAATATATAAATACTATATAGATGTATATGTGCCACACACAGAGAGCTATGGCAACAGACGAAGCTTAAAGACCAAAAAGGAACGTCAGCGTCGCAAGTTGACGAAAAGTTTTAATAAGGCAAATTCGAGCAAATAGAAAACGCAGCAACTAAGGGTCGAGGGAGGGGTGAGGGGCGAGGGGCAACGAGATGGGGGCATTCATTAGAACCACTGCTGTCCACTGTTATAATTAAAGTTTACTTTTGCACTGCCCGTTGCAGCAGCCAGCGACGACAACTTTTTGAAGCAGCTGCAACGAGCAGATAAAAAACTTCATAGGTAGCAAGCAGGAGAAGCTGCTGTTGCCAACTTTGGCTTTCAAAAACACATTACATATTTCACATTCCACTCTCTGCCGCAAAACAGAAACACCAACAAAACCAGCAACAACACAAAAAACACCATCAACAAGAACAACACTATTGTTTTCGCGTCTGAACCATTAAATTGCCGTCATTTGCCTTTTATTTGGGTTTTTATTACAATTTTTTGTTGAGATCTTTTTTTTTTTTTGGTTGGTTTTTTTGTTTTTTTTTGTTGTTATTCTTCTTCTTGCATTGCTTTGCTAGCAGCTTGACATTTTCCGTATAAAAATTCGACAGGCAGAAAAATTTCCATGCCCACCCACGGGCAAACCCTTTTGATGTAGCCGCGCTTTTGACTTAAAAATCACCACCACCAAAATGCAAAAAAGGCTAAAGATGGCTATGGCCAGATGCTTTTGGCCCTGGCTAACAAAACAAAGGGCAAACATCGCAGCTCAGTTCGGCTCAGCTCGTTGCGCCTTTTTGTTTGTGGCCGTGTCATTTTTACAGACTAAATTAAAATATCTGCCACAGCGCAAAAAAAATGGCGGTCTAATTTACATTTGTAAAGCGAATACCAGCAGCCTTTTTTTTTACTGTGTATACCCTGTACTAAAGCATAGAAAGACTAACACAGATTTGTGCACATTTACTTCACACATAAAACTAAAGATTTTTGCAACCACAAAAGAAATTAAACATAAGCAAAATAAAGTGCTGATAATACAGATTTTAAAAGCATTATTTATTTCTCAAAAAGTTTTATCTTTTTAGCCCAATTTTAGTTGCATTTTGTGTCACTCACAATTACAGGGCCTTTAAGTAGTCGTCCACTTTTGGTAATATCATTTTTTGATTTTGTTATTCCTTTGTTTTGGTTAGGACAGTCAAATCTTAATCACTGTCAAGTTCAAACGCCCAGGGCTCATGAATATCAATGACATTGTTGCTGGAGGGGCATGTGGCCTCCACCCATTGCCTCTTCCCTCATCCTTTGCCTGTCGACCCCGCTTGTCTTGGGGTCTGCAGGCGTTTAATTTGTAAGCCTCTCTAGCAATCGAAAAAAATTTAATAAAGTTCAACATTTGCCAAAGTGTTAAATGGCTTTTAATGCATTTTATTGCTGCTGGCTGCATTCAGTTGAATCGCATCGAAATATTATTTAATAACCTCAAATACAAAAGGCTCTGAGAAATTCGTGCGCGCATATTTTATCCTTAATTAATATTTAATGACATGCCATTTGATGCATTTATGTCCAATTTTATGGGTCACGCATAAAGTTAAGTGCCTGTGTATTTAAATTGCAACCACGAATATAATCACACACACACACACACACATCCAAATTGGTCAGAATCAGGCCAAATCGCTCAATCAAATGCAGTTGGCACACAGCAACAAATGTTTCAAAGCATTAGAGCCATTTCCCATATTAAATAACAGAAAAGGTCAAATCAGGCAGAACGTTTAAGCCACTAGTACCTATCGGAAATTGATACAAGCATATGTTTGGTACATTTTACCATTTGTTCCCTATGATTGACATAGTTCAAGTGCAAAGCAAGAGCAATCAGGTGCCTATCAGAAGGAGAGACAGAAAGATAGTGATAGTGGAGAGGATCTATAGAGAAGGAAACATTTCCCTAATTACATTGCCAGCTGTACCTATCTTGAAGCCAATTCATGGTATTATATCCAATTGACACTGACTATTTTTTATATTTATTTATTTATTGTCAAATAAAGTCGGCACCAAAAGTTTAAAAATTAAAATTTTTAATTAAATTAAATTTTAAATAAAATTAAAATTATAAAAAAGTAAGACAATACTATATTATTTATAAGATTTATAAGATTTTTAAGATTTCCAAGATTTAAATAATAATTAATAACTCGAAATAGGTTCAATTACCACTTCTGTCTGCAATAAACATTTTTTTTCCACAAATTTCAAAGTACAGTTATATTATTTATATATTTATATATATATTTATATTATTATATCAGTTTTATTGCTGCTCTTCCCTAAACCATTAAGTTTTAGCACTTTTTCAAATTTTTTTATTCCTTTTGTCTGATTGGGTTTTTCTGGGTTTTCCTCAATTCATGCAACAAATGTTGGACCATTTTGTTTTCTACGCCCAGAAATTTTAGAAATCTTAAAAATCGTTTAAATCTTATAAATATTTTTGTATTTTTTAATTTATTTATAATTTTAATTTAATTTTATGTTCGACTGACTCTAGTTGACAATATATAAAAGTAAATTAATAAATAAATTAACTGTGTTAAAGCTGAATCGCTTTTCAAAGTTCAAAAGCAGAACACTTTAAAATTTATGTATGTGTGTTATATAAAATTTCGTAAATAGATTTATAGTATTCCGACTTACTTATGACGCTTATCCGTATTGTGTTTAACGACCTCGTCTTTTAGTGCTTATGTAAGCAAGTGGGAATGCATAGGGGCAAAACGAGGGGGGGAGTTCCAGTTCATATACTTATTGCAGTTATGGCACATTTCTAACGCGTACTTGGCTTGCACTTTGGCTTAATGCATTCATTCGACTGGCCGCATGCTCTCGACTTGCATTTAAGTGCAAAAGTTTCTAATTATGTTGCCAAAGGCTGCAAACTGCAAACTGCAAACTGCAAACCAGCAAAACAGCGACTTGAGGACTTGAGACTTGCGTGTGGGCGGAAAATTAATAGACTGTGAATATGTTAATGATGCAACTTGCATTGCTTTGAGCGGTACTTTGAATTTAATGTGTGAAAAAAATCCACATATATATCCACATATAGAGAGAGCTGGCCTGGTTATAAATAATCATAATAATCATAATAATGAGCAATAAAATGTTAAATGCATATCAAATGGCCCTAAATTGTTGACCTTGGCCAGTTATTTATTGTGCGTATTTATTTGCGTAGTGCTAATTTAAATTTATTATACTCAGGCAGCATGGTCTCCTGCTCATGCTCCTGCTCCTGCTCCTGCTCCTGGTCTGGTCTGGTCGGGCTATAAATTTTGCAATGCTAAGCCGGCGACCAGGCCGCAATCATTAATTATAATTCATTGGAGTTGGCTACGTTGGTAAAGCCACCGCCCATGGAGTGTCACCCTTTTCTCAGCAGCAGTACTCAGTTCTCGGTTCTCGGTTTTCAGTTTTCTGTTTACAGTTTTTGGGGTTTGTTGCATGATGTTGATGAAATGCGTAGCAAGTAGGTTGCTGGACAACAGTAAATCGATTATATCCGGCAGCAGCAGCAGCAACAGCAAACCACAAGAGTCCATACAAATGGCCGCAACAAACGCGCCATTCAAATTTTCTGGAACCCCTTTTGTGTCTTTCCCTCTCTCTCTGTATCTCTCTCTCTATCTCTCTCTCTGTCTGTCTCTTGACAAACTGCACAAAATTGTGCAGTTCGTTTAACGAAGTTGTCCTCGCTCGTCCTGGCCAGGCTTGTGTCCAGTCGCTGACAATGATGTAACTGCCGCTGCCGCTGCGGTTACCAGCTGCAACTTTTCATGGCAAGCTGTCAGGGATTCGGGCTCCAAAAAATTACACATGTAAATTGTGTGCACAAACCGCAAACGAGCTGTGCGTTTTGTGAGCGCAAATAAGGTGTCAATAAGTTGTGCAACACACAATGTGCAACATCATATACAGCACATTGTGACTCACTCACCATTCAGCCTGCCTGCATCTAATTTGCAAGTGTCAGATGTCAATACACACCGACATAAGCACGCAGCCGTACACTAAACACTAACTTCACTGTACTATCGGTAAATGTTTAATTTTTTTATGTAAATTCAAAATCTAAAGATATAGCAAGGTTTTTGGATATAAATTAAGAACCTAAAGATATAGCAAAGTTTTGTGGGCACAGTAAAAAAAAAGAAAGAATTGTTTCCAAATTGGTAGAAAACATTCGAGGTAAGAAAATAACTATTTAAAATATAAGATTAAAATATTGAATATATTCCAAATTCAATTCAAATTCCAAATACTCAACAAAATTGATTTAAATTTGTAAAATGTACCCAATATAAATATATAAAAAAAAGATAAATAGCATCAAATTTAGTTGCAAAATAATTTGCGTGCTTTAAGAAAAAAGCTTAAATCGTTTTTAATATTTTTTTTCAGCATTTTTCAAAATTTGTGCTGCAAAAAAAAAAAAAAAGAAATACAAAATCAATTTCAAACTTATTTATTTGTATTGTTTTTCACATAGTTTTAGTGTATAAATGAAATGAATTTTATACGTGTTTAAAAATAAACGCAATTAATTAAACGCAAATTTTATTTCTTTAACTACGAACTTTATAAAATATTTAACTATTTTTTTTATTAATTTTAAATACAACGAAATAAACTAAACTAAAAATGAAAAGGAACAGTTTGGATAAAATTTAAAATTCAACAAATAATATAAATGTTTTTAAGCTTGCAACAAATAGTAAATAAAACACAAAGTTTAGAGGACGTTTCTAATCTACTATAAGAAATGTAATTTCTGTCAGACAGGGATGTCATTTGTGCTACAGTGCAGTGTTGCATTAAATGCCTTCAACATACTGTGCAATTATGTGTGGCAGGCAGACGACGACGACAGCAGGAGGACAGCAGGCAACACCCAAATGTCAAGTTGAATGCGGCAACTTGGCAGCACTGGCTTTGTGCGTATATTAACGTTTATTTTGGGTTAGCTTGTTGCTTGAATGACCCCCCCAGTGTGGCCCCAAAACTTTAATTACAATGCAGGGGATGCCCCAAACTTTAATGTTGCAGCCTCATTTAAATCTATTATTTGACTGGGGGCGGTGTGATGTGGGTGGCTATTAAAAATTAATTTGACACGTTGCGCTTGCATGTTGAAGCATGCCAAAAAGAAAGAGAAAGAGACAGACAGAGAGAGAGAGAGAGCGAGAGAGCACCATCTAAAACTTGTGTCAACCGCTTAGCTTGCATAATAATTAATGAATGTGAGAGAAAGAAAAAAAAAAACCGAGAAAAAATTGCAATGCTACCGTAATTAACGCGTTTCGTGTGGGCCCAAATGATGGGGTTGTGGTCTAAGGACTGGCAGTCGTCTCACATTATATTTAATAGCACTCTGCGTGTGGCTGCTGTTCTTCATGTTGTTGTTGTTGTTGTTGCTGGTGTTGCTGTTGTTATTAACTTGTTGCCGAGGTCGCAGACATTTTGGCCATCAAACATGGCGTATGATTATTTGCCGCGTGATCCATGTATTTTCGCGCCTTGCTGAATGCGCTTTGATTGGCTAATTGTGGGCTCTCTCTGTTTGGCTGTTGTTGTAATTATAGCCCTGCTGGCTTACCAGTAATTAATGCCACCTAATTGCTCCGATCAAGCTGTACTTACAATCGACTATATAAAGCGTCCACTTGCTGTGTGGCCAGTTGCAGTTGCATTTGGCCTCTTCGTACACATTGAAGTCATTCAATTTCGTCTGCTAATACCCCGTGTGGCACGTACACATACAAACACACGCACACACACACACACACACATAGAGAGGGAGGTTGAGAGCGTGCTGCGCTCTGCTGCAATACCACTAAATCCTTGAGCCCTGATATCCTGCATATCACGTGCTTCCGGAGCTTACCGCTACTTTTGACTCCTGACTTGACTTACGTTGCAGCTTGACCAGCAGCTGTGTGGCATCATGTTGCTGCGTGCCACTATTAACATTTTTTGCATTTTATTGGTCTGCTCTGTGCTGATGGGGCGTGGCACTCGAGCAGTTGAACTGCGTCGTGATGAAACGGTAAGCAACTCCAGATCGCTACCGGCTTTGAAAAAGATAAGTAAAAATAAGTAAAATCACAAGTAAAGTTAATAAAGTAAACGAAGGGGAGGGGGAGTTAATTTGACGATGCAAACAGCTTCAAAAATAGTTTGTAATCTTATATTCAGTGAAAACAATCTTGGAAATATTTAAAATATTTAAAGTATATCCATCCATGGACTGAACATATTATGTTTAAGTTTGAGCTTAATTTAAATTGGTTTTTTAGAGAAATAAAGTTTTAGAAAAGATTTACGGATTTCACATCTATTGAATTATTTTTAAATTATTCTTTATCAAGAATTTAATAATTTAATTTTTATATACAGCAAACATTGTAGGTTTATAGGAAGCTCATTCCGTTTGATCCTTAGACACAATACAAATTTTTAAAAAATCCTTACTTCGATTTTACAGTATCCTCCGCCGGAGATTTTGAAGATTTTGGCACCTGTGCACGATAGTTGCGTGGCCAAGACGGGCGTGACCGAAGGTAAGTAGTTGTGGTTGTGGTAAGTAAGCAACCGTCAAATAGATTAAACGGACTTCAGTTTGATGCCGGGTTAATGCAAACAAGCAGTTGCCATCTGTCACTGAACTGAACTGTGTACTCGCAACTTGCAACTTGCAACTTGCAACTTGTGTCTCGTCTGCAGCGGCAATTAAGGAGTTCAGCGATGGCGAGGTGCACGAGGATGAGAAGCTTAAATGCTACATGTACTGTGTGTTCGACGAGACGGATGTGCTCCACGAGGATGGGGAGGTGCATTTTGAGAAGCTGCTGGACCGTTTCGACTCGATGCACGACATTGCGGTAAACATGGGCAAACGGTGTCTCTACCCCAAGGGGGACACGAAATGCGAACGAGCCTTTTGGCTGCACCGCTGCTGGAAGCAGGCGGATCCCAAGGCAAGTGTCCTGTGTCCAAACTGATTAGCAGCTAAACAAACTGTAATTTATTACACTTGCAGCATTACTTTCTCATCTGAGCGGACAGATGCAAGCGTCCCGTTCCCGGCTAAGGTTTATGACGGCTTGTGATTTATGTTTTTGTTTTATTCCGTACTGTAGTATCACTCCGCATCCACATTTTATATTCAACAAATAGTGAGCATTCCAAAAACCTAAAAAAAAAAAATATATATATAAAAAAAAGTCCTGTGAAAACTGGAAATGAAATAACGCATAAAGTTTTTGCAGCAGCTGTTGCTAGTTTGGCCTTGGGTTGAATAGCCGTATTGTGAATACGAATTGAATTAATTTCAAATATTTTGATATACATATATATATATATATATATAGATATATACAGTCATAATTGCCATGGCTGATAGATCGCACCAATAAATCCGTTGACTGCATTGGCCCAAAGCATATTTAATTATTTAATTAGCGCTATCTAAAGTCCGCATCTATATATAATTTTATGCGTCGTCAAGCATTAATGATACCGTTATAAAATTAATATGCGGCTGCCGACTCCATTTTGTGCACCCATAAATAATTAATAATACAGTCGATTCTATATTGGTTGTGGGTCAAGAAGGCCATCGATTCTAGTGTCATTGGCATAACATAATATATAAATATATATATATATATATATATATATATATTTCCATAAAATGGAAAAGTGCACAAATGCCATCAATAAATGCAAAAGAAATTTATGCTTCTAGCTAATGTGGCAAACGGGGCTTAAATCATTTTTATTTAACCACAAACAAATACCTTTGTGAAAAATCCAATAAGTATCTCTACAAATAATGCCAAACAAACAAAATACTATACAATATTTGAAAAATTAAATATGTTACGACTTAAATGTTATATTTTCCATTTAACTACACTTTGATTGATTTAATATGTATAAAGATAGTTGAAAAATATTCCGTCTGTTCTTAATTCTGAATATATACTTCAAAATAATTCACAATCGAGTTATTTATGGCCATTGAACACAACCCGTTTAATATACAAATATTCAATGACAATTCCAAATTAATCATTGCCAACAACTGTTCAATTTATATGCTTCTACTAGTTTCTTTTGGCACTTTGTCATTGGATACAGATCTGCAACATTTTGTTGCATTCATTCATTTGCTCATTTCACCTATCAAACGTGGCAATTTGAAATCAATTGCAGTTGTCTGTGCAACCAGCATAGAAATTCCAAATGAATGCCAAACGAGCAGTACAGGTAACGATGATAAATACATCGATGGATTCCAATTTGGCCAAATTGCAATATCGATGATATTAAACGGTAATTTGTAAAAGAAGTTACACATGTTTTCGGCCATAATATTGATCTAACGTGGCAAATAATTGAAGAAGGGGCAATATTAAATGAAGATAAATGATACTTTGATAACAAGTCTATTGCCACAGATATCGAAATTACATTATTCTAACTTGTTTTTATTAGCTTTTATAATAGAGATATCTGAATGAATAGTGCACGAATTGAATAACACTATTCAATCAACCGTTTATTTTAAATGTCATTTATTTGTTGTAATAATAAGATGCGTGTTGGATTTTAAGAAAGCAATTTTAAGGAGGCAACTCTACTTAGTTTTAATAAATAACAATTTAAATTAAAATCAATTATTTAATATAACCCTGACTGGATATTTACGTCACATTGAACGCATTACCTCATAATGTATGTATATATATTCTTGATCAGCATCATTGGCCGAGTTGATGTAGCCATGTTCAACTGTCTGTCAGGTGAGTTGCTTATATGAGCAATACTCTGTGAGTATCAAAGCTATCTTGATGAATCTTGCTATATATTCGTCTAGAAATATAATTTATAAAATATAATATAATGATCGTATCAGCCCACTATCTCATATAGATAAATTGGAGTTTTAAGTTGTGTGATCGAGTTAAGAGACACCCTCTCAGATACAATATAAATTGTTAGTCTTTAAAAATCATGGACTAGTTTTTTTTGGTTATTGGAACTAAGTCATTAAAATCTCTGGAAATATGGCATTTATTTACTATATTTATATATATTATATTGTACACTTGATTAACCCACAAAAATTAAATTTTTTTTTTTTGAAAAGGGAGCAAGCTTAAAATGTACAGCGCACAATATGAAGACACGCAAAGGGGCGGGGCACATGAGCTTTGTTGCATGCAGCAGGCAATTTTGCATATACAATACATACACACATATGTATATAGCTAAGTCATTTAATGGTAAGGTCGTAGATAAATATGGACATAGATATTCAAATTATAGAAATTGAGCATCAGCAGTTGTCAGAAAACTGAAAAGCGCTGAAACTTGGTCCAGAATCTGTATAAAACAGGCCGCTAAAAATGGCAATAAAGCAATTTCAATTCCAACTGCGGTTGTCAAACAATTTCTGTGCTCGCGTCTGCCGTGAAACATTTTGTATAGTCTAAAAAAGGGAACACACACAAAGGTAAGCAATGAAATACATTGATAAAAAAAAAAACAGAAAACATCAAAAAACAACGAAAAATGAATAAAAAAAAACATGTTGACGGCATAACGAAAATTGAAATGGCAATTAAAAAACCATCCATCGTTGCTGCCATCACCAACTGTGATGCACATACATACATACGTACATAAATATATGTATGTACATTCCATCATAACTGTTGCTGCTATTGTAATTTCATTCGTTCTTTATGAATTTTTTCTCAGTGTATGTGTGTGTGTGAGCCAACGACGTTTTGTGGCTTTGTTTCGGTTGTTACGTTGACATTTGATGAAACAAAAGTGACAGTTGGGCGCAAGTTGACGTCTTTTTCTATTGTATTTTGTGTGTGTTCAAAAAAGCCAGCGAATTGCGAATGGCAAATTTCAGACTCGCCGTTATATATTTATATATACACATACATATAGGGGTAGGGTGGGGGGTACGGAGGCATCGCACGTGGGCATCTGCTTGTCAAAATTAACACGACAATTGTGCATTCGAAGAAAGAATGTTGACAACGGCGCTGCTGAAGCCCCGCTTCAGGGCCACATTTCCGTTTCCGTTTGGCGAGCTTTTTGTTTTTTTGTTCAGCTGCGGCGGTTAGAATTAATTTAGCGTGCGCTGAGCTAGCAAGAAACAAATGATTTTTTGTTGGTTTCACTTCACTTCAACCCAGCCCCATCCACATCTCCATCTCTACATCTACATCTCTCATGGGCTTCCTGAAATAAAAATTACAAAAAAAGCGCACTTAGAAAAACTGTCGCACACACAAACACACTCTGTGTCGCATACATATGTGTGTATGTGTGTGTGTGTGTGTGTGTATGTGTTACATACATTGTCATTGTCCAGCTGTCACGCGTGGCACGTCGTCGTCGTCGTCGTCGTCGTCGACGTCGTCACTGCCAGTTCTCCATCCAATTCCGTTCTGCATCCTGTTGTTTTCGCATTGCGTACCCTAACCAAAGGTTCCTTCAATTTAATCTCAAAAAGCGTTGAACAATTGAAAAAATAATAAAATATAATAATAATAATATCTTAAATAACGCTGGCTACATTTGAGTTTATTTAATGTATCTGTTTTTTTCTTAAAATTGCGAAATATTTTTAAATCAACTATTCACTCAGTGTGAAGTCAATTATCCTTGAAGTGTGTACTTTTTTCGGTAAAAATAATTATATAATAAGCAATTTAGTTTTAATTTATGCAAAAACTGCAGTAAAAAACAAAAAAAAAAAAAAAAATAAAATAAAACTGAATAGATTGTAGCTAAAACCAAGTTGTAAAAAGATTTTTATTTTACTACTTGAACTTACAGTTTACCCGTTTTTAAAGAGTAGATCTTACGATGTTATTTAAAGTATCAGTCTTTCCATAATTCTTCGAAATTTTTTTAAATTATACAAAGAATTCTTACTTTAATATTTTAACTTAATGCTTACCCATTTCAAAAAGTAGAACTTACGATGTTATTAAAAAGTATCAGTCTTTCCATAATTCTTCGAAATTTTTTTAAATTATACAAAGAATTCTTATTTTAATACTTGAACTTACAGCTTACCCGATTCAAGGAGTAGATCTTACGATGCTATTTAAAGTATCAGTCTTTCTTTAATTCTTCGAAATATTTTGAAATGCGATGAAATCAAAATAAGTGAACTTGTTTTAAGTTTTTTTTTTCTCGGAATATATATATCATATCGAAAACAAATTCTGTTTCCCTATAGAGATTTACTGTGTCAAGAAAGTGTATTTAAAATTGGGCTATGCCCAACAATGGCTTTCTTTTATGTTTTTGGTTTTGTTGGTTGTTTTGTTGTTCTGCATCGTCGCTTTTGTTTCGCCTTTCACAACTGGCAAACAAGGCTGTTTTCGGAGCGTACAAACAATTTTTGCTGTTTTACAGACGAGCAACATGGAAATGGCTTTGAGTGACTTTGGTCGAATTCGGCGACGTCGTCCTGTCGCAGCCTGGCTGTTAATCGTCTTGTCGCTGCTCAGCGATGCGCTGCTGTCGCCGGCGCTGCCACAGCGTGAGGAGAACGTGAGTTAATAAAGTGTCCCTGGCAAAGGACACGCCTGCTTAAGCAACGCATTTTTTAATTGCAGTATCCACCAAATAACGTACTCAGAATGGGAAAGATCTTTCACGACATCTGCGTTGAGCAAACCGGCGTCACTGAAGGTGTGTCTGTGTGGCAAGCAATTTGAAAAACAAAACCCACACACTTTTAATTGCAACAATTGCAATCGTTTACAACACAGCGGCGATACTAGAGTTCAGCGATGGCGAAATACACGAGGATGAGACGCTTAAGTGCTATATGAATTGCCTGTTCCATGAGTTCGAAGTTGTGGATGACAATGGCGATGTCCATCTGGAAATGCTGTTCAGCTCTGTTCCCCACTCAATAAGGGATAATCTGATGGCTGCATCTGAGCATTGCATACATCCCGTGGGTGATACGCTTTGCCACAAGGCCTGGTGGTTCCATCAGTGCTGGAAGAAAGCCGATCCCCGGGTAAGCTTATCATCCTAAAAGGCCAATTACATTAACTCTAAAAATCTCTTTCTTTTTTCCTCATTAGCACTACTTTTTAATATAAGCCTTCAAACTGGTCTTCCTCTGCATTTGAGGATTGGTATTTTTTTTTTATTCGTAGAATCTTTTAAGTTTTACTCGATGTACGAATGGTGATTTTTGTTATATGTTATTTACTGGTGATGTTGGTAACATTTTTGCACATTTTTAAGTTAAATCAGCGCACAATTTATAAGCTAATAAAAATATTTAGCTATTTGAACAGTACAAACAATTTTGTTTCTCTTTTATTAATATATAAGTTCTTCATAAATTCTGTCTTTTTGTTTAGAGGTTTATATCATTATCCTCTTAGCATCACATCACTTCACATCAATTATTCGCAAAGTTTTCAACCAAATTCTCAGTATTTTATGCTTTGTATGTGATTTAAATTAAGTGAAGCATATGCAATTTAATATTTAAAACCTCTGATGTCATTAGTTGGGCACATTGCAAGAACTACCAATGCGAAAATTATTTCTAACATACACTGGGAAAAAAAATTTAAAAAGGAAGAGAATTATTTAAGTGAGAGCAAATTAATTTATATATATTGGGTTTTACACTACAAAAGCACGAACCACAAATTTCCAGGATGCCCAAGACTGCCAGGATTGCGCAGGTTCAGTGGGTAACAATAAAAACTTTTATTCTTATTGTATCCCATATTTTTTAAATAAATAACAGATATGATATTAATGATATTAATGATTGAATGCTTTATTTGCAAACTGCATTTAATTGACATGCATATCGAATAAATTTCATAAATGAGCCTTCAATCGATATATTAAAATCTATAATTTTTAATAAATTTATACCTGTGCTCCAGAACACAAATATTTATAATAAAATGATGGAAATTCCAAGAATATAAATCCGTGCTTTCGGTTGTCAGAATTTATTTCATATTTATTTATAAATTTTAAATTTATTTATTACGTTTCGTATGCAACTCACTTTAGTGTTTCATTATTAATAACACATATATTATTTTAAATTAAATTATTTTAATTGTTAATTAAACGCAATAATATATATTTATTTCACCATTATTTTCTTAAATGCTGGAACTTATATTATCCTTTTTTATTTTAAGGGGATACTCACTCTTTTAAGGTATTTTTCAGTTTTGTTAAGTCGCAATCTTTCATTGGAAGTCGCCTTCGTTTCGCTTACGCTGTCTGCACCAACCCACAATAGCCATCAATTCTAATATATATTAATTTAAGATATATATATATTTTTTTTTCGTTCGGTCAACCACTGGATGGCACCTTGCAACCTTGCAACCGCCACTCCTCGCGCCTTCTAACGCAGATTTTTATTGTTTCGTCGACTTGTTGCGCAAAGCTTTTCATTTTCCTGCCAAATGATTTATGTTTGCCCGTTCACACTTCCCTCTTCATATTGTTGTTGTTTATGTGTTGATGTATATATATATATATATATTATTTTTTTTTTGCGTATTTTTTTCTATTTGTATTTATTTTTAAAGCGTCCAATCTGCGCTTTAATGTTGCAAATGGTTCACTTTTTTCTGTATTTCTTATTTTTTTTATAATTGTTAGCGGATTAGTGGGGCGCGCCTTTTGTTGGCCAAGAGTATTTCATTATCAGCAGCTGGCGATTCTCATCCGGCCTATCATCATTATTTCCAACTTAAGACTAATTTTGGTGTCATTGCTCCAGTTCTTGGTGGATTCCTTTTTTTTTGTGCCCCACTGAAGCGCAAAGGACTGTTTTCTGCTTCCGTTCTTTATTTTTTTTTTCTTTTTTTTTTTTGTGTGTCCTGCTAATTTGTTAAATGGAAAATTTTTGACAGTCTTCAATGAAGTGTGACTGGCGACACTTTACGTGGTGCGCTTCATTGAAGCTGTCAGGGTTTACACAACGGGAGGTGGTGGGGTTTTGGTGGTGCAGCAGGAGCTTGTCGAATGGATTTCCACACGAGCAGCTTGGGCCATTTAGGCGACCAATTAGCTGCCCAAATGTTGGTTTATTTTATTTAGGCCCCCTTATTGTTGCCAGTAATGGCACAATCATGTAATTGAATGCCGTCAGCCGATTTTCCCTATCCACTAGCCCAGTCCAACCACCTACCCCATCCCACTCCCCCATCCCCATTCCAATCGTATTTTTTTTTTCACTTTTACAATTGGCAAGTCTCAAATAACTTGCCAACATTTTGGTGGCTGACCTGTTTACGTAGGCATCTCATGCATTTGAAATTTGAGACTGACACAGTTGGCACAGTCCTGAAGTCCCCCCTCCCCCATCCCCCATCCTCCAGCCCACTCTCCATTTGCTGTGCCGAGCGCTGCTGCTGACGCACAATTAATGGAAGTTTAACTGTTCAATTGAAGCTGACTTTTTTTTTTTTTTACATTTTATTCTTTATTTTTTTCCTCTACCTTCGTCTGCCCGCTTTCTGCTTTTAAATAGGAACATGCTGTTCATTGTGTGCTTGCCCCAATCCCCCTCACCACCCCTCGCATTACCCCTCAGCATGCTTTGCCATTAGGGCACTTTGTTCATTTTTCATTTCGCTGAATTTTCTGCGCTCACTCTCAAAGTTTTTCATTCATTTTCTTTTCTTTTTATACTGCTTGCCTGGCTTTGCACTTATTTTACGGTCTATTGTTCGTTTTGTCGGCCACGTCCAGCGCACTCACTTGCCTCGGTCATCTGGCTGACCGGCTGGCCATTTGGCCATTTGGCCATTTGGCCAACCCATTCATATTTCGTCTGTGTTCCGGGCAAAAGGTATACAAATAGAATTAAATTTCCCCTTTTGGATGTTTGCAAAATGTGGGTTACTCGCGATACTCGCATAATTAACAAATCGCCAAACCAATTGGCCACAACTTTTGTCTTGTCTTTCGTGTGGCACGTCCTCCTCCGCTTCTGCGCTGCACCTAGTGGCAGCAACTAATTCAATATGCAATGCTTGGCGGACAATGCCATTTGCATAAATTGTCATTGAATGCAAATTCCTCGACGCGTTGCACAACCATCAAAATTGTTTTCCATTGCAAAATTCAAATCAACAAATCCAAAAAAAAACAAAACCAAAAAACGAGTAACTCGAAAATCGACAAGCTAAGCGCTAACAAACAAAAGTCGATAACGAAATGCGAGAGCTCTCCTCGATTTGTGAAAAAAATGAAATTAGTGTGCAACAGCAGCAAAGACCAAAAACAACAACAACAACAACAACGTCAGAGGCAACAGTAACTGAATTCCGGCAACGATGAAGCGTCAAAGGTTTAACCCAAAGGGGGTTGAGGTTTGGGAGGAAGCCCTTTTTCTGTGGCATGGACATGGCCAGCAATCAACCCTTGCTGCTGCTGCTGTTGCAGTTGCGGATGTTGTGTTGCATGGTGTCCACTTTTTTTGTTCTTCTTCTTCCATATATATTTTTTTCTTCTTTTTTTGTGTGTGTTGTCCGGTGAACGGAGGCTTGACAAGGCTTTTATCGGATTTGAGCTGGTGAGAAATATTTAAAAATATGTACAATTGGGGATTGTAAAAGGGTTACGACCAGCGAAGTGAAGTAATTCAAAATAGCTAGAATACTTTATCGTCGTTTTTGGCAAATAGATTATTTAGCAGTCAATTGAACTGAAAATTACATTTTTAAATTTAACATGAAAGAGTGATGAGAATAGTCTGGTCTGGGATTTAATCTTGGTTAACTAAGCTTTACTCGGAGATTTTTTGCAACTAACTACCAGCAATAATAAAGTAGAGAATAACTGGGCTAACAGATATAAGCCAGTGGTTAATGATTATCGTTATTATTATTATTATTATTATATTTTTTCTGTGAAATTGTGGTAACAAGCTGTCAACATTCAAATGTTGCAGCTTAGCTGCGTCAAATGCTAAAGTTGCTATAATAGCAATTATAATAATTAGTGTGCACTTGTTATATTTTTTTTTATTTTTTCTTTTCATTTTCAATGCTTTTTTTTTTTAGCAGTTTTCACCATTTTTTGCATTCACTCTTTTATCGCATGTCCTTTTTGCGTAATGCTTAATTTGTGACGCAATTTTTTTTTAGTGGCGTTCGCAAATGTTAATGGAATCGACACTGTGACAAAATCCTGTCAAATGGCTGCGAGCAATTACATTGAAAATTGTACTCACAATTTACAATTTACAGTTAACAATTTGCAACACTCAATTGCAGTGGCAGTGCGAAGCGGCAGCCGCATGCAGCATTTAATAATTGCGCATACGCAACGTTGCACTTTAAAGGGGCAACATTCGAAGTGGAAAACAACTTGACACAGCTACAGGCAAACAGAGCACATTAGCAAAACACCAACAACATTAACAATGGCCAAAATGACTCGAGAATCTGTTGCATGTATGTGGCAAATATGTGCAATGCTAGTATGTATGTATGTATGTGTGTGTGGATGTATGTATGTATGTGCATAGATTACAACTATGCCGCTGGAGTCTTGTCCATTGTCTTTGGATCACATTCTAACAGCAGCGCCGCATAATAAAAGGGGCAGGCGACATGCCTCGGCCAACTTTGAGTCCAAGTAGCCCGCGGGCGCCTTAAACTAACAACAACAGCAACTGCAACATGACAAGCACTGAATGAAGCAAGAAAAAGAAGCAGAAGCTGAAGCAACAGCAGCAGCAGCAAACGGCGTTTCTAGTCAAATTAACCTGCATAGTTTAATGGTTGCATGCCTTTGTTGCCAGTTGCAAGTTGCCACACGGTGCTGCATTGTTGAGCTGTTCGTTGTTGTTGTTGCGAACATACATGTATTGTTATTGCTGCTCGGCTACATTAGCAGAGCTTCAACAAACTCGTTGCAACATGCAAGAATCTCAACTCACACACACACACGTGTACATGAATTACTCATCAAGTTCTTGCCCCCAAGCCTTGGACGTAATCCAAAACTAACCCGAGTCTTATCTAGGATTAGAGATGCGCAACTGGACTGATCTTAAGATATAATCAATTGGTTGACATTTAAGAAGAGGAATTTATTGTTCTTTTTGTGATTTGATTAATCAAATGATTAGACTATCAAAAGTTGCTGAGTTTAAAAGAACAGCTATAAAATAAAATATTTAATCTTTAATTTTTAAAATTATTATCCTGATTAAAAATCGAATTGTGGAAGCAGACTTAGTGCTTAATATATAATAATATAATAATAATATAATTAATATATATTGATAGATTCTTTAAATCTTTAAAGATTGCCAGGCTCATCTCATATCGAATACTGCTGTTCTATTTGCTTAATTTTGTTTAAACTAAAAGAAACAATAAACAAATATTGTGTTTGTCACTTTTGTGGCATGTTGGTTTTGTTAGAGCTATTGAACAACCTCATTATTTATGCAATGAATTAAAGTTGTGCTTTTCTCCTCGGTGACTAGTTTAACTGACCAGACCTTGTGTCTTTTTTTATTTATTTATTTTTGTTGTATTTGCCAAAGGTTCTGTCCCTCTGTAATTGTATGCAAACAATGTTGTCGACTCTCATGTTCTATGTAAATAAGCTGACAGTTAAATGCTAAACAAGGCACAGACAGACACCAATGTTGCAGTGTCCATTAAGGTGGCCACACAGGACAAATAAGTTCTCCTCTAGATATGTAGGAGCCGCTTAAACTCTGCTCGCTCCTGTTATCACAGGAGCAAATGTTAATGAATCAAAGGCAATAATGGGCAACAATTTTTTGTTAGGTGTGGGATGGGGTGGGGTGTGGGGGAAGCAGCTACAAAGGCCAAAAACCAGCAGGAACCAGGAAGCACACGCAACACACACAAGGACCAGACAGCTTGAGGACAGGAAAAGAGAGAGGAGGGAGAGATGGGGCACGTGTGGCGAGCTGATAACGAGGCAGGGCGCGAGCCAAAGTCATGCATAATTAATCATTTGTTAATTATAGAGCTGTACGCACACTTTTGGCCATCTATGTAATATGCATGTACCAACATTTGACACCTGCAAAAGTTATTAGCACCAAGGCCAAGTAATTGCCTTTGTTCGTCGCTGCGGACTTGTTAGGTTTTTATATGTGTTGTTTTCTCTTTCTTTCTTTCGCTCTCTCTCTCTCTCTCTCTTTTTTGTGCAGCTCATTATGAGGTGGGCGTGTCCACGTCACGAGAGCGATGTCAGCGACAGTTATATAAATGAACTTTTCGCAATACACTTAAAAAAAAACAAACACACACACACGAGTAGCAGCAGCAGCAGCAGCTGTTGTTGTAGCTACTGTGCGTAGGTGTGTGTGTGTGTTGGCCATAGTTCAAATGGATGCATCTCGCTGCCTGCGGCTGCGGCTGATGCTGATTGTGGTACTACTCCTGCTGCTGATCCTGCTGCTGCTCCTGCTGCTGCTGCTACTGCTCCTGCTCCTGCTGCTCCTGCTCCTGCTCCTGCTGCTCCTGCTGCTGCTCCTGCTGCTGTTTCTATATCTCTCTCACTTGGTAGAGTAGTAGGGTTTGTCTGTCTCTGGTACAAATGCCAGGATATGCCTGGCCAGCTGCGTAAGTGTGTGCTTGTAAAAGTATAAGTGTATGTGTATGTGTTTGTGTGTGTGTATGTGTCTGTGTGTGTTTGTGCTACTGTAGCATGTTTGCTGCGGAACAGGAAATGAGCACCTGCTGCTTATTTATATTTTCCGCTCACTTGAATGTAAAATTACATGTTATATTCTCGGTTCTCCTCATTTTTTTTTTTTTTTGTTGCTTTCGTTATTTTGTTGCTACTTGCTGCTTGCCACTTGTAGTCTGGGTAATTTTTGTGTGAAAATATTTTTAGTGGCAACATCTGAAGACAGCTGGGGCGCAACAGAGCGCCCAAAATTAATGCTTGCATTTAAAGAAGCTGCCCCACAGACCGAGACTGCTTAACTGCAGTCAACTGTTAAATACTTTACTTCAATGTAATTATTATCACATTTAAATACGTGTATATTTTCGACAGGTGAGCTACAGGTGAGAGCTTTAATATATTTAAATATAATATAATGATATTTGCTTATATTACTGAAATTCTATACACATATAAAATAAATGTGTTCACTTTCATTTAATGTTAATTTCGTTTGTGCAAATTATTAAAATGATTACAAAATTATTAAATCAAAGAGTACAGTAATTAAAATAAAAGTCTGTAGAAACGATATATTATATAATATTTATAACATACAAAATAAATGTCGATTACTGTTAACTGTATTATTAATATTATTAGGTTGGCGGTGTGTGCACTGCGACCCGATAGGTCTATTGTGCTCCTTTCTGGGCTTAGAGATCCTCCAGCAACCCAAGCTCCTGCACAAATGCCAGAATCTTTATTGGGTTGAGAGCTACTATGTCATCGTTTATCATGACATGCATCCCTAGGATGTTACATCTTTTCTTCGCTAAGGCGACACATTCTGCTAGGATGTGCATTGAGGATTCCTCCTCACCTTCACAGAACCTGCAGAGTCCGCTACTAATTATACCTAGCTTGGCTAGGTGACTTCTTAGTCTACAGTGTCCAGTCAGTAGACCGATGAGTATTCTGAGATTATTCTTACTCATAGCTTCTGCTTATAGCCACCCAAAAGACTTTTGGATTGTCGGAGTCCTGGTGCCTCTGCCCAGCTCCGCTGCCTCCTTTGTCTTTCTTCGTTTCTAAGCTCCTGCCGTATTGGGTGCCTTGCAATGCCACAATACGGTTCAGGTCTTATTAGGGGTCTCTTTGTACCCCATTCTTATCGGCCAGTTCGTTCCCATGTTAACTATATATATTATATATATTTATTATAATTAACCAATCAGACAGAGTGAGCTCTAACTGATTTGGAGTTTTATTCATGTATTCAAATGGATAGTTATTTTTGTGAATTTATAATGCGATTTATGATTTCCATTAAACTCTTTTGTGAAATTTAATATTATTTATAAATCGAAAATATTTTTATAAAAAGACACTTCTTTTTCAGCATTCGAAATGCAGTTTGTCTGTTGTGGATATTAGTTGGTTATTTGTTTGGTGACCCGTCGCGTAAAAAAGGTTGACAACAATTCTGAACAAAGTAGTTCCGCCAAAAAAAAAGAAGGAAAAGCTGACCAATTTTTGGTGCAATGTAATAGCCACAGTGGTGGTGGTGGTGGCTGACACCGGGGCAAGTGGAAAATGGCAAAGTATGCGTAGCCGACTGCCAAATATTTCCATGCTCACATGTTGTTGTTGTTGTTGTAGTTATTGCTGTAGTTGTATGCGAAATGTTTTACTTTGTTGTTGTGGTAGTTTTTTGATGTTCCCATTTCTGTTTTTTTTTTTGTTGCACATAAATTGTTGCCGCTTTTGAGTTGAAGCCAACAATTTGTTTGCTGGTCAGCCAACACTGGGGCAACGCTCAAAGCACATGAAATTATGCGCCAGTTAATTGCACTTGTTATTTTTGTTGCCACTGTTGTTGCCACTGTGCTGTTGTTGTTGTTGCTGCTGCTGCTGCACATGATTGCGCTTATTGGTTAGTAGCTTAATCAAATGTGCAACTTTTCGACTCTGCTGGCAACCGCATGAAAGTTTAATTACAAATTGCCAGAGCTGCGTAATAAGATGAGAGCCGGTGCAGCGAGAGCTTCATTTGGAAAGCAATATTTAACTGGAGTCATAATTAAAGTGGCAACTGACAACTTTTAAATGCACCTCCTAAAACTCATACCTGCTGTGCCTGTGTCCTAATCAAGTTCTCTTATTTTTGCATACCCTATCATGGGGTATATTAAAATTTTGGTTGAGCATCCGAGTAACCGGGTAAATAAATCTCTATCTTGACTGGAGTCAACTGGATTGAGGAACTATGGCAAATAACGGCCAGAAGATGTTGTTCCTTGTAAGATTTGTACAACAAATTATCTACAATATTAAATTTCATATTTAATTATGGCCAAGCGAGGATATCTAAGTTTCGGCGTGCCAAAAATAACTGTTCCTTCTGGTTTATTTAATTTAATTTTTATTTTATTTTTTTTTTTGCAAACACGAGGCCTCATTAAAAATAACAGGTGAGGTGCAAGCGGGGCCAACAAACAAGCAAACAAGCGGATCATCTTCCAGTTGTAAGACAAATTTTTATATCATCTTGTTTTTTTTTTTTGCGCTCTCATTTTGTGCAGCTAATCCTTGGGTGGGGCCAATTGCAACATTGCCACGTCGAGGCGCTAATTGCAGCAGCAGTAGAAGAAAAAGAAGAAGTAGAAGAAGAAGCAGTAGTCAAAGTTTTGCTCATCTAATTGTAGGCATCATTATTTGAATAAGCCAAGATGTGGGGGTTGCCAAAAGGGGGGTTGGTTGCCACTAAGACAAACCCTTTGAGTTCAACGCACCGCCACAAGTATCTCAAAGGAGACCGTGCACCCGCCACAGCGCTCCCCCCCGCTGTGGAGTAGATCTATTTCATTTGAGTTGCTATCTATTTCTGCATATTTCCGAACAATTACTATAATTATAATTTAAATTAAAGCCCATCTACTAACGTGCCGTTCGGGGCTTAACATTTCATTCAATATTTTGGCCAAAATGTACTCGGGCTCATAAATCAATGCCAAACAACATGCTTGGCTTTTGGTGTGGAATAGGGGGAGAGGGGGCAATGGGGAGTGGCCCATGTGAATACTGAATACTCAAGTGTCTCGACGCAACAAATGGGACAAATTTCCATTTCTATCCAATGCTGCATAAATGGCACATAATTTACGATACGATATGAGGCAAGCAGCACAGCAGAGAGAGAGTAGAGCAGAGCAGAGCTAACCAAACATGCAGCTAACCATCCAAAATGCTGCTAACAATATTAGTTAGCGTGTGGCAGCTACAACAATAACAACAACAACAACAACAACAACAACAACATCAACAACAACAAACAGGAACAACAAGTACGTTGGAAGCAGTCGGTAAAGTTTACATTTATGTGTGTGGCTGTGTGTGTGTGTGTGCGTGTGTGTGTGTGTGTATATTTTTGGGCCGGCGTCAATGTGTGAAGTAATTAATTACAAAGCAACTGATGTGAATCTCTATATATGTATGTATTTATGTGTGTGTGCGTGTGTGTGTGTGTGTGTGTGCCAAGTTTTCGTGTGCTGGGGTGTTGGATTATGATGCATGATCATGTATTCATATATGTTGCATATTGTCACACGCACACTTGCCCACATCACGCACACACACACACACACACACACACACACACACCTACACACAGCTACTCACATATATATGTACATTCGCATACGCTGGGGAATGTATCGTTATCCGGGTGTAACCGAAATTGGATTGATTTACACATCAGGTGAGAAATGAACGCGTCGGAAAACCCAGATGCATTTCATTAATTACCATTCCAAGCCGAGAAGAGAGTGTTGCGTGTAGGGGCCTTATCTCTATATATCTGTCTCTTTCTCTCTCTGTTTCTCTCTCTGCCCCCAAATCCTTGAGCTTATGGTTCAATGTTCAAATTTAATGCCAAAGAGTTTGCTTTGTGTTTATACTCAATTAATTTAATTTATATACAAATCTTAGAGCTTATTGTCAAATAAAAATAAATAAATAGAATTTGCTTTAAGTGAAATCAATTTGGAATATTATGTCTTAAGGAATTATCTCATTTGTTTTAATTTAAGCTTTAAGAGTTGGACTTCATTTTTTCTTATGGCTATCAATTTCTTATCCAATTAAAAATATCACTTGTCTTGTTTTTATAAAACACGGAAAAAGTTCCAAAAACAAAATGAAAAAGCTGCTTTGATAATTAATAATGCAATCACATTATGCCTAAATCAATTCCATTACATCAATTGAGGCAACGCACACTCGAGGCCAACTAAATAGGTACAGATGAGCACATACATATCTCATTAGCACGAAAACTGTGGCTGTTGTCTTTGGAGTGCTAATTATATTCATCAGTGTCACGAGCAATTCGATTTAAAATGGCGGCTGTATGCTTCAAGGATATTTATGAATGCCACACACGACATACATATAGCATACACCAACACACACACACACACACGCACACACGCACAGAGTCGCCTTAAAAAATGTGGAAAAAAAGATGTCACGGCTGCGGATCGCTGCGTGCGGGCAGCGAATAGCTGCGGGTGTGTGTGAGTGTGTGTGTGTGTGGTGAGTGAGTGTGTGTGCGGGTGTGTGTGCGGTTATGTGCTTAGGTGGGGGGTACACATTTAAATTAATCACAGTAAAAGTGAATTGCCCAAAACAATGTAATATCCCGTTCAAGGGCCCCTGGGAGCTGAGAATGGATGGTTGGTTGTGCGGAGGTAGGGTCGGGAGGGAGGGGAGGGGAGGCGGGACGGGCAAACAAACAAAATCTGGGAATGCCTAGGCCAGCACACCCCATAGAGCCCTAGACCGGAGTCCGTGACGAAACCAAACCAAAACTGTCACTGTATGTGTGTGTGTGTTAGTTCAATTGAGGCATGTGTGTGTGTGTGTGTGTGTGTGTGTGTGTGTGTGTGCGTGCGGTTGCTCAAATTAAAACAAAGTGTCGTGCGTTTGATGAAAATGTAACGCGCTTTTGCTGCTGCCGCTGCCGCTGCCGCTGCTGTTGCTGCTGCTTCCAATGCCAGCGTCGCTGCCAGCGTCGCACATAAATGCTAATTGGCTTAAATGTGCGTGCGTTCATGTATGTGTGTGTATGGATGGGTGTATGTGTGTGTGGGCGTCCTTTGGGTAAGCTTTTTCTATAAGCGCAAATTTTCAGGTGTTCAAACTAAAACATTTTATAGTTTGGTTAATTGTCAAAGCTGTGCGGCAGACAGAGCCAAACCAAAAAAACCCCCCACCCCCCAACATTGTAGAGTGGGCTTGCCCCAAACCTTTTACGGCTTAATTATTCGACGGTTTTTGTGGCTGCGTCGGGTTGGTTATTGAGTACGACAACAACTTGAACATGTTAACTGACACAAGGACACTAAGACAGCAACAGAAGTTAGACGTCTATAAATGCATGATTGTAGTTAAAGGTAACAACTTTATACTTGTTAACTTGGTGCTGAAAACAAATATAAATATACAGTTGTATGTAATAATTGGGAATTGAAAAACCCTCGATAACAACTGAGAAATGTGGAAAACTAAGAATAGACCAATATCTTTCAGGCATCTATAATCAGCTAAACTAGCTAAACTAAATCTAACGACTTCATGAAAATTATAAGGAATCCTTAAAGTACATCATGGCAAATTCCCAGAAAAAGGTGCATTGTTAAATTTGATTTAAGCTTGAAGGACATAGAATTCTAAAACCTTAAACTAAAATCCTTGAATTGATTTAAGCTTGAAGGACTTTGAATTCTAAAACTAAAATCCTTGAAGGACTTACAAGAATCTGAGTTGGTTGAGGAGCTGTGGCTGCAAAAGGAGGCACAATAGATAAAACCTGATCGCAGACATGAAGTCCTTAAATAATAATTTTTTAATGAAAGTCGAGCTTACTAGTTGTCCTTACCAAGTCCTCAAATTTATTGGCAACTTAGCATTTGACAAACTGCGCTGATAATTAACTGTTTTAATTGATTACTTATTAAAAACAGTGCAGCAAATAATTAAACATAAAATGTTGAATGCTTGTCAAACTTTTTATATTATATTATATATAGATATAAAAATAGATATAGATTTAGTTAGAGATATAGATATAGATATAGATATAGATATAGATATAGATAAATATATAGATATGGATATGGATATACAGATAAAAGTTACAAACATATTTTACATACCTTAAGTACTGAACAGTTTTTATACTTTTCAAAGGGGGGGATATCTTGACCCCTCCACCTACATTAAAGTCCAGCTACGCTCATGTATGATTGCAACAAAAAAAAGAACAAACAAAAAAATAGGGGAAGCACATAAAACAGCGAAAGGAGCGTAAAAAGTTGTATTCTTGTTATGAGTGGAGTTTGGTGAGGGGTGAGGGGAGGCGGTTGCTGGTGCCTGAAAATTGAAAACAAGTGAAATAAAGTGATTTGCCGCTAGAGAAGAGAAGAGAAGAGAGAGAGTGTGAGAGAGAGAGAGAGAGAGAGAGAGATTTTGTGCGTAGGCGAGCGTTTCCTTTTCATCGAATTGAATCTTTTGGCTTTTGTGCGCCGGCCGCAATTCGATGGGGATTTTTATGTTTATTTGCCACCACTCCATTACGACTTGGATGCTCTTTAGCAGACAATCAACATTGTTGTTGAAGCTGCTATTGTTGTTGTTGTTGCCATTACTACTATTCTCCTGCTGACAGTTGTTGTTGTTGTTGCTGTTGTTGCTGTTTCTGGCTAGGAGTGCGCTTCATTGTTGGCCCGTGCAAAAATGCAAATTAGAAATGGAATGAAGCAAATGAATGAATGACTGAATGAATGACTAAATGAATGATTGCTGTGAGCTTTTTGTTTGCTTGAGAATTGTCTACGCTCTGATAAATAGCAAACGCTTGGCCTGGCTTATAGCTAACCCCCCCCTACCCATCATATATGACATAATTTATGCAAATTAATTTATAAAATGATATAAAATGAAAAAAGTTAAAAATAAAAACTCGAGGAAGAGAGTTGGATAGAGAGAGAGGGGGAGAGAGAGTTTACGAATGGGGAGGCTTTTCTATATGGCCATAGACATATTTCACGCAAGTGTGACAATTTTCGCGCTTATGGCCAGCGGAAAGTACATAAATATAGTGTGGCCTTAAAGTAGACTCATTTATATGGCTTTATGCGCAATTTCAGCTCGCTGACATTTATGATGTATTGTAATATATATATATATGTATATGTGTAGCTACTTATGTGTGTATATGTATATGTGTGTGAGTGTGTGTGTTGTTATAGCAACTGACAAGCGTCTGACGAATGACTGGCTGAGTCAGTGACTAAGCTTACTAGCTCCGCCCGGGGTCTCAGACATTTTTTATAATATTTACCTGCCTCATATTTACATGATAAGGTTACATTTTCTGTCTGGTCTGAGAGTAAAAAAAAAAACTAGTAGGCGACCCATTAAATTCTAAACATGAATGCAACAAAATCAAAGTCAAATATTTCATTTGTAGCTTGTTGTTAAAGTGTACAAAAAAAAAGGAGAGAATTTGAAGTAAATCAAATAAAAAATGCCGGAGAATCAGGCAGAAACAAGCAGCACATCAAAGCCAAAGCCAAAGGCGGTAAGCAAAGTGAGCAAACCGAACAAGGATGCAAAAACCGGTACAGCGACTCCGGCTATCCGTAATCCTCCACTGCCGAATGCTCACGATAGGGTAAGCCAATTTATGGTATCCATAACAAATATTTTAAGTCAGTTCCATTTCCAGATTTGGAAGATCATGAAAATGTAGCAGGAAAAAAAATACACATAACTGGGTAAGTTAGCTAATATATTTTTCCTTCTTACATTAATAAAAAATATATAATTTACAGTTTAAGCAGATGCAATGCATGCAACAAAAAAATTAAGAAAAATTTTTATTAACAGCAACCAAATCAAGACAAATTTAAATTTTTATTTTCATAGACTTCAACAGAACACAAACTTGCAGACACAATTAAATATGAATTGCCGTTAGAAATGTGTGTTTCTCTTTTGTTTGAGCTGAATAAAGAGCAAAAGGACCAAAGCACTCTTATATTACCCACAACCGCACTGGAAGGCGCTCAGAGCGCATGTGTCGCAAACAAAGAGTGTTACGCACTCTTGGGATATTCTCTCTTAGCAGCGGTTAGAACAAAGGTATTTACCTAAAGACAGGGAAATAAATGCACAAAAAGAACAGCTGCGAAAAGTTTAAATAAGATTAACATAATCAGGTAAAAGTTGAATTAAGCCAGAAGAGTGCACATAATTAGGGGAGGGGGGTTAAATTACTTTGAGCATGGTTTGTTTGTGTTTGAGAGCTGCAGGCACTTGTTGTATTTGCAGTGGCTCTATTCAAGCTTTGTAAAACACAAATATTCAAGCACTTGAACTAGTTATTTGTATTTGTATTTGCATTTGCATTGACTCAAGTGCTGTAAGAATCGTCGGCGAACAAACGGCAAGCGGCAGGCGGCAGGCGGCAAAAGGAATAACGGCAAACAGCGAGCTGTGAGCAGGGCTAAAATAAAAGTGCTTGGGATAGGCCCACTTCTCGCTGGCCTCAAGCATCATCAAGCCAATGCAATTTAAACCAAAACAAACTCAAAATGCCGAGCCACAAGCCACAGTTACTCACTCCACATTACACACACACACACACACACACAGACACACACACAACAAATTTTACTTTCATTCGGTAAAATTGAGTGAAAACGAGCAGCGAACCCGAACGTGAAACGAATAAGAAAAAAAAAAATAAATATCCCTGGCAATGCTGGCGCTCGCAATTGCCAACCAACGACTGGTTGTGTGGGGATATTTTGGTGTTCGTGCCAGTTACGCCAACGGCGCTGCTCAGTTTCGTATTCGTGTCGGAACGTGGCGATACACCGTGCTCAAGGATACGCGGCAACTGCTACTGCTACGGCTACGGCTACTGCTACAGCTACATCACACAAAGAAGACAAGCAACCAGCGACAGTCAAACGCAAAGAGCCAACAACAGCCAAGACTTTGTGGAGTGCGCGAGTGTTGTTGTTGCCCCCCCCAAAAAAATAATCATATCGCAAAACGAGGAAACAAAAACAAACACAACCATAAATATCAATATATTATAAATACAATAATTGAAAAATTAATTATTTATATGCATGCAAAACCATTGTTTTTAATGCTGATTGAAAAATGTTAATGTTAAATAGATATTAAATATTGATGCGGCTCGACACAACCATTTTTGTTGTTGCTTGTTGCATTCAATTGTAATACTTAAGACCACGCGACGAGACGCGACGCGACGCGACGTGACGCAAAGGAGCGCGAGGAGCACAAGGACCAAGCACCAGTGTCCGGCCGGCTCGGCTTGGCGTTGAAGTGAGTCCTTGTTTCAGCCGTGCGTGTGGATGACTTTATTAAAATTGTTAATTCACAACGTTGGCACAAAAAAATAATAATACACAAAAAAAAATATAAAAATATTACGAGCGTGTTCAACTTAAAGTATTTTTTACGCGTTGCTTGTGGACTTTTTAAAATATTCAACATCAAATTTAATCATACATCTATTTTGCCTTGCAACAATAATTGTGTGTTCCCTCTTGATGCCGTGCAATTTTCCACATAATCCATAATAAATCCTAGCTTAACGCACAACATGTCCGATAACTGTAAAGTAACGTGATTAATAACAAGTATTCGCCACGTCTGCCCCCCCCCCGCAGTAATTATCATTGTTTATCAGAGGACTTGGGCTGCATTTAAATCACCTCTTAATGAAGTGCCCATGTAAGTTGCATAATTATTCATCATTTAGCTCTTATTATATACACTTGCAACAATCCGAATATCGAATTTAATATTAAATTTTATATTTACATATATTTATTTTAGCCAACCTTACTGCTCTTAGCAGCTATATTAGAGAAGTCCTGCTCCCAGGCTGAAAAACACTTTTGTAATATTAGAGTAAATTAATGGTCTTTGCAAGGGATCTCGCTATAATATATATATATAGATATATAGTATATAGATTTATTTAAAAGACTTAATTGCTTTAAGATCCCTTTTACTTTTAAGCACACAAGTAGGTTGAATTTGGATAGTTCTGTTACCAATTTAAAGTTGACCAATTATTATTTCTTATTAATCTTCATCAGGTCAAATAATATGTTTCTTATAACTTTAAATTTTCTGTTTTATTTGTTGGCATTTAAAAACATGCGATTTTTTCCAGTTATTGGCCAATTATTTAATGTGCCTGCAAATTGAGCAGGCTGGCGCTCGATTTGGGTGCGCCACTGTGTGCCACACCCACTTAACTGCCCACGCCCAGCTTAATTACTGGAAAATAACTGTTCAGTTGCCACTGAGTTACATTCCATAGACACACACAATAAGTTTTTTGCCACCGAGTAAATAAACAAATTCAGAAATCCAGCTGTATTTGCCAATTAAATTGCTGTGCGCTTTTTGCAAGCAAACAAAATTGTTAAATTTCTATAATTGGGCCTTATCCGAATTTGAATAGAGTTCAAATATATGTTTACATACAGAGTACAAGATAAGTGTTATCACTTAAAATCCCATCAGCTGGAGAATTAAGTCTAAATGGAATGCATCATTAAACAAGTGCACCGAAAATATTACATGTTTTTGGTAGTTCCAACAGAATTTATAGGATTTTTAGTTGCAAGTGAAAAATGTGTGTGTGTGTGAGTGTGTGTGTGCTGGAGAAACCTGTGCATATACACGAGGCAAAATCAGTTAGCTGTCGGTGCATGCATAAAAGGCTCTTACAACAAGTCAAAGAGCTTGCCAAAAAAAAAAAAAAAAACGAAAGAAAAAACATGAAAAATCCCATAGCCAGACCCAGACCCAAACCCAAAGCTAAGCTCTGCTAGACAGACAGTTGGACTTGAATGCAGAGGCAGATAGGAAGGATTCGAGCCAAACTGGCTTATTTATAACGGCAGAGGGTAAGCACTTTGGCCACACTCCGTGCGAACCTGAAGGGGATGGGCTATGGGGAGCAGGCGCTTGGGGCATGGGGCATGAGCTCCTATTCACCTTTTCCAGCTGCAGCTGCACGTTTTTATAATATTTATGCATGCGCCTGCCAACTGGACCAGCACTCATAAGCTTCTGCCAGAAAGACGGCTTAAAAAAAATTTAAAAAAAAAGAGCTAGCAGCAAACGCAAGGAATACTGTGTGCAAGTGTATGTGCGTGTGTGTGTGTGTGTGTGTAGATACAACGTGCTGTGTACGGTGGCTCTTAGTATATTGCCAAAAGTAACACTCGACACTCAAGTGGAGCATTTTCCGGGGCAATGCATATTATAGTGGCAAAGCTCGGTAGGCGCATCCAAAAATTACATTTAAAACTATTTTGCTTGGCAGGCAGCTAAATAAATACGTGGGCGGGCAAAAGCAAACATGAAAACCAGATGAAAAGGATGTATGGAGCAGGAGCAGGAGCAGGACAAGCCGAAAAAGAGCAGAGCTGGCAGGAGTTGCAGGGAACAGCAACAGATGCCACAACAATTGCCATTTAAATGGACAAAATGAAAACAGTAACAAAAGTGGCAGCAACAATAACAAGAATAACAACAAGTTGTACACAAACAAGTGCAGGCACACAGGACATAGGTCCCAGGACACCAGACACAGGACACGCATGAAAATGAAATCGCTCAGCCATGATATGAGATAGAATAAAATGTAAATGACATAGCCATGTGTGAGCTTCTCTCTGTGTGTGTGTGTTTTTCACAAACACACACTAAGCACAACACAAGTTTATGCAGCTCAACATTTTTGACAGTGTACCGAGGGCAGCCCGAGTCCTATGCACAGTGGGATACATTTTGTGAAAAACTGGACCAGCAGCTGCATCTTGCAATTTGATCCTTTGCCTTGGCATATTAACTGCTTTCTATTCCTTGGTCGTAAAGAACTTGGCTTTATACACAATTCCCAGGGCCAGGCATCCAGATTTTCGTCTTGCGTCCTGTTGCAGTGACCGTTTGTTCCGCTTATTCCCCATTTGTTGCTTGCGAACAGCTACCCAAATTTATTACAGGCACTGGAGTGACCCAATGCCAAAGTTGCACCAACTTTTTCCCATTCACTTTTTTTCCTTCTTTCGGGTTTCTCTTTCTCTTTCAGTTTTTCTTTGTTTTTGTTTCTGTTTTTTTTTATTCTTCTCGTTTGTATTTTGGCCTTTTGTCACAAAGCTTTAGCACATAAAAATGTTATTGCCCCGATATGTAGTTGCAGCTTATGCTGATTTGTGTTGACCTACAATTGCTGCACAGCCCAGAGAGAAAACAAACAACAAAAAAATAAAAAAAAAACCTAAACAAATATAGAGTACAATAAGGTCGTGAAATGTTATGGTTTTAAGGCTGATTTAGGAGTAGTTCGGATTCCAGGGTATGCAAATACCAAATGGCTACAAAGTTCTGATGCACATAAAATTCGTGATTATTGTTTTGTTGTGGCTCGTGTTTAAAAGTTGGCTTAAATGAAATTCCAGCTAAAGTTAAAAATTAGCAAACAAAGCAGAAAACAATTTTGGCTTAAGTTGTATCATATTTCTTGAAAACTTTCACTTTGATCTTAGCCAAACGAGCCCTCTCCAAGAATATGTCTCAGTTTTCCAATATATCCTTCAGGCTTAGCAAATTTGTGATTTATTATTTTAGCAGATTTATATTATGTTAAATAAATATATAATTATAAACAAATAGTACTTATTGCAACAAGATCTGGAATTTAATCTTTAACCTTAATTTTGATAACTTCAGTCTTGATGCCAATAAATCATTATGCTTAAAGCTTAGGACTAGTTCTAAGTTAACTGGATTAGTTTAAATTAAATTCAGATAACAGTAAAAAAAATGTGTATTTTTATTTTTTTATAAAATCTTTAGAGGATGAGACATTTGTATTATTTATTTACTTACAACATGCTTTTTAATTACTTAGCTTTGATGTTACGCAACTGCTCAGTCTAACGGCTTTTTATAATTTTACCGTTTAAGCCAAGGCGTGACCCTTTTGTATAAAATTAACGCCTCTGCAATCGGGCTTTAATTGCTGCATTTAATGCTCAACACTTACTGAGGCCATTCAAAATGCTTTCGACCGTTTTTGCTGCCCATCAGCATTATACTCAATTTGCCTAATCAAACTGCCCCAAAATAACGGTAACTTTATCAACACATACACACACACACACACCTTGAGTTATACACACAGTTTGCGCAAAGTTTTAACTGTTATCTGTTGTCTATCAGCAAATTTGATGCGATTTTTTGTTTACCTATTATAATGAGAAGCGAAAAGGCAAAACTGGAGAAAAGAACGAAATGGGGAAAAGGAAAACACAGCAGAAACGAAAAACCAGGTCAAAGTAAACAAAATGAAAGGAATAGAAGGAAAATTTATGCAAAACTCAAAAACGCACGAGAAGTGTGATTAAAATCAACTGCAAGTGCCTCAAATGTTTACAATTGTATATAGGTGTGTGTGTGTGTGTTCAGTGTGTGTGTGTGTTTAGTGTGTGTGAAAATAGCGTGTGTTGTATGCAATTGAAAAACACATAAGTAATAAAATGAATTCTTTTGTTTGTGTTTGCGGATGTTCAAGAGGAGCGAAAAAAAACAAAACCAACTGAAAAACTCAAAAAAATTGTTTATATTTTTTTAAGAATGAGAACTCGAATTAACCACATATGGAAATTAAATTAAGTTTTTTGCTGTTGACATTGTGAAAATGTACTCGAAACCTGAATTGCAGTGCAAAAAGTTCAGACTGTGGCCAATAAATTATTAACTGCTTGTAGTTTGTCGGAGAACGTGGCCAAGGCAGGCTTTTGGCCTCTTTTGTTGGCCAGCTAATTGCGCGTCTTTGTGTTGAATTACGCAAAAGGCAATTAAACTTTTGTATTCAGCTGCGAAAGCTGCGCACAAAAAAAGAGAAGAAAATTTAAGTGAAAAACTGGAAAATACACCAAAAGAATTATGATTTGAAGCGTTAATAATGCAGACCATAAGAGGCGCAAACATTTCACTCCTGTGGGCGTGGCCAGATTCTTGCTGCCAGAGCGGAATGCTAATAGCTTAATGCTCATATATTTTAGAAGGACATAAGCTTCCTTTCCCTGGAAGTATTTTCAAATGGCTATCAATAAAACATTGCCTACTTTGTGGGGCGTGCCACAAGCCCATAACTTTAACTAGACGAACACACACACACACACACACACATTTCGTGTGTTTATATTTAGCTTATACTCAGTAATTTATGTTGCCACAAATGTGGTGGCGTCTCAGCCCACTTTGGCCTCAAAATTTGCCGCGCAAATAAAAGTAAAAGCAAATAATCCACACGGCAAACATTTCATTTAAACAATCAACGTCGATGATCTGTAAACAGCAATGAAAAGGATTTTTACTACCACCACCACCACATTTTGGGGTGGCAAACAAAGGGCGTACACATGCATACATCATACAAAAGTAACACACACACACTCACACACACACACACACATACAGTTATACATCTTGTCTTTGTTCGGTCGACCATTGTGCATCGCATAAACACACACTTTAAAAACACATCAAGCAGGCGTTTGTTTTTACGTGTGCAAGACACATTTGATATGAAGGTTGCTCGCGGGTCGTTGCTGCCACTGCCACTGCTGCTGCCAGCTCCACAAGCCGTGAGAATGTTTTATTCAACGGCAACAAACCAAACTAAATAGAACAGAAAATTGTGTGTCTGCAGCCAGGAACAAAACCCAAACACATATACACACACACACAAACACATATACATACACACACGCAAACACACACACACACAAATACATATATTTATAACATATACAACAAGCCGTGTTCCGCCTTAAATTTAGCTAAAAGCAACCTTGTTTTACTTTTCCACATGCCACACACATCACACACCCACACCACCCAAACACACAAGCACACACACACACGTGTAAAACACAAAAACAAAACAAAAATAAAAAATAAAATAAATAAGCTAAGAGCTAAAAAAAAAATAAGCAGCCCAAGGCAACTTTTGTTTTCTGTGGGCCCAAATCGAATTATGACAATAAATATAAATCAAAAGCGAAAAATATTTATGTTAATAATGCAACAAAATACAGCTAGGCAGTAATTAACTGTGCAAACTCACTGCAATTTGCAGGTAATTACATTTTAATTTAAAGCACAAATTTAATTACATTTTACATCATTAGATTGGCAGCAGCTGGTTTAAGCACTAAGCCAGTTTCCCATACCCTGTTGTAAAAAGAAAATAATGTTAAGAAAAGGGTTGTTAGTAGCAGTAACAAATACAATAAATAAATAAATAATTAAATAAATCAATAAAATCAGTAACAAAAAGCAGAAGTCATTAAGCATATTTTATCACAAATTAAATTTCTAAATTTAAATTATAATTGATATAATTTTAATATTATGAGCATGTTGCAATAATTTAGAATTGAATATTTATTAAATAGAAAATCGACTCTGTTTGTTTAGCAACGCAATTAAGTAAAAGCAGTTAAAGCCGATTAAAAGCCATTTAAGCCATGTTTTGTTATAAAAAGTAGTTCGACTGCATTTTGTAAATAAAAACTGAAATAGATTGCAACCAAAAAATATTAATTTAATCCATAACTGTTAAAAATGAAAATTAAATGCAATTCAAAATGTTATTATTTTCAGAGCTTAATTCATTGAGTTGTGCAGCAAGTTGCAGCAGTCTGTTGCACTTCAGAATTTTGACATATGGTGCTAAGTATCTGGCCGTCGAGCACTCTCTAACTAACCCGCTCCTGCATCAATTCATATTGCCCACTCTTAACACTTAAGTAAACACATGTTTACAGCACAGACTCAGAGCAAACACTCTTGGATGGTGCCGGTTACTGGTTACTGGGTGGGTCTTCTTCTTCTTCTTCTTCTGCTGCTGCTGCTGCAGAGTGTATGAAAATGTTCAAGTAATTATTAAGTGGCTGCTCTTTGCGGCGTGTCTTGCCTCAAGTTGCCAGAAGCTGCTTGAAACTTTTTTGCGGTTGTCTTGGCGCTTCCATATATGCAGAGACATGTGCATTTTCATTTTATTTTCTTTTTTTTCCTTTTTTTTTTCTTTTTTTTTTGTGGTTTTTTGCATGATGATGGCAAGAACTATACGGCCCTGGGGGCGTATGCGCAACATTTTTGAGGCCAAAATGTCGCAGGCTGTGCGCCACATTGTCAACAAACTTGAGGGATTATCAGAGTCAACAAACTGTGTGGCAGCTCAAGACTGGGTGACTGGCTGACTGGCTGGCTGGCTGACTGGCTGGCCAGCTAACTTGGCCATAAGCTACTGCATATTTTAATATGCATTTACGGTGCAAACATGGCATAGGCTAAATTAAATTTTAGCCCAAAATCAAGTCTGGCTAACTAATAATTTCCATTCATTTTGTAAGTGACCTGCGGTCATTTGAGCAGGACTTTAAATTTAATATTGTTAATTTATTTCCAGGCAATAAATTGGACTGCAAAGAAACATGCCAAAACTTGCAGAACGCATAAACTAAATACATGTAACAAATGTGCACGTCTGTGTGTGTGTGTGTGCGTGTGTGTGTGTGTTTGCAAATTAGTGCTGACTTTAATTGAGTTTGTTAATATTTTAGCAACGGAAACTCCTGCATTGCATTTGGCCAGCGTCAGCCGTTGGGCAAAATGGCTAAAATGGTCAAATTGTTGCATGGCAGCTGTCAGCCAATTTTATGTAATACCTTTTTCCTTATATATATGTATGTACATATGTACACATGTGTGCGTGCCAAAAACTAATTAAGTAGTTTTGCATGTTTGTGCGCTTTTTTGCGCTTTGATTAATTTTGAACAATTAATATTTATGCTGCTTTAATATGCAACTGAAATCGACCGACTTTGCGCATTTAGAGCAGACAAAGCAAACGGATTGAAAGTGGGGTGCAGATGGGTGCAGATGTGGCTATGGCTTTAATGTTTCCGGGTCAGTCACTGCAGTCTCTTCCCGTAAGCTCGTTGTCGGCGCTTTTGTTTGTCAGCATGGACGATGACACCGGGGCAGACAGGCAGACAGGCGAACCAGCCAGCCAGCCAGGCCGCCAACCAGCTGCTGTGCCAGAACTTGATGGCAAATGCCGCCAGCTGCGCTTTTTAAACCGGACATCAGCAGGATGAGCAGGAGCAGACAAAGCGGCTGTCTGCCTGCCTGCATGTCTGTCTGTCTCTCTGTCTGTCCGTCCAGTGCTGTGCACTTGAGTGACTAAGCTGCAGTCGCACAAGCTCATACAGCCTAACACCCGGCTGGACCCGTATTCTATAGAACAACAACAACAACAATTGCAACAAGAACAACAGCATCAACATCGGCAACAAATAAGATCATGCCACCCACTTGGGTCTGCTCTGTGCCTGGTGCACATTTGCGTGCCGACAAATTGAGCAGGACATTGAATTGTCAGCAGCGACGACAGCAGCAACGGTTACGCAACAGCCCTTGATGACCACGCCCCCTGCCGGGGGGAGTTGCCGGCTTCAGGCTCAGCAGGGTCTCGGATGTCCTTTTTCTATGCAGTTGGGTTGATTATATTGTTGACGTTGACGTTGACGAAGCATGATTTGGACTTTCATCTTTATTGCATTATGCTTAAAAACTATTAGCGCCTGAATGGCGCGAAAGGACATTGCTGCAATGTCCTTTTGAATAAAATGACTGCATTAGTTGAACTGACGTAGATGCGGCAAACTGCGATGCAAACTTGCAACGCACAAGGACAACGCTGATTCCATTTTTTTTTAATGTGCTCTATTAAATGATTTATAAGATTAGATGGGCGCAAATTTAATTTACAGGATGTGAAAAGTAGGGTAAAGTTAAATATATTTTATTCAGCGCAAATTTAATAGTTTCCATGAAAATCAATTAATGGCTTCAATATATATAAAGCAGCTAATTTACATCAATAAAAAGAGAGAACAATTAATTGCAAAATTGTATCAACGTAAAACAATTAATTTTATTCAATGATTTTATTAGGCTTCTGTGTGCATCGTTAGTTAATTGTGATTTAAATTATATAAAATATTAATAATAAAATATTGGCTAATTATTTACATTGCTTCTATTTATAAAATGTGCAAAATTGGTTTTTGTTTAATTTGTATTAATTTGATTATATCTCAAATATAAACTGTGAATATGAATAAACTAGAGTTTAATTTTAAAGATTTATATGCAGACCCTTGTGATAAATTTGATGTATAGTTTGTGCAACTATAAATTAATTTTTAGTGCTTCACATCTCCAAATTTCCAGGACCTTCAGTTTCAGCAGCAAGGAGACTTGTCAATAATTTATTATGTATTTTATTTATCCCATTTAAATGATCGTAATGGATAACAATATAAATAACAAAGGGCTCGTTAGCATGCATTATGCTTGTAAATAAATTTAACCAGCTAGAAAATAATGTGCGTCGCAGTCAGTCAATAGACAAATGGCTGATGGAGATGGCTGAAAGGAAGCGCTAACAAATCTAGCACTAAAAACGTTGAAGAGCGTTGGCCAGCTTGAATCTTGATAGAGATAATTTATTAATACCATCAACGACAACAATAACAATAAAATGTAAACAAACGACTGACAGGCAAAGCAGACACCAACAATGGGGCATGCCCCAGACAAACAGCAGCAGCAGCAACAGAAGCAACAGCAGCAGCAGCAGCTGTCACCATTCATTGTTAAGCAGTTTAAACCCCTTTTAGCCAGAAAAGGTGTTGGCTCGCATGTCCTTTGAGTTCATTTTGGCAATTGATACAAATCAAAAGCGCGCATTTGAAATATTTGATTGCAACCCGAGAAGCAGAAATTATAAATTGCGAGCAACCAACTCTGGTTAAACGGCTCGTTGATCATTAACAATGGCCATTATGTCCAGGGATCCCAGATTAGTATAGCGAAGCCCCGAGTCCTGCATAACAAAGCAGCAATTCAAGTGTGTGATAATCAGATGTTCTCCATTGCCATTGAATCCATAGAGCTCAACATTTATTGTTGAGGTATAATATATATCTGTATACACAGCGAGAAAATAAAGAGTTGCTTTTTTACAAATTTCGATTTTGATATCCAGATAAGTGTAAATTTATTGAAGTATATTTGTTACGTACGCAGGTCATACTTCATTTTGTAAACATAATTTTTTCTCTGAGTGTACGGGCAATTGTGCTCAATGGGAGCCGGACAAGTGGAAACGGGCTAGCCACACTGGTCTCTTGGCCTTGTTATTTACAATGAGCTGGCAACACGCAACATGGACGCCCACATCGGTTGGCATTGTTTGATTTTGATTTTCATGCTTAAAGTGCCAGTCAGACGGCATTGTGAATGATGATGACGATGAATGATAACGATGATATACCTCATTCAGTTGTCAGTAATAACTCACTTGTTCAGATATATTGCCTTTGATAGGCGAACTAAATACGTTGACCCTCTCTCAACCCCCACCACCAAACATCATGACTAGTATTTATGCCCGTGTCTCCAATCTCAACTACAGGTTTCACTTCAATTCTTGAACACTTATAAATTCTCATTTCCATTTCCGTTTTAGTTGAAGTCAAAGCAATTTGGAAAGTGTCAAATTGTGCGCAATTAGCTTGTTTCCGCTTTGTCTGCTTCCAATTGTGTCAACAAATCAATCAAATTGTCTGAAAATCCATCACGACGATTTTCTTGTGGACTTGAAGTGAAAATCAAACTTTTCAAAATATTTGAATTTGTTATTAAATACGTTGGACTGGTTGAATGAATGGCTAAATATTGATTTTAGCAGTAAAAGTTTGTAATTCAGAAAACACACTTCATTTAATGAGTTTAAATGGCTTATTCGGGCTTTCTCCGTGGCTTAAAAGTCTATCACCTGTCTTAGCCCCAACCACCAAAACTAATTAACATTTCAAGTTTATTGATGCCAGCCACGCCCATCATAATTGTCGCTTTAACTTTGGCAACAGCACCGAAATTACAAAAAGTTAACTCCGCGGAGCCGCAATTCAAAATAATTTAGTTACCACCTGCGAGTGCAGGTGAAGGCGCCTGTCGGAAACCCAACAACTTTTGGCCCAACTGTTTGCACAATATCATGGTACACACACACACATGCATGCACATAGAGAAAGGGGTACTGACATGGGTGGTGGGGGCGGTGGGGGGTTGCGTTGATTTACCATAACTCCAGACGACATTCGGACGTAATATTATTACAACATCTCATCAAAGTTCGTCGAATAGCGTAGGGTTAGATGTATGCTAAAACTTACATGTATGCATACACTCACATACACTGTGAGAAAATAATTACAAAATTTACTTTTGCAATGAGAAACTTTTGCACTACAAATTACCAACTAAACATTTTTCATGTACAATTTAAGTTGTCCACAAAACTTGTTTGCAAATTTGGCAGACTGCAGTCTGCAAAAAAGATTTATGCACTCGAAGTAAACTTTTAACTATATATTACTGATCTGATTTACGATCTCAAACAGATTTACTATATATATATTTGTATATTATACATTGTCCAGTTCGATTTGTACTAATTTCTGGACTTTTTCGAATATCTTTTGCTTTCTGCACACACACAATACGTGCCTTTTGAAGTAAATTATATTTTTTGATATCAGTGTCGAAGAAGACGTCAGCGTCGGCAGCGACGTCAGCGTCGGCAGCGTCGGCAGCGACGTCAGCGTCGGCAGCGTCGGCAGCGTCGCTAATGTAGATGTAAACGTTGCGCCGACGCGTCGCATCGTCTGCCCCAGAAAAGACCCCCTGGGTAAATGGGAAACGAGCCCACACTTTTATCAAGCAGCCCGCTGGGTATTTGTGCACCAGCAATGGTAAACTTTTCCTGAATGCCGTGTGTTGTATGTTGTCTGAGTGTATGTGTGTGTGTCTGTGTGTGTGTGTGTGTGTGTGGTCGGCAACTCCTCACCTGCAGCCAAAACAGCAACCTCACATGCCTTTAGGAGTAGTCAAAAAGTTTTGGCTTTCGACTTGGTTTTACTGCTGCTTCTGTTGCTTCCACTGCTGTTGCTGCTGCTGCTGCTGCTTCCACTGCTGCTTCCACTGCTGCTACTGATGATGCCGTGCCAGGCCGTGGCCAAAACGCAAATTGTTGAAAGTTTGCACTAAAGTCGTTGATTTCATAGCTGAGAGGTGAGCTCAACTCGTTCACAAAGTCTACCCGAAAGTGGTTGACGTGAATTCAGAGTGGGAGTTGTGGTCCCGGGGACAATAAGCAACTGCCAGGACTAGGACGGGGCCAGTTTCAACGTAATTGAGTAAAGTTGTGGCGGTGCCAATGCGAACGAACCACTTGAAAGCGTTGGCAAATGTTTCGATATATTGCCTGACTGTTTTTGTTCTGGCTTCTCCGGCTACCTCCTGCTCCTGCTTCAACTTTGAAACCATGCCATGAAAATTACTCCTCTAACCAAAAGTCGTAGGCAGCAGGAGCAGCAGCAGGAGCAGCAGCAGGAGCAGCAGCAGGAGCAGCAGCAGTGAGAGTGATGGAGGCCTTCGTGCAAACTGTAGTCCTACTATGAATGCTAACAATAATTTCTATGCAGCCTCCCCAATTACCGGTTCCACAGCATGTCACCCACCCAAGGGGGCGACGTCGGCCTCGGCATTTGCCGCCAGGGGAGGTAACAAAACTAAAATCATGGACGAGCTCCAGAGATTTGCGAGCACTTCGAATGCAGTCAAACAGTCGGCATACTCAGGGGGCTTTTAATTGTCTGATTGTCTGTCGGTTCTCGGACAGTACCCGCTACAGTACCCGACTCCAAGTCCAATAAAATACGTATAGTTTTGGTTCCATTTCAGTATTTTCTGTTTGTAAACACTCTCTCGAAATGGAGACGTCTGTGGAGTTTGTATTTCACTCAAGTGCCCTTTAAAAACAAAGATTAGATGGCGAAAATGAAAAATCAATTTGAATCTTAGAAATCTTAAAAATCGAATAAATATTTTAGTATTTTTTAATTTATTTATAACTTTAATTTTATTTTAAATTTAATCTAAATCAAAATTTTTAATTTTTGTATTTTTGGTGTCGACCGACTTTAGTTGAAAATAAAGAAATAAATGATGTATAAAATATATTTAAAAAAAAATAATTTAAAGTGTTTTCTTAAAAAATTTTAATTTTAATAATTAAATGGAATAAAGTGTGTTAGTATATTTCACCAAGACTTTATTCAACAACTAAGATATAGAAAATGTTGAGCAAGTTTTATTATTTTACAATAGTTTATACTAACTTGACAACGACTCCAATTTTAATTAGTTTTCTTTTGGCGAAAAGAATAGTTAAGTTAGGGTGTGTCAGCTGTGGCTTTGGCCATGTTTTCTTTTAATTTATTTTTTGTTCATATTTCTGTCTGTTTTTATTGTCGGCCAGCGGCGGCACTCAATTCATGACATTTTGACAGCAGTTGTTGCAGTTGAATCAGAAAGTTGCTCTCCTGAGTAATTGCACAGCTTTTTCACTTACAAACGCGCAATTTAGTGAATTGAGTTTTGCTAGTGTGTGTGTGTGTATATAAAAGCCACACACAAGCACACACACACACACAAACACACACACTGACATACATGTACATGATTTTTGGATTTCAGTTCGTGTCGGTTACATTTAAGCCTTTAAATCAGCGCAGTGCATTGGAAAACTTTTATAGATTCGCTTAAGCCCCAAAATAATCGATTTTAATTGGTTAGTATCAAATTTTTTTACCGTCAAGTATTTTAAAAATGTTCAGAATATCGCCTCAGATTGTTTAAACAACATTTATAGAGATTAAAAGATAGAGTCTTAAATACGAATGAATTATTTCAAATTTAGCTAATAAATATTAATTTTGTTTTTTTTTTAATTAATTCATAAAATGTTTAAGCAACATTTATAGAGATTAAAAGATAGTGTCTTAAATCTTAATGTATAATTTCAAATTTAACTAATAAATATTAATTTATTTTTTAAATAATTCATAAAATGCTTAACAACATTTATATAGATTAAAAGATAGAGTCTTAAATACGAATGTGTAATTTCAAATTTAACTAATAAATATTAATTTATTTTTTTAAGTAATTCATAAAATGTTTAAGGAACATTTATAGAGATTAAAAGATAGAGTTTTTAATACGAATGTATAATTTCAAATTTAACTATTTTTTAATAATCGATATTAATTTATTTTTTAAGTACTTTATAAAATGTTTAAGCAACATTTCAACATTTATAGAGTTTAACAGATAGAGTCTTAAATACGAACGTAGAATTCCAAATTTAACTAAAAAATATTAATTTATTTTTTAAGTAATTCATAAAATGCATATTATTTTTTATATTTTTTTTTTTGTTATTTTTTTGCCACAAAAATATAATTAGAATATTTAATTCAGGAACAGAAGCTGATTAACGTGGAGACAGCTCAATTCTGCATATATTTTAACGTTGAAAACAAAGTTTCATAATTCTTTCTGGGAACGAGCCGATTTGACGCCAAGATGCTTGCCTCGTTTGGCTTTGGTAATCAGTAATAAAAACTTGCTACGAAATGAGGCATCATTAATTTCGTTCCAGGCCAACAACTGGCGAGTGTTGGCCCAAAGGCAATGTCAAAATTATAGCAGACATGCGAATATGATATGTGTAAGCATATTAACCATATAAGTATCCACATATACAAATTTGACTTGACGTCAAAGTGAGCAAAGTGAGCAAAGCACACACACACTGAGATAATCAAATGTGTGTGTACAAGTGTGTGTGTGCGTGTGTGTGTGAGTGTTTGTGTGTGTGATATTAATTCAACAAATTGTTGTTTAACAAGATGAGGAGGCACACACAAGCAGCCACAGTCTCGCGGCAGTTAAAGTCCGTGGCAACTCCGTCAACCCCTTCTTCACCCACCACCAACTCCTTCTCCTTCTCCCCCTCCACCTCCACCGACCAAACCCCAATCAGGCCCTCAAGCATTCGCTGTGTTAATCGCTTTATGTGCAGCGCGTAGATGTCTTCTTTAATGCAGCACAGTTGTGCGTGTGTGTGTGCGTTCCTTTTTTTTATTTGTATGCGCATGTGTGTGTGTGTGTTGTTGTAAGTACGTCTTTGTGCGTACAACAACCTAGGGCAATATACGCACAGCTGCCAAAATTTCTTACCTTCATTTCATGAAATGAAACAATTAGGACAAAAAGTTGCTTCGTGTCTGCTGCTCATTGCGAGGACTAAGGACTCTCTGTGTGTGTGTGTGTGTGTGTGCTTGGGTTTGGCTTGGATACGTAACCCTTTTTTATAGCTCGACAAACATGTGTACGCTTGTAAACAAGGCTGCTGTGTCTGTGTCTGTGTATAAGTGTGTGTCTATATATATATATATGTGTGTGTATGTGTGTGTGTGTGTGTGTGTTTGTATCCCTGTGTGCGTTTAATGACAAAATAATTAGAAAACTTTTTGTGTACTTTGTAGCTGGAGCTGTGTCGATGTGGCTGCTGTCAGAGTCCCGCCCACTACTTGGCAGACCTACACCACCCCACCCCCTCCCGCACACAGCATCAACAATATCACCCCATCAATGTCACCGCCAATTTTCTACTTCGGCTTCTCGGCTACACTTGGGGAAAAGCGAAGTGCAGAAATAAAAATTCAAAACAATATTTTATATATTATTTTATATTTGAGAGAGCCAATAATTAAGAGTTACAAAATATTTAAACGATCTTGGTTTTAAATTAAAGTAATTGGTTTAAAAAACTCGGTGGTTTTTGAAGATTATTGCAGCATTGAGATCTGAACTTAAGCACATAAAATAGAAACTGAATTATCTTAATCAACTTACTTAAATTAATAAAAACACAACTGCTCTCGAAATGTTCCTGATGAACGCAAGTTTGTATTTAATTAAAATAAATACATTAGTCTTCATTTTCTGTTTGTGTACCTCATCTCCACGTGCCCCCTTGTGGTTCATGCCACTAAATGCCATACTTGAAGACAGTCGCACACATTTGCAAATTGTCCTGCACAACAAGGACTCTAAAGGCAACAAGGAGCTGACGGCAATTACCTGACGCCGGCAACACCATTGACACCAGAGCCGGAGCCGGAGCCGGAGCTGGAGCGTTTTTCAAATGTTAATGTTTAAATTTAAGTAACGTTGACATATTTTACATTGTGACACTGTGAGAACCCCTAAAGGCAACGCTAACTTCGAGGAATGAGCTATCTTTGGTGACTTGAAAGGAATTTCGGGGAAAAGTACAAAATACTTACGCACTTGTTAAGGAAAGCGCCTTTCAGATGGGATTTGGCCGGGTGCACGTTTCGATTTGTTATCGGTTTTTAATTAGCATTGAATTAATGCAATTAATATTTATTAAAACCCACGTAGCCAGTGGAGTGTTACTAATGGCTTAATATATATATAGACACAGGCTGCTAATCACACGGTTCAGCACAGCGCTGGCCATTTTATTGAACTCGACAGCTGCAAAGAGAAAGAGAGAGAGAGAAAGTGAGAGAGAGAGAGAGAGAGAGAAACAGAGAAGCCACTTGGCATTCAGCTGTCAAACACTTAAAACATATGGAACACGAAGCACAGACGAGCAGCAAACATTGATGCAAATGCTGGTAAACAGGTTGCCACAGCCAAATTGAATGCTAAATAAACATAATAAATGTCCAAGAGTACGCCACTCCGGAATCCACGACACGCCACTCCACGTCTACTGCCAATTCTACTGCCACTGCTACTGCTACTGCTACTGCCACTGCCACCACACACTCCGGCTGTCTGGCAATCCGTGCCACCATCATCAGCGGAGCCCACGCAGCGTATGCGTAACGCAAGAGTTGCTCGTCACGAAACTGGCACACAATACAATGTGGCAGGCTCTCAAACGATTCAACTTGCCCCACTGTCTGTGTATTCACATACACATCTGTAACTGTGTGGGTGTGCGTGGGTGTGCGTGGGTGTGTTTTTATTGGAGTGCGTGGCGAAACACTTTAACTTGCTGGCAAAACAGCAGCACGAAATGGAAACTGGGCTGCGGCGACTGTTGACCAAGGCTCAAACACACATTCACTTGAGCATACACACATACACTTATATATATATGTATGTATATATGTATGTATATGTGTACGTGCCGTCAAATCAGACGATTGTGCGGCTGCAAATGGCCAGGTTTGCTTAGTTGGTCCACAGCATTCAGAAGTTGTTAGATCTATTTAAGTGATAACCGACATTTAATTAATCAAAACTCTTGAGCAGCTGCCTCAAAAGTAGATCCCCTACACAACAAGACATCTCTCAATATATATGCAAATATATATCTATATATTCTTATAAGGTTTTACCAGTCTATTTGGAACGAATATGTGACTTGTGACCAACTTAATTCAAGGTCATTTTATCGATGACTCACGTTGTTGGGACCAAGTCCATTGATCAGGTTGATAGAATAATGTCGCCCCCCATCCACTCCATATGTTTCCTAAGTATTTGTGGTGTTCCAGTGTAAAAAAAATATTATATGAAAAAAAAGAGGAAAAGTTGATTGCAAACTTTTGTGGACCACGTGCAACGGGATTGTGTGCGCTTTTGGGTCGCCAGTTGATTTTCAACAGTTCAGTTGAGTTTATTTTGCTGATGCTGTTGCTGCTGCTGCTGCTGAGGGCAGAGTTTTCTGGCCAGGTGTGGCAAGCAGTTTGCCAAGAAAGAGTGGCACTTGGGCATGGGGCATACATTTTTGCTGCGTAGCTGGCATCGCAGTCGTTCCTTGTAGTCTCGTTTTTGGTCTAGTCTCGGCCTGGCCAAGTCGAGCGTGAAATGTTGATGAAGTAAACCTGCAACTAGTTACATGTGTAGCATGCTACATGCTGCATGCTGCATGCTACATGCTGCATGCTGCATCCTGCATCCTGCTGCATGCTCTTGCTGTCGAGTGTTAAGCTGCAAACTTTGCTCGGTTCGTTTGGCTTTGTCTAAGCACAAATTAGTTGTTTCTGCAGGTGCAGTTGCAGCAAGTTGCAGCAACAAAAGGCCATAATTTTTATTTTCACAATATTTGGATTTTCTTTTTTTTTGTTATTTTGTATAAAAGTTTATGTTGTTCATAAAAACAAATTTATGTATATTTAGCTGTTTGTTGCACTGTTTTATGCCACTTGTCCCATATGCATATAAATAAAGCGATAAAAAATTCCGCAAAAAAAACGAAGTAAATGAAAAAAACTGAAAATATATATATATAAAAAAAAAAAACGAAACAGGAAAAGTTTTGCAACTAGAGCATGATATGATGCATAACCACAGCCAGGAGGCAAAGGGCTAAAACCGGTGCCAGAGTGCAGGAACAACACCAGCAGTAGCCACATGGATGCACCACCGTGGCACAGTACAACTAAAATAAATGCCGAACAGGATTCAGTTGCAAGGACAATGTAACCATGTTAAACAACAATCAGAGTGGAAATACAAACCACTCGTTGGTAATTTTGCATGCAACGCTTAATGTCTGTGGCAAAAGTGACGCTGATTTCGGCAGACAACTTTTTTCCCCCATTTTTTCGGGTGTTTTTTTTTTTGTTCTTCATCTTTTTTATTTTTTTATTTGCTTGTTCGCTGCCCCAACCACCACCGCTAAAAAACAAAACTTTAGCGACACAGTTTCGCCCGCGGCAAAGGCAAAAAAACAAGAACAATGGCATCAAATTAAACGAAAACTATACAACATTTTGGTGCAGCTGCATTGGCGCACTCCAAAATTTGAGTGAGTGGCTGCCTGCATTAAAAATCAGGCTGAGAGGAAAAATGGGGCGTGAGAAGCTTGCCAAAAATGAACAACAATGTGGCGGATTCCGAGCCAAATTGTTATTGTTGTTGTTGTTGTAGTTGTAGTTGGAGTTGCTACTGCCTGTGCCTCTGCCTCTGCCTCTGCCTCGTTGTGTAAAGTTTGAAGTGCGCATAATAAGGCAGGCAGCGTCGGAGAGCAGTCGAACTACGGCAAATTAGTCGCTGCGCGTAGTGGGCGTTGGGGCGTGCCACGCCAAAAAAGGAGGGGAACCCCCCAACCCCCCCCCCCCCTACACTGTGAAGGGATATAGTTTGCTGTGTGGAGGGAGAACCCTTGTTGTGTATCACTCGTGCTTTGGAAAGTGAAACTTTTATTCGTTTCCTTACTAAGTAGTTCAGTATGCAATTACGAGGAGCTTTATAATGATAGCAGTCAAGTGTATGGCAACTTAAAGGGTCTTATATCCTTTGGCTCCCATAAGTATCTATCTACTGTACTAAGGTATAATTCCTGCTTGGCACGAGAGCTGTCTGCCAGTAAAAATGAGACACATGAGCTCATAAAATAAATATTCCTATGGACTGCAGAGGAGGCAAGCTAATGAGGCGATGATTTGCCCAATAAGCTAAGCGGATCAAATCAAATTGTATTATTTATAATATACAATATTTTATTTTATTTTATATTTCTGTAACTAATAATTTGTACTAAAAATACATTAATTAGTAATTTTACAAGCCAGATACATCTGTTTTATTTTCGCTATTCAAATTAGCTTACAAGTGATTAAGTGCGTTTAATGCAAATGAATCCTTAATTAAAGATAATATAAAACATTTCTACAACACACACATTATTATAAATAATCACCTGGCTGGTTTTAGTTATAGTTTAGTTTAAAGTGTGTGTACTTTAAAAGTTGTTAATTTGGTAATCCACTTAACAATGGTTTTATTTGGCTTAGTTTCGTTATATTTTTGGCTTAGGTTGCTATTTGCTGGCATATAATAAGAAATCATAATTAACTCGTACTTTTCTTCTTCTTTTGCAGCAGGCAGTGGCAACCGTAACCGTTCGACTGAACAATGCAACAATTTGCCCACCACAGCTCACACTTCAATGCAACTGCTGCCGCGTCGGCGGCAACTGCATAAGCAGAAGAGTTATGCTCAAGGCAAAAACTATTGTAAATAAAACAACTTAATTAGTTGTTGTTCCAGCAAAAAACGCATAACGAACGAGTGAGATAGATATATATATAGAGAGAGAGAGCGAGAGAGAGAGTGAAAGGGAAGGCACGCGAATTTTAAGTAATATTTGCTCATTTTGCTTCATTAGTGCTAACGAGAATGTTTAAGGCCAAAAAGAGCTGCGGCTGCAACAGCCACAGCCACAGATGCAACTGCAACAGGAACACGACCAAACACTGAGCCAATCGTCGTTCTGCCACCAAAGGCGCAACTTTTGTTTTCACGCTCGCGTTCGTTGGTGTGTTTCTCGGTCGGTGAGTGTGCCAGTGTGTGTGTGTGTGTGTCTGCTCTATGTGTGTGTTAAGCTCGCGTGTGTTTAAAATTAAAAACTACTGCAACAGAAACAAATAACGCATAACGCATAACGAATAGGCGAGCAAATAAAGACAAATTGAAGCTAAAATATTTAACACAATGGATATCCTGAAACACAAGGCTGCGACTAGAACTAGGACGAGTACGCGCTTCCGCACAGCAAGGACTTCCACAATGCACGTATCAAAACCAGCAGCAGCAACAGCAACAGCAGCTGCAACAGCAACAACAACAACTTATCACGGCTGCAGCGCCATCTGGCAACGCTATTTGGCATTATTCACATTGCTCGTATTCGCGGCACACATCAATATAACTTCCGGTCAAATCGATTGGGACGACGACGATGATCCAGGTGAGTGAGTGCTATAACTAAACAAAAAAAAAAAGAAGAAGAAGAGAAACCCATTCATTTTGCGACAACAAAAGCCGGGAACTACATAAAGCACGGGTCGCTACACCTTAAGCGCTGTGATTTGCATAAATTTCAAACATTACTCCGGACTGCCAGACAACAGTTCGATGGAAAAACTTTTAGGGTACCAAAACAATAAAAAAAAAAAAAACAAAAAAAAAACTCTCGACAGGAACAGAAGCGATTTGCAATTGGATTTTGGTTATGTTTTTGTAATTAAGTTATATTGCCATTACGTATACGGAAGGCCCGGAAGGCAGCCATACCGTGTCCACGGTGCGGCACGGGTCTTTTAATTAATAGCAGATTTATAGCTTGAGATTTGTAGTAGCTGGAGTAACATCTGTATATATATGCAAATACATATTTATATACATATTTACACAAAGGAACGTCTATAAATGGAATTTTAATTATTCAAAATCTACAGTTTAAATATTTAATGAATTCATAAGTCTGACAGTTTAATTGCAAGAGTTTTGGCGTAACTTTCGCGTAACCGGCATGCGGGTGTTTTGTCCGGGTGCTCGTATCTGTACGGCGTGGTTGTGGCAACGGGCAAAGGGAATTGAGTGGGAGAACTTTGTAGGTGATACTTTTATTTATTTGCATTTCAATTTCGTGTGCTTCGAGGCACAGGAAGATGGGTAAAAGTTGTTATGCCAAATCGATACCAGCAACGACGAAATAAATTGTTATTTTAAACTTGAGATAATATACAAAACAATCGATTTACAAGCTGACATATTGATATATATATATATATCTACAATTTTAATAAAATTTAACTTGCTTAATGGAAAGTAAAATTTGAATAAAAGTAGAATGAATGTAGCAAATGCGAAAATAATAAATCAAAAAATAAAATAGACGTTGATAAAAAGAGACTTTTCAATCAACATAGAATATAGATGTTAAATTTCGGCATGAACATATATATACTATATACATTTGCTTAGATAAGTCCAGAAAGTAGCCTCAATTTATTCAATTAAATGTTTGCCTGCTTATGAAAAGGAGTGAATAAAATAAAATTCTTGAGAATGAATACAATTATTAATATTGATTCAAATAGCAGCCACATTAAAATAAACCTTTGTCAGTCTCTATATTTATGTGTATGTATGTATAAGTGTGTATTTATTTCTGTGGTTGTGGGTTGTGTGCCAAAATCACGGACATTGTCTCATTTATCGATTTTTGGCCATTGTACACACTTTTAAGCTAACGATGCAAACTCAAAATGTTGACAACAAACATTTTTCAAGCTGTGCACGCGTTGTCCTTTCTTTCGCTGTTACAGCTTTTAACGTTGTCGCTGTTTTGCCGGTATATAGCATATATATATATATATATATACATATACTCTATGAGGTAGACCAGGCCTTGAACAAATACACAGCGCTGAGCTGAGCTGCTGCTGTTGTTGTTGTACCCCCAGTTGAGCCGACGAGTTGTTGGCCCGGTGGGCGCCTTGTTTAAATAAAAGCAAAATAGAAGCTGCCCCGCTGTGATTCCATTTTGGCTTGTGCCGTGTTCAACACAGCAACTTTTTCTTTTTCCCTTTTCCATTTTCCATTTTTTTTATTTTTTTTGCGTTTCGTTTCGTTTGAAAAATATGATTTTGCATAAATTTTGAAATACATGCTGGCATTGTGAGTCAAGGCTGAGATAAGCTAGTGAGCTCCCAGTGACTGTTCCTTCGTGTGACTCGAATCGGCAACTTGTAGGACTCGGAAAAAATAAAAATATTCCAGCTCCATGTGCAGGTGCAGGCAAACATATATCCTATCAATTACAATTAACGAAAATCTTATTTTAATTTTCCTATTAAATTTTAATTCATTGTCATAACTTATTTGAAATTTGCTGTATTTATTTTTAATATATTTCAATCTGTCAAATTGTGAATTGAATCATATGCTTTAAAATTTATAATTGTACATTTGCTCATTTTAAAATGTTTTCCAATTAGATTATATCTTATATTAATGGCTGCAAGTACTCATGTCAAGCGACCCTCCTATACATTTTATGTAGGGTATACAGAGCCGCAAAACTTGAGCACGTTATGGGGAATGCCGGATGCCATAAACAACTGACTCTCTGCAACCTAAAACTGTAAAATTATGAAATCATAAAAATATTTTTACGATTACATAAAAAAGTTGCGAAAATGTGGGCGTGGCAACACAACAGTCACACGGCGTTAGCGTAGACACAAGCCGCGTCGCGTCGCGTCGCGTCGCGTCGCGTCGCCAACAAACAATTGCGTGATAGCACAGAATTTAACTTTAGACATACGCCGTACTATGACTTCATTAATTATCAAACAGCCAGTCGAGCTTGAAAATGGCAAAGAGCGTTGCCGTCTAAATAGTTACAGCCCCACCCAAAATGGGTCGGGGCTTGAGGTCGGGCAGCTAAAAACTCAGCGCCGTATATTCTAATTACGCATGTCGCATAGTTTGGAATATATTTCCTATGTATGTGGGGCTAAAACCACATTTGAAGGATTCCATTAAAATTGTGGCACACGCACACAAACACACACACACACACACATGGAGCATGCCACATGTGGGGGTAATGCTTTTTTTTTTGGGGAAATGGTTGATGTTAAACTCTGCGGCTTTAACCCTTATTAGCCGCTGCTTCCTTTTGGCCATAATTCATATTGTTTTCATTTGTTTTGATTAGCAAATGAATACCGTTAGCTCCTCCACTAGGAGCACTCCGGATTGTTTGGCTAGCGAATCATAATCATAACGTAACTTGAGTAGGGCAATAAAATTTGGAGTATTTTTACACACACACTTCGTGCTCCAGCTGTGCCTATCTCGCTCATACTCTGTTGCGTCTTTTATTGCGTGTTTCACTTGCCACACGGCAAAATCGGACCTGTGAATTTGTGGAGAGAACGTTGAGAACTTCGAGCAGGGCGCTGTGAACTGAGGCACAACAAAATTTTAATTTATGCTGTGCTGAGTGCGTTATGCCCCAATTCTTTGGCGATGAGTGTGTTTGAGTGTGAAATCTCACTTTTGAACACACACACAGGTGCACTAAGAAAAAACAAATAGTGGATTCGCATGAAAACAACAAGCGTTGAAAAGCTAGAAATTTATAGAATTCCGATTTCAGGAACATTTCTTTTAAAGCCCTAAATAACTAAATGGAACACTTTTTTAGAATAAGTTTTTAAGTCAACAATTTATTTTTATTTGGTTAATTGGAGTATTAAAAACATTTAGTTCTCAATTAAAAACCTCGATTTAAGTATACCTGAAACGGAAAATATTTGAATAAGAATGCTGTAATAATTAGAGGATCTCAAGAGGAACTCAAATCTAGTGCAGAGTTTTTCTCCAAGTGTAGATAAGAGCAGAAAATCATATGCCTAGCTAGATACGAGCTGCGAGTATATGTTCTAGAGTGTGTGAGTGTGTGTGTGTGGGGAGGTAGGGAGGTATATATTGCCGTTATAAGTCAAACCTCAAATCGGCACTTCAGACGCGCGTTCTATAGCTCATTTTGTTGTCGCTCGGTCGTCTCTCATCGGTCGTCGCTCGTCGTTGATTGCTGCCACTGTCGTTCTGTGGCGCAACAAAATGTTGGATTTTCTTTAGACACGCGATATTTGCCGTTATACCCGATATGGTGGTGGTGGTGGTGGGGTCATGGGTTAAATGCGGCACCCGCAGACGCGAATATGTACAAATTATAATTCATATTACATATTTGATGAAACACATTCAATCATACAGCTGAGTTCTGGCCAGTTTCTGTTGGCCTGGTTCGCTGGTCCGCCGCAAAGCCAATAATTACGCATTCTTGCCGTGTGGTTATTTTTAATGATAAATGACCTATGGGAAAGTGTTGGGTAATTTTTCGGAGCTTATATCAAAAAGTTTAACTTAAGGGCTGTTTATTTGTTACGTGGCGCCTCGCCGCCCATGGGCGTGGCCCTAATGTTGTGTCAAAAATACTTGGCATTGCCACAAGTCGTAATCAGAAATATACACATACATACATATGTGTGTTTATTTATGACACGATAACAACAAAGGCAGGACAATTTGTCATCTGTCAAGAACCTAATGCAGTTACATAATAATTAACCAGGCCATATTCGTATTTACTTCAAGTTCCCATCTATGTGTGTGTTTTGACGGTTGACTCCTAATGTCTGGGTATGAAAATGTCCAAACGTTATCTTAACAAACTTTTGGCATCGTAACTCATTAGCAGAGGCTCGAGTTAAGTATTTCGTTGATTACCTACCAATGTTTACAAATTACAAACAAGTCTGAGGCAAATAAATATTAAATATTGTTTTTTAACACGTTTCTGGAAATTCTTGAAATTTGGGAACCCTAAAAATGTCGCAATCTAGAATTCGTTACAAATCTAAAGTGCATTTCAAGTGCTTTAAATCTGAGCTGTCAGAAATTACAAGTGGCATGTTTAACAAAAAAAAAAATGACAAAATGAAAAATGTCACTTTGAAAATCCGGCAAAAGATGATCTAACGAAATTTCCACAGTTGCTACCAGTTTTTTTTGTTGCGCTGCAGTCGGCTAAACTAAAACTGTTCGCTTTTGTGGAAACGTATAAATTTTCTATTGATTTATGCCAAGTTCGCATGCCATTTTTTCCGTTTTGCATAATTTCAGCCGTTGGCCAAATTGCAGGCAGCACACAAGGCCAAAAATATGGATAGAAGAGATAGGGTCTGGCTTTGGCAAAAGAATGTTTGCAGTTGGATTGTTAAAAGGGGGGAGGGCACACCAAAGGGAACTAACACAAACACAATTGTTGCAACAGTCTCTTCGCGGTTGGCAACCAACTGCTGCTGTGACTGCTACTTACTCCTGCAACCCCCCAAAAATGCCAAATACAATTGCGAGTGCGAGTGCGAGTTGCAGCTGCAGTCGTGGCCGTGGCACTGGCACTGGCAGTGGCATGAATTGCGATGATGGAGCTATCCATTTATACTCACATTTGCATACAACGACGACCAGCGTGCATCGTCTGTGATTGCCGCTAGGCGGAAGCGGCCAACGAGACGCTGACACATGACATGGAAAAATGAAAAGGACGCAAACCAGGCTCTCCAACTATCTATGCCACCACTCCTCGCAGTTGGCAACTGAAACAAATGGTCAAACAGTTGTGGCACACTTCCACACACACTCACATTTACTCACAAAAAATAAAACCGACTGATGCAGTTGAGAGCACCCGAATGGGAATTAAACCATTCCCAGTCCTTACAAATATTCTTAGCAAACCAATCAAACTACTGTTTATTTCTGAGGAATGTTAATTATGTTGCGACCTTTATCAAAAATAGCTGTTCAAATTTAAAAAAAAAATAACTGAATTTATAACTGTATTTTGCATGTTGCCTTGGGCAAAGTGGGTCATTCTTCTCTCAGCCCTCTTTGAATATTACCAAAATAGCTTTCAGAGACACGACATATTTTATATATAAATACTTGAATATGAAGCATATATATATAAATATATATATATGTATATAATTTGACCTACATACATATATATTTATACAATAAAATTCAGTGCCTCTTATAATTATTTTATTTATTTAATTTTTATTTATATTGCGTAATTATACGAAAAGTTAAGTATTTGTTTTTCTTTTCCGGGATTATTTTATTTATTTATTTAATTTTTATTTTCATTGGGTAGTTATACGAAAATTGAAGTATTTGTTTTTCTTTTCTTTTCCGAGAGGCCATCATTTATCCCAAAAAGAATAAATAATTGAAAGGCATTTCGATCATTTTTGGCTGTTGTAGTTCTTGTCCAGAACTCGCTCGCTTTTTATATAAATTGCAAATATTACTAATACTACTACCATATATATATATATATATATATATATATATATATATATGTATGCGATGTATATATCCGTGCACATAGTTGAATACAAAATGTGAGCTATGCAACTCTGCTTTAGCTTTTTGACTAGTTGGTATTGTTGTCTGTGTGTGTGTGTGTTGAGTAGCGTGCAACGCTCCGTTAAAAGTCGAAACCATGTTGCACATTCATCATTTAAGGTAAACAAGTTTTTATTAATCGCTAGCAGTGGTCATGAACAAAAAGACAAGAGCCGAGCGGCGGGCTTGACTTCATGCAACATTTTTCCAATTGCTGTTAACACACAAAAAGCACACAAAAACAAGAAAAGCTTCACTCTTTCAAGCACGTGCATCCTACACCCAAAAGAGTACTCGAACAGAGAAAGAGACAGAGCGAGAGAGAGAGAGAGAGAGAGAGACGTCACCCGCTACACATGTATACAAATTGTAGTTGCAGCTGCGCCCATCGACGACTCGACTTGGTGTGGCACTGTTTGCAGTTGACCCGGACTCGAAATTTGTAACATGATTGCTGGCATGACCATCAGCAGACAACAGACAAGAGGGGGGCGGGGTGGGGCTAGTGGGAAACGCATTTGACTTTTGCATATTTGACTTTTCTCAAATGCGGTTATCATTGTGTTGCTGCTACTACTCCAGATGATGCTGCCCCTGCTGCTCCTGCTGCTCCTGCTGCCCCTGCTGTTGCTGAGTTCTGTGCGCCTTATGCTGGGCCAATTTGTGCCGTCAACCGTTGTTAAACTTGGAAACTTATCAAACTTATCAGTGAAACTTGAAACCCAAGGCCACTTAATGTGGGTTGCCCTTTGTGAATTTCAATACATATTAAACGGGTTATGCCGCAAAAGGATTACAACACTTTTGGCCAAAAAGCATATCATTATGCTTAAACAATTTTTTGACAACTTTATTAGGTTTCGTTTTGTGCGACGACAAAGTGACCCAAGTCCAGAGAAAGAGAGAGAGAGAGAGAGACGGAGAATCCCCTCAAAAAGGGTTCCGTAAGGCGTGCGAAAAATTCTAAACAAATAAATAAGGCTAGCGTGTGGCAAGGAGGGGGTGGCAAGGCTGAGCAGAGACGCAGCCAAGAAAATTGCTATGCGGCATGCGTTAGCGACAAAAACTATTTTATAGCTGGTTCGTGTTGTCGTCAAGGTTCAGCAGGAGCAGGAAAAAGGAGCACAAGTAGGATGACGACGAGGACGACGACAACAGGCTCTTGGGATAATGGCTAACAAGGATGCTGAGGAGAAGGCGAATAAGTCAACACAGCAAAATGTGTCAAAATGTGCAATTTATTTAATTTTTAGCACACGCTCTGATATAGGATTGACTTAAACAGTTACAAGAGTCCGAGTAAAGTCATTTTCATACATTTGCTTTTGTGTTTTTGTATTTGTTTGCATTTTCTTTCCCATTTCCTTCTCATTCCGGTTTTTCTTATTTATTTTTTTTTTATATATAAATTTTTAGAGTTGACGCTATTTAAGCGCAAAACTTTTAAGTTGCTTGGCGCAAAAGTTTTGTGAGCAAAATAAATTGGATTAAACCAAAAAGATGGCACCAGAGCGGCCATAAGGCAACGTCACATTGTCCAACAACTTGGCAACTTAGTTGGTGTTATTTTACATCAGTTTTTTACACAGCCCAGTTTTCCCTACTCCGCACTAAAAAGCTTTTGCAAAATACACAATTTTTTTTAGACATTTATTCTTTAGAGCTGATTTTTTTTGTTTAATTGAGTTGACAACAAATGCATATTGTTAAAATGCACGTGTGGGGGGAAAAAGTTTCGTATTCCCTGGACTTGACTCATTAGACAAATGGAGGAAAACTAAACGCATGTTTACCCAAACTTTTCTGCAGTGGACAGTGGGTGGGCGTGTTTCGGGATCTGCGATCGACCAAATCAAATAGGGCAACAAAAAAGTTTTGACCCACGCCCGACTCCAATTCCCGCATAACCATAAATGTCAAAGTCAGGCAAAAGTTTGCATAGTTTTTGACTTTTAGCAGCAGCAAAAGCAACAGCAGTGACCAGGATGAGGAGTGTTGGTGGGGGTCATGTGGTTGACATATTTGCTGGGGGATTATTAATTGAAACAAGTTAATTTGCGCCAAATATTGCCCAGCAGACACACACACACACACACAAAGACTGTGAACAAGTAAGCAGACCAACATAGAGACAGAGACAGAGACAGAGACAGAGACAGAGACAGAGAAAGAGACAACCCAAAGCTGACAGTGTCAAAGCAGTTTGCCAAAGGCTGAGTGCCACGCCCAAGCCGCTTATATGCCGAGAGTCGAGAGAGGAGGACGAGTTGGGAACGAAGGGGTTATTTTTGGCTAACAAGCGGCACAAAAACGACAAACAGCCAAACAAAAAGCCTGGGCCCAAACTTATTAAGAGACATCATGTTCTGTCCTGTTCGTCCATCCGGTTCGCTGCTTCTTCTTCTTCTTCTTCTACGCCTTTATCTTCTTGTTCTTCTGGCTAATGCTCGGTATGTCTATGTCCAAAAGGATAAACTTTTCATATGCTTTTGAATTAAACACTGGTGGACTTCTTTTTTCTATATGCCATGTTTATGTTTATTTGCCATATGCATATCGCAAAGGACTAGATAAACTTTTTGACAAAAAACAACTTTTAATTAGCATTTAAGGAGAAGACAAGTTTTTGCTCCAACTCTCCAACCCTCTGTGCGCCAAGACCACTTAAACAGATATGAAGCACAGATCTCGAGACATGGGGTCAAGAGAACAGCCAATTAGAGCAGAATCTAATGGACAGGGTTCAAAATAAGTGCAGCAGGAAAAATTGAAAATGAAATCTTGCCAGCTTTTATCTATACACTTTTTATACATACATATATGTATAAGTATATAGTATATATATATAGAGTTATAGTTTGGTCTGCTTATTTATGCCTCAAGTTATGCTGCTAACAGCACATAAACTGCCGACTGCAAGCAACAGTCCTCCCCCCTCACTCTTCCTAGTGCCCCGTAAACCTCTAGTAATCCACCGCAGACCGGGGCAGCCGCTGTAAATAAGTACTAAACTTTACCACTATTCTAGCCGGGTTTTGTGCTGTGTTGTTGCCGCTTCCAAGGCGCAAATGTTTTGTGAAATGCGCTCAAGTCATAAATTTTATACAACACTGGCTGGCAACCAGGAATCAGGGATTGGGTGATGCTGTCGGGCGAGAGTTGAGTGGAGAGTCGGATGCGGTCAGACTTGCATTGACTGTGTTGTGTCTATATACTTGGCGTTGACTTTCTTTTTCTTGGGTATCTTGAGTTCCTCATGAAATGTGTAATATTTCTCAATTATTGATCAATATTTTTATGCAAAATTATATCTCAAACTGCGTAAAATGATTGATGAATTCATATTTTCGCTGCAGGCATCGCATATGTGTCAGACGATGACTATATTTTATAGCTGTAACATTTTGAGAAAAAATCCGATCACCATATATCTATATATATATATATATATATCTTATACATATGCACAAAGCTTGCTGCGGAACAGGTAGACTCTGTGCTAACTACAGCTTGGAAAATATAGCTGATATTTCTTGCGTTTTTTATTTTTTGATTTTTCAGTTGTTTATTTTCTTTTACAAGCAGCCCGCAGCTCGGAGCAGCTGGAGTCGACCCCACACTACTACTACAGCATGCTTATAGCATAAAAGGCACAGACAGCGCCGCAAGCATTTCGCTTTTATAGTTTATTGATGCCAACTGGCGAAATTGCGAACGTATTGATGTTGAAAATATTTAAGCTGGCAACTGCGGCCAACTGCTGGCAACTGTTGGCAACGAGACAACCAGACCCAGGATCAGGATGAGGGCCAAAATAAACAGTGGCAACGAGTGGAGTGTGTGTTGCGCTTGAGCGGTAGTTTCTTATTTATTTAACTGTTTGTACATCATCAGGCAGCTCATAATGCTTGTGATTATCTGGTGGCGGTGGGGCGTTAAATTTTAAAGCACCAACCAAACCAAGCGAAGAGCATGCGACATGCAACATGGCACGACACAGTCATGCAACTTGCAGCTGCACAAGTTTGCGGATAAGTTGCGGACAGGCAACTAACCAGAACCGCATATAGCGCAGCGGAAATGAATCAAATGACTGGATCGTAGGGAACCATGTCCCCCAAAACCTCTTGGCCCAAACCAAAACGCAAATATGAATCTCAAAGTTTACAAGCACACATAAAGAGAGAGATTTTCATATGTGCAATGGGAAATTTTCCAACTAATCGGATTCTAATGGCAAAATAATTATCAGAAGACTGCATAGTGCCACTCAAACTCACACAAACACACACACACTCATACACACACACACACAGACACATAGTGCATTCATAAATTTGCGAGTGCCATTAGTTTTACATTTGCGGTTTATGGCTGAGGATAACCGCAAAGTGAAAAGCCGCAAAATTTTCCAAGTCATACGGAAATGAATGGCCGACCAGCAACGAAATGGAGTTGAGTCAACTGGAAGCAGATGGCAATGCAGTTACAAGCAAAAGGGAAGGAAGAGGACAAACGACAGAGGAGGGATGGAGTTAGGATTTTATAGCCACACTTTAGACCACAGACAGCTCAAGGATTCTCTAAGTTAGCCATGCATGTAAGTTAAAGTGTGTGTGCTCGTATGTGTGTGTGTATGTGTGTGTGTGTGTGTGTGTTACAATTAGAGTTTTCAATTAACCTTAACAACAACACATGATACATGGGTTACAGAAGTCGAGGAATGGGGAGGATTCGGTTTGGTTTTGAAAAATTGTCAAATGCAGAACTTATTCAAAGCAAACGATGATCGCATATTGGCAATTAAATACATAAGCCAAAATAAACAAACAAGCCGGACCAGCTGACAATGGCCAATCATAGAGATTCACAACCACAAGCAAACACACCACGAGCACCACCACACCCACCACAATTACCAACAACAACAGCAACAACAACAACAACAACAACAACAGCTCCTGCTTTGTAATATGTTCAATTATATTTAATTAAATATTTAAGGCCGCTACATAAATTCGAACATTTGCATTGTGGCCAGGCGAGGAGGAGTCAAATGTAAATAATGCTAGGAAAATGCAATTGCGCTTTTCATGTTGCATGTTTGCATATGCAACAAATATGAAATTGTGACCAGCCAATGGATTCTGCTGAGATTGCTTTGTACTTCACATACATATATTGATATTGCTTAAATGCCACATTTGCTGAATTTCACTTGCCGCAATTAAAGTGTGAGCCAACAAACGGAAATTCGCGACAAATAAGGTATGTTCGACTAGCAAATACCCTAGTCATAATTAAAGTTAACTTTCTAATATTATGCATAACTATTTATAATTATGTATACCATTTATATATTAAGATTCACTCTGTGGGGTGGATTTATAATGCTTCCTATAGTGTGACTCCCAAAAACAATTGGGGCAACAACTCTTCTAAAAAATACAGTTAAATTACAACAAATTCGATAAAGCTTCATTATTTATAGAACTATACAAATTGAATGTAATAATATTCTAATTTTATTTGGATGTTTGTCATAGCCCAAAATACTTTATTTTACTATATTTTATTTGCCTGGAAGCCTTTAACCAAATTTAGGCCAAAATTTCTAAAATTCACTTAAATATAGTTGATAATTCTCACGAATTATTTACAATTATTTCAATTATAACTAGATCATTATAATTACTATAAACTCCCTACACACATATCTAATTATCAGTTTACAAGAAGACTAAAAAATAAACTTTAAGTTTTAAGCTTTAAGTCCGAGTTTTCCGAGTCTTTGATTTAAATAAGATATTAGATAGGATCTTTCTACTTTATCATATTATACTATGCTTATATTCCTAACACAAAAGCAATCCCATCTGCTTCTTTGTGAATGTACAGGGTATACAAAGAGGAGAAAAATCAATAAGCCTAGCGTCAATGTGGCAACTGAATTAACTTCATTCCACACGCATGCCTTCATGCCACTCTGGGCGAGGTCGCATGCCCCTTCGGCTGGCGCTTAATGCGAAAATTCAATTAGTGGCATAATTAGTTGTGGCAAGCATTGAAGTTGAGATTTTTTGGCAGCCCACACAGCAGAAGCAGCAGCTACTGAATGGACTGAATAGCCAACGATGACTTAGCCCGGCAAAAAGCGTGTGCAATTCCAATGGCCAACTGCTGCTGCTGCTGCTGTGGCTGCTTTTGTTGATCTTTTCTGGCTATTCAATGGAAATTGCCGTCGTTTCGCAACGCTTGATTAATGCGCTTTAATTAATTCAAACTAATTTGGGAAGCAGTTACCCCTCCACCCCAGAGTGGAGGAGAGCAACACAACGTTGCTTTAAAGAACACAACCAAAAAATTTAACTTGAACTGGAAACAGAACCCTGGTGCATTGGGTGTTAATTAACTAAATGCAACGGCAATAAAATTGATTGTTTTCACTTTGTTTGCAATTCAAATAGCAGTGCCCCGAAATGCCGCACTGACCCAATACCAATCGCAGCAGTGGCATTAGGATCCACAGCAGCAGCACCAGTAACCACCACTGCTAAAAACGTTGAGGTCAACCCAACGGAAATTCCCGAAAATTGTTTGGATCCGACTGACAGTTTCGGCTGAAATATGCACAGAGTTGCGGCTGGAAATTGCAGCACGGCAAATTTAATTATAGTTTAAGCCAGAACACACACACACAGACACACACACACACACACACATGCACACATGCAAACAAACATTTATGCACTCACTTGTATAGAGACAGATATGAGATACGAGGAGAGGCAAACAGAGAAACAACTCGCGGAACAAGTCAAATGGCAAGTCACGTTTCAATGGCTAATGAGGTCATGTGTAAGAGCCAATGGCGGCTGTGGCAGCAACTGCTATACATACATATATATATATATAAATATATATATGTGTCTGTGTATGTGTGTGCTGTATACCACTTAGTATTGTTGCCATTGTTGCCTTGGTACAGTTGTCATTCACTGGCGAGAGCACGTTAGAATAATGAGAACGTGCCCCATGCTGAATGGTAAGTCTGAAGTGGCAGCGACGGATATCTGGCTGAATGACTAAAGTTAACACTAACTTGCCAAACAAATAAACATGAAAACAAGCCCAGCCCGGGTCCTGAACCCGGTGAACCCATATCCCGAATACACACCCAAAAGCGGAAGCCGAACCCACCCACCCACCCACCCACACACACAGCGGCCAAGCTCAGTCAGCGAGAACAATATGTCAACACACACACACATACACACACACACACACACATAAGCAGTTGAGCTTGTTGTGCGTGTGTGCATGCGGATGCATAGGCATATAATTTCAGCTTCCTTCCACACCTCAGCGCGTGTCCTTAAACTGTTTGCATTACTATTGTGGTCGTTATTCCCGTTGCTGTTGTTGCTGTTGTTTCGGTTTGTTTACAGTACCCATTTTGACAGTTGCATTGCAATTACAATTTGAGAAGTGTATTTTGTAATTACATACACGTTGCATGTGAGTATACACATATATGTATATATATATACATATATATAGAGGTGCATATATTCAGTAATTGGACTGCATACCACATCGGACCGTTTTGAATTTGACACAACAATTAAAGGACAAATTTTGTGCACATGACTTATTTCATATTGAAGCCTTTAAATAATCTCGACCAATGCACAAATTCTTGGTATTATTCGAAAAATACTTTTAAAATAAACAATAGAAACATTCTTCTGCACAGATGAATGCTTCAATTTAGACAAATTGACTAAAGTAACTGGTTTTTCATAGTTATAAGTCGAATAAATAGGTTTAACTATGTTTGACTTATTACAGCTTTCCTAACTGAAATTTTAAAAATTTGTAAAGCAGATACAAAAATTAAAAAAGAACATTACATTTAAATAGAGACTCTTAAAGAAAGACCTTAAAGAAAAGTGACTTACATTTTTGGGAAATATGAATTTCTGATGAAAATTGAATTTTGAAAGCCTTGAAATTTAAATCAAAAAATGTATTTGATTATAAATGCAATTTGTTTGTTGAGATTTGGCAATATTGGCAAAATATTCATTTATACGTGCATAACGATATTCTGAAGGGATATTTTTGTTTTTTTATAATTTTTTTTTAGAATTGTAAATTTTTATCTCAGCCGAAAGCATCTTTGGAACTTTTGCTTTAAATAATAAAATTATATTTAAATCGCTTAGCTTAATCAATAGATACGGCACGCTTCCAGCTTATGCACAAGCCGCAATCCACATACGCACACATGTCAGACCACACACACACAAACACACACATACACACACACACCCAGACAGACACCAGAGGCACACACTTGGGTACTTGGCCATGACTGTAAATGCAAATATGTGACCCCTCTGGGGTCGCCCGTTTAGGTAGTTACAGTGACGACACAAAATGAGCATTCACAAGTGCCCTGGATACGACCAGGACTGGGAGCGCAGCCCAATAATGGAGTCACGTCGCACTTATGAAAAATATGCGATAATCCAAAGTATAAGTTACAGGCTCAACCAGCCAGCAACTCCTCCATTACCACAGAAACCCAACGCATCGCATCAAGCCAAGAAGACATTTCAACGTACTTGAAAAGTTTTGTTATCAGCAGAGCACTGAGCACAAGAAATGAAAAGCCGGAAAAGTCATTTACAAAAAAATGTTTGTTGGCATATGTGTGGCAGATACTATGTAGCTAACGTACGGGTTGCTCTCGGGCCCAAGATGCGTGTTTGTGGAGCGATTAGTTTGGTAATTAGGGGCAAAAAGTTTTTAATTGCCGGCTACTGTATTTTGATAACGCCAAAGGCCATGTGTAAGTCAAATATGTGATTTTATTTTTATTTTTATTTTTATTTTACATATTTCTGCTTGATAAATTTGCATGGCATGAAAATTCATTCACCTGCTGCCGGCAGCAGATAAATTCACCTGCACGTGCTTAAAATGGCAAGTGAAAAGCTCAAAACAAAAAAATAAATAAAAGAGAGCTGAACAAATATTGCGTAAGAGGAGGAAAGGACGAAGGACGCAGGACTCGCACAACAATGGAGGCGCTGGCCCAGATAATCAGGAAGTGGCGGCTTATTGAGCGTACATCAAAAATTGATTTGTGCGTGCTGCCACACCCCCCCCCCACCCTTCCCCCCCATCCTCCCATTTCAACTGTTGACAATCGATACAAGCTGCGTGCTCGATTGTTATTCACGACGCTTGCACTTTAAGCCAAACAATAATAATTCATAATCGCATGCGATTGTCCTTGCCAAAGGCTTAACGCGACACATTTATGCGTACTTCCTGCAGCTGTAACCGATAGCAGTTGTAACATTCCCCATACCCCATCCCCCTCCTCGTCATCACTTCCTCTTGCCTCTTTATCAATATGCATGCGACTTAAGTGGGTTCATGTTAAATTGCGTTTGGTTTCTGCTTCCATGCGCTCACTTACGCAGAATCTTAACCCCTAACCTTAGCCCGTTCTACACTTGAAAAAAATTCTGTTATCGTTATCGAAAGGCGCTTAACCGTAAAATCGCTAAAGCTGATGGAACTTTCTCTACGTATACGTCATATATAAATATTTGTGCTTTTTGTTTTTGGTCAAAAATATGAACCGATTACATAAAATTACCATATTTTATTTCCTGGCTAACATCTTAAAGATTACGTTATGATGAAGAACCACCCCTGGTTCTCAAGAATTAAGATAAATACATTATCAAATTCTATCATAAAACTTCCTTTGACATTTGTGATTTTTTTCCTGTGTTTTTTTTTTTTTTTTGTGTGTAGCACTTTGCGACTATGCGTTTTTCTTTTCATAAATTTTTGAGTGACATTTTTGATGACACCGGAGCTTTGGGCCTTGTGTTTCCTACAAACCATCTAAAGACACCTGTCACCGTGGCCAAATGTTGCGTGGCATACTAAAGCGCCAAGCGTTTAGATGTCAGCACTCTGGAAAGCAAAAAAATACATAACTTCAAATATAGAGTCCTAGAATACCCTTGAAAATACAGTGTGAAAATTCGACGAAAACCTCTGTAAACTTAACAAGTGAGGTATATTTTCCTCAAATTTTGGATCATAACCTTATCTTATGAAGTGTATTTCGAAAGTTCTCTTCCGAGAATGTTTGTGGGCGCAAATCTACCCCTTTTGCTATTTTTGACTACTAAGCATAATAGACGAATTATGGGGGTGGCAATTTTTCTGTTTTGGTCCTTGGCATAGGCGCTGTCGCTGTCGCTGCTTAAGGAGATTATCTGTGAAAAGGTTACGCGTTATGCGTAATCACGTAACATAAAGCGTAATCTCGAGTGCGTGGTGCCTCTTTATGTACATTCGGCAAGTAGATTGCTGTTTAAAATTTGATGCATGCACGAAGCACGGGCAACTTTCCTTGCGCCAAATTAAACACAGCCCCAAAAACGAAGTCACAAAGTGCGTGGGCCCACTTTAAACTGGGAATCAGGACAACCTTGAATAACATGAAGGAAAATCAATTGTGTCTAGGAATGCGCAAGCTGCGCTTTATTCAATTTTAACAAAGCTAATAAATGGATTTACAACGCGTTTGTGTGCGGCTTGTTTGGTTGGACTGTGGCACCGCTGTCATGTCGGTGACTGGTGGATGGGGGACTGCTAGCTTGGAGCTGGAGCTTGCTGAAGAAGAAGAAGAAGACAGTGCAAGATTTATGCGCCTTACACGCTAAGCCCAAAAGTATGCGACATAAGCTACAGAGGCGGCAAATGCCGCATATGTTTGGCTGTTTGGTAAGCCGAAATTCAAATTTTTACTCCACCATTGGCAATGCTTTTGAACACACATACCTGCATTCCCCATCCCCATCCCCATCCCATTCCCAACCCCCTCCCACACGACACCCTTAAAAGGGGTTGGCTTAAATGCGCCACGCCATTTGTCAGTGTAATAAAATCAAACACAGCAGCTCGCGCTAACCTCAAAAACCGTAGAGCTGGGTAGCGTTAACAGCTTATGGGGTGGGATCGACGAAGTATACACTCAAAAAAATATATATGAGGTAGAATTTAGAAAAGCACCTGTAAGTTTTTCAACAATTCCAAAAATGTTTGCTTTTCTTTTAAATATATTTATTCGAAGTTGTTGTGTGAAAAGTATAAATAAATAAAATGTTCAACTTGTAAATTTATTTTTGCCTTACAATTTTCTTTTTTTCAGTGTATAAGCTATTGAAAATTTATATTGGCCCTCGCACATTGGCTTGGGCACTTACCTTGAGCGCTTTCTGAAGTTTTCACATTTATTTCACTTGCCCGCTTCTATGGCAGATTTCATCCAATCTTTGTAATCTTTGTAATTGTATGCACTTCGCTTTAATGCGCTTTCGTGTCACTTTGATGCCGGCTAAGAGTACCTGTGATGCCCACACATTTTTCCTCCCCCCCACCCCTTGGAACATGTCGTTATATTTTTATGGCGGAATTTATTGAGGCAATTTCTCGCGCCCAAATGCAAATGTAGACTATACGCGACCACCGATGTTTACATTAGTTATCTGAGCTTATTTATGGATGTATATATCCTGGGCACCCATTCGCTTGACAGGCAGCCAGCCAGGCAGCCACTTGGCTGGAGTGCTCCGTGTGGCCTTTAAAAATGAGCCAGCGACTGCTGCCAAGTGCCTATTAAATTAAGTTTAGTGCCGCGATATGGCCAAGCCTTTGTCTCTAACCAACATGCCCGCAGGCGATGGGGAATGGGAGTTGTTGGCGGTGGGAGGGGGGCTTTTTTGAAAAATCACCAAATAATTACGACGCTTACACTTTGTTGTTGCACTGGGCTGACGCTTATCTCTCTTGGCAACATTTGCAATAGCTCGACAAAGTGTCCCCCAGCTAGCTGTATTCCTATGGGAACCGGGCAGCGACAAATTACAAATTCAACAAGCGCCAAGTGGACAACCCTCATTAATTTTGGACCCCGGACTAGGCAGCCGGGCAACGAGCCGACAGTGCCTGTAAAGTTTTCTATTAAAATTAATAATGTTGCTAAAAACAAAACAACAGCAACAACACCAGGCAAATAATTACAATAACAACGAGCCAACGAGCTTGTTGAAAAAGTGTCACTCAGCATGGGGCATGGGGCATGAGGCCAACTTCTGGAGACCTTAATAAGTTGTGCGGTTTGCCTTTGCAGACCGTTAAATATTTATCAGCAGCGATGTTAATAAATGTTCAAAAGAAAACTGCCAATGGTATCAAACAACAACAACACGGTAGTTAGCGGCACCCAAAACAAAATGGTTAATATGCAGCACAACACTAAAATACATGGAAATTTCCCAGTAAAGATTGTACACAGATTGTAAGGAAAATTGTAGTAATATATAGTAAAAGAAAATTAGTAAAGGAAGCAGGTAATCTAAATAAGTTCGACTTTTAATCAAATTTACACAAGATAAGCACATCAAATTGTTAACTAAGAATATAAGTTCGAATCGATGGATCGAATTTCACAGGCGAAATTGATATCCTTTTATATTGGTTGTTTAAACACAACCTGGTGTTTCAGAAAATCGATAAAATGACTTCTTTCTGATAGGATTGCTTTCTATGAGAGTCAATTTATATCAATCTCTGCTTTCAAACAAATGAACGGTTTATATTTGTACATTTATTAGAACAATACTAAAAATAATACCTTCAATTGTAATGTGCGACACGCAAAGTACACGACTTAAATTGTCTTTTGAAAATTATTAATTTTGCTGTGGCAACACGAGAAAGTAGAGAACCCCTGCCACAACTCCCCAACAGCGCTCTTGTTTCACTTGTAATTGAAATGAGCACCCTTAGTTAGGGGATGTACCTCCACGCGAATGTAAAGTGAAATAATTAGCATTATGTTATTTTGTTTGTTTGTTTGTGTGTGTGTGTGTGTGAGTGTGTGTGTGGTAAGTAGCACAAAAGCGGAAAGGTTCTGGAAGTAGACCCAAACCGTATTACTTTTAGTTAATTAATTGAGTTGCTCGTTATGAATACATCATGAAGATTGACAGATATCCAAAATAACCGCAGGTATCCAAAGCGACCAAAAATCTGTTTTTTGCTCAAAACATAAATGTATAAAAAAAACAAAACTTGTTTGTGTGTGTGTGTGTGTGTGTGTGTGTGTGTGTGTGTGTGTAAGTACGTGCTTTAATTTAACTACTGCCAAATATTTGAGTCAATTTTCAAGTGCCCCGAAACATTGGCCTTTGTCTTTGCGAGCGTTGTGTAAATAGCGCCTTGGTAAACAAAAGATGCAAACAAGGCGAAAGAGCACCATGATAAGAGAGAGTGGGGAAAAGGAGATGGTGGTTGGAGGATGGAGGAGGTAACTGGGAAAACAATCAAAGAAATTAGCAAACAGCGAGAGAACAGCAAGCAATAAAAGAACAGAGATGCGGAAGCACATAACAAAATGCAACTACATAAATAATTTAATATTTCCACTTCACTTCACTTGCTGCGCTGCTCAATATTCTTCTTCTTCTTCTCCTCCTTCTTCTTCTTCTTCTTCTTCTTCTCTGCTGATTCTTTTGTTTTCTCATCTTTTTTTGGTTATTTTATTTTTGTTTGCACTTCTTTTTTGTGCTCTACGACGCTAGCAAAATAAGCAATCGAATGTTCAGTTAAATGTAAAAAAAATCAATTTTCCAAACAATTTTACGGCAACCCCCTCACATCATCCCCTTCCCCCCACCCACCCTTTTGGCTAAGTGTACACATGGCCCTCAGCTGGCATTTTTGTTATGGGTTTTTATGCACTTGTCGCCGGCTGCGGGCAATGCTCTTTTTTTTCTGCTCTCAACTCTTCTCTTTCTTCGGGTTTCTTCCATGTCAGAGGAGGCAAATCAGGAGCAGAACAAAATCAATCCCCAAATCACTTCTGTGCGTTGTTCCATACCAACGAAGTTGTCCTTGCCAACGTTTAGTTGAAATCATTTCCTATTATTTCGAAGGGTAATTGTAATCCCGTTACGAATATGTAACGCATGCTTGGTTGCAAGTTGTGGAGGTAATCGATGTGATTAAGTACTCATTTTAATAGATTTTATAATTTAAGTAACAGTGTGGAAAATTAAAACAAAATTATTATTTTACCTAATAAAAGAAGGCTGCACTTAAATTGATGTTTAGAGTATCAAGTATACGTCATATAGGCACTTGTTGTTTTCGTTTTGTTTTTGTTTTTTGTCTTTAGTTCATTGTTTGCCTTTTCGGCTGATTCTACAATTGCGCCTGTTGTTTTGCATTGTTAGCTCACCGAATCACTCTGCCCAAAAATGGCAGGCAAACGATTCCTCGGGGCCCGATTTCGAGAGCAGGCAAAAGAGAGATAAGCGCCCGCTACAAGTTCGGACTCCGGTTTGCGGACATACCGCCCACGGCCACGCCCCCGAACTGGGATTGCTGCGTTAGGCGCTTCAATTGTGTCACGCACGCACGCACGCACGTTGCTTCCGTTTTTCCGGTTGCCGGGTTTGCTATTTTTTCCATCTTACTCTAGCCCTATCTCCCTCTCTCTCTCTCTCTCTCTTTATTTCTATCTCTCTCTCTACACACTTGCCTCTACTTAAAAAAGAGAGAGAAAACAGCGACAGACTGGAAAATTTGCATGTTTAGAATGTTTGGACATGTTGAAATCTTCTTGGGAGTTCCTTTTGGTGCTAAGGATTCCCGCTGTTGTTACTGTTCCTGTTGTTGTTGTTGTTGTTGTTGGCTTTTATTTTGCTGGCTTTTTTTCTGTGCTTTCCGCATGAAAATGAAATTTGCATTTGACAGTGACGTAGAAGTTTTTGGCAAACTTCAGGGAATACTGCCGTGCGGCAAAAACAAAGAAAACTACTTATGTTAATCTATTAAAACTTCTGGAAAAACTGTTTGAAAAATAAACAGAGCACTTGTAGAGAATCCCAGCTCGATTTGGCAAGTTTAATAAGAAATCGCTGGCATATTTAACTAAAAATCCCCTTTTCACGACGCCACATACATAACAACTGTGAATGTGAATGGGGCATTCATCTGAAGTGTAAACTTGCAGTAGTCTGAAGGCGCAACGAAAAAAAAAAACGAACTGTTGCCACACAATGAAGCAACGAACAGCACAAGCCACAAAAACTGTGCGCACGTGTTATTGCATTTTGTAGGGGATTTACATAGATATTTGGAGAAATATTCAATATCGGAATTAAAGCCATAACCGCCATAAGTCTTCTACTGTGCTTAAAATAAGTCTAAAACAATTGAGTGAAGAATTTAATTGAAAAACTACATGTCCTGATTAAAGCTAATTTAGTTTCATTTTTTAAAAGAAAATATTATGAATAATTTAAGATCCTTCAAAAAATAACTGGAGATGAAATTGGAATTAATTTCTCATTTTTCAAATATACCTTTTAACATTACTTAATTTTTGGTTTACAAAATAAATGCCTAATATTCGAATATTAGCCAGGGCTTGTCAGATTTTGAGAATGTTTGTACCCAATTCCCTAACTTCTTGCTTGGTGTGGCAACAGTAATAAAGCAGTGGCACAAAAACATAGTGGTATGTTATCGCCTCTCGGCATTGGCATTAGAGGCAGTGGCAAGAAGTTATCGATTGTGCGCAGTCAAGAATAATAAGTGGAAAAGTTGGACTATGACAATTTCTGGGATGTTTATCTGCAGGCTATTGCCAAGTCATAAGCGGAAGATGCTAAACAAATTTAAAGCGCACAACGCCCGAAGGTCATGTTGTCATTTCCTGAGCAGCAACAGCAACACAGCAACAGCAACACAGCAACAGCACCAGCATCAGTTGCTCAGTGGCAGCAGCAACAGAAGCAGTTGTTGCTACCACACACAGCTGCCACCGGATGCTTCGGGAAGCTCGTGCTACAGTTAAAAGTTCAATTTGTGGAATAGCGGCGTCGGCAGCAGTTACACGCTCAGGCGCCCACATTCTCATACACACACACACAGACACACATGGGAACGAGGGCCAATTGAAGTGTAAGAAATAGCTGTAGAAGCCAGCCAGTCGCAGCTTCAGCTTCAGGAGCAGCAGAAGCAGCAAACAGCAAAAGGAAATTTTGCGTTAAATTATTACTTTCCGCTTATGCAAAGCATTTGAATTCGCCCACTTTGGTTTGGCGCCATCTCCTGTTGTTCTGCCAGCGCCAGCCCACAAAACAAGTCCCGATCCAATGTAGGGGGTTGGTGGGGAGGGTGGTGGTTGGTAAGGGTAGGTGATGGCTTGCGGTTGGCTGCCTCTGTGCGAATTAGTATGTGCGACAACCAAGGAAATTGCAATAGCATCTCATGATGCCACTAAATGCACTGAAAGGGCCCTCGCCAACAACAGGAACAACGACACCAACAGCAACAGCCACAACAACAACAACAAGAAGAACAACTACTGGAGGCAGCGCCTAGAAAAGATTGGCAAAAAAAAAGGAGCGGGTGCAAAAAAATTCATTTGCTACATTTGCAAAAATTTTCATGCTGTCAACGAAAGGGGTGGCGTTGAGGGTCTTCGCCATTTGAAAGGACACACATGAGGGAGAAAGGGATGCTGTCGCCTAAAGTGGGCTGGAGTGGGGTGGGGAAGGGCTTGAGGTGCAACCAACCAACCATCCAGCCAGCCAGCATATTACACAAAAGGCAATGGCAACGGGAGCAGCTGGCACTAACTGAAATGAAACGAAACGTAACGGGGAAATTGCAGGCGCCGACGCCGCCAAGGATTCCGCTTTCCCGCTGCTCATGTTGTTATTGTTGCAGTTGCAGTTGCTCTTGCTGTTGCTGTTGCTGCCTCTATGGAAATGCATTTTTAAAGTAAACGGCTCGCTTTTGTCATTTTAATTTTGTGGATTTTCCATTTTGCATTTTCATTTGCAGCATGCCACACAAAATGTACCAAGGTTAGACGGCAACAGCAAAAGATATGTTTTTTAATTGAAAATGTTGCAAGTCAGTTGCTACTCGCTTGTTGTTGTGGGTGTGTGGCATGTGGCACTTAAGTAACTGGAACTGCCAACTACATACACCTACACAGACACTATAAACTCTACACTATACACTATCGCACTCGTGCGCTGCACAATGTGGCCATTTATCTTGCTCAAGGTAATAAAATGTCTATAATTAGTCATTTAATATACAGATTTCCGTTTTGCGTCAAGAGCCGAAAAACTTTTTCCAAGCCGCAAGGCAGCAACAGCAACAGCAGCAGCGGCAGCAGAAGCAACAGCACAAAAAAATAAAGTTTTTATGTAACAGTAAGAGGGAACTTGGGAGTCATATGAAGAGTGAAGCTGTGTGTGTGTGTGTGTGTGTGAGTGAGTGTGTGTGTGTGTGTGCGGGTTATTTAAGCACAGCAAATGATAAACTACTAAGCAGCAGACAACGAGACGGCAGCCCGAGTGGCGAACCTAAATAAATGTGCAATTAAGAGCTGCTCACTTTACCGTTGGACCGCACAATTTGCTGCTAACTTTTTCCACGGGCTGAAAACATACACTCAGAAAATTTTGGGAACTCTTTACTCAAATCAAAGATGGTCGAAGTCAGAAGCTGGCTCAAAATTCCCATAGATCAGACAATGTGCATTGAAAGAAAAACAGCTTTAGTTAGAATTTTAAATAGTTGTGTACTTAAAACGTGTCTATATAGAAAAGATAATACTTGATTATCTGAAGTAATATTAAATAATAAAGTCGAAAAATATATATAGATATCATTTTGATACCTCCTTGAATCCAGAATTTTCATTTCAGCAGATTTGCAGAGCACGAATGTGTAGCTTTGCATCCTTGGAATTCTTTCTACCAGCTCTTCATAAATATAGCCCTTTTCTTCAAGTGTACTTTCATTTAAAGACAATATATGGGTGTGTGTGTGTGTATGTGTGTGTGTGCTGTGCACTTTTAACGTAATATGCCATTTGGCTGCCTGGGCTATAAGCATTTTTATAATAAATACTGGGGCTTCCGTTTTTGGTTTCGCAAACTTCCTGTTGGCAACGAAGACGACGACGGCGACGACGAAGAAAACGTCGACGATGACGGCATCCTGGCTAAGACAACGTATACTTTCTTTGATAGCTTGCCAGCGAAGGCAGCTGAGCAGAGCCAGAAGAGAACAGCGGCAGCTTGATTTGCACGCAACATATGGACTGCTGCTTGTGCTGCACACTCCACACACCACTTGCCACACTCCACACTCCGTGGTGGACTTTTGGGAAGCATGTGAAACTACGGCTGGAGCATGGCGTGAAATAGCAGACGGCGTCGTTGGCATCGCCGCTTTGCTTGTTGGCCATGCTGCTTACTTGGCCAACTTGCTAAAGAAATAAATCTTGGGAGTTGTGCTTTATTGCCGCCTGCAGTTTTGGCCAACTGTCTGTCTGTCTGTCTATCCGCCTTACAGCCTTACAGCCTTACAACCTGCCTGCCGCTGAACCAAAACTTATTACGTATACGCCGCTTGGGTCCACCCTCCGGTTTGCGTCCTTAAACACTGGCTTCAAGCTTTTGTATTGCGTTACACGTGTTTTCTTAAGCATTTACATAATAAAAAAAAAATTCCTTTTATTTTCTGTTTTTCTTTCTTTCCGGTTTTTTGCGTTATTTTTTTTTTTTGTTTTTTTTTTTGTGCCTTGCACGCACTTTTTATTGGTTATTGTTTGCGCGACTGACATTTTAACGAGCACTCGAATAAATTTTAATGCCTTTTAAATGATTTTCATGTTATTGTGGCAAAAGGATTGATCGATATTAAGGTCAACCCCAAAGCGGCCAGTGAACAATCAGCTCTACCACTCTACCACTCACTCATAATGGCCAATATTCTACGTGTTTATGGTGCGACTTTAAGGCCATAACGGTAGCTTAGTCCTGGCAACTCCAACTTGGCGAAATGTTCCCCAGTTATGCAAAGCAAAAGTGGTCAATAATCTTACAATGTGAAAAAATTAATACACCAAATTAGATGAGGAAACGGGTGTAGTTGAAGAGATAGTTAATAACTGAGTACCCATAATTACCTGGTAAGCTTTTGACTTCTAGTAAACTGAAAATGACTTCTAGTAAACACTAAGTCGTAAGACTACAACTAGATGTTTCATCTTTACAATCATTCCATAGGTCCATATGAAAAGCAAACTAGTCACATCACATCTCTTGCATAATCAATGACACCAATATAAATCCTCCCATACTAATTTGGAAACGGTTCATTACCCCTTCAACGGTCTACGTTCCGTTTCCTGATCACCATGGTCACCACTACCTATGCCCATCTGCTCACCGGATTCGCATAAACTACTTGATTACTTTTATTTACTAGCACACTTGTCAAAATATAAATCATTATTAGCGTAGCTAAAGTTTTATTTGCTAGTATATATGTATAGCTAAAGTTTTAGTTGCTAGTAAATATATATTTATATATATATATATTTAAGATTTATAAATATAATAAAACTGTCTAGACTGTAAAATGTAATTTTTGATTTCATTTAAAAAATGTACACCATATATTTTATTTTAATTATGGCTACATATATTTAAATACTATCACATTTTATTTAAATACCTTATAATTTATTTTCCTACATGACAGCAAGAATGTTATTAAAAAAAAAATAAATGAGTGATTATAGCAACTCTTAAATTCCATTAACATTATTATTAACACTATGTTCAATAATTGAATAAAAAGAATTTATAACTTGTATTTTGTGTCATTTTTTTATATATACATAATAATAATTTGTATTTTTTATTGTATAAATTTTATTTTAAATATAGCTCGCTCACCTTGGCAGCAACATCAAAGTAATAATTTGCTTAGCAATAATATTAGAGTTATAAGATGCAAGTTACTTGAGAAATATGCGGACAATTGAAGATTTATTCAGTTGCTCTTTTGCTGCGTGGCAGCTGGAGGAGTTGACCAGGCTGGCGCCCTGATTGTCAATCAGTTTAGTTGAGTGTCCAGGGTCTGGGTCTGGTTCGGGCTGTTGCTTCAAAGTAATGCCCTCAGCGAGCGCTCGTGGCTGTATTTCAAAACAAAATTAGAAGCAAAGGCAAACAGCGACAGAATACGGCAAAAAAAAAAAAAAATTGTAATGCAAATTTAATTAGGTTTTAAGTGCTTCAACGCAATGCCAACGTCTAAGACGACGAATTTGTTTGTTGTTGTTGTTGCTGTTGTTGTTGCAGCTGTTGTTGTTGTTGTCGTTGTTGCTGCTGCTGTTGTTATTTCTTCTCAAATATTTACTTTGAAAGCGGCGCAAAATAATCAAAAAGGTTGCCCGCCAAACGGGTCTCCCCCACATCTCCCCCCGGGCCAACCAATGGCAAAGGTGGTAATGAAATTTTTCGCGCTGTGTTTTAAAACAGTTTAAAGTTATTACGACAGGCAACGTGGCCATGCAAATTGATTTGGCTAAGAAAGTTTAAAGCATTATATGCCTAGGGGAGTGCGGGGAGCCCGAATGCAAACAGTCAATGTTTGCGAAACGTGTCGTATACATAATATTAGCTTCTAACTTTAGCTCAAAAGTCAAAGCTAATTTGCTTATGACCCGCATCACAAAGTTGCCCACTTTCAACAACAACAATTTCCAATCGACAAATGCCAGCCAATCGGAATGCATAAAACCGAATCGGTTTATTGTCTGTGAGGGGCAAAAAAGTTTGTCAATGAGAGCTTTTAGCGCCAATGCAATATGCAAATATTTGGCCAAGTTTATTAAAATTCATATTTGTCAATGTGAATGCATTGTCTATGGCTGTTTGTAAGTGTTTGTGTGTGTGTGTATGTGTGTGTTTGTGTGTGTTCGCATGCATATGTGTTGATCTTAAAACTCTTGACTAAAGTTTTTGGCAAGTTGATACTCATATGGAGGGTGCGCAAACATGCTAAGAATTTTGTGCTAAGCGGCAATAATTGCAAATTCCATTGCAGCCACACACTCACACACACACACACACACTCGCACACACACGCGCACACCCAGATTTTGTTGGAAACTTTGGCCTTGTCTAACTGTCTACAAATCGCAGCGCTTTGCGAAAATCTTTGCCAAAATGTTTGCGCATAGACATTTTTGCAGCGAAAACTTTGAAGCGCACATAAGTATGCAATAGTTTTTTATTTGGCCGCACTGCATGTGGTCCTTTTGCACACATTGTAATCCCCAGCGTAATGGTGTGAATGTGTTGCGTTTTGCGGCTGCTGCGGGGCGGGAGGATGCAGGCCGCAAAAAAATTAAAATTGTCCTATTATTGGTTTAATGAACACGACAGCAAACTGGGCTTGCAGTTTTTTACCACAAGTGCTGAAAAAAAAAACAAGTAAGAATGCTGTAGTCGAGTTATCCCAACTACGATATTGCCTGCACACTGCTGATAAATATAATATAGTGTTATTACCAAATTAGACTTTAATTGATCTGATGTTAATAACTTGACTCTAAATTTTAAGTCTCTAGCTCTGTCCACACAGACTATCGACTGTTGGTCCTGACAAAGAATATATACACTTTAAGGGATGGGAGATGCTTCATACATTTGCACAAAACCATTATACCCATCTTACGTATTTTTAATGAGTGTGAATTAAAATGAAATAAGTAATAAAATAAGTCAAGTCTATACAAATATATTGCCAATAATTTCCACAGTTCAGAATACATATTTAAATACAAATTCTTAACTGATTTTATTCCACAGGTAGATTAAATTTGTAGAAAAGTCAATGATGCAATAATGCGCTACATAAATGTTAAATTTATTGCAGACAATTATTCAAAAAAGCACAACTCCGTTAACCCCTGTAAAACCATTTTAATTGGCAGAGCAAACAGCTTTAATAAATAACTGCATTTATATATGTAGCATAACATTAAGCCGCTAACTAAATGAGTTAAGCTGTCACTTAAATGGGGGCAATCGCACGCCACGTTGCATTCCCCGAAGCAGAAATAAATGCACAGTTGATAGAAACTCAGTGGGTTGAATTGAGCAGCGGAAACGCAGCTTATGCAATTCATGCGTTACCTGACTACCTGCCTGGATACCTGGCTGCCTGGATACCTGGCTGGTTGCCTGATTGTCAGCGACCATAAGGAAATGGTTCACTGCACATTGAAGTCTGAACCTGAAAGTCTGGACTTGATACTGCATGCTGTAGTTGAACAGCTGTAGACGGCAACTGCAACTTCCTTTTGGAACGTGACCAAAAAAATGGATTGCCGTAGGTGTCAATTGTTTGCTGGTGCAATGCTCGCGCTCACACACACACACACACACACACACATATATATGTGTGTGTGTGAGAATTTATCGGTTGACATGACAATGCGGCTGCAAAATGCTTGCGTCGAACTGCACTTCAATATGCCACGGGCTCGATGGACTGCGGACTGCGGACTTCGGACTTCGGACTGCCAACTGTGGACTGTTGACTCTAGGCTAACGGGCTTTGTGTCTAACTCCTAACTCCAAAAACTCTTTTCTTTTCGATCCCATGTGTACAAAACTACCATTAGGCAGCCTGGCAGCTCTGGGCAAGCTCTCTAGCACTCTGTGCCTTCAACGGTTCCACTGCCAGTTGTTCAGTTTTGCTGCGAGGGTCTTTCGATCACAAGTCAAATAAGCTCAACTGCTAATCAGTAAATATATAGATTTTGGTATGATAAGCAATTTATTTATATTAATACTTTGCATATTAAATAGCATTTACAATTATTAAAAAAAAAGAAGTGCGGTTTTAATTTTTAGCTCAAATTTTATTGTTTACGAGTATGACTGAAAAAGGAGTGCGAATAAATTTGCTAAAACTAAATCAATTAACACAAAATGTGTGTTAATGAACCTACTTCGCAAATTCTTATGACTAATTTATTCAAACCATAATAAATAAATTATTCTGATTAAGTTTGAATCGACTTAGTTTCAAGCGAAAACCAATTAATATTAGCTACATAATATTTACCAAACAGATGTTGCCATTCTATAATAAATATTTAAAAACTTATAATTATTAAATAGTTAAAATACCTTTTTTTAAAGTTAAGAAAAACTTTTACAAATAAATTATTAGCCAAAATATTTATGACTTAAATAATTCTGCCTTACTTTTACCTAGCATAACACACAGTGTCTTGAAAGCATTTATGTAAGACACACAACCAATTGAGTCAGTTCATTGAAGGTGTTATTCGTGCTATTTATAATTTCGAGCATCCCTCGAATCGTGCCTTGGCTTTGGCAACTGAGCTGGCCACACTGGCGTCGACCCCTCTAATGTGACCTCAACGTAAAATAATTGCTGACCAAAGTGCACTCAAATGCAGACTCATGGCCACACGTGATGACCAATGCACTTCAGGTCAAATGTTCTCAAATGTGCATGGAACCAACCAACCAACGAACCAACCAAGCTGCCAACCCCAAAACGCCAATGCCAGACCAGAAGCCACACCCACCCACCCACCCAACCACCGCCTCCTTCTCCGGAACGTGTGTGAATGGGTATTGTTAGACAGCCGCAAGGTGTCGTTGCTCGGCTCGTTATTCTTACTTTTTCGGTCAGCTTAGTTGAAGACAAGTCGCTGTAATTGATGTAATTTCTGTGCAAAGGTGCTAGACAGGCATCAAACTACACACACACACACACACACATATCAAGATTTCTAACCTTTGTGTGGCACATTTGAGACCATCAGCACAAAAGTCACTATCTGCAGCTTGCATGTCAGACCCATGGTCCGAGGCCAGCGCTATTCGAGACTCCCTCTCTGAAACTTTTTGTGAGCATTTCAAAATATTTTTTTGTTTTCTTGAAAGTTGCAACTATGTGAAATTAAGCTAATTTTTCTGCCAAAAATGCAAGTTTTTCAATTTTGTTGTTTTTTAAATGGAATAAGAATTATTCCTTCACAAGCAGAACCTCTTTTGGCATTAGCCATTGTATTTGCGTGTTGGCAATAAATAATTTGGCTTTAAGGCAGCTACTTGAGACGTTTAAGAATCGATTGTTACGACAGTAAGACAAATCAATAAAACCCACCCCATTTTAGCCTTGTTCTCTGAAGGTCAATTAGAATTGTAAGCAATGAACATTTTTTTTTTATTTGGCCTGTTACAGTTACTTTTGCATTTTTATATTTATTTCGATTCTTATTGACGTATTTGTTATTAGGTATTTTGTTACTGTGTTTATGTTTGTTGTTTTATCGCTTCCTGAGTCGCTTATGACTTTATGACTGTCAGTCAGTCAGTCAGTCAGTCAGTCAGTCGGGCTTCTTATTTTGTCGTGGCCTGGCATATTATTTATTATGCGGCAATTGAATTTGAATTTGTTGATTTTTGGCTGTCAGCCAAGTTAAGGCTGCACAAAACAGAACCGAGGACAAGTATCGAAATTTGGTTTTAATTGTGCGCTCGTGAGATAGCAAGTATAACAACTACAACAACAACAACCGGTGCAACAACAAGAACAGCAAATGTAGTTAGTTGCAAGTTGCTCCTAATTGCAGCTTATGCAAAATTTATAAGCTGAAAATGTACTTGGCTAATTACTTAGAGTGAGTAGCCCAAAAATGGGTTAACATTTGCCAACGGCTGTCGTTGCTTTTCGCTTGTTGTTGTTGTAATTATTCTGTTTGTTGTTGTTGCTGCTGTTGGTATAACTATTGTGCCAAGCATTAGCTGCTTAGCCGCCGGCTAAGTTTCTCTATTTTCCATTCTTAGTTTTCCTTTATCCACCCCTTTAGTTTTCGCTCTCGTTTTCTCTCTTACCGTGGGTACTTCAATCTAAAGGCGAAAATTGAACAAAGGACTTTGTTTGTTTTCAACTAAATTAGTGCAAATAGTGCAAACACATACACACATACATACACACACACACACACACTAACGCACAAACTTGGCAGCAGCGTCAAACGCCCAAACCTGCTGTTGTCGACTTTACCTTGTGCCACTTAGAGGCAACAACAGCGGCACTGCTTTCTTGATGCCATTCACTTTCAAACAAACACACACACACCCGCACACCTAGACATAATGCAGAGGTGTATATGTATATATATGTGTGTGTGTGTGCTTTGGAATTGTCTGGCGCATTGTTGGCCCGCGATTTGGGGGCTCAAAGTATGCTATGCGAGTCATTACCTTTCATCTCAATTATACAAACACACACACACTCACACACCTACACACATGTGGAACGAGCTGGAGTGTGCCAAGCTCGATAATCAGATACCCTTTAAACCAAAAATTTACCCATTACAAGTCTTAGCTATTGATAGTTAAAGCCAAACTAATTCTATTCAAAAACTTACATTTGTAGAGGATTTTGTTTGATTTTTTTCAAACATTAGCCCAACATGCCCGCTTTAACAATTTGCAATGCTCACAGGGTATAACAAGAGAGCGATAGATATGTACAGAGACAAGTTTTAAGCAGCAGTTCTACATATACATATGTATGCTTATGTATTTATTTAAAGAAATTCCTAACGCCAAAGACAAAACAACGTGCAGTAGCAGCAGCAGAAGCAGAAGCAGAAGCAGCAGCAACACTGACGCAACGCCTCGCTTATGCCACACGTGACCTGCTTTGCCGTTGGCCAGGGTCGGCGACAGTGGCTGCTATATAGTCGCACACACTATTTTTACAAGTGTCTACTGTTAAGCACACGCAAACACACACACACACAAACACATCTATAAATACACACGGGTAAACTTTTGTTGTGCCCATGCGAAAATTACCATGCTCAGAGGACGCATCGTCCTCTTCGTCGCTGCCATTCCTGTGGCCGTGGCGTGCAATGAGTAGAACAACTTTGGCGCGCTTAACGGCAACAAAAGAACGCAGAAGAAGATGAAGAAGAAGAAGATGTATAAGCAGCAGCAGCTAGGAAAGTGGAACGTGAAAGTGGCAAGCAGCAGCAGCATCAGCAGAGGCACAACTATCCTAGTCCAAACACAGTCAAGCAAGCCAAGCCAAGAAGCTGACGTAGCCAAAGCATTGGATTTCATTATGCGCATTTTCTACCACTTTTTGCATTGCATACTTTTAGGCACTGCGTGTATATGTTTATATGTGTGTGAGTGTGTGTTTGTGTGTGTTTCGAGTCGAGTCGAGTTTGCTTTTGCGCAGACACTGAAATGCAATTTGCATAAGTTTCACAGCTTCTTTCGCTTATATAAGGACGACTTATATAAATATAAATACTATGTGCATAACCCAGCTGCCTCCACTCACACAGTGTGTGTTTCCTCTATACGCTTAAGTATGTGTTGCCGAGCTGTTGGCAGTTTTATGCAGCATAGAAAAAAAAAATTAAGCTAAATACCAGCAACAGCAACAACAACAACAAAAGAGCTCGCACGGCAACGCCCAGCCGCCAAGGCGAGCAAATGAAATTTGCAGCTACCCCATTTTCTGCTCCTCAAAAGTGAAATGACATTTTTTCTTCTCTCTTTCTTAAATGACATTGTGTAATAGAAAACTTATGTGACAGCAAAACGCGTCACGGAAAGAGCACAAAAAAAAATAATAATAATAATAATAATGCAGATACTAAAATTAGAAAGTTCTCCCAAGCATCTAGTTTGCAATAAGTTTTAATATCTCACATTTAATAAGAAAGTAGACGTATCTGGAGGATAAGAAAGTTGAAGTCTGGCAGATGAGCTGAATTTGTGCTTTGATAAGTTTACATTTATTATATTTATTATATAACTCTTAGCCCAGAGACTTTTTCAAGATTCATTAATGCAAATGAATTCCAAACACAACTGGTGTTTATCAATTCAAATGCGGTATCATTCTAGTTATGACCAGAGCGGATATTTGCATATAATGAATATTGCATATGCATTTTGCATATTTTATATTTAAATTGAAAATATGAATTTTGCATTTTAAACAATTTTTTTTTGATATCGTTTAAAAATTAAAACAGAAATTACCGATTTCATTCGCAGTTACGATTTCACATTCATTGCATTTTCAAAAAGTTCGGTGCTTTGGTTTCTTTTGTGGCCACGTTTCTCTGCATATATTAAAAAACAAAATCAAAAGTCGATTCAATATGAAAGTTTAAAATACAGAATACAAACTTGAAGCAACTATTATTTCACATCAAATGTTTTCCTTCTATTTTTCATTTGATTACAAACTTCTACCTTCTCAAGCTTATTTCAAAGTTTTTCCTATTTTGGCATGGAAATCGCATTGGACGAAATGTTGTTTTAAAAATCTAATAAAAAACAGACATATGTAAATTATCATTATTTAAAAGTTAAACACATGTGTTCAGGTTAAGTAAACCTAAATAATTGTTGGTATTAATTTGTCGAAAATATTTAATACAAACAAAAATTAGTGCATATTTCAAAGGGAATTACACGAAGGAGTAATAAAATAATTTGATATATTGCAAATATTTAGCTAAACAAGGCAACAATTAAGCCAGCTCAATTAAACTTGTTTGCATATATTTTATAGTTATTTGGCCACAAAAACACAGCTGTAAACTAGAACACATTTGTCAACTGTTGCCTGCCCCACCGCTGAGACTAATCTATGCCAATGACGCCGCACCAAACAGCTGGCCAACTAAGCCGCAGCACGCTTCACTTGGCCAAAATCCAAGTGCTGTCAGTAGGCTGACGATGGAGGTGTGTGGTGGGTGGGGGGAGGGGGTTGCTGCCGATTGGCGCCCGCTATCTCTGCCATGTGCGCCTCATGGGCAAATCACTCATTACACACTTACGCTTGCGCGCACAGCGCGGCGTCTGACGTACTGAGCAGCATCTATGCACTTAAAAAAAAATATGCTCAGCTTGTAAATAATCCTCCTCAAGTCAAACATCGCTCGGATAAAAAGAAAACATTTTTTTTTTCTTTTTTTGAAGTTGAACTATATATTAGTGAACTATTAATATTTATTTTATTTCTTATTATTATTTTGAAGTGAAATGTAGCTTTATTTTTTTGTCAGATTTTCATATTAAGTAAATATTTTAATATGAAAATATTCCAACCAAAAAACCGATTTTTTCAAAATTTAAATTTGTAGGACATATTTTTTTTCAAGTGTGCTTGACAGGGAAGGCGGGGCACATCACAAATTATGTCAATTTGCTGATGCCCCTAGCGTCAAGAGACGCCTTGATGCCAAGTGTGTGTGTGTGTGTATTTATGCTAGTGTTTTGACTGCTCCTCTATGCTCTGCTCAACTCGATGGAAATTTGACATCTTACATGGGAATTACAAACGCAACGAAAATTGCTACACTGTTTTGCCACAGCCCAAATACACATGTACATATATATTTATATATATGTATCTATATATAGCTCTGCCCGCTTGTTAGCGAATAAATCTCTCTTTCTCTGTCTATGAGTCTCCCCCTCTCTTTCTTTCTTCATCTCTCCTGTCGCCATTTTTATGTGCAAATTTTTGTAGTGTGCCATAAATTACACGACTGGGAATTGCTTTTCTATAAAACGTGCGCATATTAAATAAATGTCAAAAATTTTACCATTCCCTCCCACACACACACACACACACACAAACACACACACATACACACACATAAGCAGGCACACGTACGCAACACAAAGAAGAGTGCAAACTGAAATTATGCGTGAGGAATTTGTTGCTGGCGGGTGTCCCAAAATTAAATTACGCGTAACATCCTTGCGGGGCCCCCTTTTGGGTATTAATGAGCTTTGTGCTGCTTGATGGATCTCTCTGCTTGTGTGTGTGAGAGTGTGTGTGTGTGTGTGTCTTTGAATCAAACAGCTGTCAGGTGTACTGTCTAGCGGTAACTGTAGCCTAAATCGCTGTCAATCATCAATCAGCTTGCTTGAATTGACAACTTCTAAGCGACTAAATTCGATATATTAAATGGATAATTTTGACAGAGATACATTTACCGCTTAGCACTCATTTACCTTACTATTAAGTAAACAGTTACCTCCCTAACAAATAGGCAAACATCATAATTATGTTTGTCTTATTAATTATATTCCTACACTAGACAACATCAACAAGTGTTCAAAGTTGAATTAAAATTACGCACAAGGTCTAAAGTAGTCGTATTTCAGATTTCTCGCTTTTTTTTAGTATCGTAAATAAATTGCAATCCACTAATGGCTAATAAAAATAGATAGTATTATTTACGGTCACTGGGTATAAATAGCAGTATAAAAAGCAGAAAGCGGAAGTTAGGAATGAGCAGAAGTCATAAATGTTGGTAGAGGTTCGGACATTATTCGTTGGAATACGTGTAATTTTACAAGCTAAAAATAAATTTGGTGAGATCGATTTAGGCATATTTTATGAAAAGGGTCAATAAATTTCAAGAACTCTACATACATAGGTTCCCGCCCACGTTTCCTTGACATATCCTTTTGGGTTAAGAACCCACCTCAAAGTTCTCACCTTCATCAAAAGTAAATTAGAAAAAGAGTGTTTTCTAAATCGGGCAATAAAGAATAATTTATCAATAAATAAGTTGCTATTACCACTTTATTGTCTGCGTGCTTAATGTCATTAAGAACACTTAATTTAAGTGCGATGATATTAATGATGTAAATAACATACCACCAAAACATAAATAATTTCCGGAATTTCAACATAAATTTCGATTAAGCTTTGGGGACTTACTTTGAGATCGACTTTAACACTGCAATTATACTGCAGATGTAGATATGTATGTATATGCATATACTCGTATATGTGTATGTTTGTTTATATGTACACATATTCCATAGGCAGCTGCAGGTGGAGGCAAAATTTCTGCGGTCAGAGCAAAGCCTCGTTAGGCCATTAAACAATCACCTCCGGCAGATGGAATACGGCCCGCTTTAACCACTGTCATTTGCTGGGATTGGCTTTAGAGCAGCTTTTGCAGCACGACACCGCCTCCGTCTCCGGGCCGGTGTCCTTGGCGTATATATATATATAAATATATATATATATTTTTTTTTGCAGTAACATCAATTGGCAGTTTAAATGCAAAAGATGAGTCCGCCGTGAAATCGCAGCTAGACAGTGGTTGAGCGGACGGGCAGGCAGATTGACGGTTGAATGGACTAGAAGCTGTAGCAGGAACAGAAACAGGAACCATAGTAGGAGCCATGGCACAAAAAGAGCTCATCGCCATCATCATTTCATTGTCGTTGTCGTTGCCGTTGTCGACGTCATCGTAGTTGTCGTCAATTTAGCATTAATATTCCCACTCACGTACTTGGTTGTGATTATGCGACTACGACGATAGCGATGGCAACGATTGCGCCCTGGGTCAGGGTGTGTTGGGCTTTTTAGAATTGGAAGTTGAAGGCGTGCTCAGTCACTCAGTGCTACAGTTGGAGGCATTAGGAGGTGGAACTTGTGGTGACTGGCTTGGTGTCGTGCGGTTTGGTTTGGTTTTCGTTTTTTGGCTTGGCGTCTCTTCTCTGTTTAGTGCCTTGCGTGCTGTTGGCGTGACAGTTAAAAGGCAGCATTTTGTTGACATTTGTTGATGTTTAAGGAATCGAAGAAGGAGTCAAGTAATTGCAGCTACACAACAACTAGAGCAACAACAACAACAACAACAACAACAGACAATTTAATATTGTGTTAATGGCTTTGTCAATAGACGTCGCGATGTTGTTACATTTGAAACTACACTCAGCCAGCGGCTGCCTGCATTTGTGTATGTTTCACATAATTGACTTTTAACTTATCCCATTCCCAACGTTTGTATTCTTTTTATTTACAGTTTCTACTGTGGCTGTGGAGGCCGTGCTGGGACGCACCGCATCCCTGCCGTGCGACATTGAGCCGGAAGCAAAGGACGATCGTGTCTACATGGTACTCTGGTTCCGTGAGAGCGCTGGCAAACCACTTTACAGGTAAGTGTCGACCGCAAATTCCAAATACCCAATCTTTAATGTGAGGGCAAAAAGTTGACAAAATAATTAAGGCGAAGGTGGCATAGGTTTAACCGTCTAACAAGTCATGCAACAGTGGGTTACATAAAACTGCGATCGTGACTAACTCGGTGCTCGCCTCCAATATATTATCTAGTAATCTCAAATAGCTCATTAAAAATATAAAAAAAATTATATTTTCACGAACAATAAAATAATTCTTAGTATAAGAAACTAATTGTTTTTGACATAAATTAGATGCTAAAAAAATATAAGGCGTGTTTTACAACTAAAAGATTATCTTTATTAGAATATCTTAAAAATAAAACTATATTAAGAATATAAACAGTTATCCATGTCTTATATCATAAATAAATGTTAATGCTTAAATCAACTTAGTTATTCATCTATAAGAAAAGTCCCCATTAATTTTATGAAACATAAATCTATTTTATTTTAACTATTGCCCAATTTCAAGTATTTTAGTGTAGGAAAATAACAGATGAAAATAGCTAGATTAATTTGATTGGTTCGGAATTGTTACCTTCAAGATTACAAAATCCTCTGCAGAAGATTAAAAGTATTTTTAAATAAACTACGTGTGGTTAGTTTTCTCCTTTAGTTTCTGTCAGATCTGAGTGTGGGGCAAAGTTGCAGTAAGTTGTCGCATCGAGTGGCACTCAGTAAAAGTTGTGCCTAGCTTGTGATTTATGCTTAGGAAGTGGGCAACTGTTCTGCACGTCATGAGAAATGGCGCCAGTTCATAATTTTGAAATAATTTATTATTTTAATAACATCATCAATATCAACTCAACTCGAGTCGAGTCGAGTCGAGTCGAGTAAGGGGCGAGGCATTGAACTGATGTGCCTAGGCCAGTGGCAAAGACTGGGTCAAAATAAAAGTGAGGCGAGGCCAAACGGTGCGACATGAACTCATATATTAGCCGCAGGGCCCAAAGCAAAGGAAAAGGACATCAACGGCAGTCAGGCTCGGCTCAGGTTTAGGGGGCAGCAAAATAATAGCAGCCAAAGTGAAAACTGTTTTGGCGGCAACTTTGATTATTTTAGGGGACGAGGGGTTGACAGGAGGATGGCTTTGCTGCCGCTGCTGTTATTTATAGAGCTAGGGCTGTGAGCGTGTGCTTAGGTTTAATATGTTGCACATTATAAGCAGACATCGATATCCTTTTGCCCTGTCAATTTTGCTTACATGTGTGCTTCCTTCTCCAATATGCTTGCCAGCAGCAGCAGCAGCAACGGCAGCGGCAGGACCTAAAATGGACAGGAGACAGGGAACACAGGGGACCCAGAACAAGGATATGAACGCACGTGTATATCAAGGACAAACGCGAACTGTTCACGAGCTGTTGCTGCTTGCCCCCGTTGCTTGTCTCGTTCTTGTTTTTGTCGTTGCTGCTTCGTGCACTCAATTGGAAGCAATAAATTTCAGTGCTGCACAGACAATGCGCAAAAGAGGGTGACAATGAGGTAGACAGAGAGAGAGAGAGACAGGAGAGAGAGAAAAATGTTTACCAAAAACTAGGAAAATGTCGAAAACAATAATGTCGCAAAAATTTCCGACTTTATAACCAAAATATCCGAAAGTGATTCGAATTCGATTTCCCTTCTCTGCTGCAAAAAAGAAGCAACAACCAAATAAATAAAAGACAGTAAACAAGCAACAGCAACAGTAACAGCAGCGACAACAACAACAACAACAGCGACAACAACAACAACAACGTTGACTAAGCCAAGCCGCAGCAGGCACAAAGGTTACGACACGGACTGGGTGCGCTTGTGGGGCAGGTTGGAGCGTTAGGGATTGGGTTCTTGGCATCAAATTGCCAGCACTGCGTGAAATCGAAGCCAACTCAAGTTAAAAAAAAAAAAATGAAATGAAACGAAATCCGAAGAGCTGAGACCAAAAAAATAAAACGCCAAAATTGAAAGGCAGTAGACGAGCCCTTTGTAAGTGTCCATGTGTGTCTGTGTCGGTGTATATATGAGTGTGTATGTGTGTGTGTGTGTGTTCATTCCGTTTGGCACATTTTGTAAGGATGTCACAGCTTGCAGTCCGGAACCACGCCAAAGCCTTACCTAGAGCCCTGTCTAGCGTGCTCTGCATTTGACAGCTTCACACCAAGAGAAAACAACAACAACAGTAACAACAATATAAAAAAAAACAACAACAACAACAACAACAACATCAGCTATCCCCACAAGGCCGTAAGGCAAAAATATTAAAAATTATAATGTTAAAATTTGCTTTGTTGTCTGGACCAGCTGAGCGGAGGATTTTTTAAGAGTTAGCAACATTTGCGGAGCCCCTTTTTTTACCTTTTTATGGTCCTTGCCTAGCTGGGATTTGTTTTTTTGTGTGCGGCGAATTTTGACCCTTAAAATGCGATTTTTATCGGGTTGTTTTTTTTATTTTTCTTTGCAATATACAACTGTTATGGATTTTATTCAGGGAGCATTATTAAATTTAACATTTGACATTTGGGTGCATGACAGGGCAGCTGTAGTAAAAAACATTTAGTTTTGCCAAACGTCATGTTTAATATTGCCAGTCATCAATAAAAGAGCAGTCAGATTAAAGCCAAAGCAGCTCAAAAATATCATCGACAAGGACAAAGGGCGCAAAGACAACTTTGGCACTGGCTTGGCCTGGTCGTGAACATCCGTAAAAAAAAGGAATGCTCATCGAATATGGCCCGCAATCAAGGTTAATTGATTTTTAAAGCCAGCTTGGTTGCCAGGCTGGGGCTCGACAACGAGAATTGGGTCTTAAATAATGAAATTTGCTGCACTGCAATGTGCCTACACTCGGAGATTTTGTGCTCAAAATTTGCCAAAAGACGAGCAGGGTCAAAAATAATTTTATATGAAAAAAAGGATTGCATTAATTTTAGTAACGTTCTTAAAATATGTCTAGTTATTTGTTAAATCAATAATAATAAAAGTAATTAAAAGAGTCGTGCTATTATTATGGACATTTATTCATGCCAACATGTCGAAAACATCAAGTATTTGTTAAGGATGTGCTTCAGTTTAAAGCTGTGCATTTCTCTCAGTGCAGCTGTGCGTGTTGTCGCTGCCAGCTGTTGTGGTTGTCAAAAAGGAGCTATAATCCGTGTTACGGCCGAGGCTAACTGCCGTAATCGCCGGCGGTGGCCGCTATGTGGTCCTTGCTGCCCCATAAATACACATATACAAATGTATATAGAGACATATATAATCAACATTTCAGACGGTGCGACGCGTCGGCCATCGAAAGTGCATTCACTCCGTGCTCTCCACGTTTGTTGTATATGCCATGCACTTGGCGCTCTACTTGAGAATCCGACGGCCACAAAAGTAATAAACCACGAAATGGTATTCAAAATGGCTGGCAATAAAATCCAGCAGCAGCAGCAGCAGCAGCAAAAGCAGCAGCAAAAGTAGCAGTAACGACAGCAGTCGATGAAGGCGGCAAGTTGGCCAAAAGTCGTGCCAATGGCAATTAACTCGAGTGCATTTTCGGGGTTTTACGAGCGGCAGGCAACAAAAACAACAAAACGTCTGGCAATGGGGCAACGGCAATTGCAATCGCAACACTGCCGCACTTTCCGCACAAATTCCAGTTAGATGGGTTATTTAAAAGTGTAATTAAGTCCTCACACATGCATACTCTGAGTGTGTGTGTGTTTGTGTTTGTGTGTGAGTGTGAAAAGCGGAAGAGCGCATGCAAATCGATTTTCAGGCACTAAACTTTGACTTGGCATTATTGCATTCATTCATTGCCATTGTGGCCAAGAAACGCTTACGACCAACCCATTCAGAATTTCTAATGGGCCTCTGCGGTTTTCGAAAACGATGGTCCATTGTTCTAATTTTCAGCTACAAAATGTTCGCTCTAAAATTGAATTGCTTAAGCAGGATTCTAAACTTGACTTGGTTAAGTTTCCTAGAGTCATCTCAACTGATATATAGGATTTTGAATTGCTTAAAGTGTTCAAAAAAAAACCTTCAACTAGTTATCGAATATTCATGTCCAGAAAAAATATATTATTTAAGAATTATTTATAGCCAAACATAGCGCATAAGTCAACAACATTTGTTTATTGAATTAACTGAATATACCGAGAAAAAAAAGTGCCAATATATAAACAATATCTTTACCAAAAAGTTGATGAAAAAATAATAAAACAGCGCCAAATAACTGAAACAAAAACATTTACAACAATATGAATTCATTCCTTTAGATCATGCAAAACTTTGTTGAAAATCAACAATCCAGTAAAAACAACAACAACAACAGCAACAACAACAACAACAAAAGGCAACAGAATTGGGCCACCAAGATGAAAGTTTTATTTTGAATTTATTGCCAAATTTATTGGGCAACACTGCATAAATTTGAACTTGGCCATCACGGAGGAGTTTACGGTTTTTGTTTTGTATGTGTGTGTGTGTGTGTGCTGTGTGTGCTCTTCTTCTTTCTATTTTTTGTTGGCTTTGTTTTTCATATATTCATATGCTACAAATTATATAGTAAAAGTAAAGAAGAAGAGCCAGCAAAAAGCAAACAAAACAAAAACACCAGCGGCAACAATGTGCGGAATGATGCCAACAAATGTCAACACTGTTAGCGTGAGGAGCTACGGAGATATTGTAACTGGTTTGGTTTGTACGGATGGTGGGGGAGGGGGAAAGGGGAAATTCGGGAAAAACTGTTGTTGGCAATAACAAAAGAAATTTACAGATATTACACAGCATGGCTCCATAATAATACCAATACACACACACACACACAGAGAAAACTGGGGAAAGAGAAAAAAACAAAGGGCCAGTAAAACCATTTGCATATGTATGTGTATTGTGTATTGTTTGCTGTGTGTATGTGTGTGTGTGTGTGTGTGTGTGTGTTGTGCAATGTGTATGAGGGCGTGAACAGCTCTTTTTTCATTCATATTTCTTGCCGCAGTCGTTCTGTTTGTTTTTTTGCGAGCAAACCAATTTAAAATTTGTTTCGAGTTTTGTCCAGTTCCCATTGCTTACTTTTTGGCGTTTCAGTTACTGCAACCAATCCCCATAACCCCCTCCCTCCATCTCTCTCTCCCTACCTCTCCTTATCTCTTAAGTCTCGGTTTTTGATACGGGCTGCCAGTCATTTGACGACCTATTTTCACCTGCCTAATATGGCACAACTTACGGGCACCACAAACAGCACCACACACGCATATGCTCCTCCTGTTTGCTGGTGGTGCTGCTGGTCCTGCTGATGTCCTGGCAGCCCTTTGTGCCCCCTCATAGTTTACCGACTTTTGTCTGGCGCTGCATAATTGAAGTCAACAGTTTTTTCCTACCTTAAAAGGTGTGTTTGTGTGTGTGTGTGTGTGTGTGTGTGTGGGGAGGAGGGGGACATGTGTTTAAACTGTCAAAAAATGCCATCAGGCACACGAGCAACGACGCCAGGATACATGGACGGGGACACGCTCTGACACATATTGTCATAAAATTATTCAATGGTTATTGTCAGCGTCATCAACACAAACACACACACACACACACACACACACACACACACACACACATACACACACGCGAACACATATGGAGTTAAAAGTTTTTGGTCCCTTATTTTGTAGCGTACTTCGCTTTCCCCCTTTTTGCCCTTTTGCAATTTTTTTTGAATAGCATTTTCGAAGCGTTGCAAAAAGAAAAAGGCAAAAAACATTAAACGGCAATATGAGAAGCCTGCCCCACATATGGATGTGTATATATATATATATGTATTGGATTAAGGTAGAGACATATGCGTTTAGACAGTGGGCGTTGCCAAAAAAGGAACAACAAAAAAAATAGAAATAGAAACAACGTAATTACCAAGCCATGTCCAGAAGGTCTTCGAAGGATTTGTGCGCTCGCTCGTTTTGTTTAAATAACGTGGCTCATTCATTCGGGCAGAAGATAAAGTGCTACCAATTAACGCAAAATAAATAAAACTCAACTAATTGTTGGAAAAAAGAGCGGGGACAGCCGCAGACAAAAGAAATGAACGAGCATCAGTCTGAGAGCTGAGGTTGGACCCAAGGCAAACTCTTCAAAATGGACAGGAAGGAACAGGACGAAGCGAGGCGCTGGGAGATGTGGTGAGGCGAGGGCATCACCCACTTGGCCACTTGGCCACAATCGACGACAGTCAACATTTCTACAACTGCCACAATGTTGTTGTCGTGTGTTCGTCGTCGTTTCTTGGCCCACTTCTATTTTCGCTCCTTTCCTTTCGGCCGCCATTTTCTTTACAATTTTTACTGCTCGAGCATTTTGACGTTCAGCGTTACTTTCTTTCTTTCTTTTTTCTCCTACTTTCTTTCTGCCTTTTGCCTTGCTCATTGTGCAAACTTGGCATTATTGTTTCCTAAGGCCAACAGCAAGAAAACACAACGTCAACAGTGGCTACGCTGGGTCAGGATGGGCTGGCCTGGACTGGCAAGCAGTATAGCTTGAGATGGGACGGGTTCTACCTTTGGACAGCAATCCGCACCTTGTCTTATCGCTGCTGTGTTGGCTCCCATTGTTGACTAGACAGCGTTACTCCATTGTTTGCGTATACGCAAAATTAAAACCAGCCCAAAATGTAGCCTTTGATGCTACTTGGTATACCCTGTAGGAAATTAATGCAATAGATAGGGTATCGCTAAGTGATTTTGCATGTAATGAGCACACAAAACATCCTTCAGTTCGGACAAATAAATTATTCACTATTAACCAAAATAAGAGGAAAAATTGTAGAGATTGCCAGCATTTGTTTCATTCACCAAATAATTCGCCGTAGAATTTTAGATTATAGCCCACTTGATTAGAGGCAAACAGCTAGTGAAGCACTCTCAGCAAACGTATTTGAAAATGTTTTTCATTTTTTTTTCTATTTTTTGTTTCGCTTTTTTATATTTTCTGTTGAGTGCGTAAATCGCTACTGTGTGCCTTTTGTTTACACACTCTGGCATATATATTTAATTAAGCTAATTAGGGAACGTGCTTTGGGCCAGAAAGCGGCTTAAACGCGGCTTTGCGTACGTAATTTATGCGCCGCATGGGTTACTGCACTTTAACAATAATTAGAAATGTCAGCCTGGTCAACACATGAAGCAGTCTCAGTCTGAAAGGGGGGTTGGATAAAGGATGTGGGGTGTGGGGGGTGGAGGGGGGACAGGAGCAAAAGACGTCTGTGATAAGCATAAGAAATATGAGCACCGGATATAAATTGTGTCAGCGGCAAAATGATAAAAAACCACTTAAAGGCGCAAACAATACTCTGCTGTCAGGCAGTCGGCACAATGACAAACCGCTCGACTAACCGCAAGCGCAGCAAAAGCAAGAGGGCAACAACAGCAACAACAACAGCAACAACAACAGCAACAACAACAGCAGCAACACAAATGGCGACAACAACGGAAACAACAAAAGGACACAAGTTTGCGCCGTCTCCAGGGTCTGTCTTTGCTTTTGCCAAGTCATTTGCGGCATTCGGAGCTGTATGCTCCTCGTTCTGGTTAGCTTGGTCAATGGCTGGTTGGTTGGGTGGTTGGGTGGTTGGTGGTTGGACATTAACAAATACAATAAAAAGCGCCAAAGATAGCACGTCAGGCTTTTTAATGCGCAAAATTGCAAACGTTTGCGAGGCCCGAGCTGCGAAAATAATGCGAAACGGAAGAAATTAGTTGCGTGCAAATTTATGCCAAAGGTTTCTCCTCGGTCAGCAGACAGGAAAAGGGTCATTTTGTAGACGCGTGAAATTTCGAACCCCTACTTTATTGTCAAGCAACTTTTTCTTCTTTTTTTATATATATACATATATATAACGACGATTCCTTTTATTGGCCTAGCAATGCGACATTGAGTGAATGGTGAAGAGAGACCCCATCGACAAATGCGGCAGTTACAAAATGTTTGAATTGAAAAATGTGCTAAATTGCGGAGCCTCATTTTTGTTATGCTCTGCAGTAAAACAGCCCCTGTGAAAAGCATCCCCATCCACCCTTCGCTGTTTGCAGCCGCAGTAGCAGTTCCACGAAAACATTAAATTTACGATGTTGACATAGATGGTGCGGCCATTTTCGAGGACAACTTATCACCAATACGTATTTAGATAAATAATACAGTAGTCGCCCCCTAAATATGCCTGCTACTCTATAAGAAAAATTCATTTTTTTTCAGACGGTTAACGATCAAAATATATGCATAGAAATTGTTGGTATTATATGCAAGGATCCAAGGATAGCAGAGCAATTACAAATATTAAAAATTCTTGTTAAAATATTTCTTGAAATTCATACTTTTCGAGCGACAACTGTTATATTGATGATATTTAAATATTTGCGTATTTTGATGGGTCCTCAACTTGCTCTCTCCCTTGCAGCTTTGATGTCCGCGGACGAGCGTTTGAGAAGGCCCTGTATTGGTCAGATACGAACTCATTTGGGCCACGTGCGTATTTTGTTACCGGTCAACAGCCAGCGAAATTATCTGTGGAAAATATACAGCTGGATGATGAGGGCGTAAGTACTTAACTTCCCACTTGCCACACTCTCACTCCCCATAAAGTATGCTTTATTATTTTGCTAATGCATTTGCTGGTTTTGGCTTTCTGTCAACAGGTTTATCGCTGCCGCGTGGACTTTCAGAACTCGCCAACGCGCAATCATAGAATTAATTTAACGGTTATTGGTGAGTGGTGGCAGCCGAACTTCGAACTTAAAGAGTGAACTCCATTTTCCATCCCAACCCACCTATAATTCACGCCCTTCTACTTTTATTTTTCCGCAGTTCCTCCGCATCAAATACTCGTGTACGATGCTTCGGGCCGTGATGTTGCTGGCGCTGTGGGTCCATTGCTCGAGGGCGATAATATTGTGTTGACATGTGAAGTGCGTGGCGGTAAGTAAATCATGATAAACGACACAGACGCGACACACACACACACACACACACCACACACACCACACACACATACACACACACCACACACACATATCTGTGTATAGTGAGTAAGAAACACACACGCAGGCAGCTACTTAAATGTGGCACTCAGACAAAAGGCTATCAAGCAAGGATGACAAGCAATGCCACACACGCAACACTGCCCCGCCCATTGACTGTCTTGGCCCTGAGTCTATTTAAAGAATTAAAGATGAGGCATTGCAGATAGGCGCGCACACGCTGCCCAGCGCCCAGGCCCTACACACAAAAAAAAACTTTAGATAAAAGAGAAAATAGGTCAAAACTAGCCAAACCTCTCAGCAATTTTCCGCAACCACAAACTTAACTGAGAAAAGAAAATCTTTAGAATTATATCAATGCTATTAATAAAAGGCTAATAAAACTAATTGATTACACAGACCTGCAATTTTTTTTGCGTGTAGCTGCTGCTCAGGCAGTGGTTGGGGATGAGGCGTAGTCGAAGCATGGCTCAAGTCGTCGTAAATAATAAAAATAAATGTATGTCAGAGTCTGCGGTGACTATACCGACGAGACCGAGGCCAAGAAGGAGACCAAACGAGGCGACAGACCGACCAATCGACCAACCAACCAACAAGACAAGCAGACAGACAGTCAAGCTGCGGCTGCGACTGCGGCGGCGACTGCGACTGCGGCTGTCATTGCCACTTTACTTTGAAAAATGCAACAATTTTCAGCGTCTGGCTTTTGTCGCAAGGCGCCACCGTTGCCTGTGACCTGTAGGCATATGCGGCATCGTAAATCTTTAAAAAGGTCTCCAAGGTGAGTCCATGGGCAAAAAAAAAAAGCTACTTTTTTTACACTGTTTGCCCGGCAAGTGTGAAAATTTTGTACAAGTTGCTCGCTTCGCTGAGCTGTGAGCTCGAGGAGCTCCTCCGCATCGCTGCGACCATTATAAATCATTAACTTTCTGACAACAATATTTTTTTTCGGTGGTGCGACGAGGTGGCCAGACGAAGTGCAGACTAAATGTTAGTGCACCACCCAGCTTAAACAACTGAAAGGGTATTTGTGTAAGCAGCTTTAATGGCAACACTCAAGCAATTTGTTGGAGGCTGACAAAACTTAGACACTTCTTGAGAAGTTCATTTTTCTGATCTGCTTTTTAAGTTTTCGAAACTAACAATCTTTTTTTGTTGGAACGTTTTATTTAATTATTTGTATTAATTTGATGGGAGCAAGTGTAAAGCACTTCAACTAAAAGTTATATTTAATTTGAATTGTGATATTTTGTAGAAAATGAAAATAGGAAAAAAGGGAAATGCAAACATAAAAAAAATTAAAAGGTAGTAAAAACAATTATGGCTTAATTTGGCTATTAAGTTAGTCAAGAAATACACAGCAAATTGTTAAATATTATAAACAGTTTAATTAGATTATTTAGTAATGCAAATTTGTAGATCAGATTTGGTGTTGTTATTGATTGTGTTGTTTATTATTAACTAGCACAAAAAATAAACATAAAAAAAAAATGGATAAATTGAAATAGAAACAATAGAAAACAAAATAAAAATGTAATCTTCACTTCTCATCTGGTTAGTTAAACAATTATTTGAATGTTTTGGATATTTTGTGGTAATCAAAATCTTCGTGAGTTTGGTGGCCATCAGAGTAGTTCCGCAGTTCCGCTGGCCACATTTTCTTGTCTAGAATACACTTCGAAAAATTACTATTTTATATGTATACCAATTACTGATGAATCGTTAATAAATACTACGTGTTAATTAATGCAAAACAGAAAGTTTCCGTTGAACATTTCAAAATAATAAATATGATTTTATTAATTTGAAATAAATCAAATAATATTTACAAAATAAAATAATTCTATTAGAGCGCTCCAAGGTATTGAAATGTAAATCATTTGAAAATCAATCAACTCACATAACATACACCGAGGGGGGGTAAGTGGGGCGGAGCTTTAACGATTGGTATGCATTAATGATTTTAACAGCAGAGCATTTTCAATGCACACTGACTCTAGGAAAATCGTTGCTTTGAAGCACTCAAATAGTTGGCCCAGCTTTGTGCACCTGGGCTGTGGCACGCAACTCCTGCTGATATTTACGTGCGGCACTCTGCATGCAAAGGATTTGGCTTGTTGTTGTTGTTGGTTGTTGGTTGTTGTTGTGTGAGTGACTCCGAACTCGAAACCTTTTGGCATTTGCTGCCATGTGGTTTGTTTTGGTTTTGGCAATGCGTCACGTACTCAAACGCGCCAGCTGCTTTGATTAGCCGCATGTGCCGCAACGTCGACGTCGACAGCGAGGACGACGACGACATTTGCTACTTTGACACCTGCTGGGCGACACACCTTTCGCCTTGCCAGTGATTTGTATGCAACAATTTCGTTGCCAGCCAGCCAGCCAGCAATGCATATTTCATTTTCCACCTGCAACTGACTGTCGACTAACAACCCGCTGTGCGCTTTGCCAAATTAACTAATATTACCTCCAAGGCGACGCCACATGGAAGCACAGATCCAGAAAGAGGAGCGTTAAGCTTCATGCAAATGTTGGACGCGCTTCGTTTTTTTTTCTTTTTCTTTTTTTTATGGCTGTGAGGCACTAATCATAGACCGACTGAGCGCACCACCAACAATAAACGCCAAATGCCAAATTGCTTTATCAACTTTATTAACTTCGACTAATAGCAATTAATACCAGGCAATAAAAAGCTAATCTGAGCGCAACCATAAAACCCTCGGCTCGCATCTATTCCAGTCCAAGCAATTTTTATGGCCAGGCCGCAGCTATGCATAATTTTTGGTGGTGCGTCCAGCTGGCAGCTACCAATTGTCGACAACCTTAAGTATGGCTTAGCAGTGTGCTGTCTTCATTACTGAAGGGATTAGAGAGGGGCGAGTTGAGTATGCCCCCCAATACACTGCGAGAAAATCAATGTACCAAATTTGAATACAATCACAATAAATCAAATACAAGTAAAACGTTCCAGTTGTTAATTTAATTATTTATTTGAAGACATTTTCTAGATTTATATTGATTGATTGATTGATCATAAAAATCATACTTCAATCAAAAATTGTACTTAACTTTCTCCGTAACAGTCTAACACTTCATTAAAAGTGTCTTCAAATAGAATTTTCAGACTTTGTTCTTTGAAGAGATTAGAGAAAGCACTATTAATTTTTCGCAGTGTACTATATGCGAGTATAATGCGAGCAGCTAAATGCCACAAGGCAACTGTTATTTGTCTATTATCCCCTCATACTTTCCTTGCCGCACTTTGTCGACCGTCGTATGTGTTCTGTGACTATGTCCTGGCCTTGGCTTATTGTCGCCAATGTTGTCGTCGCTGCGTATCCTTTGCAATCAGCAAACATTTGGGCACTAAATTCCCTAACTGGCGTCCAGCACACTCAACTATCAGCTACTTACTGCTTCTCTCCATCCATCCATCCTCCCCCGCCAGCCATCCCTCTCTCTCCACAGAACACAGCTCCAAAGCCAACCCCAACTCAGCACTGAGCTCATCCGTGTCTCAGCTGCTTGTTGCTATTGTTGCTCATTTCCGCCACATTCACTTGGCTGACTTAATGGCCAAGCTGCAGCCAGCAGTAAGCTTGTGAAACCCCCGCCTCCACCCCTTGCCCCGTTACCCTTCTGTCGTCAAGCGCCACATCGCAACGTTTCGGGGGCACTTAAACGGATTAAAAATATTTTGTGCATTTGATATGTGAGCCAGCGGATAAAATGCTTTTAGTTAGGGTGCCAGGGATTCATTCGACGGATGGAGAGAAACAACAACAGAAAAAAAAAGGTTCGAGTATTTCGATTACATTTCGCAACAGAGTTAAATTAAAGAAGCCAGATACTTGCCTAGATAACATAGAAATAGAGAACACATAGTCGTATATTAATTATTGGTAATTTTCCAGATATCCACTATTGATTATTATTATTCTGTGTTTAATGTGGAAATGTCTTCCTTTCAATTCAATTATGATTAAAACAAACAGTTGCTGTATTAAAGAGATTAAATCAAAAATGCATAATCCAAATATATAAAATATTACTTATTAGTATTAGTTAATTAAATTTAAGATATCTCAAATTTTTTTAGAAATCAATGCAATCAATTTAATTAATTGAATTTAATTACTGTGAATGTTTTTAATCTCCATCAATTAAAATGCTTTCAATCATAATATAATTTAATAAATTAGCTCAGGTTTGATTTGATTAGAATGAGATTTGGGAAATATTTATATTCATTCACCGTTGCATTTATAATGATTTTATTTGGTTTATCATTTGTTCTCCGAATTCGCAACCAAAAAAAAACATTAAGCTTTGCATTCATTTTCTCTTTTTGTTTAATTTTTGGCTCATTTAACATTCAGGCTTTGGCGTTTGTCTATCCAAAGTTTTTGTTGGTTGATAGGGTCAACTGGACATGGTAGGATAGGAATGGGGATGGGGTTGGGGGATGGGGATGGGGGGATGCCCACAACTTTGTTAGTTAAGCTGGCTAAGCCTTTTTTAAAAGCCTTGGGTACACACTGCTAAATGGGCATTATCATTAAAATGTGTAAAGTTCTTTTCGGTCATAAATTTTGGAGTGCGCCGCTGCTTTTGGCAGCTGCTTAATAAGTTATTGCGAGTTAATAATGCATGAGAGCCAAAACTTTATCCGTATCAGACAAATCAAAAAACAAAAAAAACCAAAAAAAAATGTTGATATTTGCATTAAATGTTCAACTTTTAGAGTAAACATGTGTGTGTGCGCGAATCGGGATTTGATTGTCTGCAATTTGCATAATACTATTTGGCTTGGTTTATATTATATTCATAGGTCGACCGGAGCCAACTGTCACATGGTTAAATGGCTCAAGGACGTTGGAGGCGGGCAGCGGTGTATCGATGGGCCGTCATGTCACCGTTAATCGACTGGAGGTGCCACAAATAACGCGCTCCGCTTTGAACAACACGTATCGCTGTCAGGCATCAAACACCAAATTGGTGGCGCCCGTGGAGCGGAGCATACGCATCGAAATGTTACGTAAGTGGAGTTGCATTTAATTTGTAGCCACATTTAATACTCTGGAGCAATACTTACAGTGAAGCCCACGTCCGTCAATTTGACCAACAAGTTGAAGGTGTTCTCGTCGAGCACACAATATAATCTGACTTGCATTGTGGCCGGCTCGGTGCCCGATACGGAAATCAGATGGACACAGAATAATCGACCCTTCAAGCGGGGCATGGTAAGTAAGCTGATTGCAAAATCTCAACTTCGAGACACACACACCCATTTCCAAGTGTCAAGCGATTGTCATATTTATGACTTGCAATTGACATTTTGATATCTTGCACTTATAGTTTAGCCACCTGGCCGGATTGAGTGTGCCCACTTTTCTAATCGATTTCACTCTATTTTGCCTCGGGTGCGATTTTCTTTACACAGCTGTCAACGAGCCAGGGCAATGGACGCGTTTTATCCACTTTGTCATTTTATCCACAACCTGAAGACGATGGCACAATGCTCAAATGCGAGGGTTCAAATCCTCGACTACAAAACTCAGCCATCGAGGATTCGCTCTTGCTGAATGTTATGTGTAAGTTTGCTATGGATATATATATATATATTTAGATACATATAGATAGGATTGGGGAAAATCCATTCTAATTTCCATAAATATATCTAAAGCTGCACAAATCAAAGTTGCCAGCGCAAATAATTCTAAATTATGTAACATTATTTGCACAGTTGCTGCTCATATGTCAATATTTACATTCTTTGACTTTTTGGTGTGGAAATAAAAAAAGAAAATGCGAACAGCAACAACATATTTCACCCACTCCCCCCCCCCCCCCCCCCCAACACACTGTTCTTATTTGCCAACGCCAACAGAACGCCATAAATATTTCTTTATATGATTATCAATTTCTAAAATTCACAAAAATAAAACAGCACAAAACAACACAAATAACGGCCAAAAAAGGTCACAGCGCTTTTCAGTTTTCGCAACCATAAAAAGAAAAGGAAGAAAATTTGCTCTTACCAACATTTTAGATTGGGTCTTTTACTAGTTTGCCCAAATTCGCAATTTTCAACACTTAGAGTTACTTTTCTCGAGCAAGGATAATCATAAATTTATTGAATTTTAAAGTCACCCATGCGGAGAATCGAGGCAAACATTTATGCAAAGCAGACTTATAAATATTAAACAAAAAAATTATAATAAACTCAGACTAGTTACTCACAAAAGGTGAAGGATTGGATTGGATGACTTGATTAAATGGCCAGGATTCTTTTTCTTGTTATGTAAATAAGCGCAGTTGCCAATTACGCTGTTTGTCTAGACAGATAAAGTGTGTAAAGCGTCTGTTTTTATTGCAAGCATATATTATTCAGTACACAATTATAAAAAGGACCAAATTGCAAGGATATCTTTAAATGTTGAGAAAGCTTTAAAGCGAAAGATAAGAGTTCTAGTTCATAATTTTGGTATGTTGAATTTCAATTTTCAACAAAGTGTTTTTTTACATTAAAGTTTATTCGAGTTTTAAACAGGATATTTTATTGTCAATCAAATTTGCTGTTTTTAGTGAAAGGTGTTTGATTTTAGCACTTAAAACTTTGCCATATGTTCCAAAATTTATTCATACAAAACTCAGACCTGAACCCGTCCTATAAATTTACATATAGACATCAGCCCACCTTTCGATAAATAATCATTATGTTATAAAAATAAATTTACACTAAATTTTTTATGTGATCCATCATCGGTATTTGTGCTGCCAACTCACACACACTCACACTCACACACACACCCACACACACACACACACACACATCCGCACACAGCCTTATGACGATGGCAACAATTTTAATTTAAAAATTTTGTCATTTACCCATTGGTTTGGGCGGGGTTAACCCGGCTTATAAAGCGGTTCAGCCGTCGCGCTGTTAACTTTTATGGCAATTCGTCGCCGTCTTACAATTCCCCATTTTATTAAGCAATAATATTTTTCGATTTTATATTTTATATCACGGTCCGTGCTATAAAAATTCAGCCAACGACCAAGCAAAACACATTTTAATTTAAGCCGTGCGACACAACCAATAATAAATAACGAAGACAAGAAAATATGTTTCTTAAAAAGCAGCCAATTACCAATTGCGTTAATTGTAGGAGTTTATCTTTTTATCTTTTGCAGATCCGCCACAAGTAACATTATCCCTGGGCTCAACGCTGCGACCCGATGACATCAAGGAAGGCGATGACGTTTACTTCGAGTGTCACATAAAGGCAAATCCCAAAGAGCATCGCATTACGTGGTCGCATGATGTGAGTATTTGAGACAGGAAATTGCCTTAGTGCAAGTCTCCAATGTAAGCGAAATCATTTCCAGGGCCTGCCGGTCAATCAGAATGTCTCCTGGGGCATCATCATCTCCACAAGATCCCTGGTGCTGCAGCGCGTCGGTCGCGTCCATTCCGGCTACTATTCCTGCTCGGCGGCCAACGATCGCGGCGAAACGCAAAGTGCTCTGGTCAACTTAAGGATACGCTGTGAGTATTATAGATATCCGTATAAATAATATATAAAATAGCTCAGCTTGACTGATGGCAGATGTCAAATATTTATTGCAACGTTTTGCTGAACATAGAAAATTTAGCCGTCACAATTTTAATAGATATAGCCTAGTCGGGATTCAACCTTTTCGTTTTTTTGAAAATTTATGAAATTTGCGAATTTGAAACGTTCAATTTTAAATGGAATGAAAATTGTGTGGGTAACAGTCAAATTTGCGCAAAAATAATGCTGACAGTTGGTGTCAGTCGAGCGCAGTAATAAATATACATATGCGTAAATTTATGCACAAATAGACACTGAATAGACAACAAACACACACACACACACACACATACACATGTTGCCCCGTTTGGTGGCACCACCCAGCACCACCCACTTGATAAGCTGTGCAGAGCGATTCGACAGTTCGCTTCACAAATTCAGAAAAACCTCCGCTGGTGGAAAACTATAGCAAAAACAAATCCGGCAACCAACAACAACAAAAACAACAACAAATATTACAAAATATTTTGTGCAAAATGCCGTAATTTTAACAATACAATTTTACATTGTTTCTCTTTATGTGCACGTATGTGTGTGTGTGTTTGTTCTTCACAATGACAGAAATTTACAATTTTTGACTTTCCCAAAACAACATAATAATATACCGAAAATATGTGAAATTTTATTTGGCAAACACAATTTTAATATTTTTTGATAATAGGATTTTCATTCAAAAATTATTTGATGAGTTATATAGGTTAAGACTAAATGAAAATACATAATTATATGGAAAGCCTTGTCGATAAATATTTTTATGAATTTTAATTCAAAAGTTGCTGAAAAGTTACAAAACAAAATACAAGTGTTTCGCACACATCGCAGTTAAATGATCAAAATCGTATTTAATCGATACATTTTTTTAATAAAACATTTTGTAAAAAAAGTAAGATGCTATAGTCGAGTTGGCTCGACTACGATATACCCTTAACCCAGTTGTTAAATATATTTTTGTTTTATTGGCAAATTTCCCTTTAAAATGATTTGCACTCAAATGTTCAGTTCTGCAAGGGCATTTCTTACAGAGTATTTTTTTTCACAAGCAGATACATACATAAATACACACATACACACGTACACGAAACAGTACTTGTCGGGGCTTTGCAGAATACACACAAATATATTGACGCTAGCGTCGATTATCAAGCCATCTCTTTCTCACATATGCGCTCACCTATTTATATGCATACAGAAAATGCTTGCGGCTGCTGATAGATTTGAGATCAATATGAGAATATATTTTCGACTATAACTTTGGAGTTTCTTGTCCGATCTTAATGAAATTTCGGCAATTGATCAATAATAAGAATATATATGTTATGCATAAATTAGAAACTCCGACTCTTAAATTGTGAAATTTATTGCTATCGGAAATCGAAATGTATCGATAATTCAGAAACTGAAGCAGTTATCGATAAAATAAAGCAAACTTGATCTGCGCCTGGTACACGAGAACTTATATTCCAAAGTCGCTAGCTCTTATAGTCTCTGAGATCCGCGTGTTCGTACAGACGGACGGACGGACGGACGGACGGACAGACGGACGGACGGACAAACGGACAGACGGACGGACGGACAGACGGACAGACAGACGGACAGGGCTATATCGACTCTGCTGTTGATCCTGATCAAGAATATATATACTTTATGGGGTCGGAGATGCTTCCTTCTGCCTGTTACATACATTTGCACAAAACCATTATACCCTTTTTTGCCCATTTTAAATGGGTTAAGGGTATAATAATTGTGATCTCTGTATTCAGCTGCTAATTTTAAGAATCATTAATTACATTTATTTTTTAAATAATGTATATATTTCAAAATATAAAAGACATAATTTATATTCGACTTACTGCATAATGAAAGTAATTAAATTCTTTGGCTTCTTCTTCTCGTGTTGCATGTGCAAAATTGCTGACACTTTTTGTGATACTGTCTGGGGAATGTGAGCCTAAATACTTTAAATTATTATGATTTAACCAATATATTATAAATTGTCTCTTAAGTAAATACAGTTAAATAATTGACTTGTAAGCTTGTTGAGTATACAAAATATATATTTTGATGGCAAAGCGTTGCTTTAACGAGCTGGTCCAGAAATTTATTGGCCTTTGTGTGCCACGCAACACACAGCTGCAACTACTACATATCATAATTAACTGTTTTCAATTTGCTGTTGACACTCGTTAACAACTACACATGTAATTACACAAACAAGCAAAAACACACACACTCACACACACACACATCTACTGAGTATGGGGGGGGGAGCGAAAGCATATTTCAAAGTGCAATATAAATTCATTGCCTGACAATGGGCGCAAATAATGATTTCAGGCTTTTCCCTATAAACATATTGAAAATGTCTCAATTACCGTTATATAGCATTTACTTCCGACTGTTTTTCTAAATAATTAATGATGCCTAAATACAAAATACGTATATACATAAATAGAACGTTAGTGCTCCTTGCGACCAAGGGCAAGTGTATATGCGAGTGTGTGTGTGTGTGTGTGTGTGTGTGTGTGCGTGTGTGTGCGTGTGTGTTATACGTATTCATTTGGCGACTACGGCCGGACACAACAAGCTGACGTGTCAGCTGGACATCGGCTGAGAAGGGCATGGGCGTGGATAATAAAAATGAATGATATGCTTTTATTATTGAAACGCAGAGTCATTGGAAAAACATTTATAATTATGGACTCAGCAGACCTCGCACATCCCAAGCCCAGGTCAGGTTAGCATATATCGAATATATAGGATATATAGGAAATTACCATAATGTGTATGTGTATGTGTATGTGTGCGTGTTTGTGTGTACTCTTGTGGAAAATTCAATTTTTATTGTGCATATTTAATGCAGTTGCAAAAATGCCATTTTATATGCAAATAAGTTGTTCAGCTCTTTGTTGTTGCTGCTGTTGTTGCTGCTGCTGCTGTTGTTGTTGCTACTGCTGCTGCTAATAGTCCAAGTAAACGCAAATTATTTAATCAATTGCGGAGCGCAGTGGCAACGAGTACACATTTAGCCTGGCCCAGCCTGGCAATTTTTGCATATTATTTTAGTTTATTTAACTAAAAATTTAATTATGCTTGATTTTTGCGGTCGACTGATTTGAATTGAATTGCGTTTTAATTGAATTGAATATGCAGCGAAACGCAAAATATACCAACCAACCAATGCCGAAAAACCCAAAACATACACTGAACGTTATTAACGCAAATTAGCAATTAAACGCAAGCAAAAACAGAAAACAGCAAAACCAAATACAAAAACAAAAACCAAAAAACCAAAACTGCTGCATCAGCATATTGGCCAAAAGTAAAGTGAAATAAAATCGAAGACATCAGCAAATGGATTGCGGACTATGTTTGCATTGCATTGAGTTACCCCTTAACGATAATTGCGATAATTAAAAGCAAATACAACGCAAAGGACTCACCGAAGGACTCACTGTCGAAGAGATGGCAAGCTATTTGCACGGCCATAACGTGTATGCCACGTAACCACGTTTCGCATGCAGCCAAATGTGGCAGTTGATCCGTTGTTGGTTTATGCGATATTGTGTTGCCATCGACTATGATTGAGATAAATGAATTTATGGCAGTTCGATGCTCGTATCTTGACTGAAATTAATCAGAAAATGTTAAAAGTGGCATTGTACGATTGTGAAATTGACGGATTCATATCAATTTATGAGTATTGCAATTGTTGACGCACACATTGTAAGCTTTATTTTACAATAAATTGAACAGATTCCGCCATATTTGTTACATTTTTAAATTTTTGACAAGCAATTCTATAAAAATAAAAACCGTTATATAGTTGCAAAAGAGCAACATTTGAAAACTGTTTATATATAGATTCAACATTGTAGAAATATATTAAGAAACCTACAAATTTTATAATACTAGGAAAACTTCATCAAAATATTTTCATTTTCAAATGTTTTTTATATATATATAAATATGTTCAATAAAAAATATTATCTTAAAGAAATTTAGATCAATTTAGGTTAGCTTAGTTTAAACAGTTCTCGACACATATAGGCCATGTTTGGCGCGTTGTTGCACAGTATGGGATCTAGTTAGGATTTCTTCTACACTCTTGAAAAAAAAGGATAATATATTATATCAAATATTCAAAGATTTTGACTTGGCTCTACCGCTTGATAAATTTTGGCAACACCACCTGCTCCTGCTCCTGCTTCTGCTTCTGGGAAGATAGGCTGCACATGTGCTCATGTGCATTTTTAAAAATTAAATTTTGAATATTTTGCGAGCTTTCCAAAGCTGAATTTAAAAGCCGTTTATAAAGAATTATTAAAAATTATACCCAATATTTTGCAAGCGGATCAGGAAAATGCAGTTTGGCACAGCTGCAGTGGAAATAAACACTAAAATCTTTATATTATATTGTGTACGATATGTCTTCAGGCACAGAAACTTTTTAAATAAATAAAAAATAAAAAAAATATCAAGCACATGAAGTACTTATACTAAGAAGTCCTTGCCTGAATCCTGTTCGTCACTCTGTTTACGTGTGAGTGTGTTTTTGGGTGTGTGCGTGTGTGTGTGTGTGTAAATGTCATTGTATGGTTATGAAAGGCTTGTTTATGACAAAGACGGCAGCAGTTTTCAACTTGACGCCAAAGTTTTTGCCATCTATGTGTGTGTGTGTGTGTGTGTGTGTATTTTTGGGGGAAGTGCAGCACGATGAAAATGCTTTGAATAAATCATAAGCCAAGTGTTAAAGCCCAACTTTATGCTTAAAACAGCTGAAAATGTATAAAGGATTTGTCACATTTGACAGAGTTAAATTTATATATAATTCATAAGACTTGTTTCCGGTTGGAGTCGGGTGGCACACAGGTGCGCTTTTCTTGCCACTCGCCACTCTTATCACACCAGCTGGGGCAGTTAAATTGAAAATCAAAGCTTTCAGTTTCCAGTTACGCTGTCCACTTCTAAGCTGTCAATTCAATGCCTGCCAATATAAATACAATATATAAATAGAAATATATATTTATATATATATATGTATATACCAAAGATGGTTTATAGACATTACTGGAGCTGTCAGTGAATTGCAGCTGGCTCATTATTTTGCATTTTGCCAACCTGCTCTGTCTCTGAATTGAATTCTCAATATTTTATGTACTCCACAGATGCGCCCGTTTGCAGCAGCAACGTTGTCGGTGTCATTGGCGCCTCCTTGGAGGAGGCGGTGCCCATTCCCTGTCGCGTCAACTCCGATCCACCGGAAATCGACTTCGAGTGGACATTCTCAAGCAGCGGCGAACACTTTGAGGTGCCGTCGGGACACTATGCCACCATACAGGACCCAACCATGACCACCAGCAGCGATGTCCGACGCACTGTAGTCGAATCCAATGATACCCATTTTGAGAGCTATGGTAAGCTAACATCTATATCTATTTCAATATGTTTAGTATATTAAAGGTTACTTTAAGTCTTAAGAAGGTTTCCTTTGCTTTACTTTATGTTAATAGAACTCAACTACATACAATTAGATTCCAAAGGCGCATTGAGTTTTTGTATGAAATTATAACTTAGCCAAACTCAAAATTTAGTTAACTGTCATGATATGAAAACTGTGTTTGATAAATCAGAAAAAAAATTCAATTAAAAGCACTGTAAACCATCGTGAATAATCATAGAATGTTCAATCATCAATAGCTTAATTATTTTCCTTCTGCCTGACATTTTCCTCAGCTATGCAAATTCAATGAATACAATTTGCATCCGCTTGCGCCTGAACAAATTTTCAGAAATTAAGAGGTAGAACATAAACCAAAGCTTGAGCCTACCATATTTTCCTTGTTTTTTTTTTGTATCCTTACTATGCACATAGTAAATGAAATTGTCTATGCATTCCCAGTTGGCCTGAGTGAGCTCACAGAATTTATTTAATTTAACCCGACCATAATCTAATGCAAATACAATGCACATGTCCTAGCTACACAATGAAATCCATTTAAGAGACTCGATTCTATAGACTCCAATTTTTGGTATTGCAGTCGAAACAGTCAGTGAACTGATCTATACTCCGAAGGGGGAGAGGGACTATGGAACGTTGGCCTGCTGGGGACGCAATGCGATTGGCAAACAGTCGGAGCCTTGTCTTTTTCAGGTGGTGCCAGCAGGTGAGTGTGTTTTCTCTCTATGCGTGTGTATGTGTGTGTGTGTGTGTGTGTTTGTGTATGTGGCAATGTAATTAATTTTGTAAATTGAAATTAAATTTCTTTGGTTTATTATGTTGGTTTTTATAGCCAAGCCGGGTGCGCTGCGAAATTGTACGCTTCGTCCATATGTGGTGACGTCCGCATCGCTGAATTCATCGAATCAGACGACAATGCATGGCAATCAAATGCTCCAAACACAATACGGCAGACACGATGCGAATTATCCGCACATGGAATTTGTACGTGAGCGCAATGGTAACAACAATAAGAGCCGGAACAATGTGCCCGCATCAGCCGGGGCCAGCAATAAAAATATGAAAGGCAAAATAAATGCTGGCCATGTTAAATCTAATAATAGGCAACAGCAGCAACAGCAACAGCAACAGCAGCAGCAGCAACAGCAACAACAGCAGCAGCAGTCCGAGCAACGATATCACCTGAATCAACAACAATTGCAGCATCTAAGGAAGCGTACATCATTTACACCATCGCAGACATTGGCAGCCATCGAGCGTCAGCGACAGGCCAAACAACAACAACAACAACAACAGCAACAACAACTACAGCAGCAGCAACAAAAACAATTGCCGGCGGGCAAGTCGACTGCCCCGCCCACGTCAAGCGCCTACATCAATAACAAAACTGATGGATTACTGGCCAAGTCGAAGTTGCCACATCCCGAGCTGGACATTAAACGTCGTCTACGGCGCACTGCAAACGACCAACTGCTTAAGCCAACAGCACCAGCAAAAGCAACATCAACAAAAAGTAAAAAGCTGCAACATCAACAGCAACGTGCAACAAAATCAAATTTATCATTGTCACATATAGCGCAGGCTAAAATAGTTGCTGGCTCCAATGTCAAAAACAACAACGGCAAACTGCCAGCAAAGTATTTTAATAAGCGACAGAAAAACATGCAGAAACAGCAACAGCAACAGCAACAACAGCAACAACAGCAGCAGCAACAACAACAGCGACAACAAAGAGAAAGCAGTGAGGTAAACGAGCACAACATAATCCATCATTTTGCAACAGAAAAGCGAAGAAAGCGGCAGGCAGCAAATGACATTTCAGCAGCAGTAACGGTAGCAGCAGGCGCAACGGCAACAACCAAGTCAGCAGGAGCAGCAGCAGCAGCAGAAGCAGCAGCAGCTGTTGGTGATGCTGAGAATGATGCTAGTAGCAGTAGCAACAGTGGCAGCAGCAGTAGCAGCAGCATTGGCGACATTGACACAATGCTGGCAACAATGCGAGCACGCAAATCTTTGGAGGTGATTGGCAATGAGAAAGTCAAGAACAGAATGTTGCCGCCAAATGCGCCACAAATTAGCAACAAGCCGGCGGCAGCAGCTCAACAAATGGCAGCAGCAATTAGTGGCAACAATGAGCAGGCAGCTTCAGTAGCTGCTGCAGCAGCAGCAGCAGCACCAGTCGTTGCAAATGCTGCTCACAAAGATGTTGTCAAGACAAACATTGGCAAAGACAGCGAAACGCCTTTGTCCACAGATCTGGCAGGGACTGAGCATGCCGCCAACATCAACAACGTAAACAACAATAACAACAGCAATGACAACGACAACGAGGACAATGACGAGGACAATGATGAAGGCGATGACGATGACGATGCTATTCCTGATGAAGATGTTGCCGAGGTGCAGACAGACGACGACTACATGGCAGATGAGCCCAACGACTTGGCGGACTATGAAACAGATGAAGAACCACAACATCAACAGCAACGACAACAGCGCCAACGACAGCATGTTGATATTTCATCCCTTGAGCATCAATTGGACCTGGAATCATTAGAGGATGATGAGGCGGATAGTGATGGGGATGCGAATGCGGATGCGGATGCCGATACCGATGATGATATCTACAATGTAAGCGATGATGATTTTGTGGCCAGCGTGGCGCTGTCTACCGCAGAGACAACAACAACCCAATCACAACAGCAACAACAATTGCATACAGAGCCCACAGCTTTGCCAGCTGAGTGGCAGCAACCTCATTTCGATTATTCACGCATGGAGTACAGCTTTAGCAATGGCGTCGTGACCCAAAGTCTCATCGGAGGCGGTGCGAATGGGTACGATGGCAACGCAATTGTGGGTGCTGGTGCTGGTGCCGGTGGCACCATCAATTTTGACAACTATGACAACATAATATACTCCACCATGGAGCTGGAGTGTATGCCCGGCTATGATGGTGGTCTCCAGCAGCAGTTCTACCTGGAGGCCTACGATTCGAAGACCAAAAAGCTCAGACTCAACATGAGCAGCACCTATGTGGATGTGCCCGTATTTCGTATCGATCTCTCTGGTGAGTTTCAATTGCAACATTGAAGATGGGGAGTAGCAATAAAAAATATATGAGAGACCAGCAACCAACTAAAGTATTGCATTTAAGATGGGGCACCTGTAGGTAAACATTTTCCGCCCATCCACAACAAGAATGTTCAAAAGCAACCACAATTTGCCAAGAATTTCAAATTGTGTTTATTACACAAAGCTGATTCGTTCATTATTATATTTATATATGGTTGGATTTACAGATTGCCTCGCTAAGGCTTGTTGGCTTAGCAAAGAAAGCATTTTACAGCACTGTTTTGCGGAAAAGCCGCAAACTAAAGACTCCCGACTTTTATGCGGCCAAAAAACGAAAACGCAAAACAACAACAAAAACAACAACAAAAACAAAAACAAATCAAAGTAACAAACTGTGTGCAAAAAGTTAAGCAAGCCAAATTGCGCGGCGTGCTTGGTCCATTGAGGGGAATGGGAATGGGTGCAAGGAGCACAGCCAGCACAGCAATCCAAATACAACAGAAACAACAACTGTGCCAGTGCCACGCAGATTAATTAGTTGAGGCTGCCAGGGCCACATGAACCCCCCCTTACCCCACTAGCCAAAGAGCACTACAGCCATCTGCCACATGCGGCTGTATCTGTTTGTTGTAATGAATTTTAGCTAGTCAGCAAAACTTTTATGCCAATGGTGGTGGGTGGTGGGAGGGGGGTGGATTGGGGAGGTGGGATGTGGGAGGGTGGGTAGTTGGAGCTGGCGAAATTTGGCCGCTGGCAATAGTCGTCGGTTACTACACTAAGAGAAAAAGGCGCTTGCAATTTAATAGCAATAATATTACTACAAATTTGTTTTTTAACTATCAATCTGGATTGAAGCTGATAAAGTTTACATCATGATTGATTAAAAAAATCTTGACTAATTAATTTTGATATTAGAAAACACATAGTTATACATAAATTTAATTTTCTGCTCTTAGAGCTTTGATAACTTTTGTAAAATGATCTCTACTATTTTGCTGAGTGTAAGGGCCAACAGCAACATCAGCAACAGTGGCAATAGCAGAAGTGGCAAAAATTTGAATTAAGTTGTTGAAAAACAAGATTTATTTGTACGCTTAAGCCAGCGGCTGTTTTTTATTTTTTATTTTTTGTGTTTTTTTGAGTGGGGAGAAATATTATCCTACTACATTTTGATTCTGGGCATGCGAAAGTGTTGGCTAAAATAGTGTCAAAGTTAATGAGCCACATTTCGGTTATCACTTTCGGGTTGCAACTTGGCAACGGCTTGGGAACGAGACTCGTAGGATCTGCAACTTCTGCAGCATCCTGGCTGGCAGCTTTTCATGTAACCCTGCTATCGATGAACTGATGCGCCTACCTCCAAGCAAGGGAGGGGGGTGTTTGTGGGGGCAAGTGGGAAACGGCTGCGGCTTTTGCATTCTGCGATATTTGCAAAGTCAAACGAAGCGTAAAGTCACGATTAGTTAGACAGGCGTGTTAACGACTATGGCTTCCAGAGTTGAGGTTGCCCCTTAAGCTTTTGCCGGTCTCAACAAGCAGTTGTTGCTATTTTAATGAGCTGCTATTGGTGGAAAAACACAAAAAACTTTTGATGTGAGCATTACAAAAAAAATAAAAAAAAACAACTACAAAAGATATGCGTGAAACTTTTCATGGCACAAGTTTTCCTGGCCGCAGCGTGTTAATTAAATGCCTGTTTACCTAATGGAGTTTGCGAAATGCAAGTTTTAAATTAATGTTCTGGTCAACTAATGGAATTACCCACTTTTTATCTATCGTACAGATCTGACGCCCATGGATTACTATCCGGATGCACATCCAGCGCTCCACTTGGTCGTCTACAGCGTTAACCAGAAAGGACGCTCCGAACCGATAGTTCTGGAGAATGTGCCCATCAATGAGGCGGACAAGCGTTCAGGTGGGTGTTTTTGTTTTTTGCCAGCTTTATGAATTGTATTATTGCTGTTTAAGGAATAAAAAATGTACAACAACAACAACAAGCCACCTTGCAACATACAAAGTTTGCTTTGCGCATTGTCCCTGAAGTGTGTTGTTGGCGAAAGAAGTGTCGCCGGTCCCTCAAAGTATGCAACACGACGGAAAGTTGTATGTTGGCAAAGGGGGAAGGGGGGGAGTAGTCGGTAAAGCATTCATTGCTTTTTAAGCACCATTTCACCTTTAAAAAGTCATTCAAGTATTTGCATAGTCTGCTTAACCGTTTTAGTTTTTTGTAAGTACAATTGTTCTTTTATTTAACGAGTTTTGTTTACGTTGGGGCGACAGTTGCTCCAACTTGTGTCATGTCCCCTTCCCTCCGTTCCTCCCCCCTAGCTGTACCTGACCCACAGAGCGTTGTGTAGTGTTGCTAAGATTTCTTACTCATGCTTTGTTATTCAACTTTGACGTTAATTTTCTTTTAAAGTATTTTCCTTTTTTCCGCTTTTTCCGCTTTTTCACCCGCAATCAACGAGGCGAAACCAGTAAAATTGGTTGGAAAATGTTTTTTGTGCAACGTTTGTTTTACACGCACTTTGCAATAAATTGTTCCGATCGAAATTGGCGTCAAAGTGCTTGTATTATTTTCGTATCAGGACTAAGTAAAAAATTAATTTACCAGCATTTTTTTTCCACAAAATTAATTATGTTCCTATTACGAAAATAATACCATAAAAAGTAATATTATTTAATATTAATGAAATATATTTCCTTGAAATATAAATTGCTTTCTAGCTGTGAAATATTATCTTCACTCCATTTTCTGAAACTCCTATTTAATGTTATTTAGCTCGATTTTCACAAGTTGATTTCATATTTGTCATCATTTGGGCCAAATTCAACTACAAATTGTGTACAGTAAATGTTACAAAACGAGCCGCCTAATCAGATCCAGCCATTTATGCACCTGGCTCTATCAACGTAAACTACACATAGCAGTCACATTGATTTATTAGGTTATTATGTTATTAAGTTGGCTAAAATCCAGTGCGGATTTGTCTGGCCAACAATGTTTAGTATCTCTGCACTCAGCATATTTTGTAGTGTGGCAATGATATATTTGTACTCTTCAGTCACTCAACATGAACAACAAATCCACTCAATCATCTCTTTAATACGCATTAGAGCAGTATATGCCTCCAAAACTCCACATACTCATCCACTCGCACTTTCACACACACACACACACACACACACACATAGATGGTCAACTGGCTTAATTTGTGGAGAAGAGACAGCAAAAACAAAATGTAAGCAGTCGAGTTATTTTCATGTATGAAAATGGCGAAATTTTATTTGATATATTATTATAATATTGTCGTGCACTCTTTCCCATATAGTACATATGATATATATATATATTAATTGTATATAGAGAATATATATTTAAATATAAATTATGAAACATAATTAAAAAAAAATTTTTGTTTAAAAAAATCGCATACAAAATTTTAATAAAACAGGGACCATCAGTTTAGAAAACCCGATTAATAAAATACGTTTGGGGTTTTTTAACTTTGTGGAAATTGTTGTAGTGTACTTTTTATATATTCTTTAGTTTTTTTCCTAATTGTTTTTTCTCTTTGAAGTTTTTTTTAATGATTTTTTGATTACTTTAAAATTTGCTTTAAATTTAATTTGAATTTATATTTAAATAATATATAAACAAATTCGAAAATTTCACTCAAGAAATTCCTAATTAAATGGTAACAAAAAGTGCACTGACAAAAATGATAATAAATAAATGACATTTTAAATGAAAGTGACGCGAAAGTTGCAATGCATGTCAAGTGTCAATATTTGCACAACGGCAAATTTGAAAGCATTTCACTCGACACTTAAATTTTGAAAAGTTGCCATGCCACATGCATACATACGAACAGAGAAAGGGTGGGGGTGTTCTGGCAGCTGGGAATTTGGTTGCAAACAGTTTACAATGGCAACGCTTGACGCCATCACATTAATGTAAATATAATCAATTTCATGTTTTACCTTAGCCAAAATAAAAAAAGAGGCAGAAGAATGCAGACAAAAGAAATATCTTGTTATGCTAAACTGACACACAGAGATTCCCCAAGAGTTACATTATCCACATTGAGCATGCCAGGACTCTAGCACACAAATATACACACATATATATATATATATATATATATATATATATATAGTCGTATCTGCGGCGGCAAGGTAACAACGCATCAGACGACAGCGACGGAAACGAAACAGACACCGAGTCTAAAAACCCCTACCCCAAAACATGCTGGCATTCAGCCATTCAAGCACCTTGCCACATGCAACACAAAATATAAACGATTACTGTAAGACAAGAAAAATATACATTAAACATGTCTTATCTGAATAAAATATCCCAAAAGACAACGGCGCTGAAAGTAAAGTAAAATAAAATTATATCCTATATATATATATATATATATACCAGATCGAAGTGTTTGCCTCTGCGCGCGCTGATGAAAACAGCAGCTGCAGCAGATACGCCCACGAGAGATTGTGCGACGAGGAGGAGGAGGAGGAGGGGGCAGGTGGGTGGAGAGTGGAAAGTTGAAAGTGAAGGATGAGGCAGGAAGGATGTATGCTGTATGCGATACAGATACTACATTGTTTGGCCTTCACATATCCACACACACCACACACACACAAACACACACAGAGCACCCGCATACACATGATTTTATTTATGCTTACTTTGTGTAAACGTAAACGTAAACGTAACCGTAAACGCATTCCCGTCTCAATCGGGAAACGGAGTCGATACCACTGGTATCTGAGCAGCGTCGTTGTTGTTGTTGTTGTTGTTGTCGTAATCCCCATACATTTTAACCAATCCACTTTTTCATCGTTTCATCGAATCATTTATATCACAAACGGGAGAGCATTAAATTGAATTAAGCTTATAAGAAGAGCTAGCCCTGTGCAAACCCTCCTCCCCCCAATCTCCCCCAACAGGGGATCTGCTCCAAAAGCAGTAGACGAATTGCTTCGTCCTGCACTCACCAAATGAAACGCATACAAACAATTGGCTTATGAGCGGCACACGCAGGACGAAGAAGAAAAAAAAGTGGCAGAAGGCATCAGGCAGAAGGCGTTGTCTGGGCAATGTTTGTGATGTGGTCCTGTGGTTACTCCTGCTGCAGCACAGGTTCTCGGGTGTCGCTTTTGGCTCTTTGGTTGCCTGGGTTATCTGCTTAACTTCGGGCATGTGCATGTCCCCGGCACGGCTCCCCAAGGCCTACCGCCTACGCCCCTCCCCCGACACCGTCTCCGCCACCGCCTCCACCTCAGTCCTATCTGCTGCTTGTTTTATTGATAAATATTTGCACAAGTGTGAAAATTTCATTACGCCGCTCTGCTTATATTTAAATTACTTTCTTCTTCTTCGTTTTTTGTTGGTTTTTTTTCTGGTTACGTAATTTTTTTTTGTAATACCCTCGCAGTAAGCATTATAAATTTGTTGCTTTGAAGGAGACATCTTTGGAAATCTTCATATTTTTGTTGAAAAACTTTGTATTTTCTGAAATTAAACTTAACTGTTTTAAGACCAAACAAAAAAAAACAGATTAACATAATTAAATTTTTTAAAAATATATTATTTTTCTTTCTGCATTTTGCAAGGGTATCTGAACTTCGGCGTGTCAACATAGCTTTTTATTGTTTTGTTGGTTGGATTTTTGGTTGTGCAGCTCAACTCGTATGCTGCTTGGCATCAGTTTCAAGTGTTTTCCTGGTGGAGAACATATATATACATATATCGTATACAAATACATACATATATATTTATTTTTTATTTGGCCAACGACTGTTCATTTTTGCATTCTTTTATCTTTTGGTCTCTGGTATGTGTATATTGAGTTTTGGCCTGATGCGATTTGGGATTTGTTTTGTATTCGCTGCCAATCGTTGACGGTAAGGCGATTTCAATCTATTAAATAAACTGAGCACACATTCGGTTCAAATACATACATATATATGTTTATATACATATATATATATGCACACATTTGTGCAATGCGCTGAACTTAAATTAAGCGTAGTTTTTTTTAGTTTTTTGTTCAATGCTGTATTCTTGAAAAGTCATGTGCCAACTATTACAAAACACATGAACCAAATTTAGCTGGACATGCACATGCACAAGTGTGCGTGTTTACAAATATACCACATATAGCACACATATGTGTGTGTGTGTGTGTGTGTACTAGTGTGTACTTGTGCTTCTAAGCGCAGCCATGCATAAATGAACAATTTCACTCGCGGCACAATTTCGTCAACATTTGGTATTAAAAAAAAAAAAAAAAAAAAAAAAAAAACGTATATTTATTGATTTGCAACTTTGGCGCTGCTGTTGACAGCGTCTGGCTGTCAGGCGCAGGTTTATAAATTAGCAACAGTCTGCGACTACATATAGCTTTGCCTTCCACCCTCCCCCCTCCGGCAAAGTTAGCCAGGGTCTGGAATGTTTGCTTATTGAAATTCTGTGTTGCATATCCGCAGGCGCACATGATTTGTTGAATGTTAAACACATTTGAACTACACCGTCGTAAGCAAAATACTTATGGCCTTTTAATGCATATCGAATTACGCATATGTCAGCGCCAGCTTACATTAGCCAATAAATCCAACAAATTGAACGGCTTTTAATTAAAGATAAATGTTCAACTGTTTGCAGCCAAAAGCTGGTTACGATTTGTTTTGTCAAAACGCAACTAAGTTTTATCCATTTTCCTCATTCGGCAATTGTCCTGATTTAGATTTAGATTAAGATTTGATCCGTTTTATACAAATAAATCAGCCGATCTAATAGATAATCTGATAAATGATCAAGCTTATTTCATTTTAACGATAAATGTGGTCCGTTATCGATATAAATCGATTTCCGAAAGCAATTAATTTCACAATTGTTAAGTAACAGCCTTTCAATAAATATATATAAATGACATATTTTGTTATCTAAAATGTTTTTTTAGCAAGTTGTAGCAAAGACCAAGTTAATACATATATAGAGATAATTTTAGTGCCATGAGCTGGTTCAGGGTGTCCATTAGTCGAGCTTTCTCTACTACTACTACTACTTCTTGAGATGTATTAAATGTGATTAATTTCAATTCTAAACTTCCAGATAATACTATAAAAATGTTGGCCTATAAGGTCCCTGGTAAAGATCTTTCGTTTACTAAACTTATTCTCATAACGAACCTAACTAATCCGATTCTCGTGATATATCCCATATTCCTATATTATGTAAAATTAAATATTCTTAAATATATTACCAACTTATGTGCATCCATAAATTTCTAATGCATTCGCACCTATAGATGGACGCATTGGTCTATCGATATTGCCGCTGGCCGCTTTGTTGACCGGAACACTCTTCACCGTGGGCATTGCCGTGTTGTTTGTGGTTGTCATTGCGGTGCGACGGCGTCGCTGCCAGGGAGCCCGAAATTTGTGCGATGATAAAGATAAGCATTTGGGTGAGTAACGCCGGTTCGAGGCATTAGACCCAAGCTAATAAAACGTGAATTTTCTCCTTTTTCTTTTTTTTTTGGATTGTGGATTTTGGGTTGCAGGCATGGATGTGACGGTGACAGCACCGCTGGAAACGGGCGCCGGGCATCAGAGGCTTGTTGTGGCTTACACGCTGAAGCAGGGCATTGAAAAGCAGCCGGACATATTGAGCGCACAGAAAAGCGCAACTGGCAGTGACACATCGTCACCGCTGGGAAATCGACAGAGTGGTTTATTTATGGGCGGCAGCACAGCGGCCGCGCCCAGCAGCGCTACGAATCATAAAACTGCGGATTATGTAAGTGTCAGTTGAATGCACCTATGCACATGGGCGTGGACAATAATCCTCAGCTAGTTAGGGGCAGCACATCCCCATGCAAGGCGCAATAAGCTCAAGTAAATTTCCACAAAAATCAATTTTTGTTTACGTAGAATTTGTGTTTAGTTTTTAACGTAAGTGAATTACTTTTATTTAATAATGAAAAAAAAAAAATTACTAACTAATTAAATATATAATTTATTGCTACGATTGGAGAAACCAAGATGAAAACTAAATCAGATAATTTGTCACATTTTAATAGAAGATAAACTTTATTTTTAAATTTACGTAGTTGACTCCTTTAATCAAGTTTAGTTAAACAAAACAAGAAACTTAATTTCAATGAGTTTGAATTAATTTTTTGTTTAGGTAGAATCGCTTTTATTTACTTGTGAAAATAAATTACTAACTTAATAAATATATAATTTAATGCTATGATTGGGGAAACCAAAAAAAAAAACGAAAAGAAACTTAATTTTTAAATTATACGGAGTTAACTCCTTGAGGCCAGGTTAGTTAAATAAAACAATAAACATTATTTAATTGAGTTTAAACTTAATTTTTGTTTAGGTAGAATCGTTTTTATTTACTTATGAAAAAAAATGTCGAACTAAATAAATATATAATTTAATGCAATGATTGGGGAAACCCAGAAAAAAAACCCAATTAGACCATTTTTAAACGAAGTGGAACTCAACTTTTTTTAAATTATACGGAGTTAACTCCTTAAATCAAATTTAGTTAAATATAACAAGAAACATTATTTAATTAAGTTTGAATTAAATTTTTGTTTATGTAGAATCGCTTTTATTTACATATGAAAATAAATTGCTAACTTAATAAATATATAAGTTAATGCTATGATTTGGGAAACCCAAAAAAAAACCAAAAGAAACTTAATTTTTAAATTATACGGAGTTAACTCCTTGAGGCCAGGTTAGTTAAATAAAACAAGAAACATTATTTAATTGAGTTTAAAGCGTTTTTTGCTGAAGAAGTTTACGTGCAGGCAGCTTAACATGCCCCAGTTCTCGGGTTACGTCCATGTGCACATGAGCAAGGGGCGTGCACCAGCGCTGACATTGCTTATTTAACATTTCACATTTTGGCTTTTGCAGGACGTGAATGCGCCGCACCTGAATAGTCCGCCCTCGCAGTCCAGCACACTGAAACTGGAAAGTGACCATGCGGCCAAAAGTTATCAGCCGCCTGCGGCATCGCAACCGCTGCTCTACGATGCAATGCCAACGCTCAGCAGTCGCTACGAGCAGCTCAGTTTGAATATGGGCAGCTATGCTGGAGCCGGAGGCGGTGGAGCTGGAGGTGGTGGTGGTGGTGGTGGTGGTAGCAATAGCACATTGAGCTCGGCCAGCAGCGTTGCCAATTCGGCGAGCAATGCGCTCAGCAATGGTGGCAGCCACTATACACAACATTTGCATCACACGCTGCCGCATGGTGTGGCACAACAGCCGTCGGGCAGCCTGCCACGCGGTCGGGATCCGCTTACATTAGCCGATTATCTGACCACCAGCAGCCTGATTGACTATAATCTGAGCAAGGCAGCGGCGCCGCTGCCAACGCACATGACCCTGCCCAAGGGGATGGGACATGGCAGCACAAGTCTGTCGCCGTCGCAGCTGACGACGATCACACATAAATCGAATGCTGGACGAAATCACATCATCACCGACACACTGCCCGGTCCGGAGAGCTGCGTCTAAAGCATCCATCATCGGCAAAATTCCTTAGCATCATTAAAAAACCAAAAAAAAAACAAGAAAGAAAATTAAAACAAAAGACTGGCGCACATCGGAAACAGTTAAAGAAACAGAAAACAGTTAAGAGCATAAGAAACGGTAGTTGAAAGTGAAAATGAAATACGTAGATCTTAACTAATCGGAACTACAAAAACTAATCTTAACTAGCAGAAGGTAACGCGACGTCGTCTCTCTAAGCATTAAATTCTGATTGTTAGATTTAAGGATTATAAAAAAAAAAAAAAAATGGAAAGAAAAATTGGAATAGTTCTTAAACTTAGTCCATGTATGTGTATTCGTGTGTGCATGTGTGTCCGTTTGTTTGTAAATGTTAGTGTAAATGTATTTCTAGACTTGTAAACCATATACATTCTCATATACATACATATACATATATATACAGATATAGCGTGCTATATAAAGACTTGCAGTCAGCATCAAGTATGATTATTCGAGTTATTGAAATGTTTACTGCAAATATATAGTATTGACATATACAGCAGTTATCCCCTCTAGACTTAGAACCTGAAAAATATCTGTACGCATATCTCAGTTATATGAAAATCATAGTTTTCCATTTAAAACAAAAAACATGTCTTTTAAACTCAATAACTGAATCACTATGTCTCAAAATATTCGTACTTAATGCTGAAAGCAGAGCCCAGAACTATAAACCGTCTCGTTAAATTGCTGTGTACTTCCAAAAACAACTAACAAAAAAAAAGTGTTGTCAAATCAGTTTTTCTTTTCATTTTTTTCAAAACGAAAAAAAACATATCCTTTTTCTGTCTAACCGAGCCTGTACCGTAACTTAACCGCAGCTATTTGAACTGCCTGCCCAAGATCAAAGCCAAAAACATTTCACATTGGCCCAGCACAAGAGGCAAAGTTATATTGGACACATCTTGCGCCATTGCCCAAGCCGAGAATGAGAGAGTGAGAGAGTATGGGAGAGAGACAGAGAGAGAGAGAGAGCTACACACATTATTTAACTTTTAAACACGCAACCGAAATAGCAGCAACAGCAGCCCGGCAAGATTTAAATTTAATGGTCATTGGCCGGGACCAAGAGCACTACACTGACAAAAAAATATGAGCTAAAATTTTGTTATTTAAAATATTGCTTATTTTATTTCTAATTAAGAGGGATTAAATTAAAAATAATCAAAATTACTTTTTTTTATTTTTTTTTTATATAAAACTAGAAATTAATTACAACTTAAGTAAAAATATAAAAAAAAACATTATCATTTAAAACACAATATTATTTTCCATTTTTCAAATCTAAAATCAAGCTAACCACTTTTTTCTTCAAGTGCATGCAGTCATTCAGTTGTTGCTATTAGCGGGCAATGGCCAACCAACAAGTGAGCAATAAAGAAAAGTTTAGGAAAATATGGGATAACCACCCAGTGTGGATCCCATAATAAGCTCACGAACGATTGAATGGCCATGAAACACAATAAAAGCTGAAGGGGCATGGTGGTTGGTGTGGGGGGGGGGAGAGAGTGGGGGCATAAACTGGCGAAAAACTGGGCACGGATTTGTGCGCACGATAGCGCAAAATGATGACAATAAATGGAAAAGTTTTTAATAAGCCAATAAAATGATTTATATGGCTAGGATAGAGCTACAAATTGTGTGCCGCACTCTCCGCAGGTTTATTAACCAAAAAGGCCGCACAGTTCGCGATTGTTGATTTGATAATTTGAGAAACATGACTTTAACAAACCCATAAACATCATTAAACAATTTTCAAGCGATTCCCAAGTTCAACCTGAGAATACAACGAATTATTTAGGTAAAATTTATTGACTGTTGACAGTTTCTTTTTGAGTAGTTCAAATAGTTGGCGGTCTTTTTAGTAAAAAAAACACAAATCTTTTGAATACAATAAATTTTCATATATGAAAATGCCGTTTTTTTTTTAAAAAAAAAAAAGGCATTTGGCAATTGTTATCAAGGCATGTTCGCATATCAAAAATGCATATAAAATACGACTTAAACTTAAATGTATAAGTGTTCAACAATGTTAATCATATCATTTTTGATTTTTAGGATCTACAATTTGCATTTCTAACGAAAAAATCAACAATATTATTGAAAACATAAGTCTAGTGAATTCATAAATATAAACTAAATTTTAGAAAAGAAAAAAACCAAAAACAAAAATTAAAATTGTGAATATACATACATATATATAAACATATAGAGAAAAAGCGAAAACTTGTATTGAATGCGAACTAGGTAAACTGTCAGAAAATCATAAGCTTCCTCCAAAGAAAAAACTGTATAAGCTAAATGTCCCCTCAGCTGTAGTTATTCAATACGAGTAGTTGGAATTTTCAAAACAAAAGAACAAAATGCAAATCATGTAATACTACAAACAAACTATCCATTAATTATCATTGCATATGCTGACAAAAAAGAAAAGAAGAATAGTATCAAACGGGCCACAAGGAAGGCAAACAAAGTCATTGTATATAAAAACATATAAAAAAAATTATTAAAAAAAAAAAACAGCGTAAGCACGACGATTGTAACTATCTATGTAAAAATGCTTAAAATATTTGTGATAAAGTAATAGTGTTAATGATAAGTAATAAAGAAAAAAATAAAAACGAAATCATGACATATTATGAAAAATAAAACAAAAGTTTTACGAGTTTGTATGATTATTTGACTCAACAGGCTTATCGGATGCGGGTGTTGAATAAACATTTTCTTAAAATAAATTGAGTAATTAAAAAAACAAAATAAAAATTGCTCAGACTGTAAGTGAAATAAATCTTACTAGGAATTCAGCTTAAAGCTCAAACCAGTTTCGTATCTTTGGCTTACAGCTGTTCGCCTTAGAGAATTTCGACTGTGCTTTTTACAACTTTACGTGACTCTCTTCTCAGAAAGTGTCACCTGACTTATTGCAATAAGTAAACTAATTACTCATAAATAATAAATGACAACTCCGCCAACATATTTGAGTATATAAAACAAATAAGATGTTGTAGTCGAGTTAGATCGACTACTATATACCCTTAACCCAGTTGTTAAATATATTCTAGCAAACTTGATCTGCGCCAGCTCTTATAGTCTCTGAGATCCGCACGTTCATGCAGACGGACAGACGCACGGACGGACATGGTTATATCGACTCGGCTGTTGATCACGTTCAAGAATATATATACTTTATAGGGTCGAAGACCCTTCCTTCTGCCTTTTACATACATTTGCACAAAACCCATTTTTAATTGGTTAAGGGTATAAAAAACGTGCAGCTTCCAATCGAAATCTTTTGTTTGCTTCACCCGCATTTTCTATATCTTTATCTGGTTAGCGCTCGCCACATAATACAAATACAATAAGCAATTTAATAGGGGCAGATTACAGCTAGTTTCGACTTCACATTCATATTCTCAAGTCAGTGTGAAGGCATCGCTTGAAGGTTGCTTTTCTGATTAAAATATTTGCGCAGCCATGAACAAGTTTTTTCTTTATTTTTTCCTACTGAGTTTCGGTTTTTGGTATGGAAATGCGCAGGCAAGTGAAATTCACAGAAATTGTTGAAATTGTCATTTAATTAGGAAATATTATTTGCAGCATAATCATATTAGAGAAAATGCAAAACTGCCCATTACTTTATACTACGAAGCACTTTGTCCATACTGCAGGCGTTTTGTTATCCAGCAACTGTATCCATCAATGTTGCTCATGGATCGACTGCAATACACGGACCTAATCATGGTTCCCTACGGAAATGCCCAGGTCTGTTTGTAGTGCGTCGAATTTTGGTTGAAAATATTTAAAACATTAAAACTTTAGATAGATGATGACGGCGATGTTAGTTGTCAGCACGGTGTGACCGAATGCGAGTTGAATGCGTGGCATGCCTGCATTCTGGAGCACAAATCCCTCGAGGAGGCCTTCAAGCTGATTGCCTGCATGATGCGTGGCCTCAAGAATCGGTTGGACTCGTGCGCCACTCGCCTTAAAATCAATGTGAGCGATGTGAAGAGCTGCAAGCAAAGTCGCAGCATAACTGATATACTGAAGAAATATGGTGACGAGACTGCCGAGGTGACATTCCACGGAGTTCCAGCAATTGCAGTTGATCATGTTCGTATAATGTCAGTATAACCCAAAATATATATTGCCATAACTTTTATATTTCTGCAGGCTTACGTTGAAGACGATCAGGAAAATCTAAGCGGGAACTTTGACGCAACCTTCTGTGACAAATACGAAGCTAAATTTAATATACGTCTCTCAAATTGCTAACTTCTTTATGAAAATTAATTACATATTATAACTTGGTAATTATCTTAAATAAATATCAGTTTTACTAATACATTTATATCTAGATACATTTATATATATTTTGAAAAAAAAAAACATTTTCACAGACTTTTCATAGATTCGCTCTCATTACAATTCTATATAGAACAAATTAAAAAGAAAATTTAATTTAGGTGTCGAATCTGGTACCTAAATTTTAATGAAGTCTTTGCTCGCGAAATAAATCTCTTTTATTCCTGTATAAACAGGAATTGTAGAGTATAATGGAAGCTTTGAAGTTTGCGAGCGACATCTGTTTATGGTAAATCAATAGATAATGCATTGATCATTCATATTTTGTTTTCGAGCAACGCAATAATTCGATCCAACTTGACTGCTTGTGCTGCCTCGAACTCATCCAGTCTTTTACAAATTGTGCGCTCCAATTCGATGAATTTGGAATCGATATGTTGACTGATGCCATTCACATGGATATCAGCGGAAGGAGGAGGAACAGGAACAGGCAACTGTGTCTGGACGTGGCCAACATATCCTTTTATCATGGACATGAATCTTTATTAGACAGAAACACAGCACACTCCGAGCACGCTCTGAGGTCCTGAAGCTGGAGAATCAAGAAATCCTTGCCACACGAGAATTGTGGCCACAGGCGGATTCCGTGGGAACCAAGCAAAGCGAGTGTGGCTTAGTCCGTTTTGAGACAAAGTAAGTGGTAAGCGGATCTTAGATTCACAGTGCTAGAGACAACCCTTGGTGAATCAAGGCGACCACTAGCCCTGGTGGATAATCAGATTCGCTGCGCGAAATCTTTGTTGGACGGGCTGAGTACGGAACTTAGCCTAGCTGGTTAACGGAGCCTGGGCCAGATTCTTGCGAACAGGTGCTCGGGACAATCCAGTGAAGGGCTGAAGTGACAAGTGAGACACTGCGAGGGCCGAGGAAAAGGAATTAAAATCGTGCAATAAATAAATAAAAATAATAACCTATCAAATAAATGTTGTGTGTTTTCAATTATCGCAAGCGCAACCAAATAAATTTGTTGCACGGACCTACAGCTCGACTGAGTTTAAGTTCAACTAAAACCCAGAACTAAACGGTTCGTTACACCACATATTTGAGTATATAAAACAAGTAAGATGCTGTAGTCGAGTAAGCTCGACCACCATATACCCTTAACCCAGTTGTTAAATATATTTAAGTTTTATTGGCAAAATTCCCTTTAAGTCGATTTGCACTCAAATGTTTCGTTCTGCCAGTGCATTTCTTAAATACATACAGACATACATACATTACACGAAACAGTTGTTATCGGGGATCTGCAGAACACACACAAATTGATTGACGCTAGCGACGATTGTCATGCCATCTCTTTCTCACACATGCGCTCGCCTATTTGTGCATACAGAAAATGCTTGCGGCTGCTGACAGCAAGATCACTATGAAAATACATTTTCGACTATAACTTTGGTGTTTCTTATCCGATCTTAATGAAATAAAACAAACTTGATCTGCGCTAGCTCTTATAGTCTTTGAGATCCGCTTGTTCATACAGACGGACGGACGGACAGATGGACAGACAGACGGACATGGCTATATCGACTCGGCTGTTGATCATGATCAATAATAATTATACTTTATAGGGTCGGAGACACTTCCTTCTGCCAGTTACATACATTTGCACAAAAGCATTATAACTTTTTTACCCATTTTTAATGGGTTAAGGGTACAAAAAACCTGCAGCTTCCAATCGAAATCTTTTGTTTGCTTCAAACACATTTTCTGTATCTGGCTAGCGCCCGACACTCCACTATAAAATACAATAAGCAATTTAATAAAAGCAGATTACAACTAGTTTCGATTTTTATTCTCAAGTCAGTGTGAAGGCATCGCTTGAAGGTTGATTTTCTGATTAAAATATTTGCGCAGCCATGAACAAGTTTTTTCTTTATTTTTTCCTACTGAGTTTCGGGTTTTGGTATGGAAATGCGCAGGCAAGTGAAATTTACAGAAATTGTTGAAATGGTCGTTTAATTAGCAAATATTATTTGCAGAATAAACACATGTTAGAAAATCCGAAACTGTCCATTACTATATACTACGAAGCACTTTGTCCACACAGCAGGCGTGTTGTTACCCAGCAACTGTATCCGTCAATGTTGCTCATGGATCGACTGCAATACACGGACCTAGTGATGGTTCCCTACGGAAAAGCCAAGGTCTGTTTGTAGTGCGCCTAATATTGGTCGAAAATATTTACCACATAAAACTTTAGTTAAATGACAGCGATGTTAGTTGCCAGCACGGTGTGACCGAATGCGAATTGAATGCGTGGCATGCCTGCATTCTGGAGCACGAATCTCTCGAGGAGGCCTTCAAGCTGATTGCCTGCATGATGCGTGGCCTCAAGAATCGGTTGGACTCGTGCGCCACTCAACTTAATATCAATGTGAGTGATGTGAAGAGCTGCAAGCAAAGTCGCAGCATAACTGATATACTGAAGAAATATGGTGACGAGACTGCCGAGGTGACATTCCACGGACTTCCAGCAATTGCAGTTGATCATGTTCGTATTATGTCAGTATAAGCTCGAATATATAATGCCATAACTTTTATATTTCTGCAGGTTTACGTTCAAGACGATCAGAGAAATCTACGCCGCAACTTTGACGCAATCTTCTGTGACAAATACGAAGCTAAATTTAAGATACGCCTCTCACATTGCTAACTGCTATATGAAAACTAATTACATAATATAACTTGATAATTATCTTAAACAAATATCAGTTTTACTAATACATTTATATCTAGATACATTTATATATATTTTGAAAAAAAAAACATTTTCACAGACTTTTCATAGATTCCAGTTTACAAGGAACGCTCTTATTACAATTGTATATAGAACAAATTAAAAAGAAAATTTAATTTAGACGTCGACTTAGTTTCAAATTCTGGTCAATTTTAATGAAGTCTTTGCACGCGAATTAAATCTCGCTTATTCCTGTGAAACAGGAATTATAGAGTATAATGGAAACTTTTAAATTTGCGAGCGACATCTGTTTATGGTATATTAATAGATAATGAATTGATCATTCAGTTTTTGTTTTCGAGCAACGCAATAATTCGATCCAACTTGGCTGCTTGTTGTGCCTCGAATTCATCCAGTCTTTTACAAATTGTGCGCTCCAATTCGATGAATTTGGAATCGATATGTTGACTGATGCCGTTCACATCGATATCAGCGGAAGGAGCAGGAACAGGAACAGGCAACTGTGTCTGGACGTGGCCAACATATCCTTTCATCATGGACATGAATTTTTGCATCTTTTCATCGTTGTTTTCGCTAGGATTTTGACCACAGGTGCCGCTGCTGGTGCCGCCTTTGTGCAGCAGTTCCTGTATTTTCTGTGTATCGAAAGGCCTTTGAAGCTGTGTGGTAATCCCATTGGGATTCGGTGCTATGTGCAACATGGCACCATAAATGCAAATCTCTTTCGCCGATGTGAGCAATTTCAGATTTATTTCAGCAATGCCAGAACGATCGATTTCCACATCGTAGCGATACGGCTTGATGGGTATATCGCCATCATCCTCCTCCACGGGTATACCATAGACAGTCTCCAGATACTCTTGGCTGGGACCCAAAAAGATTTCCACTTTGGGTGCGCTGCAAACGAGCGTCAAAGCGGCAATTTTAAAACTGGGCGCTATTTGAAATTGCATCTCACACGGAATTGTGGGGCAATCATTGTTAGACAGGAGCACAGCACGCTCCTCACTGATAACATCATCCAAATCGGGCCTGATGACGAATAATATACATATGCATATATATATTTATAAACAAGTTTTTTTTGTGCGGCAATCCTTTGTCTTACTTTTCAAAGACATCGTCGTCGGAGAGGCGCGTTGGCACCAGTGTCGTTTGCCAGGTGGGCTTGCCAGCGGTCTGTGCCCACGTGCAACGGGCATTCACCTTTTCAGACATATTATTATCAAAACTTAAAACTGCCAATAAAAAAACAACAAAAATCAACAACTCTTTGTTATTGTCTTCTTCTTGCAATACACAGAGTACACAGTGCTGTCCACCTGCTGCAAAAAGAATACACAGAGTTGCCTTAAACGTAGAACTACATTAGAAAACACAGAGTTGCTGTAAACGTAAGAGCCACGTAAGAGTCTTACGTACAGTGTTGCTTTTGGGAAATTTGACAACTACGACCTTGATTGGCCCCCTTGTAGGTCATATTCAAGTGGATCGCATGAAAAGCGACAGTCGAAAAAGTACCGCCATCGTCGAAAGTAAACCACACAATTTTCCGCAAATTATTCCGATTATCAAAGAATATGGGTGGCAAATATAAAATTGTTATGGTGCGCCACGGCGAATCCGAGTGGAATCAGAAAAATCAATTTTGTGGCTGGTACGATGCCAACCTGAGTGATAAGGGTAACTAAAAAAAGCACTAAATTCTTATTATCACATAATCAATAATCGACAAATGTTGTGTGTGTGTGTGTATTTGTAGGCAAAGAGGAGGCTTTGGCTGCTGGCAAGGCTGTTAAGAATGCCGGACTCGAATTCGATGTTGCGCATACATCGGTGCTGACCCGTGCCCAGGTCACATTAGCAAGCATCCTGCAGGCCAGTGGCCACAAGGAGATTCCCATCCAGAAGACGTGGCGTCTCAATGAGCGTCACTATGGCGGTTTGACAGGTCTAAATAAGGCGGAGACCGCCGCCAAGTATGGAGAAGCACAGGTCCAGATCTGGAGACGTAGCTTTGATACACCACCACCACCCATGGAGCCGGGACATGCGTACTATGACAATATTGTGAAGGATCCCCGCTATGCCGATGGACCCAAGCCGGAGGAGTTCCCCCAGTTCGAGTCACTGAAGCTGACCATTGAGCGAACGCTGCCATATTGGAACGATGTCATCATTCCACAGATGAAGGAGGGAAAACGCATCCTTATCGCTGCCCACGGCAACAGTCTGCGCGGCATTGTCAAGCATTTAGATAGTAAGCAAAAATCAAACCAAATTAAATTATCACCTTGCTAACTACTGCTGTTATCCTCGCACAGATCTCTCGGAGGATGCCATCATGAATCTGAACTTGCCCACGGGCATTCCTTTTGTCTATGAACTCGATGAGAACTTCAAGCCAGTTGTCTCCATGCAATTCCTCGGCGACGAGGAGACCGTGAAGAAGGCCATCGAAGCTGTCGCTGCCCAGGGCAAGGCCAAGTAAATCCATCTAATCCCAAAGAAGAATATTCTCAAAATAGGCACAATATAGAAGCACAATTGCTTGAGATTGTTATTATTGTCGGCTAGAGGCTGCTTATATATCCTCATGTTCAATGTTATAATTGTCGTAGCTTTAATTGGTTCATTATCCCCCCTCTCCCTACCGTTAATAAATAATTTATTATAACAAAACCACAAAAAGTAAGAGTTGTCATTGATGGTCAAATATATGTACGATATAAATACATAAAATTATATAGAATTATATATTTATATGCGTATATACAGTGTAAAATGATATATACATATTATATTTTTATATATCATTTAAAATCATTTTATAAAATAGCTCAATTTTAAATCAAATACCATTTCATTTAAAAAATTTGATGGCTTACATGATTTTCAGTAAAACAAATTTATCCAAGTTTGGTGAGTTTTTTATATGTATTTTAAAAAAACATAAACTCAATTTTAAACAGGTTAAACACCTTATTTAGGATGTATTTCATTTCGTTATTCATTTTTGAGAAAATTTTAAACAATCTACATGGATTTAATAACAGAAGAGTTACGAAGAGTTTTTCTTTTAGGCAGCTGACAAATCGAGACCGAATTCATACATGCAAAAGATATATACGATATATATAAGATAAATACGATTTACATATGATATATATACAATACTGTAGATACGATATCGATTAACAAAAGACAAGGACTCAAATTAAAGGGGAACTTTTTTTATTTTATTGCCACCGTTGGGCGTTGGACGACATGCCAGATTCTAAGCCGGATTTCAAGCCGGATCACTTGCGCTTCTTCTTGCCATCTTTGGCCAGATCGAGACCGAGGATGCATTTGGGCGGCACTTTGTACGTTTCCGTGAGCAGGGTGTAGATGAATCGGATCTGATTGCCTTGCACCTGGAGCTGTTCGTGCTTCTGATGTGGCAACTTGACAATGCTTGTGCTGGCGGCGGCGCCCTGTTTGCACAGCTTAATCAATTCCGCCATAATGATGCCGTAAGCTTCGATGTTGCTGACCAGGGTCACCTTTTTGTTGCCGGAACGCGTTGCGAGGGACATTTGGATCTGTGGCTTGCCACTGGTATCCTTGCCGCTGCACATCTGATACGAGTGCTCCATTTTGCTGGTGATCATCGAGGTGATCTCGCTGAGTGAACCCAATCGATTGCCGCACAACTCTTGGAGCACCTCATCCGGCTGTGTCAACTTCGTCTGTGGATCCACCTGGCAATGTTTGCTCACATATTCGCGCACAATTTTCTTGACCTGATTAACCGGAATGCCCTCGCCCCTTTTGTAATTTAGTTTCGTAAAAAATGCGGCTGTGACATCCGATACGATATACATTTCCTTTAGCTCAGAGTGGAATAGGGGCGTCTCGGCAGCTGCACCGCTGCTTTCACCCTTTTTCACATCCGTTATAAAGTTGACCAGCTCGGGATGCTCCAAGTCTACGGCGATTATTTTATCAACACCTTTTGTTTCCTCGCGCACCACAATGAAACCCTGATCCACCATCTCCGCAAGGAAATTGGATAGCTTCTTGTGGCGTGTCTTCTTCAAATCGATTTGTTCCACAGCCTCGGGCACCACATAGAGCCGATAAAAGTTGCTCGTCAGCAGGGGCAGTTGCAATTTTTTGCCATTGTTTTTCAGAGCCGCCAAAAATGCATTCTTGAGGAGCAGCTCTGGCGTGGATTCATCTGTCACTTCCGTCTCTCCATTCTCTTCGAGCGACAAGCCAGCTGTGCCGACCTCCACCTCATATGAGTCCGCATCCCATGCCTCTGCCGGTTCAGGTACAACAATCTGCTCGGCTGGCGACGATTTTGTGGCGCCCAACGCAGGAAAATCCTCGCTGGTCAAAGTTTTCGCCTTGTGCAGCGGTATCTGTTGCAGCATGCTCGGCTCATGGGCCCATAGCTTGTCGCCAAATATGTGCAGCATCTTGACAGCCACACCATGTCCACCACACATGTACAACTCATCGCTATCCCGTGCAAGTTGTCCAATGCCAATTGCCGATTTGTTGTTGGTCAAATTGACGGCAACTAAAAACGATAAACGTAATTAATTAAACAATAAGTACTAGTTAAGCTTAAGGCACAATTTGCCACTCACTCAGTTGGCCCTTCTTGAAGTGTCCGAACATGTTCAAACCGACGCCCAGCGGGACAACACCGGGCAGCATTAAGTCCGCACCATTTGACAGCTTTGGCAGGACACCTTCGTGTGTGGTGAAATAGGGCAGTATGTCGGGTGTGGCCCACAATGTGTAGAGTGTGGGCACTAATTGGCCGCCATCCAGTTCGAAGAACATTGGCTGCTTCTCCACACAATAAACGATGCTGGCAATTCCGCCATGTGTTAGAATTTTTAGCTGCGTCACATTTGCCTTTGCCGGCAACAAAATCTCAATCGAAATATGCGGAAAAGCCAACTCCAAACGAGCGCGCAACTTCTTCGCCTCGGAGCCTTTTAGAGCCGCACTGCTCTTTAATCTGTAGCTCTTGAGAAACATGTGCAGGCTGCTTTATTTCTTTTTTCTGTTCTTATTTTAAGTTGCGCACGTTAACTAAACAATCAAAATAAATAGAAACTAAGGAACTAGTTCACAATAGACATTATTGCACGCCGTTGCACCCAGTGAGAAATCAGCTGATCCGCATGCCCACTTGCCAGTTTGCTTAAGCACTTAAATTTTTATTCAAATACATTTAATATACTTTTGGGCAGCCTATGCAAAAAAAAAATTAAAAAAATATGTATTTACAATTTTGAATTTAAATTGTAAAATTTAAAATGCAAATTTTATGGCGTATTTTGTAAATTCTGGCAAAAGTATGCCCGTATCACCTAAATTTATATTAAAACATATTAAGGAGTTTGGCATACAAAAACATTTGAGCAACCTATGCAATAAATGAAAAAAAATTAACAGAAAATACAAAATCCAAAAAATAATCCAATCTTGGCGGACACATTCGTAAAAAGAGAGTAATTGGTGCATACGATAAAAAGTTGCTCATCTTTAACTGCAACAAGCACAATATATTTAAATGGCATATTTATTTAATTTAAAGCAATGTTCTATCGGCGGGAAATTGCACCCCGACAATTTAATGCCTGCTTCGGAGCATTATCCATCGATCAATTTAAATGGAGAACTGCTCAATACCAGCTATACCGTTGGCGATATACCGGTCGAAAGCGAGAACCGCATTTCGCGCACTATCTGGGAATCATTGGTTAGCAGTACGGCTGATTCCTTTGCATATTTTCTGGAGCTCTACAAGCGACTAAAACTAGAAGTATTCCCTCACCAACAGAAGCTGAGCGAAGATCGCATTGCACAATATGCTGAAACGAGAGACTGGATACACAGCAGTGTTCGCTATATTGCCTGGCACACCCATCTTTTCAAAATTGCCGTTGCGGGTGCCGACGATGCTGTACGAATTTACTCTAAAATTACGGACAAAAATTTTGGCATAGGACCAGTACTGAAGAGCCCAACACAGACCCAAATCACATGCATGGCATGGCGGCCGCTGAGTGGTGTTGCGCTTGTGGTTGCTTGTCGTCAGGGCTTGTGCTTTTGGATAATTGATAATAATATGCATCTGGGCAGGAGCATCAATCCCAGTCACACATTCAAACATCCCTCCAATTTGCCAATCTCTTCGCTACAATGGAACAAGGATGGCACACTACTGTCCACAGCATCACTTGGTGATAGAACTATTCTTATATGGCACGTGGACAATAACAGGATGCATCCACTTAAGAGTTTAGGTCCACCATACTCGCTGCTCAGCTGGTCGCCAGACAATGGTCATATCATTGCGAGCACCGTGGGTCGCGTGTTTCGCGCGTGGAATTGCAAAGATCGCTGGAAAACAGAACGCTGGATATGCCATAGCGAAAACGTTGGATCCACCTGCTGGTCTCCATGTGGTCGTTTTCTGCTGTTCGTGTGTACCAATGAGCCAATTTTATATTGCATACAGTTTGTGCAGCTGCATCTTAATCAGTCGAACGATGATAAGGAAGTGATACCAATTGCTGATCTCAATGCGTGCGCCAGTGACAGCAGTGGGAAGCTCATCGGCGGCCCAGCCCAACAGTTGGCAATGGACCCGCGTGGTAAATATCTCGTCATCACCTTCAAATCCACCAATTCCATTGCTGTTCTCCGCACGTACATTGGCCAGTTTGATTTGGCAATATCGGGTGGACACTATATCAGCAGGGAATCGGCGGACGAGTATCCTAGCTATATTAACTTTCAGCCATTGAACATGGATAACGATCGGTCCGTGCTGACCATTGGCTGGTCAGGCGGTCGGATACAGTTTTATGTGTTGGATTGATTAAACGCCTTACAATTTTTTATCATAAAAAAAAAATATATAAAATAGTCGTGTGAAGAATTAACGAAATTATTGATCAAAATATTATATTATTATTAATGACGCCATTTTATTTGAAACTTAGATATTATGTTAACATAACATAAAAAATGTGTGCAAACCGCATTTTAAGGCAACATCAAATGAAAAATATATATTTATATTTTTTACATTTATGTTTAACTTCAAAATTGCCTGAGTTTTATTTATACCAATCCCCCCAGGGAAACGTAACCCCGTCCAAAATATCTATGGCACATCCTAATCCGAATCGGAGTCCGAATCGACTTCGGCTAATCGATCATCCTTCGCCGAGGGCGGATCATAGACATGCAGCTGTTTGCGCCAGATTTTCACGAGGCCATCAAAGGCGCGTCTGCTGTATTTGCCGTATTTATTGGGGGTGCGTGGATGTTCGCGAGTCCGCTCATTTCTAGCCACCTGATCCACATATCTGTCGTAGGCTGCGGTGTTCTTTCCAAAGTCGATTTGCTTCTGGCGACGCGAGAGCACCGCGGGATCCGCCTCAGTGTACGAGGATGAGGAGGAAGTGGACGAGGTGTAGCTATTGTGACGCATACGCTTCTCCTCTTTGTGGTCCGCCTTGGAAGCCTGCTTGGTTTGGCGTGAATGGTTGTGGGGATTAGGATTCTTTTGATTATCGTTGTTGTTGTTGACGGAGTGATTGGAGGGTGTACTGCTGTTAGGGCTGTTGGACCGACTGTTCTCGGTGCTGTGCGTGCTAGGCGGTGTTTGGGAATGACGCCGCTTAAATGGCGTCTTTATTTTCTCCTCCTTGATGAGACGCTCGAATTTCTCTTCATTGCTGCCATCCAAGAACTCGATTGATAACTCCCGCTTAATTTGCCCAACAGCAGCAGCAGCTGTGCTCCCGGCACTGCTATTCAATGATGATGACGCCTACACATCATAATTATTTAGTTTTTTTAGTTTCAATTATTTAGTTATAGTTTTACCTCGTCGCTTTGTCCGAGTTCAGCACGAACTTCTTGGGCCCAACTATTTAGTGGCTTCGCATCCACTGAGATGGAGGAGCTGCTGGAATTAAAGCTAATGGCGTCCTTAAGTGGCGTCGCCGGATCCACTGCCATTGCCTGATCCTCGCACAACATTTGGTAGTTTTAATTAGAAACAAATATTTAGATGTAAAAATAATGCAACGCACACAGCGAACTAAATTTGTGTTGTGTTCGCTTGCAGCAGTTCTTCGCGCGTTTTTGTTGCATGCGATGCGAACAATTCATGTCGATAGCTATCGATAACAAGATATACAACTCAAATATTTACTGCTCTCAGCTTAACTTACTCAGTTCAATATTTTTAACAAACATCGATATTATTTTATTATTTTTACTTAATAAATGCTTTGCATGGAATTTTGATAACAAAAAATAAACCTAAGTACAATGTGCTATAGCCTACATATATTTTATTGTCTTAACAAGTTTGTTACACAATTTACACATTTCTTACACCTGCGATGGTTTCCTGTACAAATTAATCCTACACATGAGTTGAAAGTAAAATTAGGCGCCGCACAAGAATACCATAATTGAAATATCTTACAAAATATCGATATAATTATATTCGATAAGCATAAAAATATCACTGCAAAATATATTGATATCGTATATGCAACAACCCTACACGATTAACATTGTACAACACTTGAACATTTGGTGATTTAGCGTTTTTTTCGGCATAAAAGAAGAAAATCTGTGAAATATTTAAAGGTGCAATCGTTGGTTAGTACTACAAAATTTTACTTATTTACACTTAAATCATAGAGTTTTTTGTATACTAATAAATAATATGTAACTTGTGTATTCATAGAACATTATTTTGTGATTGGGGAAAAAGTCAAGGCACGAAAATGAGTCTCACATCAGCCGCAGGGATAATTTCCCTACTCGATGAGCCGATGCCCGAACTGAAAGTGGTCGCCCTGAAGAAGCTGGACAACATTGTGGACGAGTTCTGGCCAGAGATATCCGAATCTATAGAGAAAATTGAAATGTTGCACGAGGATCGTGGCTTTCCGGAGAACAAACTGGCTGGCATGGTTGCCTCAAAGGTGTTTTATCATCTGGGTTCCTTTGAGGATGCCTTAACATATGCGCTGGGCGCTGGCGATCTATTCGATGTGAATGCCCGCAATGAGTACACGGAGACAATTATTGCCAAATGCATTGATTTCTATATCGCGCAACGTGTTGACTTCATTGAGAACCCCAAGGATGCGAAGCCTGTCGATGATCGCCTCGAGGGCATTGTGAATCGCATGACTCAACGCTGCCTAGACGACAATCAGTATCGTCAGGCCTTGGGCATTGCGCTGGAAACGCGTCGCATGGACATCTTCGAGACGTCGATAATGAAATCCGATGATGTCCGCGGAATGTTGGCCTATGCCTACAATGTGACCATGTCCTTGATACAGAATCGTGGATTCCGCAATCAGGTGCTGCGCTGCCTGGTCGGATTGTATCGTGATTTGGGCGTACCCGATTATGTGAACATGTGTCAATGCTTGATCTTTCTGGAGGATCCATTGGCCGTTGCCGAAATGCTGGACAAGCTCACACGCTCCTCCGTCGAAGCCAACAATCTGATGGCCTATCAAATCGCCTTCGATCTTTACGAGTCGGCAACACAAGAATTCCTGGGCAATGTGCTGCAGGCCCTCAAGGATACGGCGCCCATACCAACCGCTTTGCCCAGCACATTTAAACCACAGGGCACCACAGCTGGTAGCAGTGATGCTGCCGCCAAATCCGACGATGAGAAGGCCAAATTACTTAGCGACGAGAGCAGCGAAGATAAAGAAGGTGAGCTTTACTTTTGGTGCAGGAAATACTAGTGCAAAGAGTAGGAAGCAAAGGAATTTCCAGAGCACTTCTTTTGCCCATGTCCGCCACTTGCCAGGCCAAGATTAAACACCCGAGGAAGTCCCTTTCCAACTGATCTATCGCAGCTAACAAAAATAGGATTATCTAAGATTGCGTAGTTTATAAATGCAACTCGCTGAACACTTTTATGATTTAGTCTCGCAGTAGTGTCCAGGCATTGAGTAGATCCAAATCCTATCTAATGAAATATGAACTCCACACATGTATAATTGGCATCTAAAGAAATCAGCTGAGTCATTTAGTCAAATGTATATTTATATGTATAGCTCGTATTGCGATTTAAATTCTGAAATCTTAAACAATCCAAACATAATTCCTTTTTTTCCTAAGCTATTTTAACCTCTTAATTCTTTCGTCATTTTTACGTGCAGGCGATGCAAAGATCGAGCGGACAATCGATTCCCTCAACGACATGGAGAAGCTGCATCAGAAGAACATTGAGAAGCTGATTTCGATATTGTCCGGCGAGGTGTCCATTGATCTGCAGCTGCAGTTCCTCATACGCAGCAATCACGCCGATCTGCAGGTGCTGCGCGGCACAAAGGAGGCCGTGCGCGTCTCCATTTGCCACACGGCGACTGTCATAGCTAATGCTTATATGCACAGTGGCACCACCTCCGATCAGTTCCTGCGAGATAATCTCGATTGGTTGGCACGTGCCACGAACTGGGCCAAGTTAACAGCGACTGCTTCGCTGGGTGTCATTCATCGCGGGCATGAGAAGGATTCGCTGGCGTTGATGCAGAGCTATCTGCCCAAGGAGGCGGGACCGAGCTCTGGCTACTCGGAGGGTGGTGCTCTCTACGCCTTGGGTTTGATTCATGCGAATCACGGCGCAAATATCATTGACTATCTGCTGCAACAACTGAAGGATGCCCAGAACGAGAATGTGCGTCATGGTGGCTGCCTGGGTTTGGGCCTAGCCGGCATGGGCACCCATCGTCAGGATCTGTACGAACAGTTAAAGTTCAATTTGTATCAGGATGATGCGGTCACTGGCGAAGCAGCGGGCATTGCCATGGGCATGGTCATGTTGGGCTCGAAGAATGCACAGGCCATTGAGGATATGGTGTCGTATGCGCAGGAGACACAGCACGAGAAGATTCTTCGGGGCCTGGCCGTTGGCATTTCGTTGACCATGTTCTCGCGCCTCGAAGAGGCAGATCCACTCGTTACCAGCCTCTCCACCGACAAAGATCCCGTGCTGCGTCGCTCAGGCATGTACACCCTGGCAATGGCCTATAATGGCAGTGGGAGCAACAAGGCTATTCGTAAGCTCCTCCACGTTGCCGTCTCCGATGTGAATGATGATGTGCGTCGCGCTGCAGTCACCGCCATTGGTTTCATACTCTTCCGCACACCGGAACAGTGTCCCTCGGTGGTCAGTCTGCTCGCCGAGTCATACAATCCGCATGTGCGTTATGGTGCCGCCATGGCGTTGGGCATTGCTTGCGCTGGCACCGGTCTGCGCGAGGCTATTGCGCTCCTCGAACCGATGGTCAAGTTCGATCCGGTAAATTTTGTGCGCCAGGGCGCGTTAATTGCATCCGCCATGATCCTCATTCAACACACGGATCAGAGCTGTCCCAAGAGCACCTTCTTCCGCCAGCTGTACGCTGAGGTCATCAGCAACAAGCACGAGGATGTTATGGCAAAATATGGAGCTATTCTTGCTCAAGGTGAGTCCAAGATATTTTTAGATGATTGCTTCAATTACTGGTTGGTTAAATTTAAATTCCAATTTTAAATGTCAATTATTAAAATGTTGTTTAGTAGTCGCTATAACTTAAAGTTAGTACTGCTCCTGGCATCCTCATTAATTTATAAATATATGTTTTTTTTAGTTAATAATAATTACGCTTCTTATAAATATCGTTTATTTATTTATAATTTTCATAATCATAAGTGCTCATTTTTCATAAATTTTAATTTAACTTAAATAAGTTGAAAACGTTGAAAAAATAAGGTTTTTTGTTTCTTTCTAAAAGAAAAGAATATTTGATTAAATTTAAATAAGTTGAAGTTAAGAGCCTTATTCCATTTCTAAAAACATATTCAGAAACTTTCAAATTTTAAAGTTACAGTTATGCAATTATTTGTTTCGCAACTTAATGTTTACTGATTGATATTTAATAAATCTTTAACTTTGCAGGCATCATCGATGCTGGAGGTCGCAATGCGACACTCTCGCTGCAATCCCGCACTGGACACACCAATCTGCAGGCTGTTGTTGGCATGTTGGCCTTCACCCAGTACTGGTACTGGTTCCCATTGGCGCACACGCTCTCGTTGGCGTTCACGCCAACCTGTGTCATCGGTCTCAATTCGGATCTGAAGATGCCCAAAATGGAGTACAGATCGGCGGCGAAGCCGTCGTTATATGCATATCCAGCGCCGCTGGAGGAGAAGAAGAGCGAGGAGCGTGAAAAAGTGGCAACGGCTGTGCTCTCGATTGCTGCCCGGCAAAAGCGTCGCGAGAATGCCGACAAAAAGGAGGATGAGAAGATGGATGTGGATGAGGATAGCAAGGAGAGCGGCGTTGCTGGCAGTAAAAAGGATGAGGAGAAATCTGAAACGACGGTGGCAGCTAAGGCAGAAGAGAAGCCCGCCGTGGAGGAGACGAAGCCCAAGAAGAAGGAGGAAAAGGAGAAGGAGCAGAAGAAGAAGACGGATGATGAGAAGGATAAGGAGGCGGCGAGCACCAGTGCAGCAAGTACTGCGGACAAAGAGAAGGAGAAAAAGGAAAAGAAGGAGCCAGAGCCGAACTTCGAAATCCTGCAGAATCCAGCCCGTGCTCTGCGTCAGCAACTGAAAATCCTAAGCGTTATCGATGGCCAGCACTTTGAGCCCATGAAGGATGTCACAATCGGTGGTATCATCGTATTCCAGCACACGGGCAAGGCTGAGGATCAGGAACTGGTCGAACCTGTCGCCGCTTTCGGGCCAATGAACGATGATGAGAAGGAACCCGAGCCGCCAGAGCCATTCGAATACATTGAGGATTAAATGATGGGCATGTTATTCGTCATTATCTAAGTGAACACCCCTCTTTTGATTTTCAATACATGTATTTTTCCCCAAAAATGTACTAAAACAAAAACACAACAAAAAAAATAAACAAAACTAATGCTAATCCATAATTACCCATAATAAATGTTCATCAATCATGATGTAAAATTATTTGTGCTTACCATCATCATTTCTTGTGACTTTATCTCAATTGACGCACGAGCAAACAACAACAACGAAGGAGTTTCAAGTTTTTTGAAATTAAACAAATCTTATCAAAATGCTGCGATATCTCATACAATTTCAACATCTCATATGCCGGTCTTGCACATTGACTTTTTGGCGTCTAAAAATAAGCAAAAAAAAAAAACAAATTTTAATTTAAAAGAGCTTTTTCAGTTTTGTATGTCAATAAACAATTTCACAACGCTTGGAAATTGCTCCCGCTCAATTTTTAAAATGACGGCAAACAAATATTTGTTGCTCTCGCTCTCGCTCTCTCTTATGTAGCTGCACAGCTCAGAAATCGTTTGAAGCGGTTTTACACACACACAGCAGAGTTGACATCATGCCTCATAGAGAGAGAATTTGATAGAGAGGAGCTGATTAAAACAAAGGCAAAATAGAGAATTGCGTTTGCCAAGCCGAAGCGTACCCACCCTTTAGGTCTTGTTGTGGTGAGAGAGATGTGTTTTCAAATGTATCGACACATAAAAACTAATATTTGCTGTCTATTAAAATATTTGTAAACATTATCCATGCTTACATATACATATGTATATAGCTTAGTATTCCTGCCTAGAATATTTTGTTTACATTTTTAGCAGATAATTCTCTTGCACTCGCCATTTGTTTGCCGTTACAAGCACCTCCACCAACTAAGATAGCTTGAGCGCAAAAAAAGAGTAGCAACAAAGCACAGCTGGTGCATACCAATAAACCAATTACACCAATACACTCACGCCTCGATACTCTCTCTCTCTCGCTATATCTTTTTGGCCGCGGCTCGTCACAAGATTTCTTTTTTCATCGCTTTTTGATGTTCTCCCATTGCCATTTCAGAAGTTGAAGCGAGAGGACTTGCAGCGGGACTCCACAAATATTCTACGAATTTACGTTTCACGTAGAAATAATTGTGTGAATTGTAAATAATTACCAAAAGGCAATTTATAGTAATTTTGATATAAACATAAGCATACGAAATAAAAACGATTTGAATTTGGCCTTGGCTTCGCTTCGCATTACTCTGCCTCGCTCTATTTGTTGCCAGGTCGGTAAATCACTGCAACAAACGGTTAATTCTCAGAAGTGGAGACAAATATAAAGAAGACCTCGACCCCAGAGGCACATTGTAACAAAGTGTTGTTGTTATTGCCGATGATTGGTTAAAGTACGTCGAATTAACTGCTGTGTGTGTGTATGTGCATAAATTATTTATAAACCAACAAATAACAAAAGCAAAAGAGGGGAAGCGAAAAACCCAGCGCGATTTACTGTTTTAGTTGCCGTAACGGTAAGCGGCAAAGATAACTGTGATAATTGTGCCTAAACCTAAATATAAATTTAAGGAGCAGCATATTATATTATGAACCGCACTCGCAGAAAGATTGTGCGTCCAAAGAATCCCTACACAAATGCAAATTACTTCTCACGATGGAGCTTCTGGTAAGTTATAGTTAGTTAATTATTTGCCGACCCCACCTTCGCCTGCACACATTAGTCATAACGGTAGTTTCTATTTTTCCATTTAGCACGTGTCGCTGGGCGTATTAAATTCAAATCAATACATACTCACACACACATACTTACCTATCCACTCATCACATACTTATGTAAATACATACAGTAAACGCTCACTAATAAGGACACCATAATAATTCCAAAACTAATTATAGTTTGAGTTAATTACACAATTTATTACTCATTATCAGACTGAAAATATATTTTTTATCATTAAACACCGCACTTTGCATATTATAAATATTTAGTTGTGAATAATACTTATAATTAGAGAAGTTCCCATTACCGAATAAACACTGCGGCAGAAGCGTTTCTTTTGATAATGATTAAAAAGTAATTAGAATAAGTATTAAGTTCAATGGAGCCCAAAATGGTTGTAATCTAGCACGCTTATAAACGCTTCATTTCAGATGTCAGTATTGCTTGGTTCTCAGGGCTACATATTAATTTATTATCAGTACATATAAATACTACTTACATGTGCGAATAAAAGCGATTATATTCTATATACAAACTATACGCTCGCTGCGCATATGTTCAGTTTGATTAGAAAATAGCATTGAGTGTAAATTTTTTTGTCATACATTGTCTCGAAGCTCATAAGCGCTATAAACAAGGAAAAAACGCAAAATGCTTAAATGCCAAATTGTTTAATGTTATATCACATTTAAAAAAGAAACTTATGTTTTTTTTTAAATATTAATTAAAATTATCGAAATTTAGTTTGACCAGTTTTACATATTTGGCGTATAAAAGCTTAAATAAGGATGTTAATACTTAGTATGATGTCCTTTAGCTTTAACTTCCCTTAACCTGTTATAGAATTTGTTGTTGAATTTGTACTCATATTCAAATATGACTGTGTTCCAGAACTCCAAATCCTTGCCCAAGTGGATTTTGGCGAACGTCATCCCTTTCCCTTTCTTATTTGCTCTTACATATTGCTTTTTCCGTGGTACACTTTCCACACAGCAATTTTCCCCCATTTCATCTTGCACCTGTTGAGTCAGTTTTTGAGCCGATAGCTTATGATTTTCCCCTATTTTCTTGATGATCCTCCGCTCGTCCTGCTCGGTGAAAATGTTGCTTGCCCTTGCCCTCCGTCCGATTTTCGTCGACGAAACGCCGAATGAAGTTATACACACTTGAGCTGCTTAGATTTACCATTTCAGCTATTTGGCGATGTGAATATCCAATTTTGAAGTGTTCCAGGATGAGTTTCCGTTAGTAGTCCGTTTGCCCATTGTCCTATTGGCTGGTAGCATTCGAGATTCAGGATATAACTAAGCTGACTACGGAGGATTGGTCTATTAAAACCGAAAATATTCAACCTGACGTAAAAAATCCGGTTTTTATGGCACCCAGGTGTCGATAATGTAACTGGCAGCAATACCCTTTACATAACCCGACCTAGCAGGTGGGAAAACTTCTGTTTATTAGGGTCATATATTCATTTCGGTGGTTAATAAATTTACCTGCCCTCGGTTTTTGGACTATTTGAAAAGGTTTTGCTTAGACTAAACGATAGTCGATACTATCGATGTTTTTTAAGTATGTTAGTGACGGTTAACAGAGTTATCAACATGAGATGAGATTAACAGCTGATCATTAATTAGTTTGGCCAAACAATTAGTTTATGGCAGGCAATTAAAATTTTTAAAATTTTTGCTAGACACTGGACGAAATGAGCTTTGAAACACTGTATATACTATATAATAATACTGCATGCTTGTGTTGCATACGATGATTACGCAAAAATCACAAGTTTTTCTTTCATCTCATGCTTTGTCTTTAATCAACGAATTTTTGCTTTGTTTCTGTTCTTCTGTTAGATTAACAGAAAACAATAAGGAACAATTATTTCAGGTCGAAGATTAAATACACCTTCCCGATAAGTTGTGTAATCTCGGCCACACAATGTTGTTACGTGTTTTTCCAAATTTATTAGCTTGCCCCAGATGTTAACTTAATTTATGATCCATTGCTCCTATGGTAACCATATATCATAGTAAAATATATACAGAAATTTGCAACTTTGTATAATAGACAAAAGTAATTGGATTCTTAAATGCACGTGTAAAACTTAAGTGTAAAACAATCTAATCTCTCTACAAATATAATTTTTAATTAATAGTTTTCATTGACTATTGACTATCTTTCACACGCTGCATTAAACAATAATCAGAACTTTGTAATATATATGTATAGGGTTTTTTTTGTACTGCCAATTTTAGATGTGTAATAAACTGTAAAAAAAGTTTATTTGTTTGCTTATATTCTACTTAGATTAAGAGCTTAGGTAATCAAAAAGTAAATCTGTTGTAAGACCCCGATATTAATAGTTGTTATCGCTTGTGTAAGAGCCCATTAAAGTTAAAATAAAATCATTTGCCTCTTATCAAAGCAATTACCTCAAGTGATAACAAAAAGCACTAACTGATTTGTAAATAAATTACAGGTGGATGCGAGATATGTTCAAGCGAGGACTTCAAGGTCCAATCACGGACGAGGAGCTGTATCAGCATAGAAAAACGCTGGACAGCGAACGGGTGACGAACAGATTTGGTAAACTGTGGGAGGATGAGAAGCAGCGTAGCAATCCGAGTGTCGTGCGCATGATATTCCGTGCATATGGATGGTTATTCATGCCTCTTGGCATCATCTTCTCCATTATCGAATCCTGTTGCAAGTGTGTAAAGTAAAAAAAACAATTTGATGCATCATTTGGTAATCTTCGATTTAAATTTGCAGATCCCTAATGCCGCTTTTTTTAGGAAACCTCGTTGGTTATTTTGCCGCGGATCAGAAAACGATAAGCAAGTCGGACGCATACCAATATGCAATGGGAATTGTGGTGTGCTCGCTGGTGCCAGTGTTAACATTCCATCCCTTCATATTCTTCATATTCCAAGTGGGCACCAAACTGCGGCTCGCCCTCTCCGGCCTCATTTACCGGAAGTGCTTGCAGGTCTCCAAAAGCAGCAGCAACGATGGATTGCGCGCCCGTGCAATCAACATTTTATCCAATGATTTGGGTCGCTTCGATGTCGCGCTCTGTTTTCTGCATGACACGTGGAAGGGACCGATGGAATCGCTGCTCATTGGCTTCCTCATGTACCGCGAATTGGGCATATCCGCTGTGATTGGCGTCTCCTTCATGCTCAGTTTTATACCTCTGCAGGCCTGGGCAGCCAAGAAGGCGGCGTATTATCGCCAGAAGACCGCTGAGCGCACAGATTTACGTGTCAAGCTAATGAATGAGATTATCCAAGGCATCCAGGTGATTAAGATGTATGCGTGGGAAAAATCCTTTGCACGCGTCGTTGCCGAAGTGCGCCTGAAGGAGATGAAGGCGATACGTGGGACGGCCTATATTCATGCCGCACTTAGTTGCACCTCAATGATCTCGCCACTGTCGGTGTTCCTTGCGCTCTGCTCATATGTGTATCTAGGCGATGTTCTGACTGCCAAGAAGGTCTACATGGTCTCCTCTTATTTTAACATGCTGAATGATTCCATGGTTCACTTTTGGCCCCTCTCCATCACATTTATAGCCGAGGCTTTGGTCTCGGCGCGTAGATGCAAAGATTTCCTGTTGGATGGCGACAAGGCAGAGGCACCCATCAATTTGGAAGCGGATGCCAAGAAGCCAACGAACAAGCGCAAACTCAACGACGACGACAAAAAGAAAAATGTCGAGCTAAATGGCTCACTGCTGTCCAATGGTCAATCGCTTCCGGCACAGCCACCACTGCAGCCCAATCGACTGAGGGATTACAATCCTGATGCGACTAAGAAGTGTGTGGTGCTGAAGAATGTGACAGCTTCGTGGGGCACCAATGATGGTCTCTCCAATTGTGCCATTGATAGCTTTACCACCGATATACAGGATCCAAGTTTAACGGCTGTCGTTGGTCCCGTCGGCGCTGGCAAATCCAGTTTTCTCAATGTGTTGCTGGGCGAGGTAGGAATCGATGAGGGTGAAGCGCTCGTCCATGGCAAAGTCTCGTACGCAGCTCAGGAGCCCTGGGTCTTTGAGGGCACCATACGTGACAACATTGTGTTCGTGGAGGACTACAACGAGCGGCGTTACAAGAAGGTGATCAAAGTGTGCGCCTTGGAACGCGATCTCGAACTGCTGCCCCGTGGTGATTTAACAGTGGTTGGGGAGCGGGGCGTCAGTCTCAGTGGCGGTCAAAAGGCACGTGTGAATTTGGCACGTGCCGTTTATCGTAAAGCTGACATCTATTTGCTGGATGATCCACTCTCTGCGGTGGACACGCACGTGGGCAAGCACATCTTTGAGAAGTGCATACGGGACTTTTTGTCGAATAAGATTCGTATTCTGGTCACCCATCAGCTGCAGTATCTGTTCGATGTGGAGCATCTTCTGCTCATGTCGGCCGGCAAAGTGGCCGCCCAGGGCAGCTATCAGGAATTGCAGCGCTCGCGGCAATTTCAATTCTTGGAGCAGACGCACGACGAGAGTGGCATCGATACGCACAGCATCAACAGTCACATGTCGCGCAGCGACTCTGAGAAGAGCATGGATCATCAGCACAATCAGCTGTTGCGACCTGATGAAACCGTTGATGAACTTAACCAAGAACAACAGGCTGTGGGTGCCGTCAAGTTCAGCGTCTATGCCTCCTACTTCAAGGCGTTGGAGAGCTCATTTCTACTTGGCTTGATTATGGTGCTCTTCATTTTCTCCAGAATAATGCTTACGGGTGTGGATTACTTCTTGTCGCGCTGGTGAGTGTAAATAATCTTCCTATAAATATAGATAACAAATTTAATATTTTATTATTTATTTCCTCCAGGGTCATATGGGAGGAAAATATTGCGCCCAATGGCACAACAACAGCTCTGCCAACGGTGCCTTCGGTGCCTTTAAATGATACAACTAATGCAACTGAACCGCTTCGAGCTGAAAGCGTAGAGGATGCTGTGCGTCAGGAGCTGGTCTTGTTCTACGCTGTAATACTTACTGCTACGCTCATCGTTTATCTGTTGCGCACCTTTGGCTACTTCCGGATGTGTTTGCGCATCTCGCTGCGTCTGCACGATCGCCTATTTCGCGGCATTACGCGTGCCACGATGTATTTCTTCAATACGAACTCCTCGGGTCGCATTCTTAATCGCTTCTCCAAGGATATTCGCACTGTAGACACGGATCTGCCGCACACACTGCTCGATTGTCTGTTTGTAAGTGAATTGTACATTTGATTTATTTATTCATTTATAATATGTGTCTTATGTTGCTCTCTTACATCGCAGTTTGCCATTGATGTGTCTGGTGTGCTGGTCATTGTGGCCATAGCCAACTTTTGGCTCTTTGTGCCCGCTGTCGTTATTGTCGTGATTCTGGCCTGCATACGTTATCTCTATGTGAACACAAGTCGCAGTGTTAAGCGACTGGAGGGCATATGTAAGTTGAAGTCGAAGCTTAATTAATTATTATTAAATGTAAATTTTCATTTGCAGCGCGCAGTCCCGTCTACTCATTGACCAATCAAACGTTTCAGGGCTTGACCACAATACGTGCTCTGCAGGCACAGAGCGCTCTGGAAACTGAGTTTCACGAGTATCAGAATGCAAACACCTCTGCCTGGTTTCTGTTTCTCTCGAGCACCCGTGCGTTCGCCCTGTGGTCGGATCTGTTGTGCATTGTCTATATGACGGCGGTTACATTCAGCTTTCTGCTGTTGGGCACCGAGTTCAACAGCGGCGATGTCGGTCTGGCCATTCTGCACAGTACAACGATGACGGGCATGTGCCAGTGGGGCATGCGTCAAACGGCCGAGCTGGAGAATGAGATGACGAGTGTGGAGCGTGTCCTCGAGTACACAGAGCAACCATCGGAGGCGCCACTAGAGACAGCAGAGAAATTCAAGCCAAAAACCGAGTGGCCCAACAAGGGACGCATTGAGTTCATAAACTTTAAGTTGCGCTACTCACCGAAAGAGGCGCCTGTGCTGCGGGATCTGAACTTCACCATTGAGTCGCGCGAGAAGATTGGCATTGTAGGCCGCACCGGAGCCGGCAAATCATCCATCATACAGTCCATATTCCGTCTGGCCTGCAATGAGGGCATGATACGCATCGATGATGTGGACATTGAGCACATGGGATTGCATGACTTGCGCAGTCAAATTTCAATTATACCTCAGGATCCGGTGCTCTTTTCGGGCACATTGCGTTACAATCTGGATCCAATGGACGAACGCTCCGACGATGATATGTGGAAGGCGCTGGGCGATGTCGAGCTGCGTTCGTATGTATCCACACTGATAGGTGGTCTCGATTGTCGCATGTACGATGGTGGCTCCAACTTTAGCGTGGGTCAGCGTCAACTAGTCTGCCTGGCTCGCGCCATTCTACGCAATAATCGTGTGCTGATCTTAGACGAAGCCACTGCCAATGTTGATCCAGAGTAAGTTTTTGATGTACGCTTATCAGATTATATTTATTGAATGGCTGCTCCTTTTGCAGAACGGACAAGTTGATTCAGCAAACGATACGCTCAAAGTTTGCCGATTGCACCGTGCTCACAATTGCCCATCGATTGCACACAGTTATGGATTCGGATCGAGTGCTGGTCATGGATGCGGGCGAGGTGCGTGAACTGGGCCATGCCTACGAGCTGCTGCAACGATCAGGCGGCTATCTGCGCCATTTGGTGGACAACACGGGCGCGGCAACGGCATCTGCGCTCCAACATGCAGCCGAGGAAAGTTATACCAAACGCTTACTGGACGGCAGAGTGTCTGCCGAGGACCTCAATGTCCCAGTGAATGGGCTCCACGAGAAGACGGAGTAGTACAAAGGAATAACAAAAAAAAAAAAAAATGAAAGGAACATCACAAACTAACAAGCACACAAACAAACACTTAACTTACTTAAGATGAAATTGCATTGGGAACTGAAAGTATTATTATGAGCGTACATTGAAATTGTTGTACTTAACCGTAGTTTCTGTTTTGTACTTGTATAAGTCCTATATTCCGTATAAGTAATATGTACAGTATGTATTGTATTGTCAACTCTTTGTTACTTAAACGTCAAAAAGATGAATTCAAAAAAGACTTATTTTTAAGTATATATCTTATCTATATGTCTCCGCTACGTCTTCATTACAATTGTAGAACATCAAAGAAAGCAATTTGCACAAATCAAAAATCACTGAAAGCAACTTAAATCAAACTAATGCCAAGTGCTACTTATTTTTTATATATACTATACAAAATGTAGTAGAAATCTATTATATAATGTAGCCTAATAAACATTGTACTTAAGTACGCATGTATTTACGTACAACATCTCAATAAAGTGCCTGAGAATTATTGCAACGAAAATATTAATTAAAATTGTTACTGTTAATAGATATTTACACAAAAGTCGCCAATATATATATAATCAAAGTGATGGAAAGCTCCAATCGAAATTGTCAATGGCAATCCAGAGTGTAATAAAACAAAATTGAAATAACTGATTATGAATTACTCACCATTTGTGTTTGGGTCTTGCTTCTGGCCAATGGCCACGTTTGCGCGACTCGCACGCCGTGGCTGCCACTGCAGCCGGTGATGATTTGCTGTCAGTCAGGCATTAAGATAAAACCAACCAACAAGTGGTGCGATAGGCGAGCCAGCAACGGATCATTGATTTATAACGATGATTCCGGGCAAGTCGAGCGATATTTAGTTAAAAATCAACTGGTTTCCACACACAACAAATCAGTTACGCGCGAAACGCCAAAGGCAGCGGCCACATGCGGTAATAGTGTCAAAAAGGATCTACAAGATATTTATATATGTATATATATTAATAGAAAATATCTATGTGATAGCCCAGATATTTGGCAATAATCAAGAGCAGCTGCAAGTTGGCGTCTTTTGTGAAGCCAATGCCAAAAAATGTGCGCGACAAAGGAGGCACGCAAACCGAATCCAGTGCTGAAGGCCAATTTCCTGTCCAAGTGGTTCTTTATGTGAGTGTGTGCGTAATTCTGAAAATTCGAATTAATCAGTAAATCAGTACATGATTATATAAAGTGACCATAAAAACATAAATTCCGAAGCGATTAGTTTTACTAATCAAAGATAAATGAATTTATACGTAATTTGTGACCCTAATTGAAAACTAATGAAATTCGCGTTAAATGTTACAACAAGTGCTATCCGCGATCAAACTCCTGACTGGCTGTCTCTCTGCCTGTCCGTCGCCTGGGTGATAAGATAATGCTTGAAGAGCAAAGCGCTACCAGATTTATGACAGTGTCGCAACGCTTGCCTGTCAACTTGCCATGTTTAGAACGTGCAACAAGTGTTACTTGTTACTTGCGGCTATAAACACGCCAAGACATCTTATCTTAAGTAAAATAGCTAAATTTCATTTTACAGCTGGTCACGTGAAATTTTGCGCAAGGGATATGGCAAAAGTATTGATCCTGCAGATTTGTACGCAACTCTACCCAACCTGGATGGCCAAGTTGTATCGCAATATCTATTGGGTTATTGGGAACGTGAGCTGAGGCGACCGAATCCCAGTGTGCTGCACATGATCTTCAAGGCATATGGCGCCAGTTTTGTGCCGCTTTGCATACTCTACTCCCTGGTGGAGATCTCCTTGCAGTAAGTCACTTTTTTGCTGAATGAATAGAAAATTGAGAAATATATATTGATTGTATATATCAGGATAGCAAGATCAGGTGACTGAACCTGTATTAATCAACTCAAGTTAGAAATACCAAAGATAAATTGTAGATCTAGTTAAAATTAGATAATCACTTAATTTACACAAGTCGATTTCAAGATTCAATTGTTTTCAAATATTTCCGAGATTAAAAATCATACTTTATTGATGAATTTTTTTTATAATATTTCGAGTTTCGTATTTAGATTACACAGCAGATAAATGTTTAATTAAACGCTAAGAATCTAAAAACAGGGTATCAACTAGTCGCGCACTCTCAACTAGATAACACTTACTTTCCATATTCATCATGAAGTGTATCCCTTTTGCAGCACAATGCAACCACTGATGCTCGGCAGGCTGGTGTCCTTTTTCTCGGAGAACTCTCATGTTAACGATATATCCAAGGAGTCTGCCTATCTGTATGCCATGGGCGTTGTTCTGTGCTCACTGGTGAAGGCTCTGTGTTATCATCCGTACATGTTCTATCTTTTCAAGCTGGGCACTCGCGTCCGGCTTGCCTGTGCCGGTCTGGTCTACAGGAAGTGCCTCCGTGTCTCCATTGCTGCCGATAATAGTGGGATTAGTGGTTATGCTATAGCCATAATGGCAACCGATCTTCCGCAGTTCAATGAGGCCTTCTACTTCTTCCACGAGTTGTGGAAGGGCCCGCTGGAAGGCATAATATTTGGCTACATCATTTATCAGATTATTGGCTGGCCAGCGCTTGTTGGCATGGCCTCCATTATAGTCTTTATACCGCTGCAAGTTTGGGCCGCTAAGGCGACTGCCAAATTCAAGAGACTGTCCGCTGAATATGGCGACGATCGGGTGAAACTAATGAATGAAATCATCTCGGCGATGCAGGTGATCAAGATGTATGCGTGGGAAAAGTCCTTTGCCAAGTTGATAGCCGGCGTGCGCAAGAAAGAGATGGGTGCCATCAAGGGCTCCATGTTCATCTATGCGGCACTGCAGTGCACCGATATGATATCGAAGCTATCGTTATTTTTGTGCCTGCTCACGTACGTGTTTACGGGTGATATTGTGACCGCACAGAAGGTGTTCATCGTTTCCAGCTATTTTGATCATCTCAATAGTTCGCTGCTACATCTCTGGCCACTTGCGGTTAACGCCTGGGCGGAAACATATGTTGTCGCCCGACGCGTCTTTGATTTCCTAATGCAGCACGAGGATCCAGCGGATGGAGGTGTGGCCAATTTCATTGATGTGGACGATGATCTGCAGCATGGCAACTTTTTTGGACGCATACACAATCCAGTTGCCATGCGGAAGAGCGTCACGCTCCAACAGCTCACTGCTAGTTGGGACCAGGAAAAGCAGGAGAAGCGTCAGTATCATATCGAGGACATTACTTTCCAGGCCGAGGAACAGCAATTTGTCGGCATTGTGGGCACAGTCGGTGCTGGGAAGAGCACACTCCTAGCAGCTCTGCTGGGTGAACTGGACATAATCAGTGGCAGCGTGGAACTCAATGGCGTCATTAGCTATGCACCGCAACAGCCCTGGTTAAATCGCTGCAGTCTGCGCGAAAATATCATCTTCATGGAGCCGTACGATGAGCGACGCTACAACGATGTGTTGCGCGTCTGCATGCTGGACAAGGATATCGAGAGATTGCAACATGGCGATGCCACCATTGTGGGTGAATCCGGTGTCAGTTTGAGTGGTGGTCAGAAGGCTAGGGTGAGTTTGGCTCGAGCTGTTTACCGCAAGGCGGATATTTATCTGCTGGATGATCCACTGTCTGCGGTGGACACGCATGTCGCACGACTGATCCTACAGCATTGCCTGAATGACTTCCTCAGCGACAAGATACGCATCATGGTGACACATCGTGTGCCGCTGCTGCGCAATGCGGATCACATGGTGCTCATGGAGGGCGGACGTGCCTCTATCCAGGGCAGATATGAATCCCTAAAAAAGCTCATTCGCCTTCGCATGTCCGTCGCAAACGACGGTGAATTGTCCAAGTTGCGCTTCGTGCGCAGCGAAAGCATCTTTGAGGAGACGCCCGCCAAAGGAGCCGTTATCGCAACAGCAGCTCCAACGGCAGCTGGACGAGCACGAGCACAAATACAAGGAGCAGCAGCACCATGGTTATGTCAAACTTAGCACCTACAAGCAATATTTTCTAATCTTGGGCATACCCCTAGTGGTGATCATTATCCTGGTGATATTTGTGTTGTCGCGCGGATCTGAGGGCTGCATGGATATTTTCTTATCCAAATGGTAAGTTCAAATAATTTACTAACACTAAAAAGAATAGCTCAAAATTTTAGTAAATAGCCTTGGAAATTAAAAAGTTTTTCTTGTTTTTAGAATTAATTATCAAAACTAAAAAAAAAAACAAATTGCAAAACTTAAGTCGACAATCTCAAAGATTTTCAACGATTTAAAGATAATATTTTATATTAAGAAAAACATTTCTAAAACATTGAAATGCAAATACTAGTTTTTAGAAAAATTCACTTTAAAATTTAGAAATAAATAACAGAATTTTCTTGCTCTTCTTTTGTTATAATAACAAAAAATCTAAGAAAATAACTTTTCAATATACAGATATATTAGATATATTTTTCTAGATTTTGAAAAATCCACCTTTCTTTATTTATTTATATATTTTTGTTTCATGTCAACTAAAATCATTCGACACAAAAACTATATAAAGCAAGAATTTGAATTAAATTTAATTTAAAATAAAATTAAAATTATAAATAAATTTAAAAATAAAAAATATATATACAGTGGCTCGAAGCGAGATTCGAGCAGTGCCTAGCAAAAAATTTAAAGTGCTATAAAGTTTAAACAAAGAAAAAAACGCAAAATGCTTAAATGCCAATTTGTTTAATGTTATATCACTTTTGAAAAGGAACTTTAGTTTTTATTAAAATATTAATTAATTAATTAAAATTAATAAAAAACTAAAAACATATCCAAAATAAATATCGAAGCAGAATTCGAGCAGTCTTAAAAAAAGTTAAATTTTTGGCAAACAAAAGCTTAAATAAGGATGATAATACTTAGTATGATATCCTTTAGCCTTAACAACTTGTCTTAACCTATTATTCATGGAAGATAACAGCTTCCGGGTAGTTTCTGGGCTGATCCTGCTCCACTCCTAAATCTAAATCTAAGAAAATAACTTTTCAATATACAGATATATTAGATATATTTTTCTAGATTTTGAAAAATCCACCTTTATTTATTTATTTATATATTTTTGTTTCATGTCAACTAAAATCATTCGACACAAAAACTATATAAAGCAAGAATTTGAATTAAATTTAATTTAAAATAAAATTAAAATTATAAATAAATTTAAAAATAAAAAATATATATATATAAGATTTATAGATATATAGATATATAGGTTTATAGATATAGCCACAACCGTAAATTTACTTTCTAAAAAATATGGTGACCAACCATTGGTGATTTAATAAAAAGTATATCGATTTTTTTACAAGTGTAATATTTACTTATTTCTATGCTCGCAGGGCCAATTGGGAGGAAGAGGAACCGGATGATAACGAGCCGGCCATTGAGCGCCGTGAAACTCGCACACGTCTGCTTATCCTGTATGCCGTGCTGATCGTGTGCACCCTGTGCCTGTATGTCCTGCGCACCTTTGGCTTCTTTATGATATGCCTGCGCATCTCCATACGAGTTCACAAGTTCCTCTTCGCAGGCGTCATACGGGCAAGCATGCAATTCTTCACACTGGCCACCTCGGGACGCATTCTGAATCGCTTCTCCAGCGACATCCTGGCCATTGATATCAGCTTGCCGCAGTCAATGATGGAGACGTTTGAGTTCTTTGTGAATGCCCTAGCGGTGCTCATCGTTGTGAGCACCGCCAACTATTGGCTCCTTATACCCGCTGCTGGCATGATTGCCATACTCTACTTTTCCCGGAGTCTCTACATTGGCGCCAGCAGAAGCCTGAAGCGCATCGAGACCATCTGTGAGTAGACAAAACTATTTATGGATTAGTCGAAAAGGATATACAAAAAGGACTGTTCTGACTTTAGTTTAATGATTGACTGAGTATCAATTTATGTTTCTTTTCCAGCTCGCAGTCCCCTCTATTCGCACACGAACACAACCTTCCGAGGATTGACCACCATTCGCGCCTTGAATGCAACAAAGCGTCTGGAACGGCATTTCCATGGTTATCAAAATGAGAATACAGCCGCGGTCTATTTGCATGCGAGTGTAAATCGGGCCTTTGCCTTGTGGACAGATCTCATTTGTGTTGTGTACATCTTGTTAGTCACCTTCAGTTTTCTGGTGTTCAATCGTGGTTATTATAGCGGAGATGTTGGCCTGGCCATAACGCAATCCATATCATTGGGCATTATTTGTCAGTGGGGCATGCGACATTCAGTCGAACTGGAGAACCAGATGACCAGCGTTGAGCGTGTACTGGAGTACGTTCAACTGCCACCGGAGCCATCGTATGAGACTGATGCAGCTGTCAATCTGCCAGCGAAATGGCCCAGTCCGGGTCAGTTGCATTTTCAGGATCTGCGGCTGCGCTACAGCGATCATGGGCCTTATGTGTTGAAGGGTCTCAGCTTCACCATACATCCCAAAGAGAAGGTGGGCATTGTGGGTCGCACGGGAGCAGGGAAATCATCTGTGGTGCAGGCGCTCTTTCGCCTCGCAATCAACGAGGGACTCATCGAAATAGATGGCTATGATATTGGAAAACTGGGACTGCATGATTTGCGCAGTCGCATCTCGATTATACCGCAGGATCCAGTGCTCTTTTCGGGTACCCTGCGTTACAATCTGGATCCTTTTGAGACGCAGTTGGACGAGCAACTGTGGCAAGCGTTGGACGCCGTCAAGCTGAAATCCTTTGTGGGTGCCCTCAAAGGAGGCCTTAGCTACCGGTTGCACGACGGCGGTGCCAACTTCAGCATGGGTCAGCGACAACTGATTTGTCTGGCACGTGCCATATTGCGGAAGAATAATATACTCATCATGGACGAGGCAACGGCTAATGTGGATCCCGAGTAAGTGCAGTCAAACTTCTCGCAAAAGAAACTTTAAAAACGAAAAACTATTTAAGCTGAAAAGTAGTTTCCAACTGGAGTCTATGATAAATAGTTGTTACTGCTAAAATTGGGTTAGTTTTGATAAAGTTTTAGTAATTTAGTTTTAATAAACCCAATCATAAACCAAATATCATGACCATATCTTAAGGGTCAACTCAAACCTCAATTTTCAAGATGTATATTTGATTGAGTGGGAATTTCGCTTTATTATTTTTATACCCTTAACCCATTAAAATTGGGTAAAAAGGGTATAATGGTTTTGTGCAAATGTATGTAACAGGCAGAAGGAAGCATCTCCGACCCCATAAAATATATATATTCTTGATCAGGATCAACAGCCAAGTCGATATAGCCCTGTTTGTCTGTCTGTCCGTCCGTCCGTGTGACTATAAGCTCTCGTGTACCAGGCGCAGATCAATTTTGCTTTATTTTATCGATAACAGCCTCAGTTTCTGAATTATCGATATATTTCGATTTCCGATAGCAATAAATTCCACAATTTAAGAGGCAGAGGCTTCTAATTTGAAAATGCATTAATATCGGGCAAGAAACAGCAAAGTTATCAGCAGCCGCAAGGATTTTCTGTATACATATATGTAAATAGGCGAGCGCATGTGTGAGAAAGAGATGGCATGATAATCGATGCTAGCGATAATATATTTGTGTGTATTCTGCAGAGCCCCGATAACTACTGTCTGTATGTATGTATTCTATTCAGGCATTTGAGTGCGAATCAATTTGCCAATAAAACTATATTTAATAACTGGGTTTAGGGTATATCGTAGTCGAGCCAACTCGACTACAGCATCTTACTTGTTATTTATTTTCTTATATTTATTTTACTTACAGCACCGATCAGCTCATCCAGGAGGCGATACACACCAGGTTCGCCAGCTGCACGGTGTTAACAATTGCCCATCGGCTGCATACCGTAATGGATTCGGATCGGGTGCTGGTGCTGAATGGGGGTCGTGTCGCGGAATTGGGGCATCCACATGTGCTGCTGCAGCAACGCAATGGACACTTGTATCGTTTCGTGGAGAAGACTGAAGCAGCAAGTGCGAAGCATCTGCGCTACGTCGCCGAGCAGAGCTATCACAAACGGGTGCTGGGCAAACGTTTGCCAGGAGCGGATCAGCCGCTGCAGCATGGCGAGGGCAGGTTGAGTGTTTTCAGGGGCACCACATTATAAAAAAAAGACTGTAGTTTGTTTATGTTTTAAGTTTTAAGTTATGGTAATATAGTTTTTATTATAGTGAACTGATTTTAAATATAAATCTATATATTTTTGTATATATGTATATGCATAATATGCATTTTATGTATAATATACGAAGTTGTTGTAGCGTTTTGGTTTTGTTTTTGTTTTTGTTTTTTTCTTAACGTTTTAAAAAAAAGCATTTCATTTTTGTAAGTATATTTTTGATGTTTTTTTAGAATGCAATGTATTTATTTACTTAACGATTAAACTAGCGCGCTATATTCGTGGCTACTGTTTGATTTTTTCAATACTATAACTACGCTCAACTCCTAGTTGTTGTTGTGGTTGTTGTTGGTGTTGTTTAGTATTCAATGAGTCACATGAGAAATCTTGAGAATTATGTGTCTTTTGATGTTGTAGCTTTCATATATTATTATTAAATTTTTTTGTTGTGATGTGCGATTATGTTTTTTTATTTATTTATTTTTTTAGATTTTATATATGTTAGATTTACGAAGTTTCGCTTTATCGGTATATGTATGTATAAAATTGTTTTGGTAGAGTGTAAATGAATTTATCGCATAGATTTTTTTTACTAAAATTTTATACAAGTGTATATTTATATTCATGTAGTTGTTGTTTTTAACTTTTAGATGTGGTTTTCGTTTGTGTATAAATATTAAAGTAAATAAAGCATATATATATTGATGTATATAATTTAATTAAATATTTTTTTCTTATGATTTTCGCTTATTTAAAATTCGCTTACATAAAGTCTGCCTTCAACGTTTTTGTATTTTGATGTAAATAGAAAATCAGTGTTTGGAGAATGTTCATAAATCTTATGAATGTATATATTTATATATATATATATATATATGTATATATATATGTATTATTAAATTTAACTTTAGCTTTACCAGTGCTTAAGATTACGTGTTGTCATAAAAACATAGTTAAACCTTGAAATCCTTCCCCAAATTTCAATGCTTAAGTTGTTTTTTTATTTTATTTTTTTTTTTGGTTTTTTTTTTTATTGGATTTTTTACATTTTTTCACTATAATTCCTGTTGTTGTGCTTTGGAATGTAAATACGTATGTATATATTATATACTTGTTGATGCCCTAGAAATAAGATTGTTTGTTTGCCGCTTTAAGAAAATTCGATGCAATTGGATAAAATTTTTTTGTTTATATAATTATAATTACTTGTATTTTTAGCTAGTTTTGTATTTTTTTTTTCAAGCATTTTATTAAGTTTTAGTTGTTATTGAATTTGTAATTATCCTGTTTAAGTTTAAGATAATGCGATTTGCATTCGCCCTACTAAATTGTACGTACCATTTTCTTTAGGTTTTGGTATTTATTACTTAAGTTTGATTTTATTTGTATTTTATTTTGTTTATGTTTTTTTTTTAAGTATAAACACATTTTGTATTCACTTTGTTATTCTCACAGTTAAGCTTCTTTGATTGAGCACAAAAGCAAATGAGAGTTTTTGTTGAGGGGGGCTTGCTGAAAACCAAAAACCTTATATTCATACTGAAAAAGACTAGATATATATATGTATATATATCTTTTTGTATAACTGGTCAGTTAATGTGAGGCTCAGCACTGGACGCTCTAAGAATCTTCCCCTATTATTGGCTCGCCCAGTGCTCAACTTCAAGGATATCAGACCGACCATTCCAGAGGATAGTTGAACAAATAATTTGGGGAGTGAGATTTGCGTTAACAGTGTTAACTCATAAATGTAGCAGAAAACGTTAAGAACTCAATTGTTGTAATTATTAACTGGAAGTCAATTTAGATTACTAGCATCTACTCATATTTTAGTTTATACTTAGTTAGGCGCTAACTACTCGGCACTACTTGTGCTAACTTGTTTCTCCAGTGTTGTCTGTGTTCCCTAAACTTTAGTTCAGCCAGCAATGTGTATTAATTTGGTAGTTAAAAAGTATTTTTGAGTCAAATACTTGACAAATTGTTAGTTGGGAACTAAACGTGCGTGCTTTCGTTATTTGAAACGCATATTTTGATTATAAAATATGGTCCCGAGGTTCTTAATATTTTTTTAAACATTTTTCTGTGTGTTTTTTTTTTTTATTGGCTATAAGAATAATAATATCCATACTTTTGGGGTCTAATGCAGCAGCAGTTGCAGGCGTGGCCGAAACTCGCGCTCTATTTAGCCAAGTACATATCTAAATATATACTAGCTGCTCCTAGATATATAATATATATATATAGATAAGATAAGGCGTTGTGCGTATGTACTTTGTACATCATCTTCTTTTATATATATATTTATTTTGTTGTTTTTGCTTTTGTTGTGAGTCCTAATTGTTGTTTTGGCAATGATTTTCGCTTTCCCTTTTTTAAGAAGAGGTATTTTTTTTACCAAAAAATTGCAAATACTACTTTTCTTAAATCATGCCTACAAAAACATTTTTATTTCTACGAAATTTTTACTGGGGGGTGCCTAAGCAGGGGTTCTGTTAAAGCATTGAACCCTAAGCTTTAGATCTGCGTACAATATTTATATATAAATTAATAAAGTATCTCAATTCAATGATTTATTTTCTTACTTTTGTTTTCTTACGTTTTTTTTTTTTTTTTTTTTTTGGTTTGAAAAAAAGAGTAATATGAATTTGTTATGCAAGGTTTTTTTTCGAACATTTTTTGTTTGTATTGTGTAGTCGCATATATCCGTACAATATACACATTGTCCGCTATATATAACTCTTAATATATATATATGTATATATACAGATATATATACATACATATATATATATGTTTGTGTAATTAATTAATTAGCATTTTGTTGTCGTGTGTGGTTCTGCAAAAATTTGTTATACGCTTAATACGGTTTTCGAAAAATTGTCGATTAATTTGCAAAAATTGTCGGTTTAAAAAAAGTTACTAACAATGGCATTATGTCCGGGCCCGTGTCTGTCTAACGGGTCCTTATTATCGCGTGCATATTAAATGACGATATCGACGATTTGTTGACTCGCTTATCTGTGGTTTATGTGTTTATTTGTTTATTTGTTTACTTGTTTTTTTTTCTTTCTTTCCATTTCTTTTTTTTGTTTGTTTTTAATTTAATTTTTTTTATTTTTTTGATGTAATTACTTTTATAGCATTCGTGTTTACTTGTGTCCTGGTTCGATAATTTCAACGGTCACGCTCTCGGCCACGGGATTTGTAGTAATGTTCGTAATCAGGGATTCCTCTTGCGGCGACTGTAGATGGTGCGAGTGGTGCTGTCGGTGCGCGGAGCCGTGACGCTCATGATGTCCACCTCCGCTGGACGACACCTTGCCGGGTGCCACAGAATTTGAGCGATTTGAGCGTACCGATGCAGCTGACGCATTGCTGGCACTGCCATGGGATTCCGACTGGGAGCCTGTGGAGGAGCACGTAGTAAATGTTGATTACGTTTGCAGTTAGATATGGAACACAGCAAAATATATAAAACGCATAACCGGAATTGGTTCAAAGAACATCAACTACAACAATAACAACAACAATAACAAGGTGTTTGTAGGTGTTAGCCAGCATTCAGTTAGGCGCCGGTGAAGATGACACTCAGCGAAGTCAGATTGTGACTTTCAACAGGACAACGTGAGGCATCTGCAGACATCGAAAAATGCATCCCAACGAGCACAAGGACTACATAGAAACATGTTATACATACTACATACATATATATATATATTTACTAGAGCAGTGGTCACTTGGAAAATCAAATCCAGAGCTTCTGATTCACATTAAAATTATGTAAAATTCTTAAATTCCGGTTAATGAATTATGATTTATTTCAGTACAGCTCCATTATCTGGAAATCTTAATTTTCGAGTGACCACTGTACTTGATAATACTACGCAAACTTATTTAAATTATAACAGTTACATCATATATCTAGCATACTTAAATCATACTCGAAAATAACTCAAGAATTGGGCGTGCTTTCAAAATGAAGTCAACTAAAAGCATAAGCGGAAACGGAAACGGAAATGAATACAAAAAACAAACGCTGCTAGAGCACTATATAATTTAGAGTTTATGGATTAGAAAGTGTTCGAGTATAATGACAGTATTCTTTAGATCCAGTTGAGGTGTCTATAAGTACATAGAATAGGCAGACTAATCAACTAAAATCTGTTACTTGAACTTGAAATCTGTGTTATCTTTTTGGTTTTTGGTTTGGCTTGTTATTTGTAGTTGGTGTTTGGTGTTGGGTGTTTTGGCAGTGTTGACGGATGTTTTTTGGAACAATAGATGGGTTAGTAGTGGTAAGTATATAAGTATTTGGTATGGGAAAGAGCAGTTATTTGTTTTTGTTTTTTTAAGTTAACGGCAACTCTCACTACAACTTTGCGTTTAATGTTTGGTATGCAGTACAACAACAACAACGACAACAACAACAAAGACAGCAACTACATTTACAGGACACAGCTAACACCACACATTCAACAAATTGAGGCAACTACAACGTACGCTGCTGCTGCATACCTCGTTCGGGAACTGGAACTGGTTACTGGATACTGATATGGCTGCATTGCATTTATTTGTATATGTTTATTATTTGTTCATTTATTTTTATTTTTATTTTTATTTTTGGTCTAAGACTAAAACTTATTGGCATCCGGATTGGCAGTCATGCCGCAAGCAGGCGCCGCTCCTGGCGAGGACACATACGTAGTCGTCACGGTGATTGATGAAGCTGGCGTCGGCGTCGGCGTCGGCATCGGCGTTGGCGTCGTCGTTGCGGCTGGGGCAGCATTCGTTATTGTGGCGGTCGCTGATGTTGTTGTTGGCACGTAGGGCAGAAAATGGCTATGGACAACATTGTACTGACTGGCGGCGCTCGGATGATGCTCCAGCAGTCGCGAACAGTTGGAGACATCGCTAACCCGGGAGTCACTCGAGCGCGTGTTGCTCTTCGAGCGTGTCATGCGACCTTTTTTTTTGTGTGTGTGTGTGTTGCAACAGCAATTGTTGTTGTGCGTGTGTGTACATGTATTATTTGAGTGGGTGTAAGTGATTGTGTGTGTGTGTGTGTTGAGTGTTGAGTGTTGCAGAAGAAAGAGCAGGCAGCGAGCAAAGGAAACGTTTATTGTTTGGCATCGCGGCACACAAAACACAAATAACAATAAATTAAAGTACGGTGGGGGTGGCGAGGTGGGGAGCAAAGGTAATTGGTAACAACTGTCCGCCGGGCTTAAGATAACAATACCAAACAGAAACGGCAACAACAACAATAGTCCAGCTCCGAGTTTAACGGTTCTTAAAGCGTCAATCAATTTGATTGAGCCCCAAAGAGTTTTGGCCGTCCTCACTTGAACTTGTCGCCGCTATTTTGTTTTCTAGTTGATTACAATTTCGATTGCGTTCAGAAACTCAATCACAACACGATCCACTCAATTGGGTAAACCCCAAGAGCTCTATAACTAATATGTAAGTATACCTGTGAGCTTCTAATAATAAGTCTTTAAGCATCATTAAGTGGTCTCGAAATATAACTTTTGTTATTATTAATTCAATCAAGGTGCTCTTCCTCATATATGTGGATTGATTGTTGTTATATCGAGTCAGGAAAAACTTTCACATTACGATGACAAGCCAAATATTCAAATATTTTTTAACCTCCATTCAAAAATTATTGTTCAATCAGTTTGTCTCCAATCAAAATAAACAAATATTATTTAAGACTTTGCTCAATATATAATTATATAAAACATTTAAATAACTATATTTAATTCAAATTATAGAACAAATGTATTAAATTCTTTGCCATAATTTATCTTCAAATCCTTTTTGCGAATTTAATTCTCATAGCCCATAAATTTTCAATGGAAAGTTTAATGAATTACCTATTTTGTTAATGACAAATCACTTCAATAAATAATGGTAACATATCGCAAAAGATAACTGACTGAATCTCGATTAATATTATTAGTTCATAAATGATTTCGCAATTTTTCTGGCTAAAAATACATGCTTTAATTATATTTACTTTTATTTCGAAATTGTTATTATTATCAAATGTCAATCAAAAATGCGTTAAACATATAGATTCTTTTTATTGTGTATCTATTCAATAATATTTTGTAATTTTTTTTAGCAACAGCTTAACTTTTTGCACACTTACGCAAAGTTTTTGTCGGATTTTGTTTTGCTTTTAGTTGTGATTTGATTGGTTAGTTTGTTTGGTGACTGACTGACTGACTGATTGATTGGGTTTTTTATTATTTTTATTGTGTGCAGAAAGTTCTGCAAGTTCTCTAACAAAATTGCAAAAATCAAACAAAAATGAAAAAAAGAACCACAAAAAACACACAAACGAATTGAAAACCAAAGCAAAAAAAATGCGTACTGTTTACATTAGATTATTACTTGAAGGGGGGTGCCATCAAAGAAGCCACGTATGGAATACAAACCTGTCTTACCTAGCGACGGATTCGGCGAATGTGGACGCAGCGAAGCCATGCTCGGTTGTCGCGAAGGAGCCCGCACAGACATCCGGGAGCCGCGCCTGTCCTGGCCATGTAGCAACTTATTGTCCCGCAACAGGGATACGTTCATCAGGCGAGGATTCGGCGTATTGAATATGGTCCGATTCTCGTGCCAACGTGCCCTAAGACAAAGTTAAAAAGTACTCAGTTAGTTAATGATTATTTTAAATGAATGAATTTGGTGCAGTGGTGCATAGTTTAAGGCAACATCAACTAAATTTACAACATAAACTTGATTTCTGTGGATTCGAATATATTTCAACTAAATAATTAACTTATGTAATTAATTTAAAAATAAAATGTAGGAGTACCTCTTCTCATTTGTCTAGAAAAGTGCAAATTTGTATTTTGTAGTCAAATTAAAAAACATAAATAAATGTTTCAAATTAACAGTGTCTCATACAAAACATTTACCGAATTTTATTATAAAAACTTTAATTTATTAATTAAATCTCATTTAAATTATGTGTGGCTGAATCACATAAATAAATATTTGTTAAAGTATTCGTTTCTCTCGTTAATTTTTTTGCTAAATAATTTTGCTTGTGAAATATTGATTTCATCTGAATTTGAGGGTTGTCCTTTCACTACGGCTACTCCTATGTCCTGGTAGCAATGATGCCATGTGCAAAAGCTGGGCGTTGTTCTGCCATGTTTACATTGATTTTGCTCTTGACTGCTTTTAATGCCAATTAATGCAAGAATTTTGTTCATCTAACTGAAATTAATTGCTGATCAAATTATGTATCATTTGGCCAGGCAGCCAGGGCAACGACGAGCTAAAAAGTTCAGTTAATGAAACAGCAGTTCCCCACCTCCATTCACCCTTACTGCTCATCACACAATCCCCAGCCCGTTGACCCAATTAGGTTATGGAAGTGACTCCTACATGCAAACAAAAACCAATCCCAAACCCAACCCACCCCGTTTCGCTGGAACTGAATTCTGATTTCGATTTGGATACAGTTGACTTTCTTCTCTGAATCTGTGAATGTTTGTGTGTGCTTTGGTGATCAATATTTGCATTGCAATTTACTCACTGGCTAAACAATCGCAGGACGACACAAATAATAATAAACATCAATGCCATTCCTACCAGCACTCCAATCATGGCCGGATCAATGTACGTCTCGGGTCCTCGCTTATCCTGGCGCCCTGCAAGCAAACACAAACACAAACAAACACTTTCCATTACTCAACCCTTAAGAACAACACACACAAAAGCCGCAGGTTCGACACCGACCTTTGCACTCGACAGATCCATCCTTGCCCCAGATGGGCGACATCTCGAAGCGGCATATGCAACGTCCGTCCCGGCATTCCGTCTGAAAGTAAATCGCTTCGCACTGTTCGTTGAAGAAACAGCTCTCGTTGATGGCAGCAGCTGCAAAAGTGGAAGTGTAAGGAGTAAATTCCATGTGTGGTCAACATGATTCATATGTGTACACTCCATATATATCTATATATATATATTGTTTCAGAACATGCTGACAAGTATGGTCGTTGGTACGGGAACAGCACAGTTGGGATTGTGACACTGGCGTCACTTTGATGGCTGTCAGACAAATATTTTTATGTGGCAAGCCAAAGGGGCGACAATTGAGGCCAAGTGGAATCCACCCACCTTGTTGTCTGACTATTTACAATGCCCCATATAGCCTGGTATTTGAATAATTTAACATGTGTGTAAATACATGTCTGCACACATCCTTAACTAATGATCTTGGTCTATGTGACTGGTATTTATTGGAAAAATATATAACAGTTTGAAGATTAGTTAGATCTTTAATTCAATAATACGTAAGACACAATCATGAGTCGTTTAGAATTATATGATTCTTTATTTTTTGCTATTCCTGTAAAGTTTAAGATTTTCAGAAAGTATCTTTCCACGCAATCAAAATAATTAAAGTTTTAATTGTTTCAAAATTACTCCCATTATTGCTAATGATTGTTCTTGATAAATGAAAGATTATTTAGGTGAACAATTTAAAATCACAAAAAGTGTTTTTTACAACAAATTAGCGTAAATTCACTTGAAATAAATAAATACTTCATTATTATCAGAGAGATAGTGCCGTCTGGAGCTAATCATGAATTGATTGCACTGCAGACGGGTGATTCATTTTTCAGCTACCTAATTGGGGTTCACATATAGTTTAAGCATACCCAGAAATCATATTTATGATTTTACAAAAACTATAATTTCGCAAGTTTTCCTATACGTTTTTCCTAGTCTAGTTCTGCTCAATTCGTTTGGCGCGATGATTCATTGGCCAACTGGTAAATGCCTTGGGGCTCAGTATGTCAATCATCGGTGGACGATAATTGCACAAATCGATTTTAATTTAAGATATTAAATGTGCTCTGCTCTGGGGGAATATATATTATAATTATGTCAAATATAGATTAAGTATTCAGGGGCTTGTAATCATGCTGTCCCCGCCACCACTATTTTTGTTCGCAAAATTGCAACCAGCTGCCAAGTTTTTTTTTTATTTTTTACTATTCGTTTTAATTTTTTTTAGTATTTTTTTTTCATTCATTTTCAATTTACAGCATTTGTTGCTGCGCCCCGGTAATCAACGGAAAGGCTTTGGGGGATTTGTTTGCTGGCCATGCATTTCTTTTAATGAAAACTTGGCAGACTGACAAGCGAGGCTATCCGAGACTGCCTTTTGCACAGCTTGCCCCTTGTGCAACCCCAAAACGCTTACCCTTGCCACATTTATCAATGTGATTGGTGATTTGCAGATCTTCGGTGCACTGGCAGGACTTCTTCTTCGGATCGCATATGGAGCCGGGAAAGCCGCATTCCAACGTATTTTCGCACTTGTCGCCAAACTTCTTTTGCCCACGACTTGCATAATCTATGAATAAAAATATAAAAGTGATAAATAAAATGATATATATATATAAAAAACCAACTGTATTCTTCACATTTGTTCTTTGACTAATCCCCAGCGACAAATTTATAATGAAAACCGCAAACAAACTTTCAATCCTAGCAAAAAGAAAACCAATTTCAAAGCAAAAGTGAAAAGTATTTGAATCCCGAGCGGATTTGTGGCAGATTAAAATGTAAATTCATGTATAAATCTCTGAGCCGCCTGACTGAACATGTCTGTCAGTTAAGTACGAGTTAGGTTAGTAGACCCCTACACTCGGAAAAAAAACACAACGTTTCTAAAAATAGAAAATCTGACATATTCTGTGAACGATTAACTTCAAATCTACATTTAAAAATATATCTTGTTAATCTAAATGTTTTTTAAGCGATTTTTAAAGATTGTTGAGCATACTTTTCTTTCAGTGTATATACACGTGAACAAGCTGTGCGCCGAAATGTTTTTTGGTTGTTGGCTACACAGGTACTCAAGGGGCCGGAGTGCGGCTCAAGTGGAGGCACTTCAGCAGCTACACAGCCGCATGCCACTTGTCGGACGTGGCTTGCGGGGCGAATTCTTCATTAAGTTTGAATGAAATGTAAACATACATAGACACACACACATACATAGACACACACACAAACACACACATACACACACGCCAGGAGCATGTAAAGTGAGTTGAGTTGCGTTCACATCTTAATTAAGCACCTGGGAGCAACTTTCGGCCGGAACCGGAGTCCAACAATGTGTGCAAAAAGAATCTCAACGGCAGTTCGGGGTTAAGCGTCACCGTTAATGTTGCGGCATATGCCATATTCGCACTAATTTTGTTGATATTCCTGCCATAATTACCAAGGCAGCAACCGCAACGCTGCTGATGCCAATGATGATGATGATGATGACGACGATGAAAGTGACGCTCGGAATGTTGCTGAGACTGCGAATGAGGGTGAAACTGAGGCAGATGCTGACGATAGCTGGCAACGGGAAAACGGAAAAGCGGAAAAGGATGTGCGCCGACCTCGCATTTAAGCCAACGGAAGCGCAAAAGACAAAACAAAATGGCTGCGCTTGCAAAAGGTTGCGCCATTTTTTGTGGTACACATTTATGGTTTTCTCTCCCTCTCTCTCTAAGTGTGTGTGTGTGTGTGTGTGTGTGTGCTCAAGTCTATTTGCCAGCGGTTTATTTTTAAATGCACTGACTTGCTATGAATAGCGCCCTACAATATGCAGCTAAAAAAAAAAATCAACTACAACTGCTGCTGCTGCTGCTGCCGCATAGCATTGGACTTTTTGTGGCAAGCAACGTTGCAGCAACCGAGCAAATTTTCAGCAAGTGTTGACAAAGTGTTGTACGCCGCCTGTCCAATGTGCCACAGCCCGCTTATCCCCTGTATTGTTGCCCTTTAATACCCATTTCAAAAAGAGATTACCAAACGTCAGAGTTTTGTTTACCGATGGGGTTTCTTGGGGTTCTTTTGTTGCCCAGCTCAGAAAAAGAGCCCGCATATTTTTCAAATCAGTTAAAAAGATTGTTCAAGTCCGGTCAAGGTCGCAAATTCTTAGTCAGAGAACGAGATAATAATTATAAGCATTGCTTAAGTCATTTCAGTGTAAAAGAACAAGATTTGGATTTTTCTTAAATTAAAAAATTATTAATTAATATTAAGCCCTAATTTCAGTCATTCAGACTCATAATAAAAATCGGATTTTCACTTTTTCAAAACTTAACTGAGCCTAATCTAAGATCAAGAAAGATTTAAATAATATTTCAATATTGAATTCAAAAAAAATTTTTTTTCCTTTGCACTTGAACTTAAAACAGCGCTTATCTCCTGTTGCGGGTAGCTGCTTGGGGCACGTTTCTTTGGCTCATTTTTCACAGGAGCAGCAAATCAAAATGTAGTTTGGCAGACGCCCCAAATGGGTTCGCAAGTGTTTGTAAATGTCGGAATGTTAATGATCAGCCATTTATCAGGATCACACACAGATGTCGGGGGTGCAGACAGTGTTTATAATTAGAAACTTTTCTTATTTCGACAATGCTCTCATGTTCTCATGTACAGGGCAAACTTTTAGCACATGCCCCATGCAGCAGCTCATCAAATAGAAATAGAAATGGAAATTTTCGTTGTGCCACTGCGCACTGCAAAAGGGTCACAAAGAAAAACCCACTTGGGCTTAGAGATGGGCACGTATCAAAGTCTTTTTTTGCATAACACGAACTGAAAACGTAAAACTTATTTTAAGCACGTACTTTTGAATTTTACTTAATGCGAGCTTTCTTTGAATTTTAAAAAGTTAGTTCTAAAAATATAATTAAATTGGTAAATTAAATAAGCTAAAAATTTTTGATGTTTCTTTTTAAAGTTTTGAATGTTCGAAATTAGGATCGGAAAATTGCCGCTAGTTTTAATAGATTAATTAAAACGATACTAAATCTACATCAACTTTATCTCAATTACTATATTTTTACGATATATGTTTTTATGTTAAATTGTGACTCAAAACACGAACATGTCGATTAGAGTCACAAATGTGCAAATTGTACTTTACTTTCAGTGCATTAATCGTCTAGAGACGAGAATGTCACATAAAGAAAACACGACACGGGTCCATTATTGGGCGACATGCAACAAACTACATACTTCTAATAATTATGCAATGGTGGCATATGTGCAACCTGATGACGTCATTGTTGTACACATTTGATTACTGTTGTGGCAAATGCTTTTTGCAACGCTAGCAATTGAGTCGCGGTGAGCGCGATATGGCCAGGCTCTGTCGGTTCTGGCCCCTGTTCTGACCCTACCCCGTGTGGTGGTGGTGGTGGTGTTAGCTTACCAAACTCGGGGGTTGTTGTCTCGGGTCCCACGCTGAAGCTATTAACGGCAAAGAAATTGTCACCGTCATCGGCCAAAGCCAGCTGCGGCAGCGGCAGCAGCAATGCCGCAACGGCAACGGAAATCAGGCACAGGACGCTGTTTGTGTTTGTGTGGCGCCCCATGTTTTTCATGTTTTCCATGCGGTAGTTGCTGCCACTGACCCGACGTCCCATTAGCATTAACGATTGCTCCTCACGCATTTTTGGGGGCGCAACTGTTGTTGCTGTTGCTGCTGCTGCTGCTGCTGTTGTTGTTGTTGTTGCTGCTGCTGTTGTTGTTGTTGCTGTGTGTGGTGTTGGTGTGGCGCCCTCAATGCTTAAGTGCAAGTTGACTTTGCTTGTTTTGGGTGTTATTGTTATTGTTGTGCCTGGCGCCTGGCTGGGCGACAAGTGTCGCGCTTGTTGCTCCAACGCTGTCCAATGGCAATTGTTGCTGCTGCTGCTTAGACTGTTGCTGCTGTTGACGTCTTTAGCTGTTGCTTCGGCTGCTGCTTCGTCGTCTTCGTCAGCGCATTGTTGTTGCTGTTGCTCACATTTTACACGCGTCTCGCGCCGAAACTTGGCAACGCCAATAAAGCGGCCCTGCAGCGTCGCAGCACCGTGACGGGGCTCTAAAGCCCCATCTAATCTCATATTATTCGATAGTCGTCGTCGTGCTCCTCATCCATGCTGCTGCCCACGACTCCTTGAATTTGAGCGCTTCTTGCTGCTCCGTTTGCTGCTTCACATGGAATCGCCCAAACTGCAATCAAGAAATAAACACACAGATTAAAATACAGTCGAGCTTCTCTAACTCGAACTTCAATTTACTGAGTGACAAAATTCTAAATTCAATTTTGTCTTTATAAGCCGAACTCCGATATTTCGAATCGATTTAAGTCGAACTTATCCCTTTTCAGATTTTATTGTTCATAAATTTATTTTGAAAACAATTTTATTTTTCGTACAATACCTCAATCCAAATTTAAGTCAGTTGAAAAAGAATATTTTATTTAATGAACACTTCGTTTATTAGCAGAGAAAAATTAGAAACAATAATTATAAAAACTATATTAAAATACTTATATGATTACAAAAATATTACATATGTATATTTGTGCTGCATTATTTATAATAGATTCTGTAAGTTTCAAAATAATAACCCAATAAGAAAAAATGCACAGAAAAAACCGTAAGGACTTCTAGTTAATCAATAATGATTATCAGACTATCATTGCTGATTGTTTTTTGGAAAGGAATTGATTTGGTTGACAGATTTAAACCGATTTCGAATTAGGGAAGTTCGACTGTAACTTCTCATTTCCTTTGTTTAGATTTGTGGTTGAGTCAACGAGGTTGAGGCCAAAAAAGCGGGGCTAATCACTTAACTGCGTGTGAAATTACAAACCGACGTTGAAACAATTTCCGAAAGTGCCAGCAAATGGCCAACAAAATGAAATTGAAGCCGAGTCCCAACTGCTCTACTCAACCCAGATGTCCATCAGGCGAGACTTGCCATTTCTCTCTCTCTCACTCTCTCCCTCTCTCTCTTTCTATCTCTCTGACAACTTGGCACGAAACTAAATTGACTGACAGTAAATTGGGGAATCATTTGTGAACAATTTCAAGCTGCCACTGACCGCCAGGACGACAGCTAATTGGATTAAGGTCACAGAAGCACACACACACAAGGACATTACATATGGTCGTATCCAGATCATTGTTATTGTTTTTGGCCATATTTTGGCTTCTTAACTGCCCTTAAACATTTAATTAAATTTCGTTTCAATTATTCTATTTGATTACTGTATGTTTGTGTTGCCTGCATTTACATGGTTTCAGCGTGTTCCTTCCAAAGAGTCAACTAAATAAATCATTATTTTAAACATGCAACATGCATGCGACTTGAATGTCCTGTGGCCTGCGATTATAAGTCATGCAACTGCAACTGTTTATAAATATGTATTGTTTTATGAGTGTTTGCGTGAGTTGCATAAAGTAGAGGCGTGAAAAGCAGGCAACATTTTCCTGACACATCTGCCAGCAATTTTTAGGGCCCAGTCCGATACACGTCACGAATACGCTTAAAAACTTGACAATTTGTGTCCTTTTGTCTCTTTAAATTATTTTTATGTTCCACATTTTTATTTTAAGACCCTCTTAAAAAAATATTCTTTTTCAATTTCTCTCTCTGAAATATTTAAATTTATGTGCAGAAGATTGCGAAACTTTTCAAAGTCTTATTTGGCTTTGGTTTAAGGGTCTCGACAGAGTACTTTATAATTATTTTTATGTTTAAAAGTTACTTAAAGTACTGATTTGTTGCACGACTTCAAATTTTAAAAATAAATATTGAATTTTAGGTATGCAACTTCAAAAAATCATTTAAGTTGGATGAGAATTACTGGAATTTATTAAATTGTCATATGAGTCCCTGCTTCTAAATGCACATCACATTTTTGTGTATATTTTTCACATTTTTTATATAAGGCTTAAATATGGCATCTATGTATAATCCGATAGCGTCAAACTAGAGATTACACAAAGGGTTTACCCAGAGCTTGAGCACTCTGTCAAATAGGATTTTGTGGTTATTTTTGGTATATTTGCACCCAAGAGACCCGACTCTGTCCCAAAATTCCCAGCTAGACAGTGTAAATCCGTGACTAATTTATTCGCCAGCCACAGACATGTAACGCATTTACACTTATCCTATTCTCATATATATATAAATTGTATATAACATCAGTGGGTCGCGCTTATCCCATGAAGCAACTCATAAAACGCGACACACGCACACAAATGTGATGAGCAGGAAACGTGTTGCATATTTTGTATGTGCCGCATTCTCCGGCGTTTAACATATTTATGTACAAATTGTTTTCGGGTTTTCCATAAATTTATGTGACGACGGCATTAAAAGCGAGCATAATAAATAAATGTCAAATACTGCGTATACGCAATATTAATATATGTCCTGCAATGCGACTTCATCCTGACGAGACAATCGCTTGACACATGAATGGCGACCCACAAAAACACACACAAGCCAGGAAATTACAACAATAATAACCCAGGATATGAATTTTCCTTCATTCAGTCACATAGCGTATATGCAAATTGGAGGATGAAGCAAGTGGAGGATGAAGCAAGTGGTGGATGAAGCAAGTGGAGCTCGCGGCGCATTGTCTGGTTTTTTTTTAGTTAGGTGGGGCACATTACACTACAAAATTTGAATGCTAATTAACAAACACGAGCCGAGCATAAAGGATAACACCAGCCAGCTTAAACGTAACCTAAACGTAATGCGGCACTACGACCCAATAAATACTTATGGGTGGGCTATTGTTTTAGCATAAGACCCAAGGCCGAGTGTCTGAGCAGAGAACCTGGCGCCCTTTTATATGTCTATATATACTAATATATATATGGTATATATAGTATATTTACTTACATATATGTGTACATATAAAAATAAAACCACATACTAGGCCAAAGAGCCAATTCAGAAATTCGTGCAATAAATTCTGCAAACAATAGCGAAAGCCTCACATGTAAGCATCTGTGTATACACATGTGTGTGTGTGTGAGTGTGTGTGTTTGTGTGCGAAGTGTGTGGTGTGTGATGTGTGTGTGTGACAAGTACAAGTACAAGTACAAGTTGCCTTCAGAGTAGCAACAACACTGCATTCGCATGGACAAACAATGAGCACCCAACACAAATCCCGAGCAAAACGAGAGCTTTGCAGACGCTGCACAGTGTCTCTGACTGTTATGATAATATTTGTGTGTGTGTGTGTGTGTTATTAATAAGGACATGAAAAAATAACATAAAAAGCTATCAAAATATTCTCTTTCATCTCTGCCTTATATCTTTACTACATAACGCATACTGAGGGAAAAATCCGTACTAATGATTTTTAAATTGTTTTCAGTTGAAAACTTCATAAAAGTTAAAAAACTGACTTTCATCCTATAAGACCGCATTTAATTTAAAATTATAACTTGTAAATGTCTTTAAATTCACTCACAAAGTTTTTTAAGAGCTGAAATATACATTTTTATGTACATTTTAAATATGTTCTCAGCCTTCAAACAAAATTTAAAACTTGTATAATGAGATTAAATTTAGTGTAGCAGGCAACTAGTGTTGTACATAAGATCTGTGAGTTAACATCTGTGAGTTAACATCTGTAAGTTAACATCTGTAAGTTAACATTAACATATAATATCGATATGGATCGATACCATACCAGCTTAAAGCAGAAGCGCCCAATTGTAGTGTATAAAGTATAGTGTGCGAACATGTTTAGAAAATATATTTTATTTAGTTTAAAATTTATTATTTATTAATTTATATTAAAACTAATATCAAGAAAGCTTTGCTTCTCCAACAAAACATTAATTTTAAAGATCATTAAAGGGGGCTTGATAGACAAGCTCCCCCTTCTGAGCCTATAGATCTTCCGTCAACCCCAATTCCTCCTACGAGATTCTTTGTCGAATTGAGTGTTTCTTTGTCTATATTTCAAAGACAACACTATCTAAATTTATAACAATTTATAAGCAATTACACACCAATGTGCACAAACTAAACACGCACCCTGGCCAAGTGCCAACAACTGAAATCCGCATACTCACATATCTAGTATAGCTATCTGTAAGTCCTATACTTTATTGATTGCTTGATGTATGTAATCTGAATGCAGAATCTACACCAACTAACACCCCATGACAAAACAGCGTGCCAAAACTAACGCAGTTCATTCGCATATCTTAAGAGACCCTCATTTAGGCAATACAATAGGCACAATATCCTTTTATACTCGACTGAATGAATGTACACATGTGTGTGCGTGTGTGTGTGTGTGTGTGTGCGAGCGTGTCTTGACTGGGAGCCAAAGAAATCGTCGTTGAACAAATAGCTTGGCATTCAATTCGAGAAATGCGTCCCACTGAATGCAATAGACATGGCGCCAAAATGGTGATGGATGTCCTGTGAACTCGGCCAGAATGCAGCTTTAGTCTGACAGGCGCATCCTTTACAAATTATAGTTCCCAAAAGGCTGTGTCCCAAATTGCCTATAAGCTAATCACAATTGCATGCAAAATAATTTATACGGAATTTTTCATATTTTTATTTATTTATGACTAACCACATAAATCGCTTGTGTGGGTTGCACCAACTGTAGTTGGTGTTAAGGGAAATACTTAAATTTGTAAGGATATTTGTAAAAGGACGAGAATTGATGACCAACTGAATGGCAACTAATGAGCACAATCACTCAGAATGTTTAAGTTACTCTGAAGAGTAATCCCAAATCGGACGAATAGGAAGATTGAATGTTTGCGATGTCAAAGGACCAAACTTTGCCAAGAAAATTCATTGGAAATTTTTCTACGAATTTAATGCGAATAATTACTGTCATTCACTTCGTTTAACTCCTAATGAAATCAGGACATTTAATACTGCTCCTACATGTGTCGAAAAAAGAGCTTGGCAATTATTTTCATTATCTGCTTATGTTATCATTGTCTATAATCTTGATTTGATAGTCACATGCCATTATACACTAAACCCTAATGATCGGCTCCATTAGCTGCAAACAGCAATTAGAGGTTTGTGTCAGCTTTTTTTTTTGTTGTGTCAGTTATGTATATAAATTTTATAAAAAAAGGAACCACTAGGTGATATCCCCAATGTTTATAGTAGTGCATAGCGACTCGAGAAACTTTCCCAACTTTTACCATATCTTAACCATAAAATACACTATTAAGCAAATATTGTAATTATTTATTACAAAAACTCTCAAGTCACAAATGTTCCAAATAACCTTTCCTATATTTTATTTTCTTCGTTTCTTTAAAATTCAGTAATTTTTAATTATTATAATTTTTTCAATCATTCAACTTCATTCATTTCATTCATTTAAATTAAACGAAATAAAGGAACAGCTGTATTTTCTATAATTAATGTAATAGGTTAATTAATTAAATGCTTTTCTTTCCTGCAGAAGTGATTGATTGGAGAAAAAAGTTTTCCTCGAAAGCAAGTTAAATTATTCTTTAGCTCGTTTTTTAAGAGATAAAAAGGCTTTTTCCTCACAACCCTTTTGCCCATATTGTGAATGTAACTTATTCAAATATGAATAATAACATTTGTGTCGCCACTTGTACTCTGATTCATTTGCAGTCATTTATTCAGTCATTGGGCTTTGCCAACACCTCTGACTATTTATTTATTCAGTTTTATACTTTGAATGGGTTTTTTTGTGATTGTCTAAATTATTCGTGTTTAATTCACATGACGACATGCATGGATAACTATACATATATTGCTATATATATTAAAACCCAATTAAATATCGCATGTTTGTAATACGACTCCTAATGGAGCGAGAAAGTCAGCTCCGTGTTCTGTGCCTATTGTGAATTCATTTCGTTTTCCAGACTACGGAAAATTTTGCGTAAGGCATGAATTGAGGAGGGGGGAACTTTAGTTTAGAAGTCACTAAGTGTAAATCCGAAGCATGCAATTAACATGCTATATAATGAATTATGATTGTTGTACTCAACAATATCATTGGGGTTATGTGGGGCCAGTTCTGGGTTACTTTGTTTGCTGCTGCTTGCCACAATTTGTGTCGCGAGCGGCTGCGCTCGGAAAACGGTTTCGGCAGCAGTTGCCACGTGAAGGGCAATAAATAAAATGGCGAAAAAATGCGAATAAACAATAAAGTATTGCCTAGTTGGTATTGTCGCTGTTCCATGCTCCAAACAGCAACAAAACTGGCATCGCCGTGGATAACAACAACAACAACGAATATAATAATAACAACAAAAGAAACTCAAGCGGATGTGGCGTGAGTTGTACAGCGATGTAGGCGTTGCTTTCACCAAGGATGGGAGTTGGGAAAACAAAAATTCCCAAATCACGAAACATGGCGTGGCAAGCAACGGTTCCTAAGGCTTTGAGCGGAGCAACCACCCCACAACTGTCGCCATTTGCACCACTATCGAATGAAAACTGTACGCCAAACATTGTGTCCAATTAGCCCAACATAAAGAAAAGCGCCAGTCCCCCCCTCCCCCGAAAATGGGCTGACAACTCTACAAGATTTGGTGGGCCTCCAAAGCGGATGCAAGCCCAGTTCCCGTTTCTTTTTTTCTGTCATTCTTTACATTTTTTGTATTTTTATATTTATGTTTTTTTTGGTGTCGTCCGCGTTGCTGTTGTCGTGGTTGCTGTTGTGCATTTCCGTTTCCGCGACGGATGCGCAACGGGCTTCACATGTGATCGGTAAAATGGCGTTCGATGTGCAACATTTCACCTTCTAGCTGCCACACATTGCATTCATAAATATGTGGCTTTAACTTTCAGCTTTTGTGTGACTTTTGTATCGTTTGTGGTATGTGGCATGCGTTACGCATACGCCTCGTGCAACAAAGTTGAGGTCAACACTTTTAAAATATTAATAATGCATACAACACGCCACGGACTGCTGCGATTTAATTAGATAAACCAATTTATTGTAAGTTATTGTAATTAGGGTAAGTCAATATTACCTGACACCAAAATCTAAATATATCAAAATCAAATAGCTGTGTTTTTCAAAGATTAACAATAAATACATAAATACATATTATGTGAAAATATAATTCCATTCTATAAATTTAAAGTCATCGATTTTTTACTAGACAGAATATTTTTTTAAATTTCATTACAATGCAAATGGGAAAATGAAAAGCGATTTGACTGTTTAGAAATTTTATACCCATTATTACCAGCATGAGCGGGCCTATTTAAATAAATTTCTTGGGAAAAGCTGAGCTAATATATTTCATAGCTTTTCAGCCTAAGTCGAATAAGTTAAAAACTCCTGCTGCCAAGAAACTTCCTGTGCTGTTGCCAAGATATCCTCTGGCTATAAAGTCCACAGCTGCATAAATTTGTAAATGTTTATCTGTTTTGCCATTTTCATAGTGTGACATGCATTGAAAGAGAAGATAATCTCTGAGGCAATTAAACATTCAATGGCACTATCAAAATCTGAGTTTCCAACGCATATTCACTTGTATGTCAACCTTCGCAGATAATCCTGAGTGAATTTATGTACAGTATTTATGTGGCTTTAGATAAGTTCTCAAAGCACATCGTTTGTCATATGTGTATGTATGTGCGGTCAATGGGTCACGGGGTGTGGCCAAGAACACTGTAAATCCGCTTGGCCCCTTTCGGAGCTGGGCAATTTAAACTCAATTTCCCATAAAGAATCTGAATCCATTAAACTTTGCTCGCTTCGCATGAGGTGCACACAAGCAATTCAAAAGCCCATCCGTACGGCATTTACATTGCAATTTGGCGAACTGAATAACCTGACTTTAAGTGTGCAAGTACACATGAATATATAAGTACGAGTACACACAACAAAATTGATAGGACATTTTACATTCGAAAAATATACGTTACCAAAATGGGGGCTTGAACAAAATTACAAGGCCAGAAAAATAAAGAAATAAGGAAAGATGAAGGAAGATATTCCTATTTCAGGAAAGTTATTTTAATTTCAAAATTCTATCAAATAAAACTGTTTATAGATTGAAGTAAGGTTATTTTAATTTTAAACCATCTTCAGATATTTGTTAAGTTAACATTAAATATATCTCAATAAGCTGGAAACAACATCAGTGTTTGCAATACAGATCAATAAAAATTTTTTTTGTGATTATTGGAATAACCAATTCATGTTGTACTCGAATTTTGAACAAAGTTTTTCTCTGAGTGTAGTGCTCTGGGGTTTGTGGCGCTTGTCGTTGCATCGGATGGGAATCCGGTTGTGAATGCGCTTAGAAATCACATAAAGCGCATATTCACAGCCAAGTGCAAGTGGGGCGTGGCCATTTTGGGTGCGTGTGTAAGTGTGTGTGGTATGCGAAATGCTTTTACATGATTCGAATGCAGCGTGTCTGCCCCAACGTGCTAATACATTTGCCCGTTAATCCATAACATCCACATCCACCCGTTGCCGTGTCCTTACTTGGTCAACCAGTATCTGAACGCCTCTCGCTAACTTCACAGGACAACGGTCCTCAAGTGATTGTCTGATTAAGCAACAACACTTAATCATTTTAATTGTTCATGAAACACCTTGAATACAAACACGCATATATACAAAACTGTATTACTTTAATTTGTTAAATACACCGTGGAGTATCAAGTTGTGTCCGAAATTATTTCAAGACTCGGCATCTTTATGGAGGAACTGCTTTAACCCAGAATTTTACATCTGTCAATCTATATATATTATGTATATACTTATTTCTTGTTTTCATTTTCAACTAAAGCTGCCGTTTTCATGCTAAACTTAACTAATTAGTCAAGAATGCGAGAATTAGTAATGAATACAATTGAAATTTATTCTGTATATTTTTTTCTGTGTAGGCATCCACATGCCACTAGCCAACCTGAAAAATTCGCTAAATATTTGTACTCCTTCTGCTTTAATATTCTACACGTGCAGGCCTTCAGACACACACACACACACACATATGCACATCTGTTGGCCATAATGAGCACAACTGGAATGCCAGTTACGTGCAGAGTTCAAGTGGTTTTTGTGTCATCAGCTAAATGGGCCAACCACCAATCTGAATTGACTTTAAGTCCCATTCGGAGTCACACTCATGCTCACCATATTGCCTACATAGACTCGAGTACACAACAGCACACACAGCGTATGGCAAACACCAAACTGAGTCAATTTACAGAATCAACTTAGCCAAATTAATTACAGCTCTTAGGTAAACAGCAGCTGGAGGAAATGGGATCAATGACGTATTCTGTATTCCTTTGTCTCTTTTCTCATTTATTGCTCCAAGTGTGGTGGGAGTGGAAAAGTAGATTGCAATTCTCTGCTTCGTTGCAGGCAATAAATCACTAGGAAATTATATGAAGTATAGACAATTTTGAACAACAATAAAGTAACTGTTCACACAATTCTCTTATGTGCTACAACGTAAAAAAAATTGTTATATTATTTGGCTTACTTAACTGACACAATTGGCTTTGAAGTAAATCCAAGGTAGTTTTTTTTATTAAAATTTATAAGGCTCTTTTGAGATGATAAATGACAGATATTTAAGTGACTAAACCAAATACTTAGGAATTCAAACCAAACGGTGGCAGCTTTGCAAAAAGGATTGATGAACGAAGGAATAAAACAAAGTTTTACCACCGACGGCAGTCAGGCAGGCAACACATCAATTTATCCTGGTTGGGTCATAAAATGGCAATCATTATTATAGTCATGTACCAGGCAATGGGGCGTAACGGCAATCAACGCCAAGACGTTCAGTAAATAACCGCACAGTTTCAATTTTCAACACATAGGCACATAAATACTAGAGCACGCACACAAATACACGTACACGTACACACGCAAACACACACACACACACACATTAAGATACATGGATAAGAGGATATATATTTAAATGCATATTTTAATAGTCGTAAAAAGGCCTAAAATCCGTCCCTGAGGCCAACAAAGGCGCCAAATGCCAGTGGGCATACTTAAAGGTCTCAGATACAAGTACACAGACAAACACACACACACACAGAGTAGCACACTTACATACATATTTAGACAAGGCCAAGCGCAACTGAAACAATGGCAACGAACAAGTCATATAAATTATAAACGCAAACTCTGCGACAAGGATATGCACTCGCAAGGAGGCGACATGCGATTTGATGGCAAATGATTTTACAGTTGGCGACGACGATAGCAAATCGACAAAAAAAATGACTGTTGCTGACACAACAAACTTAAAATACTCTTGTATTATGAAGATGGCCTAATTGTGTATAAATTTCACAATTAAGCGATATTGTTGGAGCGAAGTTTGCCCGCGTCTTGGAATGCCTGGATAAGAAAATAAAACTGAGTCCCACCGTCGTTGTGTACTCAATCAGCGTTAATTCAAGACTGACTTTGTTTACAGTATCGGTAGCAATTAACGTGCGACTTAACATAAGTATCGATGCACGGTTGCATTGAATGTAAAATAACATAATTTTCAACAGATATTGTCGAAGAGAACTAAGATGCTAAAAGGAAACATTTAAGTCAGGTGAGTTTGTTGGAAAAATCTTTAAAATTGTCTTATTTGAAGAGGATGACCTATTTCAAGATGCACTTCAATTTAATTATTGAGTTTAGGAATTGAGAGGCTTTTATATAGCTGTATATTATGTTACATGTTATATATATATATTGCATTATAGTGGATGGCTCAGCGATCTACATTAGTATGTTAATGCTTATTTATGAAGTTAAACTTATGCTTTATTGGGCTTCTTGTTTGTTCATCTCCTATACAAAATCACACAGTAGTAAAGTAAACATAGCTTTGAAATATCCTTATGAATTTATCGGAATTTAATTATTACGATAGATATTAAATGTTGCGAGGAAAACAACATTCAAATCAGATGGTTGGGATAACTCTTAAAACCAAAAATAAACTCTTTATAAGAAAAAGTGACCTTTCAGTGGTCAAATTTTGGATTTTGATGTCAAGAAGCATACAAATTTCCAGGCAATAAAGAATTTTCCGACAAAAACAAATTATTTTTCTGTCAGCTTCTTTGATGTTGTGTGTCTTACACATCTCGTGACAAAATTAAAATACCCCCGGAAAGGGCATAAATAGTATTTGCTTAAAAGCTCGTGGCATCCACAGTCACATGCTGTTGCCGCTGGCTAAGGTCAAGGGTCAGGCCCTTTTTGATAATGTCGCAATTTACTGCAACACTTGGCAGGGCATGCAAAGAGCAGCAGCAGCAGCAGCAGCAGAAGCAGAAGCAACGCCGACGGCATCTGCTCATCGTATATTTATATAAATGTTTGTATTGTCAGTGTTTTATTTTTTGGTTACAAATTCGATTTGCTGTGTTGCAAAATTGATGACGTGTATTGCAATTGTAACTCAACTGCAGCAGCTGCCGCAATGTCTATGCCCAAATCGATCCAAACGCTCGAGGCGACTCCATTTAACTCCACATGCTACACACTTGCAAGTTACAGAGTGTATATATATATATATATATATATATATATGTATAAATATATGTGTGAGCGTGTGTGTGTGTGGAGGCCAGGCCTATGCCACGCGATGTGATTGTGACTGCGCAAATGTGACGACGTTGCCAAAGTCTGCTCCAGGCTGCCTCTCTGGCTGGCTAGCTGGCTGACTGGCTAGGATGACGTAGTCCTCAGTAACAGAGTATTGGACTAAAGTGTGTTAGTGGGCCTTTTTGCCTGGGGTTGCTGTTGCACACACACACACACACACACACAACCACACGCACACACAGACAGCACAAAATGGCATATTTTGTTGGGGTCGGCTGGAGTTTCATGCTTTAAACGCGCCATTTACTACAGAGTGTGCTAAATTATTAAAAGCAAAACATGGCACACCAATATAAAATAAATGTACACACACAGTGACACACACACACAACACACACATATACGCACACAAAGTTGCAGAGTTCATTATATTCATTATATTCAATGTATGCAAAAAGCTACAGCAACAAATGCTGTTGGTTTCTCATTTTTGTAGCTGCCCCTAAAAGTATGCAGCTCAACATAATCAGTTGCTGTGTGTGTGTGTGTTTGCATGTGTATGTGTGTGTGTGTGCATGCCAAGTGGCTTTAAGCTATACTATAGTATTTGCTTTTTTGTGTGGCTGTGTGTGTGTGTGTGTGTTTGTGTGTTTGTGTGTTTTGTGTGGTTCGACTTTATGCGTCACGTGAGAATTCCCTTTATTATTATTTGAGTTTTGCTGTTCGCTGCTCGCGTTGTCGATGGCTATTTTTGTACCTTTCGTGCATATCACGTAAACGCAGCGTTTTATTTTCTTTTTGTCCTTTCGCAAAAGGCATTGATTTTCAGTATCCTTTTTTTGTGTTACTGATTCAGTTTTTTTTTTTTTGGCGAATGCCCATCATTTATGTACACCCCGTCACTTTCTGTTCAAACAATCTATGCCTCAATGTTTACTTGAAATATATTGTACAGTTACTTGAGTTCTTCTTTATGTTTCACTTTATTATTATTGTTCTTGTTTGTGTTTGCATTTTGCTGTTGGTCCCTTTCGTCTCTCTTTATTTATTTCGTTTTTTTTCTTTTCTCTTTGTTTTTGAGGCGAAAAATCAACAGACAAAACTTTGCACGCCTGCTTGGAGCGCATTTGTTTTTTGGTTGCAAGTTGTTTTTTTTTTAATTTTCCACTGGCTGACTTCACTCACTCAAACACGCACACACTCACTGGCACACACACTCGCACACACACTCGCACACTCACACATACAGACACACACACTCTCACATTCACAGTGAAACACGCGCGCGTGAATTATACAAAAATTACAAATTGCTCACAATTTTCTCGTTCGCCTGGCTGCTGTTCAATCGTTGTTCTAGTTTTAGTCGCTGTTGTTGTTGTTGTTTTGGTTTTTGGTTTTTATTTGAATTATTATTTTTGTATTTGTTGCTCCTTGTTTTGGCACGCCTCACGACCAACGCGCTACAACGTCTGACAGCGTTCTGGCCTGGCCGAAATGAAATTCAAATCCAAGTCAAGCGAATTTCACATTGGTGTAGAAATATTCACCAGCAGGCGGCTGGCAGCTGCTCCTGCTCACAGGACATGCGCATTTGGTGGCCTGCAGGTGACACACTTTTCCGCGCCAACGTCGATGAAGTGGATTTACCCCACCCCGCTTGCAATCCCTCACCCCCCCCCACCCCCCTCCCCTGTTGGCTTGTAAAAACTGTTTGTACTATTTACATCGGCCATCGGTTAAAGGAACCGCTTGTGCTGTGCTTACTCAATTTCGCATGCATTGGCGAGGCTGGCCTGGCAGAAAGGCCGACGGGGCGACAGCTGGTGAGGATTGGCTGGCTTGGCTGGTTTGCCACTGTTTGCTAAGCTTTGGGCGTGATGTGGCACAAATGTCATTTGCTATGCCATACATCGTACACCCAGAAAAATAATTGCTAAACATTTTTAAATCTGGATTAGTCGTAAAAATTAAATTACAATACAAAACTTGACTACAATTTCATTAGTAATAATAATAAAATTAATAACAACAATTATTGTAATAATAATTTTTCATTTTCACTTATATAATTTTGTTTTTATTATTATTTCCATTGCACTTTATTCAAATATAATTTTTGACCTGAATTTTCTTACTAAGCCAATATCTAATTATTTTTGTACTACTTGTTGCTAACTACTTCTATATGCATCGACTTTTTTGCGAGTGTATTGTTGCGACCCGTGTCCTGGCTGCTCCCGTTAACGCCTTAGCTGGGGAGCTAAAAATTCGCAGTGGCCACATTTATAATACATGACTAACTGGGCGACTGCACGAATGCGATTTGATTAGCCCCGGCTCGCTGTTGAGTTAACTGACCCTCCAGCAGACAGCAAACTACCATTATTTCCGTAAAGTTAAACAATTTGGGTTAAATATTAACCAAAACATTTGCATCCAGTACTATTGCACTGAAAAGTTAATTAATGCTGCTGACTAATAGTAGGCAAACAAACTCTGCTTCAGGTGATATGTCATTTTATTTGCAACAACAACAGCAAAACTCATTTGCCAAGTAAACACACCCACACACACATGCACACACCTTATACACATACACAGACTCAGCAATATATTTCAGAAATGTTTATTAACATATGCATATGAGTTTATAAATTATAGCTATTAGTTTACAAAGTAAACAGTTAGTTGCCAATATTTTGCCAACTCTGATTATTGTTTGCTAAATGTAATCAATTTTAATTTACTTATATTATTATTTTTATTTGAATGTTGCTAATTTTTGTTTTATTCCAAAGAGACACTTGTGAATTACCCAGCCAGGTCATTCTTAATTAATAGTTATAACTTTTTTTTTGGCATAAAGGAAACTAAAGTCAGAGCTGTGTGATATGTGGCCAAAATGGTGCAAAATTGAAATCAAAAGCTCAAAGAAGTCAACAACAGCGTCGCCAGCGCCTGTCAATTAACACATTAAGGCGGAGAGCAAAATACGAAAACTGAAAATCGAAAACCGAAAACCGAAAAGCGAAAAGCGACATAAAATAAACAAGGCCAACAACATCAGCCAACAGTGGGCCGCGATTAGAAGCATAGAATTTCGTAATGGAGCACTTAGCGCCTCAAACATACCAAGCCAAATAAAACGCATGCGAAACAAATGGTCTGGAGCTCATACTGGATGGAGCTTGGGAGTTAACATCCACGCTGGGAGGGTGTTTGGGGGGGCAGCAACGAGGCGGCTGCATCAAACGCTAATGTTTGACCCAGTTTGAGAGCACTGCAGGAATGGAACTGCGCATAACTATTTGGCTTTTTGATCATTAAAAACTGGTTAACAAAACCAAAAAAAAACAACAAAATTAAAACCAAACAAGTAAGAGTGCTCCTGTTGAGTGGTTGAGCCCGACTGGGAGATACCCTGTACCATGGCCCATTGGAAACGGATCCTTATGAGGTGCAAACTTTGGGCATGAAATTTTTTAGTTTAAAAACATAATAATCAAACTCAATAATATTATATAAATTTAATTTAGAGTGATAACCAAACCCTAGTAATCAATATATTAATTGCTACACTGTGAAAAAATCTTGCTGAAAACTAGAAAATTTTTATGTTTTTATAAAAATTTCTAAATGTCTGAAAAAAAAAGAATAACTCTGCTTGTTAGATGGATATAAAATAAATGCCAAAATTATGGTGATTTTTCTAAAATTCAAGCCTATTTTTTCTGAGTGTATAATAAATCCTTTCCATAGACCCAACTATTGTAGTAAGTGGAGATGACGGCCTACTCCCTTACATACATATGTCATGATAACCATTTCACACATTTCTCACACAGTACAGGGTATCCAAAAAACATGCCGCGAGCAAAGCTAATAAAGCCAACGAGCGGTCCATTGGGCCGCCCAAGCCAAGCCAAGCCAAGTGTGAGCTTTTTTTGGAAGCGAGGCTTTAAAAGCGCCAACGCCGCCGGCCACTGCCAGAGTTTTAACATTTGATTAACGCAGCTCGCGCGCGCAACTCGGCTAACTGTAATCGCAATGGCAAATCGATGCTGGAATTGCAATCGATGGCTACCAAGTGTTCTGCTCCTGCTGCAGATGCTTGGCGGTGGTTTGACCTTTCCGGATGGTGCACCCTCCGATACGTGTGTTAAGCAGCGTGCGAATCAACCCAATCATGGCAAGGCACGCACCCAGCCACCACAGACAAATCCATTTGAGGTGGTCGCCAGCGCACAGACCTATCATCCCGGCCAGCAAATCTCAGTGGTTATTTATCCGCAGCAGCAGCATCAGTCGACCACATTCCGTGGCTTCTTTCTGCAGGCGCGCGATGCGAATTCGAATGAGTGGATTGGCGAATGGGTGCAGAGCGATAATACCAAGACCATACCCGAATGCTCGGCCATAACGCACTCGGATAATCGTGATAAGTTGGGTGCCAAGTTAATATGGAAGGCGCCCCAAAATAAGCGCGGCAATGTCTACTTTACGTAAGTAAAGGATAAAGTTAACGATGGTGATAAATGCTCAGGGAGTACACTCAGAAAAAACCAAATCGCTACACTTTTCAAGAGCTCATCTTCTAACAATTATTAGCTTTCAAAGTGATAACAATTTCTTTTTGGTGTTCAAAGTACACTTAATGTTTTTTCTCAGTGTAGCAAAAAGTTTTTCGGCCTAATCATTGTCACAGTGTCTTCATTAATCATACGTCACATTGACCCACATTACATAATGCACACATAATTATCAGCAAAATGCCGGATAATCGAAAAAAATGTCTTATGTAATTACTACCTTGAAAGAAGGCAAAAAAAAGAAAAAAGCAACACCCAAAGAAATATCGCTTGTAAAGCAAAAAGAGTATTGCCACAAAGAGACGTTGACAATGACGTCGGCAAAAAGCCAAACATTTTGTTGATGTCTCCCTCAAAATGCAACATGAAAGTGGCTATCATTAATCACTTCACATCACATCACTTCATGTACGCATAATGTGCCAAATGAATTATAAGTTATGGGAGTGCAAGTAGCGAATGGGGCGTCCCAAACTAATACCACCCTAGGCTTAAGTTAGACTTGTTTGATAAATTACAACGAAAGCCTAAAAAGCTCTTCCTTAACAAAAAACAAGTTGAGAAAGCACTTTTGTGGCGCAGTGTTGAGCATCTGGACTGAAACTGTCAACTCATCCGGTTATGCCTATTTTAAGTCACTGTTTACATTCAATTAAAAACTTTTATTACACAAATGACAAATGACTTAACATAAATATGCGTATTTTCCTTACAGCGGAACTGTCCTAAAAGATTACGGCAATTTCTGGAGCGATATTGTGGGCAAGGTGCAAACGCAGCCGGAATGAGCTGCATTTATATTTAAACATAAATTCAGTCTTAGAATTGTACATAAAGTGTTTGCAATAAATCATAAACAAATAATGTAGTTCGAAAGACAAGCTTGTTGTTGTTGTTGTTGTCGTTTCAAGTGTAAAATCTCATTAAAGACAGAAAGACAGGGGACAAGCCCCTTGCCAAACAACGCTAAATTATTGGCTTAACGTTTATGAATGACCACTCACTCACACACACAAGAAGCTACAGACACACACACACACACACACTCTCTCTCTTGCACTTATAACACACCCAACTCGCTCTCTCTCTCTCTCCTTCTCTCTCCCTGTGTAATTCGCTCGAACTCACACACGTTTAAATTTCCAGGCACGTCGCATGCATCTTATTGGAAATTCGCCTTTGCCCAGGCGGCATAGAAATAAATTGGTAAAATTTGAGCACCTCTGATACATTGTAAAGCAATTAGAGCAGTGCGCCCTGCATGGCATAAATAAATAAATAATATATGTATGTACATACACGCATATGTATGTCAAAGGGCTACTTCAAATCTGAGAGAGTTCGTTGTGCCTGATATAAATCATTTAATCAATAAGATAAGACTTCTATTAATTTGCACACGTGGCTCAGCATTCAATCAGCTACTGTATTGTTTTTATATTGACAGGCTTGGTTAAAGCGGAACACAGAATATTAATTTCGATTATTGCATTGTCATATTATTGAGATGAGTCGAATTGCGTCAGTAAAAGCATTATCAAGTATTATTTATTTATGTATGGAACAGATCAATGACAAAGACAGACAATCTTTGCTCCATTCTGCACGCAACTATAAGTCAAACATAAATTGGAATTTTCTTAGCAAATAAAATTAAATTCCCTTGTCTTAAATAACAACTTTTGCGTCAGTCTATCTTCGATTCAGTTGCGTTAATACTTAAAGCTTATTTATTGCTTATTCGCCTGCAATTGCACTTGTTTACGCCTTTCCAGCAAAGTGCATGGCAACAACTAGAATGATAGCTGTGCGGTGAGAGGCGAGGTAATCGCATGTTTTGTTTTCGCACGCTGCAGTCGGCGTTAACGTCGCTGCCGCTGTCAACTTGTTTTGATCAAATTCGCCGCCTCTGTTTTGTCTGGGTTTTGTCATTATCGCCAAGGCAGAGCTGGAGAGCAACGGCGAGTGAAGCACGCCTTTGGGGCTTACAAGTTCGTTGCCCAGTCTGGTTTCTCGCACACGCTTTATTATATTCAACACACACATATTGTTGTTGTTGTTGTCGCAGTTCAAATATCAACAGTGAGCGCGTCGTAGTCGCTGCTTTCAGTCGCTCAGTTTCATTTGAACGATTGACTGACGTTGTTCGAGTGATCAGCAGCAACAGAAATGGTTGTCAGCTTTGCCGCCGGCCCAGCCAAATTGCCCGAAGAGGTCAGCGTATGAATGCAATGTAAAATTATTGTTAGGTTATAAACGAATACATTTTGCTCATCCAGGTGCTCAAGGAAGTCCAAACGAATCTGCTGAATTGCAATGGCAGCGGAATATCGGTAATGGAAATGTCGCATCGTTCTTCCAACTATGCAAAAATCCAAGATGCAGCAATTGCCGATTTGCGTGAGCTGCTCAATGTGCCCGACAATTATAGGATTCTGCTGATGCAGGGCGGCGGCACAGGACAATTTGCAGCGGTTGCCATGAATCTGATTGGGCGCACTGGCTCCGCGGATTATATCATCACCGGCTCATGGTCAGCGAAGGCAGCCAAGGAAGCAGCTCAATATGGCAAAGTGAATGCGGTGCTGGCCAAAGCCGAGAAATACACAGATGTGCCCAGGCAGTGCAACAGCACCTGGAAGCTGGACCCGAATGCCTCCTATGTCTACTATTGTGACAATGAGACCGTGGAGGGTGTCGAATTCGATTTTGTGCCCCAGGTGGATGCAAAAGTGCCACTGGCCTGCGACATGTCCTCGAATTTCCTCTCGCGACCCATTGATATCAATAAGTTTGGCCTGATCTTTGCGGGTGCACAGAAGAACATTGGCCCGGCTGGCGTCACTGTGATCATTGTTCGCGATGATCTGATTGGCAAGCATCTGAAGATAACGCCTTCCATACTAAACTTTGAGCTGATGCATAAGAACAGCTCCCTGCTGAATACTCCGCCAACATTTGGGTGAGTTGTCCACTTAGTCCACTTATCCACATAGATTTCAGACTTTTAAGGATAGATATTTTAAATTAAGCGTATTTTATCATTACTCAAATTATTAATTAATTATGACATAACCATTCCTCCCAAGACTCAACTATCAATTTACAGACACGATCTTAAGTAGATCTCTTAAACCAAAAACCTAGGGATACGGTTATTGACTAATTTAACATAATAATCAAAAACCCCGAGCTTAACGATATATTTGGAGGATTATAATAGCTAGAGAACAATTTGAAGCTCTCACAATATTATATCATAGTTAGGCACTTGACCCGACCAATCCTAAAAACACTCATTAATGAACACATTTATTTTACAGCATCTATGTGATGGGTCTGGTGTTTAAGTGGATCAAACGGAATGGTGGCGTTGCTGGCATGGAGGAGCGCTCGAAGGCCAAGTCGAAACTGATCTATGACATTATCGATAGATCCAATGGCTTCTACTATTGTCCCGTTCAGTCGCAGGTGCGATCCCACATGAATGTGCCTTTTCGCATTGGCAGCCCGGCTGGCAACGAACAGTTGGAGAAGGAGTTCCTGACCAAAGCCGAGGCGGAAGGCATGATTCAGTTGAAGGGACACCGGTCGGTGGGCGGCATTCGCGCCTCTCTGTACAATGCCATCACGCTGGACGAGACACAGCAGCTGGCCAAAACTATGCTCGCCTTCTGCGAGAACAATAAAAACTAAGCATAATTTGCTCAAAGTTGCCTTATTATTTATAACAAGTTGCGTTCTCTAAAAATTGCATCCAATTGCTGCTCCATTTGTTCATTCGTGCCACGTAAATTGTCCACCACCTGTTTGGCCCAGACAAAATACTCCTCACGACGCTCCTATGGATTGATTGGTTAGGGAATTTAGTAATTATGTTGGAAAGTCCAATAGAAGCTGTTTACCTCTGTCCAGCCCTGTGGCGTATTTATTTGTAAGTCTCTCAGATTATCCAGTTTGTCGGCCAGTTTGATTAACTTGCCTCGTCGCGTGCTTCTCGCAGCGTTTACGATTTGCAGACGCTTGCGTTCCGCCTTCTCCAGTGACTTGTCGTCGGTCACCTCGTGCACAAGACTAGCCACATCGGTGCCAAAGTGCTGCTCCACATCGCCAACGGTTGTGTCCGTGTCCTCGACGACGTCGTGCAACAGGGCTGCCATCAGCACCCCTTCGTCCTCGATGCCCGCCTCAACCAAATTGGTGCAAACATTTATCACATGATTCACGTACGGTGTGCTGTCCGGATCCTTGCGTCGCTGTTTGCTATGTTTTTGTGCCGCAAATTGCAGACTCTTCATAAAATCCAGCGATGCCATTGAAACGGTTGTTTCTCGTCGCGGCACAATCAGCTGTTGGTTGAGATACGCTGGAACTGAGCGGCGTCGTTAATAAATATCGATTGTCATCGTTGCATGATAATGTAATATTTAAAAAACGCCACTTACCCAATAATCTAAGCCTTGAATAACTTCTGTAATTTCGAAATATGAAAAAAATCTGAGTTAATTCATAGCCGTGCTTACCGCCTTACAATTACTATCGATAGTTACATATTTTAAGAAAATCAACCCTGTCACTGTTATGCGAATTCGCCGCAAGCAATGATTCCCAATATTCCCGATAGATGGCTAAGGGCGCCAGCTTTTCAAATTTATAACGACCCTCGTTTCATATATTTATTGTAAATATAATATTATTATAAATCATGCAAGGAGAATAAGTATTGCATGGTGTACAATTATTTTTTGCAGCTATCATTCTTGCCACTTGCCGCCTCACTTGCCGCCTTACTTGCCTTCTCCTGCAACTCGGGCAAATAGAATATCTTGCGAGACTTTAGAGCCGACCACTTCAGACGCTTAATATAATACGTGATACCGATTAAAAATGTCGATATTAAAACGACCTTAATTAACAGGACCTTGCGCAGATCGCCCTCTGGCTCGGAGGCCCAAGCAAGAAAAGTGACCACATCCTTGGCCAGTTGGCTGGCCGACGGAGCCACCTCCTCATCCGCATAGGAGACGACTTCATTGTCAATCAACTTGCCCATTGCAATGGCGCCACCCGAGAAATATGGATTAAAGTAGAGACCCTCACGCAGGGAAAATCCAGCAGGTGGATCACAGTAGCCCGTCAGCAGGGCAAATACGTAATCCTCGCCACCCTTGCGGGCCGATATAATATAGCTTAGATCCGGCGGATAGGCGCCATTATTTACGGCGCGTCCGAGCTCCTCGTTGGCATAGGGAAGCGGTAAATAATCGGATAGTTTGCCGGGTCGATCGTAGTAGTTGCCCTTCTCGTCTGGACCATCCTGCACCGTGATGCTCTCTGCCTCCGCCTTGGCTTCCGCCTCCGTCAGACAAACGCCGGCCAAATTGCGATAGGCGATGTACTGCAACGAGTGGCACGAGGAGCAAACCTCCTTGTACACCTGATAGCCGCGACGCACACCCTCCTTGTCAATGGCCGACAGCAGACCCTTGTGGCCCCAGTTCTGTGCGGGCGGATGCACTTGATCACTGGATGCCTCCACACTCACATCCAAGGCGTACATCAAAAGTCCTGCGCCACCAGTCAAGGTGCCAATTGCCAACAGTTTTGGATGTGCCTCAATCCAATTTCTAGCACTTGTCGATGCACTGCGTCTATTATTGTGGGCTCCATTTATAATTAACTGCGTTGCCTTTTTGAACAACTTGGAGCCGAAATTCAATAATTTGCTAGCCATGTTTTATTGCCTGCGAACTTTTCACGCTGACAATTTCACAGCAGTGTTGTGTAATGGGGTTAGATAAGGCTGCCAGATTGCCAAGACAATTGATATTGGGGTAGTACACAAATAATATACACTTGAAGGATTCATTGACACAATTCAAATAATTTGTTGAAAGGAACCAATCGGAATTACGGACAGTTCAAAATATTCTGAAGTCCAAATTTGACAAATCTGAACTGATTTTCAAATCAATGATTTTCTTTCATGGCTTGTTTTCCAGATTAATTCTGTATTTTCATTTGAACACTCGATTTTTAATTGAAATTAATGTATTAATGTGAAATTAATTTTAATAAGTGTGTGGACGAGTTAAATTATTCAATAGTCATGATATTGGTTAAGCTGAACCGATTTTCAAAATCAATGGCTTTTCATTAAAAAGTTTGGTTTGGCTTGCAAAACATTTGGAGCATTTTATTGGAGTTTTTAAATTTATAATACAATTTTTAAAGGTCTATAGGGTATCTGCCTGTCGTACGCTCTGGACTTTGAGCACCCTTACTTGATTTGTGTACCGTAATTGTATTTTAATAGTCAAAAGCAGACTTTTCTGGTATTCACAAGCACAGCGAAGCTTACACACAAAAATCCATATCTTAGATCTTTCTTCATAATGCATCCATTCATACAAAAAGACATCCACACACACACACACACACACACAGATACATCCATACATATATCATATGTCAAACGGAGTTGCTGTGGCAGGCCAAAAAGAGTATTAAGGCTAGTTCATTTGTTGCAGCAACTAAAGCGTTCGGTTCTGTTTGCCTCCACCTCTTCATTTACTTCCCATCCATCTTCGTGCCACACAAAACCAACAACAAATGCAGGCACTTTCATTTGTTATCGTGGCTCCATAATCTGTAAATCTGTAACACAGCCCACCAACAACAACAACAACAACATCTGCAGCTTGCATACAATCATTATCCCACACTCAGGAAAATGGATCCATTGAAACTGAAAATAAAAATATATATATATATTTTTTTTACAACAAAAATCCAAATTAACAAACAAAATTTCTAGTATGTTTTACATACCTCTAAAATGTAATTTAAATAAAATAATAAGGAGATAATGAGATAAATGTATCTGAAATGCAAAAATAAAAAGAAAAAAATATCCTTTTTTAACCTTTTAGACATAAATTTTGTTTTTAAGTTAAATATCCTGTTTTTCTAATTTACTTTCTTTATTCATATAAATATAATAAATACCCCATTTGGGAAAAAACAAAATTAACATATTTTAAAGAGTTCACCAAAAAAATCGATCTTTTAATTCAAAAATGTTAGATCTGTTTTTCGAAAGCAAAATTAAAATTTTACCAAATTAGTTGCGGTGCTTATGCAATTTTTTATTGTTCCTTTTTTTTTAGTGTAGCCCATTCTTCACACTGTGTGCCCACGAAATCGTCAAAAGTCAGCCAGCCAGCTTTGGCAACAACAACAACAACAGCAATTACAATAACAACAGTTACAACAACTGCGGCCAAGCGACGCAAACGGTTTTTGGTGAAAATTTGTACCTGATTTTTTATATTTCCCTTTTTTGTGTTACACTTTTTTTATTATTATTTTTTTTTTTTTTGTTTATTACGTATTATCATGTTTACCATATTTTTACACGCGCTTACACACATACTGGGAACAGTTGGAAAACTGCCTATGTGTATGAGTGTGTGTGTGTGTGTGTTTGCGTGTGTGAGAGAGAGTGTGTGTGTCTATGTTTTTCGTTCTGCTTCTGCGCAGCGATGCATAATTCCCACTTTGCATCTGTTGTTGTTTTCTGCGGTGGTTGCTTGTTGCTGCTGTTGCTGCTGCTGCTGCTGCTGCTTGTTGTTGTTGCTGCGCAATTAATAATTCTTGTGACTAGCGTAAAATGTTCATAAAACAAGAAAGCAGGCAACACGGTAGATTGTCTTAGCAGCGACCACAGCAACTTTCCATGAAAATCTTTTGGGACACACCAGTTGCTTTTCACTTCTAAGCCACGGAAATACAGCTTACAAGAACTTGGGCCCCAAAACGAAATGAGTTCACGTTCTAATAAATTTTCAGACACATTATAAACGCATTAAATTTGAAATTTGAATATCTGTAACGAAACGAAAAACTTGAAATATTTTAATTACCATCTTTAAGCCCATTTAAAATGTAGCATTCTCATATTTATGTGAAACATTCTACATCAAATATAAATACTTTTTACTCCACATTAAAACAAATAATTATCTTATAAGAACATTGTGAAAGCCAAGCAGAAGCCATCGCCAGTGCTGTAAAATGCGTGCACACTTTTACATCGCAGAAGGAGAAGCAACTATGTTATTGCAATTGCTGCATTTATGTAGACAATATATTAATGTATGTATGTGCGCACATTCTGCACAGCCTATTGTGAAAAAATAATGGCCTGCAAAACGTATATTTAACCATAAAATGTACACATCTATGAGCGCATGGCTTATATGCAGAGGAGGAAAAAAATGGCTAAAAAAAAACATATGCATAATTTTGCAATAAATGTAAATATTACTGGTCCCGCTTCCTTTGGGAGCCAAACAGCGCCGGGCAGTTTCCCAGTTTCCTGTTGTTGCTAGAAGATGCTGCTGCTGTTGCTGCTTTTGGCTTCGTCGTCAACTTTGCTGTTGTTGTTATTGGACGCTGCTTGCAATTCTGCTCCTGGCTCCTTATCTTTTAGCCACACGAAAGCCAGAAACAAGAATTATAGACCAAAAGCCAGTTGCAAGTAAACCTCAGTTACATACATACAAACACCAATATACTTACATATATATGCATGTACTTGATCATGTGTGTGTATGTGTGTACACATCAGTGGTGGCCTTTTGGCTATTTAATAGCTTGAATTACAACAATTTACGAAAGCTTTACCAAAATGTGCCCAAAAAAATTTAATATTTTCTAAAATCAAAGCATAATTTTTAGCAGCTAACTTCGAATAATATATATTATTTATATCGTATTCATAGAAAACTATTTTCTTAGTTTATTTGCTTGCAGAATAAACTCAATAAATAAATATTTTCCTTCATATACAAAAAACAAACATTTATCTGCAATTCTTTTTTATTGCTGTCTCTAGCTTTTTATTGTTTCGAGATTTTGTCAACACTGTCAAATATGTGTCCGCAGGAAACAACGTCTATGTGTGTGACTAGAAGAAGTGAAGGCAGCATCAGCAATTTTTTTTATTTTTTTTTTTTTTGCTTTTCTTCATTGCTTGCTTAAGAGCCAACAATTGTGATTTCAGTTGCCAGCGAGAGCAACGACAAAGTCGACAACAACAACAACAAAGACAACAACGACGACGACAACGATGACGACGATCGACAACAAACAAACAATGAATATCCATAAATTTTGCTTGAAAAACATATAAACACACACACACACAATGTGCCTGTGTATTAGTTGATGCTGTGTCAGCAACTGCATCAAGATGAACAAAATGCCATTTACTTATATGTATAAATATATAGATATATATATATATAGTATATGTATTTTATTATCATCAAACGAGATCACATTTTATTTAATGGTTACATCTGTCCGCCTGGCAGTGTTGCAAAACGCTTTGCCAATGCAATTACAATGCGCAATGCGTGCGCTACACGCGCTACTGTTGACGCGCTGTCAATAACGCAATGCGCTCTCTCTATCTCTGTCGCTCCTTCTCTTTTTCTCTCGCATGCGAGAAAATAACTGAACTCTTGGCGCTCACTCTCTTTATTTTCGCTAACATTAACATTGCAAAAACTGCCTGTTGCCTGCTGCTCTGTATATACAACAACATCACGATTGTTTGTGCTTGTGTGTGTTTGTTTGTTTGTGTGTGTTGTGTATGTGTGTGTGTGTGTGTGTGCTTTCTGCGGTTTGCTGTCGTTTTAGTAAAGTTTTGCTTTAGCTTCATTATGACGTTGTAACTGTCTTCTCAATTTCTCGTTTTGCCCGATTCGCTGCGTCAATGATGCCTGCTCTAGCAGATACATAGATACACACAGCTTACAATGCTTACAGCGCAGTCAAGTGTGCATCAGCAGCAGCAGCAGCAGCGTAGAAGCTGAGCTGAGGAGCTGTTAACTGAAAATTGCCAGCGATGCTTTGATGAGGCTGAATCTGAAGATGAATCTGCCGTCCGTTTTGTCCGTTTTCTCTGTTCTAAGTACTACACTGCAACAAATAAAATTTAAAAAGAATTTTAAAAATATAAATATAACTATATAAAATATTATATACATACATTCCGTGGAATTGGAAAAATTTGAATTGTCCTAAGTCATTAAAATAATGAGGTTTATAGATAAGAACGCAAATTCTAATCATGTGATTCTTTCAAATGATTTTATATAACTATTGGTAAATGATTATCAATTCCTTGGAATATCAAATTATGTGGAACAAAGAAGAAAACATTCTATTAATAGTCGAAATTTGAGCTCGACTTAAGGCAAACTTGGCGCTTTAGGGCGAAAAAAAAAGATGAATGTTGATCCATTTGTTTTCCGAGTGTACACAAACACACACAGCTGAGTCATGGCATGTGTGTGTGTGTGTGTGTGTGTGTGTGGTTATCTGTATCTAGCAGATGTGTTTATGTATGTGTGTTTATATCTTTGTATCTTCGACGTTGCTGATGAGTTTTGTTTTAATTCTGCTTCTTGACTTCAATTTCTTATAAAAATTGTATATGCACGTAATAGCTGATTTATCCGTATTTGTATCTCTGCATCTGTGCAGCTATATCTGTGTTTCTGTGTGTGTGTTTGTGTGTGTGATCTGCTGAGCAATATTGTTGTGATTTGGTGAATCGAGCGCGCGTAGCCGATTGTAATTATTGTAATCGAGTCTCGAACCGATCCAATCCGATACGATCGCCATCGTTCGCAATAGCATCAGCAACAGCATCACCATCAGCAACAGCATCAGCATTTAGGTTCCTGGGTTCAGGTCCAGTTCGCACACTGATTTGATTTCGTTTTTTGAGCTGTTTGTGGATCAACATTTTGTAATAGTTTTCTTTCTCGACGCGCGCGCTCCTTAAATCATCTCCATCTCTGTCATCTCTGCCATCTCTCTCTCTCTCTCTCTCCCGTCGTCTCGCTAAAACTTTATAGCTGACTCTCCAAAGCAATCTCTTTGATGCCGTCGCTTCGCTGCCAGCGTCGCAGCTGACGTTGTCGTCATTGTCGTTGGTGCTTTTTGCCTTAAAGTTGATTGACTGTCTGTTCATTTAGCCGCTTGTCCGTTGGCCAACGGCTCGCTCCGTTTGTTGGCTTAACTCTGACTCTGACTCTGGCGGCTTGTTGATTTGTCTTGCTTTGCTGCTGCTGCTGCTGCTGCTGTTGTTGTTGTTGTTGTTGTTGTTGTTGTTGTTGTTGTTGTTGTTGCCCGTTTTCTTGAACATTTACGTTTAAGGCCATTATAGTTTTGAACATGTTCAAGTGCCATTCTCACGATTGTTTATTGTCTTTTAATTTCAAGCTGGAGTACACGAAATAAACAGTGAAATTTAGCATCAGTCGATTGTTGCTGCTGTTCTTCTTCTTAGTTTTAATGCTACTCACTTCAGTTAAAGGTTCATAAATACATATACATATATGCTTCCCAAATCTATGTCCATTTCCATATCTATCTTCATGGCAAATGCAGAAAGGTTAATACGCATCGTTGCAGTCACTTCACAGTCTCTCAAGCAGAGGGGCGCCCCAAAATGTTTGCTTAGTCAGCGAGGCATCAAAGTTCGTTCCATTCTACAAACAGAAATTGTGTTAGACAAAGTTGAGCTCACTTCAAGGGTTGACAAATATTTAAATATTGCATAATAAGAATAATTTCCATAATACGCACAAATACAGTGTATATTTCACTTTAATATAGAAAACTTTTTACTAAAAATCACATTAAAAATCAATATTTTTATCAGCATATACAAATAGAGCACATTTAATTAATAATTGATTGATTATGAAAACCATAAGAATAGTGCTTATTAAAAATAATTTAAATTCAATTATTATAATATAATTATCGCAACCAATATAAGTTAAAATATATTTTAGAATGACAAATAAAATATTTTACTTTGCAATTCTAAAATTCGAACAATTAAAGAGAATACACAAAAAAAAAACACATTTTAAATTAATTTAACTGAAGTTTATTGCTCTCAAGTTTAAGCACTAAAAATAGTTTTTGTTTTTTTTAGTACATAATAGTTTGCAAATGTGGAAAACCTACATTCTTAGTGATCTGCCCTATATTAACCTTTCAACTCATTGAACTTTGACTGGGGATCGCCATTTGTGGAACTCGTCGCTGACATTGCCCCTATCAATTGTCTGATCGTTAATTAACTATACTCTTGTCTAAACTTCAGAGCCAAGCCAATTGACATGCGCTGGCCAAGAATAAATTTGCCCAAGTTTGGATGTAGCTCAAGCCGCATTTGCCGCTTTTGCCATTTTGCCCATGAACTAGGAAATTTTCGCGCATGATATTTTCAACTCCAAAAAAAAAAAGTAAAGAAAAAGCAAAAAAAAAAAAAACTAACAAAAACAAAGACTGACAATTGACGACGTCGACGACGACGACGACAGCTACAACAACAACAACAACAACATCACCATCAGCAAATAGCAAATAGCGTGCGAGTGAGCCAAGTTAGCTGCAATTTAAATTAAAAGCGCAATTGAACTGGAAAATTCGTCTAAATTGTTTTCACAATTACACAGAGCAGGAAACAGGCTAAAAACTGGCGGCAAATCTGGAGCTGCAGTCGTGTCTACAATCAAGTCCTGAACAATCGCCAATCGAGCATATATATATACATATATATATGTGTGTATACATATTGCAGACCATGGAGAAAAATTTCAAAACTAATGATCCAGAAGAGGCTTCTGCTCCTAGCGCTGCTGCTCTGCGGACACAATTTATGCATGTGAAAAGAAAGATCTTCACTACACTCAACAAAAAAACAATGGCTAACAATTTATTTAAATCGCCATAACAAGAAATAGTTTTAATGGATTTTGCTCAATTTATTAATAGTAATTATTTATTTTAGTTTTTGGGAAAAACTTTATAAGAAACATTTCAGAAGTTCAAATTGTTATTAGAAATCAGAAAAATATATTTAAAATTGAATTCAAATAGTTATGTTATATTTTCTTAAAATTAAATTTACTTATAAAATTTCAGTAAAAAAATCTTTTAAGAAACATTTGTTTTATTTAAAATTGAATTAAAAGATAATTTATATTTTCGAATCTTTATAAATTCCAAAGCTCAAAAACTAAAAACCCATTCGCTTTACAAATTCACATTCTCCACATTAAAAGCAAACTGACTTTGAAGCATATTTTTCTCTGAGTGTAGGGGTAAGGGGATAAAGCCAAGCTGAAGCTGGGCCAAAGAAATGGTGCGCTCGTTTTTTTTTAGTGGGAGTTCAGTTCAGTTTTTTTTCTCTTTTTAATTTTTCGTATTTTTTTTTTTTTGTTAGCCGCGATAAGCATCGGAAAAGCTAGAAGTTTAGAAAGGCAACAGCAGCAACAGCAACAACAACAACAGCAGAAGCAGCAGCATCCAAGCCAGTTCAGGCCAAGTCCGAGTACGAGAGCTTGGCTTCTATCTATGTATCTGCAATACATAAATTGTATGTATCTACAGCTTGCCACATACATTGTACACGTCTTTGTACCACTTCTATGTGTATGTATTTGTGTGTGTTTGTGTGTATCTATGTAATGAGCATGTAACTAAACTTCTGTGTAGCCAAAACTCCTACAACGTTGCCGCAGAGACAAAAACCAAACGAAAACCAAAAGCAAGACCAAAACCAACAGCAGCAGAAGCAGCAGCAGCAACATGAAGAGACCAAGACTTTGGCCAAGACGAAGCCAGGCCAGCAAGCCAGCAAGCCACCAAGCCAAGGCAATGCAAGACCTACTGCCAACAAAACTCCCTCAATACCCGTTTGCCACAACTTCAATTCAACTGTACTGGGCCTCTTGGCTCTTTTCTTGGCCCGACTCTGACTCTGACTCTGGCTGAATGCTTGCTCTATCTGATGATGGCCGTTAAAGTTAAAGCTGAAGAGCGCCCGACCCGACCTGGCACATGGCGTACCCCCACCACCACCATCCCTCTTCCTTCCCCTACCACTCCCACCTTTCAACCCCCTTCCACCGCACACTCTCTGCTTCAGTTTGGCCCCATCTGTGGCCGAGGTACGCTCGATTGCTGGTCGCTGCTTTTGGCTTGAAGTTTGGTTTGCTTCTATACCCGTAAACATGAGGTACGTTCTTGTACCCTTACGGCGGGTGCTTACATATTATTACTTAATACGTAACGTTCTGAAGGATTCCTCATCTATTGCTAATTGTTAAACAATAATATTAGCTGATTTAAAATAATGATATCTAAGAAGAAATAGTCAGGAATAAATTTTTGATTGATAATTTGATATCCAAGAATTTATCACAGAAAATGTATACTGTATCAAAATCTATTAATCTAATATTAAAGTATGTTTACTTTTGTTTTCCTATATTTAAATGACTTTTATATTGCATTAATTATGAATTTAATAATATTCTAACAATTTGAAAATTAGAACCCTTAAAATTAATATTTACATAAATGAGATTATTTACTAAATTAGTTCTAAAAATACTTTAAACTATTTGTACTTATTTAAACATATTTTCGAAACTAGAACAATTTGAAAACTAAAACTATTAAAAATAATATTTTAATATTTAAGTGAAACAAACTACTTTTTCAGGCATTTTCTCTATGCTCCTAGCGTATTTAAATCTTTCTAATATCGAGGAAAAATATCATAAAGTTCTTAAGTGATCAGAATCTATTCTGTAGGACAACTCTGGGAGAGAGTATTTATTCTTTGGCTGTTCAAACACACATTAATTCTTGTTTTCAGCTCGGCTTGACTTCATTTGTTTGGCTTTTTTGGGAGACAAAAACTGGTTATTACTCTTTTCTTTTATATAGTATTTTCCCCCGTTCGCCTGAACTTCGTTTTCGGTTGCTGTTGCCGTTTTTTTTTTCTTCTTTTTTTTTGTATTTTTTTTTTTGGTTAGGTGAGCGGTCTGCTGGTCGTGGTCTGTCCAAGTGTCCAAGTGGCGGTGGTGGCGACGGTTTTGGCTTTTTGGCTCAGTGGCGTATGCAAAGGGGCAAATGGTCTCGGCACATTATGGCCAAGTTAAAGCGGCAGCAGCTGCTATCCTCCAACTATGGCTGTTGTGTGTAGCATATAAAATCAAAATCTTAGTTTGGACCAAGTTTGCCAAGTTAGTACGTGTATGTGTTTGGCATCTAAGCCTGCAGCAGCAGCAGCAGCAACGGCAACAAGTAGGAAGTGGGCGCTTGGCCTAAGCTGGGCCCAGCCTGCTGTGTTGGCCCGCATCAGCAACTAGCCCGGTCAGGCCAGGCTAGTCAAGTTTTCGACTCCGACTCCTTTGTTACATTTTGCGAGAGGTAAACGATCGTTAGAAAGGTTTTTATACATCGGCAGACATCCACAGATTTGTGCGCATGTCTTTTTATTGAAGCTGCAAAACTGATGCTGGAGAGCTGTAGCCGGAGAGCGGTAGCTGTAACTATCTTACTATGGTCATGTTACCAGTGCCTATCGTTTAAGATGCTATTGGGCCGTTTCTAATACTCATTTATTGTCTGCTCCAATTGGGTATAATAAAGATGTGCAAATGCTCTGCTGACTGGGGTCATCGCGTAAAGTGTTCCTCCTGATCTGATCTACTTCAATTATTTATTTAATGCCCTAATATAAAAAGCCGAGGAAAATGAATAAAATTAAAATAATAATAATGATAAAATAAAATTGAATAATTTAAAAGTAAAATTTGCATTTTTATTGGCATACATTTTGGGCAAAATCCAGGTAAATCAAAAAAGCAAACGCAAATAATTAAGCTGCAAATTGTGGCCAAAATGCCAGCTACTGGCTAAAAGATAACTCGATATTAATGTCAGTTTTGAAACTTGATTTGTGATTTTGTTTTATTACATTTATTTATTATACTGGATGTTGCCAATAAATCGATAAAGCCTAACATGCTGCCAATTAAAAATAACATCTTTATGCGTTCGACATTTTTCAAAGTTTCGAAATTAGGCCAATCAAAAAGCCAGTGGCAACAAGTATTGATTAAATCAATTTAGGTATAAATGCATTCAATTTTAAGCCAGCTGCAAGTACAGGGCATCTTTTAGCCGAGCACTCTCGACTATAGCACTCTGACTTGCTATTGGTATATATATATAGACGTATATATAAATGCAATTTTTTTGTTGTTCACTCGATTTGTTTGTTTGTTGCTTTGTTTGCTTTAGCTGGCTACAGTTGCATCCATTTTGGTGGCCCCCAAGACTCTCGAGCTCGGACTTGGACTCGGGCAGGAGCGTTCCTTTCCAGCTAGCTTTTGAAATGCTGTTAACCTCGTTTGAACTTTGCCATTTGTTTTTGAGCCATTAGATGGGCTCGCATCTCTCTTTGGGCAATTTAAATATATATATATATATATATATATATATATATATATATATATACGTATGTGTGTGTGAATGTGTGTATATATCTTCAAACAAAAGGAGTGTACGCCGTAATGTAATTTAATGTGAGTGAAACGCCGACGTGGACTGTTGGCTGTTGGCAGTTGGGCAACGGCGCATTGACATTTACAAGATACAAAATCCAATTGCAATTTCCACTAACTGAGATTATTGCATTCGCATGGGTCAGGCGACGATTTTTCGTTTTACGTTATTTGGATTTAATTTTTTTTTTTGTGTTGTTAGTTTTTTAGTTGTGGGGCACCGGCGACAACCCACATGCAACACACACCTCGAATTTTTCGCAATGACAAGTAGCCGGAGACAGTGTGTGTGTGTGTGTGTGTGTGTGATTTTTAATCTGAACTGGGCTGGGCTGCTGTGCAAGCAATGCAATTTTTTTTTATATTTATATTGGGTTAACTGATGAGGCCAAACTGTGGGAAGAGAAGTGAGCGTCTGATTGGAACAATAAATATTGCCAAGTGATTGAGAAATTGAATATCAGGTATTTTTTTGAAGATACTAACAAAGATAAAATAAAAGCATTCCTCAGTTGATTAAATTGCTTTCCAATTAATATAAGTTATTTGCCTTTGTAAAAAGTAATATAACTGTTAATTATATTATTGTAATAATTTATATATATATTGTGTAATATATTTAATATAAAAACACGCAATTGTCTCATTCTTAAAAATCGTTTTCCATTTACATTGTTAAATATTATTTAAATAATATAGTCGCTTTGTATAGGTTAAAAACACAAATATTTTAACAATATTAGTGCATTTTATATTCCGTTATTTAAGAGTATACAAATTTAAAAAAAAAAATACTATTGTATATAATAAATAATAATAAAAGGGTTAGTGTTCTAGAAGAGCCTTCAAAAAGTTCTTATTTGAAAAGTCCCAACATACAATTAGTTCCCATTATTTTAAAAACGACTTAATGTATAAGAAATCCCTCAAACTACTCTCGGCACACAAACGAATTTCCAATTAGTTACGCGAGGTGTAAACATTAGTGAACATCAAATAACCGGATGGAGAAAAAGAATTAAATATTTAAATGGACATTTCTATACTATATACATTATCTGCAAAGTTTCATTGACTGTGCAGAGCTGAAGATGATTTCCAAACTGTGTCACCTTGATGAAGACACCAAAAACGTGGACTTACCCGTCAGCTATATACTTTGTATAATGGATGCGCATCTGGAGGAGACACAAAAAAAATACGACTACTGACTGATTGTTGAGCAACAGCTGCGTTGACGTCACAGAACCCTTCTTCGGCTCAAATTCGCCCTAAGTTTTTGGCAAGAATTGACAAAAAAAAAAGCCTAAAGTAAAATCGCGAAAGGAGAAATGAACAAACACACAAGCGTGCACACATACTTACAAAGTACAGTACATTTGTATGTATGTATTAATCTGAATACAAACATAGGCATTTCGATATGTACATATGTATGTGTGTATTTCGTGTGTATGTGTGTAAACCTTTCCCAAGCATTTCTTTAAGAAACCCACCCCGCTAACGATAGTTGAAAAGAAATAGCAAGAACGACAACAATAGTGGCAGCAGCAACAACAGCAGTTAAAAGGTGCGCGCGTCGACCAGTAAGCAGACTTCGAAGTTAACAAACGCGTCGTTGTCGAACGTCGACGTTAGCGTCAACGTCAACGTCTTTACCAACATCCAAGTTGAACGCGCTGTTGTAATTATTTTAATATAATTTTTTCACTGCGTCATCATTATTTTCTTTCGCTTTTGATATAATTCTTCTTTGTATCATTTGCACACGATTGCACACAAACACACACAACTCGAGAGCGCAACTCACACAAGTACTGGTATGTGTGTGTTTGTGTGCGTGTGTGTGGGCCGCTCTGCTCGTTTGTGTATGTTGTGTGTAGTAAGAGTTCAATTACCACCACGTTGGTGCTGCCAACTCTATGAAATAAACAAATTAAAACAAAATTAAGACCAATACTAAAACTCCGATTACTTGCAGTTACTTCACTTAATTTGCTTTAATAATTTCTATAATCTAGTCGAGTTGACAAGCGCAGTGGCTAAAAGTTATTTTATTTGAAGTAAACAACAGCGCAATTTATGCTTCACGCGTTGGCAGCACTCCGATCAAGTTTCAATGTGTTGGTGAGTTACGATCGTTCGTTTGAAAAATTGTTCTCTTGCTCTCCAGCCGCGCTCTCTATCCGCTCACTGTTCCCAGTACATGTATACGATTTTCCTCTGCAGCGCTGTAGCAGCAGAACGCCGAACGCTTCTCTGCACTATAGAGCGTGCCTATGGCTTAGGTTTGAGTTAGTCTTAAAAGAACGACGTTTGCGAGTGGTTGTTTTCAATTCTGGTGCATTTCTATCTCAAGCGGCGCTGTCGCGTCGAACGACTGCAGTTTTTCCCATAAAAGGAAAAATAAAACTCCACGCCAGCAGTTACAAAACAAATTATAAACAAATAATTCTCAACAACACAATAAACTGTAAACGAATTTAAGTCAAAAGCGTGTTTAATCTATCGGTCGCTGCGCGGGTGTATGCGAGAGTGTGTGTATATGTGTGTGTGTGATCATAATTAACTGTACACTGCCGAAATTTCAAACTAACCGCAAAAAAAGTGTAGTGGAAAAATAGCCTGTTGATTTAATTTCCTCATATTCGTTCCTAGGTTGGCAACCATTTTCGTCTGCCTCAGTTCAATGCAAAGTAAAATAAACTGAGCGAAAAACATTTAAATTAAAATAAATATAATTCGTAATAAATAAAACAAATGTGCTTAGCGAGTACATTCAAAATGTGTGTATATGGATACGTGTGTGGCGTTGCCAGTTTCTGCAATTATGTTGAATTAATTGTCTCATATTCATTCCTAGGGAAGCCGCCATTTTCGTCTGCAAAGTAAAACAAACTGAGCGTAAAACCTTTTCATGTACGATCATAAATACAAATAAATATAGTACGTAAAAATGCAACAGAAACCGTGCTTAGAGAATACATACAAAATGTATGTGTGTGTGTGGCGTTGCCAGTTTCTGCAGTTTTTTTTTTCAAATTGCCGTTGATTACACGGCGGCTGACACGCACACAGAGACAAAAAAAAAATTCACAGGCGGACAGACACACAGACATCATATTTACCGAAATAATGGGCAGAGAGCTGTTGTCCGAGCGGATGCACGAGAAGCGTTTACAGTTGGATCAGTCTTCTGGCCCCGTCTAATTATAAATGATTTAATTTCAATAACAATTTAATAAAACTGAATTTGCAAAACGAAATCGACAACAAGAGAAAGACAGAGAGAGCAATGTTTTCTCATGCCTGAATAGTCAGTTGAGTTTTTTTTGCCCTCGTGCGTGCTCGCTCTTATGCGTGTGTGTGTATGTATGAATCTATATATATATGTACGTGTATGTGTGTATGTAATTCGCCATACTTCTTCAATTCGAAGAGGCAGACATAAAGAGACCACAAAACAACAAGAACAACGGTGACGACGATGAAGACAAGGAATACTTGAGAAATAAAAGCAGCGACGTTGGCAGCAGCAGCTACAACAACAACCGCTGCTATCAACTTGAGCCATCAGCGCAGCCATCGTCGTTACTTACCACCACATATGCATGTACACTGACACTGCTGTTGCTGTGCGCGTGTGTAAGCTTTGCTTTTTACGTATGTATGTGTGCGTATGTGTATCGGCATGTATATAGAATGTTTGCGCTCTCTATATTTTTGCGCTTGCAAATAAGCGGTTCTTTCGTGGCGTTGCCACATAGCACAAAACTAGTTCACTTTTTAATTTCAACGATGCTTTTCGTTTAGGCGCGAAACACATCTTATGTATATACATAAATAAAAAGAAGAAAAAAGACGTGTGCTTGTATGTGTTTAGTTCATTTTGCTGCTGATAAGGCGGAATAGTAAAGAAGAAAGAAAGCAAAGGAGAGGAGAACACAGCTCCGCTTGTCGTTTGTCGTTATCACCACAACAGTTGGTTGTTTGTGTGTTGCCCTTGTTTTGTTTTTTCTGTTCCAGTTCTTTTTATTTTTTTTTTTTTTGCACTATCGCTTAATTATTGGAATTAAAAAGCAAACCGAATTCGACAGCTCCTACTAAGTGGACGCCCCAAAAATAATAAAAATAATGGTAAGACGTGAAAGAGAAGTTATGAATAATGGATAACCGTTTTACTGTTTTTAGTGGGTGAGGGTCCAGTGTTTCACATTTTTTATTTGTATTTGTGACTAGATCCACACTCATTAAAAACGGTAGTTCAATCAACAGTTATTGCATGGCATGGCATGCCGTGCACGTGTGCTGATTGGTTGGTGTTATATACAGTGTGCTGTATTGATGGCATACAACATAGGGAATTTGTTTCGCATAAAATACTGGGAATTGAATAAATTGATAACAAGTTTAATCAAGAGGAGGCGGAAATTGCACGTGCAATCTCAATGTATTTACGTCATTAAAATACTGGGAACTTGTAAGCGTGGAATTGAATGAATTAAGTTTTGGGAGACATAAATATATTTAAACAGAAGTTGTACTATTGCTAGAGCGCTACGAATGAGCTGTCGCCAAGTTAAATTTGGAATTTACTCTTAACGGAAGCGAAGTGTTCTTTTCAACTATCCACCTGTTTTTTTTTGTTGTCTTTCTTTTTTTTGAGCAAGGTAATTAGTCAAGAAGACGCACACACACACTCACGCATACGTGTAGAAGAAAGCCAGCCACACAGAACGAAAGCAGCGCAGCTGTCACTGTGTGTGTGTATGTAATTGAGGGAGGAAAAAGAAAAAGGATAGAGAGGTGGGAAGGAGAGAGCGGGAATATTGTTGATCGTCTCTTCCTAGGGGTTTCTCTTTTTTATTTTTTTTAGTACCTTAATTATACGCACTAAATTAACGCTAATGTGTATGATTTTATGAACTACACAAAATAAAACAAAGGCCTTTTTACTCTCAGGCAAATAGTTGAGAAACAATTTTTGTACTGCGCTTGTCGCTGAAAGTGGAGGAAACCCAATTTGAATTTGAAGTGAGGGCAATTTTTGTTGAGTTTTGAGTGCTCTGTTTTTCGTCAATATGCAAAGCAAAGAGTTCAACAACACTTGTGCCTTGCGCTGCTTGCCAGCTGGGCTCAGATTTCTGTCGCCATCTCCCTCTAACGAACGATAATAATTGCTACCGGAACAAATTACTGTAAATTCTTAGAAGTTTATTTTCCTACTTTGTATTTCGCTCTCTCTCTCCCACTCTATTTATTTTTAAATATTAAAATTAAGTTGACAACTAGTGAGAGAGAGGGAGACATTATTGAGTAAGCAGCAATTTCCGTAGAATTGTGTGGCCTGAAATCTTTTTGTGCAGATCGAGCATAAATATAAACTGCAACGACGCCACGATTCTTAAACAATTAGTAATGGAGTGAGGGGCGGTGCGGGACGGTGGGCGTTGCAGAAATTATTGTATAAATCAGCAGAAAAAAAGCAACGGCGGCGAGCCAAACAAAAAAGTACAAATAATAAACCTTAATTCGAAGCTTCGAGCTTGATTCATTCATACACATACACACACACATGCAAAAATGTGTTTATACAATATACGAGAGATCAAAGTGGGTAAGGGGAGGGGGGAAAGTCAATTGAGCTATGAAAACCGATCAAAACGACGGCCCCAATTGAAATTGTTGCCAAGGCGGCGCACGAGCAAAAAAAAAAAAAAAATGACATGAAATGATATCCGAAAAGTGACCGAAAAAAAAAAACTGAAAACCAAACCAAGCCCATAAAACTTGCAATCACCAATCACTAAGCAACAAGCAGGAGAAGGCAACAACAGTCAAATGCCACAGAAAATCGTGCACTGGCAATAATCATTGCTTGCTGGCTCTGCAGGATGATGATGGGATAGGTTGGAATAGGATGCATATAATAAAAAGATAGAGAGAGAGGAATCGTTTGCTTACTATCTCTTTCTGTCTCTCTCTCTAGCCTCAACTGCAACTGCTGCTCTTCTCTGACTCTATTTTGTCGGCGAACATGGATCTAGTGCACGGTTGTTCATGATTAAGTTCGTGACTAGATTTCATGCTCGTCTATTAAGTTGGGTCAACACACATACAACAAAAATAAAAAAAAAGAGGAAAGCAAAGCAGCGCGTTGTGTGATAGGAGAGGGGAGTGGGATGCACATCAACTGGACGAAAAACGCATTTACTATTTTAATGCGAACGGACATTAAATTAATACGTACATGATTCTATCATATAAAAAAAACAGTTTGTGTGAGTATTAAATGAAAATCGCTGGAATGCCAATAGAAAGCTCGACATGTAAATGATTATATACGTGATATATACTAATATAATAATAACAGCTGCTTTTGCAACCATTTCCCAAAGTCTGCTGTAACACACCAGTAGTCACTACGAAAACAAATTAGTTTGCTACCAAATGTGTTTTTAATTGGTCATAATTTAATAATATGCAGCTTAGACTCAGCTAAAATATTAGTCAAATATATATAATTAAAATAAATAATATAATTAAAGACGTATGTATATTTATACATTTCAAGCTGATCAAAGTAATGTTAAATAGTTTTGAGTGTAAAAATTAAATACGAAATAAATAAAATATAATCAAATTAATTGTAATAAAGTTAAGAATAACCAATTTCAGTTCAAAGATATCAAATTTTCAATTTCAATTTTTTAACTGGAAGATGCTTCTAATGCATTTCAAACTATGGTGCCTATTAAATAAATAATAAATGAATAAGTTAACTTAACCAAAACATGCGAACGCGAATTATAGCTTTAAATTTAAACCTCTTATGTAAAGCTTACTAAAAATTATTTTAAAATCGAATACATGTTTAATGCTATTCTCTTGAAACAACCCTCGCGATCAATTTTATATAGATGCTGTAAAAATCAATTTCAATACGTTCGAATAAAAGACAAACAAAATTGCATACAATATTTTTCCCAGGGCTTTGGCTATCCTTGTTGTGGGTGGAATGAGGTCAGCATAAAAGAAACTACTGTAAAAACAAAACATTTGCCCTGAAGGGGGAGCGTTAATCATTAGCAATCAGTTATGTATGCATAGATGATTATATTACATGATTGACCCGTGACCCACATAATGACAAGCAAACGCACAGACACAAAATACACACACCCGCAGTAAATATGGGAATAAAGCTATTGACCTTTTCAACACTGGCAGTTGCAGCAGCAGAAGTTGACCGCAAAAGCAGAAGCCAAACTGCGACAACAAAACAAACCGACAGACAACGATCGACTCATGCTGGCTGACACGCCCCCTTTTTCGCCCACTGTTTGCCCGCATGCTGATGCTGCTGCTGCTGCTGCCTCTGACTCTGCTTGGCATAGCCTGATTTGTGTGTGCGGCTGCTGCTTTATCTCTGCCTGAGCACCGCCTGCCTTGCCAGCTTGATTTTATGGCCAAGCGACACGCGATTGAAAATCGAATCGTAACTCTGACAAAAAATAAAATCAACCACACGCCTAGCGTTGCAATCAATTTGGTGGACGAACCCAGCAGCTTGTTGCCAGCGTGTGAAATTTGTTGAGGACCAGGCGATGTGGAACGAGGGGGTGGGGTTATGCTGCGCCTGCGGGCGTTTTTTTTTTTGTATATACATATATATTTTATTCTATTTTTTATTATATGTTTTTTTTTGTTGTCTCGCAATCGCATGCGTCACAACGAAGAAATAACGGTTTTTATTTTTTTGTTGTTTTTTTTTTTCGTTTTAGGTGCTTCCAAGCGCTAGAAAATAAGCAACCGCGTCTAACTGTAACACCTGCCATTTAAATTTCTCTGCAAGCATAATTTCAGGCCATGTCGGAACCAACTGTTTAACCCTCCTCTCGCATTTCCTTCTTTTCACGCTACTTGGATGAAAATGCCAACGCACTGCAATAAATAAGCAACATATTTTTGTTGTTTGTTTGGGTAATTTACATATTTTCAAAATGAGACTGCTGTCATTTGTAGGTACATTCACACACACACACACACACACACATACACATACACATACAAAGCTGAAGTTTCAACCCCAGCGTGAAAGCCAAGCGCAGTGAATTGCAACGGCGCAAGTTTCAACCTCGAACTTCGCCGTCGACGTTGACGTTGAAGTTGCCGTCCCCTGCTTTCCCATTTCCACTTCCTTCCATCCGCAATCCAGCGGCGAGAAGCCGTCAAACGCTGAAAACTAATTGATATAATAGTTAAAATAACAAACTAACGAGAAAGAAGTTGGCAGCAGCAGCGGCAAGCGAAGCCGCAAAGATGAGAGGAGGAGGAGATGGAGAGCAGAGGAGACGGAGGTAGGAGATACAGAAAGAAACGAAGACTGCTGCTGCGTTGGCGAAGTGCAAAACCTTTCCAATTTGAAAATAGCTTTGTGCTGTTTGCTGTTGTTGTTGTTTGTGGGAACGAGCACACAACAACAACAAACAGCAACCAGTAGAACAAGAAGCAGGCACTTTGTGTCAAGGAGGAAGGGCGAGAGAGGAAAGAGGAAAAGTTTGCCGCAAGCAAAAGATGACAATGCAGCGATTAAAGCAAGCAGAATGCGTCGCAACTTGAACTATGGTCAAGTCGTCTCTTCGACACTGCCGCTTCCAACGGCAGCTGGAAAAAAGCTTGTTCTCGTTCCAATGCGCGGCATTTCCGCTTGCCGGTGAGGATGCTGCATTTGCAGCATGCAGTTGTTGTTGTAATCACATTTATTAAATAAAAAATAAAATATGTGCGTGCAATTTATATAAGCATTTGCTTGTCTATGATTTGTAAAAGGGGAAATGGCTTTAACATGGGGTATGCATATGACCTCAGTGGCGTAAGTTGCATTTGTTTGCGGCAGATGTGTTGCGTCTGCGCTATCGCAACTGCCACAAATGCTTGTGGCAAAATTTAAATGCGAGGAAGATCGCGACTATCGATTAAAGAATAGTGCTGTACAACGAACGCTGATGGCGTCTTACAGCACTAAGCATACGTCTATTCGATATATAAGTCGATTACAAAACACCCGATTAACAATCGATAGGCCAATTTGAACGTAACGTAACTAATTTTGAAATAAACTGCCATAATTATGTATTTAGAGCAACGTCTAATAATTTGTGAAAAGTGCGCGTGTGAATCTAATTAATAAAGACTATTAAAAACAGTAATTAGTGTGTTACTTTTACCTGTTCATTCGCGTTCACCTAAAGTGGAGTTTCTGCTTAAAAGTGGTGTTTATGTTTTTTGAATTAGCTGTCACTTTTACCCTCTCTCTCACACACATACACAAACACACACGTAAGATGCAAGCAGACGTAACAAAGCCGTTTAGCAGGCAAACAAAAAAAAAATTACATCTGCAGTAACCAACAGGTAAGCAACATAAATGCATACACCTTAGTGTGTGCGTGTGTGTGTGTGTGTTTATGTAGTTATGCGTATGATTATTGTATGTACATATGTATATATGCATGAATGTATTTTATAATGCCAATTTTGTTTTGACTAACTGGCAACGGGTTTTCCCGACCACCCACCCCTTTGGCAAACCTACAGTGGATTCTCGATCATTTTAATAACCACTGTTAACACACACAAATATTATTTGAGAAAAGCTTAAGTGAAACTGTTAAAAAGCTTATAAATAATTTGTTGAATGCTGTTAAAATTGCTGCATTTGATTAAGCAGTTTTTTTGATAATTGAACCCAAACAAAAAGAGAAATTGCCAATAATTAAAGTTATTATTATGATAAACAATGCACATGCGATTTTTCATTTGTTTAAGAAACAAAATGTTGTAAATAAATAAAAAATATCAAATCAATTATGTGAATAGTAAACGAAATAAAAAAAGAATATATATAAATAAATTTGCTAAAATATATGTTAATAAATATAGTTTTTTTTTACCATTTCCAAAGCTGTCAATTTTTGAAAATTTAAATTAACCCGCACAATTTCCCTCCAAGGAGCGCGCACTGTACTCTAATTTGATAACTGAAAACCCCAAATAATGGCCATGAACTGGAACTTGGAGGCTGCGAACCTTTGCCCTAAAATTTACCGCCCATTTGTTGTAAGTTTTGTTTTTATTTCTTATTTTGGTATGGTTTCTTTGTGTTTTCGGCAAACTTGGTCTACACACAATGTGGGTTACGGTTACTGACCCACCTAACGGCTACGTATTTGTGCCACTGTCAGTGTTTTTTTTTTTGTCTGTGCTGTGTTTATGGCTTAATGCGTTTACTTTTCGCCACCAAATCCGTCGACGTTGTCCGCGGCTGCCTTCGGTGCTGGCCATTGTTATTATTGCTATTAACACGATTGTGAACAGTTTATGCTACAATTTCTTACTGTTGTTGTTGGGAGTACTTTGCGCAGCTGAGCAGCTGGTGGCCAACTAGCCAACTAGCAACTACCGCATTTCGCTGGCGCACCAGTTTCAATTTCTGATTGCCGCTCGACTCGAGCGGATCGCTTGTTTATCAACCTGTTTACAAATTTTTCGATTGAGTTAATAAATGAGGGACATAATTGAACCACTTCTACTGCTATTAATAGTATGCAGCGTGCCGTCTACGGCGGACATGGTTGTCAACGACATTTGGAACGCCTTCAGGGCTGTTAGCAACGATACGGCGCTCCTCGCCCACATCATACCGGAAATGTACGGATCGAGCATGTCCAATCCAAATCCGACCTTCGTCTTCAAAATGCCAGCATCGCATCAAGGCAATAAATTCGAGTTGTTAAAAATGCAACGTTCCGATTTTGGTGAACCCAATTTTCCCAATATTACCAAGAGGATTGTGGACGTTCCCACGGAGCAGGCGTCCCTTGTCAAGTCGAGCTTGTCGGAATGGCAGCAATTGGGTTTGCAGGGCTGGTCGGGTGATTTGAAGCCACCGGAGCAGTGGCTGGAGGAGTCACACAAGTGAGTAAGAGTCGCACTCAGATCAGATCTTGTCAAGATCCACAACCAACTTTAGACCATTTTCCAAATCTCACGCAGGGATACAACACCAAAGCCGCCCAATTGGCAGTTGGGGTCTTATCCACGGAATGAGATTCTCTTGGATTTGCGAAGTCACCAGCTGAATGGACATGTGACGGACATACGTGTGATGCCATCCAATCAGTTGGAGGCAAAGCGCGAGGATCTGATGAATGAAAAGAATGTGTATTTAGCGAGAGCGAACGATCCCTTTGGCTACTCGATGAAGTGGGCCTTCAGCAATGACACCGATCAGCTCAAGGATCGGGGCAAGCGGGATGTGGCCAAGCTCTACTCGATGATCAAGTGCTCCACGAATTGCGATCCGCTGATCTATAAGGGATACGGCTGCTATTGTGGCTTTGGGGGACATGGTGTGCCCAACGATGGCATCGATCGCTGTTGCCGTCTGCATGACAAGTGCTACGGCCAGAGCAACTGCATCTCCTACCTCGAATACTTTGTCCCCTACGTGTGGAAGTGCTATCGTGGCAAGCCGCTCTGTGCCATCGATCATGGCGAGTGGGGTGCCCCCGATTCCTGTGCGGCACGTCTCTGCCAGTGCGACTTGCGTCTCTCCCGCTGCCTCCGCAACTTCTACTGTCCAAGTCGACGGGCTGTTTGCCGTTCCTCCAGATCCAGACGCTTACAAAATTTGATATTCTTTAATTAATGTGTGTTGTGAATAGCTAATTCTGTTTTTTTGGCATAAAGCTAATCTTTGGTTTGCTACATAAATTATTTCTCAAAGTTAAAAAAAACTCAGAAAATTTTAAATGAAATTGATTAGCAAAATAATATTTAATATATGATAAATTAAATTAAAAACCATTAAAAACCATTTTAAGAGTTGCTAGTTTTAAAAGACGTGCTAATTTTATCTCTCAACACAGATTGAAAAATTTATGTGCTGTTAATTTCTATTATATGCCAAGTCTGTTAATATAAATCGGGATTTTTATTTTAGTCTTGAAATTAATTAATTTTTAAATTATTTCGCAATATGAAGAATCTTAAGAAGAATTATTTAAAATGAGTTTTTTTTTATTTCTATTGAAAGTTTTCATTTTCAATCGATTACATTTTGGAGGATATTATAATTTTTCTCTGACTCCAGCTCCGATCCCATAAATTGTTTTTTAAGAGATTTTTATGACGGCTTTGCAATTTAATTTTCGTTGTTGTAGGATAAGAATTATTAAGAGATTTTTGATTACTTAATTAAAAATGATGAAAAAGTAATTTTGGCTGTCAAAGAAACATTTTAAGCCAAATAAGTCTATAGTAAATTCCTAGAAAGACAGAAGAATGAAGGATCAGAGCCTAAAAATGGAATCAGTTGCAAGTGTCGCCCCAATTGATGCTTGTTGCATTTTGTCTGTTAGTCTAATGATGCCTTTGGCTCTTGCGCGAACCACTGCGCGCCTTGTTGCCAGCCGGAGTGCGTTCCTTCTCCACCTTGTGGGTGACGGTGACGCTATGATGCTGTGCAGTGTTGTCCGTTGGAGCTGTGGCTGCAAACTCCTTGATTGTACGGCATTCCTGCATGAAGAGACGCACGCTTTTGTGCAGTGCGCTTTGTGGCTTGTAGATGAGCAACAGATTGTGGCACATGAGCAGCACATCGCGCTGCAGTTCGGAGATGCTGCGCAAATGGCCCGAATCGATGTTGCGCTTGATTGTCGGCAGATCCATGGGACGCAGGCACAGATCTGCCGATTTGTGCTGATGTTCGTCGTGGAAGGCGCGTCGAAAGTGTGTCGCATTTTTGCTCTCCAGCATCGTTGCATAGATGCTCAGGAAGAGCTTCTTGGAGGCGCCACGCGTCTCCCGTCGATCGTCCGTGTGCTCACTAGACGCCGGTGAATTCGGTATGCTATCGATGAGTGGCGTCGAGGAGCAGCGTCGTCTTGAGCTCGACTTTGTCGTCGAATGATCACTGGTCGTTGTGGCATCATCATCCACCATTGGACTTTCCGAACGATCGCGATGCGGCAACTTGCGCAGAATTGGTGCACGTGTCGGCACAGGAGCGGGTGTGGGTGTGGGTACAGGAGCGGGTGCCGGTGCAGGAGCAGTTGCGGGTGCTGGCGCTGGTGTCGCCGTTATGCTCGCCGCCCTTGGCGGAGTCTGTCGCGTTTCGGTTTCCATCTTGTGTTCCGCTTGTTGCTTGGCTTTGTGGCTGCGTGTGGCGGGCTCTTCCGGTTTGCTGTTGTTGTCAGCCTGCTTAGAGGATTCCTCGTCGGTATCCTGTACGGAACTGGCTGCCATTGCAGGCGCAGACGTTTTTGCATCAGTATTTGCATCGGCTGGTGTTTTGTCTGTTGCCTCCGGGGTGCTTGATTTGTGTGAGTCTTCTTTGGGTGCTGCAAGTAGATAAATAAGGAATTAGATAAACTTGGAGTTCAACGGATTGGGTGAGCGTATTTTAAAGCAACTATCCCAGGACTAATGTATCTATCTTACAGCATTAAAAATAACAGGCAGACTCCGGTTCCTCCTTTTTTTCAGATCTATTGTGTTACCTACCGAGTCTATAACTCTTCCAGGTTGAGGATTTTTATTTACCCCGAATTTAAAATATGTTTTCCCAGGATGATGTGCCTTGAGGATTATTTACCATATTTACAGATAGATAGCCGACTTCTTAATCTACAATGTCCAGCCAGGAGGCCGTGAAGTACCCTCAGTCTGTGCTTTCTCATAGCTATGAATTTCTTAAGTCGTTTTTGATTTGCCTTGTCTGAGACCTGGTGCCTCTTCCTTATTCTAACCCTACCCAAATTACCTTCGTTGCTGGCCTCGGCTTTCTCGACTTTGATGTCAGCCGTCGTCGTTTGTGTTGTTTCCTCCGTTTCCTTGGTGCTGGACTCTGGAGTTATTGTTTCTTTATCTACTGACACTGCATCTTTGCCAGCTGCATCAGTCGCCACATTGTTCTCCTCACTGGAACTGCTGGCAATGGTGATTGTCTCGTTGAGTTCCTCGGCAGCAGCTTCTTCGTCCGCTGACTGCTGGCTGCGATCCTTGCTGCTCTCCTGCGAGGCAACCGCTGCCAGGGGTATGTTGTCATTGGAATCATCGCTGGATCCAATGACCACCTCGACCGGCTTCGGCTGCGTTGGGGATTTGCGATCGTCAACGTTTTCGTCACGCACCTTTAGCGCATCGAGCTTGTCCTCAAAGTCGATTTCAGATTTGGCTGTCGCATCCGTTATTAATGCTGCAGCTGATGCTGCTGGTGAGACAACGTTGTCCACCTCTTTCAGTATGTCATCATCGATGACACCTTCCATTATGTCGTTGATTACCTCGAGCAGCTGCTTCTCCTCCACTTCCCATTCGTCAGCAACAATATCCTCTGCAGCAGCCGTTGATTCCTTGTCAGCTGCAGGTTGCTTTGGACTGGGCGTCGTTTCTGAATCCGTCGATTTGACTGTGGATGTTTTCTCATTTGCTTTAGCTGGCGTGAACGCTTTATTCTTCTCCAGCAGCATGGAGAGCGTCGGTGCTGCCTGTGAGGGACTGCTACGGGTTATGGCCACCTCGGCGATTGGTGGTCCACTTATAGGTCGCGTCATAAAGCCTGGATCATTTGGACTCTTTAAAATAACCGCTGGCTGATTGGGTATAGCGCCGGCGCCGCTTGTTAGCAGCGATGTTATTGTTGGCGCCGCTGCCGTTGCACGTGCCATGCTTCCAATGCCACCTCCAGCTGAAGTTGGAGTCGGAGCTTCAGGAGTGGTAGCTCTTGTGGATGTGATGGTAGCATTGTTGCCTCCTCCACCTGACGTTATCAACAGCGATGTCAGCAAAGGCGCCGGTGCCGACTGCTGTTTGGCATTGCCAGCAGCTGGAATGATGCCTGTAGAAATGGTTTATATATAATTTTTATATATTTTTGATTTATATCAATGATTATACCTATATCCTCCACATCCATATCGACGGAAGTTGTGTCTGCCGTCGTATTGGAGCGTCTGGAGCCACTGTTGTTGCTGCGCCAGTTGCTTGGAGCATCTTTCTTGCGCTGTTCCCGCTCTCGCATTCGATTCTCCAGCTTCATTTCATCGATGCGTTTCGTTTCCTGCTCCTTTTCGATTTCCTGCCACATTTGCTGCAGCTGCTCCTCTGTCGTCTCATCCGATTGCAGCGCCTCAATTTCCCGCTTCATCTTGTAATAGAGTTCCTGATCGCGTCGCATCTGTGCCTTAATCTCCACCAGTCGCTCCTCGGTCAAGCGGCGCAGCAGCAACTCTGTGGGCGTCTCAACGGCCACAGTTGCCGGCGAGGAGAAGCCGCTGTTTTCGTTGGTGCGCTTCTTGCGCTTCGTCGTCTCCACCGTCTCCAGCAGGTGGCCATATTGGACGGCACAGTTCTTCTGCGAATACCAATCCGAGGGACGAGTGTTTCCATTGTTGCCGCAAACCGATTTCAGGGTCCGACTGACCGTTATCCAATTCTGATCACCACTGCACGAAACGGCCGAGGCCAGGCAGAGTTGTTCGCGTTTTGACCACGCATCAAGCGGAATACGGCTCATTTGAGTATATTGTTTTCCTTTTTGTCTAACAAACAATTATTTCGCCTCTGTTAGAGATGAGCAAATGTGCCGGTACTAGTTATTAAGTCACTGTTACAAATATTTGCAACTCACTGTTGTTACATTTGTATTCCACTACCATTGCAATATCCATACTATTTTCGCTGTTAGAGATGTGCAGCTGTTAAGGTACTCGTTACTAAGTCGCCGTTACAAATATTTACAGCTCGCCGCTAATTATTAGCTTGAATTGCTTGGCATATAAATTAATTTCGTAAAAATTAGGACATTTATTCAAACTTGCCAGTTTATTATTAAATTTTGATTTAACAACCATTAATGTTTTTGTAAAAGTGAAAGGCAATGTAAAGACAACATTGTGTCGTTTAGTATTTTTATTCTTGCTTGTATTAGTATATTTTTGCTTGCTCGCTGCGGTCACACTGTTTCTCAGCACAACAACAATAAAAAATACCAGTTTACAGACGTTTTGTGTATTGCATTTCAGTTCAATTGATTAAAAGAAAAACCTTTAAAAAAAATGGAACCAATATCGCACTTAGTAAAAACAAGCTTGCCAAACTATTTGTCCAGCTTGCCGGTGCCTGACAGTTTAGGTGGCTGGTTTAAATTGTCATGTAAGTCGTCCATGGAAATTGAACTTGAGGGCGCCCCAAATAAATTGTTCCCAGACTTGATTAGTTTATAATGTTAACGTAGACATCAAGTCGCATATGAGAAAGTATTAAAATCTTATGTGCTTATGTGGCGATTGGGTTTAATTTATGCATACATTATTTGTGCCCTGTTTCCAGTCGCATTCGCAATGCGTTCAGCTAAGCTGACTTATTATGCAACATTTGCTGCCAAACTCGCGCGATTGCTATAGAAATAGTTTGTCGAACTTTTGATAATTAAAAAGCTCACGATGTGGTTCACTTTGGGTTTATCTGACCAGTTGAGATAAACAAACAGTGGGCAATTTGATAAGTGAAAGTTGCGCACAGTTGGGCTTTTAATTATGTCTGCTCGGCCTTGTGCCGGTTACAGTTCATTTCCATTGCATTTAGATCGACGATCTTCTTAAAATATACCTTTGCCAGATATAGACCGGTTTCGCACGTGACCAATAATGTCGTATGCCAGTCTTGCTAATATTAAACATACAATTGTTTGCCTTTTCGTTAATTAATTAATCATAAGATCACTTCGAAACTGATTAAATAGCTTTTCTAAATTTTCCGAGCCACCATTTTAATTTATACAGATTGCAGCTAAGAAATATTTTAATCTATGCCCATTGCAGTCAAGGATTGGCTAGCGCTCATTCCACCCACTGCTGTGCTTGCCGGCTTGGGGTATACCGCCTATTTGGCCTTCTGTCCCGCTGCCCGCGGCGGCTGCACGAAGAGCGCTCGCTGCAATAATCACATACGCAAACACGAGGCCAAAGTTGTCGACATGATCGATGTGGAGGACATTGCAGAGAAGGCCGCCTTCTGTCGCTGCTGGAAGACCAAGAATGTAAGCAACAATTATAATAAAGTCCCAATTGCTATTGATAACTCTTTTTCCTTTAAGTGGCCTTATTGCGATGGCAGCCACGGCGAGCACAACAAGCTGACCGGCGACAATGTTGGCCCAGTTGTGGTCAGCAAGAAGTAAACGCCTTTCTGACTCTCACCGCTTGTCAGATTCAGTTAGCATTTCCTTGTTGATATTCTCGAAGAGCCTTTTTTAAGTTAAAAGCCGCGCTCCCTTTTTTCTTTTAGATTTCTTCAAACTATTCGTACTGTAAGCAAATACAAAAACACTAATGAAATAAAAAAGATTTAATAAATGAAACTAAAACCAAGAAATACTCATCATATTTTTTTCATGTAGTAGAAAACGCATATTTTGTTTTATTATTATTTTTAAATCCCGTATAAATTATTTGCTGGCTGTGAGTGTTTGTTTGTGTGTGTTTCGAACGCAATTACAGAACAATTCTTTTCCGGGGGTTACAGAAATGCAGAAGGCAGGCGACAAACTTAAAAAATAGCAAAAATTTTATTTTGGTTTTTGCTGAGCAAAAGCCAGGACATAATATGTAATTGTATTTTTTTTTTAAATAATGTTTACACAGCACGACGCTTAAACATTTATCAGTTGGAACTTAGAAATAGGCATCATCGTGTTGCTGCTGCATTTGCTGCATTTCGAATCTCAGAAAATGTTGTTGTATTGATTGTTTCTGCAGCATTTTTTCTCTATTTCTTTTTATTTGAAAATCTTGCCCTCTTTGAACTTGCGGCCATCCTTATCGGTGCCGAGCCAGGAGAAGTACTGAGTGACAAGCTTCTTGGTCTCCTCGCTCTTAGCATCCAGTTTCTTCCAGTCGTAGACCTCGTAATCGATCTGCCAGTCGGGCGACAGGGTGAATGCCAGATCCTGTCCGCGCCACACCCACACACCGGAAATGGTGCTGTTGTTATCCTCACCAAACAGGCAGACGGAGGCGAATGCCTGCTTACGCATCTTATCGAGACGCTGGAACATGCCACCGATCAGATTGCAGGACATGAAAGTCTTGGTCAGTTCTTCGCTGTATTTGTATTCGCCAAACCAGATCGAATAGTTCTCGGCATCGAATTTCTCAAAGAAATAGGGAATGGACTTGGCCTCTTCCTCATTGGAATAGACACGCTTGAAATCATCAAAATTGAACGTGCCCTTGGGCATGGCATCAAACGGATCCTTGGACTTGGGCTCCAAAGCCAAAGCGGCATCGGCAGCATCGAGCTCCTCGGGTTCGGGTTCAGCCTTCTTGGGTGCTGCTTCCTTCTTGGGCTTTTTCTCATCCTTGGGTTTTGGCGCCTGTTGGGGCTTAGCGCCGCCGGTCTTGGCCAGGAATTCGGCATACTTCTTGGGATCAAAGACGAGTGCCTTTTCGCACAGTTTAAAGTCCTTGATAACAGCTTTCACCTGCGGCTGATTAAGGATGGTAACGAACCAACGGTTCAAATTGCCGTACGCACTGCGCGCACTTGAATCCAGCACATGCTCATACAAATGGAGCAGGGTGCAGAAGACAACAATGTCGGCCAGCGTGATGCGTTCACCGGCGAGGTAAGTGGCATCCAACAGCTTCTGGTTCAGCTGCTGCAGCACAACCTCAGCGTCCTGTTTCACATTCGCATTCTTCTGCTGCGGCATTATGCCGAGCAGTGGGAACACCCATGCACAGGACACAGGCAGGATTTCATTGTCAGCGAATGAGATCCATTGCTGCACCTGAGCCTGCACCAGCGGACATTTGCCACCACGCAGCTGCTCATTGGCCAAAAAGTAGGCAATGGCATTCGACTCGGTCAGGCATTTGCCATCAGCGGTCTCATAAGCTGGCACCTGGAACAAAAACACAACACATGGCATACGGTTAGAAATTAAAATAAAAGAAGCCGACATCTATTTTAGGCATGACGACACAAAGAGAACAGCGTTCAATTGTGTATAAATAGCTATAGATAAGAATGGGGTGACTAAAAACATGCATAGCTTTTGCCTTTAGTTGGGCTAAGAAAAAAAATGTATCTTTGTGTTGGTAGTTTTATAATCTAATTTGCCTAAAAATTATCTTTTGAAAGATATATTTGTGTATATTACTAAAATCTGAATTTGGCACTGTCTAAAAAGGATTTACCTTGCGACAAATTGAGTTGTCTTATTCGCTTTATAATCTGGATCTGCCTAAAAAGAATTTATTTTTTGATAGATAATCTGGATATGTATAAAAAGAGCTTTTCTTTCGACAGATATACATAGTTGGTCGCTTTATAATCTGAATTTGGATCAGACTAAAAACATTCCATCTTAGGATCTGGATCTGCCAAAATGCTAAAGCAAAGCTCTTAAATTCTAGCAACACACAGAATAAGGTAAGCACCTCAATTGCTACATCTGCATTTTATCTCTTCTACGTGGCTACAAAAATTCGCAAAATTTAGTAACATTTTCTTTCGCTGATGACGTTGCGCATTTGCCGGCTTTTTAAGCTGTTTCTTCCACGCCCAAAAGTGATAAGCAGCAAATATATATACAAATGTATATATGTTTCTTTTTTCTGTAACGCTTACCTTGCCGCCTGGGAACTTCTTTAGGAATTCCTCCGATTTGTTGGACTCGCCAAACTTGAAGTTATCGGCCACTTTCACCTTAGCGCCAGAGTACTGGGCCGCAATGAGGGCTTTGTACGCGCGGGAGTTCTCGGGATAGGTGTAAAGAGTCTGTAATTATGCATTTTATAGTTGAGAGATATTTATTAGTGTCTTCCCAGAAGTATTGTGCACTTGTTGAGCTATAATTTGTCAATTATTAATGCAGGATTGCACAATAATTGGCGAATTTAAGCGACATATTTTTTTACTTACTCCAGTCGACATCGTGATTTCTGCCGGAGAGAAAGAAGAAGACACAGACAGTGTTGCCATAGCGATTTACATGTTGCTGTTATGTGTGGAGCACAAGCTGTTAGGCGAGGAGTCAAATACGTAGAGTAAAGCGATTAGAAATTGAACGAGTGTTAGAGCTGACAGACGATATATTGTTAAATTAATTAAAAGCTTTCTGATAACGGATTTATTTATTTGGCTAACAAAAATTTTAATATTTCTGCTCATGTTGCCAATTTGAAATCGGTTGCTACTCCAATTTCTCTTGTTCACTAATCACCTGAGAGAAGGCAATCGATTGTTCAGAATAATCGATTGCGGCAAATTGTTTAAAAACTATCTCTACTATCGGTAGTGGCATCGATTGTTCTTTAGCTCTCTAACGAGTGTACAAGTGACACCGAGAGCGGCCGTAAGCCTACGGCGCATAAATTTACAACATTTCCGTGCCTATATACATTTGAAATTCGAAATAAAATCAAAATTAATTTGTAAGTGCAGCAGCGCTGCCATGCATAGACGTGCAGCAGTCAAACAATCATTTTAACCGGCTGTAAAAAGCGTCGTGCAACGGCAAACTGCCGCAGTGAAAAAAGTGAAAATTCGAGTGCTGTTCAGCTTAGCGAGTACGTTGTATGAGTGTGTGCGTGTCGCGTGTGTGTCTGTGCGTCTTACGTCTTGCGCTACGTTACGTTGCAAGTGAAATTTCCTTTTCGACAATTTCCAGCGGCAAATGAAGTTGTTTGTTTATTTTCCTCTCAAAGCAGCAGCAGCTACACAGAATCTAGCAACTGCCCGCAAATGTTGTTCCCGAAATATGTGAGTTTGCCTTGTGTATATTTTTGCGACAAACCTCAAACACCAATACATACACACATACATACATGCATACAAGTAAATGTCACAGCATCCAGCAAAAAAATAAAAAGAAAAAGGGAGAAGAGATTTACATATTTTATTGTTGTTTAACTGTTTACTTTGCAGTTGTGTTTGCTGTAGTTCTTGACGTTGCTGTTAACGTTATTCTAAATGTAACCTTAACATTTATCATGCGCTCTTTTCGTCATTCCGTATTTGCAGCTTGTGTGACATGTGACCTTCATTCCAGCAAACAAAATCAATAGCAATATGCATAGTTAACGTGAACGTTCACATTCACTCGTTCGCATTTACATTTGTTTTTGTTGATTTCTATACTCTCTTGTCTGTCCGTCTGTCTATCAATGCTTTTTGGCCCTGGCCTACCTCACCAATGCTGCCTTGCTGCACCCCAGTTGCCCCGCTGCCCACCTGTCGCCGTCATCTATAACAGCCGGCCCTGAATTTCATTTTACATAATTAGCCGTATATGCAATAACTACTGGGAATATTAGGAACAACAACAATAGTTATTACCAGACCGGAGCACTTTTAATTGACCAAAGTGACCAAACTGAATCATGTGACCAAACCAATTGACCAATTTCAATTTACACTTGCCTGAAAATAGTCAAGGCTTCCAAAAAATATACCACGCGCATTTCTCAAAATTATATAAGCCCACGTCGTCATTGTTATTGTTTCTGTTGAAATGATTCATAACCACCTGCCGGTGAGATTAATGGTGATTATATTCCATTATCAGTTTATCAGGCAACTGTTTCCCACTTTTATTTTTGTATTTTTTGTAGAATTCTTTCTGACGTGCGAGGCAATCAACATTGATATAATATTGTCGCATGTATTTGCTTACGCTTGAAAACCCTGCAAGGGAAAGATGCGTGTCTCAGCTCAGCTCAGCTCAGCTCAGCAGCTGTTGTAGAAGCTTCAGGCGAGGTATGCAAACAAATCGCAATGCTTGCACCAATCAGTGTGACCCTCAAATTTTTGTTGCACTGCGCAAAAAATGAACATTTCATTGATTCTCATTTTATATGCACACTTTGGCACACTCACATTCCATAAAAAATTAAAGTCAAATTTTATTTTTTGTTAAAAAAAAAATCGGATAAGAATCAATTATGGATATTCCAATGCTAATAAAGTACAAAACAAGCGGAAAATGTTCCAACATCTAATTGTGAAATTGTGAATCATTTCTTGCAGGATCATGAAAGATGCACGAATATGACATAAATGAGCTGAGAGAGGAACAAGCCCGTCTTCCGACAAGCACCAGCACAAGAAGCAGCAATAATTGTCGCAATAATCAACAACAACAACAAATTTATATTCAATCGTCGAGGCAAGAAACATCCACTTTACACCTACTACAAGAATCACAACAGGAGACTTCCACAAACCTAATCGCAACTGACGACCAGCAGCAATTGTCGTCGTCGTCCACAAACTCCTCGGCCACATATCCAGTGACTCAGCACGCGTATACAGATCTGATCGTAGAGTCACCAAAAGACAAACTTGTAGTCCAAGTGCCGAAGCGTAAGCGACAGCGACGCGTTTATGTTGCAGAGTTTTCACGTTGTGCCAGTTTACGTTCACGGCAAGCGGCTCCCGTCGAGGTAATCCCTCTGCCGGAAATACCACTATCTCCTTCACCAACGCCCACCGAGGTTACCGAGGATTATAAGAGTTATTACATAAAGCCAGGTAAGTGCAATGCAACCAACCACTCGATGCAATCGAAGAGCTAAATATAATTTACTTTGCAGAGCATTTCAATTCAGAGTTCTGGAATCGCATTGAGGAGGTTCCGGAGGTAAAGCCAACGGGACGCAAGAGACGCGGCGCCGTCGGTTTTAGAAATCGAAAGCGTCGCAACCGGCTCGATCTCGATTCGGCTTCGATCTTCTCACCGGAGACGGCGGCAGCAATAGCAGCGGCCCAAATTGAACTCGATTCGGCCAAGCCGGTGTCACGTGCATTTCGCAAGCGGAAACTGAGCAGCGGAAACATGTCCTTATACGATCGACGTTACCAGACGTCCAACGATGAACAGCGGCGAGTGGCCAATGGTTATGCCAGCGGCGGCAATGGGCTGCGAGCGGGCAATTCAGCCGGTGCCGGTGACATCGATACAGCAGAGCTGCAAATTACCCATCATTATTATGTGCCCGGTGTGGGGGGCAGCAGCAGCTCGAGCATTGCAATCACTGGCACTGGCTCGGGAATCAATGGGAGTATCGGTGGTAGTGGTGGCTCGGTAGCATTGAATCATGTGCCTGCCATGGGCACACTGTGCAACATTGGCAACACATGCTATCTGAATTCGGTGGTGTATACGTTACGTTGTGCCCCTCACTTCTTGCACAATCTGCATCATCTCATCCACGACTTGAATGTTGTGCAGCAGACGATGATGCGACAGCACAACGCCAAATCTGCATCGCTGGGACGCAATGTGGGCGGTGTGGCACAATTGGAGCATGCGCGCAGTTGGAGCAGCAAGGATTTGGCCTCCACAGAGCCGTCGTACAACAACAGCACGGCCAGCGTCACAAATGGCAGCAACAACACCAGCAACAATGGCAGCAACACCAGCGGAAGCAGTACCAACAAAAAGTCATCTCATCAAGTGGTCAGCGAAATGTTGCATGAATTATACAATAGTCTGCATGGCAACGAAATGGCCGATTCCAGTGAGCCGTATCATGCGGATACCCTGCTCCATGCCGTGCAGGATGTGAACGCCACGTTCGAGGGCAATCAGCAGCAGGATGCTCACGAGTTTCTCATGTGTCTTCTCAATTGTATACGCGAAACGAATCAGTCGCTCCTCAAGGCCATTGCCGATTGTCCGGAAGTCATTGCAAATGGGTGAGTTTCTCCCGTAATTGTTGCTCTTGAGTGATGACATCTTTTGACAAACAAATAATAAGCCAATAATAATAATTCAAGAACACAGTTCCTTAAAAGCAGTAGAAATATATATTTTTAAAAGTTATAATTGAAGACTCGGTCATTTAATAACCACTTTATCCTTACAGTTACATTGCCAATCCTGATGATGCAGACACAGTGGATGCCCTGGAAAGGTCTGATGCGGGCGGCAATCATGGGACGTTGGGCACTGCTGGGAATGGTTCGATATCAACTAGTCAAAGTCAAAATACCACTACGACAAAAACATCGTTTTTCTCGCGCAAGTCAAAGAGAAAAGATGATGTGAAATCGTCGAAGGCGACACGCTTGCAGTCGCCGCTTAAGGACAACAGTCCGACAACAGCTAGCGGCATGCCACCAGCGCATGCCGCCTCCAATAGTCTTTTCTATTTGAATACAGTCGATCTCAGCGGCGCTAGCGGCGCCACAACAGGCACGGCCACAACATCAGCTTCAGTTTCGACGAATGCACCTGCCCCAGCTAAATATTCCAGTGATGATGAGATTAGCTCAGCCATGCAGCTCATGGATAAGATGCGCCTGGAGGAGCGTATACGTGAACTGAATCTGAACTTTTTCAACAACGATTTCGAGGGCATTGTGGTGCTGACCACCAAATGCCTCAGCTGTGAGACGATTACGCGTCAGAAGCAGGGCATGCTCGATATCTCAGTACCTGTGCCGATTTCGGGATACGATACTGCCGAGTTGCAGGAAAAACCCAGCGCTTATATACAGGCAAGTGCCCCAATCAGCCAACAGCAGCCACTATCAGCCAGACACTATCTATCCGAAACGAAACGCATGTTGTTTGAATGCTTATTAATTATTATTACTAAATATTGATAAATGCTGGCTGTTGTGACTTGTTTTTATTTTAGTTTATTACCCTCTCCTAACTAATATTATTCAATTACAGAACTCGTGCATAACCCGTGAATATTTTCGAGGCGATAACAAGTACAGCTGCAATCAGTGTACGGGCTACACTGAAGCCATACGCTCGATATCGTATGAGGTGCTGCCGCGTCTGTTGGTCATCCAATTGAATCGCTTCTCGGGTGGCATGGAGAAAGTCAGCACTTATGTGCCGACAACATTTACGCTGCCCTGCTTCTGTGCCAAGTGCTGTGAGCTAAGCGATGCCAACAAACTGCACGTCTACAAGCTGTATAGTGTTATCACACATGTGGGCGCCACACTGACAGTGGGCCATTATATAGCATATACATGCATTCTGGATTTGGCCAGTGATTATGTCAATTGTCCCAAGGATCGTCGCAATAATACATCATCATCAGCAAGTGGGCAGCAACAGCAGGCGGCGTCTTCGGCTGGTGGCAATGAGAACACTGCGCCCACAAGCAACAATGGCAGCATCAGCATTGCCAGCACACCCGTCTCGGCGGCTGCCTCAGCGCTGGCCTCGTCCGGCACCAGTCTGATTAAGAAGATGAAATTTGGTCGCAGCAAGGCGTCGAGCAGCGGCGATATGAGCAAAAATGTTAAACAGTTGAATGGCTACACGAGCAAAACGATTACCAATGGCATTGGAAAGCTGAGCATGAATACCACATGCCATGGCGTCAATTGTTGTGCGATGCGGCTGTGTTGCAGCCAACAGGCGAGCGCCGCGGGCAGCAACAGTGTCAGCAGCAGTGATTTCAGTGAGGAATCCCTACAGAATGGCAGCAATAGCAATCTTAGCTATGGCAGCTCGGCCAGCAATAATTGTCCGCCATATCCGCTGGGGTATGGGAGCACGGGTCGCGGCGGTGTTAAGGCCAACTATGCGGCGAACAGCAGCGAGCCCACTTGGTATATGTGTGATGATGACAAGGTCAAGGCGATGTCACAGCGCGATTTCGAGGAGCTGCTGTCGCCCACACGCAAAATAACCATAACACCCTATCTACTATTTTATGCCCGTTTCGATTTGCAGCCGGCGCAGGCGACACCACCAAAGCCGAATGCATCGTCAACGCCACCGCCGCCACCGACAGCGTCACATCAGCAGCAGCAGCAACCACAGAGCTCTTGGTCGAATGATAATCTGCAAAGTGGATTGCACAAAATGTGAAAGGCTTTTGCCACGTTGCGTTCGGCAATTAAATTGAAATGTGTTGTGCCCCAGAACGGTGGCAGGCATATAAAGTGAGCAGAGCTATATAGTATTAACAGCAGCATATTAAGCAACCGATGTGGTACTATATAGAAACTTACTTACACACACACAATATACATATAATTACATATATACGTCTCTAGATTAGGTCACACGAGTGAAGCAGAAGTCTGTTTGTTAAACAATGTACACGTTTAAGCTCTTATCGTTTATCTACATGCATAAAAAACAAAAACAAAACAGAAAAAAAAAAACAAAAATTAAAAAAGAAACAAATCTACAATTTAATTAATTATATATACGAAAACTTTTTTAAATCTAATTAACCTTTGACTGATGAAACAAGCAACAACAAAACCCTCCCCCCTCAAAACAAATTGTGTAAAACCCGCTTGGCTTGGGCCCCCTTCTTGGGGGGGATCTTGGCTGGGCATCTGTTTAGGTTAGTTGGTCCCAGTTGAATGCTAACGTTAACAAATTAAATTAGTTCGACACATGGCATTTAAAATGTATTTGAATAAAGCTCTACTTGTTTGTTTCCTTGCATACATTTATATATATTATTTGTTTGTTTGTTTGTTTTTTTTTTTTTTTTTTTTAATACATCTAAGGCATCTTTTCCATTTCTCATCTTTTGGCATTCATTTGTTGTACCAGTTGCGGCCAGTTATTGTTCAACACGAAATCGACACAAATCGACGAGAATAACTGAATAAAATTGTAAACACGAATTTAACACGTTAAGAACGCTATTGAAATATTTGCTTGCGCCTATCGCCTCAATAAAAAAAACACAAAACACACAATTAAAAAAGAAAAATATAAAAATAAAAATAAAAACAATCAAAGAAAAGCTCAATTCAATGTGTGTAAAAAAGATAAAAAAATACCTTGGATATATTTAAAAATAATATTCAGTTTTTGTGCATACTTCCGTAATGACAAATTAAAGGAACAGACATCCCTAAATGATAGCTAAATATTTGTTCATACATAATAAATAAACAATACAATTCATATATACGTACATACATATTTAAATGGATATCAAAGGCATCTGAATATATATACATATACATATACATATAGGCCCATGCATACATATATCAAGTGTTAAATAGTTGTTACAATTAAATGCAAATCAATACAAAAGAAAAATGCCTTCTTAATTGGCCAATTGAGAATAACAACAACAAGAACCACACACACATACACACACACACTCTCTCTCACACACACACACAACAAATTGAAAATCAATCAGATAATTGTTATAAAAATTAATAAAATAGTTTATATTGACGTTTTTCATATGATAAAATAAAATCAAGAAAATAGCAAACAGAAATGGTAAAAGTAATAAAAAAAAAGCCCAGAAACACACACACACACACACACACACTCACATACACATACGCTAAATGTAATAAATAAAAACAAAATACATGTAATAATAACAATAAATACTTTATGCAATCTCTTTAGCTGTTCAGTTAACAATTTAGTTAGTTTCTTTTTCAGGAGCGCTGATTTAGTGATATTACAATTAATACATTCACAAACACACAGACACATTTACACACACATACATATACATATTTATTTAGCTTGTAATTGTAACTTGTAATATTAACAACAATTCCAATGAAAACAAATCCTTAAAAAATGAAAACTCAACTCAAAGTTTCACACGAGTTAAAAAAGCGCCGCTTAATTCCAATTATGATTATTATTATTATTATTATCATTATTATTATATTATTATTGATTAGCATTTTAGAATTTGCTTAACTAAATATACGAAATATACAACATACATACATACTATATATCTATGAGTATATCTCTAATCAAGATTCATTCACAGTCACTTCGGATTCATCACTTGTCTTCAGCCATCAGCTTATCTGTTCCCAGGAGTGATTCCAGGATTGATTTATTCAACTCTTGGCTTGGCTTTCATTAATTTACATATTGAAGTAGCATGTCTGGCACGTGACCAAAATCGTTAACTGATTTGCTTTCCGGCTGTCTGAAGCAGCATTTCAATCAGCTTTTAGCACATTGATCTCTGAGTCTAGAGAAACTAGGATAGCTTATGGGGTATGAGTAAAAATAATATTTAGCATAATCCTTTCACAAGAGCTGATCCTGGGAATATTTTTAGATTCGATTAACTATCGACTGGGTATATTTTTGAGCTCTTACTCTATAGAAGGTAGTATAGCTTATGGGCTATAAGAAAATTTTACACATATGCATATCCCATAAACTGATACTTAGCATATTTTTAGCTTTAATTTAATTAAGTTTCGAATTGAAATTCTATTTTAAATCAAGCTAATTTGCTGCCCATCACCTGAAGGATATTTTTTGCTAGTCCTCAGATTAACTTAAACTATAAAAATTATATTGTATTGAAATTCTATTTTAAATTGCAATAACATAATGTTTGCTGTTTTTTCAAAAGTTAGGTTAGGTTAGGTAAGACGGTTCTGACCTGAAAGGTCAGCACACATAGCCCCATTAATATTCAAAATTAAATTAAATTTCAAAAGTAATAAAGTATAAAACATGTTGAACTAGATTGAAATAAGACTTAAAGTCAGCACAATAGATTTTTGGCTACTCACATTTCAATTCCTTGACCTGAAAAAGAATCAGATTTATAGTATGGTTTCTGAATTCACATTATCTTATAATTTTTTTTTTATGTATATTTATATTTTCAAAACCAAAACATATTTAAAAGATACCAAACTTTTTAATTATACATATTTTTATGTAATTGTTTTTATATTGTTTATTAGAATTTTTCTTTTGTATGCGGCACACTTAATACAAGATCTGATGAGGGCATTTTGAACAATTTCTTAATTTTAAAATAATACGCATGCAAATTTGATTACTTATTAAGCAAAGCCTCAACGGAACGGGACACTTGTCTGTAGTTGCGCTCCTGCCACTGGACATTGGTGAGCATCGTCTCCAGGGTCTGTTGAATGGCCTGTTCCAGACCCTTCAGAGAGGCCTTGTTTGTGCTGACAAAGTTCTTAAAGTCCTCAAAGTCGCTCTGCAGGAATGTCTGCTCCGATAATGGGATCAACAGGCGCGACATGTCCTTGGTGATGGGATGATAGCTACAAGGCAAGGATGTGTCTCATTAGTCTGTAAATCACAATTAGTCACCCACTTACAATTTGTAGATAGAGTCGACATTGGCCATAAAGTATTCTCTGGCCAAATGGAAGCCAATCTCATTGAAGGCCACAGCCTGGAAGGCCCACATCGAATCCTGTTTGCGTATGCCCTCCTTCGGGTCAAAGGCCAGGGCCAGATACCGTTGGAGCAGCCACACCTCGCGACTGCAACCCAACGAGGAGAGAATCGTGCGCTTCTCGGCGGCCACATTGGAGTTCTTGTAACGTGTCCACAGGAACTGCCAATCCTCATCGCTACCATGCCGTATCGAGGTGCAATAAACCGTCTGTCTCAGATTGATGGGCACCGGATTCTTTTTGTCCGGCTCAACTTCATTGCGCCAGGAGCGATAATAAGCCTGTGCCACGGGCACACAATCATCCACCTGATACTGACACGCCCAGTTGCCCACCATTGTCTTGAGCAGCACCTGATCCTGTTGCTCGATGCCGCTGAAGGTGTCATTCAGCCCGTTCAAATGTTGGTAAATTGGCTCAATCAACTTTTGCAAATATCGCTGTAAGATTTTATTTCAAATGAATTTTAACTTTAATTAAAGATCAGTGGAATTTTGGTCATGTAAAAATTCCTGATGGAAATATTCAAATCTTATAGAAAATAGATGAATGAGCGCTTTATGCTGAAGGACTTACGAAAAAATACAACTGTTTTTTAGAGGTGCCGCATGGTGGGTGGAGGGGGGTGGCAAGTAAAAGTTAGTCAGGCTGTGGCAGTGTGTTAAACTCAACTAACCTTAAAGAATTCATAGTTGGGCGTCTGACGAATTATGTTCTTCATACGCTTCAGATTCTCAAAGGCCGATTTCCAGGGCAAATATTCACGTTCCCGCCTCAGATAGTCCACCAGCTGCATGGCAATCTCGTAGTCCTGCTCACCGGTCCAGGCCAGATACAGAGCATCGTCAATCAGCTGGGCACGATTGATGACATGGATGCGCTCAAATTCGCCATTGGTCAGAGTCTCGATGAGCAGCCTCCAGTTGCGTTCATCGTAGTTCACCTTGTACAGCGTGGAGAGCTGTGTGTTGAAGATGATCCACTGATCCTTGCCGGGCAGGCCACTTATCGTTTTGGGCACCACTTCACCCGTCATCGCATCGCACTCCATCCAAGCCCGGGGCGTTGTGTTCTTAAAGTCCATCTCCGCCTGGGTCGTATAGCTCAGTGGCACCCACCAGCAGCCCAAACGATGATTCCGTGCGATTTGAGTGTTGAGCAAATAACGCTCCTGGGTCAACTTGGCAATGCCGCTCGAATAGTCACGGGTAATGTTGATGATGGGGTAACTAACCAAGAATAAATCAACATACATGTTTAAAAGTATTTATTAAATAAAATTCTCACATCAAATTTTATTAAAAAAATACAACAAATTCACAAATAAATAAAATTAATTCATTAATTGATGCAACAAAATTGTTGACCTCAGCTATAGATTTTTTTAATCTTTGATGAAAATAATATAATGTATAATTTTCTTAATAACTAATAAAAAATTTAAATAATTTCCAGCAAACTTACCCAGTTTGCAGTGTCCAGGAGTCCATGATGCGCTTGATGTCATAGGACTTGGGCAGCGACTTATGTTTGTGTGCCGCTTCGGTGAGGGACTCCCACAGATTGTCCTGCTCGGCATTGGCGTAGGAGTACTTTTGCAAATAGTTTTGTATGCCGGACCGGAAGGGTTCCTCGCCCATGAACATGTGCATCATGCGCAACACCGTGGAGCCCTTTTGATATGAGATCTGATCGAAGCTCTCAGAGATTTCGCTGACGACCTGAATAGGTCGCGAAATCGGATGACTGCTCTCCAGTGCATCCTTCCTGAAGATGGTCAACAGATTGCCCAGCGACTCCTGCTCCATGGAACGCCACTCGGGATTGATGTTCTCCACACCCAAGCTAGCCACATAGGTGGCAAATCCTTCGTTCAGCCAGAGATCTGTCCACCATTTCATCGTAACGAGATTGCCAAACCATTGATGGGCCAACTCATGAGCGATAATCGATGCGACCCGCTGCTTATCCGCCAGTGAGGAATGCGTCTCGGAATAGAGCAATGCAATCTCCCGATACGTGACCAGACCCCAATTCTCCATGGCACCCGCACTGAAATCGGGTATGGCAATCTGATCCATCTTGGGCAGGGGGAACTTGATGCCGAACAGCTCCTCATAATACTGCAACACCTTCGGACCGACTTCGGCCGCATAATCGCACTGATCGATGGCATTGGGACGCGCCCAGGTGCGGAACAGGGTGCTGTTCGGTAGTGTCGATGGCTTGTGCGTGAAATCATTCACCGAATAGGCAATCAAATAGGTTGACATCGGCACAGACTCCTCAAACTCGCACCAAATGTAGTCCGCTATTTTCTCACTACAAATACATATATATATATATATATCTATATGTCTATGTGGACAAGTTTGACTTACTTGGGCTTTATCTCCTTAACGGGCATGTTGCTCAGGCCAGTGAATCGCTTGTGGTAGCCCAATGTTACCACAAATGGCGCCTTGAAATTGGGCTCATCGAAGCAGGGGAAGGCCAAGCGTGCAGATGCCGGCTCAAATTGTGTAATGGACAACCAACTAATTAAATATAAATTATAAAGAATGGTTTTTTTAAATCATTTTTAAATTTTTGTTGTTAATATTATTTTTTGTATATAACGTTTTTATAAACCTATTAATCAACCTACGGAAAGGCATTCAAATTATCATGTTTTGAACAAGAATTTTAAATGAAAACAGCAATTTTGTTTCCAAATCTAATATCTTTCTACTATATTCCTATATCCCATAGGAATGATCAGTAGTAATAATAATTCTAATATGGAAAACTATTTTATACATCAAGTTTTCCTAGCTAAAATTCACCAATTATGCTTAATATTAAGCTCCTAATATTTGAATAAATTTAGTAATAAAATAACAATAATAAAAAATATAATAACAAAACAATGGGACGAAAAATTAGTTATTTTTTGGATTTTATCCTCCTTTCAAAATCATTGAGATTGAGAACTAATATCTATCTATCTTTCATATAGCTGACATATGAAAAATCGGTCAAATGATGAGTTCTTGCATTAAAACCTTTTTAGTTTAAGAAAGAGTAAGAGTTACTTGGACAATAATCGATAACTTATCGGATAGTTTTTATATCGGACATAACCGTTCCTTCTTGTTGAAAATTAAATTTTCTTAGAAATCTGATAAATCGCTTAAGTTGATCTTCTTTCAATTTACTTTTGCATTCAATTATGCATTTATTCTATTCACTGTCTAATTAAGATTTCTAGAACTTACTGCGTCTTATTCGTGGCCGGATCATTATAGGAACTTCTGTAGTAGCCCTCCAACTGACGATTGAGCTCAGCGGCGAAGGGCATCGTCAATTCATAGATGTCTCCGGCGAGGAGCTCATTGCACGTGTGCATCACATAGAAATCATGAACGGAGTTCACCTCAGTGGATAAGATGCAATTCTTTTTGTTGTCACTCGACGTATCCCTCAATTCGATGAGCGATTGGTCTATGGTCAGATTCTTGGCATGCAGCGTTATATTCTTTGTGTCCTCGAGCACCTCGATGAGGATTTTCACAGTGCCCGCAAACTCCAGATGGTCGGGATTCTCGAAATGGGTCAGGACGCGCAGATTATATTTCTGTGGTCGCAGCGCAGTCGGCAGACGGAAATAATTATAGCTGGAATCGGCTAATGTTACCCCAAGCACAGCCCAACTGGCCACCAGCAATAAAAACAGCCTCATGTTGACCCTGCAAACCAAAAAAAAAAAAAACAGTAAAAACAATAAATAAAGAAATCAGCGAATTAATGTGGAGCGGAATGAATCAATTAACTAAATCACTTTGCTGAAATCAATTTACAAAACGATCCAAACGGAACGGATTGCGTCTATACCCTTTGCCAGAGTAGGGTATTATGACTGTATCATGTATTAAATGAGAATTCCCGAGTCTAGGAGAAGTTGAATCTTGACGAGATTCGAGATTTATCGGGGTGAATAAAATGATAAAATTTGGGTGGCAGTCAAAAACATTTTTAAATTATAAAAAAGGACACCAAACTCTAAAAAAATCATATATTTGCATTTATTTGAAAAACTAAAATAGTCTAAAATTAAAAAAAAGTATTTCAAAAATTAAGAAAGCTAATTCATTCAATTTACAATTAAATATTAAAAATTAAATATTTTAATTGAAAAGCAAAGCAAATAAAAATAAAGTAGAAATTTACGCTTTAAGCATTTTTTAGAAAAGTTAAAGTTTATATTTCAATATCTTTCCCATAAATGTTCCGATCAAGTTATATCGAAAGTTATGCTTTGTTTTTTGCGTCTTTTAATTCTGCATTAACAATAATTCAATACTGTTTTCTAATATATTTCGAGAAAATCACAATTCAATTCAATGAATTCTGAGAATAGAATACTAAATAAAGTGTTTAAGTCTAAATCTTAATATGTATTCAAATCTAAAACATTTCAAGCTAAGTCCAACTTGTATTATGAACTTTGATTTAATATCTATTTATTTTTTAAAGGTTTTTTTTTAACTACGCTAGACTATGTTTAAAATAAGCTGCTAATCTTTAAAATTATTTTACTGCTTTTTTCGGACTTTGCCTAAGATCCTATAACCAAATAAATAAAATATAATATGAAATAAGAATAAAAAAGTTTGTTTTTCTATAAAAATGCAATAAGCACAAAAGGGTATTTAAAGTTCGGTCCTTATTCATTAATGTTATTGTTTTTATTTAATTTGTTAATGTTAATGCATATTTCTTGTCGGGCTATTGTTTGTTTCTTTAACAAATTCAACATGCCGAACACGTATTAAGGTCTGGGCCAATGAAACTTGAATTGCGGCTTGAATGTGTTTTTTTTTTGTATATGTATATGTATATGCTGCCTTCGTCAGGGCAGTGATTATTGTTATTATTATAATTATATTGTTAATGTGAACTATTATTATGCTCATTGTGTACACTCAGTTGCACTTTCAAGTGCTCTTAATCAATTCACAGACGAGTCACGTCACGTGCAGATTGTAAAAAATAAACTCAACTTCAAACTGAATGCGATTGCAACGGAAATGTTAAGATCGTAGACTTATAGAGCAAAATCAGATCTGTTGAGCAACTTGCAGAGAGAGCAACTGACTCGGGGAGGCAAGAACAGCAACAACAACAACTGGATTAACCAGATGCGAGTTTGCAACTCGTTTTCAAACTCAACGATTGACGTGAATAAAAATATGTATGTATTAGTTCGCATATATATATATGTATATATATGTATGGTAGCCATGTGTGGGTGCGGTGAATGACCTCTGTGGATCGGCGATCTGAACGGATTGTCTAAGCCTCACCCTATCTTTACCTAGATACATAGTTATGTATTGAGAACAACTTGAAAGTAGATTCGAAAGTATTCAATTGACATGCAGAATGTGTAAGTACTTTATATATACATATGTATATATTTTTGATTTATCTATTCCATTTCAATTTGGGTACAGTACTCGCTCGAGAAAATGGCAGACTTAATTTACATATTTACAAGATGCAAGAGTGGATTTTAGAGAACAGCCAGATTTTTGCTTAAGAGTAATTAATATACTTAAAATAAAGAAAATAATAAGAGCTTTTGTTCAAATATTCGTAAATGAATAAGGTAAGCAATTTTCCAAAATTATTTCCTATTTACACAAAAGAATAATTAAATATAATGGAAATATAGAACATATAATTTTAGTAAAAATATAACAAAATAACGCTTTTTCAAAACATTCTTTTTGTATACAAAATTAATATAATTGAATTATGCAAGAAAAACGTTTTAGCTTGAATATTAATAAATGAATAAATGAAATCAAGAAAAACTTTTAGCTTGAATATTAATAAATGAATAAATTAAATCACAGCCAATTCTGCACAAATAGATTGTATTTATTATTTATAACAGAATATTGAATATTTTCGCCTGCTTGCCAGATAACACTATATTAACCGTTTTAAATTGCCGAAACGTAATCGATTAAGTTTATTTTATTTTTTTTTTTTGCACTGATTTTAAACTAGAATTATTTATTTTAACACATGACATTGACATTTCAATTGAACTCAGCGCTGTGCCTATGCATATTATTTTTTAAGACACTTAATTGATTTGCACGTCTTTCTATATATATATATATATATATATATATATATACAAGTGTATATGTGTGTGTGTGTCTGTTTAATTTCTGATTGCAGTTCAATTGTTATGAATATTTACTCAGATGCAATAACATATTTATTGCTGGGCGTTATTTTAAGCACAAAGCAATTTTATAATACCACGATTACAATTATGGAATCCCCTGAGAAGCTTGAAAATGCAATTTAATTTTTTTTAACTAGTTTTAAGTGTCAAAACTTTAGTTTATGTTGATAGTCACTGGCAGAATTGTTTATGGCAAATTATAATTATTGTTATTGAGTTTGATTTAAGGCCTCGGCTTTGCTGATTTAAGAGCACTTCAGGTAATTATTTTTGTTTACTTGACACACACAATCACACAAAAACACACTGAGAGCGAGAGAGAGACAGATAAAGAGAGAGAGAGAACAAGATCGAACTAACCGAAAATCAAAATAAAATGCGAATGCGAACCGCTCGGTGGTCGGCGGCAATCTAAAGATTCGCAGGCGAAGCGCTTTTATCTTATAGGGCCCAACGCTGCACGCACACAAGCAAACAAACACCTCACTTACACACACATACACACACACAAGCACACACACACAAGCACACACACACAGCGCGCAGAGCTCGGAGCAACAGCAGGCGGCTTAGACGAGTGCGATTCGTGCTTTGGCGTCGGCGTCGGCGCACTTTCAAGAACCTTTATCAAAGCAACGAAAAAAAAGAAAAACGTTTACGTATACAACACACACACACATACACACACACACACACACATGTTTACACAGACGCAGCGGGCAGCCGAGCTATTATTGCCTGCAGTATCTAATGGCAGGGCTTACGCGTCGTATGCGCAATTTCTGAATTTTAATGCACGCTCATCAGAGATGAGCAACATTGGCCACTCGGTGACTGTCACTGTGACTGTGACTCTCACTGTGACTTTGATTATGTTTATGTATGTTAATATTATGAATGAGAAATTGCTTTTATTCGATTCGAATTCAGATTAAGCAAATATTCTTTTCTTGTTTTAAGACTATTTAAGACTATTTTTCGTTTTTTTTCGATTTTGGTTTGCTCTTGGATCTTATTTTTAAAGTACGACGTTTTTCTCTCTCTGCACAGTTTCTATTCTTATTCGCAAGTCTTAAACTTTTTGGCTGGTTAAAATGGCTCTCAGCTTCATATTTACATATTTATATGAATATTCTTAATTCTTTCGACTTGGATATCTACTGATTTTTGCTTCAATTAGTAGAGAAATTTTTCTCAAAGGGAAACAAGATTCTTCATATTTAAGCTTCTGTAAAAGAGATTGTACATAATATATAAATATATATATCTATATATCAAAATCTATATACTATAATATTGAAGAATAATTTTAAGCAGCTGACCTTAATAATTAAAACCGGAACTTTAGCTGCATAGCTGTTACTCTGATTAGTCAGTCACAGTTGGACACAGAAGTTAATGGAAAAAAATATGGAAAACAAATTTTCAACTTATTACTCATTTTTTAAAATTTTTTATTTATGAAAACACTTTTCTCATTAGAAATGAAACTCAACCAATAAATTAGTTGATTTGATTTTATATCATTTGTGTTGCACAGAAATATAGAGTCTTCTCGCGATATATTTATGTATCTCAATATTTACTTTGTCACTGTTGCTCTGGCATTGCTCAACACTGAAACAGTAATAGACGCACACACACCGCTTGAAGATGCCACATGGTGGCATGTTGTTGTTGACGCCAACGTGTCTTTGACCTTAATTGCGCTGATTAACCCGGTTCTTGCTTTTTTCGCAGCACTTCAGCCAATCCACTCCATCACCGAACCACAACTGAACCACAGAGCCACCGAACCACACAGATAAGTATGCCAACAACAACAACAACAGCAACAACAACAGCAACATTTGGGGGCACCCTGCAGCTGTAATTGACAAAATGCGAACAGAATCTTTAAATGGTATCTGTGCAAATGCAAGGGTTGTTGACTTAGTTGAGGTGTGTTGGGGGATGGTGGGGTTGGTGGGTTGGTGGATTGGATGGGGTGCATGACAATTAATTAGTCGGAACTAAGCAGAACCTCTGACTTTGCGATAATTGCCACAAATACTAATTGCCAGATTACCTCTTATCGTTAATGGTCGTATTTCGCTCTCTCTCTCACTCTCTTCCACTCTCGCTCACTCTCTCTCTCTCTCTCTCTCTCTCTCTCTTGAGTAACAACTTAGTGCTAATAAGTTGGCATTTGTATAAACATCTGCGAATCTGCGAAAATGGAACTATTAACAGAAAAAAAAAAACGGGTTGTTTACTTAACAAGACATAGCGCAAAAAAATAAAGAAAAAAACCCAGATTAAAAATCCAGAATTTTAACTTAACTTATTTTTTGGTCAAAATGACAACAAATTTAGTTAATTTCTGACAAAGTGACGGCTCTGAAAAGTTTCGAACTCTTTTTGTGGATGCAATATAAACATGAATTTGGAAATGCGAAACAAAATTTAAATAATAATATAAATATAATAGATCTCAATCAAGATATGATATAATATTAATCTCCTGGTTTTTTGAAAATCGCATTACTTTTCGACAAGTTTTAACAAGTAGTTTTTGTGACTGCATTTTAAGCATGCATTTCTATATAGAATCGCGATTGCAGCATTTAATATAGTATTATTTTAGGGGCCAAACCGGAATTAAAAATTCTTGGGTTTTGACTGTAGAAACTTAAGACTCGTCTCTACCATTATTTTTGAGATTGTAAATTTAACATGAATTTCCAGAACTGTTGAATTAGTTGAATGTTGAATTATTCCAAACAATGATTAAATAGCTGATGGAATATTTTTAGCCTTTTTGAAGCTTTTATCTGATCTTGAATCTGAGTTAGAATTGTGATTTCATCATTAACTTTAATATACTTAAATAGATGTCAAACCTTGACAAGAAAATTTGGTTTTTCAGAGCTTTTGAAAAAATTCTTGTTTTCAAACTCTTTCTGTGTGTATTTCTAATATGTTAACCATTTTACAATGTGTACAAATTGAAATCCAAACATTTCAAAAACGCATTACGCAATTGGAATTAGAATTTTTTATTAGTTTCAAATAAGAACCGTCTTTTTTGGATAGAGCCACCTTTTTGCAGCACAAACTAACATTATAACATATAGCTTAGACAGGAACCTACTTGAAGTCAAGACGCACACCTGTTAACAGTAACTACTATGCGAATCTACATGACACTGTTAGCAAAGCAAAGACAAACACCATATGAGCGACAGCCAATGTTAAATTGAATATACTAACTTTTAGCGCAGTCTGGCAATATTAAAACAAGTGGCGCTAAAATTCAAATCAGTGTGGAATTTATGATCCCTTTTGCTAAATAAATATAAGTGAATAAAATGCATAAAATTTCAGTTCAAAGTTCGCGATTTATATTTAAAATGTACGTTTTTTTGTTCAATAATATTGCCTTTTTTGATGCAAAAATAAGCTTTGCTTAAAATAATCATTAAAATTAAGTTTTGGGGGCGATTGTTTTGTTTTTTTTTGTTTGTTTTTGTTTTTGCTTTTGGGGACATTTTTTGGGGGAATTATATAAAAATAAACAAATAATAAGCGTAAATTGTACCTAGCAGAAGTTTTAAACTTTCAACTCTTATGCTTAAATATATAAATGTGTGTGTGAGTGTGTTGGTGTGTTTTTTAGCCATTTGTTCTTGTTACTGCTTAAAAACTAAAGGTGGGTTTTCTTAGGGTAATCAGAGTTTAGGTGTAAAATTTTTTAGGACGTTTACAATTTGTATTTTGTTTTTTTTTTAGATTATAATGCACATTTTTGTTACGTTAATAAAATTCGAACTAAAGCTCTTAATAAATTCAACTAAATCAAACAAAAAATTTTCATAGATTAACAAATAATAAAAAATGATCAAGAAGATATGGTAATCTTATAAAAAAGTTAGGAGAGATTTTACAATTTAAATTTGTCTGTGTTGTGTGTGTGAAGATTGTGTGTGTGTGTGTGTGTGTAAATTTAGGTCTTAGGCTCTATTAAATTAACAAACGAAAATCAACAAAATCAACTTAAAAATGTGTTTGTGTGTTTTAAAATGAAATAAATACGCATCTTCTCTTATTTACAAAACATCTTTTTTTTCTGGCGTTGCCACTAGCCCAAAGAGTTAAAATGTGTGGCGTTGCCACTATAACTCGAACTTCCCCTTAAAGCATAAGTCGGGAACGGGATTTCTTGAGGCGACCAGTTGCACCACCACCAGCAGCAGCAGAACCACCGCCGCCGCCATCGCCATTCCATGACTTGGACTTGGCCCTAAAGTGACGATAGGCCTCATTGTAGGCGGGCTCGAGCATGGGTCGATACGCCTCCGGCTGGCAGTGCTCCAGTTGCGTCTCATAGAACTCCTTGTAACCGTTGTGAAGCAAGTAGATCTCCGGATAGTGTAGAGCCGGATATGCACTCGTATTCCGCTCACGATCTAAATTGCGCAGAAAACGCGACATTTTTGGGCCACGCTCCGAGGAGAATTCACAATGGAAGATGATAATATTGCGTTTGCCACATGCATCCGCATTTTGTTGCTGTTGCAACTCAGTCTGTGATGCGCCCAGAAACTCCTGCAGGATCTGCTCATGGGTATAGAGATTCTTTGCGCCGCGTATATGGCCGCCATCGTATTCATAAGGATAACGACAATCGATGATGCGGTAACTGGCCACCTCCGCGTCATAGGCACCATTCAGCAGATTGGCCACCGTCTCACTGGAAATGGATTTGAGATCTCTGTGACGGCCCTCCATCAGCGGCAGGGCATAAGTCTTGCTAAGGTCACCAATCAACTCCGGCTCATTGCGATTCTCGGAGCGTGCCAAGGCGGACATGATCTCTGCCTCATTGAGTGAAATACATTTTCGCAGTGGTGGCGCATGAGTGAGGGGCAGTGGCAGGGCCAATGGCAGTGGCAGCGGTTGGGGCAGTGGGCAATTCTCCTTTTCGAGGCAACGGTGACGCTTGCTCTGAATCGGGGAGCAGCTGGCCGATGCGGGCGGTTCGGGACGCTTGAAGCAACAATCCCGGGCAGTCTCTGGCGTCTTTGGTTGCAGTTGCTGTTGTTGTTGTATCAATTGTTGTTGTGCTAGCTGATTGCTGTTTGTCTCCGTCATGCTGAGGCAACGTCGCACCGATGGCCGCCGCATCATGATGGTTAACGCTTCCGGGGATTTGGGCGTCACTTTAATTTGTCCGCTAATCAGTGAATTGAGTCCACTGGGCAGATTGGATTGAATGTGCTGCAGCTGTTGTTGTTGCTGTTGCATGCCCGCAAAGGACTCAATTTCGAAGAGCTCCATATAATCATCGTCCATGGAGGACTCCATGGAGCCGGCGGAGGAGAGGCTATTGAAGATGCGAAAGCTGCGAGAAGCAGTCGCAGATGTTGCTGCTGGTGTTGTTGCAGTTGCAGTTGTAGATGTTACAGCTTGTTCTTGTTTCAACTTTGGCTGTCGCACGATTTGGAAACGCTGAGGCGAACCCTCCGGCGATAGCAGACCTAACAGTTCCGGGCTAAGCGCACGCTGCTGGGGCAGGGCGAGCACATCGTCATCATTGTAGAAGGACAATTCCTCCTCAACATCAGCATCCATGGCATCCATGATGAGATTGTTGGAGGTCAGCGCACGACGAACGCGGCGATTTGAGCTGTTTTTGTTCAAGCTGCTGGAGCTGCAAGGGAGAGCGAAAAAGAGGGAGTTGTGGATTAGTCAGCTGTTTTCAAATTTGGTACAAATGTACCTATAAAAATGTCATAATTTCTGTATAATTATGCATTAATAATAAAATTAAATTATTATCTTTACACTTGCTTGTATTTCAACACCTATGCACAAATTTTGTATATTTTATAATTTTTGTTATTAAATTTAATTTATTACAAAGCAAAATTTATATAATTATTAATTTATGTATTTAGAATTTAAATTTAAAAATCGTAATTTTTTTTTATTTATAATAAAATCATTATCAAAAAAAAAGGTCTTTATAACAAAACCTATATAATTTATTTATTAAAATTCAAAATGTACAACTAAATAAAAGTATCACTTTTCAAGGCAAATAAATTGTACAAAATAACATTTATATTTCTCAGTTTTCTGCCTGCTGCTGCTGGTTTCCTAAACTGTGGGTCATTAAACTCCCAGCTAAAAATATGCGACGGCCGCAGCGTTGGTGGTGGTGGTGTAAAAACAACAACAACAAACATAGCATAAGGAAGATGCGGAGGAGGAGGAGGAAGACTGACGATCTGAGGGGTAGTTTGGTGAGCTCATTTCCAGTTCTCTCTCACTCTCTCCTGTATGTAATGCTTGTAAATTGGGAATTTGAAATTAGAATGCTTCTTCTTCTACAGTTTGTGTTTTGCGGTACTTTAAGCGGAATTCCCCTTTTGCATGTTCTGCTTGAACTGTTTTCGTTTTGCTCAGGGGGCCAAACAACAACAACTGCATATGCACTCCTCGGACGAACGGTCAGACGAACGACGACGTCTTTTGGGTCACGCAACGCAAAACAAGAAGAAGAGGAAGAACAAAAACTGACAATACAGTTGCAAAGCTTCCTCCTCTTATTGTTGTTGGAGCTGCGCAAACTTCGCGGAAGCCGGTTTAATGAATGAAAAAGCAGCAGCAACAACAACAGCTGAGCGCCACACACAACACAAAAAAAACGTGTCGTGGAGCGTGCAAAAAATCAAAAAAATGAGCAAAAAACTTTACTCTTACTTTTGTTGAACAGTAAGGCAAGCAGCGCAGTCGACGATTTGCTGCTTTGCTCTGTGTGCCGTTGTTCACAGTTGCTTTTGTGTTGTTGTTTTTGTTGCTGTTGCTGTTCAAGTTCAAGCACGTCGCTTTGTTGTTGTTGTTGTTAGTTTTACTTGCACTTTTATTTCATTTATTATAATTCGTATGCGTTTGCCTATTTCTCTGCCAACTTATCTTCCTTTTTATAATTCTCTTTTGCAATTTAATTACCTGATATTGCATTCCATGTTGCAGTTGTTCTCTTCGGCAATTGTTTCCCACAGCATTTTGTTGGTTGTTTTATTTTTAATTTATGAACTATTTTGCAGAATGCTGTCCAGATTTTAATTTTTTTTTCGTTTTGGAAAATTGCTAAAACACAATTTTCGCACGTTTCTTTTGCAGGCGGCACATTTATAGTTAATTTTGTTCGTTGGTAGTCCTTGGTTGGGTTTCTTGATGTTTTTGTTGTAGTTGTTGCATTTATGATAAATTGTTGTTAAAAACTAATATTGCATTTGTTGTTGCATATTTTTGGAGTCCTCTTTAACATTGTTGTGGGTTCTTTTTGTGCTGTATTATTTATTACTTTATATCCAATCGTTTTGAGCACACACAACACACACACAAATTGAATGCACTGGCGTACGAGAGCGAGTGGCGAGAGAAGCGCAGATGTTGACACGACGACGAACAGAATACAAATGTGAGGTTCGATGCGAGCGCAGCTGGTTTTTAAAGAGCGCCGTCGACGTCGGTGCAACCCCCGCTGCTGCTGTCGACGTCGCTGCTCATTTGTGCGAGCAGCATTAACCAACTAAGGAGCAGGAGTCAAAGGAGGAATTGAAGAAAAGCAATAGCAGCAAGAGCGAGAGCCAAAACGGCAGCGACAGCGGGAGCGGGAACGGGAGCTACATATGTATTGTACAATTTTCCATTTCCATTGCAAATAGCATAGACGAAAGTGGGATAGAAAAAGTGTCGAGGCAATCTGTGTGCAGTAGTTGATGCCAGAGCAACAGGTAGATCTCACTGTTAAATTTCCCCTACCCGATGCGCGGCCAAAGCACGATTGAAGGCGCAAATTTTGGCGCGCGAGCTTTTATAGCGCGAAGCGCGTCGTTTAAATCGATAGCCGAGTGGCAGCCGATTTCTGGGGGCCGAGTGGAGCCGAAGCGAAGCGAAAGAACGAACAAGCAAAAACACATGTGATTTACGTTGCAGCGAATGGCTGGCTGGGAGCAGCGCAAAGAGCCTGCCAGCGACTTCGTCGGGCATCGTGCAAATCTTTAAAGTTGGAGACGAAGGCGAAGACGACGATGGCATCGGCATCGGCATCGATTGTGTCGTTCGCAGGTAATAATGTGAGATCCACGCATTCCACGACGCCTGCCCGCACACCCCTCTGCACGCCCCCCGCTCTGGTCATCAGCAGGTAGTCGTTGTCTCGCAGTCATATGATCGACACTGCTCTGTTTTGGTCTTTTGGGGGAGGTGGAGCGGGGAATGGGGGCGTGGTTCTTTTGTGCTGTTTTGCAGACGTAGACGCCAATGTCGTTAAATGAGCAGCGCTGCTTATATGAGTGTGTGCGTAAATGTGTGTGGGCAGTTGCGGCAAAGTTAAAGCAAAAATCGAGTTACATATGCCTGTCTGTATGTGTGTGTGCTGCAGGCCCTGCGGGAGTCGTGTCGTTCATGGCAGGCGGAGCAGAGGAGGCGGCGCACCCTTGGGTATTGCAGTGTAAAAAAGACTTAACAGATTCCACACAGCAAGCAAATCCAAGCAAAATGAAACGACTACATTTGGCGGCCACCAAAATTCCTCATTTACCCAACAAAATGCGAATAATATGTTAGTTCTTGTAAATGATCTCGGCTTGCGTTGTCGGCCCAAGCAAAAATTCGCTCAAAAGCTAAATGAGCTACGGTTTCATTCGCTTGAATTTGCTATTGGGCTTTTGTGCTGCAGGAAGAGGATCATCTTTTAGAAAGAATGAACAACAACAAATACAACAAAAAAGGACGCAAAAATCATAAAGTGGTTTTGAACAAGTTAAAAACATGCGGATAAAAAATAAACTAAAACTCATTCATAGTGTTGCACAGTGTGCTGAGCATTAGCTTTTTTAAAATGTATTTATTAAAAGTCTGAAAAAAATAAAAAGTGTGAAATATAGATTAAATTAAAAATAGCTTAACTAATGTAATAAATGAATAAAGCTTAGCATATTATTGTATCTGTCTTTATATTCAACATTTTTTGGCTGATTAATTTCTTTATTTTCAATTTGCATTCGCCTGACGACGGTATTTGATTATCACTTGCACACCACGGTGCGGCGACAAAGACGAAGATTGAACACAAAAAGGGCAAGCTGAGAAATCAAAATGATATGCAAAAAAAAAGAAAAAGAAAAAAGCTCACTCACACACATACGCGCATCGAGTGAATTTGATTGCGAGCAAAAGAATAGGCTGCATACTCTCTCACACACACACACGACATAAGCATGGAGACTATGAAATTGCAGCAACAACGTCAATGGGAATGGAGCACAACAATAGCAGCGGGAGCAGCAGCAGCAGCAGCAGCTTCTACTCCCAAAAAAGAAGAAAAACCCAGAAGGAATGAACAACGTGAAGAACTAAATTGTAAATCGAAATTCCAAGAAGTGAGGTCTGAGATTTGGCTGTGTTTTTTAAGCGCCTGACGACCGACGACGGCGACATAAAAAAAGTGTGCAAAAATTGTATATAAAGCGTTTGAGATACTTTTACGCGCGCGCGCGAAAGCCAAAAGCTTGTTGCGCTTAGCGGGCTGAGATTGTACGTGATTGTGTGTTAGTATTAGTCTCTGTGTGTGTGCATGTAGGGCGGTGCTGGGCAAGATGTGCATACAAAGACATTGCATAGCAACGTCGAAAGGGTGGTCGTTAAGGGAGGGGGAAGAGGCGTGCAATTAGTGTGCAATAAAATGCATATAGAATAATTTGATCGATTGGTAATTTATGAGCATTTAATAAATTTGCATGCCGACAATACGTGCGTATGTATGTATGTGTGTGTGTGTGTGTGTGTATATAAGCACATTGGTTGCAGATAAGCACGCTTCGGTTAAAAAGAAAATTAATCTGTTCAAAATAAAAGTAACTAAAGTAAAACAAATAAGCTAAAATTGGAGAATGAAAATTAATCCAACTTGAGAAACGCCAAAACTTGATTCTTCAACTATAAATTGTAAATTATTTTTATTTTGAATTATTATTTGTTAATAGTAGATTAGACCACTGTGCATTTTTGTTTTAGTGTATATTTGTATGATGCCCCCATGGCAGGCAACAGTTATCGGAATTTGAATTGGAGATTGACAAAGGTGTTGACAGACTTTTCGCGCAAAAGGTATTTGAACTTCGCACAGAATTTGGGCTAATTCAACTCCAACATGTAGGGGAAATCGGCATGTACATTTGTACATAAGAACGAAGCAGCGCAACATAGACAAATGCTGATCAGAAAGAATACACATAGAAGAAAAAAACACACACACACAGGCATTCGCAGGACAAACAGTTAGAAAAGGATAGGTGCGGGGAATGAGGTTCGGTCCCGTTTCAGTTCTCATGCTCAATCCAGTTCTTCTTTTTCCTTCTGCCTGTACATATGTTCCAGTCAGCTGATCGTCGCGGAGCACGAAGGACATGCACAGAGCGTAGCAAGAAATTAGTCCTGCTGTTATTGTGGTATGTGTGTGTCACGAGCAGAGAGGGGAACGGGAACGAGGACAACGCGCGCGCAAAAATTCCTTAACACGAGCCCAACAACAACAACAACAACAACAACAACAACAACAACAACGGTTATGTTTAAGAGGGGTGGGGGGTAGGGGCGCTGAGATTTCTTGCAGTCCAAGATGTGCATGGAGAAGTAGGTGAAGAGAGCATGAGAATGAGCGTGCACAGAGAGAAACGCGTTTTGATTTTTGCGCCAAAATAAGGTTGTATATAGTAGTATGTGTTTGCAGGACTCCAGTGCAGACAGCAGCAAGATATGTATGTGTGTGTGTGTGTGTTTAGATACATGTGTATTTGTGTCTGGCTGTCTGCTGCTTGCCTGTTTATCTTTGAGTTGCTGCTGCTGCTGCTGCAGTCGCTGCTGTGATTCTTGCAGTCTTTGTCGCTCCTCTGATTATGTGCATTGTTGTTTTTGTTGTTTTTGTTAGTAGTAGTTTCGTTTTTTAGCCTTCGCTTTGGCCAGCGCCGCGTTTTGTTGTTGTTGTTGCCTTCGCCGAGTTCTTGATTCTCCTTGTGAGCGCCTTGTCTACAAACGGATTGTGAGAAATATTTTTCTCGTTACTTGACTTTTTGCTGCGCTGTGCGTTGTGCGTGTTCCTTCGTCTCTCTGGCTGTCTGTCTGTCTGTCTGTCTGTCTGTCTGTCCATTGGCGACCACTCGTTTCCACAACACAGTCAGAATTCTTGGTGCCCCTTTGCCCGCATTTATGCTCCACTTCCACTCACATACACACACGCGCACACACACACACACACACAGCTTACACACAGCCCGTTAATTGATTCTCTGCATAAATTTTATTTAAAGCTTTAATAAATGTCAAAATAAGCAATTCATTTCGATGTTAGAGAACGCATTCATTCATACTCACACTCATACGAATACTCATACTCACACGACCATTCACAGAACAACATTCACCAAATGAAGCTTTCACTGCGGCAATCAATTGCCGGGTTCAGAGTTTAAATGTGCCGCTTTCGAAGTGCTCCAAAAAGCAATGGCAAAGGCAAAGGCAAAGCAATTCACTTTACGAAATACATACATAATTATATATTATATATGTATGTATGTATAAACTCTATACCCCCAGAGATCTTGTGTCACGTGACAAAGCCTGCATATTCATTGTGGGTGGTGGTGGATTCCATTCCCATAGATTTATAACTTGTTCAATTTGGGTTATGCTGAAATCTTTCTATTAATTCGTCATTGGAATCGAATTAATTGCTTTGGACATTTGAAGTACCAAAATGATCATAGATAAATTAATGTATATAGTATAAATTATATAGAGCAATGGAATGACCGTTATCCTATGGTTGTATCTTGGGGTTGACGAAATCTTAACGCTTTTTTAGTTTTATTGTAATCACTGATATATTTTACATATTTTTTATTAAAGATTCCTACATAATTTGAAGATCGAACTCCGATCTACTTTTGCATTTACATTAAATTTCCTCTCTCAGCCTGTCTGTCTTTAACTTTTACCGTAAGTTTGTACAACTTTCTGATTTAGCCAGCACCGGAAACAACACCTGAAATGCCTAATGCCTGTTTAATGTGTTTTTTGCACTGTGCAGCCCCATCAAAGCGTTACTTTGCTCCCCGGAGAGCAGACCGACCTGGTGGCGGAGCATTGTTATGAATCTGACTTTTTCTAACGGCCACTGCTCGTGCCCAACAACTGATAAGCTGAGCTCCCTTACCATGCCCCTCCCCCTCTCAAGCTCCCCTCCTGCAGGCAGCCAACGACGTTTCTTGCATTGTTTGCGCAGCTCGAAACAAATAGGCGTTTGGCAGTTATACGACAGAGTATATAAACTATATATACAACAAGTTAAATACACATGTGTTTGTGTGTGTGTGTATGTGTGTATATAGTGTGTGTTTGTGTATTAGTCTGTAGAATGATATGGCAGCCTCAGGAAGTACTAATCAACATTGCTTGACGCAGCAGCAGAACAAAACTTGGTATTGTATGTGGGCAAATAGCAACAACAACAACAACAACAACAACAACAACAACAACAATAAACTATGTGCTAGGGCTGCGGGGGTGTAGGGAAATTATACAGACTGTTGTTGTTGCTTCTTAATGAGCGAACAATGTTCTTGACATGCTTAGATATTTTTTATACATATTTTCTTTATACCCTTTTTACGCAGAGGGACGTTCCAGTTATGTCATGAAATGTGTGTAAGGCATTGAAGAAGGCATTCTTAGAAGCACTTTATACTTATATCTGCCTGATCAGAGAAGGTGTGCATGTCTATAAAAACTTTGGATAGAAAGATGAGTTTTTTGCTTATAAATTCGATCCAAAAATGACCAGTTATGGATTCAATCATTCTCCCAATAACGAAGAAACAAACTAAAAACCAAACTTTTATCTTTTTATTGAAGATTTTAGCTCCTTTTTAACAGAGCCTAGCTACAAAATTAGAAATTTAAAAGCTAGTTGGTGATAGCATGACTGTCAGGGTCTTCACCCATAGGCTAATTGAATAAATAACTAATATTTAATTAACTATAAGTTTAAATACTAAATATTTAGTTTGAATAGAGTTCGTAATGGAATCAATGTGTTATTAATTATAGTGTTATACATATTATAGTGTTATACATTCCTGGAATAAACGTGATTTTTCCCACAAGTTGGTTTAAAAAAAAAAAATATACATAATTATTTCAAAGGTTATTTCAAAGGTTCAATTAATGAAACTAATTATTCAAATGCAAACTTAATTCAATATTCATTTAAGATGAAGTACATTTATGTACTTAAATATACCCTTATATATCCGCGATCAGAAATATATTCTACATATTTCATATTTCAGTAAGGGTATTTAAACATTGTCATCTCGCTGACATATTTTCAATCTTGTTTCTTTTTTTTTAATTTATTGCTATTTTTATGTTCGTAATTTCGCGCGCATTTCGATTTGAATTTTGATATGGCTGAGGCAAATTAGTGACAAATATGTTGAGGTTAGTGGGGCATAGACTGGGGGCAGAGTCGCTGGGCGATAAGGTTCTTATCGACCTGCTTGACATTTGGCTCATCTGTTTGCCACATTGCCCGCTGTTTGTGCCACTTGAGCGTTGAGTGTTCCCCAGGCTCAGCAGGCCAAGGCCCCGTGGCTAGTTTTGAAATTGCAGTGTATTCAAAATTAGTTTGTGTTCTATTTGCAATTTTCTATATAATTTAAATAATGGCAACCGTTTCTTTCATTGTCCTGGCTCAAGTGGTTTGCCAATCGCTTTGTGCTCGGCACATTGCCACATTGCCACATTGCCACTCGTCGTTTTTGCTTTTGCAAACAATTTGGGTCACAACGTGCTACAAAACAAGTGCCGACATTGAAACAATCTTTGGTCATTTGTTGTTTTTTTTTTTTCTTCCGTTCTAGCAACTGACAGTCGGGGCAGGCAGTGCAAAAATCGTTATTGTCACATGTTGCACAGCATTTTGGTTCCCACACAGCAGGCAATTTAATTTATTTTTCCTTTTTTTTTTAATGATTTTCTTTGCCTGACTCAAGTGCCTGCATCTTCTCTGTGTTTTTTTTTTTTATCGCAAAAGACCTTGTTCCATTTATAACTCTTCTCAAAATATTATTCATAACTTGTCAAAAGTTAAGATAATTTTTTTTTAGGATTGTTTGTTGAGCTAATTTATGAGCCAAGTCTTAAAATATTACTTATTTAATCTATATTACAAAACTGCTAAATTTTAAAAAAAAATTGTTATAAATAATATCATTTGTATGATTTAGTTAAAACTTAAATTGATTTTTAATGACTATTTACAAATTTAAATCAATTGAAAATGCAGTTAAGACAAATTTATAGACGTAGCTAACAGATTATGTAAATGATTTGGACAAGATCAATGACTTCTGTCAGTTTTGCATGGATGAATTGAGATTCCTTTTTTGATGATGAACCCCCTTCGAGACTATTATAATTCCCCTGCCCACTGGTCAATGTTTGTGTACATATTAATAACAGCCACGCGACTGACCCAAGAACTGACCACTGGTCAATTCATTTTTAGTAATGCTCTCGGCTAATTTTTCTCCTTTGTCTCTCTCCGGGGATATGTGCTTCCTTTAAGCACAACCACAATATAATGCTGCAGCCAATCTATAAATAGCCCGGGGATATGTGCTGGAATTAATCACTGGGCCACAACCCTTGACGGGCAATCCTTTACCCCTTGTGTTGTATACACAGCATGTAATTAATTGATTAACATTCTTAAGGATAGCATTTCCTTTATTCTTCTATTTTCTTTTTTTTTTCAAAACTCTCTGGATTGATGGGCCGATCTTATCGCGTTACATTCGCGGAGACTTCAACACATTTGTGAATGATTCTCGCGCAACCCTTTGTGGCATCTATTCGCCTGACCAGAGCCGGGACAATGGGTTTCGGGCATTTCATTCATGCATCTCTGGAACTAAATTCTGTTTGCTTCAGTTTAGATTTTGATTTTGATCTTCAACTTAACGCGCAGTTTTTTTTTAACATTCTCAGAACTCGGACTTTGACAGCGTGCCCATATTTCATGGGCAGCGGAACAACGCAATTCAAGCACTTGGAATATCAGTCAAATCAGCTAGCCAAGTTATGTATATAAGCCACAGTCAAAGTGCATCTCAGAGGATGTCTACTCCTGGTTCAGCAATTTTTCAAAACGTCTGCAAGAATTACACAGCACATTAGATGGCATCGATGTGTGTCTGTCTGTCTGTCTGTCTGTGTCAGTCTGATGTTGCATAATCCCAACTCGCCCCAGCCCAAGTTGGCAGCTGCCAAGTTTTTCGCACCCCTCCTGTTTGGTAAGTAGGCAAATTTCGCTGGATTCCCATTCTCAGATGGGTTGATGCGTTGCTGCGCTACCTTCGGGACAGCAATTGCTTTGTTTTACTAACAACATCAAAGTTATGACAAGATTTTGTCTATCACAGCTCAAGCTGTGCCTTGCTCTCGTCTCACGCTCCTGTCGTCCTTCTGGGAGGGATAGGGATGCAATCGACCGACCGACCGACCGACCGGCTGAACTGACAGACTGACTGACAACCCAAAACTCATAGTTGTTCCTTGGCAGCGTCTTCGAATGCATTACGATTGAATTTCAAAATTTAATCGCATATACAAATTTTATTTATGTGACATGGGTGCATTTTGTAAAACCGTGGGATGGAAACTTGCTCGGCTCTCGGGCGAACTTGATGAAGATCATCACAAATGGTCCATGTCAATTCTTAATGCTTTCACTTCGGTTTCAATTTGCAACATTGAGGGGTAAGGGGTAAGGTAAACTTATGATAAGTGTTGTATATGTGAGAGTGCAATCAAGAACTTGAGCAGTAAATTAGATCGAAGATCGGGAGAGAAAAAAAAGAAACGTTAAGTGTAAAAATATAACAGCAGATATACATATATTGCAGTAGATCTTGGAAAAATCTCACTTAGGATCACACTTAATTTTAGTTACAAGTACTTTAAAATATTCTCTGATTTTAAAAAATAATTTTATTTATTAAATATTTTCCTTCCCTATAAAAAGTACTATCAAAAAAGGTTTTAGACTACAAAAAGTAATCAAAATAAGATAAGTTTGGGAAAAGTGTTAACATTTAAAATAATTAGTGACCTTCAAATGTATATTTCTCAGTTCTGAAAATTTTCATTTATTAAAACCGTTTTAAATCACACTTCAGTAAAGTTACACGTATTTAAAAATATAATTATTTTTTTTTCATAAAATTACTTTTATTTTTTTTTACTATTAAGCTCGTATGATCACATATATCAAATTTTTTCAGCTCACAACATTATTTTGTAATTAAATTTGTAATTTTTTCAAAATCTTTCTAAATTAACTGTTTGAAATATGATCTTACAACTTCATAGTCTTTTGCCGGCAATCATATGCTTACTCAGAACTGCGTGTTGCCAACTCATTAAAAGATTACAACAATCTTAACTGGAAAATCAAGAACATATATATATATATATTCTATACACTGGCTAAATGGCTGGCAGATTGTACATTCAACACATTGTGGCAAAGACAAAAGACGCATGACGCTTATGAGTAGTTGAATTTCAATCAACAACACTGTCAAGTGCCGCAGCTCAATCCATCATATATATGTATATATGTATATATATATATATATAGTTGCAACAATTGGCAAATATTAAGCTGCAAGTGCACAAATGAAGTCATTGTTAGCAGTTGTCAACGCTGACACGCCCACATGTGGCTAGTAGTGGGCGTAACGACGATATGCAACTCTTATGTTTTTAGGAAATACGAAATATGTTGAAAACTAATTCCCAAATTACGGGTAAAAATGGCTAAAAACAAAACGCTGGAAAAGTGCCAAACAATAAGTAAAAGAAAAAAAGTTGTTCTTTTTTTTTTGGTTGGTTGGCATCCAACCTGTGCAATCGGCTTGGCTCAAAGGAGTGTACACTGATCCAACCCGTAATTAACTATTCAAACAATAGACATGCGAGCGCACACAAAAGGATCAGCAATCAAATATACACACACACACACACACACTCTCGCACACACACTCGCACACCACATTTATATTTCAAGTCACGTTTGCTGACACAAATCCTTCTTAGGAAAGGCAATATTTCCTAGTCATCGCCAAGATCTTCATCTTCATACCCATTCCCATCATCATCATCGTCATCATTATTGGGCGTAGGCCCGAATCCGAGTCCGAGTCCCAGTTAGAGCCATATTGACAGCCACTGTTAGCCCGTGCATACGAAAGCAGATTGCGCAGATTTCCAAAATGTTAGAAACAACAACAAAAACAACAACAGCAACAACAACAACAACAACCACAATAACAACAACATATGATGAGTACGTGAGTTTAGCTACCTATTGTTTGAGCGTGTTGCAACCTGTTCTGTGCAACGTGTAAGGTGTTGCCCTGCTGCCTTTTTTTTCCTCTTTTTGTTGTCTGCTTCTCCTCCCGATCACACCTATGCCTACTGTGAGCTTGGTGTCCCGCTTCCCGTGCCCCTATGTGCCCAGCGTGTGTGTGTCGCTTGCCAAGCATCAGTCCAACCAGTCCAGCCTTGGCAGCGCTCCGGCTCATAATTCACTCACTGCATGTTTGAATTTCTTAAAAATAACTTCGTTTGCATGGCATTCATTTCTTTATATATTGTTTTTTTTTTTTTTTTATATATTTCTGTGTTCTCCGATATTGTGGAATGCATAGCATATATATTTATATATATATTTGTGTGTGGCTAGCTTAAAGTCAGCAGTCAGCAGTCAGCGATCAGCAGCCAACTGCTGAGTGAGTGTTTTGCTAAAGTGCTTTAAATCATTTTTGTTTTTAGCTTCTTGGATTCGAGTTCTACAAATTGGCTCTAACTGGAAGGGAATCTGTCGACTAAAATTATAAATGAAAATTAAATTACAATAATTGCCTAAAACGAGTACCTATTAAAATACCCATAACTTTTGAGTTATATGATATAGTGGTCTGATCTCGATGAAATATACAAATTATAAGTCTAGTTGGCTTATTGTGATCTGTGGAGATTATTCTCTTAATTTCCTTAGGTTTTCCTTGTAACCACTTCTCCTTTGCTTACAAGCAATCCCGAATAGACAAGTTTTTGAAAAAAAGGTTTTTTTTTTTAGGAAAGGTAGGTCAGTCCTGAATAAGGTGTTGAATACTTTCTGTGTAAGGTGAAGAAACATCTAGAAGTACGTGAGCTGATTTTATATGAGGATCTAATTTTTTAATATTGAAATAAGAATGATTTTTTGAAAAACCCATCGAATTTTGGAATGAGTGAAGACAAATTGAGTCAGGTAAATAATATGATAATAATAATAATATGAAATAAAAGGAAATGAGGTCATTGCCATATTTTCCATTATTTATGTAAGATTTTAATGAATGTCAAGGACGATTAAAATTGATAGTGTATAGTGACTGAAGAATAGGATATATGGCGACTAAAAAATAAGGTATCGGGCTTTCTTATATATTTCTTTATGGAATTGCTTTTATAGAAAATATATCATACCTGCTTCTCTTATTTAGGATGTCTCTTCCAGATACACATAGGTATAACCTAAAAGTGTTGTTAGGAAACTTGAGCAACAATTCTCAAATAACTCCTTCAATCATATGCAAATATGGAAAATACACCTCACGCCCAAAATATTGTAGCACATCCTAGATCCTTTCATTTGGCACGTGTGCCGGAAACAAATTTTCAACATACAAATGGGAAAAGCGAGCGTGCTGAAAATGCAGAGAGGGAGAGTTAGACGAGAGAGGGGGAGAGAGGGGCGCCCGCATTGCTGTATTTGAAATATTTATCAAAAATTGTTAATACACAGCGTTACAAAAGGACCTCTCAAATTGAAAGGATGCGATTGTATTTGCATTAACATTGGCATTGTTAGGCCGGCATCAGGATATCATCAACGAGCCCTGGATAGAGGGTGTTTGTGTGTGTTAGTGTATGTTATGTGTACACTTAGAAAAAAAATCGATTTTGTTTTTAGAAATAATCTATGAATATAAGAAAACATTTGTCTTACAATTAGCAAGGCTCGCCCAAAAATATGATGTTTTTCTTTTTAAATTATTTATATTATTAAAAAATGAATTTCTATAAAAAGGAAATGCAACTCTTGATTCTTAAAAGAAATCCTTTTTTAATATTTAGAAAGTAGTAACGAAATAGAATCTTTCGACTGATATATGAAAATTTAGTTGCATTCTACCTAATAATAAGAACTGTTAAAATATTTTTTTAAATTTTAGAAAACTAAGATTTAGTAAACTCGGTTTATAGAAAACTGCAATCTATAATTTTAGAAATTTCCTTGCTGTATAATAAAGTGAGGAACCCAGTCAAAAAGACAGCGAATTTTCTAAAAATCAATTTGATTATTTTTGGTTTTTTTTTTCTGAGTGTATCACTGTGTGAGCGTGTGTTGAGCAGATCCTTTTTCAATCGAAATACGCGAAAGTGTGGCGCAGTCGCACGTGCGTTCAGATCCTGCGCATTAGTCTGCAGCAGGGGTGGGTCAGCGCCCCCTTTTTGAAGCGGAATGAAAACAAGTGGACGCCATTTCCGCAAATGGTTTAATTGGCGTGGCAGCTAGTCGAATGAGCCTGTATGTATGCGACGGCGTGGCAAGTACAGTGCGCAACCAGCATTATCCTGCGCCCAGGATATTCTAGCTTATACGCCTGCGCCTGTGTGTGAATCTAACGGCTGCACAGTTAGCCAAAGCCAGAGGGTGGTGCTGGTGTCTGCTGGCCTAGTCTGGTGGTAGCTGGTATATATATATACATTTTTGGGGTGGTTGCATATTTTGCCGCTTACAACCCCCAGGATATGTGGCACGGGCCCCTGTAAGTTGTAACAGGCAGGTGCTGGCTTGCCACACTCAACACTCGCCTCATGCTGGTGATTTTGATTCGAGTTTTGTCGCTGATGATACCGCTTGGTGGTGTTCTCATTTGAGTGATGCTGATCCTGATTCTGCTCCTGCTCGTTGTTGTTGTTGTTGTTGTTGTGTACGGGCGCAGCTGCCTGTGGCACAGTCAATGACCCGCTAGCTTAATCAATGCACAATGTCCCTGATTACATGGGTGACATAAATCATATGAACGGGGCACGAGCTAAAATAGCAGCTGCGAAAGCTTTGTGTTTGGAGTTGGACACGTGTTGTGGTTTCTTTATCGAGTACAGTTCGGTTCTTAAATGTTTTATATAATTTTTGAGAATTTTTATAATTTATTGTTTGGTTTATCAACGTAATTTTGGATATGTGTCAGCGTATTTTATTTTATTTTTATACTATTATACCAAAAAGGTATAATAGTATATTGGTTTTGTGCAATGTCCGTCATGCTGTCCGTCCGTCTGTCCGTCTGTCCGTCTGTATGAATGCGCGTTTCTCCGACACCCTTAGAGATACAGACTTGAAACTTGGAACATATACTGGAAAGTGCCCTCAAAAGTTAAAGTGTCTTGGTTTTGGTCCTACGTCCACTAGGGAGTTAGAAAACCGCTAAATTCGATTTTCGCAAATCGATAAAGCCAATTGTCTCTCACAATTTAATGGATACAGTCACCAATTTTGGCTGGTAGGTTGTTGTTAATTTGCGTTGCCACGCCCACACCTGCGCCCATAATCGGCAATGCCGGTATTTCGCAAAGTGTAAATTTTAAAGATAGAGTAACCAAACTTGGAAGGTAATTTGCTGGTAACCTCCTCCAAAGATTGGCATACCAATTTTTGGACCACGCACACATCCGCCGCCTAGAAATTTAAAAAGCGCATATCTGCCGTAATTTGCAAGCTAGAGTCGCAAAGTTTTGAAGGTATGTTACTGGTAACTCCCCCAAAGATCGATAAGCAAATTGGATGGCCACGCTCACTCCACCTACCTAAACCGATAGACCTGTTGGTGTAAAACGATAAGCCCATATATCTCACGCAATTTTAAAACTTAAGTCACCAAATTTTAAAGGTATATTGCTAGTAACACCCTTCATAAATGTGGAAAACAATTTTGGACCACGCCCACTTCCGCCCACAAAAAACGATAAGTGCCTATATCTCCCGCAATTTAAGAGCTATAGCTACCAATCTTTGAAGGAAGATTATTAGGAACATTCTCATTAATTTTTTTTCAACCACGCCCACTTCCCCACCCATAATCTCAAAAAGCTCATATCTTCCGTAATTTAAGAGCTACAGCCAAATTTCGAAAAAGGGTAACTGTCTTATATCTATAACAATCTGAAAGGCAAATTTGGACAGTATTTCTTGACTGCACACAAATTTTGGTATCATAGTATTTCGCTGTCGGTTACGTCCGACTTCAACGTTATCTTTTGTTTTTATTGATTTCTCCAAATTTGTGGGAATTTTTGCAGTTTTTATTTTGTTTTTTATGTGAGTAACGCAAACCGACCGTTTGAAGCAACAGGCGGTTGTTGGGGCAGCTGAACTCAGTCTGTAACGACAACCGCAACAGTTCATAAAGTTGGGTCCGCAAATCAACATCTCGAAAATAAAACGGAGAATATCACGCTATTGAAAAATCGAACAAAATAGTTTCAGTTCTTCAGTCATCTCAGCGAAACATAACCAAAATGTGCTGCAAGATCTCTATGGTCAAATATATAGTAGTAATATTAAATTTACTGTGCTTGATATGCGGCATCAATTTGATCGTGTTCGGTGCACGGCTTTTCAGCAATATTCCCAACATCGATGACCTTCCTGATGCCCTGCAGCTCAACTTCAAGTTGCAGGGCATCGATATCATTTCCGAGGTGCGGCGCATCCAACTGTTGCCCATCATAATGATTGTGCTGGCCACGGCGATATTGCTGAACTCCTGTCTTGGCTGCTGTGGCGCCAAACGCGAATCCTACTGCATGTCCATGACGTACTCTGTCTTGCTATTTGTGCTGATGATTGGACAGCTGGCAGTGATCGTTGTTATGTGGCAGCAAAAGAACAAAAATCTGATAAATTCGGGCAATGAAATTGAGAAGGCCTGGAAGCAACAAACACTCCTTCCCACGGATGACATAAGGAAATACTTCATGGATAGCATACAGAGTGAAATGAAGTGTTGCGGTCGCAACAGCTTTGCTGACTATCAGGGCAACTTCCCGCCCTCATGTTGCAAGGATACGAACGATTGCCACCAGAAGACCGTCTTTCGCCGCGGCTGCAAGCAAGCCTACGTGGAGGCCCGGGACAAAAACCCCGAGATCATGATGTACACTAGCCTTGTCATGGTCGCCATTGAATTTGTCGGCTTTGTGTTTGGCTGCCGTTTGGCGATGGCATTCAAAAATAAATACGCCGAGCCGCGCCACTATTATTAATAAAAACCGAAAGTACGATTTATGTTGCCCAATTTTGTTTACAAAATCATATTCAATATCTATATCGATATAGATTATTTTTTTAATATGCACTTTTAATAATTAAAATTTGATTGAAATTTATACTCCTAATCACAACTTTCCATATAAATGTGCTATTTTTTGTTGTACAAATAAAACTTTTAAATTACACTAAATGAGCTGTTTTTAATAAGTAAGTTGGATTTTGATATACGCTTGTTTTCATAAAATGTTTATATTTTTATAAAACAAAAATGTAACTATTTTTTTAACTTTATGCGTTTTCTCCAATTCGTGCATTTCTGGGCTGTCCATAATTTATGCAACAAGTGTTGGACCACTTTGAAATGCTCACGGAAATCTTATAAATATTTATAAATTTATTGATAATTTTAATTTTATTTTAAATTTTTGTATTTTTATATTTTATTGTGTCGAGTATGGATAATATTTAACGATCAGAGTCGTTAGATTTTTGATATCGCCGGCACCCAAAGGAACACATTTTATCCTTTTGCGCCCATCTCTGCTGCTCCAGTCCAAACAAACTCGATGTGCAGCTGTGGCAGACTGCCTTTAAGATTGAGGAGAGCTGGCGACAATAGGCAAATTTGTGCAACAACACGGCAAGCGATTGACCACAGCAGCATTGTTGGACACACCGGGCCTGGGGCGGCACGAGGCAACCAACGATGTACCTAAAAATGTCCAGCAAAAATCATATAAATTACCGGACCCGAATGGGACATTAACGCCAAGGAGCTGCAATCATTGCGCAATGCGGCGCAGCCTGTGCGTGTGTGTGTGTGTGTGTGTGCAAAATTGTTGAAGAAGAACAAAATCAAGAAATCAACAATGCGCGACAACAAAGGAAATCAGTGCAACACCGGGCCCCGTACTCCTTGCGGCTCCTCGAATCCCCTTGCTGCTGCTGCTGGCAATATTTATGCCATTATTCTTCCGGGGCATATTCATTGTGCGACTGCTGCATGCAGCGCAACACTTACAGCAGTGGCATTTGGTATGGGACTCCCTTCCTTGTTCCTTCTTCCGTTTGTCCGTTTGTCCGTTTGTCGTGCTGTCGCCAAATGCAATCATTGTAATCGATTTTGCACAATTTCCAATGCGACTGAAGACGTTGCTGCCGCTGCCGCTGCCGCTGCCCTTGTCTTAGGGGTTGTAGTTGCTAGACGCCGCCGCCGCCGCCGCCACCTGGATATACATACATACATATATATAGAAACACATATAGTTTTCATCCCCCTTCGTCCACAGCGGATCATACCTTAGCTCGTGCCAAAGCGCGCGGGGTTTTTCTTCAAGAAAAACTGTAACGCGTCCAAGCTAAATGTGGCAGCAAATGTAATGAGGCCATTTCTTTGGCCTAGGTCTTTAGCTGCAAGGAAGCAAGCAAGCAGCCGGCGCTATTGCCACAACCACCACCACCACCACCACCATCACCATTGCCGCCTCTGCCTCTGACTCTCGACACCTTCAACTTACATTTGTGGCACAAGCCAAGCAAACCTAGAGCAGCAAACATCTGTCCCATATTTTGTGCCGTTTTAATGCGACACATTTGGCTGCCTGCTTGGGGGCAACAACAAACCTTATCGCCGACTGACAAATTTGGTAAGTGCACCGAGAGAAGGGGTGCCACAGTGCCTCAATGCTCCCCAATATTATTATTTTATGGCTTACCAATATGGCTAGCCAAGTGCTGTGTTTAGTTCATTAACTGTTCCGGATTAAGGGTTGCTGTTTGGCTCCCCATTTGAAGTTGGTCCTTAAATGCAGCCCCATTTGCTGATTGAACTTTAGTTTTTTTGTTTTGTTTTTTTGTTTTTTCTTGCATAATTGACTTTAATTTGAAAATATGTTTAGCTGCATTTCATAAACACTTAATGGGCTCAAGGTGAAAATTGTCCAGCTAATAATTTACTTGCATTTCATATGTAAATTAAGTTGCAACTAAATTGAAAAATCATCTATAAATATTATTAGTCATCTGGCAGTTGGCTGGTTTGGGGAAGAAAACAGGTAAGTAGAAACATTGGCTTGAATTTACATAATAGAAGCTTTAGAAATTAAGTCAAGCAAACCTGTCAAATAATATAACTACTTAAAAAGTAATGATAAATAGCTGAACTCGGAGATACCCTGTTTAAGTACAACAAAAAGTATGTTCATATTTAACAAATTAATATCAGCAAGTCTATGAATTTTTTAAATATAAACTTATTTTTTATTGAATACAATTAAATTCTTATGCAATCCTAAGGATATTAATATAGTTGATCAATAATATTCATTGGTATTGGGAGACTATATCTTTGTAATATTTATTGATATTGACGAAACGGTTGCGGCTATCGATAAAAAAAAATTAACTAGAGCTGTTTATGATAAACAAATAATTATATTCAAAATTTAAATTCTTTAGTTCTGATATTCTTTGAGATGAACTTGCTGATAATGAAAGTCAGCTGTTGATGTTTATTAGGAATATATGTATATATAGGATCTCTGCTTTACTTACTACACACTTTCGCACCAGTTCATTATAAACTTCATAAAAATTAATTCAAGTAAAAAACATTGTTTTTTGACCTTCCTTGAACTAAATTTGAAACTTCAGCTATCTTAAGGGAATCTTAAACTTTGTATTTACATTTGGCCATGTTTACTAATCTCCCCAGTCGTCTATCGGGCTATCTACCCTTTTTTTGCTTAGAAGGAAATCTATATTAATATATGGCACATGCTAAGGAAGTTCAACGAACTGTTTGTTTTACGTTTGCTCAAGATAAGTATCTATGTGCCCCACATATACGTGGCATATACATGTGCACATGCATTTGATATGATAATATGCGAGTGTCCCCCCTCTAACGGAACTCGAGCAACTCAACAGCCATATTAATAACATTGGGGTCATTGTCACGACGTGTCTTCCTCCGTTTATTTATATAAGACAATGTCTCATCAATGTCGGCAACTGTCTGCTGCTGTCGTAGAATAATGCACTCCAATGTTGCATGTTGCATTAGTCGGGCGGCTGGTCTATCGATCGGGTGGTGGTGTTGGTGGTGGTGCTGCTGCTGCTACTGCTACTGCTGGTGGTGCTTTACTCTAGTACATATACGAGTGTTTCGAGCATAAAGTTGAACCCTCCTTTGGCCAGGCAGCCCAGGCAGCTGCTCAGACTTGGAGAGTTTTTCCTGCTACTCGCCACGATTCATTAAATTTTTGCTTCATTTCAAATGCGATTGCATGCGACTGTGTGTGTGTGTGTGTTTGTAGCAAGGAGCAGGATTACTTATGGGCGATCGAGGTGGCATATGCGTTTTCTTGGCGCGAGCTACATGCGGCAAATGCACACGCAAGGAGGCAACAAGGAGAAAAAAAAGCAAGCAAGCAAGGACGCAAGGAGGCAAGAAAAACAGGCAGGCAGCGCAAGGATAAGTGAATGGCAATACAAAACACAAACAGGGAGAATAATGGGAAGTTGGCCATGGGTAGCAGCTAAATTGGGGTGACGATGACGTCCTCATCCTCCAGGAAGGTGATGCCAAAGCAGTCGGCGCAGCAGCAGCAGCCGGTGGTGCTTTTTGGAATGTAGAAATGCGCGCAAATGCAAAAATCTCGAAAAAATCCTGGAAAAAAACGAAGAAAAGGAAACCAAAGTTGAGCAGCAAGCAAAAAATGATAAGCAGTCAAAAAGTGCAAGAATGGCTCAAAAAATATCAATGTGTGTGTGTGCAAAACTTGCGCTTTACACACACACACACACACACACTCGCACACACATTCAGTCATGCCTGCACACACACACACACACTCGGAACGCTATCAATAAATTTTGAGGACTCGGGCGCGTTTCCTTGGGGGGCAGCAACCTCAGACTGTGCCCCGACTTTCTTGAGTTCCCTAATCGCAGCTGCTGCTGCATTTCTTTGCTGCACTCTGCAAATTGTTGTTGTTGTTGTTGCTGTTGTTGCTTGTGTTGGAAATTATGAAGCTGCCACAGCGCCGGCTGCTTGTCATTGATAATCTAGGGAGTCCTTGTGGCTCGTGCGCTACAAACAAAATATCATTTGTTACATTTGCGACTGACTTTCTTTCCCCGCTTTGACTTTCTACGTGCTGAAGATTTGCAGGGGCGTTTGTGCACATATTGTGACGTGTCACGCCCCGAAGGATGCATCGATGACCATTGGTTATCAATAGCAGCTAATTATTTTGGCATTGTCTTCGTGGGGTTTCAGCAGGCTGCCAAAACTCCTTTGCAGGCTGGCTATTTGTCTTTGGAGCAGACGGCTTCACCGGGCAGGACATCAATTAGTGTGTGGCTAGGAGAAGTGTCAAGGCGCGAATTAGTCTTCGAAAATATCCTACAACTTCATTAATAGTTTGGGTTTACTTAGCAAGAATGTATTAGTTAATCCTCTAGTGTTATTCGATCATCTGCTAAAATCTACAAAAAGATCGAGAAACTTTTTTTTTTTCATCAACATTTTTTATGGGCTTCAACAATGTTTATTTCCAACTGCAACCGAATTTTTTGCATAAGTCAGAAAATCAATTTTAATGACTTCAAAAGAAAATTCATCGAATTTTTAGGCTCATAAAAATAAAATAAATAAGGATGAATTAATAATAACAGAAGAGTTAAGTAATTTTAACCAAGTCAAAAATATTTTTTAACTTATAATTTTGGACTGACTGGTTAAAAATTAAAATTGTTAACCAAAAATATAAAATTTTGTTTTGAGAATTGTATATTAATTTAATTTTCCTTTATTGCTAACTTTTCGTGCTAAATGTTAATGTTAATAAATTAGAATCCCCATTCCAAATTTTACATCTCAACAAATCTTTAAATTAGTCAAACCGTAAGTGCTGTTTGATTAATAAATGCAAAAAAATATATTTAATCTATGTATAAAAACAAGATAGAACGTTGCAGTCGGACGTAACCGACAGCGAAATACTATTATACATTAATTTGTGTACAGTTAAGAAATACTTGAATTGCGGGGGATATGGGCGTTTATCGGTTTTGTGGGCTGGAGTGAGCGTGGCCCAAAAAATGTTGGAGTTTAATCTTAATAAACTACCTTCTAAGTTTGGTAACTGTAGCTCTTAAATTGCGGGAGATACAGGCATTTATCGTTTTTTGTGGGCGGGAGTGGGCGTGGTCCAAATTTTTTTTTTCACATTTATGAAGGGTGTTACTAGCAATATACCTTTAAAATTTGGTGACTAAAGTTTTCAAGCTGCGAGAGATATATGGGCTTATCGAAAATTGATATGACAATCCTTGGAGGAGGTTACCAGCAAATTACCTTCCATTAAATTGTGAGAGATATGTGGAATGTATTGCTTTCGAAAATCGGAATGTATCGATAATTCCGAAACTGAGGCAGTTATCGATAAAATAAATCAAACTTGATCTGCGCCTAGTACACGATAACCTATATTTCAAATTTGAAGTCTCTAGCTGTTATAGTCTCTGAGATCCGCGTGTTCATACGGACGGACAGACGGACGGACGGACAGACGGACAGTCCTATATCGACTCGGCTGTTGGTCCTGATCAAGAATATATATACTTTATGGGGTCGGTGATGCTTCCTTCTGCTTGTTACATACATTTGTACAAAACCATAATACCCATTTTATCCATTTTTAATGGGTTCAGGGTATAAAAACAGCTTCATATTAAGACTCTCATTTAGTGTAATTTAAAAGTTTTATTTGTACAACAAAAAATAGCACATTTATATGGAAAGCAGTGATTAGGAGTATAAATTTTAATTATTAAAATGCGTATTAAAAAAATAATCGATATCGATATTGAATATAATAATATATAATAAAAAAATTGTTTATTTGTACGATTTTGTAAAAAAAATTGGGCAACATAAATCGTACTTTCGGTTTTTATTAATAAAAGCGGCGCGGCTCGGCGTCATTATTTTTGAATGCAATCGCCAAAAGGCAGCCAAACACAAAGCCGACAAATTGAATGGCGACCATGACAAGGCTAGTGTACATGAAGATTTGGCTATTGTTCCGGACCTCGCAACTTGAGGGCAAATTGCCCTGAAACCAATCCCCTCCAATCAAATTGATTATAATGATCTGACATTTGACTTTTTGCTGCCACATATAAACAACCATTGCCAGATGTCCAATCATCAGCACAAATAGCAAGACAGAGGAAGTCATGGACATGCAGTAGGATTCGCGTATGGCGCCACAGCAGCCAAGACAGGAGATCAGCAATATCACCGTGCCCAGCACAATCATTATGATGGCCAACTGTTGGAGGCGCCGCATCCCGGAAATGACATTCACCTTGCCCGACAACTGGAAGATGAACTGCATCCATTCGATGTTGGGAATATTGCTGAAAAGCCGTGCACCGAACACGATCAAAAAGATGCCGTATATCAAGCACAGTAAATTTAATATTACTACTATATATTTGACCACAGAGATCTTGCAGCACATTTTGAATATGTTTCGCTGAGATGACTGAGGAACTGAAACTATGTTGTGCGATTGGTCCATAGCGTGATATTCTCCGTTTTATTTGCGAGATGTTGATTTGCGGGCCCAACTTTATGAACTGTTGCGGTTGTCGTTACAGACTGAGTTCAGCTGCCCCAACAACCGCCTGTTGCTTCAAACGGTCGGTTTGAGTCACTCACATAAAAAACAAAATGAAACCTGCAAAAATGCCCAAAAATTTGGAGAAATCAGTAAAAACAAAAGATAACGTTGCAGTCGGACGTAACCGACAGCGAATAACTATGATACCATAATTTGTGTGCAGTAGCTCTTAAATTAGGGAAGATATGAGCTTTTTGAGATTTTGGGTAGGGAAGTGGGCGTGGTTGAAAAAAATGAAAGAGAATGTTCCTAATAAACTTCCTTCAAAGATTGGTAGCTATAGCTCTTAAATTGCGGGAGATATAGGCACTTATCGTTTTTTGTGAGCGAAAGTGGGCGTGGTCCAAAATTTGTTTTCCACATTTATGAGGGTTGTAATTAGCAATATACCTTTAAAATTTAGTGACTAAAGTTTTCAAGCTGCGAGAGATATATGGGCTTATCGAAAATTGATATGACAATCCTTGGAGGAGGTTACCAGCAAATTACCTTCCATTAAATTGTGAGAGATATGTGGAATTTATTGCTTTCGAAAATCGGAATGTATCGATAATTCCGAAACTGAGGCAGTTATCGATAAAATAAAGCAAACTTGATCTGCGCCTGGTACACGATAACCTATATTTCAAATTTGAAGTCTACAGCTGTTATAGTCTCTGAGATCCGCGTGTTCATACGGACGGACAGACGGACGGACAGACGGACAGACGGACAGACAGACGGACAGTCCTATATCGACTCGGCTGTTGGTCCTGATCAAGAATATATATACTTTATGGGGTCGGTGATGCTTCCTTCTGCTTGTTACATACATTTGCACATAACCATTATACCCTTTTTACCCATTTTTAATGGGTTCAGGGTATAAAAACAGCTCCATATTAAGACTCTCATTTAGTGTAATTTTAAAGTTTTATTTGTACAACAAAAAATAGCACATTTATATGGAAAGCAGTGATTAGGAGTATAAATTTTAATAGAATTTTAATTATTAAAATGCGTATTAAAAAAATAATCGATATCGATATTGATATGGCCATCTGAATTATTAATATTAAATAGTTTATATATATGATTTTGTAAAAAAATTGGGCGACATAATTCGTACTTTCATTCAAATTAGTTGGGCGTCTCGGCGTCTTTATTTTTGAATGCAATCGCCAAAAGGCAGCCATACACAAAGCCGACAAATTCAATGGCGGCCATGACAAGGCTAGAGTACATGTAGATTTGGTGTTGCACCCACATAACAACAATCACTGCCAGCTGTCCAATCATCAGCACAAATAGCAAGACAGAGGAAGTCATGGACATGCAGTAGGATTCGCGTATGGCACCACAGCAGCCAAGACAGGAGATCAGCAATATCACCGTGCCCAGCACAAACATTATGATGGGCAACTGTTGGATGCGCAGCTCCTCGGATAAGTCATCGATTAATGAATTAATGCTGAAAAGCCGTGCACCGAACACGATCAAATAGATGCCGTATATCAAGCACAGTAAATTTAATATTACTACTATATATTTGACCATAGAGATCTTGCAGCACATTTTGGTTATGTTTCGCTGAGATGACTGAAGAACTGAAACTATTTTGTTCGATTTTTCCATAGCGTGATATTCTCCGTTTTATTTGCGAGATGTTGATTTGCGGGCCAAACCTTATGAACTGTTGCGGTTGTCGTTACAGACTGAGTTCAGCTGCCCCAACAACCGCCTGTTGCTTCAAACGGTCGGTTTGCGTTACTCACATAAAAAACAAAATAAAAACTGCAAAAATGCCCAAAAATTTGGAGAAATCAGTAAAAACAAAAGATAACGTTGCAGTCGGACGTAACCGACAGCGAATAACTATGATACCATAATTTGTGTGCAGTAGCTCTTAAATTAGGGAAGATATGAGCTTTTTGAGATTTTGGGTGGGGAAGTGGGCGTGGTTGAAAAAAATTAAAGAGAATGTTCCTAATAAACTTCCTTCAAAGATTGGTAGCTATAGCTCTTAAATTGCGGGAGATATAGGCATTTATCGTTTATTGTGGGCGGAAGTGGGCGTGGTCCAAAATTTTTTTTTCACATTTATGATGGGTGTTACTAGCAATATACCTTTAAAATTTGGTGACTTAAGTTTTAAAATTGCGTGAGATATATGGGCTTATCGATTTACACCAACAGGAGTATCGGTTTAGGTAGGTGGAGGCCATCCAATTTTTTTTATCGATCTTTGGGGGAGTTACCAGTAACATGCCTGCAAAATTTTGCGACTCTAGCTTGTAATTTACGACAGATATGCGCATTTTAAATTTCTAGGGACGAAGTTCCTGGGGGCGGCGGATGTGGGAGTGGAGGAGCTTACCAGCAAATTACCTTTCAAGTTTGGTTACTCTATCTTTAAAATGTTCGAAGATACACGGAGTTATCGATTTACAATCGGAATTGTCGATTATAGAAGCAGGCAACGCAAATTTGTTATCTGTTCTTAAAGGCTACCAGTAATATACTAAGCAAATTTGACGTTCCCTACTCAAAAACTGCGGAAGATATAGCCATTTGACAATTTTAGGGGCGGGGGTGATGGGGGCGTCGGAGGTGGGCGTGGCACATGCCGATCTTTCAAGGACCTCGCTAACAACCTACCAACCAAAATTGGTGACTGTATCCATTAAATTGTAAGATATATGGGGATTTATCGATTTGCTAAAATTGAATTTATCGATTTTCTAGCTCCCTAGTGGACGTAGGTCCAAACCAAAGACACTTTAACTTTTGAGGGTACTTTCCAGTATACGTTCCAAGTTACAAGTCTCTATCTCTAAGCGTGTCGGAGAAACGCGCGTTCATACAGACGGACGGACAGCATGACGGACATTGCACAAAACCAATATACCATTATACCGTTTTGGTATATTAGTATAAAAATAAGCTTAATGTTTCTGAATTCAAAAGAACTCTAAAAATAAGCAAATTTGAACTTATTATAATATTACCAGCATACACAGGCCCAGCAGGTGAATACCATTAAGAACTTGTCCCCAAATGAGTTTTACATTGTGGAAAGCCGCCCCTAATAAGCAAAAAAAAAGAAAAGAAGAAGAAGAAGAAAGGTCGCCCGCCAACTTGGCAACACTATTGAAGCCAAACAATGAAGTTTGCCTAATCAAAGCATCCGTTGGCTGTCGGCATCGATTAGCAACTTTGCATGAGCCCGATTCGAATTGAAAATGCAAATCGGCGGAAAACTTCAAACCAATTAACTGCTACCAAGTAAGCAACTTAAAACGCCTTAAAGGCATTTTGTGCACTACATGAGCCACATTTGAATGTGAAAGGATATTTTTGAGAGAGAGCGAGAGTAGCTTTCACAACGGGATCCCCGGCGAACGTCGGGAAAATGCGTGGCACACGCGGCATTCAGCGCCAACGAAACGGAAAATGCAAACTCGATAATGAAAATTCGTTCGCTGCGAAATGCAAATGGGCTTTGCGAAAAATCGAATTGGGTTTCGGGATCGAACGTCGAGGGTAGCTGAGATCTGGAACCCTTTAGCTCATTAGTGTGTTTATTGATCTACGGCAGGAGGCAATCAAATTCACATATTGCAACATTAACATGACAATGATGAGCAACAGATCTCAAGATGTGGTGGAGGTTGAGGCAACCAGCCAAGCGTTGCGGCGCAGTAGTTGCCAATCGATCGATTGGTCGACCAAACTCGAACCCGAACTTGAACCTAAAACTGAACCTGAACCAGAACCCAAACCCGATCACGACACCCTATCAATCCGAGTCGAGTCGAGTTGAACCAGCTGAGGCACAGCTGAAAATTTTCGCAAAGAGCGCGCGCGCTAAAAAATGCAATTAAGTCCCTTTGGTTTCCCCCTACTCCATAGTTTTTTATATATATTTTTTTTTTGTACTTCCTATACCCGTTCCAAAAAATGTACTTATTCATGCATACACACATAAATGGATGTAGAGTTTTGTGCCTTGAGGAAGAGATTTGTTGCAAACGTCTTTTGGTTTTTACCCTACTACTTGGCCAGACTATTCTCTACCCCTTTTGTGTGTGCAACTCCGGGTGTGGCAAGGTTGAGTAAGGTTGGTTAAAGGTAGGGGGTAGGGTAGGGTAAGGTATGGTAAGGTATGGTAAGGTATGGCAAGGTTCCTTCAGGTTCGGGTTGCTGTGCAATGTGTCATGGGGTTTGTGTTTGTGTTTTTCTGCAATTGATTTGCGGAGAAAGCATCGATTGTAGGGTAATTGTGCAAAAATTGGAAAAAGTCACAGGAGATGCCAGCGAATGTCAAAATGGGCGTGGCACGGCATCTGTGTTCAGTGCAGGGGGGAGGCGGAGGTCGATTCGCATGTGACAAACGTGCATTTGAACACTAAGTCTTCGCATAAGATTTGGTTTTCTTTTTATAATTTTCTTTTTTTGTCTGATTACCTTTCAGTGTCTCACTAACAGCGGCATTAATTCGGCTTGAATGGAACCGGAGGGAAACGCCCCATTTATGGCTAAAACTTAAGTGCATTGTGCAAGTTTCTTTATGATACGAAAAAATTACGTTCTATATATGAAATAAGTAATATTATGCAATAGGTATGTTCTACTTTTGAATTTAAATATATATATATATATATATATATATATATATATAAGAGATCAACTTTCAAATCATGAATGATTTATTTTCATTCAAAGGTACACCCCAAGCGAAGTAAAAGTAATTATTCAACTTTAACAGCAGTCATGATTTAATTCATCTAGTTAACTAGAATTATAAATACTTAATATTATTCTCTAAGTATAAGTATATATTTAGAACATGTTTTACTTAATATAAAATTTTAGGAAATTTTACATATTCCTTTAAACGTAAGAAATCAATTTTAAAATTAATTATACATATTTAAACCAAAATTCTTTTGGAGCAAATACAAATAATAAATAGAGTTTGGATACATAAAAATAAGATTTGCTTAATTTTCTTATTTATATATATTTTTTTTTACATATTTTGACTTGGTGAATACTTGTTTTTGGAAAATGTTGAGATACAAAATTATAATTTGTCCTGAATTGGATGCACATTTGAAAACGAGTAGTTGAAATTTGTAAGCCTATTAAAATGTTGGCTCATCTACTTTAAGAAACCGTACCGTCTCAAGTCTCACATAACTTACTCATGAATTCGTCACACGATCACTCAAACTTGAAGACAACTATCCCCTAAACTAAAATCCTAGAAACCCTAGCGATATCAGTGCGCTTCTACAAACGCTCCCATGGCTATCAGCGGAACCCTTAGGAAAGCAGGAAAAGTGAAATTGTAACACTCTCCCTCTCCACAAAAAAAATAAAAAGGAAAGAGGAAAAAGCTGCACAGCTGCTACAGTTTTCTCCTACAGCTAGCTATTTATTTAATTACCAAATATTTATTGAACATACATTATGGTTAATGTCGAGTCCCAATTCCCATGCGCTCCTTGAAAAGGGGAAAACGTTGCCCGAGTGCGTCACAAATTTTGCAATTTGCTTGAAGCTGCTGCAGTGGCAGGAATTACAACTGCAACAACAACAACAACAACAACAATAACAACAATGTAGATGATTTCGCATACCATTCACGTAATGCCCAACCCGCCATAACTCAACCTCAGTCTTTTGGCCCAAGATTGGGCTGTGAGCTGCTTAAGATTTTTATGGGGTGCATTTTCGCATCGTTCGGCTTCGATTTCCCATCGATTTTGTTGGCACCCTTCGCTTTGCATTTGCCTTCATTAGGCATTTTCATTTGAATTGCGTTGAATTTGCCTGGATTTTCGCATACCTTGGCAAATAATAATTAATTGCGTTTCTTGATCTCATCTTCGATTTGTCTGCCTCGCAATTTACAATTAAAATTTAAGGCGCTTGTTTTGTTTGAATACGGATTTTAATGAGCTGTATTTGTGGGGTTGATCGAGGGCTTGCTCTGGGCTTGAGTCAACAAATATAGGTGTGGAGAGATATCTTGCTACATAATATCTAAATTTTCCTGTTTTGGGTACATATCTTAGGTACTATCTTTCCTAAATACAATGAAATCTATTTTTAATATCACTTATTATTATTTTGTAAATCGAAGTTTACTTTGATTTCAGAAAGTACGAGCTGAAAATTTTACTTATGTTTTATGTTTATTAATTTTTTTAAATCAATATAAATTATTTTTGATCATTATTAATTCATGCAGCAAAAACAGGGCTTTACTAATGTTGATTGGCAACATTTTTTGAATATCAATAGGAACTGCAATAAAGAAAGCAACCAAAGTTTTCTATAAAAGCAAATAGATTTATTTTTTTTTACCCAACTTAAATTTTTATTTATATTACGCATTAAAACGAAAATTATTTAAAGCCAAAAAAACATAGCTTAAATTGAGTGTTATAAGCTCTTTTTCTTCATCGACTTTCTTTGTTGCCCCAGGCATTTCAAAAACACATTTCAATTGAAAAAATAAAACAAAAAAAAAATAACATACTTTTTTACGTTTTTTTTTTCTTTTAAAGACTTTTTGGTGTATAACACGCTTTTGCCATCCAAATAAAGCATTTTGTTAAGCTAATTTTTATCCCATTGCGAACAAAACATTTTCTAGGTTTTTTGTTGTCTCTTACAACTCTGCTGTAAAGAAAATTGCCGCCCCAGGCGCTTGCCACTGATAGGCCCCGTGCAACAATGACACAAAAAAAAAAAAAACGAAAAAAAAAAAAACAAAAAAATTCAAAAACAGCAGTCAAAATTATGTTATAAATTATAAGAAAAAAGGGTAAATTCATGTTGAAAATTTCAAGTGTTTTGTAATAAAGCGCACTACTGCCAAAAAGGAGAAAAAATACAACCCCAAAGAGATCTTCAGAAAAACTTACAATGAATGTCAAAAAAAAAGAGGAAAAAAATAAATAAGTTTGCTTCATCATTTGCTTGTTTTTCCAGTGCGCTTTGTTTGTGTTGTTTTTGTTGTTGTTGTTGTTTTATTGTGTGCAACGTCATGATCATGATACCCCAAAAAACAAACCCAATCCAACCCAACCCAACCCAACCCAAAGCAAACCCAAACTACAAATTGTGAATGCAACGAAGCGGCTGCAATCCAAACGAAATCATAAAAGCTGGCAAAGAGTTCAGAAATACACACACCACAAACGCACACAACACACACACGCACAACCTGGCGCAGTCAGTCACTTACCCAGGCCACCCGGCACCACCCCTTGACAGCGAGACCCTGCCTCTGCCTCTGCCACTGCGTCTGCCACACTGGCTGTCGCCTGCTTGATGATGATCTTGGTCCTCGCCAGAAATAGCACCATCCAAAGGCAGCCGGCGCTGGCACTGAGTAGCTAAGTAAACCAAAAGATTTCACACGCCGCGTCACTAGAATTTTTTTTCCTTCTCTCTTCTTTTTTGCCATCACCCCAGAGCTCTGGTAGGGGTCGGGTCGGGTTTTGGTTTGGGTCGGTTGATGGGTAACGTTGCATTTTTTACTTGACGCCTTGGCACAAAAAAAAAAGAAAATAAAAAAAAAGAACGCTGCATAATAATTAGTGGCGATACCCTTATCAGGCGTTACGCAGAGGCGTCGAGTGCGAAAAATCGCTTGGAAAAATCTCATTTGAATATGTGCGCGTTTGGGAAAAACACACACCCAGCCCAAAAATTTAATGAATATTTTACAATACTTTATGAGCCATGCTTAAAGCGGCCCAAAACGCAATCCATCAGTTTTCCAGCAACAACAGCATTTACATAGTAGTCCCAATAGAAAGGGAAACTAGTTTTGATTGGATGCATCTGTTGGTATATATCTATATATATGTATATATAGTATAGTATATTGTACTTTAGCCACCTGTGCTGACACTTCAGTTCAGAGAGACACACATCCTTAAAACGCAATTAAAACCATGTGGAAATATCACTTGCTCCCTGGGAAAAAAGTGCGCAGCTCTAATGCATACACTCAGAGAAAAACGCTGTTAAAAATTAAGGCTTAGCTCAGATAAAATTTCAGCTTTTTTCTTCTTAACTGTGTAAATTTTTTTTCTTCAAAATTTTACTATTCTTCTATCACTTTCTCCAGCTACTAACCTTTAAAAAACAAACTACATAAACTAAATAAAATTATTGTGATTAATAATATTAAGAAAAAATAAAAAATGTATAAATAAATTAAATATTTTAATTTCAGATTTATTATATTAAAATAAATTATTTACTTTTATTTTAAAATCATTGAGTTAGTAATTTTTTTTTAAATTATAAATTAAATTTGGTTTTAAAATAATTTTGTTCAATATTTACAAAAAAAAAGATTACGCAGAAGCGCTTTTGAAATTAGATTAAGTTCATATTTAAATTTAAAACCTTATTGATAACATTCATACTTAATTGTAATGTTTTCTTTTAAGTGTATAGACAATAGCAGGTTGTGATTAATCAACGGAAATGCTTGTCGCTAAATTACGTGCCGCTAACCCATTTGCAGCAGCTCATAAATAATAGTTTACGAGTAGATTTCTGTTTTGCCTACCCTTATAGTATAATCGATAGACCATAAAAAAAAATATCTATATATATATATTTATATATATATATATAAAAGCGAGGGACGTAAACAATTAGAATTCCAACAAACATCAAGCTCGTCGATCTTAAGTACTCATAGAGCTATCGGATTTCTCAAGTGCTGCTCACATCTTTTCCACATCCAGAAAGTTTTGTGTGTTTTGCTCCCCTTTGACAACTTCATCATTGTTTTGTTGGATTTGGGTTTTTGTTTCTGTCCATGTGGGGGTAAGCTTGGTGCGCAGTTCTATTTCCATTTTATATATGAATTAGTGGAGATCGGGGGGTTCATTGTACTCTTTGCGTGACTCGCACTCCCGTCTGTGGCCTCATTTTGCTCTATATTCTATGATTTTGTCTTCATAGGCGTCATAAATTGAAATTTATGCTGGAGCATTTAATAGATTTTGTCGTTTTTTTTTTATTTTTTTATTTTTTTATTATATTCGCTTCTTAATTATTTAGTGTAATTAGCTTGCAGTCTATGCGGCGCTGCGTCCCAGGCGCCTGTGAGTTGTACACAAGTACAATTATGGATATAAATATATATATATATATATATATATATATATGTGTATGCATAAAGATCTCTTTATGTTTGTTGGGGTGTCTTGTTTTTTTTGGAGACGAGTGCTGTGCGCGTTTTATGATTAAGATCTTCCAGCAGATTCAAATTGTGCTGGGTTTTTGGAACAAGAAGCGGGCGTAGCGAAAACGAAGGGAGCCGCTTTCGAAGTGGGCTGCTTGTGAGATCATCAAACGAAACAAGGCACAAAGGGAGTGGCTAATTGATACATCAGCCCAACAATAAGCCTGAGAAACACACATTAAAGACATGCTTCTTAGTTCAGAAATGTTATGCTTTTCTATGGGGGTAGTGCTTGAGAGGGTCAGTGTCGGAATTTTCCTAATTGATTTATACGATTTGTTTAACATTATTGATTTTAAAGAAGCCAAACTTGGTGGTTCCTATATTTATCTGAAAGACGATATATTTATAGCCATGCACATATAAATAGTATAAATAAAGTAAGTAGATAAAATATGAAGTTTTGTATTGAATAAATAAATGAAGAATCTAAATTGCGTCGTCTAATTATGATTTAGATAAATAATTGCATTAATGCAAATTCACAAGGATTACCATTAAATCCACCTTTAGTGGATTCTGAGATGATAGAAAATCCTAGGAAGAAATCCTGAATTAAGTAATTTATTTTTGCTTTCCCTTAAAACAAAACATACATCGTTATTAATACTTAGAATTAAATAAATAATCAAATAGATAAAAAAAATAAATGTCGCAGTGAATATCATCCAAACCATAAATTGTCTCTAAATTATCTTTAATAAATAAATTAAAAAATTAAGAAATAAAAATAAGAAATTTAAAAATAGAATAACACTTAAACAAAAGAGAGTCCTTTAGCCTTGGATTCTGTGAATTTTATACTGAATTAAGAAATTCATTTTAAATTGCTAATTAATAAATAAATAAATAAATTTTTAAATAAATAAATTAATTAATAATTTAAAAAATACAAAACCACTAGGAAACACACTGAAACAGTAGAGAGTCTTTCAGCCTTGGAAAATTCCTAAGGGTTGAACTACACCCAATAATTATAGCAATCTTCTAAGAATTGGATTTAATGAAGAAATCTCAATCAAACAATGGATTTTTTCTTCCGTTATTTTTAATTTTCATTTTAGTATCGTAAACTTGCAGATGGTGTCACAAAACAAAAAAGTGTAAAATTCGTAAACATTTGTCATTTGTCGTTGCTCACACGCTCGGCTTTGTTGAGGCCGGGAAAACAAAAGCGTCAAACCGTTATCCCTGCTAAGCTAACAATCTATATTTGTTTCAGTTTTATAGTTTTTCCGTTTTATTATTGCATTTTTTTCTTCTTCTATTTTTTACAAACGATTGTGTTTTTATGCCCAAAAATCCCGGCCCCTTTTTGGGACATCACAATGGAAGCATCCCGCCTTTAACATCAAATAGTTGAGACAACTTTCGTTGATGCTTTGAAAGCTGAAGCGACCTTTGACCCGGTTTCTGGCCAACGTTTGACATGCGCATGTAAATGTACGAGTAATTCCCATAAAGCAGCTTAAGACACTTTTCTTCCTCATCTTCCTCAAACTGAATGCAAATTGAAGCTGTCGCTTTTCCGGGACAAAACACTTAAAAAGCGCAGGAAAACGCTCAAAGCCTAATGATCAGCGGGGTTGGGTTGGCTGCGAGCCCAAAGGAAAAAAAAATATATAAAATAAAATAGAAAAGGGTTAAACACTAATTTACTTGCAGGATGGGAGGAAACTGGACCACGACATGTCCCATTCCGGAATGGCAACATTTTGATTGCCCCTTGAAAGGGGTTGCAACGAATGAAGGATTTTTTTTGTCTCTTCTTCTTTTTGTCGAGCTGGGAAAGATGTTGCGGCAGCATCTTGTGCAGCATCTGTGAGCGCGGGTCACGGTCACGGATGCGGCTAATGACCGTGCACAAAGGATGCAATGGACAGGCAGGACATTCGCGTTTAGCCCGGACAGACGCACAATGCAATCAAATAGCCATGAAGAAAGCAGCATCATTTGCATTTGAAATCAGCTCAGGATCAGGATCAGACTAAGGATCTCTTTCAACTGGAGTGGCCCGCGGACAAGTTCTGTTGTGTTTGCCCTCTTTGTGGACACTTATCTTGGACATTTTTATTTTCATTTGTGATTTACGCGGATGAGCCCCTCGGGCCAGACTGAGGAGGCTGCGTCATCATTTAACGGCTACTTGACCTATTTTGCCAACTTTCGGCGCGGCCATAAATGTCAGTGACGTCATTAAAGTTTAATAATTTATGAAAATCCGCCGCTGACTGCGAATAAGAAACCAACAGAGTTGAGCTCTATTTTTGTATTTGTATATCAGTTGCTATATCTGGTTTTTTCTTTGTGTTTTTTAATTTTCCAAGTGTTTTCTTTTATTTTGGGGCGGTCGTTGACTGTAATTACCAAAAAATTAGTTTGATTTTCATTTCAAGTTTTTCGAGATTTGGTGTTTTGAGCACGCGCCACAGCCGGAAGTGGTTTTTCTCTCCTCAACTCCCCTGTGCATCTTTTTGATCTATTTATAGAGAGATAGAGGGAGGGGGAGAGAGTGAGGGAGTGACGGAGAGAGTGCTGGTTGCGGGGGCGTTGCAACTAATTGTGGCAGTTTTGTCAGCGCCTGTGGTTTGTTTTCTTATTTTCAGCAATTGGGGAGCTCTTGACGTCAACAGTCACTTATTTCAAGCCAAGTGAATGACAGCTGCCTCTTTGAGCTGTGCAGTACAAACACACACACTTACACACACACACACACACACACACACACACACATTTTTCGTGTAATTCGGCTTTATTTTGGTTAAATTTCATTTACTGAAATGCGTGCGGCCGGCTAAATGAAAGCAATGAAACAAATAACAGGACTCAAGAAAGGCAACAACAAAATTAAAAAAATAGTTGCATTTAGCCGCATTTTAAACTCAATTAGCACTCATTTGTAAATAACTTTACGGGACTAAGCGGCAAAAAATCACTCAAAAAGCATGGCAAATGTCCTCAAAGACACTTAAGTGTGCGCTAGTCGAGTTTGATGGACGGGCAGATACCCCTTAGCATATATGGGAAGTTTATTTCTTTATCAATAAAAAGAAGGAACTATTAAATTAGACATATCAAAGATTAAATACCCTTATAGGCAGGATTTTCTGTTTTCATTTCACGACCTTTCTATTATATATATATTCTATATTCTAAATATTCTAAATATGTGTAGTTAAAGGAAACGATCAGATGCACGTCTAGACTAATCTTAATTCAACAACTTCAACTTATTTACTTCAATTTTATTTTAAAGTGGACCACGAGTCTTAAGATAATTTTAATTTAAGTTTTAACAATATAACATTAAAATTGGGAAAGAAAATTTATTAAAAAAATCTCTATGTGAAATGGGTAAAATGATTAAGATTTTATGTACACTATGGCTTCGGTGACGTCAACTTCAATAGCTATAAACTTTACGAGAAAATTTGAATAGCGTCTAAGAACTGAAGTTTAATATTATAACTCACTAAGCAAATAAGATGTGCAAATAATATAGCTCCTAAAAACCACAGTGGTGTTTTATAAACGGAAACGATATTTATTGACTTAAACCTTAAAAATCGTATTACAAATTTTAAAGTGTCTTTTATCCATATTATATAATTACAGGGTATAATGAGCTAGTTGCTGAGAAGAAGTTGAGAACACGCACTGCAACAGAATCAGACTCAGTCTTCGATGTGGGAGGGGCAAGGGGGATGCTGGGCGTGGAGGGAGCTAAACGGAAATGAACATTGACAACGACAATTGCTTGTTATTTGCAAAGCGCAAAAGAAATTCCAGTGCTTCATCAAAGAGACCAAAAAGCCTTGGAGTCCGTCCCTCACACAGTTGTGGCAGCCACTCACGATGCTACAGGCCTTTTTAGGGGCAGCGATGAAGCATCAATGTTGCCGGTGCCGGAGCGTAATTATAATTATGAGCGAAGCGGGGCAGCATCATTACTGCCATAAGAGACCCGATTCAGAGCCCATCATTGCCCATGATTATCGGGGCCGGAGAATGGAGAACGGAGAATGGAGAATGGAGAACGACATCATCAGCAGCAGCGGCTCGAATTGGTGCGAAACGCACTTTGACTTTGGACAGCAAAATGCTTTTTGCTCTGCCAAAGCGACAGAGTGAATGACAGAGAGACAAACAGAGAGAGAGAGAGAGCGAGAGAGAGAGAATGGGAGGTGCATTGGCATCATGCGATGCCACATACCTAATCCCTTGCAGCACACAGCTGTGTGTCCAGTTCGGTATTGGAATCTTTGTATGCTTGCCGCAAAAAAAAAAAACAAGATCGAGACGACTGTGCAACAGGTTGTATTGATTGGGTGTGCGTGTGTGCAGGGAGTGTAACACGCAAAAGTGAAGACAAACTCATAATATGAATTAAAAAACACAATTTAAAATTAAGCTAAAAGGGACCGACATAAATGTTGAAATATGAACATCCAATTAAGTCAAACTAAATGAGTATCTAATTTAACATAATGAATATTAAGTATAAAATTAATGAAACTAATTTTAATTTAATATTTAATGTTTGTTCTGTGCCATAAATAATAAGCTTGTATCACTGCAAAATATAAATATTATTATTAAGAGTGTTATAATGACGTGAAGAAAACTTAAAGATTTCTACTTTATTAATAATTAATTAATTAAATAATCTGTAGAACATTTCTCACATTTATTTTAAAGCCTTAAATTTGGATTGCAATCAGAGAATAAATGCGCCATAAAATAGATCTTGGATATCTTTAAAATATATAAAAAAAAATATAATATATGCATAAATAGCTCAATTTATTTATTTATTTAGAATATAAATATATGGCTGAATGTCTTAAGGGTCAAAACATTAACTTTGAGATGCAGATGATTTAATATGTATTACTAAGAAAAATTCTTTAAGTCTTAGTTTTTTAAATCAATGCAACAATTGTGGAAAACCGCTTCAAAAGGCTTGAAAAAGTAGCTGATAAAATTACAAAAATGTCGATTAAGGGCTTGTAAAACTTAGTATGTTAATTCCGCTACATTCTACTCTGAAAATTTAATCTTTTCTTAGAAAATCCATTGTTTGCTGGGTATTTTTGCAGTCGGCTGATAAACGCCAAAGTTCAGTTTGTTCTCATTATTTTGCTGGATGTTTGTTGTGTGTAATGCAATTTTCAAAGCGCGAAAATTACAGCGAAACAAAACAATGAAAATCGGCCACTCGTCGTCGGACTTTGTTGTGTGTCCGTCTCCTCCATTGGGATCTGTCGAGAAGTTTGTGTTTGCAATGAGTCTGCGTCTTCACTTGGCACTGGCGTCTTCTCAATGACACTGTCCTCGCCCTCCCCCTCCGCCTTGGTGGATGGTCGCCCACTCTTGACTGGAGTCGAAGTCGACGTCGAAGTGGAACTTGGTTGGAGTTTGGTTGGGACTCTGTGCGAAGACTTCAATTTCAATTTAAATGAAAACAAACTGTGGGCACTTTGTATTTATGTATTTTGCGGCGTTCATTCAGCTTGTTTGCATCTGTAATGCTTCGTGACTCTCGAGTGTACTTAAAGATGCAGATGGATGGAGACGGCCTCTATGTACCTACTTACTACGTGTGCGATGCAGTTACAGATACATATGTATCTGTGTACATATATATAGTAGTTTATTTTGTATGAACAAAGATTGTGCGATGTGCCTGAGTATCATATGGTGCTATATACTGATACTGATATGGAAATGGTAGGGCTTAGCTCAACCCACGACCTTTGAGACAGTGTTAATTGGTTATTATGATAGTCAGTAAGCAGACAGGCAAGATTACATATATTACATACATATATTCTAGGAGTATTTCTTAACCACAGAATACTTACATGACTATAGTTGATCCGATAAATGTGATGGTTTTAAATGCTGAACTTGGTATTCATATATTAAATACAAAATAAATTTAAAAATAAACTAAATTAAAATAAAAATCAATTTCTCAACATTTTGTTTATCTCGTTTTTATTTTTTACAATTTCATTTGATTTATATCATATTGTAAATTATTTTAAATTTATAAAAGTCTTTATTAGGCAGTAAGCGCATTTTAAAGTATTTAAAAATATAAAATGAACAACAAAATTTATTTAATAAAAATTAAATACAATTAAATTTAATTTGCCAAACTAATAGTTTTGTAATATGGTTTCTAATTTGCAGAATTAAATTTATATTGTTTTATATATTTAATTAAGTGGGTAAGATTTATCTAATTATTCTTGACTACAGAAATCATACTGGCAATTAATGATTTACGCTTAGATTCATAATCAGTTCTCAATATAAATATGAATAATAACAATTGCTTTCGAATTGAGTAATAATTTTTGCTTATAGCTCCAACTCTGATAAAGGCAATTCATAGAAATTCATAGATGACGTTATTTGGAATGAGTAATAATCTTTTCCTTATCAGCAATAATTGAACAGATCTCACGAGGCCACCCAAGCATCACATAAACATACACATACACATACATATGCATGTTTTCATGTATTTGTGTGTCTGGCTTTTTAAGCTAACTGCACAGCAACGAAAATAAACAGAAATGGGAAATGAATTGGTCAACTGAGAGAAACGGATAAGAACTGTTGGATAGGGGGGGCTGGCAGGAGCAGGAATAGCGCCTAGTAAAGTGTGAATCAGAACAGCATAAATATTGAAAAATTAAATTTGTTTGTTTTTGTTCTTGCCTAAGTGCGTTCCACGAAAGCCTCACTGGAATTTACCCCAAGCCGAGAAACCAGCTGACGAACGGAAACAGCGCCAGTCAGTCATATGTGCCAAGTTATTTTGAATATGCAAAAAATATGGCAAAAAAGACAAATCGACGACACACACACACACACAAACATGCGAAAGAAACTGAAGCTGAGGCTGTATATTGCGCTTGTTGTTGTTGTTGTTCATGTTACTTTGTTGTAGAACACAAAAAATAAGAAAAAGAGCGCCAAATGGAATGGAGTGGAATGAAACCGTGCATGGACCAAGGGCTCAACGTCCACGCAAAGCCAACAAGTCGAGCATCGCAGCCGATGAAGAGAAGTGAGAGAGAGAGAGCGAGAGAGAACATATTTAAAGATCATAAAACAATATTAACCGATCCATAGAGCAGCGCATACAGTGAGCGAAAGAGCGAGAGAGAGAGGTATAGCTGCCTAGTGATCTTCACATGCGAGTGTGAAATTGTCAAGTTGTTTAAAGTTTACGCAGCATAATTAAATATTTGCCAATCGGCTTTTATAGATGTTGCTTCAGTTAGGATTTGCCTGTATTTCTTCTGTTTCTTCTTATTTTTCATTTCTTTAATTTTTTTTTTAGTGTAGCAACAAACGTCGGCATCTGTTGTAGCCGTGAGAATTTTTTGAGCGCTTGATTTTTTTTGCTTTATTATTATTTTTTTTTTTTATTTATTTGAATTTTTTTTTAGGTAACAAACCCTAGAAGCCAACTGGGGCTCCAACTGGGTTCATAATCAGATGATGATGTTTAATTGTGTTGACAACAATATTGGCGGCATTTTAGACAGACGGACAGAAAAGGGTTGCCAACTGGACGCGTGTGGGTCCAACGCTTAAATGTTTACTTTTTATACACTGACAGCGGATGCCACAATTTGGTCGTGTTAAATGTCACTCATTGGAATTTGAATTTTGCTGTTTGAAATGGCATTGGAAAAAATACAATATTAATAATAATAATAATTAGAATAATAATAATAAATAATTATAATATAAGTAATTTTGAAGATAATAAGTTGATGCCTTAAATATGTTCTTTTAAATATATTTGAGGACTGACTTTAAAAAATTAAGTTCTTCAATGAAAAACTTTCAATATAGTTTTTTTTTGTTTGTGTGCAAAAGCTTAACGTACTGCTAAATTAAAGAGTCATTAACTTCAATTTTATTAAAATATGGCAAACTTTTAATTATAAAATAAAAAAATTGTCTACCACAAATACTATTACATTTTTATTATAAATTGTATATAGTATTATAAATTGCCATAGCTCAAGCAAGCGTATTTAACTATCGTCAGCCTTCATTTAAGTCTGCATTAATTTGCTTAAATTGCTTCATGGACTTTCCACGCTTCCAGTCTTCTTTCTCAACTGTCCGTTACAAAATAGAAGGCAGTCGACGATCACATCTACATACATACGTATGTATGTGCACGTGTGCATGTGTGTATGTATATTATGGATGCTGTTATCCACATAAGAGAAAAAAAGTCTCCGCATCTCTTCTAGTCAGTGTTGTGTGTAGAGTTGCTTGAACCTTAGAAGCAAGCTGAGGGGGCTGGTTTTTTTTCTGGCTGAAACTGGCGGAGACTCGAGGCTTGTATTTATATCGTTGTAGCATCTGTGTGGGGGCTGCAGCTCCAGCAAACAAACACACACACACACACATACACACATGCACACATTCAGTTGTAGTGCATTAACTAAATGCATTGACCTTTTGGCTTGCGCGGCAGAAATACAAGTTTTCCATGTATCTATCACTGCCTTGGTATGTGTGTGCTTGTATGTGTGTGTGTGTGTGCTTGTGTGTGGGGAGTTGTTCTCCAAACTTGTCCTGCATCTTTTCTATGTATCGCTCTCAACACATAACTCACAATTCACAGCTCACAGCTCACCATTCCCCATTCCCCATTCCAATCTCCCATCTTCCATTTTCCATCGCTGCGTTGGCGTTGCAAGCATTTGATTTGCTCCTTTTTATTTTTAGCGTCTTGGTCTCTTGTGGGGGCATCATTTACTTAGTAGCGGTGGGGGGAGTGGAAGTAAGGATGGGGGTGGTGGGGGATGCTGTACATTTATCTTGACTGCAAGGTTATCTGGGGCTTGTGACTGCATTATCTAATGCCTTATCTAATGAGTTTTAAATATAATGTTGGCTTCCTTTTAATGATTCCACTTGAGAAGTGAACTGATTTCAATGTTTTAAGTTGTAGTTAAATATTGATAGATAACCAGCGGTTAACCTTATCTCAACTGTGGTGCGTGCTATTATTTAATAAATGACTTTAATATTTGTCACTTATTTATTATTTAATATATTTAATATATGATTTTATATATGTTCCATTAGACTGCATATTTATGCACACTCAAATAGTTGAAATGAACGCCACCAAATAGTTGAAATTAACTTCTTAAATAACATTGCTAGACAGCTAAATGAACTTGTTGAGACTCAAATAGTTTAAATGAACTCTCAAATAGTTGAAATGAACTTGTTGAATAACATTGTTAAGCAGTTCAAATAAACTTGTTAATTAACATCCTCAAACGGTTCAAATGAACTTATTTAATCGAACTTGTTGAATAAAACTTAATAATGGATAAACGGATAACTTGGATAACATTGGCGTGGCGAATATCCGATCCGAGAACACGCTTATCATAAATGACTCAGAGAAAGGCGGCTTCGGAAGTGCCGGCGAACGTTGGACGCATATTAAACACGAGTTAATGTTGAATGCTGGGGCTGTTATTATTCCCACGGGATGGCTGGAAGGCAAAAAGGCAGGCATTGCTTGCATTTAAAAAACGAAACACAAAAAAAAAATTAAACAGAAAAACTCAATGGATATCAGCAGCGATTGTTGCTGCGGCTGTTGTAGACTAATATCAAATTGGGTGCTTGTTTAAGCGTTAAAAAACGCGTTTCGTCCGATAAGCTGAGAGTTTTTCACAGTTCCCCTTCCACTACCCCCCTCTATCTTTCCATGTATCTCGCTCTCTTTCACTCTCTTTCTCTTGAGCTGTGCAAACAAAAGCGCCTTTCGTCGTTTCTTTTTCATATTTGTTAATCACATAATTTGTTTGGTTTTTGCGGCCGGGGCACAGGCAGAGAGAGACAGGTACAAGGTACAAGGACTGCCAGGACCACCTTGTGACCGACCACTGGCCACTAATTGGCCGAGTGCGCAAAATAAAAGGAAACAACAAGGAAATCTCTTTATTTCTGAATGCTGCACAAGGATATGCACAGGAAGCAAGTGAATGCACAAAGGAATCTATCTTTATTCTTTTCTTTTTTGGCACAATGGCCAAGTAGGATATACGGTGTCCAAATGGCTAGATTGTCTTTGACTGACAGCCAGTGCAAACCGCTGTGGTTTTAGTTTTATATGTATATATCTCCAGTGTATATATCAATTCATTTAACGATCCATTATCGTTTGATGTGCGCAACATTATTGCAAATTTGCCGCAGGCTAACCGCAAATAATCAGACAGGAAGCAGTGCGTGCAACGCATGCCCTCACTACACATTGATTACACACAAAGAAAATTTATGTTTTAAATTCCATTTCCCCAGGCAAACTCCTCTTTCGCCAATTTATCCACTGAGCTTTATTTAAGTATTGGTTATTTCCATTCTTCAAAATTAATGTATCCAAGTGAGGAACATTGATTCAAGAAATTCTTAAATCTTAAATTCTTAAACAAAATGAGTCTCACATTGATAAGCTTAAGGATCTTACGAATTTTGCATGCATTTTGCGCAGTGTGGGTCGAAAGTTCTACTTTTTTTAAGCCAAAATATATTTTTAAATTTAAATTGATAAACATCGATATTTAAAAAATCACTTGATTTAAGTACAAAAATCTGCATATTTTTCTCAGTGTGGGTGAACAATTCTACTCTTCTTATTTAGTATCGTAATTTTAACACTTCCACTTGATTTGAATACTTGTTTTTCTGAGTATGGGTGGACCTTAGCTTTTTTGCTGTACAAATTCATTAGTAAATGGCATACATTGTAGCTGCCACAAACAGTTGTGTGTGTGCGTGTGTGTGTGTGTGCGTGCGTCCGCAAATTAAAGTGGCTTTTAATGCCTCTATCTTGGCGCCCAATTAATTTTGTCCAATAAAATGAAAATTATGTGCGTAAAGGGTATGCCACAAATATATATATTCATATATATCGAATATATATATATATATTTGTATAATGTGTGCGTGTGTGTGGCACGAAGGGCGTGCAAAGCACAGGGCATGAAAAAGATTTGCAGAAATTTTGGCGCCAAAATGCAAGTTGATAAACCAGTTGCGTTGCATATTTTTGCCCCTACAAAAATCTGTGCGCCTTTTTTGCGCCTGCTCTCAGCATGTGAGCGAGTGTGTTTGCGAGTGTGTGTGTGCGAGTGTGTGTGTCCGAGTGTGTGTGTGTCGCTTATCGGCGCCGTCGCAACGACTGCCAGTCAGATAGTCAGACAGCAAGCGGTCTACATCTACATTTATAGCTCACCTCTCAACACACACACGCACACTCATACACACCACACACACACACACACCACACACACACCACATACACTTGTGCACACAACTTAATGAATTCTAAAAAAAAAAAAACAAAAAAATAAAAAGATTGAAAACCTTTGAGAATTTAAAGGAGAGGAAGCAGGCGACGCATAATTTGTAATAAAGCTGCAGGACTAATGTGTTCCCTTTTATTTTTTATTTTTTAATTTTTTTTTATTTTTTATTTATTTTTCTTATTTTTTTTCTTTTGCTGTTGGAGCTGCGTGTGCGTCTTGTGCCCATTGAGACACGCAAAACTTAGTCGCGTCCCATAAAAATCACTGAGCAGCAGTCGAATGAACGAAACAAAATTTGAGACTTTAAATTTTTCACTTAATGAATCTAAGCGGGGTGAGGATCAACGGGGCAACACCGAATCAGTTGCACGACAGGGGCGGAGCGGGGCGGGGCAGTAGGCAGTTCTCCACTGCTGGCTGCGCTGCAGATTGGATGTGATCGTTGTCGTCGCTTACTCGGATGGCTGCGGCAGGTAGTAAAGTTGTGCAACATTTTTTCCCAGGAACATTTCATACGCTGTTCGCAAAAGATATGGTAGAGTATATAAGGTTGATATAATGATAGTTGATTGTGATTATACGTCAAATGGCTGTAATGATAAAACTAACGAATTTCATACCAGATCAATTGATATTCTTTAAACGTAAGCTTAAAAATAATTTGTATTAATCCCTTGTGAATAAATAGTCTTAATGAAAAAAATAAAAAGTTAGCAGATATTATGGTATTTTATATGTGATATATTATTTTATATATGAAGAGAAAACTATTCTGTCACAAATATAGATGACATCTGAACTAATGATAAAAAAATTGTTAAATATAAATAAAAGTTAAGAAATAAAGCTAAAGTTGCTACAGATTTCTTCTTTTTTAATATGAAAAACAAAATTACTTAAGACCGAATAGTCTATAGAAAAAGCTAATAATTTTAACCTCTAAATAAATAATTTCATTTTATTTAAATAAATAAATATATATAGTGTAAAATCTTAAGCTAACTTTTATGTAATAGCAGCTAATTCCTTCAGCTCGTTGAGTGTGTTTCAATTTACAATTTAATATTTTAAATTTTATTTAAAAAAATCTAAGAAGTGGTTAAAATTATGGCTGTGTTAGATTTCCTATTATGAGGGATAAAAATTCATATTTTACTTTGTGAAATTTAAAATTATTAAACAAAAAAAATATTAGTAATTTTTTTTATTTTTTAATTTTTACTTTATGAAATTTGAAATTATTTTATAAATAAACATTAGTAATTTTTATCTAATAAGCATAAAGCTAGAAACACGTAAGCTTAATTTATTCTGATTAATTTATGAAACATGGGCTAAAAAAATATGAATTTCAAATAATTTGTTGTAATTTTAAAATTAGGTATATGCTACATATTAATAAGATTTTTAGAAAAAATGTTTACAAATATTTTAACTAATTTAGTTAGGGCATCTCACGGCTGAGAACTGGTGACTTTGCATTCGCACTGCTGTTTTGTTGATGTTGTGCCGCACAACTCCGTATGGAAGCAGACGAGGAGAACTGGTGGCACAGCATTCCATGGGACATCCACCAAAAGCCGAGGCGAAAGCAAAGCCCAAAAATAATGCACACCAAACATCGCCATCAGAATCGCCATCGCGGACGTATCAAAGACGACCTAAGCCCATTGATCAATGGTATTTGTTGTTATTATTGTTGTTGTTGTTGCTGTTGTTGTTGTTGTTGTTGTTGGTCGTGTTTGTGTTTGTTGCACTGTCTGCTGTCTGGTTAGAAGAACTGCAAGTTACCTGGGCCATTTACGTGCCAGACACATTTTCGGCGAAATGTTTTTAACAGGCAGTTGAAGAGGAAGGAGTCGAGGAGTTGGAGAAGGCGAAGGCGAAGGAGATGGCGATGCGGACGTGTGGACTCCAGGACATTGTCGTCTCTCACATGGGCATAAGCGAAAGCTAAGAACCCTGTCCAGACCAGGTTCCGCAGACAACTCTCTAAGATTGGCAACAGCAACAAACAACAAATGGAATTTTACAGTGCAAACTCTCTGCGTGATTAGAGAGCTAAATTGAGCCGCTTGGCTTTTTTCGCATTTGGTTTGTGGCGAGATTTCGATATTCGGTTCTTTGGCTTCGGTAACAGACCCACCTCCCCCCCGTGGCTGCTCCACTCACTCGGTCTCCCACTCGTGCTCTTTTCAGAATGAGAAGTTCATATTTGTTATCGTGCTTTGCCACGATCTTTATTTGTATGTGGCTCCGTGTCTGGTTATATATATAGATGTATGCATGTGTGTGTGTATGGGTGTGTGTGTGTGTGTGAAGACCGCCAAAGTGCAGAGGCAAAGCCAACGTTTTGCGCTTTTCTTGCTGTGTGACGCAATTTTGGCGCGAAACTTGGCGTCTCTTTTTGGGCTTTTTGGTGTGTGCCATTGGGGCACGCTCTAAACCGATTATGTTGTTGTGTGTGTGTGTGTGTGTGTGTGAGGGAGTGTGGGAGTTATCTTACAAGCAGAATAATAACTATTTGATGTCTAAGCAAAGAGGTATTTTGTTTGTTTGTAATTTATTCAAATAAAAAGTTTGGTTTTTGATAATAAAAGTGATGCCACTCAATAGGTTCGGTTCGGATTTTGGAGCACCTGTACCGAACCATTTTATTCACTCCAAGCTGTAACGAACCTCTTTTTGCTATGTATATCTTATCTTGTGCAGTAATTTATATTTTTGAATAAGATTAACTTTATCACTTTTAAAGTTATTTTAATGAAACTAGGTATATTTTCACCCATTCGCTAAGGCCAAAATATAGTTTAGAGTCGACCAGATCGAGTCGCTATATCATTTAGCCTGCATATTTACAATCGCTCGAAAGATGTGCTGTTGTATGAAAATCTATTCTGTTACAAGTTAACCGAACCACTGTTATCTAATAAGCCTTAAGTATTCTCCTAAGAATTAAACAGAAACTTATCATTATCGGACTACTATCTTATAATCTAAAATAATATTTGGCGTGCCTAATAAAGACGATTTTTCTTGTTTATTATTCACATGTATTCTAAGTCGATTTTTTTTTTTTGTAATTCCATCACCTGTGCGGGAACTCGTCAAAAAACGCTTCCGTTTCCTCAAAAACACTTTCCTGTCCAGGAAGGAAGTGTCCTTCTTTAGCTCCAATGCAAGTGTCTAACTGCATAACTTGTACAACTTGCCAATCCTAAGTAAATAATACAAAAAACCAAAAAGAACCAACCACATCCTGAGGGGTCAAGCGACTCTTGAGTGTTCCCGAGACCGTTAAGCAAAGTTCGAAACTGTCACGTCGATCGATTGACCGCAAAAACCAAAGAAGTTGAGCTGAGCTGACAATGGACGTAACTCAATACGCTTGAAGACGTTGCGAATGGTCGAAGCATCGATGCATCGATGCATCGAAGTGGACCTGTCCCGGTTCTCGGCTTACGTTACATAATCGACTTTTGGGACAGGGGCGGGAGCGGAACGCTGGACAGTTAAGTCCAAGAAGGTTGCCAAATGCACGATTTGCCTAAGTGTTGTTTTAGCGGGAAAACACTCGAGCAAACCTGAGTTCAGTAGGCGTGGCACCTGTGTGTGTGTGTGTGTGTGTTGTTTTCTCTGACTAACCGTTAATAGAGTTGCCGCTTGTTGCGCAAATCACCGGACTTCGATTCCGGGAAACGTATCGAACGCAAAGTGCCCAGCTAAGCGCCTCCATCGTTTGTCTTTGGCAAAAAGAAAATGTAGAAATTATTGTCCTGGTGATAGTTTTCGATGGAGAGAAACAGAGATAGTTGTTTGTGACATGCGATACCTAAGGGAAAGTGGTCCTTAAGGATGTGAGCCGTTGTGTCCTATCTGTGCATAAATCTAAGCGCAGCACTTGAATGGACACTTGAGCATAAAATTTGTCTAAAATTTTTTCCAATTTTCTCATCATTGCCAATGTGCGTTGGTCAATTAATGAGCCGGTCAAAGGATCGCCTTGGATCGACAAATATCCTGTTGAGCGCACACTTTGCTGCAGTTGACACTCCGAATAAAGTGCAACAACGGCAAAAAGATACTTTTTTTACGGCTAGTTATAGATATCCCTTGTTGGACAGACAGTTTGACATTTGTGGACAATCTGCGCAGCCGCCACGTCCTGTGGTGTCCTCTTCTGTTCTGTCCTGTTAGACAAACAACAAGTGAAGTGAAAACAGAGTCAGCTGAGTTGTGCTGGGAAAATTTTTGTGCAATCAGCTGTTCACCCGGTATATATGTGGGAACAATTTGGGATCCTACAACGGATCTTAGTTGAAGGTAGGAACAGCTAGCTAAACCTGTTGTTGACTTTTGTTGTTCGATTCCTTTTGGTGGATCGGCAAACTTGTTGTTGCTGCTGCTAGTCTCAGCTCCCTTTGTGTCCCAGCCCAACAAAGGCCAAGCAAATCATCAAGTGCTGCCGTTCGTTGATGATGTTGGAAAAATCTGTGGCAAAGCCTCTCGCATTGCAGCATCATTTATCAGTTTGCTGCACGAGCGAGTGTGGCAAGTGGGCAGTGACCGAAGCATACCTGCCGTGTGCTGATCTCACGCTAGCCAAACAATAAAGTCAAAGGCCTCTGGCCTTATAGACAGGTTGATAGACACATCCCCTACATAAAATACTCGACCCTAATAACGACGTTTTTTTCTTTGTCTGTTACCATTTTTATTTGCTGTTGGGTGTTACAATTGCAGAATTATTGTCCTGGGAAGCGGCTCCACCTACGTTTCGAAGGACCACCACCAGGGAACCAGGCTGACCACGCTTCAGATCATCTGGCAACAAAAAAAGAAATAAGTATATATAGATAATATATATCTTAAGAGAGCGTGTCTTTGAAATACTCTGTGGTCAGAATATAATTATATATTCTAATTCTGCGAAACATAAGTCAATTTTAGTCTTCCACTTTTGAAGAGATTATTCTAATTTTGCGATGAAGTATGTAACCCATTGAAGCAGAAGGCTTTATACTTATAAGGGATATATTTTCATGATCAGCATCACTAGACGAGTCGATTTAGTCATCTCAATCAGTTTATTAGTATATTTCTATGATAACTTGTACCGTGTCTGTTAGCTGCAGGGATATGTGGGAATTGGCCGAATCGGATCACTATATCATATAGATGCTATAGAATTGGTTGATAGAAAAATTGGTCTTTGCTCGAAAAACTTTTTTATTTACCAAGTTATCCAAATCAAAATTACCCAATATATGCTCCTCATATTTATACTATTATACCAAAAAGGTATAATAGTATATTGGTTTTGTGCAATGTCCGTCATGCTGTCCGTCCGTCTGTATGAATGCGCGTTTCTCCGACACACTTAGAGATACAGACTTGAAACTTGGAACATATACTAGAAAGTACCCTCAAAAGTTAAAGTGTCTTTGTTTTGGTCCTACGTCCACTGGGGAGTTAGAAAACCGCTAAATTCGACTTTCGCAAATCGATAAAGCCACTTATCTCTCACAATTTAATGGATACAGTCACCAATTTTGGTTGGTAGGTTGTTGGCGAGGTCTTTCAAAGATCGGCATGTGCCACACCCATCTCCGACGCCCCCATCCTCCCCGCCTTTAAAATTTTTAAATGGCTATATCTTCCGCAGTTTTTGAGCAGGGAACGTCAAATTTAATTGGTATATTACTGGTAGTCGCCTTTAAGAACCGATAACAAATTTGCATTGCCACGCCCACACCTGCGCCCATAATCGACAATTCCGATATTTCGCAAAGTGTAAATCGATAACTCCGTATATCTCCGAAAATTTTAAACATAGAGTAACCAAACTTGGAAGGTAATTTGCTGGTAACCTCCTCCAAAGATTGGCATACCAGGAACTTCGTCCCCATAAATTTAAAATGCTCATATCTGCCGTAATTATGTTACTGGTAACTCCCCCAAAGATCGATAAGCAAATTGGATGGCCACGCCCACTCCACCTACCTAAACCGATAGACCTGTTGGTGTAAATCGATAACCCCATATATCTCACGCAATTTGACAACTTAAGTCACCAAAGGTATATTGCTAGTAACTCCCTTCATAAATGTGGAAAACAATTTTGGACCACGCCCACTTCCGCCCACAAGAAACGATAAATGGCTATATCTCCCGCAATTTTAGAGCTATAGCTACCAATCTTTAAAGGAAGTTTATTAGGAACATTCTCTTTAATTTTTTTCAATCACGCCCACTTCCCCACCCAAAATCTCAAAAAGCTCATATCTTCCCTAATTTAAGAGCTACAGCCAAACTTCGAAGAAGGGTAACTATCTTATATCTATCACAATCTGAAAGGCAAACTTGGACAGTATTTCTTGACTGCACACAAATTATGGTATCATAGTATTTCGCTGTCGGTTACGTCCGACTCCAACGTTATCTTTTGTTTTTATTGATTTCACCAAATTTTTGGGCATTTTTGCAGTTTTTATTTTGTTTTTTATGTGAGTGACTCAAACCGACCGTTTGAAGCAACAGGCGGTTGTTGGGGCAGCTGAACTCAGTCCGTAATGACAACCGCAACAGTTCATAAAGTTGGGCCCGCAAATCAACATCTCGAAAATAAAACGGAGAATATCACGCTATGGACCAATCGAACAACATAGTTTCAGTTCTTTTTTTATTTCGGCGAAACATAATCAAAATGTGCTGCAAGATCTCTATGGTCAAATATATAGTAGTAATATTAAATTTACTGTGCTCGATACACGGCATCTATTTGATCGTGTATGGTGCACTGGTTTTCAGAAAGAACGTCGAGTTGCTGGACATGGTGAATGATACCAACATCGATTTCATTTCCGCGATGCGGCGCATCCAACTGTTGCCCATCGTAATGATTGCGCTGGGCACGGCGATATTGCTGAACTCCTGTCTTGGCTGCTGTATCGCCGTACGCGAATCCTACTTCATGTCCATGACGTACTCTGTCTTGCTATTTGTGCTGATGATTGGACAGCTGGCACTGGTCGTTTATATGTGGCAGCAAAAGGACAAATATCTGATCTATATGGGCAATGAGATTGAGGAGGCCTGGAAGCAACGAACACATCATCCCGAGTACATGGATGCCATACAGATTAAAAATAAGTGTTGCGGTCGCAACAGCTTTGCTGATTATTACTTTCAGGACCATTTCCCGCCTTCATGTTGCGAGGATTCGTACAATTGCGACCAGGAGACTTTCGGAGTCTTTCGCCGCGGCTGCAAGCAAGCCTTCGTGGAGATCGGGGACACAATCATCGATATCATCAAGTACACTGGTCTTGTCATGGTCGCCATTCAATTTGTCGTCTTTGTGTTTGGCTGCCTTTTGGCGATAGCATTCAAATATAAATACGCCGAGACAATTTTTTTTTACAAAATCATACAATTAAACAATTTTATATTATATATTATTATATTCAATATCGATATCGATTATTTTTTTAATACGCATTTTAATAATTAAAATTCTATTGAAATTTATACTCATAATCACTGATTTAAATATAAATGTGCTATTTTTTGTTGTACAAATAAAACTTTTAAATTACACTAAATGAGAGTCTTAATATGGAGTTGTTTTTAATAAGTAAGTTGGATTTTAATATACGCTTGTTTTCATACAATTTTTATATATGTTGGTTTGTTCAATGTCCGTCAGGTATGCTACTGGTAACTCCCCCAAAGATCGATAAAATAATTGGATGGCAACGCCCACTCCACCTACCTAAGCCGATACACCTGTTGGTGTAAGTCGATAGGTCCATATATCTCACTCAATTTGACAACTTAAGTCACCAAATTTTAAATGTGTATAGCTTATGGTAACACCTTTCATAAATGTGAAAACAAAATTTTGGACCACGCCCACTCCCGCCCGCAAAAAACGATAAATGCCTGTATCTACCGCAATTTAAGAGCTACAGTTACCAAACTTAGAAGGTATATTACTAAGATCGAACTCCAAAATTTTTTGGGCCACGCCCACTCCAGCCGCCAAAACCGATAAACGCCCATATCCCCCGCAATTCAAGTATTTCTTAACTGTACACAAATTAATGTATAATAGTATTTCGCTGTCGGTTACGTCCGACTGCAACGTTCTATCTTGTTTAGATTAAAATTCATCGAGATCGGTCTACTATATCCTATAGTACCCATTGGAATAGTCAGTGATAAGCTCTTGTATAAGAATTTTATTTTACTTGCCACTTTTGGAATAAAAATCAGCGAGATCTGACTACTAGATCATATAGCTCCTATAGGAACAATATGTCAATATAATAGTTCTCGTATAAAAATCATTTTGTGTCCAAATAAATCGCATTAGTTATGGTATTATAATTATTATGCTCTTAACACTTTGACAAAAAACTATGATTACCAGACTTCTATATAATATAGCAATCTCTGGCGATCCCAAATCGTTCTTTCTCAAGGAACTACTTTATACATACATATATTGGTCATTCCATTAAAAAATCAAAAGTCGAATCTCGCAGTTTAAATGAAAACATTTCTAGAACATTTCGAATGTTGGTGCTGTTGCTGCTGCTTATGTTGTTTCTGAGAGTTGTCTGCTGCCTGTCGCATACATTGGCACAACTTCATTATACCCATGCTGTACAATTTGGAATGGGTAGCGAGTAACAAGAACTTTGTCAGTCGGCACTCCCGCTCAATAAGCGAAAACATTATGCAAATAGCTGAGAAAGAAAGGGCGGACTGGCTGAAGGGGCGGGGCGGTGCAGGGCGGGCGGGACGGGACGGGGCGGGCATGCTGAGCAAACGGCTCAACAAATTTCAGCATGAGGCAGTTTGTTGCTGCCGGCAGCGATGTCAACGTCAACGTCAACGCCAACCGCGACGTCAACGTCGACGGCAACAGCAGCGCTTGGTGCATAAGAAAATTTTGTCCGTTACAGAATCTGGCGCGCAACGGCTCACAATCGACTGTGTGTGTGTGTGTGAGTGTGCGTGTGAGTGTGCGAGTGTGTGTGTGTATGTGTGTGTGTGTGAGTGTGTGTTTGTTGTGTGTTTATGTTTGATAAAATGCGATATGGGCACATTCTCATTCTCAGTCGCTTGCTCGTGCTCAATAAACCCCCCTGCCTGGCTCTGGTGGCTAGTGCAATGAGCGACTGAGTAGCACACAAATAGAGAAAGACAGACAGAGAGAGACAGAGAGAGACATAGAGAGGGAGAGAGAGAGAGAGAGAGAGAGAGAGATATACTAAGGGAGAACGTGAGTTGGTGCGCGAGCGCAGTCGTCAGACGAGGCGCAACATAAACGAGCATAACGTATTTTTGCTGTCGGTGTGGCACGAACACAGAGACACATTGCCTTGCCTTGCCTTGACTTGCCTGCCTGCCTGCCACACGATGCGGCCCCTCCACATGCCCCTTTGCCGCATATAGTATAGAGTGTCAACTTTTAGTCTCGATGTTGAGGCAATAAAAACTGAAATAATTGAAAACGAAAGAAAAACCCAAAAATATCTTTAAGATTAGATGCGTAGCGCGTAAATGTGAAAGGGGTTCCGAGTTCATCTGACTGGCAGCCTCAATGGGGGGCGACTCTTATGATTAATGTGCTGGCAAAATTTAAAATATATATGTATTTTGAGAACAGTACCAGTACACACACCCCACACCACCACTCCCCCACATTAAACGGAAATGAGGAAGTCGTCGCATGGTTTATGTTGTGCCAAAAGAGTTGGGGTGTGATGCTCAGTGCTCTGCTCTGCTCTTGGTTAATGGCAATTGGGGTCTGTTCAACATACGGCACAGATCACCGGCATTGAGATTAGTTTGGAGTGCAGTCGATTCGGGTTGAGCTGAGTTCAGTTGAGTGCAGACTGGTTGTTTAGGGGGAGTACCCTGCTGCAGCCATGCCAAAAAGGAAATGGAGTTCGGTCTGATAAATTCATGGAAACGTGCTTCATTTGTGCTCGCCTCATAATTGTTGAGGAACGCTGAATTCAAGAATTGGAGGAGCAAAACCATCTGTAACCAAAACTATAACTTTTGCTAACTTTATTATATTATATATATTTTTATTAGATGTGTAAAGATATAATATACTCGTATCCACATTATTATTCAAAAATAAATAAAATGATAAGTGCCTTTTTTTATTAATAATAAATGCAATAGAATAAGGAATAGAATATACGAGGGTGGTTTGATGAGTACCTGACCTCTTCTTCACCAAATGGGGCCGTTTCTTCTTCAACTCGGCGTCAAATCTTCCCAATAGTTCGGCATAGTAGAGCCCTGTAATCGTTCTTCCCTTCTCTAGGTAATCTATGAGGATAATACCTTTCGAATCCCAGAAAACCGTGGCCATCACCTTTCCGGCCGATGGAACAGTTTTCGCCTTCTTCGGGGCAGATTCGCCAGGTGAAGTCCACTGTTTCGACTGTTCTTTGGTCTCTGGTGTGTACCAGTGAATCCATGTTTCGTCAACAGTCACGAATCGACGCAAAAATTCCTTCGGATTACGCTTTAACAGCGCCAAACCATGCTCCGAAGTGTCAGGTGTGAGCAAACGCGGCACCCATCGCGCCGATAGCTTTCTCATACCCAATATTTCATGATTGAAATTTTTTTTTTTGACTGAAATTTTCACTGTGGCTGTTTAGGTTTATGTACTATACGATAGTCACGTCATATTGCAATAGTGGCGCCATCTGGCGTCAAGGTCAGGTAATCATCAAACCACCCTCGTATATACATATATATATATTTTAATACATAGACGTATCCTTCATTAATATATAAAAAAATATATATTTTCCTGAAACCAGCCAAATCCATTAAATTGTACAAAATGAACTCCAAACAAAGAAACTAAAAATAATTGACATTATTTTTTTCAAATATCAACAAGTTTTCTATACTTCAAATTATTTCAGTGCTTTATTGGAGAATTCTAAAATATTTTTCTTATTTTTTTTTTTTAATTTTTATTTACCAAACCCATTTTAAACTTTTTTTTTCCTCAAGGGATTCCTCAAGTTTATAATATTATGATTAGATCTTAACTTATTTATGGCGCTCGAAAGTATGCAATAGTTTTCTAAAAATCAGTGCAAAATTATATAATTAAACTTTAAGGACGACGTAGCCTTGTCCGTCGGTCTGTCTGCCAGTTTGAAGGCTATTTTGACGAAATTGAGCATGGATCACTAAATCATATAGCTGACATAGGGTCGGGCGGAATATGAGTTTTGTATGAACAACTTTTTTGTTTACCAAAATATGCGAATTTATTTTACCTCAGTTACGTATTTATTATGCTCCTAACATGTAGATAAAAATCCTTGACATCGGTTAAATGTATAAAATAGGAACAATCGGCGGAAAAATTGGTTATTGTGTGAAATACTTTTTTGGTTACCGAAATATCCAAATTAAATTTTCTTTTTAACATATTAACACAAAATGCCCATCATCGGACTACTACATTTCATATATCCGACATAGGAACAATCTGTAGGGTTTTAAATTTGTAGCGAAATTTAGTATGTATTTTTCAGGCTGCCCTGTTTTACGTTTAACTATTTAAAGTAGTCATTAATTGTGTTTATATTGTTTCTCTATTGTTGCATAATTATGCAGTAATTTGCAGTGCATTGTTGTCTGTGTACCGAGCCTTAGCATTGGGCATGATATAGTTCTCGGAATCAAGGCCCATCAACTTCCAATCTAAACCGATGCACGTGCGAATAATTTGGTAATTCGAATAGTGAAGTGAAGTCAAGTCGAAAAATTACCTGCTGGCATTGCCCATAAACGATGCTGTCACTTGCCCCAGCCAAAGAGACAATAACACACACACACACACGTGACGAGAGGAGAGACACCCGGGGAGTGTGTGAAGATTTTTTCTAAAGTCACCTTAATGGCAAACCGTTTGCAAAGAAAGAAGCAACCAAAAAAATGGGTACAACAATAATAATAAAATACATAGTCGGGAGACGAGAGGAAGAAAGAGTGTTTTAAAAAGTAAACACGCCAGGATATCAAGTGTACACAAGTCTCGGATCGGATCGGAGCGGATCGGATAGAGCATGAGTTATAAGCAAGTGAGATAGATGCATGCAGAAAGATCTCCAGTTTCTGCACTTGCACTCAAAAAAAAAATAATTTATATATATATATGAAGAAGAGGAAGAAAATTGCTTGGGCATTGTGCGACCGTTAGATGGCCCCTAGAAAGAGAGTATCGTGGGAATGGGCATTGTGGAATTGTCTGGGCTTTGTCAAACGGTTCAAGTGTCGCCAGTCGACTTTTTGTTGTTGTTGCCTCTGTCTGACTGTGTTGTCTTAGACAAATGTTTCCAAATTTCTGATATTTTTTGTATATACTCGATGCCTACCTCTCTCTCTACCCACCGTGCCACAAGAGGAAAGTGCACGCGTTTACCATGCGTCCAAAAAAACAAAAATCAAAAATCTTCCTCAAGTGGTCAGCGCTGGGAACTGCATTCATTGTCTTTGTTCGTTGCCACTCTAATTTGTGCGGACACTTAAGCGGAGTGAAAGGTCCCTCGTAACCCACTCTAGTCCTGCTCCTGCTGCTGCTCCTGCTCTTCCTTCGATTGGAAATCTGGTGAGAGTGCAGCTGCATTTGGCGTGCGTGGGAGTCATTTTTGGGCCTTGGCAAATCGTGGGCATGACGTAATAAATAATATTCCATGCCGGTCAAGAGACCAAAGATTACCTATGTGTTTCTCACGATGGTTTTCGGTAAGGTGTCAACGTGAATTGTCCGGCGAATGGGCGAATTTAGGGGCACTTGTTTTGGGTTTGTGATTGCATTTTTTGAGTTGTGTGATGCAATATGAGATATTATAAAAAATGAGTGTTACATTAAATGGATTGTCTTAAAAATGTGTATTTATTTGGCCATTTATTTTATTTTCATAATTTATAATTTATATTATATAAATATAATATCTTATTCACAACTAATAACCCAAATAAAACAATCTATAAATAAAAGTTATTTATAATATTATAGCATTAGTGACTTGTTTTCAATATCAGAATTTTTTAGTCAATAATAAATAACTAAAAATTAAGATCATTTAATTTTTAAATAAAATTAATCAGATGACATTTCTAGTTATCCCATCTAGTATCCCAGTCGAATTTATATTCAGCTTTAGCTAACTGATATTGCCTTTACAATTTTATCTTTTATCTATAACTTAGATATATATGTTACACACTCGTATTGACACTTTTCAGATTAAAGATGCAATATTTAAAGAGAGTTTTCATTTGCTTTGACTTGAAATCCGCTGTAAGACACGTTCTACGATTATCTCTGAGACACTTGGCACTCTAACCTGTTGCAACACAGCAAATCTGACAGATAAAAGCGTGATTTACAATATTTAAGGACATTTACGAACATTTACACCGATTTCTCCAGCCTGGGTTTGTCAAGTTCATTAACACTAAATGAATGTTAAGCTAGCATATCGTAAATTACCATTGAAATCGGTGTATAAAAAAATAAAACTCGAGAGGTACGAAAATCAATGGCAAATATTGCATGAGTAAAAGAAAGATTGAAGGGAAACCTGTGGACAAGGGACTCTTGAAGCATGCAACAATGTTGCTAAGACTGCACAAACATTTGAAAGTTTGTTGCACCGCTGTTTGCACGTCCACTGATAAAACCAAAAAAACCAAAAATATCACTTGGCCCGTCGATAAGGCGGGAATCGGTCGATGTGGCATCCACACAACGCTGCAGATAAAATTACACAAAAAAAAAAAAATATACAAATTTTTGTTGTCCAGCATTTAAGTAAAATTGTGAATATTGTGTGTGTTTGAGGATAGCAAGAAATCAGCATTAGGGGACATGCTGATAAAAAGTGTTGAGCATTGTTTGACAAACAACAAACAGCGGGCGTAGATACTGAATGCACACACAGATACAGATACATTTACAGATACAGATACTTCTGCAGCTACAGCTACATTTCTGGTGTTTGCATGCAGAAGTGCGCAAACAAATTTCAACTTATTTAAAAGCGCGTAAAAAGCCGATAAATGTCACTTATCTGTTTACCCCAAGTCAATAGCAACAAAAACAACAACAAAACAACAACAAAACCACAAAAACAACAACAAAAAGTCATTGGCTGAGGGAGGAGTGGGGCAAGTTGCAGTCAGACGGTGGCATGTGCTGCGGGTCTGAGCAGCAACGGAAATTGCAAATGCTTTCCAAAAATATTAGCGCCAGCTGCAATTATGTGACGTCACAGCGATTATCGTGCCACAAACGTTGCTGCCCCGCATCCAGCAACACACTCTGCACTGATAAGGCGCATTTTATGAATGAATATGATTTTTTTTATTGCCTTTTTGTGTATTTAACGGGCATTTCAATAGCTTTAACTGACTTGTTGTTGTTGTTTCTGTTGTTGTTGTTGTTGTTGTTGCGGCTGTTGCTTATCAATGAGCAGCAGTTTTGCTTGCGGCGGCGGCCGCCTGCAACAAAAGTCTTTTGAAGAAAGCTGCAAAGTCGACGTTGCCACTGACCTTGGGATTATAATATATGCACATTAAATATATATACTTGATTATGCTCATCGACATGTCGTATGTGTGTCAGACGTATATATATATATATATCTTGTATGTATATTTGGTGGCACAGTATCTTATTTGATCTTACTGCGGAAATGCTTGCGACGTGCCGCTTCCAGCAGTAATGCAAAACGTCTGCCAAAATTCGCTACAATTTCTGTCATTCATACATGAGTTTATATATATATAAATATATATATATATTTGTATGTATATATATGTATTTGTACATGTGTATATTTATTTGATTTTATTTACTCTTTTCAATATTTACCAAGCACGGCGCGTGCCCGGGTTTTCAATGAAGCAAATTTTGCCTAAATATTATCGTGTATAGTTCTATATAAATACAGGCAGAAATATATATATATATATATATATATATATATATAAATACTCACATATGTACATACATGCACACACGTTTATTGTCGTATAGAGTTGCAAAACACAGCATTTTTTTTTTATTTTGCTAATAAGTTAAATGCTCTACAAGGGATTGTAAAGAATTTGCATAAGTTATAAGATATAGAATGAATTAAGATTTTTGAAGTTAAAAGATATTGCTTGGGAAAGTTTTGAATGTTTTACAATAGAGCTGGGAATTTATGCATTTTAATTTATCACGCTTAGTAAGTCTATCATTAATCTTTTTTTTTTTTGCATTAGCTAACGTTGAATTTAAATAATTTAAGAGATTTTTAATTGCCTTTACTTGGTTAAATAATTATAGGAATTTGGGACTATTTCTATTGCACCTTGAACTCTAACCTATATCAATTGCTGTTAATCGATTTATGTTTAATATAAGCTAAAAATAATATAAAAATATAAAAAATAACAATCTAAAACTTATTGAATCTTATCTTTGAATTTTAAGTAAAAATGTCAACTATTGCATATGTTGAGATAATTTCATTGTTAAAAAATTGATTTATTTATTTTTAACAAGTCTCTCACTGGCTTTAGTTCAAGTGCTTTTTTTATACACCAATACATTTCGAAACCCTGGAATCAATATACAATTTTTTGTATTTATTTTATTACGCAGCAATTATCAACTGCGAAGTGAAACCCTATATACTCAGTATTATATCTGTTAAATAGTTTTTATGTAAATTGTATAAACTGATTTGCTTATTTAAATTTGTGTAGGGTACAAAAATATGTTTTGCTCTCCACTCGGGTTCTATTTGCTGACCGTACATTGACTTACATAAATAAATGTTGTGTTGCTTTTTTGCATATTTTTTCATATCACACAGCTGCGTCCATTTTACTTATGTACAATTCTCAAATATTGAAATGATAAAAACTTCAATCCGTACACAACGTTTCTAAGAAATTTGTCGGCGATCTATAAATAGTTCGAAGACACACATTCCGGCATACCTTTTATCGTCCTAGACATAGTGTATATCCACTCGTATCTCTGAATGGTTTCTGATTTGTGTCTCTTGCCTCACGGCGGTTGCAGGCACTCCTTTTTCACTCATTCAAAACAAAAAAATAAAAACCCAAAAAATCATTCAATGAATGGCTTCTTCTTCTCAGAAGTGGTAGGCACTTAGTTTCCACTGTCACTAAACGCGAATCCGTTGTCCATAACGGAGGCACACTGTGCCTCGCGGCCACTTCAAACCCCGGGCAAACAATCCTCTAGAGAAATTGTTATTATGCATTCCACCAACAATGGTGAGGCTGACCTGTAAAATTATGTGTAGCAGTCGCTTAACAAAAGTGTTAAAATTGCGTTGGGAAATTTTTGTTTAGAAAATATGAATTACAAGGTGTATTCATGCCTCCGCTGTGCCTCACTGTTGCAATGTCCTCGAAATTGAAGAGTTACCTGCCGCTGCGCGCTGCACGCATTTCTTTTATGTAAGCGGTTGACTATTTATTGTAGAGTTCACTGTAACAGGTTGCTCAGCTTTGTTCTCGCTTCTTTTTTTTTAGTGTTTTACGTAAAAAAAATCAACTTTTTAGAGGAGGTGTTAAACAAACGGCAGCTGAAACTGCCGCTGTGCAAAAATTGTCAAAGGCGGCATGCAAAAAACAAGTTGGCAATATCTATAGTTATATAAAATTTTGTAAGGATCTCAAGCCATAAAAGCAACCTGGGAGCTTGCCTAGAAGGAGGCATATTGCCAACAAAGAGGTCCTTTATTAGCAAAGCTGCTGTTTGGCCTCGATATATGCAGTTTTCTCAGTAGCATCCAGGAACCTCTTTACCTTTAACATTTTCACAGTTGCTATCATAATGTAGTATTGTCTATTGTATATATTATAGTATCTATATAGTATCTATAGATTAGTGAAGTATACAACACTAAAAATAAATCGGTCTACAATTTAGAATATCGCTGTTAAATTATAAAATTGATTCGGTTTCCGAAATTCTTTGTAAATATTCTAAAAAATTACTTGAAATTTTAATGATATTTTTTCTTCTATTAATTAAAGTGTAGAAAAGTTGAGTCTTTATAAAAACCAGGGTATTTTTTTTTTTTTTGGTTTTGCGTTTTTTGAAACATACTTTCCCCGGCAAAAATTCGCTGATTTTGAAAATCTTTATGCGATTTCTTTTCCGAATGTGGAAATCGATAGTTCGACAAGCTTTTATATTTATAACAATACCTATATTCCTGCTCTTCATTATAGGGTTAGTTTTCCTTTATTTAACTCCCACTCCCTTCCGTCTATAATGTCATTCAGTGCGACGCTGCTCACCTGTGTCTCAAAAAACAAGGGTCATTTAAAAACCAATTCCATTCAATTAATAACAATAAAATGAAGCTAAAATTGCAACAACACAACGCCTCCGCCCCGTTTTACTTTTAATAGATAACAACAAGGACTACAAATGAGAGAGGATAAAAGGAGCATTGTCAGGTTCACATATTCATACAATGAGTGCGAGTGTATTCAAAGTAACTCGTAGCTCGTAGCTCATTGAAAAGTGTCACATTCGAAAAGACTCTATATGCAGTCTATATACATATATATATATATATATATATAAATGTTTAATTGTATCGATATTCGATACAATGGGCGTAGTTGCGACAACAGCAAACGCACTCGACTCCTGGTTGCACGTGCGTGCGGCAAACAATTGGCCAGCAAAATGCAATTGTGTCATGTAGTACACGGATGTAAACTGTCCACTGTCCAGTGTCTACTGTCCAGTGTCTCTTTGGAATCAGCGATGTGAATATATTTCTAGAACGTGATTCTCTTGTCTTATATCTTTGCTTTTCCCTTTTTTCGTCTTATTTTGGTTTTTATTTTTGGATTTTTTAACTGAAAAGTTGGCGCATTGTTTGGCCAGTTCATTATTGGGCAGTCGTTTGTGTAGTTAGGTCGGCTCTTTACCTATTGTTCAACCAGGGAGCGCATTTAAAGACACGTTCGGGCCAATGCCAGAACATGGCCACGTTTTTGCCGCCAAAACGAAAAAAAAACTTTCTTGTCAAGCTTTGCCTGCGGTTGACTGCCGGCTTCTTAAAAATTGTTTTTTTTTTTTATTTAATTTTTCTGTTGCCCAACCATTAAACTAATTTATCACCAATATAGCGCAACTTCTAAGGACCAAACCGGCAGCGGGACACGGACACGTTGGGACAACCCTTGGTTTGTGGGAATCGAGTCGGGCTTTCTAGGATAGTGCAGTCAGCGTTTTCGGCTTTTGTGTGTATCTATTTACCATAATGAAAACATTTTCAAATATTTTATGCAAAGTTGTTGCAGCCTTGATGTGACCTTAGCTCAACCTCAGCGCTACCCCGCGGCGTGCGGTGTTGCCAAGGATGCGCGATATCCTGTATGGGAATTGCAGCTACTACAGATTTGTATATATACATATATGTATATATGTATGCCAAATACCGGTTCTTAATTTGCTAGCTGAACTAGTTTCCCCCTTGACGCATTGGCCCTGTCATTATGTAGATTTCATGTTGGGTGTTATTCGCCCTACTCCACAACCCCCCACCTCAACAAAAAATGGTAGATGCCTGTTGTTGTTGTTGTTGTAGTTGTTGTTGTTGTCATTGGTGTTGTTGTTGATGTTATTGCTGTTATTGCTGTTATTGCTGTTATTGCTGTTATTGCTGTAGTTAATTCGTTTGTTGTTGTTGGGTCATCAACTATAGATTTTCTCACAGGAAGTATGAACTACCATTGCCATAAAAACCTGGAAAGCACAAAGACGAAGAGCAACTGATAACGATCCAGCGAGATCCACACAAAATAATAAAAATAAAAGGTAACAAAAGCGGCAAATTGGGTTGTGAAAATCAAAAAGCAGACAGCAAAATATATATATATATATATATATGTATATACATTTGCCGGAGCTCTGGCCATGTTTGCACTGGCCGTTGCTGACTTGTCTCTGAGTGTCTAAGCCGCAGGTACAAAAATGATTAACTTCAATGCCGCCTCGGTAGATGCCACACCGCAATTAGTGCCCTCTAGCATCCTAATAAAATGGAAACTAGTGCACAACCCCAGCAGCTCTGATAATGGCAAAAAGAATTGCGTCGTCACAGGTTCATCCACAGATCCTAAGATCCTGCGCTGAATCAAACCAAAATGCACTTAGCCATTAGAGTAGGATTGTTGTATATGTGTGGGGGGCGAAGACAGCATTATTTTTAACATCAAACAAATAAAGGTCAAAATACAAGTTATACAAGGTAAGACAAAAAAATTAGTGGCTCAGCCGAGGATCGTTGCAACAAAAAGGAGCGCGTGATTTGTTGCAAGATTTCTGTGTAAATGGCATAAAAAAAAACACCAACACAGAATGAGAGAAACAAGCCAAGGCGAGGCGACAGGCCGTGGGAGCGATGTGGCTGCCGTTAATGGCGCAGTTCTTGGCATGATGACGACCTCGTCCCCGTTCCTGTTCCCGTTCCCGTTCCCGCTCTGCCGCTCCCCTGCTTGTCCTCTTCCTCGTCGTTCGACAATTAACACACACACACATCCTTGGGAATGTCGAGCAGGGGCCTACTTTTTTATGAATTGTTCATAATTCTTGTAGTTTTTCTGCTACGCTCTTTTGTGGCCAAGACTTCGGCTCAAAGGCAAGCCGACATACAATCACGATCAGCTGATTTGTAGAGGGTTGGGGAGCTGTGGATTAATTATGTTGACAGGTTGCTGCAGTTGAAGTGTCCTCTCCCCACCCCCGCCTTCTAGCTCTAATCTAGCCAAGAATCCAGCTTCCATGAATGGACAAGTGTAAAAATGTCTCTTAGAAATTCGAATTAACTTTCTATTGAGTTTTGATGTTTCCACGAAAAACCCTTGGCTGAGAAATGGTTTAGGTTCCCAAAAGGGAGCAAATACACAACTGGGCACGTACACAATTAATTGAAAAACGCTGGGAAAATCAAACAGCTCAAAATAATTGCATAAATTCCCTTTTTGACTTATACAATTTATGTTTTTTCGCATAGGAAATGATTTTGCACTATCACAAAAAAAAAAATTGCACACAAATATTTTCGCCAGAAATTTACAAATATTTTATAATATTTCCGACAAGGCTGAATCAAAAATCAAGCCCATTTCCCCAGTGGCCAAAAAAAAGAGTGAATGAAAACTGTTTAGTAACGGGCCAAAGATTTTGCTCAATGAGCCACAAAAAAAAAAAAAAAATGCAATGCAAAAACTCAGCTGGCAACTGTTGCGTTTGAATGTCGCCTCAGGTGACAAATTGCAAGGCTTGCGGCAACAACAGGTTGCACTAACCGTTAACCAAGGGCCTTCCTTTTTGCCACAGCGGAGGCAGGCAGGCAAGCGACTGTTGCCACAATCGGTGTGAATGACACGGCAGGTTTTGTGATCCGGCCAAAATGTGTCATTTCGCACCTACATAAAAACCAACATTGATGTGATTTACTCTTGCCACTCTCTGGTCGTAAACCCCGCCCCTCGGCGACCTTCGCTTTGCATTGCATAATTGTTGACTGCCGCTTTGGCAGGCCTTGTCTAATGTGCGATTTCTACTAAAAACTGCATTTGCATTTCCATTTCCATTTGCACTGCACATTTTCAGTCAATTTTCACACATGCCTTGCAGTCGACCGAAAGGGTCAAGGCAACTGGCAATTGGCCACAGGATGTGCCTCATAAAGGATATCGACAGCAATATTTACATAACACTTTTTGGCGCGCAAAAATCAGGACTTCCTGTCTGTGTGTGTGTGCAACATGTGCGGCATCCTTCCTGTCGGCATGTCACGTGTGCGTTTTGCCAGTTGCCACCCACGTTATGCCAACCAACAATAACAACAAAAATAGGAAAAGAAAAACACCTTAAAATATTGTACAAGTGTTGCAATGAAGTTGTCGACAAGGCCGCAAATTCCTTCTCACGCCTGTGCTCCAGTCATGTGATTTGTATCCATTATTTTTTATTTTTTGGCAGAAAGGGAAATTGGGTATGTTGGAAAGCAAGCGACTTTAATATACCCTGTACTCAGCTTGAAAATACTTACTAATGATAATATATAGGATAATAACACAAAAGGTAAACTATTTAAAACAAAAGAATTTATGCACAATAGTGTTTAAGATTAAAGCTGTTAAATTTTAAAGATAACTTAAATATATATAAAAAAAAAAGTTTTAAGATACTTCTTTAGTGAAAATATTTTGCGTCTGATGCTAATAAACGTTTACATTCAAAGATACATTCTACATACATATCTACACCTAATCGTATTTAAAGTGTACCCTCCCAACACAGCATTTGAATGGTTACAGGGTATGAAAAGAGCGCCGCAATTTTTGCAAAAAAAATAAGATGTTTATTTCATTCATGAAATGAACTCATTCAGTCAACGGAATTCATTGGAAGCGTCGCAAAAAATACTCTACTACCACATATATCTATATATATATATATATATACAGTGGCTTGCAGCCCCAATCGCCCAGTGTCTAGCAACAATTTCAATTGCCTGCCATAAGCTCATTGTTGAATATTTTTCAAAAATTCCAAAGACCCATGGCAGGTACATTTATTGACCACCAAAATTAATATATGACCCTAATAAACTGTGGGTTTTCCACCTGCTAGGTAGGGTTATGTAAGAAAGTACCTCTTTTTAGGTATGCACGTTATTTCGCCCAGTTACATTATGGACACCTGGGTGCCATAAAACCCGGATTTTTTACCTAAAATTGAATATTTTCGGTATAAATAGACCAATCCTTCTAAGTCAGTTTAGTTATAATCTGCATCTCGGGTGCAAAAAGCCAAAAAGGACAATGGGCAAAAGGACTACCATTGAACAACGGAAACTCATCCTGGAACACTTAAAAATCGGATATTCATATCGAAAAATAGCTAAAATGGTCAATCTAAACACCTCAATTGTATTGTACATCATTTGAAGTTTCGTGGACGAAAATTGGACCGAGGACAATGGCAGAATGGCACCAAACCCGATTTTCACCGAGCAGGACGAGCCAAGGATCATCAAGAAAACAAGGCGAAATCTTAAGCTATCGGCTCAAAAACTGATTCAATAGATGCAGGATGAAATAAGGAAAAAGTTCAGTGTGGGAACTGTGCTCCAAGTTCTGCGCAACCATGACTTTAAGGCCCGAGAACCACGGGAAAGAAATTTCCAAGCGCAAAAAATAGAGGGTATAGGATGACGTTCGCCAAAATCCACTTGGACAAGGATTTGGAGTTCTGGAACACAGTCATATTTGAATTTGAGTACAAAATAAACATTTTTGGCTCGGACGGACGGAATTATGTGTGGCGACACTCCAATACTGATCTGAGCCCCAAAAACATAAAGTCAACAGTCAAGCACTGCTGAGGAAGTGTCCTGGTATGGGCATCTATCTCGGCAGCCCGCGACTGAAATTTTGTGATTATTGAAACAATAATGGACAAGAATGTGTACTTTAATATACTAAAGGAAAATGTACTCCAAAGTGCCTAGAAGCTGGAAACCGACGTACTTTCCGGATCTACCAGGACAGCGACCCCAAACTTAAGGCCGGAAAAGTACAGTCCTGGCTTAGATTGAACTGCCCCCACGTGATGATTCCACCGGCCCAGTCTCCAGACTTAAATGTTATTGAAAATTTGTGGGCTCTGCTGGAAAATAATATCCGGAACCACAACATATCAAGCAAACAGGATCTCCAAAATGCTCTGCTGGAGGAGTGGAGCAGGATCAGTCCAGAAACTACCCGGAAGCTGGTATCTTCCATGAATAATAGATTAAGGGAAGTTGTTAAGGCTAGAGGATATCATACTAAGTATTAACATCCTTATTTAAGCTTTTATACGCCAAATATGTAACTTTTTTAAGACTGGGCGAACTGAGCTGCATATGTATTTTGGCTTATGTTTTCAGTTTTTAACTAATTTTAATTAATTAATTAATATTAAAATAAAAACTAAAGTTTGTTTTTCAAATGTGATATAACATTCAACAAATTGGCATTTAAACATTTTGAATTTGTTTCCTTGTTTAAACTTTATAGCACTTTAAATTTGTTGCTAGACACTGGGCGATTGGGGCTGCAAGCCACTGTATATGCCGGCATTGTGCGGCAACAATGCGTCCGAGGCAGGATAATAAGGACAGAACTAGCAAATCTATACAAGTACTTCAGCAGGAACAATGCCTCGAGCGGCGGTTATAACGAGCTGAATCCCAGGCAAATTTAAAGGACATTCGACCAAGGAATTCTCACGTTCATTTCGCACGCGCTCTCTTTCACTCCTCATGGAACACTTGGGTGCATGTCTTAAATATACATTTTTTTGCGGCATTTCTTGTAGGTTTTCTTTTTTAATGTTGGCTAAGGCCCGGCTTAAACCTCAAGTGACCGAGGGTTTGATGAGCTCACATTTGCAAAAGGAGAAGCGGATGCGCCGCCACTCGGGTGTTCCTCATCAACGACATCATCATCTGACGATCATCCGGATATAGTTCAATATAATTTTTATTATTCTCCTTCGCTTTTTTATCTCGTTGTTTTTTGCAAGCGTCAGTCGGTGTTTCTTTTTTGTGTGCAATTTTCATGGAATTTTCAACACATAATCGACAGATAATGCCGTTGATTATCTCAGGAATTTCTATACAAGTTTTTTCTATTTTTTTTTCTTCTTTTTTTTGTATCCTTGTTGAGCAAAGTGGCGCTGCCGTTGTCCTTCACAGACGTGGCTTCCGTTTCATATTTCCTAAAATCGGTCGACGCTGTGTGCGGCCGGACAAATAGTGAGAATCTCTGATTCGAGTCCGGTTTCCAAACGAATAGCAGATTGGAAATTCTACGCTTGGAGCAACCAGTTGTTAGATAACAGTTGGCAACACTGTGGGAAACTGCACAAATTGCAACTTGGCTTTGTCTTTTATTAGATTGAGTTTTAGATTATTGCAAATTATGAGAAAAGATTTTAAAGTAAATGTTTGTGGTGTCATCCTTATGTCTGCTGTTGCCTAACGGATATACTCTATATGTTTCCTGATTTTTAAATGTATTTTAATATATCCCTAGCTCTAATGTCAAGTTAACTTTAAATAAAAACAAGATAGAACGTTGCAGTCGGACGTAACCGACAGCGGAATACTATTATACCTTAATTTGTGTACAGTTACGAAATACTTGAATTGCGGGGGATATGGGCGTTTATCGGTTTTGGGGGCGGGAGTGGGCGTGTCCCAAAAAAATTTTGGAGTTCGGTCTTAGTAAGATACCTTCTAAGTTTGGAAACTGCAGCTCTTAAATTGCGGGAGATACAGGCAAATTGCGTGAGATATATAGGTTTATCGATTTCCACCAACAGGTGTATCGGTTTAAGTAGGTGGAGTGGGCGTGGCCATCCAATTTTTTTTTATCGATTTTTGGGGGAGTTACCAGTAATATACCTGCAAAATTTTGCGACTCTAGCTTGCAAATTACGGCAGATATGCGCATTTTAAATTTCTAGGGACGAAGTTCCTGGGGGCGGCGGATGTGGGCGCGTGGTCCAAAAATTGGTATGCCAATCTTTGAAGGAGGTTACCAGCAAATTACCTTCCAAGTTTGGTTACTCTATCTTTAAAATGTTCGGAGATATACGGAGGTATCGATTAATAATCGGAATTGTCGATTATAGGCGCAGGTGTGGGTGTGGCACCACAAATTTGTTATCGATTCTTAGAGGCGACTACCAGTAATATACCTACCAAATTTGACGTTCCCTACTCAAAAACTGCGGAAGATATAGCCATTTGAAAATTTTAGGGGCGGTGGTGAAGGGGGGGGGGGGGTGTCGGAGGAACGCGCGTTCATACAGACGGACAGACGGACAGACGGACGGACGGACAGACGGACAGACAGCATGACGGACATTGCACAAAACCAATATACTATTATACCATTTTGGTATAATAGTATAATAAAACAAAATAATTATTTTTTTAGCTTAACTATTTCGTTTAATTATTTTTCAATTTAATTTTTAATTTGCTTGTGAACTGCATTATTTCTATATCTCTTTTTAATTTATTTATTATTGAAATAAACTTCTCTATATTTTTAATTGTAATATTTTTATTTTAATATTTTTTGTTCTTCAATTTATATTTTAAATTTGAAACTTTTCAGTGTAGCAGACTACAGTAAATAAATAAATAAATAAAATGTTCCTTTGATGATCTGGGAAATATAACAAGACTCAAATAAAACTACTTTTGATCTGTTGATTGTTGACATTTATTTAAATTCACAACTAAACAGCTTTGGCTTGACAGGAAATTGAATTTGATTGCATATCAGTGCAGACTAGTTTTTCCCAGCAACAACCCCAGGAACCAGGGTATAAAAAGAGCCCGCATGACAATTTTGTCAAGCTGGTCAAAAAGCAGCCAGCCACAAGTTTACAGCTATGCATATAAAGCTATGTAAATTATGAAAGTTGATAAGCACGTTTCACTATTCCAGGGAGTCTGTATCTCAGTTCTGAGTTCTGAGTCGTAGTCGGAGTCGGAGTCTGTGTCATTGTTGATGAAGATGAATGATGTAATAATTCCATCATAAAAATGCATGCTCAGCCAACATTTCAAAGGCAACCTAAACTGACAAGCTGGCCAGCCCCGAGTGTCAAAGGGTTGCTTCCCCCCCATCCCTCGTGTATCTGCAGCTTTTCTGCAAATGAACTAAAAGCTAAGACTAGATTTGTGGCCTGAGTCTGGAGGCAGCTGCCCAGCTCTGCTGCGTTACGTTACAACAAGTTTTTACATTTGCCACACAGTGCAATGTATAGATACATTTTCTCGATTTTGTAAACTGGTTTCGGTTTAACCTAAACCCCGAGATCCATTTACATTTATTGTACTTAGGGACGTACATTTCATTTTATTTAAATGCCAGCTTTGCCGCTGATTTTGATTACCTTCAAATTTGATTCTTACTTAGAGAGAGAGAGAGAGAGTGTGTGTGAGAGAGAGAGAGAGAGAAAGAGTGAAAATCCATTAGCACGCTCAGTCAAGCAAAATCCATCATAAAAGTAAATCTTTGTTTACCTTGACCCTGCCTCCACATAAACACACACATATATAAATATATATATATATGTATGTATATATATATATATATACATGCCCAGCTAGACTGTCCGGTATCGGATCGTGCATCCTTTAGTTTGGATACTTGTTTTATATGTCTTCTTCTTCTGTTTCTCCTACGTCTACTTCTTCTTCTTCTTCTTTGGCTTGCCCTCTGCTCACCTTTCGATTTTCTACAACTTTGTTTTCAACGTCGATGAATTTTTTTCTGTTTTGATTGCGCTGTTCGTTGTTGTTGTTGTTGCTGTTGTTGTTGTTGTTGTTGTTGTTATTGTTAAGTCAAAGTGTCGAATTGTAAAGATCAGTCACCTTTTGCTTCCTAGGCGATCGTAGCCGTATCCCATAGATACATAAACATTAACATTGTTGTTTATATACCCTGTAACTATGAATAATGCTTAAAAAAGGTCTCATGATGTATAAATAAGATAGTACTGACTATAAAGCATATTAATATATACAGTGAGCAAAGTCTTATTTCGCACAGTGCCTAGCAAAAATTTTAAAGTGCTATAAAGTTTAATCAAGGAAAAAAATTCAAAATGTTTTAGTGCCAATTTGTTTAATGATATATCACATTTGAAAAAGAAACTTTAGTTTTTATAAAAATATTAATTAATTAATTAAAATTAGTCAAAAACTAAAAACATATTCAAAATTTCATGCAACGTCTTATTTCGCACAGTCTTAAAAAATGTTACATATTTGGCGTGTAAAACTTTAAATAAGGATGTTAATACTTAGTATGATATCCTTTAGCCTTAACAACTTCGCTTAACCTATTATTCATGGAAGATACCAGCTTCCGGGTAGTTTCTGGACTGATCCTGCTCCACTCCTCCAGCAGAGCATTTTGGAATCCTGTTTGCAGGATATGTTGTGTTTCCGGATGTTATTTTCCAGCAGAGCCAACAAATTTTCATGAACATCTAAGTCTGGAGACTGGGCCGGTGGAATTATCATGTGGGGGCAGTCCGATCTAAGCCAGGTCTGTACTATTCCGGCCTTATCTTGGGGTTTTTGTCCTGGTAGATCCGGAAAGTACGTGGGATTCCCGGTTTCTCGGCACTTTGGAGTAAATTTTCTTTTTGTTTATTGAAGTACACATTCCTGTCCATTGCTGTTTCAATGAACACAAAATTTCCGTCACGGGCTGTCGAGATAGATGCCCATACCATGATACCTCCTTCACAATGCTTGACTTTTGCCTTTATGTTTTTGGGACTCAGCTCTGTATTGGAGTGTCGCCACGCATAATTTCGTCCGTCCTAACAAAAAATGTTGAATTTGTAGTCATATTCAAATATGACTGTGTTCCAAAACTCCAAATCCTTGTCCAAGTGGATTTTGACGAACGTCATCCTAGATCCTATGTTTTTGCTTTTACAAATTTCATTTTCCATTGTTCTCGGGCATTTAAGTCATGGTGGCGCAGAACTTGGAGCACAGTTCCCATACTGGTCTTTTTCCTTATTTCATCCTGCACCTATTGAGTCAGTTTTTCAGCCGATAGCTTAAAATTTCCCCTTGAAATCTTGATGATCCTCGGCTCGTCCTGCTCGGTGAAAATCGGGTTTGGTGCCATTCCGCCTCTGTCCTCTGTCCGATTTTCGTTAACGAAACTCCAAATGATATAGAATACAGTTGAGGTGTTTAGGTAGACCATTTTAGATATTTTTCGAAGTGAATATAAAAATTTTGAAGTGTTCCAGGATGAGTTTCCGTTGATCAATGGTAGTCCGTTTGCCCATGGTCCTTGTTGGCTTATTGCATCCGAAATTCAGAAAAAAACTTAACTGACTACAAAGGATTGGTCTATTTATACCGAAAAAATTCAACTTTAGGTAAAAAAATCCGGATTTTATGGCACCCAGGTGTCCATTATGTAACTGTGCGAAATAACCCTTTGCCAAAAATAGAGGTACTTTCTTACATAACCCTACCTAGCAGGTGGAAAAACCACAGTTTATTAGGGTCATATATTGATTTTGGTGGTTAATAAATGTACCTGCCATGGGTCTTTGGAATTTTTGAAAAATATTACATAATTACTTTATGGCAGGCAATTAAAATTGTTGCTAGGCACTGTGCGAAATAAGACTTTGCTCACTGTATATTGTTGATGCTGATTCTGAGCCGATATAGCCACGCCCCTCTGTCAGACCTTCCTTACGTACCATAAAAAAATGAGAACTGATATTTGAAATGTAGGATTTGCATCTTGCCAATTTTCTGGCTATTAGATCACTGAGGCGTAGGAGGCTCAATCGAAGTGTTTTGAGGATCTTCCCTGAAGAGCTTCCCTTATAACCGTTAATTCGACAAAAATTTGTCCACCTCCCCTGATGCTTCCAGATGCTTGTCAAATTAGTTTATTCAGCAGCTATGGCTTCAAATTGTCACTTACATTTTATAGTAAAAAAAAACGATTAAGAAATATCGATAATTATCGATATGGGACCAACAACTACTACACTTTCATATTTGCTTAATATAATTAACTGCGAGTAATTAAGAAATATCCGTAAATGTCGATCACCAACAGCTACATTTTCATAATTTGCATGCTTGTAGCTGGGCACAGGGTATGTCCTAGTCGAGCACTGTGCATTGTTGTTGTTGCTGCTTCTGCCCAATGGCTCGTACCCCTTTATTATGCCAGGCATGTCGCGCTTGCTCCGTCGATTGTACTCGTATCCGTTCGCTGCCTCAACTAGCATTTTTACTGGTGTAATCATTCTTAAGCCATACCTCAGTCGGAGTCGCAGTCGCAGTGGCAGTGGCAGTCGCAGTCTGCGTCTCAGTCGCAGTTTGCGTCTCAGTTGCAGTTGCCGTCGCCGCCTCAGTTCTCGCTCTATGTCTAGTTGCACGCTTATTTATTTGTTTGCTGGCTCCAAACTGGTACTGGCATCCAATTGCCTGGGGTCTGCCTGTTTTGGTCTTATCCAGATCCCAAAAGTACAGTCCTCGCTCTGTTTTTCCTGATTTTTCTCCAAGGGGCGCCCCTTCATGTGTGTGTGTGTGTGTGCTGTGTGCTGTGTGTATTGTTGTGGCTTGACACGCCGCCAACTGGTTTGTCTAGTACGAGTATCTCCTCATTTTATTGCCCACCTCCTCCTCCTCCTTCTCCTACCTCCCCTTCCGACATGCTCTTCTTCTATTTCTTAGAATGCTGTTTTCCTTCTTGTCGTATCTGGACGTCGATCAAGCCTTGGGCTCAAGTCACCAAGTTTATTTACTTCTCCCGCCACAGGTTTGTTTACTTTCATCGTCCAAGGAACCAGAGCCCAACTTGTAGATTGAAAACATAGAAATGCAGAACAAGAAGAAGAAAAAATGTCGTAAGCCGATTTGTCGTCACATGAGCGGAAGGAAGTTCAAAGCGATGATGCGCTGAAAATATTAAACAGTTAGGAGAACCAATGCAGGGAATCGGAATCGGAAATGAGGCTTAATTGAGAAACTACAATTTCCGCAGGTAGTGAAATTTGTAGATTCATGTGTTTTAATATGCTAATGTTAGCAGAGGAATTTCTATAGAAAATTAACCCTAATAAAAAAGGCATTAAGCGTTCGAACTGCCTACCAAAATTTGTATAGTTGGCTCTAATGAGAATTAATGCAACTTAATTATCTACTTTGTAAATTTGAGGAACATATCATTTTTAAACTAGTAAAATATGATTTTAACGCTGCTTTCTATTAGTAAAAATATTAAATTTAAGACCAGGGAATTGTTGTATTCATATTTTTTACACAAATACCTCCAACATCTACCTAAGTCCAGCATCGTCTCTAATATATAATTAAAATATCATAGGGCTGCTGACCAGCTCAAATTAGAAACTCAAGTGTCTCGGCTCACACAAAAATCAACTTGAATGAGCTGTTTTATTTTATGGCTAATTGATTATAATCTGACCGCCATCGACGTTGGCCAAAAATCAGCACACAAATCCGTATACATTACAGGAAGACGAGAGCAGAGGCAAAGGGCAAAGGCAGCCAAATAAATGGAGAGATATCCCGATAAGACCAAAACATTTTGCGCATCATCATTATCGGGATGCCAGGTCTGGCATATAACTCAATCTGCCAGAACGGGATGCCCGATGCGAGAACAAATAATCATAATTATTGCAAACTCGGATTAGTTGCGCCCGAATGAAAGTCGACCGACAAAATAAAATATCAATGGAAAACTCAATTTTTTCTTGCTCTTCCCAGTCGGACTATCTGAAGTCTCCTATCTTTCGAGTTGATAAATGCTTCAGTGCACCGGACTGTCAACAAAGAAGAGAAACCTGCACGAGATTTCTAACGGTCAACTCTGCACCGGCATCCATCAGCTGACTGCTTAAGATACAATTGTATCTGTTGCACTTGAGGTGCAGTCGAGCGCATGATAGCATCTACACCAAATTTGTTTTCCAAAATCCATATGTACTAGTTATCTAGGGTAGCACAAACACACAAACACACACACACACACACTTAGCACACAGGACTAAAAAGGAAACCGTATTTTTGGCGCTCTTTTTTTGTGGACTGCTCAAAGGAAAGGATATGTATTTGTGAGGTCTTTGAAAAAGGATTTTCCGAAACAAACTGTTCATTTTGCGCGCCACAATCAAAGGCAATAACTCTGACTGAGATTGTGTGTGTGTGCGTGTGTATCTTGGTGTGTGTGTGTTGTGCGCATTTCGTAGTTGGTATCTTAAACTCACATCATGACCGCTGGTCAGGCTCAAAGAGCGGCTTAAGACTTTCTAGAATTGCTTGTGGCATGTGGATGTGGATGTACGTGCTGCTAAAAACAATATTACACACAGCCACACCCCACACACACACACACACATACACACACATACACTTGCTTTATATTCATTAAGGATATGCAAACAAAACAATATGCAAGTTAGTTATTCGACAAAACAAAAGCCCTAAAACTATACAGAGCTCTGGCAATATTTTCAAGTTAAAGTCGGCTTATCCTTGGCATCCTTTTGCGGGTCATCCCTATTGTAAATTGATTAAGCAAACTGCAACTTTGGCTGTTCAGTTAGCTGGCAGTATATACATATACGGCACAGCTGTGCCACATTACAACCAGGTACAACTCGCATCTTGCTTGACCACACGGGTTTCTGGTCCGGTCATCTTTTTCCATTACTCTGTCCATTCATTTGGAAGCACAAATGTGCGAAATGCTTTTGTGCACACATGAGATGATCTCATTTTTGTCTCAACGAAAGAGTAAAGGATCTAGCAACTAGCATCTGCACTTACTACTTACCTCCAGCTATTCTATTCCTGTTCCCATTCAAATCATATTGATCCATGCCATTGAGCAATATGTCGTCAAACAAAGTTGCCGCCTCTCAGAACCGAAATCTGAACTCGGTTTATGCAAATTACGCACAAATTGTAAACTTTCCTGGAAAACCAGATAATGTTTACAGCAAGTTTTTATTTTGCTTCTTTTTTTCTTTTTGCACAAGTGCTATGTTCAAGTATTTGCCGGAAGTTTTTATGTTTTTCCCGAGAAGTGCCGCCTTGGTTTTCAACAGTAGCTGACTTACGTAATGTTTGCATTTGAGATTTTTTATTTTAATTTCAGTTTTTATTGTTTCTGAGCGGCCTGCTTGTAAAGTCTCTCTGCTAATGGTTTTTTCACACTCTGCCGCTAAAATGCCTAGAACCAAACTATGCCCAGATCAAATTTGTGTATAGATATATTTACATGCAGAGCTGTGAGCAGCTCATCGCTTTTGTCTTAGGAATATATACAATTTTTCTAGTAGGTGTTGTTAAGAAGAATTCATTGGGGGTATTTTCAACTCGAGCTGTTTGTTTGATATATGAGCAAGTGAATACCCTGGAATTGCTTGCAATTGAAGGGTTTAAGGGAGTGCATCAAATATCTGATATTAACCATCTTTAACTTTCTTAGTTGAGAAACTTTTGCAATATGGCAGCATTTGTAAATAGAGTTTTAACAAAAGCAGTCGGCACATTTGACCACATTGTTAGAGCCGACTTCGGCCCACAAACAGTACTTCAAAGACGCCCCAGCCTCAAATGGAATTTTGGCTTATCATGCGAGCATGTTAATTGCCTTTTGCAGAGTCTCAAAGAAATGAGTTGTAAATGAGCAAAAATTGACAGGATACACAATTCATTGCGGTTTCTAATCCTTATGCAAAAAAAAAGAAGAAAAAAACGATTGTAGGATGCTATCATTAATTACCCTTTGGGCCAGTAGTCAAGACTTGAAACATACCGACACGTGCATTGTAATGATCATATCATCAGTGAGGGATTGGGAGTACGGCGGAACACATCAGCATAGCGGTAACCAATCGATTTGGCAACAGGCAGTAGCCGTGGGGAGTGTGTCTTACCAATCTATAGATCAAAATCAGATATTTTATGCACACGCCTCGTTTCGGCCGTTACTCCTTCGAGAGAGGACCACGTCCAACAAGCCGTGAAATTCTGGCATAAATCCAATAGTTATGAAAAACCAATTATTTTTTTAAAGACTCTCATGTTATTGGTATGTATCCCTGTATTCCTTGGCAAAGCAACTGGTTGAATGACCTCTCAAGTGATTGACCGTTCGGCTCCGTGAGAAAAGTTGAATGCAACCCTTCATTAGATCAGTTTTGAAGAGGTTACATAAAAATTAGATGATTGCTTTTGAGTGTGTCATTAAAATTGACTGTTTGTATTGCTCTACACAGAAAGATAGATACAGAAAGAGAGAGACAGAAAAAGGGAGAGAGAGAGAGACGAGTTGGTTTAGAGGACCATTCGCCTCAAGTTTGAAATGAGGCGCTGGCTCAGCAATTTTCCGTTAAAAATCAAAACATGCAGTCAGCAGTCAGTGTGCGAGGGAGATGGCAGATGGCAGAGCACAGGTAACGAATATCAGTGCATAGAGGAAAATCCAATACATACAGGTAAATAGACGCACGTCGAGGCACGACAGAACAATAGAACCTGTTGTTTGCAGGGGAAAGTCCAACTGGAAGTCAGAGGCCCATAAGAAAACGTCGAGATTTCCTGGCAAAGAAATGGAAAACAAACAGGGCAAAGGCAAAGGCAAAGGCAAAGGCGAAGTCGAAGGCACAAGGCATAGATGAAGCCCAAGGAATAGAGAATAGAGTAAATGGAAATTGATAAATGCCTAGAAAACAGGTTGAGCACAGGTACACAGCATATATAAATACATAGCTCTGGTGTAGAGGGGGTGTAGAGGGAGGAGCCAGTAGCTGAAGCGCGGCCTGCACGTGGACGCTGTTGAGGATCGGCTTGCGATGATGCCTTATGATGATGAAGCCTTTTCAAGGCGCTTTAACGAGTTTTTTGTTTTGCCCCCTTAGGAAAACAGAAAAAAACGAATAATAACAAAAAAACCAACAACAACAACAAAAACTGAAACGAGTTAAGAGTGCCTGTGGTTTAATGGGGGTTTGGCTTTTTCACAGATTACCAAATTATATACCCATTCTTTAAGCCCAAACAAAGAAACAAAGAAAAATGTGTGATGTGGCTCCATTTGTGCGCAGCCTGGGAAAAATCAATGCTCCAAATGCGCATTTATTGAAGTCAGGCCATAAACAAAGACTTATGAAAATGCGACTTGGGATGAGCCCTTAAAAACTAATCTTGGTTTTTGAGGGGCGCTGGTTTTCAAGTATTTTTATACTCCTCCAAATGGAATTTTAATTCTGCAATTAAAAGTGATACGCATTGAAAGACAGATCTTCGTCATTGATTTAACGGATCCCAGAATATAATTAGGTGCCCAAACATCTTAAAGTTAACTTAAAGAGGTTAGTCTTGAAATAGGCCTAAATAAATTGAAAATATTCTTTAAGATTTGAACGAATTTGTTTTTATTTATTATATCATAAAATAAAATAAAATAAATCACCAAAAAAATGTCATTAAAAAATAATTCTAAATAAAATCAAAATTTACGAAATTTTTTCTTCCAAACTTCAGGACCTGCTTTTAAGCAGGATATATTTATCGCGAGTATATATGCATATACTTATTTCAAATTTAACACTTCTTTCTTAGCTCTAAAGTAAATAAAGAATTGCAACACATGTTGTCTGGACATTGCTTTGGATTATATGAGCCGTAATTTCAATGTCGACATAAACAAAACCCAAAAGAACAATTCCTGCAGCGCCCAGGACACTATTAAATACAACAAAATAAATTCAGATGCTGATGTTGTCGCGACTGCATCCAAACAATAACAAGACTCGCATCCTGCTAATGAGCAGTCAGCAGCCTAGCCAGGACCTGGCTAGAGTTACTTGAGATTTTATCAAAACAAAAACGACAGCCAGGACATCAATTGGTAGCCTCGAATGAACGGTTCTCACTTGATCCTTTTTTTTGGCGCTGCGGCTTGTCCTTGTTTATGACTACGTGTTTATTAAATAGGCGCTGGTTAGCTTAGTACCCAAAATGTCGTGTAATTCGAGTTGCCTTCGAGAGTGTTGGCGCGGCCTGGACCCTTGAAGTGGTCAACCCGTCAGGGGCATCTTCAGCATCAGCATCAGCATCATCTTCATCATCATCATCTTTGACCATATGCCGTCAGTGATTTACTGAATTAGGTTTTGAACCTGATCCCAAAACTGAACCAGAACATGTTTTGCATGTGGTATTGATTGAGCAATTTAAGTGTAGCCATAACTATATATATACATATATGTAAATACACGTGTGTGTAGTGTGTGTGTGTGTGCGTGTGTGTGTGATTTGGAAGCTGTCAGCAAGATTGCTCCAATTTCATGGGCGATTTAGTCAAGTGCATTCTAATTAATGAACGCTATCGATTCGCTGGAAACTCGTCCTTAGCCACTAAATTTGACAGACAACATCTGTTGTTTTTAATATTCCTAAATGTTATCAAGGTTATTTTATTGACCATTAACGGTTTTTGTTTCGTTTTGACTGAATTTCCAGGTAAACACACAAAATAAAATCTGAAGCCTTGGGTAAAAATCAATGTACGATTTTGGGATGCTCTTTGAGTGCAAAAGGGTATATTATTTTCTAAATCTGCTGTTTATTTACACTCTTAAATAAACTTGATATTTATATGAAGAAACTTAGTAATAGTAGCTTAGTAAATATAAATAAATAATTATCTATTGATTTTTAATGTTAACTGATAATTGTGCACTAATTTGAAATAGATAAGTAAGTAAGTTAAAAAATCGCCTATGCCTGCTCACCTAATTATTTATATATTGTATTATTTTCAAACGCAAGGTAGTGTTTTTTAAATTCAATTCACTTTATTTTAGTCCATGGCTTATTACAAAATTCAGATAAAAAAGATGCTTAATGTTAAATTTTTTCTTACACAGAATTTTTATCTTTTTTTGAATTTAAGAAATTTTTCTTCTAAAAATAAAGGTTCCATTTCTAATCTTAAAAAATTTTATTTATTAATAAAAAGTTGAAATTTAAAAAAAAAAATGAAAAAATCTTTATGATTTAACGCATTTTTTCGGTTTATAATTTAACAATTATTTTTAAAATCCAGATTTTCTAGTTTTCAAGGCGACTTTTGTGAGTGTAGATTTTAAATTCGAATATTTTGAATATTTTACTTCCTTGTAATATCTACTAGGATAACAAGCGAATACCATGGGATGCTTTTAAGTGTTTAGGTTTATTATTTTGAAGATTATACATTTAAAAACAGATGGCTAAGCCCACAAGTTCTTTTTGTGCTCAGAGATAACTGAAATTCATGGAATTCTCTGTCTCTACAAAAAACCCATGCATTCCATAACTAAATTTAATTGCGAAACTTTCAAGGAAACATTGCCGCTAGGGATACAAGTATTTAACTGTTGCTGTGTTTGTTGCACGCCAGCATTAGCTAATGTTGCCTGCCACAATGCCCATTAATGTTGTGGGCCAAACCCTCCAGGGAGACATCGCAGCCTTGAAAAGATCATTAGCAGGAATAAGATCGTAAAAACACATGACACGCGAAAAAAAAGCGAATGCCGCCCTTTTGCAACTCAGTGGACAGTCATGAAATTGCAAACTGGAGGAGTAGATCGAAGATTGTGTTCCGAAAGGAGACTGAGACCTCCCGGGAAATCAATATTTTCAATTGCCAAACAATTGCAAAGACAAAAGATGACCACAGCCAACACATTTTGATAGGGACACAAACATTGAGCAAGGACCTCGCCGAAGCGGTGTCTTAGTGCTGTGTCATGCCGCAGTGCCACAAAAAAAAAATAGAAAATACTATATCATAAATGCACACAGGTTGAAGTTGAAGTTGCGGTTGTTGTGTTTGAGGTTTTGCCGCGCCCTCCATAAGAAATCCCTTGTTGGCTGTGTGGTCGTAAATTCCTGGAAGCTAAATACAAACGAGTTGGCAGCGACGGGATTGAGCAAAAATATTATGAGAAATAACAAAAGTAATCAAATAAAAAATATTAAAGATGGCAAACAGATTTCGGCCACAAGCACTTGTCTTTAACACAATAGGGTTAACTATTCTCCTTTCCTTTCTATTTATTTATTTATATAATGCATTTTGTTTGGGCTGCAGGCGAGACCCGGAGACGCGCGTTCTTTAAGTGCTTTTTGCGGTGTGAAGGAGTTGGGAAACGATTATGATTATTGCCACCACACAAGTCGAGGACATATATATGTATATATACGGCATATGCAAACTGAATGTGTCAAATTGTCAGCATGTGACTCGTTGAGCCTTTTGCAAATTTCGCACGGTATGTTGTGCCCGGCAAGGGAACTGCGCCTAACCCACGCAGCGTGCTCCTGGACTGTTGTCCTGCCGCTTGGTGTCCTAGACATCGAGCTCATTAAGCGTTTGGCTGGCTGGCGCCTATCCCGTTGCGCGTCTGCCTTTTGAGTTGGTGGCTTTGCAATTAACTGCAGCGCTTTGTGCTCGGCACACTCGCAGGACACTAACTGGACACTCGCCGAGTGACACTCGAATTTTTCACTCCTTTGCAGCAAATCTAATCGCAAAACGCTTGCTGCGTGCTGGCTGCTTAATTGCGCAGCCCAAGCAAAGGTAGGATGCACTTGTGGACATGCCGCACATCCAGCACATGGTGTGCAGCTAGTTGACTAACTGTTCTTCAACGCCCAGTTGTTGCCAGCTCTCCCCGTAAAGGCCGCCCAACATGTGCTGGAGAAACTGCTCCTGTCGTCCACGCCCACAACATCCTTGCGTCGCGTAATAGACAATAAAAATATTTTATTGATTTCTGCTCAATAAATCTGCACACAAACATAGCGATTTCTGGGCAGGATCGTTGCATGTGGCAGGTAGATTGTCGAGTCCTTGCGCACTTGAACTAATTGACAAACTGAAAGGTGAGAGATTGCATTTGTGCGATAAGAAAAACTGATTTTTGTTCTTCTTCTTCTTCTCGTTTTTTGTGTGCCATTGTCTCGGAAATTTATTGCCCTCGAGTTGGTCCTTTTTGTGTGCGGACGAAAGGATCTGCCGGTTTCCCACTGCTCGCACCAAAACAAAGTGCCAGACTGACAGGCCGACCGACAAGGACTATTAATTTGATTTTTATGTGCACTTGTTCGATTTTATTACAGATCAATATTTTTGCGCTTGTTCTGCTAAATGGCAACAGCCCCTACTTCGTGGGAAGCCACACACATAGGCAACTTCTCTAAAATGTTTTCTTTTATTTTTATTATCTTAACGCCATATTATCTTAACGATCGACCAACTTAAGTTCTATATATGTGAATAATGTGGCAACTTCGTCTCCTGCCTCGCGCGTAATTCAATAGCTTTGGCAACTTTAAATGTGCACATGTTGCACTTTACAGCCCCGACAATAATCGTATGCATATATATATATATATATATACACTTTATATATATGTAGTTGAAGTATATGGTTTCATTGTGGCTGCTACGTGCTTTTGAGCTGAATCCTGCAAAGTGCTCATTGATGCAAGCTTCCTGCCACTGCAACAACTACAAAATGCATTTAATGTGGGAATATTGTGATGAAGCCTAGGTTTAATAACAGTTTTATGGTAATGAGTCTTTTTTGCTTTATGTGCAATAACAACTTAAACAAAGTTGCTGTTATTTTAACTCATTTATATATTTAAATAAAATGTTAATGAATATCAACCAAGTATTTCGCACAACAAACAATTATCATTGCTAATAAGACTTTATATTGTTGCATTAATAAATATTTACATTTAATTCAATTTACATATACATAGTTAAATAAATTATTAAAATAAATATAAATATTTTATTTCAATTAAAAACTAGCTTTTAAATGTTGTTCCGCTTCAACTAAGGAATCTGAGCCAAATCAATTTTGAATAGACCAACATATGTCTTTTAAGATTTCAACTTATTGTTTTGAAGAGAAATTACAATTTATAAATTGCATATGGGGTGCATATTGTATCCTACTATTAACTGTACTTAAGTTAAAACTTTCACCCCAAAATTTCAGCACTTTAAATGCAAACCCCGCCCGCCCATGGTGCAAAATAGTAAAATTTCCCACAAAAAATAGAGAACAAGCTACAAAACTGAAGTGGACATGTGGCATATGGTTAAAGTATCTGAACCTAAACACTATGCAACCCAAGCTAAAAACCCTACGCCTGTTTCTCGAATTAATAATTGCAAAAAGTGGGCAAACAATAGAACAAAAGTCAAGAGTGGGCAGCGGGCAGGAACTAAAACAAGCAGGAGCTAAGCAGGAACAGAGCAGGAACAGAGCAGGAACTTAGCAGGAACAGCATGTTGACCAGATGCACACATGCCCAACATATTTGCACACTATTCGTTTTCGGAAAGTCGAAAGAGTCAGTTGGTCACATTTGTAACCATAATTACTGAGTTTTTCAGTTTTTGAGCTGTTTAAAGAAAAGGGCAACGCGGCGTGAAGCTTCCAAAATGCTGATATTGCCACAAAGCAAACAAGCCTCGTTTTAAGGATAGCCAGCGACAACAACACATGTGAGACAGATCCTTGCGTGCGTGACCGTTACGAACCCAGTGCTATACATATATATATATATAGTGCTATATATATATGTATGAGTCAGCGGTGCTATATGATGCATTAAGAACGTGGGCGCGAACGCGCGTCAGTTGGTCTGCCCAAAGCTAACCCTTGAATAGAGTTGAGCAACTGCAGCTGGCCAAAAAGCCACCCTGTTCTAGTTTAGAGCAGATAAACAAGGCGAAGGCAGTCAGCAAAGGACGCGCCCACATGACCAACTTTGTTGTTGTTGTTGTTGTTATTGTTATCCTTGTGCATATTTATATGTTTAATTGTTATTATGCTGATGTGTGTTGTGTGTTGTGGCACGAGCCAAGGCAACTGGCGCATATGTCTCTCCTCAATGTCATTGACTGCTGCACTTTTTGGCGCCCAAAAACTAGGAAAAACTCACACAAGGGTTGCTCAGTGCGGTGCTGCTCTGGTCATTGTCGCTAGGGAAAACTGTTAGTTCTGCCACCACCACCATCACCACCACCACCACCACCAACACCAGCACTGCCACCAGCAGCGAACCGCGACCAAATTATGCCGCTGCCGCTACCGCTTGGCTGACTTCGCCTTCAAATTCGACTGTGACTTCAACTGCGACTTCAACTTCAACTTCGACTTCGAGTTGCAACATGGGCAAACAGCAAACAGCACGCGCTCAATAGAGCCACTTCCACTTCCACTTCCTCAAAAACGGCAGCATTTGCCTCTAACTTCCTCGACCTTTGGGCTGGTTGCGCACCCAAAGTAATGAGTCGGCGGCGTCAGGTGCATGCATGTAACATTGCTGGCTGACCCAAAGCGGCGACCCCAACCCCAACAAAAATAAAAACTAAATACAACAACAACAACAAAAACACACAAAATTAAAATACCCTAGAGTTGAATTTTCTTAGGTCGTCGTAATTACAGCGAGCAAGTTGGAAGTTTTTCATTCTTTAGTGTGTGTGGTGCTCATTAGACCAAAGCATTTTCATGGCTTATAGTTGAGGCCAATATGTGTGTCTGTCTGTGTGTGTGTGTGATAACAACTCGCGCACGAGCTACGCCTGAGCGTTTTGCGTTTTGTCCTTATGTTTTTTTCTTCTTCTTGTTTTGGCCCATTTCGTTGTAATAATTTGAAATTTTGATCAGGTGTTCCTTTTTATTTTCTTTGTGGCTTTCTTTCGCTGTTGCAACAAAAACCAGGCCGGGTTCAAAGGGGAACTATGAGCGTTACGAGTCGTCGAACCGTATAACACACACACACACACACACACACACACGCACACACATCCAAGTCGCTGTCGCTCGCATGTGGGCAGCAAAAGCGCGCGGCTTTTTGCTCCCTCCTTTTTCTACAACTGATGTAGGGCTGTGGGGGAGGGGGCGCGAGGGGAGGCGAGTGCATTAGGGCCACTTGACACTTGAACCGTATCATGCGGATTTCTTTGGCAAGGGGTCTTGACTTCATGTTCCTGTTGGAGTATTTTTATGTTGTTGACGAACTGTAAAATTTGATTTGCTTGAAAGTTTGAGAGGAACAGGTTGTGTGGCAATGTGTGTGGCAGGTGTGTTGGAAACACCAGGATACAAGATACTTAAATGTGACGTCATAAATACCCCATATGCTACAGCTGACTAGCGAAAACGATCTTTGAACTTTGAAATTCTTTTGCTTTTTAAATATAAATGCCAAACCTTTTGTCCTATTTCAAATTAAGTTATTTTACAAAGGTGGTAGGTGTGTGGCAGAAACCCTAAGATGAGATCATTGTTACTTAAGATATATGTATTAAATGTAAGGTATTCAACATGTTGACTGAAGAAAACCATTCTAACACTTTTCAACTAAAATTGCTTTCCTTATTATTCTATACTTTTCTACTTTAATCCCAATAATGCGGTTTACTTTTATAAACATCTTCCACTCATTGATTTAGGCAATTTATGCCCCATGATTTTCCACTTTAAAATGCATTTATATTTTTTATTCTATAAATCACTTATCACTTATAGAACCAGACGATATCAGCTACCGCTCTATAGATGACTGACTAGAGTATCATACGGGACGCCAACTCGTTTCAAAACAAATCCGAAGGAAGCTCTACAAGTTTATTTATTGTAGTCTTGCCTACGCCTCGAGCCTCGATGATATTCTACACCAGCTCATGAATTCCTGTTTAAGTTGCACAATCGCTGTATCTTTTGGATGTGGCAATAAAATTGCCTGTCCACCGAGTGCCACAGAATGTAACGCCCAGTTTGAAGCCTTCGTCGCCCACTCATTGCGGGTACTTCAATTGCATCAACTGGCGCTCCTAGTTGCCACAGCCTGAATTGTTCCTGGCAACACGCCAACTCTCCCAGTGCTGTGCGCATATTGAGCAATTTCATTCCACATTTCGAGTCTCTACTAATGATGATACCTCAGATCACGGCCAATTTTCGGGGGGATGGCCCTGTAGCCCACGTAGAAGTCACGCAAGATTGCGAGCAGGCTCAAAAGTTGAAAATGAGCTTGAATTGAGGATGCCGTGCCCAGTTTCATGCATATATATGTACATATATAGTATCTGTATTTCATCAATTTTTGTTGAGGCCACCAGAGCGAGCAGCACACGTACGAAATAATGATTTGATCATAATAAGAATTATCGCAGTTGGCTTACGAAAATTGCCGAAAAATTACCACAAAATGAGATGAGGAAAGATGGGCATGTAAATGAGTTCTCAAGCGCCGCTTTTTTGTGTTTGGTTTCCGGTGGTTTGTGGTGGCTCATAATTTCCATTTTGGGATAAATCAACATTTTTTTTTTAAATAAAAGAAAACGATCACCAAAGAAAATGTTCAATATTACTACTGTGCAAACCTTATTATTTGCAAAATGAATAACAAAAAATTAAGAGGAAATTTTAATTTAGAATTCCAATTATATTTCTAATTTTTTTCAATACATTCAATATTATATTTATTTTTGTAAAAATAAATAAAAGAAATATATACATACATATCTTTTAGATTGTATTAAAAAAATATGAAAATTAAAAATGATATCTACAAAAATGTAAATTCTGCGTTCAAAAGTAATTCAAGTCAATTCACAAACTATTCACATTGTATTCAAAATACATATAATAAGATACCTATAAAAATAAGGATTTAAAATTCAAGTTGAATCCCAAACTTTTCGAAATGTATTTAAATTATGTAAATAGGCCAAGCAAGTCCAATTTTTGTAACTGATTTGTGGTTAGCTGAAACTGATCCGCTTAACAATATGCTAGTTTGCCAAGACAAAAGAATTGATTCACTGCCATCAACTGACCGGAAAGTGCATTAAAGCAGACAACTGACCATAGATCTGGGGAGGAGGAAGGAGACAAAAGGCCGCTGCTCAAGTGCCGCTAAATATTCAAAAGGTTAAGCATTTTTTCGGGTGCCATAAAATAAACAAGAGTCGAACAATGGTCTGTCGGTCAGTCTGTCGGTCAGTCCTGTCGGTCAAACCGTTGCAGCCTTAACTTAATGCAATTATGTAAGTCAAATGCGAAATGCGAAGGAAGCAACCCGGTCAAAGTGTTTGTTTAGTCGCGGTCAGCAAAAGGATTGGAATCGGGGTCTGGTTACTGTTGCTGTAAGCGATCCTGCACAGTTAGATAACAAGGGGTCAAGGGGACCTGGCGCAAATCGTGTTAGGCCATCAAAATGTTGAAATTAAGCGTTAAATGGAAAAACAAAAGCTTAATCCCAAGAACAAGGCAATCAAAAGACAAACTAAAACTCGCGCACACAAAGAAAATTTAATTAGGGTCAGTTTGCAATATGCATAAGTTAAGGGTTGCATTTCATATTTCTTTAAGCACTGCTCAAAATAAATGCAAACATTTTCAAAACGGTCAACGGCGCATTTTTTTTATTGCCAACTCGAAACGGGTTTTTGTTTTTCTTAGTTGTTGTTGTTGCTGTGGTCATTTTGTGAGTTTTTTGACGCTGCCCGCGTAATGAAGATAAACGATTTACAATAAAAATCATATTGTTTTTACACCACCAGATTGCGTTTTGTCCTTCAAGTAGCCTGCAACTGGTCAAGGATATTATTGCAGACAGAGGAATGAGAGGAGGGGAGGGAAAGGTACATGCGGGATTTGTGTCCGTTCCTTGGAATGCGCCGTTTGAAAATTCCTTAATTTATTAAAATTATCTTGGGGGAAATTAATTTTAATTATAGAGATTGTGATTGACAAATGCGAATGGACAAAACATTGTAAATATGTACATGTATATCTGTATATATTTATCAGTTCTGAGCCAGTTTTGGTGACGGAAAATTGAATGCACACTTTTCAAATGCAAAAAGCCGTTGCTTAACAGCTTAAGTGTAATTGGTGCCAATCTTTACAGTTTGAGGGTCATTAGCGGTGTGTCTCTTGGATTACGCGCATTTTCGTTCAATGTGGAGTAGTTACTCCACCAGCGTTTATTTCGTTTGTTCATCGCAGGTATTTAAAATAAATATATTTTCTTCATAACAAATTTCTCTTTCTTACTCTACAGCGGTTATTTCGTTCATTTTCCAACAAAACTGGACGTGGATGACAAATTCCCTTCAAAACGAATGTCTTCGTCAAAACTTGCATTCCACTTTCGGAGTTATTTCGTGAGTGTGAGAAAGTATCGTTGAATTTACTATCGTCAAGTTTTGGGAAATATTTGAAGCCTTATGATTATTTTCGTTGAGTGTGATTTTGTAACCTTGCGTCACTTAGTAATTGTTAAAGAATACCAGCGTATGTCAGCTATCACAACAGTTAAACCATCTAGCTCTTGTCACTCAGCAGAAATGTCAAAAATTTGCTCATAGCACTAAGCAATTGACACTGTTTCAGGGTAGTGAAACCGGCTAAGATATGACGAGCAGACTCGTATTATGATGGAATAAAGATTAGATCATTCTTGCTAGTTGTATATATAAATATTATACAAAATACTGCGTAAATATAATCTATATCAACATCATCTCTCGAGGAGCATGCATTTCTTAAGGTGATATTAAGTTAGAATTAATTATTATTTTAAAAAACACATAACCGATTCCATAATGTATTTATGTTCATTATAAGCTTCACTTACTGCGACGATATATAAAAATTTTAAACTTGGTATATAGTCTTATTGCTGAAGACTCTGCAAACTTTAACATAAAGATTCAAATGGAACAATAAGTTTATGCACAGGAGAGGGAATCGGGTAGTCTGAATAGATATAGCATATGAATTAAGTTTCTAACATACAACATTCTAAGCCAACCAATTAAAAAGACAATAATCTGTTTAGTCGGTAGTTAAGAAACCCCAGCATACATATATATATCTATACATATTGTATAATATTTTGCAGAATACGTTCGCGATTTGATGGACTAACAATAAAGTGTAATTTTCAGTCTTTCGTTCGCTTCCGAACTGAGTTTCAAATGGACACTCATTAGTGACGCTAAGGTATGCAAATCTGTTGACAAAATTCAAAGTATTTGAAATGACATCAAACCTTTTTACAAGTCAATTCAATTCCCTCGACAATCGCAATTTACTCGAGTGAAAAATGGTTATTTTGAAAATGGATGGGGAAATTGGGGAATGAGGGCTTAAGATGATTATCGCTGCACGAATCCAATGAAAATAACATCGCAATCGCATAAATCTTTGTGAGTGAGCGTATTCAAAAAGCAATTTAGTTTTATGCATTATTTTTTTGCTTTTAATTTTTTGCTATATTTATCTATAATCTTTATGATGAAATCGAGCCTGCAATGTGGCGCAATTAATTCTCCGACATGATTCTCGTGCTCACTGGTAGTTGGCCAATATTCGATTCGATCAGATATATGAACGACTTAATTGCACGGAACTTGCCAAAATCGCTTACCACACATAAGGCATTTAAATTGCAACCCTCAAAAGCAACAACCCCAACTTGTAAAGGGTGGGTGAGCGGTGAGAGGTGTGGTTTCCCTTGCAATAACATTACATATGGCATGTGGCACTTTTGCTTACGCATCGATAGGCCTGCTCCTGCTGCAATGAGTTCAACTTCCCCCCAAAGTGGGGGAGCCCCCAAATATAAATAAAGTACCCGGCTAAACTAATTCTACTTAAAGCGCTCACTCGGAAGCCAGCCGTTTTGTGCAGTCTTCAAAGGGGGATTGTTTGTGTCTGGACCCGCATGCTTATTGTCTGCTTGAAGGGTTCAAAGTTGTTTTTTTTTTTTTTACCCCAGCCTTTGACAAAAAAATCATTTTTATTAAAAATTATAATGCTTACGCATGGCAAAACTCGGGAAGTTTGAGTAGACCACTGGACACCAAGCAATATAATTGCACCAGCATGCGAGCAGGACGATGAGGGGCGCCCCTTGAGGTTGCTGCTGCTGTTCTTGTTGTTGTTGTGTGTCTGTCTATGAATTATGGTTGCAAGCTTGTTTCCCACTCTCTCGTCGTGTGTCATGTTATTTTAATATGCAACGAGACGTTTGCCCGCCATCCGCAGTCAGCACAAAAATGTTAATCCTTTTAAGTGCGTCGATATCGCAGCAGACATCAGTTAAAACCCCAACACCCAAACCCCAACCACTGATTTCGCACCACGCTAACCATTTAATCTTTTGTGTCCCAAAAAGGTTTCCGGGTTGATTTCTAGGCACAATTCGAGTCGCACACATCTGTTGGCGGGCATAAATCTAATTTGAATAGAAAGTATTTTCCAATCCCATAACCTATACATATACATATATGTGTATATGTGCATACATTTGGCCTTCGGGTTGTCATAACAATTTCATTACCAATTGCCTTGCAGCCTTTATGGCCAAGAGACTGTCTGGCCTGGCATATTTATGGGTTCAGGAAATTGAATTAAATTGCTATTGATATTTGCTTAGGACTTGAAAAACGCAAAACAGTTTAAAGTTTGAAATTGAATTTATTATTGAAAATCACTTAAATGTATTTCAATGATTAGATAAGCGATCAAAACGCATTAAAACAATTTGAAAATCAATACAAATTGAAACTTTTCTACTTGTAATTCAAAAGATTTTAAAGTTCAGTGGGAAAAGTTTTCCATCCACGAATGGAAATAAATATACAAATGTGTAGTTTTCAAATCGAGCAAATGATGAAGGAATAATTTCTATAGTCTGTAGAAAATGTATGTATTATTTATGACAGTTACACAATCTGCCGATTTGACATGGGAGGACAAAACAAATTATGAAATAATGTGTCTAGGAATCAGTGTTGAGAAAAGAGCTTTAGGCTCAGAATAAACAGTACAATAGATCAACTAGTTATATGCCCAATAATAACATAAGTAAATTTCATATGAGGACAATATCAATTTTTGTGTAGAAAGAATTGGTCCCTATCCCCATATGCCGATTTTCGGACTATAATTTTGACTTATGTTCCGACCCAAAATCACGGTTTTCAACTTTAAATGTACGATTGATCTGGAGGCCAAAATATGATTAAAACGCCCTTCCTTTTGAAAATGCGTTGAGTTTTGACGAAGTTATAGCATTTTGAATGTTCGACCTATGCCCATATTAGGCATATGCCGATTTTCGGACTATAATTTTGACTTATGTTCCGACCCAAAATCACGTTTTCAACTGTAAAAGTACGATTAATCTAGAGGCCAAAATATGATTAAAACGGCCTTCCTTTTGAAAATGCGTTGAGTTTTGACGAAGTTATGGCATTTCGAAGGTTCGACCTATGCCCATATTAGGCATATGCCGATTTTCGGACTATAATTTTGACTTATGTTCCGACCCAAAATCACGTTTTCAACTGTAAGTGTACGATTGATTTAGAGTCCAAAATATGATTAAAACGCCCTTCCTTTTGAAAATGCGTTGAGTTTTGACGAAGTTATGGCATTTTGAAGGTTCGACCTATGCCCATATTAGGCATATGCCGATTTTCGGACTATAATTTTGACTTATGTTCCGACCCAAAATCACGTTTTCAACTGTAAGTGTACGATTGATCTAGAGGCCAAAATATGATTAAAACGTCCTTCCTTTTGAAAATGCGCTGAGTTTTGACGAAGTTATGGCATTTTGAAGGTTCGACCTATGCCCATATTAGGCATATGCCGATTTTCGGACTATAATTTTGACTTATGTTCCGACCCAAAATCACGTTTTCAACTGTAAGTGTACGATTAATCTAGAGGCCAAAATATGATTAAAACGGCCTTCCTTTTGAAAATGCGTTGAGTTTTGACGAAGTTATGGCATTTTGAAGGTTCGACCTATGCCCATATTAGGCATATGCCGATTTTCGGACTATAATTTTGACTTATGTTCCGACCCAAAATCACGTTTTCAACTGTAAGTGTACGATTGATTTAGAGTCCAAAATATGATTAAAACGCCCTTCCTTTTGAAAATGCGTTGAGTTTTGACGAAGTTATGGCATTTTGAAGGTTCGACCTATGCCCATATTAGGCATATGCCGATTTTCGGACTATAATTTTGACTTATGTTCCGACACAAAATCACGTTTTCAACTGTAAGTGTACGATTGATCTAGAGGCCAAAATATGATTATTACGCCCTTATTTTTGAAAATGCGTTGAGTTTTGACGAAGTTATGGCATTTTGAAGGTTCGACCTATGCCCATATTAGGCATATGCCGATTTTCGGACTATAATTTTGACTTATGTTCCGACCCAAAATCACGTTTTCAACTGTAAGTGTACGATTGATCTAGAGGCCAAAATATGATTAAAATGCCCTTCCTTTTGAAAATGCGTTGAGTTTTGACGAAGTTATGGCATTTTGAAGGTTCGACCTATGCCCATATTAGGCATATGCCGATTTTCGGACTATAATTTTGACTTATGTTCCGACCCAAAATCACGTTTTCAACTGTAAGTGTACGATTGATCTAGAGGCCAAAATATGATTAAAACGCCCTTCCTTTTGAAAATGCGTTGAGTTTTGACGAAGTTATGGCATTTTGAAGGTTCGACCTATGCCCATATTAGGCATATGCCGATTTTCGGACTATAATTTTGACTTATGTTCCGACCCAAAATCACGTTTTCAACTGTAAGTGTACGATTGATCTAGAGGCCAAATTATGATTAAAACGCCCTTCCTTTTGAAAATGCGTTGAGTTTTGACGAAGTTATGGCATTTTGAAGGTTCGACCTATGCCCATATTAGGCATATGCCGATTTTCGGACTAATATTTTGACTTATGTTCCGACTAATAATCACGTTTTCAACTTTAAATGTACGATTGATCTAGAGGCCAAATTATGATTAAAACGCCCCCGCTTTTGAAAATGCGTTGAGTTTTGACGAAGTTATGGCACTTTAATGGTTCGACCTATAATTTCGACCTATGTCTAAACTTGGAAGGAAGATTATCAGAACCCTTCTTTTTACCTTTTTTCAATCACATCTTATATCCTCAATCTGAAAGGCAAACTTGGACTGCGATTCTTGTCTGCACACAACTTAGGGTATCATAGTATTTCGCTGTCGGTTACTTTCGACTCCAACGTTCTCTCTTGATACATATGGATTTATTTTATTATAAATTTGAATTTTTCATTTATTGATTAGGTTTCGGTTGCTTAAACTGAAAATGTGAATTTAGCAATTTAGTTGCCATTTATCGCAAATGTTTACTGCTCAATCGCATTTAGCCATCTGCAATGCGAAATGTTTCTACAAAATGTGGCAAAAAACCACAATATGCAGAGACGCGACGTCGCGTCGTCTGCACCGCTGGCTGTGGTGGTTGTCGCCGCACGCACCACTAAGCACAAATCCAATTGGATACCAACCATTGGCAGCACAACAAAAGTTTTCCATCACAATTTACAAGGGTTCAACAATTTAAATTAACACATTGAATGAGGCAACAGACCATGCATCATTTGTGGTGGTTGATAAAATCCACGTTTGCTGGACTCGATTGCAATGTTTGTGGATTTAGTCCTTCCGGGTTGCTGTTTGGCGTCGGTTGTTGTTGCTTGGTTGGCAATTGTATTAAATAATGACTTGTTGTTGGTTTTGACATTCAGTTTTTATTTTTCGCTGTAAATTTTCATTGTTACAAATGAACAAAATGAAATTTGTTTAAACTCTGAGTATAACTAGCGTATTCATAAAATTTCGTTTAAATTACATAATATTAAACTAGATATTTTCCCGTTGCTCTCTCTCTCTCTCTTTATCTCTCGATCTCCCTTATTCTCTCTCATTTACTGGAGTTCTTTTGCCTGTTTGTTTGCTATCGTATCGCTTATTGGTTTATTTTGTTTATCTTTGATTCCCTCATTTGTCTAGTTTCGTTTTGAATTAATTGAAAAGGACATAAATCAAAAGTTGTTGTGTTTGTGAACAGAAAACTACACCAAATGAGACAGACAAGTTTTTGTTGTGGGGGTTGGATTGGGTTGGGCGTTAACAGATCTATATATATAGAAATATATATATATTGTATATGTATATGGAGAGTAGACGAACAGAAATACAATAATACAGAATGTTCCGTACGTAAATTAGAAGACGACTAACCCAAAAACCTGAAAGAAACGAGTTCACTAAATTAATTAGCAGCTGCATGCGTTAATCAACTATGGAACTATGCTATCTTTTTGTGTCTCTCTGTGTGTGTGTGTGTGTGTGTGAGTGTGTAGCAAGTATCAACAACAGAGATTTGGTATTTTGTGGGTGTTTTTAGCTCGAGTGTTAACTGAATCTTGAATATGTGTTGTTTGTTGTTGTTGCTGTTAGACATTATTTGGAATTAGTTTAAGTTTCAAGTATTTGTGAATGCGAGAGCTGCTTTGGATTGTGCCACGCCACACTTCTTAGTCCTTGCGCACCGTACGCTTGCGAGCGGATTTTGTGGTGGATTCCTGTGGCAATAAAGATATGTACTAGATTAGATTGGAAACTATTGGCAGGATTCGCTAGTTAACTTACCTCAGTCTGTGTGGGCTCATCATAATCCTGCTGCTGCACTTGCTCTTTAATTTCTAAATCAGACTTTGTATTATTTTTGGGACTGGCAGACTTTGAGGTCTTGCTGTCAGCATCAACAGTCGAATTCGCTGCAGGTGCCGCATCCACATCCTCCTCGCTCTCATCCTGCTCCTCATCAACAGCAGCAACAGCCGCAGCAGCGAGCTCATCCTCATCATCGGGCTGCGTAGCATCCGTTTTCTTTGCCTGTGCTGCAGCAGCTGTAGCCGCTGCATCCTACATAACAATAACAGACATTAGAACAGTTCTAACTGCTTCAAAATTAGACTACAATTTGAATAGCTAGCGCTTTACGTTACCTGATTCTTAGCTTTGCCAAATTTAAGATAAATGATGGTGACAGACAACATAATAAAGGCGAGCAGGCCCAGGAGCGAGGCCGTTGGATATGACTTGGCTATCTCAGTGACCTTGTTGACCAATGAGTCCTATAAAATGAGATGAGAAATCGCAAATAGCAATAAAGGTGCAAAGTGCAAAGGCAAATGTAAAGCAATGTGTGTATTTTAGGTGTTTAAGCATATACATTTCCATATGATATAAATCGGTAAAGTGGCGTGAAACCTCTTTGGAGCGTCGATACAAATAGCAGACGTAGCAGCTGGCTGGTATCAGCAGATATAGAAAATATAATGCCCACCAGCCGGGCTTGTAGTTCATGTGACGCATCATTCGATGCCACAGCGTTTTCTTCCGGTTCGTAGCAGGGTTCAAAGTTCAATTGTTTGTTTATGTTCCGTTCGTATTATGCATATTTGGAGTTTAGGATTGGGGAGAGGGTTGGGGGCCGCAGCCAACTTACCGATTCGCGATCAATATAGCGACGCTTGATGTCAAAGCTGTTGGCGGCAAAGTCACGTGCCACCTCCACATCGTCCGTAATGATGAGATTGTCGAATAAGATTTCATTGGACATAGACCACAGCTCCAGACCAACAGCGCTCTAGAAAATAAATATTTATTATTTAAATATGTAATGTTATAAATATTATATATTATGTATTAAATACATAACAATGTCGATTGTACTTCAAATAATATGAATGTTTAAATACATAATATTACAATGGCTACACATAAATTATTATATGCTAAATTTAGAATTATTCGAAAAGTTTGGAAATATTCTTTTCATTAACACTTTGAAAATACAATTTTTAAGCCACTTTAAAATTATACAAATTGAATCTTTTTTAAAATTCGAAATAAATGCAATCAAAATAAAACTATCAAAAAAGACTAGAATTAATATATTCCTAAAATTTCTACATTTACAATTATAACTGTAATTTTATAAATATTTTGTAATAATTTTTTTCACTTACGATTGGCGTCATTTTGAAGGGTTGCAAATCTTCAAAGAAATCGGGATTGGCTATCTTGCGTGGTGTCCACTTGCCCTGGTAGTTGGGATTCTCGATCATAGCTGCACGCCATTTACCCTTGTATTCGGGATTGGTTATAAGTGGTGCCTTCCATTTGCCGCAGCCCGCAGACTTTTCGCACACCGGATTATCGACGAGAGGCGCCTCCCATTCCCCATCGAGTTCGGTATCCCAATCGTCGGGTTTGGACGAAGTGGGATCGGCAATCATATCGGGTTCATCCTCGAGCCAACCATCGGGCATAACAGCACTGGCATCGGGTATCTGGGGTGGTGCATCCTCGTTCCAGTCATCGGGCTTTTGGGATGTTGGATCGGGTATCTTTTCGCGCTCATCCCAATCGGATGGCTTCTGATCTGAGGGATCATCAATCTCGGCCGGTGGATTCACGGCGGGCTTAAAGTCCGTCAGCAGCGAACCCTCATTGATGATCTTGTGATCCAAACGAATCTCAAAGGTGTTGTCCGGTCGCAGCACAAGCTGATACAAATGTGGCAGCTTGTCCTTGAAGGGCTCCTCCAAACGGTTCCTTAAATAATAATAACGAGAAAAACAGCAAGTGAAAATGAGAGCATAGATTGAAGGATAGTGACTAAATTAATAATATTTATATATCTATAACTATTATATTACTGTTTATATTAAATTTTATGTTTTAATATATTTTGTTGCCTTTGCAAAAATTCCAAACTTAGATTCTATTAATGCTTTTAAATGGACGAAAGTGACTTCCTTTTCCTGATTTAACTGCTGGTTTACATACAGCATTTATACATTTGTGCAACATAACATAGAACATTTGTACATTCAAAATGATGCATAGAAAGTGTGAACAAGTGAATGACCCGAGGGAACCAGCAGCAACTGTTGCACATGGGGTTAATCTAAACACACAAAATGTTCACAGCTTATCTGAACACAGCAAATCAAAGGCAAAGCAAATATAGCGGCAACGGTGGTTGCAATCGTCTGTGGCATATGCCCACATATATATATTTATATACACACAGTAGTATATAAGGGCAGGAGGCACTTACTTTGGTTTGTTACAGTGCTTCTCGGTTATGGTGCCGTTAATTGGATTTACGTGACGGAATATGAAGTGCATTTTCACATCGTTGCCGCACTTGTCCGGTCCAAACATAATCGTGTACGGTGTCTTGTCATTGAACTATAGGTTAAACACATACAAAATAGTAAACAATTATTAGAATATATATATACATTTAAAATCAAATCGTTCTACTTTGCGAGTGAGCACTGTATCACATTTCTGCACATTTCACATTTCACCTACCTTAGTCAGATCATCGGTTTCCTTGCCAGCAGACAGTAGCTTTAGATACGAACCACCGCACTCTTGTCCCTCCTGCGAGGCACATAAAAAGAGAGCAAATAAGAAATTGGGTCGATTAGTTGACAGTTGACTATTAATTGGATTAGCCAATCCATAGGCGAGTGCTAGGCTGATGCAATCCACATTTGTAGCTGGGGTTGTTTCTCTGTTGTTTTTGTTATGGTTGTTAACGCACCTGCATTGTGACCTCATATTGAACCACTAGTGGTTTCTCCGTCTTGAAGTCAAATTTTTTGCTTAAGCGCGCTGAGATGGCAGCATGCTTTGCCTTGGACTTCAGCACCAGACCCTTATCCTTGGGCCACACAATGCGCAGCGGGGATTCCCAGTTCCAGATGCCATCGTATTTGGCTATCTCCTCCGAAATATCATCCTTTTTGGCCTGCGATTTGACCCACAATTTTCGAGATGCTTCAACATCGTCAAAATGATCGGCAAAGTGGAATTTCCTGGGCTCGATGACAGGACTCTCATAAATCAGCTCCTCGCCGGCTACGTCAACAGGTTCCTCCTGAAAATTGTATAGATATTGACAACGATAAGATATAAGCAACAAGAGATAAGCACATATGCGGGTGGATTAGAGGGAGAGGTTCACTCATGCTGTGCATAGTCCAGTTTTTTATCTACGAGATATATTCACTTAGAAACAAGTTGTATATTTATACGTGTATAAAATTAATTTTCTATGTTTCAGATCTAATGTGAATTTTTAGTGTCTCATTAAAAATCACTTAGTCATGACGCGATGTAGACCGAGCTGAATATATTTATATCATTTATAAGTTGAAATTCAAAGAAATTCTTGGAATAATTAATTTTAATTTAATTGAATTTTATGACATCGTAAATATTCTCAAATATAAAAAACTTACCCAAAAGTGAAATTATTAAAATATATATAATTTTTTATATTGGACATAAATACATTTTTTCAGATGCTAAATATTATGAAATATAGAATATTGTATTTATTGGAGTATATGAATATTAGAATTACTTTAGTCGGTCGGCTTTTATTTTTGGCACAACCATTTCAACCCATTTAGTACTGGGAGTAAAAAAACCACGCGGCTGGCACATATTTTTCTCGGAGCGTGCAAGAGAACGAGAGAGAGGGAGAGATCGAGCGAGTAACAGACACAAGTCTCGACAGGGCTAAGCATGTGTGGCTTGCATAAGTTTGTTGGCTTAGTTACAAATGTACATATGTATGTGCGTATACAAGCGCACATATGCATCTATGTAAACCTTGAAGTCTTTGTGAATTGAAGTCAGTGTTGAGAACTGCTCTCTCTGCACATATGAATGAGTATTAACCCCTATAACGCCCCCACCCGTAGAACAACAACAGTTGTTGCTACTGACGTGTACTTTTTTTTGTGCGCCGGCTGCCAAACATACATACTTAATATATATGTATGTATGTGTGTGTTGTGTTTTGCTCACCTGCACATCTTCGACGAGTCCGTCGTCGTCAAAGTCGTCGATTTCGGCAGCGGCGGAAAGAAGACAGCAGCAAGCCATCAGCAGCGCCAGCGCTGCGCGGCCCCGGCTAAATTTTTGCTGCATTTCTTTCGCTTGCTCTGCTTTGTGTGTTTTTTCTTCTTTCTTTCTTTATTGGCTGCTTGACGCACTGAATTTTTTTTTTGGTGTTTGATTTTCGGTTTGTGCCCGCTTGCGTAGCTTTTCAACGTTAGCTGCGTTCTGGCTGGCGTTGTGGGAAAACGTCAAGTGAAATCTAGCGCGGCCAACTAATTGTAATTAAGTTAAATTAAATTATACATTCTCACTGCGCCTACTTTCTGACTGTTTTGCTTCTTCTTTCGCTTTTTCTTTTTTTTTTTTCTAGCTCGGGTGCAACCCTATTCTCGTTTCAGTAGCTAAAAAATACCGAAAAAATGCGTGTTCGAGTGAGTGTGTGAGTAGTGTTGCGCAGTGCGCATGGTAGCCACGCTGCCGGCGACATAGGTGGCGTTTTGTAGCGACTGATTCGAATTTTGTAAATAACGGAAAGAAGTAAATAAATGGATATTATTGAAAAATAATAATTAATACTTGTAAATAATATTTTTTCACTGGAATATTGTGTTTAAAAATAATTCTTAAGCATATAAATATTAAATAGAGATAAATGGCAATATATCAACATTACTTGATATTTATTATATATATATATATATTATATAATTATTAATCTAGGCAATTAATATGTTCTATTATAAATATAGGAATATTACTTAAATTATGTTATATAAAAATTGTTTTCAATATTATTACTATCTGTAATCAAACTTGCCCCGACTTATAACTGTTTAGAATTCCTAGTCATTATTATACTAAAACATCCAAACCGTAATCATGAATAGCCTTTATGTATTCCTAGAAATAACCATTGTTTTTTTTTTTATTATTAATTGATTGCCGCATATCGATAGCTATTGAAGCAATTATACTTTCATGCTGGCAATTATTTTAAAAGCTTACCAGCTTCATTAATTCGCATCTATGCCGCTACTGGGCGACCCATAATAAAATCAAAAGGGACAGCAAAACTTTTCCATCCGATGAACATACGTATATACAGAAAATGTCGGGCATTTGAGCATAGAATTATAATAAAAATAGCTGGCTTGTATTCGGAGCTACATCAACAGACTGTTACCCTTTTCGTGGTGGACAAGGCTTATTTTAGCCATTAAATTTATATAGTCAGGCATCGCTGTTGCAGTTGCAGTTGGAAACAAAAAAGCTTTCTGCTTAATGGAATATTTAACACAATTTAAAAAGTTTCTAAAGACAAACAATGGCTAAAATACTCGCTTTACACAATCAGCCAGAACTTTTATTGCAGCTCTTTCTTTCTCTCGCTCACTCTTGCACTCAATCTCTGTTTCTCTCTCGTTATCTCACGTTACACAACACACACACACACTGGCGCACATTTGTTGTTTATGGAAATTGTGTAATGACAGTTAATGATGCCACTACACCTAGATACATATGCACACGACACCCTCACCCCTACCCCTGCACCCTGCTAACATGGTCTCCACACCTCTCCGCACAGCAGCAGCGCATAATTAGCTTGGAGTGTCAGTGTTAGTAAGTGTTTTATTAGCTCAAGCAACAAGCAGGACGCCTACAAACACTTGTTCTCAATTCTAGCTGTTTGTTGCCACACAACAGCACCACTGAAATGAATAGGGGCGTACAACAGAGTCTCACACTATGCCACATTGTTATGTGCAACATATATTCAGCATAGTTGGTATACTTTATAATGGCTGCACAATCAGAGACAGACAGATTTGTCTGTGATATATTTTTCTTTCTCTTCTTGGAATGCAGTTAAAAATTGTATCTTGATATACAATATTGAATACTATTAAGTTTAGTGATTGAATGTTAAAAAAACATTAAGAATATATTTATTTGCTTTCTGCTTTCTAACTCTAGTTGTTTCCGACTTTACTTCTGTACAGTTATCGATATTTTAATAATATCAATACTCTATTGCTATCGCGATTCGGCAAAACGAGTACTTGCTACTCAGCAGTATCGCAGCTATTTGAAATCCCCCAATAATATCGATTAAAATCGATTTTTGATGCCATGTTAGTGGTTATTCTTGCTGTTTCTCCCGATTAACATTATTTAGTACATCTATTTTTAATTTGTAGCATAAAAACAGATTTGATTACGATCCTTATGGCCAAGAAATTAGGTAGGTGTAGGTGTAGGTGTTTGCTAATCCTTACTGCTCATCTGCTAAATGATAGAAATAAATATATAATAAATTAGTTTTGGCGACTTATCAAATCATTTATCGAACAAAGAAGTGCATTTTACAGCCCCTCATCAAAATAACAAAAAGTTGGCATATAAAAAAACAATATTAATCATTGTACACAATTAATTGTATTTTAATTGGATTGAAACATAAATCGATAACTCTTTTTTTATGGGTAATTATAATTATATTATCAAATTTATTTGTATTTTAATTTTATTTATCACACTCGTGACTAGCACAATTATATAAATGTATTAAAATTATATATGTTATTAAATAAATAATTTAATTACATTTATTTAAGTATTAGTAATTGTGCTGATTATTGCCCAAAAATGCATGGCCCTCTTGAGCTTTGTTAAATATGGTAACAAGAGCATGTCCTTATGAGAATTTCTCAGTCCTGGTGCTGCGTAAACATGCATCACTTGAGAAACGTACTTAACACCCTAAACATAAGTACACAGCAACAGAAAATATGCAAAATAAACACACACACACACATGTATGCAAAGTAACATTGGCAGGAGCTCATCAGGAGCCGTAATGCGCAGGAGCAGCAGCGGCAAAGGACGTCACCATTAATTTTGATGGCATAGCGCAAAAGTTTTGTTTTAAGCCTTAGGACAGCGCCACTGTATACACAATAATAATAACAAAAAAAAAAAACACACACACACAAAAAAAAAGAAATAAACTCTAAACATTTTCACCTGCAGGCCAAGAGCAAAGGAGGCGTGGTGTGTGTTTGTGTGTGTGTGTGTGTGTGTGTGGCGAGTATCAAAAAACATATGAAGGAAACGTTGCTACAAGCGCATGAGCTCAACTTAGTGTGTACTTAACTTCCGTTACATGAACGCCATGCTGCACTTACACACTCAAAGTCACACCGACACCCACACACACACACACGCTCGATACACACACATAGTCCATTCACACGCATGGACAGCTGCATATGTGTGCGTGTTTGGTGTTTGTTTGTTTATGCCAAAAGTGTTGTAAAGTGCGGCGCTTTGTCGGCAGGAAACGCTGAAAATTTATTACCGGACAATTTTACCCAGGCATAAAAAAGAGTAAGAGAATGCCAAATAGAGTGAGAGAGAGGGAGGAAGAGACAAGCGAATGGCGGGGCACACACAGACACACACACACACACACATGCATAGCAGCAGTTTCATATGCATATGCATAGTGTGCTGGGCAACGTAAGTGTATGCAAACATGCCTAAAAAAAAGGAGAGGGAGAGAAAAAAAAGGAAAAAAATTTGGAACAGCAGGATGTGAAGGTGATGGTGAGGGAGTTGGGGTTGGAGTTGGGGTTGGGGTTATGGTTCGGGTTGGTGGCAACCTAAGCAGGCCTGCATTAAAAATTCAAAATGCCCGACGCCCAAGCGGACAAGAGCCTGCCTGCCATTAACACGAAGCTAGGCGGCACAAACACACACACAAACACACACACAAACACACACACACAACCGCACACACATTTGTTTGGTAGCCTCTTAAGCACCAGCTTTTATGTGTGTGTGTCTGTGTATTTCGACGCCTTTGCTTTACTATGCGCGCCTTTCAACAGCTCGTTTTCGCACCTTTCAAATGAAACCTGTACATGTCCTGTGTGTTGCTGTGTGTGTGTGTGTGTGTGTGTGTGTGTGTGTGTGTGTGGGCGCTCAAGAATTTGCAGTGCCGTTAAAACTGAATTGATTTGTTATTCATGTTTGCTGACTTATGGCCAACACTTTTGGTGTTGCGCCTACCATTCAACAGTATATCTGCTCTGTGGCGCCACGTATCCTTTCTCCTTTATTTCTCACTTTGCTCGTATTTTTTCCCTCAATTTTCTTTTTGGTTTTATTTGGCCGCTTTACCTTTTTTTTTTTTTTAGATGAATAGTGAAAATTTAATGCACGCAGCGCGCGCATTCACCTGAAAGGCCTGTGAAGGTAATATGAGTGTATGTGAGTGTGTATGAGTATATGTGTGTATGTGTGAGAGTGTGCGTGTGTGTGTGTGTATGTGTTTGTGGGCTTAAAACAGGCGGCGCTGTGCCGACTCTGAAGTTGTTCGGCTTGGCTTTTATTTTTATTAAATTGCCGCAAGGGGAACATTTAGCGCATGTTTTAATAAAAAATTAAAAAACCAAAAAAAAAATTGTAAATAAAAATAAATAAAAGCAAAATGCGCGAGTTTTGCGGCCCATGAATGGGGCAATGGAGCGGGAGAATGTGTTTGAGTTCAGGCTTTTGGGAAGGGGGGGTGGGGAGGTTTGAGTTCACCCCGCTTAAGTGGCCAACATTGTGTGAGGGGGGATGGGGTTGGAAGTGCAGGAAGCAGCGGCTATGCAATTTTTTTGAGGACGCGCGCCTGCGTTAAAAATAATTTTTTATGATAATTATTATTTTAATTAAGCCATTGAAAGTTGATTTATGTGAGCATTTCAGTTCTTCAGTCGAGTTTAATCGCGTAATTTGTGTACTTTTGGTAATTTTTTTAGTATTTTGAGTTCTTTAAGTGTTTTAAGCTATTCAGCATTTATTTAAGTGCTCAGAAATCATGTTTTTAATATACAAATGTTTCCAAGTATTCAGTATTTATTTGAGCGCTTAAGGAAACCACTCTTTAAAAATATAATAATAACTTATAATTATTATTTTATCACAGAAGTATTATGGAAGAAGAAGCTTTCCTGAAAAGTCAACTTTTTCTTTGTTCAGCTTTTAGCCAACTTCAAGTCATTCGGAAACTCTCTCGCTTTTGATTTGGGTATATACATACCTAGTGGCTTTTGTGTACCTTGCACCTACTACTACTACTATTGTGCCTGGTACTTAACACAAAACTCTGCCGCATTATCTGCCACAATTTTATAACATTTTTCTGTGGCAAAAGAAAAGGCTACCAAAAGTTTTAATCACCATGGCTGACAAGTCAAGACAAATAAATGTGCCGCCAGTCACATCTTTTGTGTGTTCGGGCGTGAAACGAGCAATGCCACGCCCACAGCCAGCCAGTCATCCACGCCCCCTCATCACTCTGCCTGTCGGAAGAGGGGGAGGGTGGCACAACATTGTAGAAAAAACATTTGCAGGCCAAAACAATAAATCAAGGCATAGAAAAATATTTAAATTTAAATGTTTTAAACAGACGGGAAACCGGAAACTCTGGCTGCGGTGGTAGTCACTTTCATTATTGAAAATATAAATCACATTCATTTGGCTGCAATAACAAAAAAACAACAACAACAACAACAACAACAAACAGCTTCATTCTATACGTAGAATTTAAAATACACATTACCCTTTGAGAGGTGCAAGTGAAACTGACCGGGTGGACGGGTGGACGGGTCGATTGTTGTTTGTTTTGTTGTGTATTCTGTGGCTGGCTGTGTGGTGGGGTTTTTACGATAAAAACAAACAAATTCATAGCTAATAAAATTGCTAATAAATAAACGAGAATGGCGTAAGCGCAAAAAGGGACACCAGCCAAAACAAAGCAGCCGCAAAGTAAAAAAAACACAAACACAAACTGTTTCAAAAAAAAAAGAAAGAAAAAAAGGGAAAAGGGAAAAATATAATGAAAACTCGGTGACGGCAACCTGGCCACATTGACCAACAGCCGGCGGCCATTTTGGGGCTAACGGTGCATTAACCAGGTGCGGGCGGCTATCGAGTTGAGTTGGGCGTGGCACTCGCGTGCCACAACTGCCAACAATTGCCACCAATTCCATGTACTCTGTCTATGCCGCTTTTTATTTTTTTGCACCTTTATTTATTGTTTGCCACTGGCGTGTTGTTCTTAAATTTATTATCAACATGTAGGTGCAAGTTCGACCACAGGATGCTCAGTGTTTCTAATTATTTATGTGAAATAATATTAACTTAAATAAGTTTAGAAAGCACATTAGAAAGATTAGTTTGCAGAAATAAATGTGCCACAATTGTTGAATATTTTAAAAATTAGTAGAGATACAAATATATTTTTGGGGATATTATATGTAAATCTTATACTGTTTATTATAATAATAAATCTTATAAAAAGCTTTCACGATACTTAATTAAATATTGTATAATAAATGTAATTTTGAAAATAATATAATAACTACAGATTAAAATATTATGTTTAGCTTATTACATATAAATATTAAAGCAGCTTTTTTTAAAATTAGTTAGATAGTTAATTACTGATATCTTATAAAAATGTAAAGATATAGATATATATGTAAATATAGTTTGTTTTTCAAAATCCAAAATATAATAATTGGAGCATACAAGGATATGTTATGCTTTCTTTTAAAATTACACCGTCATTTAGAAAACAGTTATTAAATAATATTATAAAATGTTTCTATAGATAATTAATAACAATTAATTTGTTATAATTATTATAATTTACATATATGGATAAAGTTTTATAAGCATTTATTGGAAAATCCAATGCAAATTTGAGTCTAGCTTCAACTACCTCACTTGGCGTATTGCGTAAATGTTTTGCAGAGTGTGTGAAAACATCACATGTTTTTTAGATATTATCGTTTCATTTTCTATTTTTTTTTTTTTTCAATATTATTGTTTTCTTTGGGCATTTTGTTTGTCTATTGTGGAGCAATTTTAATCAAATGATTGCCGGCGTCGCGTTGTCGTCAACCGAAATCCAGAAATCCAATTACCTTTTGATGAAACGGCGCTGGGCAATAGCAATGGCAATAACAACTGGGTGGGGGCTTTATGTAAATCAGTTTGCCAAACTGTATTCAACTTTATTAGCCCTTTTTGGGCTGACCGCAGGTGCTGGACCATAAAAAGTGCCCAGGCAGCACCAAAGAAAAAAAAACGAATGAAAGATCGGAACGTTAAAAACGTGGGTCATCATTTCATGTCTCAGCTCATAAATCTATGGCATAAAAGGCGCTGAGGGCGGCAAAAATCTAGAGTTGTTAGCCCCCCCCTCCCCCCGCACACACTTCCTGAAAGAACTTCCTCAAACTCAGACTGTATCCAAGCTCAGAATTCTTGTGCAATTTGGCTTTCATATTTATTTTTATTTTTTATTATTTGCTAAATAACGGGAAGTTGGTTTTACGCTTTTCTTCTCTCACTATTTGCATTTTTATGAAATCTGAAAAGTCGAGCATTTAATGAGCGCTGAAGTTGCTTAAGGATTTGGCCAAAAAGATTCGACTTCGGATATGCGAAGATTTAATGCGCATATAAAGATTGGACCACAAATTCTAGATCAACTTTTAATGGCCATTTCCCCTAAAAGCTTTTGTCTGCCTACCAGACATACTTTGCCAATTGTCTGCGGCCACCTCCCAAGAATCCAGCTAAAAATAAGGGGTAATGGCACAAAATATTGCACAGTTTAATGCGAAATTAATAAACCAAAAACAGCTGCTAAGCCATAAACCAAACTAACTGAGCTGCTGCTGGCGCCAAAACGGCTCGAACCCTCTAATCTTAGCCTCTCAAATGCGACCTAAATAAACACAAGAACATACACAGATAGACACACACACACAGATCCAGATGGGCAAACACACAGATAGAGATACTGATACACAGATACGAATCCAAATCCAAGGTCGTGCTTTGAGACGCGCTCGTTCGCTGATAAACTGGTAGGGCCTCAACCGCAAGGGAGCCAAACCGAAAGGCAAAACAAACCAAAGACAAAACATCCTGCACACAGTCAAGGGACTAAACCAAGCAAATAATCCTTTGGCCTAAATAAAAAAAAAATACGCAAAAAAAAAGAAATGGTGAAAATACAACTGTAATCTGCATACCGAAAATGTAATACCCTTGACTGCTTATGATGTGTGCAATATGCTAATGCGATCCTTACTAAATATCCTATTATATAAATATAGTAGGGTTTAAATTTACTGTATTAATGTAAAAATGTAATGCTTGCGATCTTGTCATATAAGTTATGTATACATATGTATAGCGTCGGTATTGAAAATTATTTTACTTATGTATTATTTTTTACTTGCTCCAAAAATTAAACTCCCAAGCACTCAAATTAGGATTGAGTTCCAGGTATATTCATTAAAATATTTGCATAAGCAAGGGATTAAATGAAACCAAAAATTAAATATTACTTTGATTTATATTCGACATAAATGTGTATAAATGATGTAGACATCTAATGCTGATCAGTAATTGCCAAAAAATAAAATTTAAATTAAATAAAAAATCATAGTTTGTCTTTCTATTTTTAATTAATAAATCCAGATAGACCTATATGATATATAGATATATATATATATATATAGTTAATCGATTTAAACGCATAAATTTACATATATTTCTTTTTGATGCCAAAAAATTGAACCAACATAATTATACAACAAAATCAGTTACTTTAGGTAGGCTCAAACTTTCAAGTTTGAACACAAAATAAAAAATTTTCTGGCCACACTTCTGAAATGCCCAGCAAGGACATGGAAAACTAAACAAAAATCAAGGCGAAACGACAGGCGAAAAGGACAAGCAAAGCCAACAAGAGGCGAGCCGAGGGAGCCGTCAAAAATAGCGCCAATTGCGCCATCGGAGCATTCTTCGAATTCATCTAGCCTTCGCACCAGGCCTCAATCTTTACTTTACACACAAACACACACATAAACACACACACACACACACACACACATACACACATTTGTTTGCTCTCGTTTCGCATATTGTTGTTGTTTCTCTTTTTTGAGATAGAATTTTAAAGGATGCGCGCCAAGGCATCCTTACACGGCCGCCACATTGTCCTTTTGCTTATCGCGATGCACGTAACGACGAGGGGGCGTGGCTCCGTGTCCCCTGCCTCCTTGGAGTCGGCATTTTGAACTGTCTCAGCTTTGCGGATTTTGATTTGACCTCATCATTCACTTTCGCCCTTGGCCTGTGCGGCGTATCCTTTGGCATTAATGTGCCCAACTGTTGTCCTTGTTAACGGCTTACGATTTGGGCGGACGATAAGCGAGCTAATTTTGTGTAATGAAATGAATTAAAATCTAGAAATAAATGTTATCCATTCTGAGCATACACAAATTGCCTTGTTAATGCCTCATTACGCATACGCGATGATGTACGTTGCACGTTCCACGTTGCACGTTCCAAGCAAACAAGAAGGACACACAAAGTGTAACAACTTGATTTCAATTCAGCTGCCAAAAAAGCATTCACAAACGAAAGATACGCAATCAAGAAGCCTTCGAGAAATTGTGAAATAGATAAAAGATTTAAATATGCATAGGGCTCGCAATCAGCTTAAAGTTTTAAGGCCAACAACAAGAACTCAAATACAAATACAGCCTTACACACACACTCACCCACACACACACACACACACACACACTTATACTACTTAGTTATGTATGCTTGTGTGCAAACAATTTGTTCATATATTGAATTTGGCTTTGGTTGTCGCATGTTTCAAACGCCCTTCTTTCTGAGCGGAAATGTTACACTTGCAGACAAAATGTGAATCAAAAATCAATTTAAAAAATAAACATAAACATTAATAAAAATAGAAGAAAAAAGTATATCTGATTTTAAATCAAATCATAAACAATAGTACACAATAAATTTTTTGTGCTGATAATTGTTTTAAATAGCAAACATTTCTTGCATTATTTTCAGCAACAGTATTCAGTGTATTCATCAGATAAAATCAGGAATTATGAATAACTCGTCAGAATAGTATTTTAAATGCGCTTTTTATAGATTTATTTAAAATCTTAAAAAAAAACTCTTGTGAAAGCTTTTAAAATATTTTTAAAAACCCTTGTGGAGGAGATTTCCCCGATCCAAAGAGTAATGTATTCTTGATCAGCATCTTTGAAGATGAAGAAGGCTATAATCTAGTAGCTATACTATACTAAGTAGATAGTAGCCTTCATCTGTCTGTCTGTCCATCTGTTAAACTGTGTGTCGAGGCCATCTGCTTTAGACCTATAGCTATTTTTGATGAAATATATTTTTTTTTTGGCAAACACCAAACTAGGATGACTTGTATACATAGAATCGAGCTGGGCAAAGGCACCAGGTCTAGGACAAGCCAAAAATCATTTAAGGGAGCTATAATCTAATTGATGATTTAAGCAAGTAATATCAATGCGGAAAAATAGACTTGAATTGCTTAACGATCCCTGTAGACTAAGAGGTCATCTATCATAACTAGGTGTGAGTTTGTTTTTATGCTTAGGAATTATTAGATCACTCCTAAGGCAGAAGAAAATTCTTTCATTTGTGTAAGAGTTGATGGAGGAGCCCCAGAAGGGGCACAGTAGATTTAACTGGGTCATACAACCAATATCTGTTTACACTTTGTGATTTTTTTCAGTGTACTTCGTATGTGTTACTCAACGCACCGCACCGCACCGCATTGTGTCCCTTTGGGGTTCCGCTGCCCCTTAGTAGCAATGCTAATTCGATGCCAAACTATAAATTTGTGAGCTTGCCACATATGAAAGCGTTTATTTCAATATGTGGGCGTTTTGTTATTCAAAACTTTGCTCATTCCGTGCGATGGTGTCTGTCTATGTTTGTTTAGGCCAGGCCAGAGCTTAGCATATGGCAACTGGCAACTGGCAACTGGCATGAACGAGAGGCGACTCAAGTGGCCCATCCGTCCATATGTTTATGTGTGTATGTGTGTGTGTCTGAGGCAATCTGTGTGAGTACGTGGCTGTTGGCCCCACTTTGAATCTCATTTGTGACACTCGTTAAACTTGTCGCCATTTAGTTAAATCAACTAAAACCTAAACTCAACTCTGCACTGGTCCCATATAGGCTCACGTACTCTGGACCGGATGCGAGGCGGAAGTTGTGCATATCTCAACGTTCCTGACACTGCCCGACTCTCCGATTCCCCGATTCCTTATCCTGGTTGAGCATGACGTGACTTTACATAGAGCTAATTTTTATCAGCATAATTTAGTTGTGTGTGGATGTGTGTGTGTGTGTGTGTGTGTGTGTGTGTGTGTGTGGTCCGCTAATACTAATTCCATTGTGGTACGAAATGCATTAGTTGTGGCCACGCCCCCAACGCCTACAAGCGCCACAGAATTCGGCTTTAATTAAGCTCGCTGGCACTTAAATTATTAAACTGAAGCACGCAAAAAAAAAACATAACAAATTCTTTCACATGCGTAATTTGCATTAGCGGTTCTTCAGTGGGTCAGGGTGGTTCGGGGTTAGACTGCAACCACCGTCGAGTAATCAGCGTCCTGTAAGTTTATATTTTTGAAGTAGTTCGTAATGTTGGGCCCTGGTAGTTCGAGTAGAAAAGAACTGCAACTAAGTATGGCAATTGCCTATGGCCAACACTGTGCAGTTGGCCAAGAAGATGCGCATAATTTACAAAGATTGTAGATGAACAGTGGAAGATGGCGGAGGAGGAGAAGGAGTTGCAGCTGCAACCCCGTTGCGCTTTGGGCCATAAAACTTAAAGTGCTGCAAAAAGTTGGATAATCAATTTAGACCTGAGTGTTGATAATAGCCATAATTTTACTGGAATTTCAATGCATGCCGCAGCACAGCTCGGAGGACTCGGACGATTTAGTCTAACGACTTGCACTGCTGTCATCTGAAAGTAAAATGGATGCAACATGCAGGACATGACAACAACAACAACAACAACAACACCCATGACAGCAACGACATTGACAGCAACCACTGCTCAGCTCAAAACCAACGCACAACCGCAGAATTTAATCTGTCTCATTACGCAGAGGGTATTATGATTCTGTGGTGAAGCTAGTAACGCCTTGGAGTCGTCTCTGTCGCCCATAAAGTACATATAATTTGGATCAGCATCACTATCTGAATTGAGTACTTAAACTAGTTCCCCAGTCAGTACATATTTCGGAGACAGATAGGATAACTGTAGCATAACTGTATATATAGAATATGAAGGATTGGTCGAAGATGAGTTCTCTTATAGAAGACTCTTTCATTAAACAAGTTATCCAAATTTACAACACCCAAACTTATGTGTATCACATTTACTCTAAAATCTAACAGTAATGTTTTTTACATTACGTATGCAAATCATCGAGATCAGACTACTATATCTCATAGCTCTCATTGGATCAATCGGTTGATTTTCTTATATGAATGTCCATAAGAATGTCCATCTATCTATAAGGGTGTCTAGTCTTCGGCTTGCCCGAGATGACAGTTCTTGCCTGGTTTTGAACTAGAGTTGGACTCGTGTCTTCAAAATATGTCGTGCCTGTTTTTACTAAAATGAAGACATTATAATGTGAAAGAATGATGACTATATTAGAATTAATAAAAAAACTATTTTAGTATTCTGCATAACACTATTTAAGAGCACTTTGCCACCTTTTTTCAGGCAAGATTCATACAATTAATTTATTCAAAACTGCGAATCATAACAACTATTTTTTTTTTTGCACTATTTTAGGAGCATAATTAAGTTTGTGCATTATCTGATGAATAAGCTTGAATCTTTGAATTAACCTCTTATTGAATAACCCAAAATTCAATCCCTTAAAATTTCCAAATTTTAACTGAACTTTCCAGTTTATTTACGTAGCCTAACCAACATTTACAAACAGAACTATGAAATTATTTGAGTTTTGTTAAGTTTTAATTTTTCCAAACTTGAATGAAGTACAAATTTGTGAATTTCATTTTTGAAAAATGGTCGTGTTTTTGGGTCTGTCCATCTTCGCAGCACGCATTCATCTTTATGGTATAGACTCCTTAGCTTGGCGGTGACAACAACAACAACAAGAACCAATCCATGGCAAATTCTCTTACCCTGCCTTATTAAATGGTTTTGCCTGTGGCAGAAATCTTTGCAACTGGCTGGCTCCGGCCGTGACTTTGACTTCAGCCGGCTTGGCCGTTTTTCCGTTTGGCCAGGGCTTTTTAGCCAGGTTTGCGCCCAGCCGCAACGACACAACGTCAACGGTTTTGCCAACTTGCCAACAACGCTCAAAGCCAAAACTGCGCGGCTCAGCCGCTTTTCGCGTAATTAAAAAGTGCGGCGAACGTTATACTACTAAAACCCCCCCAAGCCCACCACCCCCATCCCGCCCCTTGGGCTACCCAAACTAAATGGGCGCCCATCTCTACACTCGCTTCACTTCACAGCTTTGTTAGATGAGGTGAGGATGGGAGTTGATGGTGGGCGGTGTGGGTTGGGGGGGTTTGGGTTTCTGTACTCGCTGCGTCTGCTGTGGTCCATTTTTGCTGCGCTTTGAGTTTTAGACCGAGCATAAGAGGCTTCAACTCATCTGATTTGAACGCTACTGCTACCACCCCCACTCAGCAGCCCCATCCCGCTCCCGCTTCGCACCACTCCGCACGCCCGACCCTCTCCTCTGGCCTGAAACGTAATTTGCGTTGCGCACTGGGCGAAAAAAAAAATTGCATATTTCAAATTAATTAACGCTAATGAAAATGTTTAAAACCTGCAACTTGCAGTTGTAGCCAAAAAAGGAAGGTTGCGTCGGGAGTGGCGGGTGGGGGTGAGGGAAGTGGCAAGCATCTCTCGCTTTCTCTGTCTCTCATTCTATCCGGTCTGCTTTTGCACTTTATCTGGCTGTGCTTCGCTTACTGTTTGTCTACCCACTTCGGATCTTTGTGGCAACTTTAGAAACTTGACTAAATCAGCAAAATTGTCAGCATGCCACAAACAACACAAAGGGGCGCCCGTCCCTCGTCCCCCGTCCCCCTCTCTCGCTGTCAGTGTCTGTGTTTTCTGTTTTGGTCTCTTTCATGCGCTGGCGCTGATTTCCGGTTCCGTTTGGACTTGTTTTTGCTTGTCGCACACAAACAAAGCGGTTGATGCCAAACTTATTTGTTTCACACAAACTGTTGCACACAACGCAATTTCAATCAATTTAATGGCACATTTATTTCCCCAACACCTGAGCACACCTTTTCCTTTTGCCACACTGCACTTGCCTCATTTAATACGCTGCGTGGCCCCTGTAAATTACTTGGCCAAGTGCATTTTCATTGCATTGCGTAGAAAATTTCATAATAAATTATGGCAAACTTGTCTGACTTTCATTGTTTGCGAGGTGAAACAAAAGCAGCTTTCCATCCAACTTTTCCAACTCGGTGCTTTTGTTTTTCGCTTTTCCTATTGGTATTTGCATCGAGCCAGCCAGAAAAACTTTCCGTTGCACCTGTAGTAGTGTGTGAGTACATAATTCTGCCATATATGAGGAACAACCACACACACACACACACACACACACACAGACCGTTAACATACACACATTTTCTTAAGTGACTCTCAGCATCGGAATAACTCTGAGGTAAACAATAATGCACGTTGCAAGATTTTACCTCCTAAACCTAATAGAATTTTCCTTAGTTTTAGAAATCAATACTTACACACACCTACACACACCCACACACACACAAATCTTCATTTGCTTTTCAGTTGGACCAACAAAAATCGAATTAATGCAATTCCTGAACTCTGATTTGATTCGGCTGGATTTTCTAATCATTTGGGATTTGATTGGGATGGATTTTGGTATTAATTGGGTAATCTTTGAATCAAACTTTATTTTTATTTTTAAGGGGCACACTATTTCATCAAAATAGTCCTTAGAATTATATAATTTAAGATTTACTTAGGAATTTATTTTGGACAAATGAGTAAGTGTTGTAAAAAATGGATGTTAAAGTGTGAAGTTCATGCTTATTGATTATTGACTGTATCTTTTTTTATACTTGAGTCATTTTTTTAGTGTAAAGAAATAATTAAATAAATAAATAAATAAAAGCTCAAAAGGATTTTAGAAACTTGACTATCTTTTGTGTGCTATTGCCAAAATTATCAATCTAAACAAGCTTGCTACTATAATAAAAATACAAATAATAATAATAATAATAATACTAGTAATAATAATAATAATAATAATAATAATAATAATAATAATAATAATAATAATAATAATAATAATAATAATAATAATAAAAATAATAATAATAATAATAACAATAATAATAATAATATAAATAATAATCATAATAATAATAATAAAAAGCAATACGAATAACTTAGTGTTTAAATATATCCTTATTTATGATTCACACTCAATTATAAATATTGGTTTCGGCTCAGCTTTCATTGTTACTTGCGATATGCAAAAAGTTGTGCCAAAATTATATACATATATGTATGTATATATATCTTTCCTTAGATATTTTTATATATAAATCACTTAGCTTATGTCAATAAATTTGTGCATGCTGCTATCAATATATTTGGGTAATCCTTTCCATTCGTTTCGGCTTGTCATGTTGACTAAACATAACTTTTGCTGCCCCAAAGGCAGGACTATGACAAATAGCTGCAACAGAGAGCGTTGCACAAACAACACATATCAAGCGGACACTCACACACACACACACACATATATATATAATTGTCGGACCAAGGATGCCAAGCTCACAATTGTGTGCGTGTGCGTGTGTGTGTGTGTGTGTATGTGTGTGGCAACTAAAGCCAACATATGCTGCACTCCGTGAAGCGACATCGCCGCCTTTCACTTGTCATGTTGCCGAGGCCAGTTGGCTGCCTCCTGTCCTGTTCCAGTTGGAACAGTTCCTGGTTTCTGCTGTTGTTTACTTGCCGCATTTGATGTCTGTATGCTGACATTTGAAGTGGCGCCCATGGAGTCAGCCGGCAAGCGGTCCATATAAATGCCGACAGCTTGCCACAAGCAGCGCTCATCCAACTTGCTCAGCTTGCGCCAGCTATGCGGCACGAGCATGCCACTTGCCACTTGCCACTTGCCCACTTTGCCACTTGGCACACACTTGATTGTTGCCTGGCCACGACATTTAAATGGCTCACGCAAATGCATAATCATGTAATTGTGTGTTGGTTGTCCTGCAACAAGCAGCTGCACCTGACTCGACTCGACTCTGCTCGGAAAACATTGCGCATACGCCGTGTGAGCCGCCGCATTAAGTCTGGGATTATTTTAATGTTTTTTGGTCGCTTGTTTGATTTAATGCGCCGCTTAGTAACCGACAATTGTGCACAACACTTTGTTTGGCATTTCTTTTTAGCCGCCTCGCCATGACACTTAACTGTGAAAAATTGTGAATTATTATGGCAGCACTTGGACCCCCCTCCCGTTGTAAGTGCCATCCACCATCACGTTCTCCCTTCAGCCAGTTTATGGCTGCGATTTGTTACGCACCATTGGTCTGGCTTGGCCACAAAAGCTGTTGACGAAACTGAAGCTAAAGCTAAAGCTGAAGCTGGCCAAACTGGGCCCAGGTAAACAAATAATTCAAAGTCATTTGTGTGTGACCTGACTTCAAGTCCGCACGAGGGATGGGGGGCAGACTGAAGGGGAGGTAGCTGCTCAACAAAGCGTTGCTCCTGCGTTGCGCCTGCGACTGCCAAGTGTTGAAAAACTGTCAGCTAACCGTGCTACCATGTTGGTGATTATGACACTAAAGAGGGGCAGACGCTGTCCTGGAGCTGGGGCACGAGACTCGAGCCGTTGGAGCTTTGGGCTTTGGCTTTGCTCGTGTGCCAGCAAAAGGTGTCAAGAACGCTTTACGCATTCGTTTAGCGCGGACAGCGAAAGTAGCACGTCTCCAGTGTACTCCCTAAACACATTTGTGAGATGGGTTATTAGGTTTGTTAGCAGGAAATGTCCCTAAAACACTTTGATTACATAAAGCTAAAAAATAATCTTATTTTAATATAAAAGTTATATGTATAAATTTAGATTACTATCAATATAATTTAGCTTATAACTTTAGAGCTCCTCCGATTTCAGTTTAGGAAATTCTGCATGTCTGTTTAAGTTAGGAGATTGTCGTTCAAAGACATTAGGAAAACTGTTAGCTGATTGCACCAAGTAAATATTTTTTTCGAGTATTAAATAAAACTGTGTTAAGTGACTGGATAAAGCAGAACATTTTAGTTTTTTTTTAATCTACTTTTTTTTAATTATTATGCAAGTCATATAAGGTTGTTCGAATTCCATTTCAGGCAGATTCAGCATGTCTATTTAAGGTCCTTAGATCTAAGATACTTAGATCTTAGTTAAAAGACAACGGATTTAAGTAGCAGATGTTGTACTTGAAAAGTAAATGAAAATTTCGTTTGAAAGTTTACATCTTTAAAGTCTTTAAATCACTGATACTGTACCACTTACAGAGTATTTATTAGTCAGTCAGCCTGCAATTTTGTAACTTTTTGTATATTGTGCTCAGTTGGTGCAGAGACTCCAGAATTTTCTTGCTTTATGCTCAGCTTAGAGGATTTGTTTCGTTAGTTAGATATGACAAATAAGTTGAGTACATGCGGATTGCAGCGTTTAAGTAAAGACAAGGTTTAAGTCTGCAAATTTTCCAGCAAGTGTTGTAGTTCTTTAAGAAAGCTTACAAAATATTTAATTACAATAAGTAGGAACACAATAGACGAATAAGCTCGACTACGAGATACTTAGAAACTCTTTTATCTTACAATATTTAAAGTTGCAAACACGTTTCTATTAACAAATTTAAATAAGACACTCGAATAGTGTTAGTTAGAAGGAATTAACGATTTTCAGAGCCATAACTTTATCAAAAGTGACCTTAATTGGCTTAACCCCTTTTCTTAATACTGCATTTAATGTTGTAATCGGGATCTAGCTTGAAATTCATATAAAAAGAAAGATTCCTTCAAAAGATTTCAGAACCACAACTATGTATGTCAAAAGTGACCAGATTTTATAAAACATGATTTTGTGAATCATGTTTTTTTCTTTAACACTGCGTTTAAAGTTAAAATCGCAATTCCAGCTAGAAATGTATATTATAATCTCTGAGATCGACTGGACTTTTAATGGTAATGAAAAATAATAAAGTCTGCAATATACTTTTCCACAATTTCATTACAATCATTTAAAATGGGTTCAGGGTTAAGTAATCTCATAAAAATAGAGACCGCTTTTCAACTCAATTGAATTCAATTTCATTAAATATGTCATAAAGTTGTTACCCAATTCCAAGCTAGATGGCATTAGGAAGCCTAATCGCATGTTGTGGGTTAGCTTTTAACCCAGAAATACTCTTTGCTCCTGCATTTTGCACCCTTGCACATGAAATATGTTTACCCAGAGAAGAGAGAAGTAGATGAAGATGGGGTAGTGGAATGAAGAATGAGGAAGAGGAAAACCAACTCAAGTCACCTTCGTCTTGCGAGTCGTTTACTTAGTCGCCTCCTTGCTCCTCCTCTCCTCTCCTCTCCCCTACCCTAGAATATGATGTTGGCTTTGGCAAACAAAAAATCTCATTAATCCATTAAGTAAATGCGAAGAGGAAAAAAAGTTCAAAGCTGCTGCTGCTGCTCGCTGCTGCAGAAGCACATCTACAAATTTTTGAGTATACATACATATATATATATATATTTGTGTGTGTGTGTATTTAGACTGTTTGACGGCATTGTAAAAGAAATCCTTTTGGGAGCACTAATGAGTTTGACATTGTTTCCTACTAACAAGGCGCCAAAGTTAGAGCCGGGCCCAAAGCAGCCGCCAGGTGGGACAACCAGCAACCAGCAACCAGCTAACATCACTAACAGCACCACCAGCATCACCAGGCACCACCCATCAACCCAGAATTACATTTGCCTTGGCCTCCTCTTGGTATTTCTATTACAATTTCAAAAGATGCGTTGCCAGCTGGTTGTGCTCAGCTTTAATGAATTTTCTTGGAAATCTTTGCTAATTTTCTGCACTAATTGAAAGCCGTGTGCTGATAACATTTTGCACTTCTCTTTCGGTTGTTAAAGCGCATAAAGCCGATTATTGGGTATACTGGGCAGAGATATATTGAGTATTAGTACTCGCTAAAGATATATATATATATATGTATGTATATATATATTCCGACTGGTTACCTGAATGCCTGCTTGCAAATATCCACATTTACTTTTTTGGTATGACTAATGTTTCCCTTTTGACTCATTTGGTTATGCACACACACACAGTAAAAGCTGATGTATGCACCAACACACACATCCACACACACACATACACACACCCAAACTACGTTTTCAGGTACCGATTGTAAATTACGCCCTAATGCGCCCATTTGTATGCTACAAAAATTGCCGCTTATTGAATATTTAGGGAGGACTGCGCGTCTACCTGACTACTGACTACTGAGTGGCAGACGGTGCATGTGTGTGTGTGTGTGTATGTGAGTGTGTGTCTCGCTCTGTTTTTTAAATGAACTCATTGGGGATTTCGTATGCGTGTTTTTGCGAGCAGACAGCGGCAAAGAGAGTCAACGTCAACTTTTTGGCACTTTAAATAATTAAACAAAAAATAAAAGAGTAAAAAAGAAAATGGATGGGCGAAGCTGAGCGGGTTGCATTTGGCTGACACGCCCACTTTGGCGCCCATGCAAATGTCAAATGTCGGCATTTCGGATGAGGCATTCCTAATCTTGTAGAGCAGCATTGATAGGCCAACGTCGACGAAAGACTGACATGGGAAACTGCCCGGGGCCAGACGGAGCCAAATATCCGATAAGAGCTAAACAAGCAAATGAAATTCGAAGTGTGCCCCGAGCAAACATTGACAATACTGTGGAACAAAATTAATATATAGCATGTTCAGTTAATCGCAACTGATATGGAATTAATTATGTACACATGTGAATGAGAAATTAAATGCTGTTTGCCAACAACTAATCGATGTCATTTAACTATCCATGTGGATTAAGATAATGCAGACTAACTCAATTTTATTTGTAATAAACATTGTAATAAATGAATAAATAAATAATAATATATAAATAAATATTGTAATAAATTAAATTCAATTAACAAATTATATTTTTAGATTGTCAGAGTAAATTCTCAAACAGAAAAGTTATTTCAAATTATATTTTTGGGTTACATGAAAATGTTTAATAAAATCGGAATAAGAAAAAATATTTGGAATTATATGGTTAGATGAAAATTGTAATTTATTTTCGCAGTAGTTTACTTGAGAGGGAAAGCCAACAAAAATAGCTTTAATGAAACTCATCAACTATACCTCATTTTTATAGCGGTGGCGACCAGATTCAGTTCGTGCACAGAGTCTAACAATAATAATGAAAATAAAAATAAAATTAAATTTAATTATAGATACATTTTGAAACTCCTCTTCTTGCGTCTCTTTTCACTAATAATTGCATTTTATATGCAAATTGTTGTACTCGATTCTACTGTGCCATCTTTGCAAATGTCATTTTAAAAAACCTTTCAATTCAATCCTTGCACCCGCGCAGCTCCTCCAGCTACCTTCCACAGCAGCAGTAGCAGCAACAGCAGCTGGGGAAAAGGCTGAGACGCAATTGGAAATGGAGCCTTGTTGCCTTTTGGTGGCATTTGCAGTGACGCAATCGATACTTCATTAAGATATCGTGTTTTTGTGCCTAGACGCCTTCCGTTTACGTTTCCTTGATTACTTTACAGAGTTGCTCGTCTACTTTGCTGTACTTTACTTTACTTTGCTCGGCTCGATTTGGCTTGGCTCAATTGCTTCAGCTTTGGCCTGCCTTATCTACATTTTGGACTAGACTTCGTGGCTGGGTTGCCTGTTGGCTCTTTGTCTTTTACACTTGGCAAATAAATCGCAAAATCCTATTCCAAACGCCCCAAAAACATTATTTGCCACCGGATGTATGCATGGAGGCGTCATGTGGCTGGGCTCGCTATTTGCCATTTGCGGCGTAGCTGGTTGCCGAGGAGCCCTATTTAATCGGGGGGAGCGCTGAGCTGAACCGAACCGAACCAAACCAGATGAGTCCTGCCCGTTTCTGCCCGCATTGTTTATCTCACGAATACAATCAAATTAGCGCACATCGAGTACAAATAACTAAAGATAGCCAAACAAATGCCACAAATGCCAGCTGCCACCAGTCTGATACTTAAGGGCGTGGGGCACGGGACACTTGGCACGGGGGATGAGGCATATGCAAAGAGTGCGCTTTTGTTCAATTTGCTGTGTGCACCTAAGTAGCCCAGCCCAGTGACCAAATGCAACTAAGTCCTGCAGTCAGTTGAAGACTTTTGAGTCGCATCTTTGTTGCCAGCGCCCGCTGTGCGTGTGTCATCTTCATCTTTCCAATGAGCTGGTCCCGAGTTGGGCCACTCCTGGGATAGGATCTGTGGGGCGTCTGCAACAAATGCACTTTGAGTTTAGTTTTGCTACTGCGGCTGTCAGTGTGTCACGACTTTTGTTGCGCACTGTCAACTGGCAACTTTGTTTGACAGCTCAAAGCTCAGAGCTCAGAGAGCAACAAATACCATATGAGTGAAGGGTACATCAAATACACACAAACAACACAACTAACTACACTTAAAAAATTAATTAAGAAACGCCTACTTAAATTGTAAATTCACTAATTTCTATATTTGAAAATGAGAAAGTGAAAAACTGCAAAACCAGTTCCCAGTTAGCAGTTGAAATAAAATGTATGGGCTAAAATTATAATGGATCATTAAAAAATCAAATTTATTGAGAAATCCAGGTTGTCAAGCCTAAATACATAATTCGATTACGTATTGGTAACTAGGTTTTACGTTACGCTACCGGGCACGTAATGGAACAGTAGAAAAAGCTTTAAAAATAATTGAGAATTTCCAGTCGGGCGTGATTTGAAGAATCTTTTTTGCATTTGAGCAGAAATATTATAAATATTAAAAAAAATTATATTATATAGGATTGTGGGCTTTTAAATTGATCATGAAAATGAGGTGTCAGCAAGTGGACTGAGGTCTGCAAATGTATCTTATGTTTGTTGTGCCCAGCATGGTCGATCTTTCGTGTTATAACCTGAAATGTCTAAAATTAATTTGTGGAAAAATAATGAAAAAGGCAGAGGGGACCATCTCCGATCCCATAAGGTAGGTAAATATTCTAGAGTAGGACCTACAGCCGAGTCGACTAAGCCATTTCTGACTTGCCGTCTGTATAAAACAAGGATCGTTTAAATATGTTTACTAAAAATCTGCATTTAGTCTCTGATTTCGATTCCTATGCTAAATTTCAATTCGATACCAATTCCAGTACTTATGATTTTTTTTTTCAGTGTGGTTGAGTGAGGGTCCAGGATCTGCACCAACACACACGCATACAGATAAGTAGTGCATGTTGCGTTGCGCTGTCAGGCTTACCACAATGTTGCAGGCAACGCGCTTTTGCGTCTGTCGTCTGTTGTGTGTCGCCTGTTGTCGGGTCTCATATCAACTGCCACAATTCTGCCTGGTGCACGCTTTTAATCAACATTACTTGTGCTTAAATCAATTACAACTAATTACATTTTATGCCTCGTTGAAGGCAACTTTGTCTCCCTTTGGCAATAACCCCCCACATCATCCCCCCTCTTCCCATTTCCTTCCTTTTCGTGTCTCGCCTAAAAGAATGCAGTGAAACATTTCGCCAAAAAGAAGGCGAACAAAGCGACTGAATCCTTTGAGTCTGCATTGCGACGAGATGCTCTACTTACCGCCAAGAGTCAAGAGCATTAATAGCAACCTGGCATCGCAACACATCCCCACCCCTCCCCCCACCACCCTTTGACTAATTCCCTCACAAGCCACCACAATCCGAGACTCCTTTTCGAAATGCAGGCACAGCATATTTTCACCTTTGTCTCATTTGGTAAATTGCCGTTGGCGGCTTTGGCTTTTGTGTGGGTGACAAAGTGCAAAAATTGCATGACAAATGAATGGAAACATTCCGTGTTGGCCAACATGCATTACAATCAGTTTTAGCCAAGGCTATTAGGCTGTGCCTCTACGAGTCATGATATATGACTGCTGCTTATATCCTGGGCACAACAAAAATACATACATATATATTTATTAAATGTACATGTCTGTATATATGCAGGCTTAATACCCTTTCAGTTGGTATAGTAATTTTGATTGTCAATTTGTATACATATATATTTTTGATGACCATGAATAATCGAGTCGATATAGCCATATTTGCATCTCTCTGTTTCCATATATCATTATAATCTGAAAAGAATATTTCATTGCTCTTAAAGCAGTTTTTTGTTTAAAAATATATTTGGAAAAAATGTACTAAATGTGTCAAGAATTTAAAAAAAAGGTCATTGAAATCAGACTACCAAATCTAATAGTTTATATAGAAGCAACTTATTAAAATTTGTTGTGTATCAAAACATCGTAAGAATATATAAAATATTAATTGGTGAGTAATAATTATGCAGACGGAAAGACGAATGCTGACGAGATTCGAAATATATCAATGTAAATAAATAATAATAAATGAACAATCGAACTGGAAGTGTTGAAAAAAATATATAAATAATTAAAAGCGGTCACCAAAGAGTAAGCAATAATTAAAAATTAATATTAATATATCTTATTAATAACATGGCATTGCATTACTATTGACTTGCTATTTTCCATATTAATGAATAGTGACTTACTTAATATTTATAAATACTCACTTGTTAAGCATTTTGTTTTTCATTTAATTAAAATCCTTATAAAAAACAAGCACTAAGCAAAAACAACAAAAACAACAACACGAATAATTATAGTGGATGAGTTAATAACATAGAGTTTGCGGCTTAGACAGACTTCAGCAAACAGCGAATTTGAGCAGCTCATAAATATGCATTTGTGCATTTCTGTGTGTTTTCCTTTTATGTGCGAATGATTTTCCATATTAATTTTTAATATTGCCTGATGTCCTGGCAGGTTGAGCTGCTGCCTGACTGCCTGCCTGCCAGTTGGCCAGACTATTCGAGAAGTGGACAAAAAGCGCCGGGCTAATTAGCGTACTCGCTGAATGGCCGATTGCCACGCAAATCAGGCAACTGTGTGTGTCGGTGTGTGTGTCGGTGTGTGTATCGGTGTGTGTGTGTGTCCTGGCAAGGACTAAACATAGCGTTTAAAGCCGAAAAATAAACAACAATTTAGTGCAGATTAGCGCTGGAGTCCTTTTGTTTGTGCTTTTGTGCCATTGTTTCCCGACGCTAAACAGGTGAACAACATGGTTTGGCCGGGGGTGGTTTGCTAAGGGGGGAGGTGGGCTTTTGGGGTGGGTCGACTGGTGACATTTAGGCTTAAATGGCGCGTTGCCTGCTTACATGGACATGGACATTGCCTGTGCTTGGCTAATTGCTATGCTGACTCTCTATCCTTCTCCCTCTCCTTGTCTCACACACACACACACACACAATGGCGACGGGAACCGGCCAACTTCCGTTTCCGTTGGACATGTGAGAAGCGTCGATGTGGGTGGGTCAGGGTGGTTGTGGCTTGTCGACGCTCGCAAACTAATTAGATTCGTGCGCCTCATTTAGTCACTTTTGATTTGTGCTCTGTGTGCCAAGCAATTTGGCCCAAAACTTTTGGCCCACAACCGTTATTTTCTTACAACTGTTTTTTGGGGGCGTGCAGTTGAGAATTGCGGCATGCTGCGCATTTGGTTCAAGTTCGGTGCTGCAATTTTAAATGCAGTCGAAGCGGTCCAAACAAGAAGAAGATCGAGCGTAGCAAGAAAGCTACGCCAACAACAACAACAACAACAACAACAACAACAGCAACAACAACACGAAATATGCTAACAAAAATTGCTAGCAAAATGCGACATGTGGTTGGGCAAAAAAAAGTTGTGCCAAGCCGCAGAAATGAAAAACTTTTTTCAAAAAGTAAACGAAAGCGCAGCAACCAACAACCAACAACAACAACAAAAACAATGACAAAATTATGCGAAATTTAATTTGACTTTTCCATTGTTTTTTTTTTATGTTTGTTGTTTTTCTCATAGTTGTTGTCGCTGGTTTTTCCAGCTACTTTTGCACTTTTCTTTTTAGTTTTGCTGCGGTTCGCTGTTGCCCCAATTGCTAAAGTTGTTGTAGTCGTTGTTGTAGTTGTTGTTGTTGTTTTTGTTGTTTGGCAGCTGCACTGCCAGCTGGCAAGTGCTGCCAACTGTGCTGCATAAGGATACCCCCAGCTCGTAATTTGCCAGCTTGGCTTGTACATATTTTATATTATTTAGTTGAAAAACAGTTCCGAGCAAAGGCAGCAGCAGAAACAAAAAACAAAAAAAAATATTTTTATATATAATAAAAACGATGGGACTTAAGAGCAACTCGAGCGAAGAAATATGATTATCTCACATGGCAGGCAGGCTGGCAGTAAGGCATGGCACGGCTTGGGGCAAGGAGAAGTCAGGCAGGAAGGCACTGCAGTGCCAGCCAGGACATGTGTTGGCCAAATGAGCCGAGGACGAGCACTGCGCCTCTGACGCTAAATGGCAATTGTGCACATCTAAAGACTCGCTAAGAGTCCCCATTCCCCATTCCCCATTCCTGCAGTGCAACATGTTTAATATTGCAGTTAAAGTTAAGCCGTGGGATTATTAAGTTTATGTGAATTAGTTGCACACAAAAAGTCATAAGCAACTATGCAGCGTGTTAGTTGCAAGAATGAAAGCAAATCTCATGTGGCATTCATAATGCAAATATTTATTTATTTACAGGAGCAAGCTAAAAGTTGAAAGTTGAATATCTAATATTAAAATAGTAAATATTATTGCTTAATAGTAAATATAGTTAAAATATGATTAGAATTTATTTCATTATTGTTTACATTGTAATAAAATTGTTTTCGGGCTGCCATTTGATTATTTACATCCCTGTTTTTTTGGCAAAGTGCATTTTTATTTAAGATTTAATTCACTGCTGAAATTTTTAATATAAATAAATCAGCATTAATATACTTATATATGTATATACTATATTTAGACATTAATTAATTCTAGTTTGCCTATGGTTATAGAAACTAACAAACTTTCTTACTTTTACCACACATATTTAATAGATGCAGCAAAAATATTATTGCAAGCAAAATATCAATGAAAAATTTGTATATTATTGAAATGCATTTTTCAGCCTTTCCTTTGACAAACGTATGTATGTATGATGTATATAAAATGTATGTATATTTAAATGTAGTGCCATTTTTTTTACATAAAGAAACTTAAGAGTTTCACACACTTAAAGTACGAAGGAAAACCAAAGACTTTTTGTGATTTTTCATTGGAGAATAAAAATCCGTTGAATATTTGCATTTTTTATCTTTTTATATACATAGATAAGTTTACATCACTAATCATAAGTATTGTTGAAAGCTTTTTGCATATGAATATTTTGGTGGTTTTTTTTTTGTGCCGCTTGAATGGGAACTGAAATGGCTGCGGGGTTGCAAGTTAAGTTTGAGTGTTGCAAATTACTAATTTATGCGCACGTTTCAGTTGTGGCTGCCGTTGCATATAAAGATTGTGTGGCTGGCACCTGGGCAGCATATGTGGCATGTGGCATTGGGCATGCAATATGCATAATGTGTGCCCTTTGATTTGGCTTTTTGCGAGCACTCTTATTTATATTTTATTTTAGCTGACTCGCGCTCTCTGTCTCTCTCTACCTCACTTGTAGCTACCTGTTCCAGCTTGCATTTTTTTATTTATGTTTTTTTTTTGGGTGTTTTGGTGGGTGGCTGCGACTGCTGGCTAAACACTTTCCCATTTTGCCATAGCTTACACAAAGCTCACAAAACTCGACTCAAGCACACTCACAAACACACACACACTTATACACTTACACACAGCTCACCACACTCGCATTGGGTTAAAAGTTGTTTTCGTTTTTGGTATATTTTTTGGTTTTTTTCTTCTCTTGCCAAAAACTATAAAAACTGGCAACAGAAAACAAGCAGCGTCAGCGTCAACTAAAGCGCTTAATATTAAAAGCAAAACCGCAAAAGCAACTCCAAAAAATCAACAACAACAAAAATTCTCGAGCAGAACAGAAGAGTGCACACAAAAAAAAATTAAGTATGTACATATATATATATGTGTGCAACACATATGTATATACATGTATGTGCAAGCTTTTAGCTGATACAAACAGCATTTGGCTGGTAAGCTGCATTGCAGTGTCTACGCTGCCCCTGCCCCTGCCACCAACCACACCCCACCCACACATTGCGAGCTGCCTCATGTTTTTCTAATTTTTAGCTTCCTTCTCCCCTCTCGCTCTCTCTCTCTCTCTTTCTCTCTTTATCTCCCTTTGTTACTCTGTTTACCATTTTGTTTTTTCTTCTTCTTCTCGCTTCTCGCTTCTTTGTTGTTGTTGCAGCTCATACGCCAGTGACTTTTAACCTACTCCTTCTTTCGCTTCGCTTCGGTCTTTTCATTCGTTTTCATTTTCGTTTTCGCTCAGTGTATTTAACATTTTTCTCAAATGATACTCGACACAAGTGTCATTTGTTTGTCTGTCCCCGCTTTGTGTCTGTCGCCCCGGCTCTTCCCTTGCGCCTGGTCAGTACCAGTAGTCTTGTGGCAAGTCCATAAGCTTGTCTATCGTTAAGTGGAACTGCTGCTGGCTGCGGTAACAGTTGTCAAAGTGACCTCAAAGCAGCGACCCACTGTAACAACAACAACAACAACAACAACAACAGAAATAATAACTAGCAGTTTACTGCACTCGAGAATTCCCGGCAAATGAGATGCTCCGCTTGAAGACTGATTTTGATTCTGTAGAATCTTATTACACATCTAACGCAATCAGTTGAAATTGCCGTTAAGAAGACTTCTTTCATTTTATTATTTATGCATATTTGGCAAATGTGAATTTTACTTTTTGACTTTGACAAAATTCAATATTCGAATTTGAGGTTGAGACTAACTGCAAGTTACTTTTTTATATGGTTTTAATATATGTATGCACTTTTTATGAATCATAACTAAAGAGCTAATATATAAAAATATATATTAAAGGTTTGCTGAACTCGATATTACCACTAGGGTTATCTCTTTCCCTAGTTTTAATTTTAAATATTATAAATATTATAAGAAAATTTACTTATATAAAATATATCTAAATATATTTCAAGCTAAAGCTTCATAAATATTAAGAATAATTATTTTTTTTGCACAGGGTATTTTTATGAAAGTGTATTTTGTACTTTTGCACTTTTGCTGAAAAACCTTAACTAGTACATTTTATGCATGCACACATGTAAATACATGTATACAAAAAGAGTGAAAGAGAGAAAAAGTGAGACAGAGAGAGAGAGAGAGCGATGTTTGTTGTTATTGCATTTGTTGGCCTGTTCATTTGGCTACTGTAATGAGCCCACCCAACTTGACCTGCTGAGCGCCAAATTACGTTTGACATTTATGCAAATTACATGGCCTGTTCTTGTTTCTCTTAAACATAATTTTTTGTTCGCTTGTTTTTCAACAAGACTTTAATTAAATTTATCGTGTTTTCGTGTGCTTGTGTCTTGTGTGTTGTAAAAAATACCTTTGAGGGCATTACACGATCCCCTTGATTTCCATGTGAACTGTAAGACCAAAAATGTATTTACTGTATTCAAACCAAATTGCAATTTGTTGAATGTAAGCATTTTTCAACAATGTGTTTGAGGGTTACAAAGTTGGGGCAGAAAAGTTAAGCCCAAAAAAACCCAGTCTCATTTTCAGAAAGTACATTCAATTTTATATTTTCCAACTCGTTATGGAAAGTAGTGAAATTATGTAATAAAAAGTCAGGTTTTCATTAATTGGAAACACTGAATCCATCCATGGTTTTGGTTAAAGATTTTGTGCTGATCACATAAATTATATAGTATTTATATTCTAGATCTGATGTACTTCTGTTTATCGGTGCGAACACGCGAATATCAGAGACTATAACAGCTAGAGACTTAAAATTGAAATATAAGTTTCCATAATATTATTTCTAAATAGACAAGTGCACTCGTTTTGCGAATTTCGATACATATCGATACATATCGAATATAGAAAATATTATAATGTTACATATTATTGGCATGTTATTGAATTTGGAATTTTGTAAAGATCGAAAGATCTCATATTGATCTTATTTGCAATTACAGGATAGCTTGTAGTCGAGCTCACTCTATTGACTACAGCATTCTTAGTTGAATATCCGTTTGCTACGCAATCATACGGACAAGATTTGCCATTGACAGTTCGCAGAAGTGCGTCGGTTTATTAATTGAATACAAGTCTGATGCAAGACAGAGTCAGAATCAGAGTTGTGCAAGTGTCTGCAACGTTTATGAAGTGCACATTTGCAACTGCCACGGGACACAGTAATCCTTAACTGTCCCAGTTCTTCGTGTGTGTGTGTGTGTGTAAATGTGTTGTGCCTTGAGCACGCACTGACAGCCCAACGACGCCAATTTCCAGCGATGTTGCAACTAAAGCCGGCAACAGCAGCAGCAACAACTGCGGCAACAACGGACAGCGTTCATCAAGTGCTGCCAGCGCTGTGTAGCAGCGACTCATTTGATTTACTTTTCATTTCCGGCTGCCAAGTGGCGCTGCCTGACAGCCGGAATGTCCCTCCGCCTGGCTGCCTCTCTGAATGCCTGCCTGCCTGCCTCCTGCCTGGTTGCCTTCTTGCACCTTAGGCAAACGCATGACACCTTCCTTGCAACAGCGACAACATGTAGCAGCTACAACTCATGTGTCGCTCACGTTCCCCACCACCGCTCCCTCTGCAGTCGTCCTGCACTCCTTGTTGAGCGTTATGCAATTATAACTTTTGTCATTAGCAACTTAAAATGCAAATTGCTGCAATGAAGCGTCGATGTCGTCGTACTCGTCGCACTTTTGTGGCAGCACTCTCACGTCGGTTGGCCACGGGGTGGGCTCTGTGGCTACAAGATTGCTACACAGCACGAAAATCTACTCTCAAAATTGGAATTTCAAAAAATTATTAATTATTTTGATAAAGTGTAGTCATTTTTGTAATTTCTAATTTAACAACTAAAAAGTGAAGAACTTTTAATAAACAATATGTTTATTGGAATTGTTGTGTAATGGTTTTAGAAAGTGAGCCCAAGGTTATTTGAAAGCAAAATTGTTAATTTGAAAGTGCTGGGATAAAAATTATTTATTTTTTATTTGAAAGAAAAAAAAAAAGGCTTTAAAAAATCTAAAAATAAAATGCTTGGTTTATTGAAACTGAAGTGAACTTTTTGCTGTGTAGATAGGTGTGCCATTTGATGTTATTTAAACTGTTATGACTTAAGTTGGCGACGTTGCATCTTAAACGTTATCTAAGTAGCTAACCTTAAGGCTGCTGCTATCTGCCACAACCAGTTGCCATATGGGGCACACACATGTAGCAAGTAGCAAGTAGCCAGCCAAAAAAGACAACACGTTACATAGTTGGCCAGCCAATTAGTGCTTGACGCTGGTTAATTTTCCGTCTTCTGTCTGTCAGTCTGCCGCTATATAAAGTTGGTAACATGCAATGCCAATCAAAAACTTGCAGCTGACAAAAGCCACAAAAAGTGCATCATAAAAGTGAGTGCACAGTGGGTGCTGCCACCAACACTGTACTTGCAACACCCTACACAATACTCACCACCCTCCTCTTGCCCCGTCATGTCACGTACACGAAATTAAATAGTTAAGATTTTTTTTTTTTGATTTAAGTTGCCTTCCAAGTGGAGGGTTTGCCAGTTTCATTAATGTTTTTTTGTTTATTTTTTTTTTTTGGTTTTTTTTTTTTTGGTTTTGTTTACTTGCGCAAGCAATTCCAGTTAAATCATTAAGATATCAGTTTCAGTTTCAGCTTCAGCCGTTACGTTTGCGGATGCGGTTGCGGATGTGGATGCGGATGTGGAGACGGATGTGTGTGCGGTTTTTTACTGCTGCTTATAAATAATAAAGAGTGAACAACGCAATATTTTTGACAGACGCTGTGAAGATGTCATTAACTTGGCGTAAAGTAAAATTAAGACACACAAAGTTAAATGGAATTTTTGTTGCGCAATTTGTAGATTAATTTCTTAATTAATTATTCATTTAGTTATTTAGAGTTTAAGCATGTTATTAGGCTTAATAAAACTGATTGAAAATATGTGTAATTAATTTACATAAGCCACAAATTAAAGAGATATTTTCCTGTATACTACTTAAGCAGTTAAGATACAGTTTAGCTACTTATAAAATGAACGGTAAATGTGCAAGATATGAACATATAAAAGAAAACTTATGAAATTTATAATCTTATAATTTAATTAAAAGATGATAAGTACACATATAAATTAATTAAAGAAAAAAGAAAGGGAACACAAAATAAAAAATTTATATTTAAAAGAAAAATTTTATTAACGTGGAAAATCTAAAGTCATTTAAAAAATAAATAAAATAAAGGGTATTAAAATAGAAAATGATTCAACATTTATTGGAACTATTGGGAAAACATAAAATGAAACCAAACACAACCAATGTTGTTAAACATTTGTTGATTAAGTTGTTTATTGAAAAGTAAACTAAGATGTTAACAAGGGAGATGGAGAAGAGATCAGACTGCTGTATCTATTTTATTTACTCTCTCACTCTATATCTCACTCTTTCGCACTCCCCCAAATTGCTGGCTTTAATTGAATTTAGTTCTTACCGGTGTCTATCGATTGATTTCTTGCCAGTTCTAGTTAGTTTCGCTCTTCTATTTATTGGTGTTGAAAAGTTCAAGTGGCTGTCAGTACAATGTAAGACACTAAAACTTTATAGCCTACTTTGGAGCGACTCGACTCGACTCTCGACTGCTTCTGTGGGCCATAAAATGGCGCTAACGTGTGCAGTTGAAGTGCGCACTTGCTTAACAAAAACAACAGCAGCAACAACAACAACAAGCCAGACCTCCCCTAGTTAACGGTTAACAGTTAACGGCTAAGCCTTGTAAGCTGACGGATATCCTCAATCGTTGGCCCTTCGATAAATTATGGCTCGTTGCTCGGATATAGGGATATACGCATACGGCACGTGTCTGCGCTGTCTAATTGGCAAAGCGAATGAATCTGTGGCAGGCAACGAACGAATGAATCAACCCACTGACCATTGAATTATACAACCCCCCCTTCACAGCTTGCCACTACATCCCCCCATTGGCTCATCTAATGCCACAGCATTTTCAATTAGACGCTGCGCGTTTTCGATTTGCGTATTATTTATGGCTCTTGCTCAAACGTGCGCATTATTCATAAGCTGAAAGCCAGCTTAATGGTTCTGATGCTGCTCATAATGTTGCATGGGTTTAGGTGTAAGTGGGGGGGTTGCAACGTACCAATTGAGGGGTTGCAAGTGGTCCGTTTGCTTATTGAGTGCATATCATAATCTTAAAGAAACGCTACCGCGTTTTCCTTTTAGTTAGTGGCAATAAAGTTGGCTGTCTGTGATGCGTGTGCACCTTGCGGTTGCCACTTGCAACATGCAGAGCACAGCGGCACACAGTTGGCATGACAGTTGCCACTGATAAACGTTTGTCTTCTTACCACGAAGGCGACGGGCGCAAAATATGTGTATTCCACATCTTCGCGTAGACAAACCGCAAATGTCTCGGTGTCGCCGTGTCCACGTTACAAGAGTCTAGCGACATCAACCCATCAAACCATCAACCCTTCCAGCACTTAAGGCAACCGCATAACCAAACCAGTCGAGCACATGAAGCCGCCTCGAGTCACAAACTCGCCGAGTCTCAGAGACCCAGTTGAATGCAGACTACGGTGCTTTGTCTCTCTGTCTTTCACCGATCTCTGTTGCCTAAGGGTGGGGTGTAAGGTTTACGGGTTGCTGGTAACGGGTTACGGGATTCATGAGGATAGTTGGGAAGTTGGTGTTTGTGCCGCAGGCATTATTCCCTGTTGCTTGTGCGCTGTGTGTGTGTGTGGTAAGTGATTGGGTGGTCAAAGTATAACTAGTAGAGTAGTTGGAATATTTCACGATATTAAATAAATTAAAGATTTCATTAGCAATCGCTTGGGACTGAATATTTCACAAAATTTACAAACTACAGAAATTTAAGTTACAAATCATATTATTTAACTTTGATTAATGTTTGTGAATGTTCAGAACAGAAATTTAATAAAGATTTCGTCTCTTCTTTTATTAAGTATTGAATACATTGTTTAGCATATAATAAGGAATATTTAAAGCATTGAAATAGCTATCTCAGGCATATGCATTGAAATTTTAATATAAATTTAAAAAACTAACCGATTGTTTATATGAAAGTGTGTAATATAAATTGATACATTTTTTTGAAGTAATAGAAACATACAAACTTGTTGAACAAAAAGATTTTCATATAAGAACTCTACTTTTGACCAATTATTTATATGGCAATTATATAATATTGATAGTTTTTTATCCAAATGTAAAAAACAAAAAATAAAAATATTGAATCTGATATACTCGATATATGTTTTAACCGATCGCACCTATGGGAAAATATAAGATATAGTAGTCCAATGTCGATTATTATTTGGAGTAAGATAGCAAGCATAAATTCTGAGTTCGGTTATAATAATTTGGTAAAAGACGAAATTTTTAATTCCTTTGGGAGCTATATGATTAATCCGATATCGATGATTTTCAGTCCCAAAGTGGTCGGCATTATATTATACATATTGGCTAAGTTTGATTAAGATAATTTTAAAATAAAAAGATTTGTATACAAGAACTTATTTATATAGACCGTTCGTTCCTATTGGAGCTATATGATATAGTGATCCAAACATGACCATATCCACTCTGCAATTGATGACGGCTGCTTCAATTCGCAGCAAACTTTTCAAAAACATTATAATAATAAAACTAAACAAGTCTTAATAGCAGACTCAAAGTAAAGCGTTTGCTTTCTACTTGATTTATGTTGTCATTCATCTTGAATACTTACTGCATATCAAAAGTGACAGCTAATTTGAATGCACGTTATTCAGCGTCATTTATAGTTTACTAAATAGAGTAATTTCAATTTGTAAAGAGCTGACTGATTGAATAAACTCAAGCACAAAGCACTTTCAGTCGCCAACTTTGAGAAAAGCGTCTCTCATTGATACGAAAGGACCCCAACCAGTTTTCCTCGTTTCATATTCGCTATTAACAGCGCCTCCATTTCAATTCCGTAGTATTTCACCAGAATCTAAAAATAGCGCTGTTAACTTGCGGTTTAACAGCACCGCAGCTGCGCAGTTGAGAGCAAAACTCTCTTAAATGCTAGGTCAATGTTAAGTTAACAGCGACGTGCGCTCAATTACGCTCTCGTGTGCCAATGCCAGGCGTTCCCATGTTAAAAACATAAGTAGTGCACTAGGTGAATGCTTTGCTTTGCGTGACTCCCACTCATTTCATTGTGGCCCACTGCAAAATAGGTCTTTCGGTGTCGCCTCGAATGGGCCAATTCCCTGTGTTCCGTTGCCACCCGCTTGCTCCACTAGCCACAAGCGGTGCGTGTTCAGGCATCGTTTGAACCTTTTGGGGTCCCCCAAAAAATAAATAGATTGCCTGCCACTTGATAAAACCTGTTGAAAAGTGCGCCGAGTGCAGCGTTGATTTATTAGTTTCTGGCAGAACAATATTTTAATTAAAAAATCTTTCATCTTGCGATCGTCACACACACACACACATACACACGGGACTCAAGTCCTGTGCGCCATCCCTTAAGTAATTTTGCTGAAAGCAAACCCAAAAATATTGGCAACAAATGCAGACACCTAATAAAAGTTTTTGCGACTAGAGTAGAAAACTCAAGCTGTGCGAAAACAAAAACAATAATTTTCAAGTTTATTTGAGAGCTGCTCGACTTTGCTACCGGGTCCAGGTAGCTGGTGCAGGTGCATGTCCAGGACTTAGCCACAGCAACAGCCACTCTCAAAAGGGCTGGGAGTCAGTCAGTGGGACATTTGAGAGTTTTCCATTTGCCTTCTCGTTGCTTGTTGCTTTAGCTGTTGGAAAACTATTTGCCATCTCGACAATTTCTTGCACGTGCTGAGCATTTGCAATACGAAATGCTTTCAGACAGACAGACAGACAGAGATAGAGAGAGAGAATGAGATGGAGGAAGGTATTCGAGTCCTGTGGAGAGGTGCGTCAGGTACAATATTTCAATAAAATACATTTATGCCAAGCAAAGTAGGTAGTAGTGGAGGGAAAGTTTTCAATGATTTCATATTTGTCGATTCACTCAAATATGAAATTCTTCTTTGGCAATTTCTTGTTATTACTTGACGAATTTTCACCGAGACAAAAATGTTAGCTTTTAAATATCCACTTTGCACTGTTGACTGCACATTGTTGGCAACATCAATTAATATAATTTATTAGAAGCTTTGCGAAACACCTACTAATTGTGTCTAATAGAAGTGTGTGTGTGTGTGTGTACCAACTATTTTCTCGTTCAATGTCGAATAATTTATGCCAAAAGCGTAATTAAATTAATTAGGATTAACTTTGGCGGCGCACGCATTAAACTAGCTTTGATTAGCTTATGTTTCCACACACACGCACACAAAATCCATATATCTATAAGTGTATGTGTGTGTGTGTGTGTGTGTGTGTGGAAAGCAGCACATGTGGCATGCTGTTTAATCTAAATGTTGGCTTTTGGGCTGCTGTGCTAATCATAAAGATGGCATAAGCGATGAGCTCTCTCTTCACCTCCTCTGCTCCTCGGCTCCATTTTCGATGTCCTTTTTCCGCTTGTGGCTCAGCTGCCAATTTGGCAAACGTTTTACTCATGGCTTTAACTGATAATAGTTTTTGGCTCGGGCTTACGAATATTACTTTAATGTGAATTACCTTGGATAATGCAGAGCATTGCAGCTAAAGTGAAATAAATTTATGGTTCGAGGAATTTGTTATAATTCGGGGGAAAATATATTTTTTGTGATTTGCAATAAATACTAAACCTCCACACACTTATGTGAAATTGGAAAATTGTTGGAAGTCTCATAAATATTTTTTGCTCTGTTTCTTTCAACAATACCTGAAAATTTTTATGGACCGTTTTTTTTAAGTTCTACGGGTTGAGCCGCTAAGGGATTAAATAAATGCTGCAATTTTGAATGACTAAACTTTTATTATAAAAATTGTTCGCCAAAGAGGAAATGTGAAGCTAAATATTATAAAAAAAAAGTTTACCACATATTTGCGATAATTTGTAATTATTTGTGGTAACTAAAAAATTAATAAAAAAGATAAATATATAAATAGAAAAAATATAGATTTATGTTGGCTTATTTTGAGCTCAATAAAAAACGTTTATTTATTTTGGTTCAAGTGCATTTTTGTCTGGCAATATAAAAACTGAGCTTACAACAATCGAATTAAGTTGTGTTTCGGTTTTGTGAAATACAAAGCCGACTATGGAATTACATTACAAAGCCCATTTGCATTCAATATATAAATAAATGAATACAATAGAATATAGCTGCTATGTAAAAATAAAATAATCTTGTTTTGGCATCAAAATAAATATTGGCTTTCTCTTTTCAAGGATTCTTTTGATAAATTAAGTCTCTGGCGTCAGCTGTTGAGTTAATTATTAGTTGAGATGTGTTTGCAAGTGGCACCAATTGCAGGGGCTGCCCCAGTTATCCACTTGGTGGCCTCATCTAATTTATGTTGCAAGTAAATGTGTCACAAATCATTACGCGGAACATTTTTCTATTTATTCCGTTTTATTTTTCTCTTCTTTTTGCTGGCGCTTTATTTAATGGCTTGGAAATGGAGAAAAATAAGCAAATCGAATAAAGAAGAGGAACACAAAAAAATTGCCTCAAGCCGAGACGAAAATAAAATGCCAACCACAACAAGAACAGCAACAACAAATGGAGTACAAATGGGAGCAGGATCAACAATGATGTGAACGGTCCGTTCTAAATATAGACACAAATCACAAAAACAAAGGACGAAATGCTTCAGCTCCTGTTCCTGTTGTTTTGTGGTGCCATATTAAATCAAAAGTGTTGCATAAAGGCTCCGGCTCGATTGCATAGAGAGCAAAAGTTGAGTTGAGTGGGGAAAAAATAAAAACCAACACAAGGATTAAAGGCGTCCTCGTGCAAGGACGATGTCGAAAACGATGTGAACGTTTAACGCCTGCAGGATATTTATGATCACGAATTTTCTTATTGTGCTGCCATCTCACTCTCTCTTTCTATCTCTCTCTATCTCTCTTTCACTCCTTGCTGACTCCCTATGCTGTGCTTTTGGTCCTGTCTGGAGTTTCAGGACGTCGTCTCCTGTGCGCTTGTAACCGATTTATTAAAATGTGCAGCAACACGAAAACTGAAAGGAGCCCAAAGGACAGCTGTCTGTGGCACGCTCACTGTGCCGCCGTCGCCGCTGCTGCTGTGGCATGAACATAGCTCCCCCAACCCCTGACTCCCCCAATCCCTGACTCCCCAATTCAGTTCATTCCCGCAGCGTTTGAAATGTGCGCCCATTTATTTATACACATCGCTGGGCCGCGCCCACCAATCGACAGAAATGAGTTATAAAACTTCAATAATCTCGGCGAAATGTTTATTTATGTTTAGCACGAGAGCCCCAATATATAGCGAGTAGGGGTATTCAACGCATTGGGGGTATGCAAAGAGGAACGAGGGCGAGCTGCCTGCGGCTGCCATTACAGCATTTGCATCATACAGAGGAACAGAAGGGAGGGGGTGGCAGACACAGGGAGTGGCGCGGCTTGGCTGGAGAGGAGCACTTACTGCGAATCAATAACAAAATAAATCGTTTTACAACCGCAGGACATTGTATTGTGTTACACAAAAGATTGGCAACGCCAGCAACGAAAAGCGTTCCTTGCCTCACTCTGCTGCCGAAGCGAAAGCGACGAAGAAAGTGAAGAAGTAGAAGCGAGAAGAAGCCGATGAAGGAGAAGAAGAATAAGAAGTACAGCAAACACAATGCCCGGGCACTTGTACAGTGAAAACAAGCAATGAAAGGATATTATAGTAAAAGTATTTACAAGATGAAAAGGGACAAAGGCGTACAACATACACAGCCAGGTGGCAGCAGGTGCAAGGATCCTGTGCAAGGGAAGGAGGGGCCAGTAAGGTGAAAATACAAAGTGAAAGGAAGTAGAAAGTATAAATCGTTGCAATCAATTTTTGCTATGTGGTACGATTTGATAAACTGCGCAGGCAGGCAGCCCAGGCTAACGTAGATTATACACCCCCGCCCACCAACCCCTGCAGCACCATGCCCTTGTTGCATCCGCAGCTGTTGTAAGACGATAGGGCAAGCTCCTATTTAGGTTACCTACATAGGGCTCAAAGGGCGAGTTGGGAATGGGGAGTGCGTCTGCTTTGTTTACGGTCTGTTTTTGGCACACACACACACAGCCCCTACACTCAGAAAAAAATCGACATAAGTCATAAAGTTTTTCTATACCTTAGACTGCTAAATTTTATAAAATATATTTTTCGAAAATTTGGAAAAGTTTTCTTTAAATTGACAGTCCAACAAATTTAAAAAAAACAATCCTTTCTAAAAATACGTAAGCAAGTCATGAAATTAACATTTTTTTTTATGAGTGTATATACTAAGTGGGTGGGTGTTGCATGCTCTGCTTCATGTACCACCTGCAAATGAAGTAGCAGCAATTGCTGCAACAGCAACAACAGCTTTTGGTTACTGAACGAGCTCTGGTCATGCGATACTTTATGGATAGCTGCACATTTAATTTGTATTGTGGCCAAAACCAAATGATTGCACTACCAAAAATGTTCTTCTACTTACATTTTTTGCTCAAGTTCGTTAGACAATGATTAATCTGATTACATTTTTCAATTTTGAACAGAACTGGATTTTTAGCAATTAATCATAGTCGGGATGATGCTGTTGCAATGGAGAAAGTCTGTCAGTTTTGAAGTGCCGAATCGCATGTCGAAGTAAAATAATAATATTGAATTAAAACAAGATAGAACGATGCAGTCAGACGTAATCGACAGCGAAATACTATTATACCTTAATTTGTGTACAGTTAAGAAATACTTGAATTGCGGGGGATATGGGCGTTTATTGGTTTTGGGGGCGGGAGTGGGCATGGCCCAACAAAATTTTGGAGTTCGATCTTAAGGATATACCTTCTAAGTTTGGTAACTGTAGCTCTTAAATTGCGGGAGATACAGGCACTTATTGTTTCTTGTGGGCGGGAGTGGGCGTGGTCCAAAATTTGTTTCCATATTTATAAAGGTTGTTACTAGCAATATACCTTTAAAATTTGGTGACTTAAGTTTTCAAATTGCGTGAGATATATGGGCTTACCGACTTGCACCAACAGGTGTATCGGTTTAGGTAGGTGAAGTGGGCGTGGCCATCCAATTTGCTTATCGATCTTTGGGGGAGTTACCTTTTTGGTATAATAGTATTAAAATTGTATGAAAACAAGCGTATATCAAAATCCAACTTACTTATTAAAAACAACTCCATATTAAGACTCGCATTTAGTGTAATTTAAAAGTTTTATTTGTACAACAAAAATAGCACATTTATCTTGAAAGCTGTGATTAGGAGTATAAATTTCAACAGAATTTTAATTATTAAAAGTGCATATTAAAAAAATAATCGATATCGATATCGACATTGAATGGCGTCTTTAGTTTTGAATGCTGTTCGCCAAAAGGCAGGCAAACACAAAGCCGACAAATTCAATGGCGGCTATGACAAGGCCAGTGTACTTGATGATATCGCTGTTTGTGTCCCCGATCTCCACGACGGCTTGCTTGCAGCCGCGGCGAAAGACGGTCTCCTGGTGGCAATTGTTCGTATCCTCGCAACATGAGGGCGGAAAATAACCCTGAAAGGTATAATCAGCAAAGCTGTTGCGACCGCAACACTTCATTCTAATCTGTATGGCATCCATGTAGTCGGGATGGTGTGTTTGTCGCTTCCAGGCCTCCTCAACCACATCGCCCATAATGATCAGATATTTGTCATTTTGCTGCCACATATAAACGACCAGTGCCAGCTGTCCAATCATCAGAACAAATAGCAAGACAGAGTACGTCATGGACATGCAGTAGGATTCGAGTATGGCGCCACAGCAGCCAAGACAGGAGATCAGCAATATAATCGTGCCCAGCACAATCATTATGATGGGCAACTGTTGGATGCGCAGCGCCTCGGTAAAGTAATCGATGTTGGGATCATTCACCGTGCCCAGCAACTGTTGGGTGCGCAGCGCCTCGGCAATGTCATCGATGATGAAAATCTTGCTGAAAAGCAGTGCACCGAACACGATCAAAAAGATGCCGCATATCGAGCACAGTAAATTGAATATAATAACTATATATTTGACCATAGAGATCTTGCAGCACATTTTGATTATGTTTCGCCGAGATGAAAAAAGAACTGAAACAGTTTTGTTCGATTTGTCTTTAGCGTGATATTCTCTGTTTTATTTTCGAGATGTTGATTTGCGTGTGCCATTTTATCGTTACAGACTTAGTTCAGCTGCCCCAACAACCGCCTGCTGCGGTCGGTTGGTCGGTTTCGGTCGCTCACATACCAAAAATAAAATAAAAATATAAATAAAATACACTCATCCACTCAGCAAGAAAATTACTTTGATAAACCAAAATTTGAATAAGAAAAATTGTCAAACAATTATAAATAAATTAAGAACCAAGGTGACATCGATAAAGAAAGCACAACACGTTCGCATTTCCAAACACAAAGCTTTTGCGGCCGTTAAATAAATGTTATATTCAATGATATGTGTTATTAGATAAAACCATTTCTATGTATATGTTATAGATTATTAATTCACTGTCTCTTTCATACTGTTTCAAATCAATGTTTTATAGCCTTTAAGTAGGTTGATTAATGTTTGGTCTTGGGGGCGGGAGTGGGCGTGGCCCTAAATTTTTTTTTCCACATTTATCAAGGTTATTACTAGCAATATACCTTTAAAATTTGGTGACTTAAGTTTTCAAATTGCGTGAGATATATGGGGTTATAGATTTACACCAACATGTGTATCGGTTTAGGTAGGTGGAGTGGGCGTGGCCATCCAATTTTTGTATCGATCTTTGGGGGAGTTACCAGTAACATACCTGCAAAATTTTGCGACTCTAGCTTGCAAATTACGGCAGATATGCGTATTTTAAATTAATAGGGACGAAGTTCCTGGGGGCAACGGATGTGGGCGTGGTCCAAAAATTGATATGACAATCCTTGGAGGAGGTTACCAGTAAATTACCTTCCAAGTTTCGGAATTGTCGATTATAAGCGCAGGTGTGGGCGTGGCACCACAAATTTGTTATCGGTTCTTAAAGGCGACTACCAGTAATATACCAAATTTGACGTTTCCTACTCAAAAACTGCTGAAGATTATCCATTTGAAAATTTTAGGGGCGGGGGTGATGTGGGCGTCGGAGGTGGGCGTCGAAGGTGGGCGTCGGAGGTGGGCGTCGAAGGTGGGCGTGGCACATGCCGATCTTTCAAGGACCTCGCCAACAACCTACCAACCAAAATTGATGACTGTATCCATTAAATTGTAAGATATATGGGGATTTATCGATTTGCTAAAATCGAACTTATCGATTTTCTAGCTCCCTAATGGACGTAGGACCAAACCCAAGACACTTTAACTTTTGAGGGTACTTTCCAGTATACGTTCCAATTATCAAGTCTCTATCTCTAAGGGTGTCGGACGAAAGCGCGTTCATACAGACGGACAGACAGCATGACGGACATTGCACAAAACCAATATACTATTATACCTCTTTGGTATAATAGTATAAAAACAATCGAATTTTGACCGGAAATATAACGAATTGTTTGTGAATTGAAATTCACTTAAGAGTAGTTATCAATTAAACTTTTTTTTTGTATTTTGTTTGTATTTATTTATCAGTCAAAATTAACTAACTTGTCAATTGCGCAATTAAACTGTTTATCAGTTAATAACTGAGTCTGTTTCCTCTTGTCAAGTTATAATGTCGGTAACTTATCAGTCAAGTGAAACGTAATCCAATTAGGTACAAATTAAGTTTTGTATACCCTGTTGAAAGAAAGAAGAGCAGACTTTTCAGCTAATGCATTTTTAAAATTAGGTCAACAACGCTCTAAGGAAATTTTTATAATATTTTCTCAACACTCCCATTTTATCATTTTATTTTTGAAATTTACTTTGGTCAGCACAAACAGTTAAGAACAGTTTTTTTTTTTTGGCCACAACGCAATTTTCAGTTACAAAATGACTATTAATTTTTTTCCCATCTGTTCTTACACAACAGAAAACAGAGTATTGTTCAGTCTGTAAGTATCTTTTCGATATTCAAGGGCTCTTATCCCCGATAAGAGGCTCTTCAATTAGTAAGTGCAGGGAAATCTGTATATAAAGGGCTTCCCTCACACACTTGGCATTAGTTTCAATATATTCGAGTCATGAGGTTTTTATTGATCGCACCGCTTTCAGTGTTGCTTTTGCTGCTGTGCCTCAGGTCAGTTGCAAAGGCCGACTGCTGCAAGCCAACCAAGATTCTTTACAAGCTGGCTGCAAATGGAAGTGGCCACACCTGCCAAACATATGGTGGCAAGTATCACAAACATGAGACCTGCGAGAAGAAAATCTGCGGCAATGGGGATGGCGTCAAGGGCACCTGGTGCGGCAGAGGCAGATGCAACCCGAGTGGTTGCCACTGCAAAAATGGCTGCCTTCCCGGCGAACCCATTTCCAGTTTCCGTGACAAACATGGATACTTCAATTTCGAGTATGTCGGCTATGCCTGAGTGCAATAAAATTAAACTCCTTGTAAAGAAATAACATTGAAAAAACAATTAAATAATATTTTTATATTTTGAGCTTGCAATATTTTGAATTCACAAATTATTTATAGCCAAACAATCTGTGAAAATCTCTCGGTTAATGGGTTGATATTATTTTCTGGTTAATTTTTAAATTATAATCAGAAAGGCAAAATTTCCATCTAAATAGACTAGTTTCATAAATGTTTCCATTCAGTTGAATTTCAGAAAGTGCAAATTGACAAACATTTAATTATACACGTGAATACCACTCAAAGGGCTTACATATGTCTAGTGCCCTGTGTTCTATATACAAATATTTAAAATATAGTGAAAGTGCGGTTGGAAAAAAATCAATAAAAGGTATGTCAGTGAAATAGGTTGAAGAAAATAATTCAATCCAAACCGCTTCTGGGCAATTTCTGTGGCGAAGACCAAAAGACCAGATCAACCCCAAATATGGCGAGACGGTGGGACAATAGTGGAGAGGACTTACTGAACTCAAGAGATTAACTTCATCCCACGCATCCCGATTAAGTGGATATTCGCTATTGTCCAAGAGACAATAAATAGTTTGTGTTGACATATAATTCCACGTTAAGCAGATCATAAAACTGAGCAGATCATAAAACTTCTGATAAATACAATAATAATAATCGTAAAAAATGAATTTTAAAATTAATGTGACTTTTGTTTAGCTTTTACCTCTGAGTCATTTATATTTCAATTGCAATTATTATTGGGAAAGCATTTTTCAATTTGTCAGTGTAAAATATATGAAATTCAAAACTGGTTTCGTCATGGAACATCATTTAACATATTGAGGTAAAAATTATGTATTCGCCGCATTGGCTGGCAAATTCATATTAAAAATGAAATTTATATCAAGATACAACAAGAAGAGATATGGATAGAGAGAGAGAGAGAGAGCGGGACTGAGATAAGGCGAGAAAGAGATAGATAGAGCAAGCTGTTACAGCATGGGGCAAGTAAATATTTTATAATTTAATCAACATAAAAGCAACAAAGGCAATGACAATGGATATTTAAGAGTACAAAGTCGAGGCGAGGCGACACCATGAGACGCCTCTGTGGTTAACGGGACTCTTACAATAAAAACGGCAATTGCTGAGGCTGAGACGATGGCGTTGGAGTTGGCAAAAATACGAATGTCAAATACGTTGCGCGATAATGTTTAATGATAAGCAGCCGAACGAGGCCAAGTTGAAATACAGTCGGCAATAGTCGAAGATGTTTATCGTGCGAGTGCGACAATAAAGCCGAAGACAGCCACCATCTTGTAAGAGAGAGAGAGAGAGAGAGATGGGGAGAGGGTAGGTGTAGTTGTGGCACTGTCTCTGACAAATGGACCGTGTCTGACTGGCGACGGGGATGTGGGGATTTGGGGCCCCCGTCGTCATCTAAACAATGGACAAGTTTATATTTGCATTTATTTCTATTAGGCGCACATTTGTCAAAAGCTGTTTATGTGCTCGCCCAAGATGAGATCTTGATCTCTCTTTGCCAGACTTGGGACTCTGACGACTACCATTCTCTGGCTTTAACTTAACAAGCCGCCAAGTCGTCACCGGGTGTAGCCAATACTTTAAGTAACTTTCTGCTTTCTGTGCTTCTGCTTCTGTCTCTGTGTGTGCTTTTGTGGGGGATGCCATTGCAATAAAATATTTATTCGGTATTGTCGTGCACTTTTATTTGACATCATAAACAAAAGCCACGAAAGTGTAAACACAACTTGGCTCAACGCACTCACTCGCATTCACATTCACATTCACAACCACATTCACATTCACATTGGCAGCCTGGGCTGGGCTGGGCAGGCGTTCAAAGTTTGTTTGTTCGGCTCCTCCTCCGTGTTGATGGTGTTCTTGTTGTTGTTGTTGTCATTGTTGTTTTTGCTTTTGCCGTGTTGTTGACTTATTTAAGCCATAAAGTGCTCTCTCGCACACACGCACACTTGAATATTGACACGGTGCGAGCACGTGTGTTAGTGTGTGTGTGTGTGTGTGTGTGTGTGTGTGTGTGGGTGTGCCAAATTTAACACCGCCGTACGCACGTTCTTAGACGAAGACAATAGCAGCGGCAAAAAGCAAAGAGCTCCCACGTCAACCGCTAACAAATACTATAAAAACAAACATTAAACAAAACGAATTCGAAATACTCTCACTCTTCCCATTTCTATTTGCTATTTGAATTTCAATTAATTTACTAGAGAAGTCTTGAAGTCTCTCGCTTTGACAAGTAGATGCTACTTTGAGAGTGACTAATAGACTAATTTCCATATCAACATTTCTCATAATGTGGCAACATTGTGTACATGCAACATTTGTAAAGTATGTTGCAAATTCTGAAAATTAACCCCGAGCGATGATTTATTGAATTTTGTATAAAATGATGACAAAATCAAATGTCACAAGCACTTTTTATTTCTCAGAAACATTGTTTGAAAATGCAATTAAAGTGTAATTAATAAAACATATTAATTTTTTAATTTAATGAAGCATAAAAGCAAAATTTTGTACAAACATTTTTTTAAAATGCACATAAAGTTTAATTAATATAACATATACATTTTTTAATTTAATGAAGCAAAATATAAATGAAATACTTTTTAATGTTCTTTTTTATTTTTATTTATTTAATCGGTTGTTTGCAAAAAAGTGGTTATTTTAATTAATTATTTTATGACCATTTTCATTTTTGATCAGCAGTTTTATTTAAACAAAGAATACATTATTTATTTTATTGAAAAATTCAAATTTTGTTAAATTGTGAAAAACATTTTTGAAATTCTATTTTAAGCTATTCAGATACTTTTCTATATAGATAAAATTATGTAAGAAAAGAAGGAGTTTAGAAAATTTAGGTTACAAACGTTTTGGCAAAGTTAGGAAGCTCTCTTTTGGCCACATTTAAAGGTGCCGGCAGCAGTTCAAAATCGCATAAATTTTTGGGCAATCCGAGCTCAAGTGTGTGTGTGATTGGATTGTTTTGTTAGTTTTTGGCATTGCTCTTGACGTATTTTGGATTTAATTCTCGAGTTGGTTTCTATTTTGTTTTTATTGTGTTGGTGCTTCTGCTTCTGCTTCTGTGCCCGCAATATTGGAATCGTTGACCCCGTTGCCTACTTTTGGTCACGCTGTGCACGTTGAACTAGCCAAAAAATCATTTGGCCAACAGCCTTGGGGCCGCCACAAGTGGTCGAAAAATTTGCTTGAATTTGGAATTTCATGGCGCATACAAATTAGATTCGAGTGTGCCACGAATAATTGCTAAGCGTTGTGACAGTTCATTATGCATCGACTCTGAGATTGTGGGCGTGGCCGGTGAGCCATATGTATATCAACAACAATTTGTATTTATATCCTTCGTATGCATTTTATGGCGTTGCTTAAGTAACGCCCCATTGCCACAACGCATATGCCACACGCAATCGCTGGAGGCCGAGAGTCTTTAGACTTGTTTACGTTTAACACTGCTTCTGCTGCTGCTGCTGCTGCTCGTGGCTGTGACTGTGGCTGTGGCGCCCCCTGGTCGGCCACCTTCGTCGCTTACGTGCCACGCATATAAATTATTGTATCTCGGGCGTATTAAAAATGTACGAGTGCTCATCTTGTTATCCTGTTGTGTAAGCGGATTATGTCGGGCATAAATGTCATGCGTTGTGCGGCTGGTAGGAAACCATGCCACAGGACACTCCTCCACTCCCACACTCTCTCCATCCCTCCATCACTCCACCCACCTCCTTCAGCACACTCATGTTCAGTCTTCAGCAACGACCTTGCTTCCACCGTGACTCCTTGTCTTTTACGCTCTCCTTGCTTCACTCCACGTAAACACTCTGGCTGAAGGTATTCTTATTTTTACACCCAATGCGTCAAGTTCGCTTCTTTGTCCCTATTGAATTGTCATTCAGGAATTCCATATTTTCTTATGGCTATTTTATCTTTAAATTACATATATTGCTTAATATATTATTCAAGCTCATCTAAATTAAAACTGACCAGAAATGGTATAAATATTGATATGTATTGTCAGATTTCTTTGTTATGCGCCCAACTTTTAAATTTTCTCGACAACATAAATTTGTGTTTTTATACCATGAATACATAAAGAATGGGTAACACGTTCGTCTGTCTATCCGTCCGTCCATCTCTATAAGAGCCAAAGACTTTCAAATTTGGAATAAACATTCTCTTATTCCCTGTGCAGATCCAGTTTGTTTTTTTTTTTTTTATCGATTATTGCCTCCGTTCTCGAATATCGATACATTTCGATTTCCGATAGCAATAAATGAGAAAATTGTATATGCAGAATCTTCTAATTAGTTACAATATAAGAATAAGAATTAATTAAAATATAAGAATAGGCGCTGCATTTGATTTTTTTTCACCTGCTCACATTTGAGTGCAAAGCTTCTTAAGGAGAAATTTGCCAATAAAACTTTTATACATTTAATGCATGGTTTCAGGGTATTTAGTAGTCGTGCTCACTCGACTACAGCACACTTACTTTAATTTATTAAATCGATAATTGGTTTATTTTTACAGAAATTCATCAAAAAGAAGCTTGAATATTTATTTTTCGCACAGATTAATCTGTTTATTCAACCAATAACAACGGATTAATTCAAAAAGTCACTCTTATTTTTGATAGATTAACAAAAGTGCTTAAATATTTACTTTTGAGAAACACTTTATTATTATTGAGCCACCCACTGAGTAAGTGTATTTAATCTTCGGTATTTATTTGAGATCAGCTCAGTTGTAATTTTTTGTTTGTCTCTGCGATTTGTGTGGAGCTGGAGTTGTTTTTTATATTTTTATTTTTTGCCATTTCACATTAAGCATTACGCAGGGCCATGCACAGGGCTTCCCTTCCCCCCGCAACGCACACCCCACTCCTCTTCCCTTCTCTTCTCTTCAGGCTCTTGTTATTGACAATATTTGGATTTTACTTTTATTGAAATTTAAACTGGCGCTCGCCGGCTCTGCAATCGTTGGCCGACAACTGTGCACACTTTGCACATAACTTGCGCTTAAAACCGTTAACCGATCGGAGTGTGAACAGAGAAAAAGAGACAGAGAGAGAGTGAGAGAGAGAGAGAGAGAGAGAAAACGATAGCGAGCAATTCGCGACCAAAAATTGCAGTTGTTAATGGCAGTTTCCGATTTCATTTCAGCATTTTCGGTCGCATTTTGTGCGCGAAAACAAAAAAAACTATATGCAAATATTACGAGTGGGTTTTTGGCCAGGCAAAGTGTTTGCATTAGCCCCATTTTTTTTTTGGTTACGAAATTGCAAACGCGGCTGCAACAAGAACTGCAGAACTGCAAGTGCAGGCGACTGTTGTGGCCGCTGTTATCGCATTGTGATATGCCGCCAATTTGATATGCCACATGCGACATCTATGATGAAAATAATTTAAGCGCTGATTGTGCAAAGCCAACTGTGCACCAATTTACATTGGCGATACTTGATCCAAAATTCGGTCAAAGCTAAGCAGAGAAAACAATTTACAATTATAATGTTGGCTTTTATTACTTTTACGCGACTTTCCAATAAGTGCTGGGCTCTAAAATACAAACATAAAGCTAACAATTAAAGGTTATTCCAAAAAATAATAATAGTTAATATTTCTGTGTTAGCTACAGTCCAGAAATAAATTGGGATATTTCGTATATTTCGAATTATACATAGAAACAAAAAAAACAAGTAAGATGCTGTAGTCGAGTTAGTTCGACCAATTGTTAAATATATTCTAGTTTTATTGGCATATTTCTTGATACACGAGAACTTGTATTCCAAATTTGAAGTCGCTAGCTCTTAAAGTCTCTGAGATCCGCGTGTTCATACAGACGGACAGACGGACGGACGGACGGATGGACAGACGGAAAGGCTATATCGACTCGGCTGTTGATCCTGATCAACATTTATGGGGTCGGAGATGCTTCCTTCTGCCTGTTACATACATTTGCACAAAACTATTATACCTTTCTTACCCATTTTTGGGTTGAGGGTATAAGAAGTAAATATTCACAGGATATTTTACCTCTATATATACCTATATTTCTCTATGAACTTTGCCTTATCAAAGCTAAATAAGAATAATAAGAAATATACAGAAAGTCTCGTCGTTGAGTACCTAAGCTAACTTGTTCATTTTACGCCGGAGGACAGCAATCAACATTCAATTATCGCCACTGACAACAAAAAGCAATCTTCTTAATTAGCATGTGTTACTTCTAACAAGTTAATTATAACGAAATATTCTATAATTGGAAATATTTGGTATTTTCTATACGCTACAATTAGTTTTGTCTAATTGGATTATGTTGCTTGCTTTTTGAGGGGTTGCGTTGTGGTTGTAGGTTGTAGCTTGGTTGTTGCCTCGTACATGTTGCACTTGTGATAAACTACTTGAGTTGGCAAGACTTATGCGGCCCAGTAAGAAACGCAATAAGTGTGCCGAATATGTGGCAAGTGCGATGATCTGCCCAGATGCTGCAACATTTTGTGGCAGGCAAATATGACTGCCAGCCAGGCAATCTGTCTGTTGGCATCTCTGCTGCTGCTGTTGCTGCTGCTGCCTATGCTAATGGCGACTCTGGACCGTTATGAGCTTACTGATATGGCCAAACATAAAGCCTTAACAGTCATACACACACATATACACACATATACACACACACTCATATACCCACCCACAGTGTAGCTCTGAGCCACTTGGTCCTTGTTGTTTTTGTGTGTGTGTGTTTTTTTTGTATTTTTATTTTTGTGAATCGCCTTTGAAATTGACGCTTTGTCTTTGCTCCTTCCCTTTCGCACTGGCCACGTCCCTCTCTCTCCAGCTCATACAAATTATTTGCAGCTTATCAGCGCGTTTGCTGTTGTCCATTTTTATGGGCATTTGCTTTTGTTTTGGCTGCTTTCTAGTTACTTGGACTGCTGGACACACAGCAGTCAAACGTTGAGGTTTTCGAGGTTCGAATCCCAAAACTCATTTCGCTGCTGAGGGACTGTTTTCTGTTTTCTCTGTGGTAGTTGATGCGTGTGTTTGCCATTTTTCTCTCGATGTCTGTGTGTGTGTGTGTGTGACCACAAATGCTCGACACACACAGACACAGTAAAGCACACACTTATCGCAGCCAGCATGGAAGGACATCACTTGAAAATTGCCTAAGCAGTTTTGCCCAAACCAATTTTTTTTCGTTTTATTTTTTTCAATGTGAATTGCGCGATTCTTGTTTTGTTTTTACGATGCCCTCAAAATGGCTGGGAATAGATTTTTTGTTTTGGCATTTTGTTTTTGCTTTGCATTGTTTTTTTGTCAAATAAAATGTCGAAAACATGGGCAAGGGCCGCAAATATTTGCCGCATCGCTTTTTTCAGCATGTCTCGTCCAAAACTTTTGTGCCACACACACACAAACACACACATCTACTCAAACAGACGGCCAACATACTATTCAAAAAGCTATCAAGCGTTAACCACAAACATGTTGACCAGATTTCAGATTGCTCTTGTGCAAGTACATCCATGATATATCTGATAGTCGAACAGATAAAGCGAATTGTGTAAACCGCATTGTTCAGTCCCTTAACTAACTCGGCCCAAACAATGTACTTAGCCTGCTACTCCACAACTTCATTCCACTTGGTCAGCTTAATGAAGGTTTTTCCGAGTTTTACATATACATTAATTTATTGACATTCCTTAATGAGATCCACAAATTATCATTGGCCAGATGACGCCAGCTGCCTGTTATGAATTGGATATGTAACACATGTTGACTATGAATAGATCAAATATTCTTTGATTTTATTTGATTTTATTTAACTTCGTGGTTTTTTTCATTTATCTATATTTTTTTATTTTATTTACATTTATATTTTTTTTTATTAATATGCACTAAAAAAGTTTTCTGAGGGTATTAAAATGTAAACTGGTCCAACATTTATTGCAAAGATTGGATAAATCAGAAAAAATAAATCTTTAGTTTTTTTTCAGTGTAATAAAAAGAGTGAATTATTTTATGACTTACACTATAATTTATAAGTCTCAAACTTGTAGCGCACATAAATAAATAAAATAATCTCATTCTTGAAGTTCTGGTAGCCGAATTATCATCTTGTCGTTTAATGAAAATTCTAGTTACATTTCCATACATTTTAACTCATTTACCAATGGCGGTAAACCATAAATTTTGAAGAAAAAACCCACCTTGTTGCACTTAATGAAGCTGTTAAATATTTAATTGTTGGTTAATCAGGAACATGCAAGAAATTTGATAGCCGTAAGGTTTCTTAAAAATAAATATACAGAAATTGGTTAATTATCAGTTTATTTTTTTTTGCGTTTAATTTGTGAGTTAAATAGCTTAGTGAATATAATAAGTTAACCCGCTTGCAGCGATTTGCGGCACGATGCCCAACTTTCAACGTGCGCCGCACAAAGTGAGCGGCCAGTTAAGCAGCTGATTTTGCGGTTGCGGTGTCACTGATTGAATCCATAGACGGTCAACAGAGCACAGAGCACCCACTCAACCGGTCAACCACCCAACCCACCAACCCCAACCCCAATCGAGCTGATCCCACCAATAAATTGTGAACTGATTGGCTGCGTCCTGGTTGCAGTTGCAAGAGTCAGGCGACGTTGATTTACGGCAGATGACTGCTGAGCTGTCATTAAATGTGACCGCAGCTGGCTCGGGGTGAGGGGGTCAATTGTTGTGGCCCTGTAATTAAGCGGCGACTATTTGGACGACGCTGCGTATGCGCGTTGCAAGTATGGAAAAGCAGACAAAAAAAAAAAAAAAAAAATGAAAAACAATACAGAGAAAATAAATAACAGATCGCCTCAAGGCTTTTCATCAGAATATTTGCGTAAATGAAATTCAATTAAAAGCGTTAAGTGCCAATGCAAATATGTGAAATGCATTGCATTACGAGGCATTTAATGTTCTTAACTTATTAATAAGCAATCCGCCTGCGGCTGTATTTGTGCATAATGCAACGTGCAGCAGCCGCCATCTCATGTACATTAATAAGTGGCAGCATAAAAACCGTTTAATGCTGTCACAATTATAAAAAATATATATACCAACTTGTGCAATTAAAATACATAAAATATATTAACACTGTTGCCCAACTGGAGTTTTAATTTGTTAAAGCTATGGCTGATATATGTTGACGGAACCCTTCACCTGCTGGCAGAATTATATTTTAATATCACTGTTTTTAATCAAATAATGAGTGCAATCATCAGCTGTTGTTAATAATTCATTCCATTGTGTTCGATTTGAGTGCATTCGGAAAAGTCAACAAGTTTTCGAATAAAAAATATATTTTTTATTTTGTGACCTCGTTTCATAATTTAAGTAATTATTAATTTATTATTGCTGGGAAAAAGCATTTCAATTTGTAGTAAAATCGCTTTTTGTTGCTTACTGCATTTTCTGTATATCTTTTAAGTAATGGGCTTTCATAAGATTTTCTTAAGAAGTTTAACATATATAAAAAATTAAAAAAGGAAATTTGAAACACATATTTCCCACAAAAAAAAGCTTGTTAAATGGAAAACAACCACATTAATAAATCGGTTGACTTAAGATAATTAAATATTTGATCGGCGAAAATTGTAATGAGAATTAAAATTGTAAATTTTCCCTTTACCAGCAGCTGGTCACATTTTGCAATTGTTTGTTTTGGGCTTTAAAGTTTCTTTGTAATACTCGAAATTAATTGGTGTTGCGGTAAAGCTTAAAACTGCTTTTAATAGCTGCAACGTGCGTTGCAAGCAAGTGCGGCGATTAAACACTAGGAGACGACACGTGCGGTAGTCTCATAAAATTATGAAGACCGCACACATAATTAGATGGGCCCAATGCCATGCCACAAGCGGCAACTCAACTGACATCGTGTGGTTTTGATTTTTAATTTATGTTAATGAACTGCAGACTCGGCAAATAATTGAAAACATTTTGTGTCTGTCGTTGTCGGGACGAGGACGAGGACAAGGATGAGGACGAGGACGAGGACAACGCACAAGATGTCGTTTCGGCGGCTTATGTCGTAAGTGCAAAGTACTTTTGCCATAAGAGTCCTGAAAATCTATTTCGCCACAGTGTTTGTTTTTGTGGCACACAAAAAGCAACGGCTAAATAAACAATTCAGGAATGCGTAAAGGCGTGCTTGCCACTGTCGCATAGATAAGCCGCATCTCAAACGGGAAATGGGGGGGTGTAGACCCAACCCATCCTTTGTGTGGTTGTTATTAATGCACACAAGTATGCGGAGTGCACACAGACAGGGGCAGCTAATTGCTCCCAAATGAAAGGCACTTGCACTTGAGGTTCATTGTTATCGCACTCGAAATTGCGACAGCTTTAAAATGTACACAAAACAAAAACAATTATCGCATTTTATTCGTTTAAGAGCAGGTATATCGCACAATCAAATTAAATCAGAAAATGGGTTTCGGATCATAGGGATATACCGGCAAATAATGCAGTAGAGCTGCGCTCCCAGCAGAATCAGTAACATTTTGGTGCATGAAGTACGACAACAACAATTGAGAAACGAGGAGAGCCGTCTGCAACAAGGCTTCAAGCAAGTAATATCCAAGGTGAAGAACAAATCGTGGGAAGAAGCTGTATTATCCTAGGAAAAAGTGACTTATGCTAGGAAAACATAGAAACGCTCAACACGACAATCATGCATCATTCATGAATCAGGGCTGATGGGAAACATGTAGACTGGGAACACACTATAGCTAGACTAGATCGCAATGGAAGAGCAACTAATATTGTTGTATATATATTGATAAATTCTTCACAAATTTGCTTTATACATTATCTATAAATTACTTCGGAATACCCTTTCATATCAATTTATCCTCGATAAAGGTAATATTTTGTGTCTGTGATTTGTTTTGCTTCGACTCTTATGAATAGTTGTCATGACTCGCAAGGATATTAAGTAGAATTGCTGTTATAAAAAAAATAGAAAGAACCAAAAAAATACATTTGAAATTGATTTATATATATTTTCGGGTTGCGTATAAAATAGAACCCGAAATTTAAGGACGTCTACTTATGTTAGTTTATCCATATGTTTATGGCAAATCTGAAGAGCTATTTGCCATATTAATGAAATATTTAGGGTTAAGCAATTTGGAAAACATAAAATTATTATAGCATGTGTCATAGACGAGTCGTAGTTATACCCTTTCATGTGGGTCCCAGTTAAAGCAACACACACACACACACACACACACACACAGAGGACGGCAACTCGGGTCTGTTGTACAAAGGCAACAACAACAACAACAACAATGTTGCTGACAATGTCGCGACAACAGAAATGACAGCATAATAATAATAAAAAGAAACACATCATACAACGCGATTGTGTGTGTGTGTGTGTGTGTGAGTGTGTGTGGCTGGATGAAAAAGGCAAATGGCGACAACAACAACAACAACAACAACATACACCAAGTATCGAATGGCATAAACAACGTTGCACAGTCGTGTGGCATGGCTCTCTGTCTGTCTGTGAGTAGGTGTGCTTCTCTTTGTGTGTGTGTGGCAAGGAAAATGGCAGCGAACGAGTTACAATTTCAACAACAACACACACAACAACAACTACAACAATAATCCTGATGACGATGATGATGATGATGAAGAGGCAGAGGCACAACTGAAGGCGCCTGGCGTCTGTTTGTCGACGTTTTTGGCGCGTTTTGTAAATATTTACACATGTAGCATTTACCAGTGATTGTTACCTGTGTGCAGGATGTGGATCTAGTTGGGGGATGGGAATGGGCATGGGAATGGGGGTGGTGATAGGGATGTGGATGAGGGGACGCTGCTATTTATATGTGCAGGTAAATTCATGCTGCACGAGGGCAGCTCATATGATTATCTATTCCTCCTCAAGATCACACAATCAGCAGATTTGCCAAACTAACTATGCATCCATATATTTCTTTATCTAACCAATATGTAAAATGTGAAATTTTAAATCTTATCTATCTTTTTAGCTTCTTTCATCTGTATCTATCTACATATTTACTTTAATTAGCAGGCAACTAGTGCAATTATCAGATGTAAACATTATCTAAGTAATTATCGACATGACCTATCTATAATGCCAATTCTATAATATTTATCCATCTATAGAATATAATTTATAAACGCCGAGCCATTTATGTATCTGTATAAATATAATATTTATGATGATTGATGGATATAAAAAATGGATATAGATACGATTGTCAGATAGAATTCGTTCGTGAATCTATCCATCAATCGTATCTATATCTATTTTGTATGCAACGGACAACTTTTGCAACTTTAATATTTTAACACTATATAAATTATCATCAATCTATTTATCTTTCATCTATACATCTTTTAATACTTAAATCCATTCATCAGTGTACGATATAAGCTATTGATATATTAACTATCCAAATATCCTGCATGTTGTGTGTACATATATCTACGTAGCACGTATCTTTCCACTCATCTATCCTACACTATATATAGTAAATGTAATTATCCACCTATCTATATATCTAGTGATCTTTCTAGTATCCATCTATATGTTTATATTTCTGTGTATTTAGCATGTCCCTGTATTATTGTGTAGTTATCATAATTGAGTACTATCTATATTTTGATCCATTTATATCTTATGTACAACTATCCATCTATCTTTTGTAAATGTATTCGGAATGTATCTTTTCATTCAGCCATCTCTATATCATCTAATTGTCCCTCTCCGATCAAATGCCTCTTTGAATTCTCATGAGTTGGGCGATTTGATATCCTTCCTCATAAGCACCAAAAGTGTACAAAATCTGGTGTTGTGGTTGAGAGAGAGCAGGTGTGGTTCAGGTAGTGTGTTTAAATATTTACATTTAGGTGGCGGTGTTTTTAAATACTTTAAGGGAAATGTGCGCCGCCAACACACAGACGTTGTTATTTATTATGGCTTGTCGATATTTTAATTAAGTTTATAATGATTGCTACTGTGGCTGAGAGGAAGGAGCGAGGGGATTGCACATGTCGAATGCCTTTGCCAGCTTAAGTACACATCGGTGTGGGTGGGGGGCGTGGCCGATGTGCCCCCCAATGTTGTTTGCGCTGTCTGCTATTCGGAGTAGTAGTCGTTGTTGTCGTCGTCTATGACAAAATCAAAGCCAACAAAAAGCAATAACACACCAGGCACGTGACTTGTTTACCATATTGAATTATTTGTCTTTACGTTTTAAAAGCCCCAGTGCACAATGCACACACACACACACAGATAGACAAAAAAAAGAAAGGAAAACAGGATCTGTACCCGCACAAGCAATCAGGAGCAACTTTCAGTGTCCTGTGCAAAAATTGAAATTATTGCGGAAATATTGTTTGACATTGCCATTTTTGTGTTCTGGCGGTTGCAAACTACGTGCGTGGCCATCGGCCATGGCTAATACTTACTACAACTGTTGGCAAAGTCAATCAGCAGCAAAAAAAAAAACTAAAAATAAATAAAAATAATAAAATAAAAAATAGTACTAACAATAAGTGTCACTGACTTTAAATGTGTATATTTTTATTCTTGCCTCACAAAACCATTGAAATAAATTTTTCTTTTTTAGTATTCTTTAAATCAATTACATATGTTTTTTATGTTCATACTTCGATTTTTTACTGTATCATATCATATGTATAAGATTATGTTTATATACGTCTTGGCGTATTAAGGTCATATGTGTTGACTGTTTTTTTTTTGTTTGATCCGGGAACAATTGAAAATATTGCATCATCGTGTTCTTTGGCTGAATTTTGTGGTTGTTGAAAGACTTTATATTTTTATGCTGAAGCTCGTTGGAAAACTACAATTTTTTTTGTTTCTTGTTTTCCGTGTAGTGCTCGACTTTAGCATCATTTTTCATTTTTCATGGCATATATATATGTATATATATAAAAGATTTTTGCATATATTTCACACAGTCAACTGACGATGATTTTGTTGTATTTTTTTTTTTTTGCTGCTTGCATAAATCAATTTATCAATTTCAAACTTGCTTCGGTGCTTTTGAATTTTGTTGTTGTTTTTGTTTCTTTGTTGATGCTGTTTTTTGTCTCTTTGGCTATTTTGTAAACGTTTGTCAAAGTGTTTTACTTTTTGCCATTGCTAGTGAGTGCCACTCCTGCGTCCACATCCTGTAACCATTTTCCACTCCAGTGTCAACAACAGCAACTACAAAAAAAAGAAGAAAATGCAAATGCATTTTCCGCGAAACGCATAAAATGCATCCAAACAGCATCCCCCTGATGGCTGAAAGCCACCTCCAACTTCATTTGTCATTTTGTCACATTAACGCAATGGAAATGCAATATGCTAATGTCAAATTTTATGAATGAAGCAAAAATATTTGCCTTGCGGTTGCACTTGGCATAAATATTAAAGTAGCCATCCGCCAAAAGAGATAAATACAGGAAGAGCGAGATGAAATAGGACAGCGAAACTAGAATAGGATTCTGAATTTAATGCAGGATATTTTATACTTTTTATACCCTTAACCCATTAAAGATTTGTAAAAAGGGTATAATGGTTTTGTGCTAATGTATGTAAAAAGCAGAAGGAAGCATCTCCGACCCCATAAAGTATATATATTCTTGATCAGGAAATGCACTTGCAGAACTGAACATTTGAGTGCAAATCATTTTAAAGGGAAATTTGCCAATGAAACTAGAATATATTTAACAACTGGGTTAAGGGTATATCGTAGTCGAGCCAACTCGACTACAGCATCTTACTTGTTTTCTTCTTATGTATCTTTCATTTGCATATATTTGTTATGGCAAATAAATGTACTTTTTGTTATTAAGATCAGGAATCTATGTAGTTCATAGGTTCAAAAATCATTTTTTTCTGCCTGTTGTCCAATTTGTTTTTACAACCTTTGTCATGTTGTGTCTGTTTACAGAGTGTGTGTGTGAAAGCTGGCGGAAAATATTTAATAAAATTGATTCACGCACAAAATACGTTTGTCCATTGGCCATTTAAATTTTGATTTTTATTTATTTCCTCCTCGCTTCCGCACGTTTTCATTAAATATGCGTTTTTAAAAGGTTGTAATAATATGACAATGTGTAAGTCCGGCACACAAGAGGCATAAAAAAGTTGCCCAAAAATATCCATAAAACGTTGAATGAAACTGAATGAAAAAAAAAACGTTGAAAAATAAAAAGAAATTGCCAACAAGTGTCAAGCGTTGACGCCTACTTTGTCCATTGTCACCGAATTTTTTGCGTCTGCATATTTTCATTTATTTACAATGGCCATCAAATATCTGCGTGTTGGGTTCACAGTCCCTCAGTCCCTCAGTCCATCAGTCCATCAGTCCCTCAGTCTATCCATAGCATTTAACTATAAAGTGTGAGTTGTTATTAAAATGTCAGCAGCAGAGCGTAAAAGTCACAGCAGGTTCCGATTGCGAGTGGATTCAAAATTGTTTGTGATCTCTTTTTTTTCTCCATTTCATTTCATTTCATTTATTTCTGTGCCCTTTTTGAAAACGGACCAATTTGACAACGATGCAACTGCATCTCCATCGCCATCTCCAATGCCTTTACAAAGTGAAAACAATAGATTACACATTTTTTTGCTCACACACAGAGTAATACAATTTCAACATAAATATAAATAAATCGCTTTTTAAATAGGAATCGTTCGGAAATCAACCTCAAACCCAGAATATATTTCTATATTGAAGCCATTTAATGTTGAATTAATAAACTTGAATAAGATTTGAATACCGGAATATGAATATTAATAACAGACCCAAAGAAATACCAAAATCAATTCCAGTTTTGGCTCAAGTACAATTGTGTATTATGGACTTATACAGATGAACAATTTGGTAAATTTCGAAAAGATTTATGAACAGAAAATTTATCAAAGATTTGTTTAAATTTGTGCTTTACACATAATTTCATAACATCAATCACTAAAATTTCAATCTTAACATTATTTTTTCCAATAACGTTATCAAACAAGTATTTTATTAAAAATAACTGTATTTTAGAGTTGCATGAAATTGAAATACCAAAATTGTTATGGGCCTTTTCCCGGATCATGTTTGACAAATCAATGTAGCTGAATGAAAATCTCAAATTTGGCAGGCAGAAAATATGTATTTAAATTACAGAAATTCAATTAATTTTTCATCACAAAAATGGAAGCTGAAGTCACATGGCAATCCTGTTTGAAAGTTACTTCAATTTTGGTATTCATCTGGACTGAGTGGCAGGAGTCAGCAGCGGCAAAGAGGAAGAGAACTACGTGCAACAAGCGGCAAAAACTATGCCAACAACAATGGCAATAAAACAATATTGTCTCTGGTTGCGACACTCAAGTGTTATTGTGTGTATTCTTGTGAGTGTGTGTGTGTGTGTTTGTATCTGTATATGTGCTTCAAATTTATATACGGTAAACAATAAACAAAAAATACTGTCAATGCACTCTGCACAGAGTTTTGTGTCTTTTGTCCACTGAGATTTTGTGCAAAGTTTTATGATTGCATTGTTCTTGTTTAAACTAGAAATTTCTAAATTAAATGTTGGATAAATTGCATTTAAGAACGTTGCAACAGTACACAACAAGCTTAGTCACTGGACGTGGCATAGAAGAAAGCGAGCGTTAAATATCTTTGTGCTACAGATTTTAATTTATTTTATTAACCAGGCTGTTTACACAGGTCCACCCCCCTTAGCCATTTTTGAAGGACTTGGCTAAGTTTGCGCAGCATGCAAGTAAATGAAAACAGCCTTTGAATTGTTATTGTTGTTGTTGTCATTTTAATTTAATTAATATTTGCTGTTGTTGTAGCTGCAGGCGCCTAAAAGTATGCAATAAAATATGTAGACCCGTCTTTAGGCAACCAGTTTGTGCATAATTTTTTGTGACACTGAAATGAATTTGTAGCAATTCATTAAAATTCAAGCAGCCAACCGGCATAAATTGCTCATATAAGCCAACAACAACAACAACAAAAACATCAACAAAAACAACAATAAGAACAACAAAAACAAGCATCTTATATATATTTTCCTTCTACCCTTTCAGGCCGGCTAGCAGCGAGCTGGGCTATAAATAAGCGCAACAGCAACAACAACAGCAACAGCAACAACAACAGCAACAGCAACAGCAACAATAATAAAAACAATAGCAATACAAACTACAACATGACATTTTCAAGGACATTTTCAACAAGCTAAGCCCGAGCGGTCCTTGGCCAGCTGGCCACTACCGCTTTCGGTATTTCTTATTTATTTTCATTTTTTTGTTCCTTTTTCTCTGTATATTTTTTTTTCTTATTTTCTGTTTATGTTTTTGTATTTTTATATTTGTTCTCTCGCCTGCGAAAATTTATACGACTTGCTAAAATTGCACATAAATTAAATTTATGTTTTATGAGCGTTGTCTTCTGTTGTTTTTCCCCCCTTCTATTTTGTGTTCTGTTTTGTTTTGTTTCGTTTTGTTACTTTTGGTTTAGTTTTCGGTTCTATTCTGTATTCGTTGTATTATGTGACTGCCACTGCGCCTAGGCCGCATAAGAGGCAACAACGGATGCGATCTAGAGATGGTCGCGTGTCGACAAGCGACGCATGCCACCAAATAAATTTGAAAGAGAATAAAGCTGCTCAAGTTCACTGTTTTATTAAACGTTGGTCAAAGCAGTTCAATGACCCTTAACCGACTTCTTAGCTTGGTCCACAAAAGCAGATTGGAATCCGTGCAAAATTCTTACTTCGTCGTTACCTCCATTCGCCAATAGACTACGCTTTATTGACCTTTCCTCCCTAACTCATCGTCCTGTTGTGATTGGTGTCATGTTTGTCCTTGTTTTACTAAGCGATGAAATTGATTCCACTGCTTTGATGAGACAAATTAATTGTTCTGTTCGCTCTACGCCTGACCCTTGTTTCTTTTCGCTTCTTTTAAGCTTTGCACTGCTAATTGAACCGTCTCGAGTACTCTGTAAAGATTATATCAAGTAATCAATTGAGAGTACTCTATTCTAATCATTAAAAACACAGTTTTAAACGTGATTATCATTTTCGATTGCATTTGTGGTGGGCGTCTTAACTTATTCATTAAAATTATTTACTAATTTTAGGTGTGATTGGATTTTCACGGTTTTTCTTAAAGAAGAATTTTTAACTATTAAAATGCGAAAACTGCTATATATTAAATTTAATTTATTTTGTTATATATTTCTCTGTCATCTGCTATTAGTCGACATTAAATAATTGAATAATTTGTCAAAAATGAAAAAAATCGTATGTGTATTAAATGGATACACGTTGCTTACAAAAACATGGCACAAAAATTGAATAAAATTATATATTGTCATTTGGTTTTTAATTCCAGCTCTCATATTGCTCGAAAGCAAACTTTTAATCGAATGAGTTGTCAGAGATTTATTTTCCAAAAAAAAGGATTGGCTTACAGCTTTTTGCTTTAATCAAATTCATATGTCCTAGTTTTTTAGCACACAATTTCGATAGCGTTGTATTTGCAACCCGTCCTCTGTTTTTCCATCCAAAAACGAATCCCACGCGTGGAGTCAGCCTTTTTCGTGTCATCCTAGAAAACAGTTACACGCGCCCAAGCTCCACTTTTCCGCAATGATGTTAACTTTCTGCTGCGTGGCATTCACATGCCGGAAAAATCACATTTATTTAATACGCACAGTAAATTTTCAACACTTCGAAACTAAATAGACGTACATTTGGAGCCATTACGATAGGCAGCATCCACCAGCATTCCAACTGCCCATTCCCAGAGAGAGTCTCTGTCTTATTTCATCATCTTCCACAACTGAGGACAGTTGGCCCACATGACATTAATAATTCACTTTACGCAGTCAATTTAGCCAAATCGCTTGGCTATTCGTCCGGCCTTTTTCATTTTTTGTTATATACTTTATATATACTTTATATATACTTTATATATATATATTTATATATATTTCTTTTTTATTTGGTGCTTGCTGTTCATTATTTTTAAACGTCGCTGACAGTTGTAAATCTGTCAGGCTTATTAACCGTTAAATGTCACTTAACTGTCATGCTTTTGGTCAACAGCAGCAACAACAACAACAGCAACAACAGCAACAACAACAACAACATTTGCTAGGCGCGGCTTGTCTCGAAATGATGTCCAAAAAATATGCGCATTATATAAAAAAAAAAAAAAACACACAATAAAAATAATTGTATAAAAGTCGCTGATGCCAGCGACAATAATAATAATAATAATAATAATAATAATAATGCTTGTAATATAGCATCCATTTCAGCAATTGTAATTATTTTTCACGTCTTTATTACATTTAAATGCCAATTTATTGCCTTCGATTAAATTACGAGCCAGCATTCATAATGAATCGCCTTTTCCGGAATGTGAGTTGGTTGGGTGGTTGGGTGGTTGAGTGGTTGAGTGGCTAACTGGGGGGCTCTAGACATACCCATACAGTGGCTACTAACAACTGAAAATACGGCCTTAATACGCAATAAATTTGCATACCCTGTAGAATTAAAAGTAAAGTTTGAAAGTTGCGCAATTCTATTTAAATAAATTATTTGCTGTTTATAAAAATTAAATATTTAAAACAGAATTTAATTAGTAATGCTACAATTACAGATTTAATTCCTAGTATTTATATTTTATCCGATCTGACTACAGGGTATTAGCTAAAATGGGCTTATTTTACTTTGTCAATTTAAGTTGTTAAATATGATTTATGCAAGTGATTTGCCGCAGCAACTAACTTGCCAAGGAAATCCATGAAAATTTGTGTGTACATTTTCATAACCTTAAAGTCGATAATTAAATAATTAAATCAACAAAAACAAGCAGAAAATTGAACTAAATTAATGTTGCCATATTGCAAATTTAAACAAGTCAGTTCAGCTCAATATGTGCATATTTTTGCTTTTGCTTGTTTTGCTGTTGTTGCCTTTAGGCCATTTAGTCAATGAAAATTAGCCAGCATAAAGTTTAGCCAATCAATAAAGCTGCCAAAATACACCTAATTCTTGGCAAAAGGTTGTTCAAATAACTAGCCAAGAGAGATGGAGGGGAAGGAAAGAAAATACAAATACAATTTCATAAATCTGGCAGCACTTTAATAATTTCCGTTTATCTCTTGTCGTACTTGCAACGAGTGTGCCACAAGACTCACTGTCTGCGTCGCCGTCTCCATTTGTTGTTTTTATGGCTGCTTACTTCAATGGCCTCTTCACTTGCTGTTGCTGCTTGGCATTTTATAAATCGCTTGACATAGTAGCAACAACGACAACAACAACAGCAACAACAACAACAACAGCAACAACAATGGCAAAGTGAAAGTACAAAACTAAACAATGCAGGCTGTAAGCTGAGTGGGCGGCAGGTTGCACGTTTACTGTGGCAAGCACTGAGTCCTCAGTTCTGTGGCAATGGTGTTGCAAAAAAGTATCTACGAATATGAAATATGGCAATAAATATTGTGCAGGCATTAAACGTTTGGATTATTTTGCTTGCAACAACAACAACAAAGGCGGCAAACAGACAGACAACGACTGATGTGTTGAGTGGGGATCGGGAGTAGGGGGTGTGTTGTGGGCGTGGCTATTGCCAGCATTGAACATCTTCTAACTGCCTTATTTAGCAGTCAGCTTAGCTCTGTGTTTGTCTTGTTTATGCGTGTGTGTGTGTGTTGTGTGTGTGTGTATTTTGTATGCCGACGGCTGCTTTTGTCTGTTTCTTCGCTTTTGGCTTTTGTTTCACTCTTTAGTAAAGCATTTCCACATTTCCACACCATTAAATTGACAATGCAATAAAATGGCCAAGTCCTTTTGGCCAGATGCTGCTGCTGCTGTTGCCTCTGCTGTTGCCTCTGCTGCTGCCTCTGGTGCTGCCACTGCTGCTGTTGCTGGTCGTGCCTCTTCATCTTCTGCTGTTCAGTTTAGATGCATATATTTTCAAGGCAACGGCATTAATAAAAGAACTTGAAGCATACGTTCTTGCCACTGACCACAACAAATGATGTAAGTTTGTTGTCTGCTTGCATAGCCTTTGCCGTTATCTCGCACATGTGGCATATATATACATATATATATATATGTACATGTACATATATAGAAATATATGAAAGGCTTGTTTTTGGTGGAAGATATCTTAATTTTAAAGCCAGTCGCAATTGCAGCTGGCCGGTCAATCAGTTTGAAAATACTTTCGCATGCGAGACAAGCAAATCGTTTAGTGCGGCTCGCTTCCGTTTTTTGTGGCAATGGCAACGGAAGGAAACGCTGCCACACACACATACACACACATATACACATAGTATGTATGTGTGTGCATAATCTCAGCTGACTGCCCATTCAGGCAAATGCAATATGTCAGTCTGTACAACTGGCAGGCCAAGATACGACTGCAACCTTTCATGCTTCAAGCCAAGGGTGATCAACGTGGCCAACACACAAAAGACTGTGTATGTATAGTGTGTGTGTGTGTGTGTATGTGTGTGTGCGTATGTGCTGGAGGTGTTGAAAGCAATTGGCGTTAGAAAAATTCAGGCACACACAACCCATTCACACATCCAGACAAAAACGCATTGAAAAGTGGACGTGGCTGCAAACGTGCCTAAAAATGTGAACATTTTCGAGGCTGCAAAGCGTGAAAAGGCTGTTGAAGTGCAACAAGAACAACAAAGAGCCCCTTAAATGCTTTCGGCTTATAGGCGTGGCAGACTTAAAAGGGCTGTGTGTGGCTATCAACTGCCGAGAAGGTAATTTCTCGCTTTCTCTCTGCTCTCGCTCTGCTTTGAGGCAGCCAAAGTTGCTGGAAAAGCCAAGCATAAAATGCTAGCCACATAAAGTTGCAGCTACCGTTAAGTGTCTGCCTGAGCGTTTGTGTGCCAATGTGTGTGCGAATGTGTGTTTGTGTGTGTGTGGAATAATAATTTTGCATATGCAATTTGTGCGCCCCATAAGCCAAAATATGCAAAGTAGCAAAGACTGCTGGAACCGCCCAGTGGTGCGGGTGGGGGCGATGGTTGCAAGAATAACGGCTTGTTGTTCAGGTGCTCCCTCTTCGGGTGCTGTTCAATTGACAGCAGTTCCTTGTGTCAATCGATTGCAAATTTGATGCTTGCTGCGCAACCATTTTATACGACTTCCTTTGTGCACTCGATGTTGCTCTTAATGGTTTTTGAGAAGCCACAACGAAATTGGAAATGCATTAATGACTCAAAATGTATAGCTTTAAGCTATTTTATCTATATATATCGATCTATATGTTTAACATATGTGTTTCCATTAGTTTATACGGATCTAGCTTAAACACGGTTAACGCAATTTAATATATGTGGTATTTAATAAAGGGTTGGCAAATTATAAATTCGGCATTTAAATAAGGGTAGGCAACTCTTTTTTATGATTGATAAGCATCTCAAGCAAAATGTTTAATAAAAACAAAATTCAAGCTGTTTTAGATTGATCGAAATGTAGAGACAACAAAAACATTAAATTTTTGAGGTTGAATTTAAACGAAGAGTTTTGAGCTCAATTTCAAGCGAAAACATCTGGCTCGGACTATAAATTAATGCTAGTATATTTTAGGAACCGAAAGTTTCTTCGTAGAAACGTTAATTACTTATTTATTTATATATATTTATGTATATTTATTTATTTAATGGGAACTAAACATCGTAAACTTTAAAAGAATTTAAAGTTACAAATTAAGTTACATAAACTTAAGATAGGGTAATCAAAAACTTTAAATGAATATATTATAAGAAATAAAATACAGTAAATAATATTTGATTGAACACCTTTTTATATAATCCTGTTTCAAAAGGGTAGACCTGCCAGCCAAAGACTAAAATAAATAAGGGGTTGGTATTTGAAGTCTCTAACTTTATGATGGATTAGAAAATAAGCTACACTTAACAAACACAAATACACAAAAGTACTTTTTTGCTGACACAATATATATAGATATAAAAATATATAATATATTTTTATAGGCCCTCATTTAAAGTTTAGATTAAATTGGCAGCCAATCAGTTTTTTGGCAATTTAAAGGCCAATTACGGCAATCGCTCCCCATACAAAAATTAACAGTTTTCATAATCGAAATGCGTAACAAGCCACATATTTTTTGTTGGCTTTCTTGTGGCATGTTTTGTATCGTTATGTTCCATAGTATGCCCGGAGGCGTCGTTGGCCAAAATAGCAACAGAAGTCAACTGTCAAAAAAACAAGGCGAATAAGATGTGGCCAAACGAGCGGACCGACAACCAGAATGATAAGGATGGGTACTAGGAGGAGAAGGCCTTGAAGGGATGTTGGCAAGGGGGGTGTGGCAGCACTACGAGTAAATTACAAATTAAATCATAAAACGCAAGTGACAGCGCACAGGGCAGAGATTTAGATTTATTACGTGACTGGAAACATTAAACGCTTTTGCCATTAACACACGCGCAACGGCCAACAAAAGGCACAACACAACAAGGCGACGAGGGGCGGGGCATAAATGTGTGTGTTTGTGTGTGTGTGTGTGTGTGTGTGTATCTTTATGCCATTCATCGGTTGCTTTGTAGACGACTTTTGTGTTTATCATCTGTTTATTTCGATTAAATTATTAAATCGTTTAATTGCCGAACAAAACGATGCTCGAACTTGAATATGTATTTATTATTGAAATGTATCTGTGAGATGTATCTTTTGTGTTTGTGGGTCTCGCTTGAATGCACTCGATTTCATTTATGGATGACTTAATGCAATTTGTGTATTTCAACTTGCCATTTAAATGCTAATTACGTTTTCATCTGTTTTTGTTGTAGACCAAAAAGCAGAAGATAAAAACTATTTTACTTGTTTATATTCAAGTGGTTTGTTTCATTGCTTATTGGCTTGCAATAAGGCCAATTAGTTTTGGCAGTCTTTTTGTGCTTAAGTCACATATTCACTCAGATAATTCTTGATCCAATAGTCTTGTGTGTTTGTCTGTGTGTGTGTGTGTGTGCCACTTGAAATGTTTTGTCAAGCGCTTCTCGTATTCTCGATTAAAGTGATGGCCCAAAGTAATTTTCATTTAATTGACATAATTACGCACACTGTGCATATATAATCAATCGACATACCAACGCATACATAATTATATATATATATATATATATTTGTGTATATGTATGTGCACATAAATACAGAGACATGCAGCTGTAGGCACTTGCGTCTGTTGCTCACTTTGCCGTTGAGCTGACAATGACAGCAATGACAATTTTATTGGCAGGCACCGGCAAAATGGCCATTGGCATAGATAAATATTTGTTGGCTTACCATTGCAATCTCCACTTAAACACACACATACGCAAACAGACAATCATACACACTCACACACACATGTGCAGTGCCACGCCCCAATATTCAAAGCCAAAGCTTTCACTCAAATGTCACTTATCGCCTCACCGTCAGCGACAGCAAACTACACACATACACACACACACACGCAGACACAGCAACAAGTAAGCAAGAGCACTGGTCGAAAGAGCACGACTAGAAGATACCCTATACAGCTATCATAACTCGTTGATCTTACTGATTTGCACATAATCGAAAATGAAATGTTAGGATTAATGAAAGCTTGGAGTTCCTTTGCATTATATTATTTGAAACGGATAGTAATATACAAAAATATACATAAATATACAAAAATAGCAGCTATGCGGAGCAAAATAGCAAATATGCGATAATTATAGGCGTTGCACAAATAGTTTTCATTGATTTGCTCTCTGTTCTCTTTCTTTCTCCTATTGCTATAATTACAGAGAGCACAATTTGTATTTTTTGTTTGCTATTGCTATTCAAATTTCAGAGCCAAGCAGAACAAAAGACCTCTCTTTTCAGTTTTCTGCTATTGACTTTGCTTTTGCTCTTACTTTCAGTTAATAGCAAAAAATATATCATTAAATATTGAAACAGGCTTAAGGAATGTTCTATACCAAACTGACTACCCGCGGTCTCGACAAACCTGATCAATAATAATTATATATATGCATATATATGTATGTATATATATTGGTACATACTTTTATATTAATTCAAGATACTCTCTGGGCCATTTTCAATTACTGTTCTGGGTATAATAATAGTCACTTCAACACATGTGCCCAATATATACTTCTTTATGTGTGTGAGTGTGTGATTGTGTGTGTGTGTGTGTGTGTGTGTGTGTGTGTAAGCGTGTGTTTGTTTTTAGCGTTTGAGACTTACTTTTGGCTGCTAATGATATACAATTGAAAAGTTGGCCAGCTCGCCATTTCCCATCCCAGTAAGTTGAAAAATAAATATAAACAAAAGAAATTAAGACTGGCATTCGAATGAAGAGGGAGAGATAAAAACTGCAAGTGAAAGAGAAGATGAGAGATGAGAGAAAGAAGATGAAGATTAAGATTAAAAAAATTCCATTTCGTTGAAAGCTATATTGGGACACCTTTTTTGTGCAAGCTCTTAAATAACTTTCTATGGTTTTATTAAAGCCAAAAAAAATGTAAGAAATAGCAAATGTTTCGTAGCAAAATCTGAGGTGTATCTGTATGTATGTGTATGTGGCAAGTTCAGAGAATAATTGAAAAGTTCACGAGATACTTTTGTTTTTTATTTTCCAAGGTGATGGGAGCTGCAGTTGGTTAAGAGCTGCATCGCTCTTCAGCGTTTCAATTATCAGGTAGAAGCTTAAAATAGCTTCTGTCGGAATTCGCGTCTAATGCTCCATGGTTGGATATTAAGCTGCTAATAGGATTCCAAAGTTGAAACTGGTAGTTTGCCTTGGGCAACAACCTCAACTCTGCCGCTGAACAATACGATATAAAATACAATGAAATCCACAATAGCACAATGGACACACACAGGTCATGAACTGGAAGGATTTACTTGTGCATTTATGTCCTGGCCGCCGATATCCTTGTCGGGCTGCATAATAAAGAGGCTGCCACGAATTGCTGAGTCGCTTGATATAATTATGCATTAATGTTAATTATCGCCAGGCATTGTTAGCTGCCGGGACAACGGACAAACGGACAACGGACAGACGAAGAACGGACAAAAGGCGCTCTGGCAATTTTGAGAACCAATCAGCGAACTCACAACCTGAAACGAATGCAGCAAAAATGATTTTAATTACAATTAATTAATGACTGCTTAAATGTTCTTGCATGTGGCACAGTTGCAGTGGCAGTTGCACAGTTTGCCAGTTGCACAGTTACTTTGTGTACTGCAACAGGCTTACCTTTGTCGCAATTAATTTGGCTTAATGAAAAGTCGACACACACGCACACACACACACACATCACACACGCACACGCACAAAATGAAGTAAAACGCTGTCAGAGGCATATGCTAAATTTACCATCAAAGTGTCCTGAACAGAAGAAGCTCCTGCGAACCCAGAAGGGATCAAGTGGTCTCAAAAACTAACCGAAAACTAAATTTCAAGGCTCATTGCGTGCGAATAATGTGGCCAATGTTTGAAGATGATGACATGGTGCGGGGGGTGAGCGGTGAGTTGGCGGTGAGTTGGCGGTGGGTTGGCGGGGGTCGTGGCAAAGGATACCAGGCTCAGAGCGGTCAGTCAATCATGTGTTTGGTGTGGTAGGGTGGGGGGGGTCGGTTCGGGATCGGGACTTAAAGGTCGCTTGTCGCTGTGCACTGAACCTCACTAATGCTGCGGTCACACACACACATCCACACACCCATACAATCACACACACACACACATGGACCAAAAGTTTGGCTTTTCTTTAAGCGGATGTCTGCGCGGGTGGCTGAAGGGGGGTTGGGTGGGTTGGGGTGTCTGTGTCGCCTGGCAATTTGCATATAAAACACAAAAACGTTAATGATGCATAAAATGATTTTGTTGGCTTCTAAAATTTCTTTCAATACCCACACACACACATATATATTTATATATACATATGTATATTCGTTCGTATGATATGAAAAGTCGTGCTATAAATGAATGAACAGCAAATGTGGGCGTAACCATCCAGTTAATACGCCCCTCTCGTTAGGCAGCATCTGTTAAATTGCTTGTTAACCTGTTGATACATTTTTTATGTCTCAGATGCAAACTTTTGCAAAGATTTCCCATTATCGATTTTCGCTGTGCGCGCAAAAATAAAAACAAAATAAATACATTAAAATACCTATAAATGGTAAAATATTAAAGCAAAAAAAAAAAAAAATAATAATAATAAAAATAAATGCAAAATAAAAAGAAATAATAACTCAAATCTCATGGAAAATTATGAAAAATGAGCATAAAACGAGAGCGAGCTCCCCGAGGGCATTTGTTTTACAGGTAACTGCGTCAAATCGGGCCCAAAACACCGGCGCCAACTGAATGAGTCAGCCGGGAAACATAAATCATTCGAATGCGAAAATCAGTTAAAGCATAATGCTTCCATAAACATTGAAATGTGTTTTTTACCCAGACGTTTTTACCTTACTTTTATTTTTTATATTATTATACAAAGCAGCAACCTGGGAAAAGCAATCCAATGAAAGCAAACAAACATTTTTATGAAATTATCTATTCAAAACATAAAATGTGATGGAATTTAACGAGGATAGCAAATATTCCTGTTGACTTGACTAGGTAGATAAAATTATATATAAAATATATTGCTAAATCAAATATTTAAGTTTTACTATTAATTAATAATTTGAAGAACTCGAAATGGAATTAGAAAAAGTCAATTGTTGTAAGAATTATTGACCCGAAATCGAATATATAAACCATAAAAATTATGCACTCTATTAAAATAACATAAACATTTTAAATATCACATTTACAGCCTGGCAACACAATACAACTTTTTTTTAATAGTTTAATTATCAATAATATATAGCTTTACAACCCCTGTGCCATTTAAATCATATATCATAGTTCCCATGAGGCTTTAGTAATTATTGCAGCAGCAATTAAATTCAATAAATTCAAATTTATTTCAGATCTTCGACGAAATGTACTGTCAAAACAAATATTTCATAATGTTTGCATATTTCTGTTGCCAAATTTGGTGTTACACAATGGCCAACAGGAGGAATCACAAAAAGCTGTGCAATAAACATGGCCAAAGCTGCCAACTGTTTAGCAATTTCATCAGTTGTTGGTAACCGAAACGCAATCAAATTTTTTTTATTTTAATTTTAATTTTTTGTTTTTTTTTTTCCATTCTTGTTGCTATACAAAAACATTATTTTTAATTTATAGTATTTAAGCTGCTTTTGTTATATAAAGAATCTCTGGTAATTTTGAGAAAAAGTTTATATATGCAGATAGCGAATGTTAATTTTCCGGTTAACTGTAAATTAAATATATTATTCTAATTTTATTGCCAGATTTAATAAAGCATTGCTTAAAATAAGGAATAATATTATAATATGCTTTAAGCTATAACTTAAATTCTTGTTCGATCTTAATAAAATATATCCAGTTGATTAAAAATATATCAATTTATTTGGCCTTATTTGTTACGGGAATTCGATATGGTTCGTTATTCGTAATTAAAATTAAATTAAAATTAACTTTTAATACTTTCCAAACTTAAAGTGTCTATTTCTTATAGACTCTTGTAGGTTAGGATATCAATTTTACATATTAAAACAGCATAAATTTGATTAAAAATTTAATAATTAAAATAAATTTCGAATTTTGCAGAATTCAGACTATAGCAAATCGATTAAGAGGCTTGCGGGCATACATAAATATGGAATATATATATATATATATATATATATGTATTGCTAAAGTCAGTTGACAGCTCGACTGTCGGTCAACGGACCTCGTCCTTTAATCATCGTGGCATTCTGGCTTGAGGCTAATAATTTATAGAGCCATTTTGCATATTTGATGGTTTTAAGATTGAACACACATGAATATTTAAGATAAAAGTTGCCACTTGAGGGCAGGCAATCTGAGAACTAATTAAAGCCAACGTCGGATTTATGCGTCAAGCGTGCGTCACGCTGACTGACTGACTGACAGACAGTCAACTTCCAGCTGCCCCTGCCCCATCCTTCTTGCAACAACTTTTGTCACACATACAGAAACTTAGAGGGTGTGTCTGTGTGTGTGTGAAATGCAGCTGTGCGACTAAATTAATAACTGCAAAAGGATTAAAAAACTAACAGCCATGGCAAGGACATGCGCTCAACCAGCTGCTGCTGCTGCTGCTGCTCCCGATGCTCCTCCAAAAACTTTGTCAGCAACTGAAGGGTTTAAAAAAAAAACAAACTAACTAACTAACTAAGCAGCTGGTTTGCCAAGTCGGCCGCCCAACTCTAAGGTGAGGGCGGGACATGGCCCGACCCCAGGCGCTCATTTGCATAATATTTACTATTGAGCAACTCAAAGCAACTCAACCAACCAGCCCGCCTCAGTCAACCCTTCACTCCGGCAGCGTGGAAGAAAATAATTTGCTAAATTATGTCTTAAATAGTTAACAAAGTTTGCACGAAAAATTTGCGGCTCCTTTTCTTTAGTTGGTCGAGTGTTGCACGCTGCTTGTTGCTTGTTGTTGTTGCTTGTTGCTTGTTGCTGTTGTTGTTGTTTTTATTATAGATGTAGTTAGTTAAGCAGCTTGTTAATTTACTTGGACTGTAACCATCAGTGTTATTGCAACTCCTGGCCAAACAAACATGAAAGTGGTATTAAAACTGTAAACGATGTGACAGGCAAACAGTTGACTGACAAACCCAGTTGCAAGCAGCTGCAGCAACTTGAACTAATATACTTAAAGCTAGAACGATACAGTCAGTGGCTGCTTCTATTGCAGCTATTTCTGCTATGGCTGCTACTGCTGTTGTTGCATGCCACACACACCGCCCACCTTTTCATTTGCTTATCTTCACATGACGCCGGTTGGCGACTGGTGCGCGGATGGTCGCCATATCGTAAATTTCTTCGCCACCCCGAAAACTTTCCATTAAGAAGCTCAAAAACAGATACGCCAAAAACTTCCAAGTGCTCATCCGCCTGGCTTGCTGCAGCTGCAAGCACGGGTGGGTTACGGTGGCAACGGCTCTAAGGTGGCTTGGGTGGTGCAGACGCGACATACGCCGCGCAACAAATCACGCAAGGCCCCGTCGAGCAGGCTAAATGGAAAAGCCGCCAACCCAAAAACTGCTGGCCAAATGCGTTAGTTCAGTTGTGGTCGATTAGCAAATACCCTGTCTGCATATTCTGAATATTGTATAAACATCTGTAGAATCAGGCAATATAATAAGTCCAGGATTTTTGTTGATAGACAACAAAATTGCTCAACTGACTTTGAGAATAGAGTGTGTCAGATGAAGCTAAAAATCTTTGGCAAATCAAGCATGTGCATTTAGAAATGTTGTCTCTTACATTTGTATGTATATATACATATATATATATCCCTAAAGATAACACCCCTGTGGCATGCAACAAAAAAAAAGCAGGAAGTGCACGCAGTCGGTTAGTCGGGAAGCGAATATCATAATTTACTTTGTCACCCGCTGCGAATTAGCATTGTCTGTGTGTGGGTGGGTGGGTGTATGTGTATGTATATGTGTGATTTTGTGTGTGTGTGTGTTGACTGCCACGCCCACCTTTGACTACTCAGCGGGGCGGAACATTTTAAACAAAGCGACGCCACTTGAACGCCACTGTGAAAAACTTTCTACAAAGCACTTAAAAATTGTTAATGTGTGTGCGAGTGTGTAAGCGAGTGTGTGTGTGTGTGTGTGTGTCTGTTTGCTGACTTTAACATACGATAAAGAGCAGCGCATAGTGTGTGGGAGAGAGAGAGAGACAGAGAGAGCGTGATGCAGATAGATAGAGAGAGAGCAAGTCTGCTCAGGCCAGACAAATAAGTGAAGTTGCAGCTTTCAACTTTCAGCCTTCAGCCTCAGATTGCAGCCAATGAATAAGAGCTGATTCTCGCGGTTGTCCCCGCCACCCCTCTCTCCCTCAGCCCTTCCTTACTGCAGCTGTGTGTGTGTGTGTGTGTCTGCATTATGCCACAGAGCAAATTAATAAAAAAGCATTTGAGGCTGAAAAGGCCCTAATAAATAACACTCTGGCGACAGCTTCATTTGTTTAAGTGCCAGACAAGGTTCGAGATTCGAGAATGGAGAGCGGAGAGTGGAGGATCGCACTCAACTGGGTGACTTTATTCTCTATCAGATCAGCAATAAGCACACTCACACACACACACACACACACATCAGACTTTCATTTGTCTGTTTTGTGAGTGCAGAAATTCATGTAGTAATTATTTTAGCTACAGAAAAGTTTTGGCAGTTAATTTAAAGCAGTTTAATCAACCAACAAATCGATAAATTTATCTGATTTCGATAAAGTTATCGTTACTAGGTTTTTATAAGTTTGGAATGGGTTAAACAAACAATTAATTAACACATAAGTTAAACTTTATTTTAGATAGATGCAGCTTTTAAAATATTTGTGACGAAACAGAACCAGGATGGAATCATTTTCAAATCTAATATTGACGATATATATATACATATATATATGTATATATATATAGTCATTGCTTGATTTTTGAGAAGATGCCTCCATCTCTGTTTGAAAAGTAAATTTACATTTTGTATGGGAGACACAATTGAAGCAGTTACCTTAATTCACTTTCGCTGTGTTGCACTCAAATTTGCTTTAATAATTGATGCCAACTCGCATATTCTGATCAAGCATATATATATATATATATATATATAAAAACAACTGGTTGTAATATTTTAAGTCGGACACTTTCACATTGGCATTCGTATTGGGTATAAGCCGTTGGCTTTATTCAATTACCCAACAAAATCATATTCGGGATACAGCAAACAAATTATCTGAAATTACATTTGTGTTATCGGCGATGAGTTTTGTGGATATCCCTTATGGTCATCCTGCCAATACAAATAACGCATATCACAGTCACACACATATACACACACACACACACACACAGACAGTGGCACACTTTTTATGCGCTTAGCTTTCAATATGATTGTCTCTGAAGCCATTTGCAAAGTCATCACGTATCCGCCACACGCTCAGATCATATCAAGAGGAAAAGTATGTGTTGGGGGGCGTGTCTGGCGGGGCAGTAACGGGACACACTTAGATGCTTTTAGATTGGTTCAATGCCTGATTTCATTTTGCGTTACGTCATTATTTCCCGTTGTTATTGGCCATTATGACAATTTAGTTAGTTAAATGCGTTACGAGCTTAAAACTAATTTCAGATTACGTTCACAGATTTGCCAGCAGAGACAGCAGAGACTCGAGCTATATATATATATATATGTATCCATATATGCGAATCAAAGAAAGCAGAAATTTTACTCAATAAACATGCTCTAGAGAATGCGAGAGACATAGAGACAGAGAGAGAGAGTGGGAAACAGAGAATCTAAGGTGGATAGCAAACGAAGCATCAGAGAATCGAATGCGAAATAAGTGATTTACATGACTCGCAGGAATTTCGCCACAAGGCACAAGGAAAAATAAGGGAAAAAAAAAGGAGAAGAGAATTGAGAAATTGTTGGAATCGCAGAAATCGATACTTCATTAAGACACAAAACCATAGCTGTATCTAGCGACTGTCTGATTGTCTGTTTGGCTCCCATCCCGCAACCTAAGCCCCCAATGGGGTCTCTTTTGCCTCGTTGGATGTTCCTGCAACAGCAGTGGCAGCAGCAGCAGCAGCAGCGGCCTATCTAAATTGATAGATGGCTGAGATGATAGACGGAATCGTGTCGCAGCTCCGCTGACTTGGCAGTTGCGGCCCCATCCTGCCCAGAAGAGTCAGCGTCGGTTGCTAATGGAGCGTATACGCAATATGCACATTTCCACAGCAAAAGCACATTAAAGTCAAGGGCAAAGTGAAAATATTATGGCATCATAGATATCTTCCCATAGATTCAAAGTCGTTAGGCATAGAAATGAACTTAATGGCAGCTATATGATTCGATGATTTGATTGTCAATTAAAAGAATGTGCCAAAGTATTAAAAGCATAATAAAAACTCGTGTCTGAAGATATCAGTCAATAAACGTTTGAAACTGAAACTTATTGTGTTCATTTACAAGAAAACTTGTTGTACAAAGCTTACAAGCTTATAATAAAATTTATTTACTTATAAAAGTGTATAATTTATAAATATTATCAATTATCAAAAGCCTTAATTGCTGTCAACAGCAATGAATTAGATTACTCTAGTCAATTGATTTCAACTTCAACACCCTGAACACAGTTATTATAATAAATTAGATTAGTTTCAGTGACAAATTTCACTTTTAAATATTTTAAATATTTGTGCCTGATGATATCAATTTAAAAATACATTTTCGACTATTACTTTTGCGATTTGATACAATCTTGATGGCATATATATCGGTTATCAATAATATAATTTATAGATAATATACATAGATCAAAATTTAAAGAGTCGTCTGCTGATTCTGATTAAAAATATTTATATTTATATATACCTTATGGTGTCGTAGCTAATTCCTGCTGCTAAAAACATTTGCACAACTTCATTATATAAATAATACTTATTTTTTAATACCATATCAATATAAGCTTGTCTGCTTTGGTCTGTCAGATCTTATTAGGCATATATATTCACAATTTAGTTGCACACCTTGCCACACGCTAATATTAACCTGGCCAAGGGGCATAAAAATGATTTTATTGACCATCAACCATTTAATTGGGCAACAATTCAAGGCCCGGCAGCATTTCGGGTCTGATTAACTGCACCGCGCCCAAATCATTTTGGGCCCAAAGGCAGCCCAAATTCAATTTATGTGCGTCCTGGCAACGTACACATTGCTCAATTTATTGTTAGTTGGTTATAAATCAAGTAATTACTGAATGTAAGTATAGTATGCAACAACTACCTGTACAAATATATATATATATTTATAAATACATAGAGAGAGTCGCTCTTCCGCTTGCAATTTAGTCTGCTGCAATTGACTAAATAATTCATTTGTGCATTTTGCTGCAGCTCGCGAACCAATTGAACATGTGGCTAACAACTAAAATATCGCTGGCCTCATAAATTATTTAAATATTTTCGCTAAGCCATATCGAACCGCGGTACAGTTACAGCACAACTAAATTAAAACCCAACCATAGATAGAGCAAGATGTCTGGCCATAATGAGTCCAGGTATTCAAACTAAAACTGAATTTGCATTTGCAAAATACATATATGAAAATAGTTGTGCATTAAATTTGCATTATTTAAGTGAGGGCTCATAACTAAATCGGCCAATGACAGCAAATAATTGCAACGGATATTGAAATTATATTTGGTTTTTCCACATTTTACATTTGACAAGGGCGTAAATTAAATAATGAAAACTCATTTTCATTTGCATTCATTTTTTTTTTCATATAGATTGGCAAATCAACACAAGAAATGCATTCAGTTTGCATGTGAATTGTCAAATTGACATTCAAAAATACCTAATGCAATGTTAATACGCACTTACACACACACATACACACACACACCCACACACACACAAACACACACACACACAGTCACACACATAGAAACATTTGTATTTGCAATGCAAGCTACTCGGATTTTGGTAAGCCGATTTAGTTTCCTACCTAGTTCATATCAATTTAACATACATACATAAATACATACACATATATAAATACATATATATATACATACATGTATGTATATACATTTTATGTGGCTTAGTTTGGTAAATTTCGTATTTACACTTTAAACACATCAGTCAAATTGAACTGGGTATATTAATAATAAACAGTTTTATAATTGCAATTTAGGAAAGCAATCTAGAATGAAATATTTAACAGGTTGAAGATATTTCCTAGTCGAGCTCTTTCGACCACAACATTCTTACTTGTTTTCAGCTACAATAGCAGAGTATTGCTCATTCGGTTACTACCAGCATTTTGCTTACAATACATTAATGATAATTGTTTTCTTAAGCAACTCCTAGTCGAGCTCTTTCGACAACAACATTCCTACCTATTTTCCAATAATGTTATTCAGCTACAATAGCAGAGTGTTGCTCATTCGGTTACTGCCAATTTGAATGCATTTTGCTTACACTGCATTTATGATAATTGTTTTCTTAAGCAACTGGCAACTAGTTCATAAATCTTCATTTGAATGAAAGCCGTTGGCTAAACAATGGTAAGCACAAAGGCTTAACCAAACTGCAACTTTGGTTTAGATGTATTTTAATTTGGCTTATAAATATTTATATAATTTTATTTATTTACCTACTTTGCTTTGTATTTTAAATAAAATATTGCATGTGAGTTTTGATATGTGTTCCAAATGCCTGTTTTTTCATAGCTTTCTAAGAGTAATTGCTGAAATAATTGTAAATTGCCATTAAAAGCGTTTAAAATGCTGTGTACTTTAACATATATTTGGGCGCGAATGTACCTAAAATGAAATACATATTTGGTTCATAATTAACTCTCGGCTCTTTGAATGGGAAACTCATTTGAAAAGCGAGCGAGTTGCCAGGAATCAAATTACACAACACCCGCAGCGTTAATTGAAGAAATCTCAATCAAACAGAATGCCGACTCGTTAAGCCATTACCCAAAACGAATTTTTTTTTTTTTTTTGGTATGCTGTCAACCCTTCTGCCACGCCCGAAAGGCCGTTAAGGCCAACAAAAAAAAAGCTCCGGAAATGGAATGGCAACAGTCAAAGAGACCAAAAGTGATAGGGGAGAAGTGAGGTAAAAACAAGAAAGGAGCAGAAAACACGCTAAGCCCACAGCGATGTGCTATTAAGACGTAAAACATTTTTAACACCTTCCCCCCAAAATGTAAAAACAAGGATGAGGGGAGATGGGGGTGGCGCTGCCGGAAAACGGAAGTGAAGACGCACTGACAAAAAGTAGTTGTGCCGAAGCAGAGCAAAGAAAGTGCTGTAAAATTTTTCTAATTCAGCGCAACGCATTTAAAAGTAATGAAAATGCCAAAAGAAATTGACGGGCGTGGGAGACAAGCTGGCCACGCCTACGCCATGCCACGCCCACCCAACACGCGTGCTGTTGACACTTTGTGCAGGCAGAACATGCGTTTTGTGTGTGCGTGTGTGTGTTGTGTGTTGTGTGTGGGGTGTGTCGCATCCGTCATTGCCCTGCTCGCAACATTTTTCCGCTTTTTTTTTTAATATGAACAATTTCCTTCAATGCTTCTGCTTAAGAGTGCCAGCAACTGTACAATGAGTGCTGCCACTTGCCGCTTGCCACTCGCCGCTTGCCAACCAAAATGCACTTTTCTCAAAAAAAAAAAAGAAAACGAAAAACGAATGAAAATACTTTTCAATTTCGACAAAGCAAAAGGGAGGGGGAGGCGAGTGGGGCAGGCAGATGCGTCGTTGTCGCTGCCATGTCTCGTCCTTGTCGCTAATGACAATACACTTGTCTGGGTGGTGTGTGTATTAGTGTGTGTGTGTGTGTGTGTGTGTGCGTTGTGCGCGCATTTACGCTTCTTACTTATTTGATTTACGTTTCATTTCCGGTTGCCATATGCTGCCTTGCATGCGAATGTTGCAGCAGTAGTCTTTACTGTAGTTGTTGTAGTACCCCAAAACCAGCCCTGCACCCTACACACACACACACACACACACACACACACACACACACGCACACTTTGCTGCCTTATAGTGCCACCTCGTGAGCACGTTATGCAATTATAACTTTTGTCGTTAGTAACTTTAAGCAACTTTAAACGTAAATTGCAGCCATGAAGTAGCTTTGGCACACACACTAAAACACACACACACACACTCACACACACACTAATACACTCACGCATACACTAATAAGCCCACACACTCACACTAATGCTAAACGTTATAGTTTGTTGTCGGCTTTAGCGCCAAGTGTGTGAAAGGTGTTTTATTGAATTAAGTGGGTTTAACGGGATTTCTATAATGCTCAACAACGATGCTGCCTGCCACTGTTGCCTGCCACTGCTGCCTGCATATGTATTTATTGTAACTACAGTTGCAGCTTCTTCTTTTTCATCTTCGTATGTGTATGTGGATGTATGTGTGTGTGTCTGTGTGTGTGTGTGTGTGTGTGTGTGGGCGACTGCACTGAAATGAGTTTGTCAGGCGGCAACAACAACAACAACAACAACATCAATAACAAAAAAACAACTGTCGCACTTTTAGCTCAACTTTTTCTACATAATGCATATTTTATTTAATTTTTATGAGTTGCCAACCAAAAGTGGAATTTTATGCTTGGCTATGGAGAGGACCAAGCTGGGGGCCAACTATTTGCAACTGAAGCGCAACTGGCAACTGGCAAATGGCAACGGGCAACTGGCAACTGCTGAAATTGTTTGCCAACATTTAAGTGGCGCTGGAGTTGAATATAAAATGCTCACTCTGAAATTACTGCATCCAAATAATGCGCATAATGAGCATTTTGTCCAAGCGTTTGTCAAGCACTTTCCACTCAACGGCGTTGAGCAATTATTGAACTCAGGAAAGGTTATAAAACTATTATATTTAACCAATTCCTGCAAATATAAGACACATTAAAAAATTAAGGCCTAATTCAAATCTTTGATATTTAGCTGGCTTCAACTGGTATGCGAATCTGCGTCAATTAATTTGATCAATCTTTGTTGTTCATTAACCGCATAGATTCCCTTTGAAAGCATAGATTCCCTATTTTTATTATACTCTATTCAATTCAATTATAATAACTATAACTTGCTTTAATTAAATTTTCAATATTAACACGTTTCCAGGAAGTCGGTGACCATTGTTAACTGCAGTCCAGCAATTCTTTTGGTCACTGCTAGCAACTGGGAATAGATAGTAGATAGAAATAGCTGGGTAGGTTACTCCTCCTTCTGCTGAGCACCCTCCTTGCCTAAGATAAATATGTTTAATTTATATAAAAACCACGGAATCATACCTCTATCTATCTTTGTTTTCCTATCTCTCATCTTTTCCAATTCTAAGCAATTTACTTTCTATATATTATTTATCATTCAATTTTTTTTTGTCTGACTGGGTAGTTATAGGGTTTTCTCAATACTTCAATTTTATACATAAAATACCCACATTTTATAAAAAAAAATTAAAATTTAACACCCAAACATTTAATTAGAAATATTTCATGACAGGTCACCTTTAAAAACACACACAAATAAACGTACACAAACGCATTATAATGAGTTATAAAGTTATTTCATATCTAAAATCATGTACCCACCAAAAACTCTTACGTTTGAAATTCAAAATGATCACTTAATGTATTTAAGATATAGATTTTTGGACAAGCCAACAATTACATAGTTCAACAATAAGACAATGCCATAAACAGACTTGTGGTTGTTAGTCTATTATTAATAAGAACCATAATTAAACATAGACACCTCGTCATTAAGCCCCTCGGGAGCATAATTAATTAATTTCCATGCAAACATCTACTTAAACTTTAACTCCACACTAATTGACATATCAATTCATTTCTTAGAGGAGGACTTCAGCAATTTAAACCAGACCACACTTCCCAACTGCTCCATCCATCTGTCTAACCAATTTAGAGCTATCCTGTCAGCTTAAGTAAGTTAAAACTATCATTCTTCAAAATTTAAGTATTTCATTTAAAATCAGATCCAGTGAAAAAAACTCACACAAATAATTAAACTGCAACAATGAAAATATGAAATTGAATTGAAAGCCGTGAGAAACGTTGCTATTTATTTTAATTAATTTTTGGTTGTTAGAATTAGCTAGACTATGATTAAATTATGGTCAACATGAAGTGGTGCGAATGTGTTTTGTGTTTTTATTTATTTAGTTTAATTCAGATTTGCAGACACACTACAAAATGGGGCACATAATGAAAACCACAAGTGCTGCCATTAACATGAATTCTTGTTTTTAATAAGCTTTGCGATTTTTTGTTCAACTTTGATATCGCTTTTAGTTGTATGTAAAGCGCAATTTGGCTCATGCCAGGAACAAAAAGGATTACAAAAATAAAACCAAAAAAAAAACAATTTGAAAAAAAAAGGAAAAGTGCGCGTGTGGCATGCAAGAGTGAAACTCATTTCCCTCGACGAGCACTTAAAAGCCCGCTCAACTGCAGTTATTTCCCATGCTTAGCTCAACGAGAACTTTGCTGTTTTTTTTTTGTATTTTTTAATGTATTTTTTTGTTTTTTAAGGTTTTTTTTTTTACTTTTTTTGGACATGCAATGTCGTGGTGCATGCATCGCCTGGCTTTCTCCCTGGGGCACATTATGGTTATGCGGTTCGTCAAATTGACTTCCACTCGAAATTAGGCAAATGGGCAGCAATTAAACATGTGATTCTTTGTCGGCGCTCTTAACTTGGCCAACAGAGCACGCGTTGCATTTGTACTTAATTTATTTGAGGTTCTTTTTTGTTTTGTAAATGGTCGTTTAATATTAATAAGCCATTTAACTGCCACAACACGTTGATGCATGAGCCGCAATTAGTCTGCAAATAGCTTGAATTGTTTGCTTAATAAACGCCATTCATCAAATCGACACGTTCTTTTTTCTTACATAGGTCTACTGACCTGTTGCCACCCTTAACAGAGCACGCAAGGCACAGACTGTTTAACCCCATTAGGAGGGGCACGTTGCGATGCAGGTCAAATGGGGGGCGTGGCAAGGCCACAACTTGTTGTTGGTCAAGATTTCGTTGCCCTGTTGTGCCACCCAAATTTCACTTGATATTTAATGTTGCCTTAATTGGTTTCAGGCCCTCATTTATCGACTATTAGCCCGAGTCCCTATTTATAATTATTTCTATTCCTATATCAATCTAAATTAGGTTTGTTTCCTTCTTTTACACAATCCGTTAAATTATTAAATTTATTCAATTAAAAAATAATAATTAGACAAAAAAAACGAGTTTCAATATTGCCCATAAATTCTTCAAATCTAATTACAATCACTTATTTTCCGAATATTAGTAATAGGAAATATTTGATGTGGTTTAAATAATTTGTATGCCAAAAAGTAAAGTTTAATTACATTAACTCATTCGTCGAATATTGGTAAGAGCACTCAAATACAGTTTACATCCCTAGTTATTACTTATGATATGTGGCTAAATATAATTAAAAATTAAAAAGTTTCCCAAACTACATAAAACAAAGTTTCGATTTATTTTTTTAACAACTTCTGTTAAAGTAAAAACTTGAATTTTTCTTTTGTCTAAAACCACAAATAGTTAAAGAAATATTACATTTTTTAATTAATGAAACTAAGCAAAGTGTAATAGAAAAAAAGTATCTCCTGAAAGTAGATAAAATCTAATTATAACCCCATTTCCATTTTTTAAGCTGCACTCACTTTTAATTTATAGACCCACAAAAAAATTCGAATTGTTCGGCTAATCAAATGAAAAACTATAAAAAAAAAGATTTTTTAAAAGAGTTGGGGTGTTTCAGAGCGGAATAAAAGGCACCTCAGCATCATCAGCAAACTCAATCAGGGATTTTTATTTACATTTTGCCTGAGGTTGCATCGACTGCGGCCTAATTTGCCACATGCGGCGTCACTTTTGTTATTTGCATGCGACGACGAGCCCAATCCCTTAACGGGATGCGACACTTGATGCCACAATTGATGACGTCGAAACAAAAAAAAAAGAAAACAATATAAATATTAATGCTATTTGCGCAACGTTTCAATTGCAAGTGGATTGCTGAGGGGTGGGCAGGACTTAAAGGCTGGGCAACACTTGGCTGATTCACACGACAGTCACAGGCCACATGAGGCAGCAGGCAGGAGGCAGGAGGAAGGAGGCAGGCAGCCGAATAACAGCAACGGGGCGTCGCATATTAATCAGAGCCCGCAAGGATATGCGATGTAGAATAAATTGAGAGAGGTACACATAAAAAGTGCGTACAGCACTCAAAGCACGATGGATGTTGCATCTGCAACTGCCTGCTGGGCAGTCGATGGGACTATTTGACTCTGGGGCGTGGCAGGGTTGTGAGGAGTTTCGCACATTTTAGGGTGTAAGTCGACGCAAATACTTTAATCCACTTCAGAGTGACACTGAAATTAACAGCGTTGCAACAACAACACCAACAACAACCCTCGAAAATTTCGACAAGGGTTGAGGAGTCGTTGGGTTGTGGGTTTGAGGGGAATGGGTTGGGAATAAGAACGGTTGCATTGGCATTCAAATTGGCTGCTATCGCAATTATTCATATGGCGGCGACACTCATAAAATGTCGCGCAAGTGGCGTCCAGCCAGTTGTCCAAACAGACAGGCAGACAGACTTGCTGCCCGTTATTTTTCGGTGTTGCACAAGCAAAAATACACACAACGAAACACACACACACACACACATACACACCGTCGTGACGTCCTTTTGACAGATGAAACACAAATGCAATTATCACTTTATTTTAAACGATTTATGTGCAACACAGTGCAGAACAGAACAGAATGGCTCTGTATCTGTGTGTCCCCGGCAAACACACGGACAACACACACACACACACACAGGCAGCGAATAACGGAACATATAAACATGCAGTCGACAGCGGCGAACGGAAACGGAAATGGCAACAAGCGCTGCCGCACGAATCGTCCACGTGAATGTCCACGCTCCACACTGCACGTCCCCCTCCGCACCAACTCCGCTCCTACGATTCCCTGCACAATCAACGAACCGTGCGCCCAGTTCGTAGGTGAAATAAACTACCAAAAGACATATAAAATAAAAGCTCACCATAAAAGAGACCTCATCAAATCTTATGTATGTCTGTTTATGTATATATATATGTATATAAATATACATACATATATATCAGTCAGTCTATGAAAGGTGCATTAACTGTCGAATACATGCATTTCAAAATATTTATTTACGTTTTAATAAAATTATATTGCTGCAATTCAAACACTCGACTGACCATTTAAAAGCACTTACTTAATTTTGAGTAGTTTTAGTTAAATTTCTATATTCTTTCAAGTATTTTCTTCAAAGAGTTGAAGAAGAAAATTTTTTCCATTACGATACTTTGTCATCGATAAAAATATACACACATTAAATTAAATAATTTAAATAAGTTTCCTGTTCGTTGTCAAATTTGCAGAGTAGAAAGCTGTTAAAGTATTTCATTCATTTGCAAAAATTATTATTTAGGTTGATTATGTTTTTAATTTATTTTCTTTAAATTACACGGCAAACATAATTTGCGACAATTAGCTGCTGCTGATATTTATCTTGTTTATTATAATTTATCGCACCAATCTGGGATCAGAATATCATTAGTGATTATGTTAATTTTGGTAATAAAAAATATAAATACTGAGTGAACAGGTTTTCATTATACAAATCTGTATCTGAGAAAAAATTAATTCAAATTGGATGTGATTTTGTTAATTTGTCATAAATATTGAATTTTAAATTTAAAAAATAAGAGAATAATATACATGTGTGTAGCTTGACTTGATATTTTATACATTCATATGATTTTATAAATTTATTTAATGATGTTTTTCTATTGAAATGCCACAAATGAATAATCAGTTTTATACTTTTTTTGTATGATTCGTTTTTTTCCTATTTGACCAATCCTTTCAATAAGTGTTGTGCTTTTTTTGAATAATATAAAGTATACATATATTTTAACATCAAGATCAAGTAAATAAATAAATAAGTAACAATAAATTGAACCAATTGCGAATACTAAAAAAGATAATATTATTTCTGTTTTTTTAATTTGACATATGTGACATTTTAAATCTTGATTACCGTATTGATTCAAGATAAGATTTAAGGCATCAAATGACAGTGGCAACAAATGCATTTTTTGTTAGTTGAGGGAAGTATTTTTGGGTATATCGAAAGCATCTTGTCAATGGGCTGTCAGAGATGCCTAATGGCTCGATTGCAGCAGATTTTGTCAATCTATAATTTTTTTCTTGCCTTATTGAAATTGAAGTTGACAGAAGGTTAATGGCTCCGAATGAGGCTGATTCGGCGGCAATTTAACAACCCGCTGGGCGGGCAGTTGCAACAGTCGCTTAGGGTTGCAACGAGACAGGAGATGGTTTTGGGATTTTGGACTAAAAGATTTGCGATAAAAAATGATTGCACATGTGAGCCGCTTGAGCCGCTCAAAATTGCAACATTTGCGGCATGAAAATACCGCCGACTAGAAAAATAAGAAGAACACAAAACTGAACAATGAGCAGAATATGTAAGAGAGTATTTAGGGGTGGAGTGGGGAGGGGTGAGGATGTGAGGGGTTGATTTGAGCTTGGGTCTCACTCTCTCTCTTTCTGTCGACCCAGATTTCCACTTGCTAGTTTTAGTTGGGTTATCAGTGGCCTCGTCCATAAATCACTGTCAAGTGTCATTCGCTCGGAGCAGCAGCAGCAGCAGGAGCAGAAATATCCTGCAAGTTTTTCAATACACACACACATCACACACACACAGACACAATGAGCTATCAGCTTACAAACATGTGCCCCAAGCCAACCAAAAAGGTGCATCAATGAAGGAAAGCCCTGCCAAAAGCCACTCCATGCAACAGCACCAATAACAGCAACAGCATCAGCAGCAGCAAAAAGTAGCTAATTAAACTTTGTGCTTGAACTTTGGCGCCGTCCTGAATCGGGAAGGAATTGTAAAGGGGTGTGGGTTTTGGGGGAGCGTGTGGATCGAGGGAGGGAATCGTGGCAGCAACACTTTCGCCGCTGACAATTCGCAGTGCTTGTTGCAGTTGCCAATCAGTGCTATCTGTGCACCCACCAATCACCCCCACTAACCCCACAAATCCCCATAGAACCCGTACACGGTTGCATCAGTACACCCTCCCCACCCCTCCCACCATTCACTTCCCGACAAACGCTCGCATTCGTTATGCTTTGGTTAACATTTCGTTACGCTGTCAACCGCAAGTGAACCCTGAAACCCTGCCACGAATTCTTCTTCTGCTTCTTCTGCTTGTCCACGCCATTTGTTCACTGCAGCATCCCTAACCAACCCTAAGTGCATTAGCGCCATCTCCATCTATCTCTATATCTCCTGTCTGTCTATCTGTCTCTCTCGCCTGCCTGGCATGCCTAATTTCCGCTATTGTTCATAATTTTTATTGCGCTTGTTGCGAATTAGTTTCGGTTACGCCTGATGCAATCCGAAACCCTCCCCTCCCAACCGCTGCTTGGTTGCAAATTTTTTGCAATTTAAAATTTTATTTTTTTTTTGTGCGCGCGTCTTGATTTTGGGGGTTGACTTTGACCAACTGACTCCTGCCTACAAAGGCGTTGACAGCGTTTACATTTACAGCAATAACAACAACAACAAGAGCAACTATAACAGCTAGTGATTAACATGACTGCCAACAAGCGCAAGCAATTGACAAGGGGCGTTGACGGGGGGTGTGTGTAACGCTTAACTGCTGCAGTTGTGGGAGGGGGGTGTAAACGCAGTTTGTATTTATGTTACAGCTCACTGCAATTAAATTGTGTCGAGGTTTCGCCTCGTTGCCTGCGCTCACTTTTGCCCATGTAGGTTCGACAGGGATAATTGTTGAAGAGGGGGTTGCAATTAAAAGTTGCCTTTGGTAAACAGACAAGGCAAGCTTAACAGAGAAGCATAGCACTAACAAACAGCTTAACAGTTTTCCAGTTTGACTCAAGTGGCAACAGACTGTTAAGCACATGCAGAATATTTTTTACATTCTTGAATGTGTATAGAATGAAAATTTTCCCCGTTAGGGACAACATTCTGTAGCTTTGCAGAACAAAAACACCCCACTTTACTTAACTGTTGCTTTCTAAAAGCCTTTGTAAAATGAATGCTGCTGTTAACTGTCCGAATCCACAGCAACTTGTACACTTAACATACAATTTGTTATCATCAAACATAGCTATGTTAACTGATATCTGTTGGCAGAATGTTTACAGTATGCTTTCCTTACTCACTGTCTCCCAGCTAGTATCACTAAAATTACAGCAACTGCTGCACAAGTGAAATAAACGAGAGTCCAACAATTCTAATTAATCCTAAAAGTATCTTTTTATCATATAAACAAGACTATTTTATTTGCAACCTGGTTTAGTTTTAGCAAGACTCGGTAGGATTAATTTAAAATTGATTTACAAAGTTCACTTTTTCGAAAAGTTCTGAATGGATTTATAATCTTTTTTTCAACAATTCTGAAAGAAATGCTGAAAGAAATGTATACAAATATATAGTCTTAGGTAGTAGCACTAAGCAGACAATATAATATAGCAAAATCGGAAGCGATACAGAATTATGTTAAGTACACCGTTAGACAAGGCCTCTTGTCGAATGTGTTACACAGCTACCCCAACTTTGTGTTGGGTTTCGAAACTGATTCGACATTTGTTTTTACATTGCATGCATTTACAGACTGTTCAGCTAAGGAAAACGCTTATTTAAGGGGCAGTTGGGCTGTTAAAAATAACATAAGCAGTTTTCATACAATCTGCTTCGAACTTCGAATTGTCGTTACTCGAACTGTAGTTCGACTGTAGTCGCATTACTTCTCCTAAAATGTAATGTTTTGCCAAAGGGGTGGTTTTTACTTTACAGCATTGGCTGTGGTGTCTAGCAATAACTTCGAACTTCGAACTGCTGTTAGTCGAACAATCTGCTAGCCGCAGCACATTGAAAGTAGAATGTTATGCTGAGGCGGACTGTTAGCAGTGCTCTATGTTAAAAACTTTGAACTTAGAACTGCTGTGCTAGTCGCATCATATTGAGAATAAAATGTTAAGCTGAAGGGCTGTTCTCTGCTCTGCTGTTAGCTGTGCTCTATTTTTAAAACTTCGAACTGCTGTTAGTTGAATACTTTGCTAGTCGCATTGAAACTCACCTAACATTTTATGTTATGGTCGATGATAGCGGCTCTGCTAACACTTTGGTCTGAATTTTTGACTTTTACCACAGCAGCATCATATGAGAGAACAGCGCTATGCTAAACTAAACAGCCATGTTGAATTTTTTTGCTACTGTCTGTTAAGCTCCCACTCAGCTTATCCCGAGAATTCAGATGTTGCTAAACACCATTTGCTGTAAAATGTCCTGTTAGACTTAGCAGAACGGTTTTGTTGAGGCCAATAGGGAGGCTGGACAACAGGTGTCTAGTTCCAGTAGTAATATTTTACTAATGCAACAGTTAAACATTTTGTTAAACATTTTAAAATAATATGGAAATATTTCGTGTTTAAAATATGTAATACATAATAATAAATACATTTTAGAAGATATGTAAGCCTCAGCGATGGATTCAATTTCTAATTTACTGTTCCATTGCCATTTGGACTCGCGTTGTTTGCGTAGGTCGCGTACAAAGAGCACAGGATGAGCTCTTATCAGTTGTCGGCTTATCAGTGGGAGTGTGTGTTGAGTTTCGGAGTCGGGAACGAATCGGAAAAAAACGAGAAAACGCCAACAGTTGAAACGCTGCCCAGCTGTCTGTGTGTGGGTGTGTGTGTCCGCCCAGGACCAAAACGGGAAAGCGAAACACGCGCGCAGAAATCAAGGCAAGCCGAATTGTTGTGCAGGCAACACGACTTCGGCAACGACGCAACGTTCGGCAATAAGACATCGGCACGAAGCCGCTGCGTCGCAGTTGCGTCGCTGCTGCTGCTGCTGCTGATGAGTCGAGAATTTATTAGCGCAAAAAACGAATGCGTTTCAGTTTCGTGTTTGTTGTGCGCTCGTCAGGATGTGTCCGCAACCGCTGACGGACCTCGTGCGTTCGCGTCGCGTGTGCGCGCGTCAACGACGCTAGAAAAAAAATATAAAAATCTGTGGATGCCACACATTCAACAACGGCAACGTTCCAGTGTTTGTGCTTCAAATGTGCATCATAATAAAATATAAATAAGAAAAAATAAATATATTTATATATATTAGAAATATATGAAAAATGAAGTTGCTGCAAAAATGCGTGGCAATTGTGTTATTTTCTGTGGCAGTGGCAAGCAGTCTTCAAGTGCAGCAGCAATATCATCAGACAAAAGGTGCCTCTTCTTTCTACAAACACACTGACCCACAATCAGCAACCAGCCTAGTGTATATAAATTGTTGTTGCCACATTTTGAGGCGTGCCGCAAGTTGTATGCAAATTTTTTTTGTTGCGCAGCTTCAATAATTTTACGCTTATGCAAAGCTCGTCGTAAAGCTAACCAGCTAAAATGCGTTTTACTTACCACACACCAACACATTCTTGCCACATGCCCCAAAACTTTAAGGCAGGCATATTTTGCATATTTTTATGATTTCCGGGTTAACTTCAGCTTTACTCTTCCGCTTGAGTTGAGCCACTTTGTGTGCGCAGTTTTCACTTTTCAATTTTATCTTCCTCCCGCCACGCCCCCTTCCATGCCCCGTTCTGCTGTTGTGGACCATTAATTAATTAGTTTAATTAGTGGCTGTTGGCGCCATTTACTTAACCAAAAGCATTGTTTTCCACAAAGTTTTTGGCTCCCCATTTCTGCTAATGGCCAACATTAGGCGGCCCAAAGGACCAAAATAAAAAGGACCTCGATCAAGAAAATAAAATGTTCATGTGCCATTTAACAAACACACTAAGCGAAAACCCTTTGTGAGCATTTTTCCCTTAATTTCCATCATTCTAGCTACCTACCCCCAACTTTCTATTTTTTTTTTTTTTGTAATCTTGGCAATAAAAGCGGACTCAAGACTCATTTGGGGCAGGCTGTTGGAACTAAGGCACAACTATGAAGGAAAATTTATTTACTTTGCCACGAAATTTGCGCTGATTTCTCAAACAGTATTTTTTCTTTTTTTTTGGCCTGGCTAAAAAGAAAACGAAATGTTTGTCAACAAACGCAGTCAAGCACAAAAGTGGCTAAGAAAACTAAAAAAAAAATATATATGTCCAAGTTGAAGATGCCACATGTGTGTGTGGCATATTTTTTGAGACTCAAGTGTGCCACGTCCGGTGTTGGAACTATGAGTGTTTTAAAATTTGCGGCACGTGCCCCAAATAGCAAACATCAGCAAATAATAAATTCATTGTAATCCAACGCACGGCGCTTGCAACACTCACACTCAGTGTGGGGCAGCAACCTTGCAACCAAATTAGCTTATTTTGCTTCTATTTTTTTGGGTGTAAGCTCAGTTTACGGCACACTTAGTTGGCCATTAGGGTATGTGAGTGGCATGCCACAAATCCAGGCAGCAGACAATGTCAAGCAGTGGTCCAGTTGCACAAGCTGACGCATCTTGTGGCACAACAGCATTTCATTTGCTTAGCTTGCAACACTTGCTGTTGATGTTGTTGTGGCAACACCTGTTTATTTTCGTTTCTTCTTCTTCATTGTGCGCATTTATTTAAAGCGGCAACACTTGAGAAAAGCCGTAGCTGCAACACTACTTGAGTTGCAAGTCCTTTTTGTTTTTGTTTTCACTTCTGGCAACCATTGTGCAACGTATGGCATCATAATCTAAATGCTGCAGCGGCTCAGACAAATTGTGCAGCATTATGTTGCAACGCGTGCAGTTGACGGTGGATTGCAGTGTTTTTGTGGCAACTTTGCGACTTCAATTTGGATCCCAAAGAAAAGTGCTGTAATTTAGCAAATGGAATACTTCTTACGGGATTCACTTAAAGTATTTCTTTTATTAAAATAAGTTATTTAAATAACTTGAATATTTACATAATATTTAAGGACATAAACAAAAATATAGAATTTGAAGAAAAGTTCGCTTATTTTAAGCATTTGTTGAGTGCTCAATACATACATTTATTTCTAATAATATTCAGAAAAAGGATATTCGTTTAAAATTCAAAACTCATGTTTATTGTCAAGAATAAAATCTGAAATGTTCACAATTAAAATATAATTTATTAGAGAGAGAAACTTTTAAAATTTATTAAACTATTTCAAATTGATTGAACAAAATAAACACAAATAGAAATTGTTTACAGCCCCATTTCAAACTGAGGAAAAATTCATAATAGAAACAAGAACGGCTTTTTATTAAGGGTGCCTTAAAAAATATTGATGTTTATTTCAGAATTTATTGTTGTTGTGAAAAAGTTGTAAAATTATTACATTTTTGTATCAGAGAGATTTTCAGTATTTCACTTCTCAAAGAAAGTCAACAAAAGTTATCAAATAGCTCCAATTTAAAGAGGGATAGATAAAATAGTCCAAAAAATATTTTAAAATAAAACTTTTGTTATGCAAGCTTGGGAAATGAAAGTCTGAAAATGCATTATTCATATGCCATTTCTTAGAAAGTGTTGCAAGCTCAACTTAAAAGAAATATTATTCGTAACAAACAAACTAAATGTGGCAGATTTACACAGGCTTCATCAGAAGAATAGTAATTTTAAATATCGCTCAATATTTGTTTTTTTTTCTTTAACCATTTGTTGAGTGCTCTATAAATTTATTTATTTTTAATAATACCGTTCGTTTTATGATTTTTGGAGTGCTCTTTAAATCTTTTTACTCAGCTTTCAATTGGTTTTGACACTAAAAAAATAAAAAATAAAACTCAGTTTTTTGCATAAAAAATATATAAACGAAATGTTTATTACAACAATTTGTAATAACAATCAGTTTTAATGCCAACTTAACTGGGCTATAAGAATTTATAGCAAATTGATTTGAAGTGAATTCTTAGATTGACATTTTTTTTTATGTGTATCTCTGCATTCAAATTGAGTGGATGCTATTTTTTTTTATACATTCATATTTTTTCATAAATTTGAGCACTTTTATTAGAATGTAAATGTTTAACTGAGTTTAAGTATGGTTTGTAAAAATTCTTTTCGAATCAGTTATCTAAAAAATATTAAAGTACTTAAAAACAAAAACATTAGAAATCTTAACAAAAGCTTAACAGAAATTTCTTAAAATTTAGTGAACAATTTTAAAAGAAAATATTTGAATGCGGTCTGAACTCGTAATCTAAGAAAGAGTTTAGCAAATGAATTTTAGGGAATGTTTTAAACATTAGTTGGTTGACTAATTTTATAAATTTATTCACATAGCTGGCATATGGAATTTTATTCCTTCACTCAAAAAAATAACACCGGAAAATCTTAAAAAGATATGCGATTTGTGCTATAGTTTTAAAGTGTTCCTTGGCAACTACTGGCTAAATTCAAGCCAATTAACGCAGTTTTTTAGCAAATAAAAATTCGTAATATTTATTCGAGTGAATTTGCAAAATGTCAAAGCATTTCATTTATGTCAAATGCTTGTTTACAGCTATTTATTCTCTTTCTGCCTTATTTATTTATGATTGCTGCCCCACGCTAGTTTTCTGCTACCTTTTTCCTTAACTTTTCATTGCTTTCAGTTTTCCTTTTACTCGCTGGCTTAATTCATTTTTTATTTCAACGTAAATAAGCAGTAAATTACAAGCTAGGACTGCAAATGTTGCAGATGTTGTTGCAGTTGTTGTTGTTGTTGTTGTTGCAACTGTTGTTGCTGTTGTTGTTTAGTTGCTAGTTGCTGTTGTTGTTTAGTTGCTGCTGCTGCTTTTTAAATAATCCTGTGCATATTTTGTGTGATTTTGCTGCTCACGCTTTATATCCTGCTTACTTCCTGTGCGACCTGCTTGCGTCACACGCTGCCACTCCCAGTCCATTTAATATGGTGGCAACCTGCTGCAATTTAAGTTCAAGTTGCATGCGACTTCAACTCTCGCATACACTGCACGAAATGCTCTTTAACTCAATTGAGCTGGCAAATTGTCAACATCTGACATCTGTACTACTTAAGGCTCCCCGCCCCTTCTTCACTCTACACCTGAACACCAACCGTTTGACACCGACGTTCCTCTTGCCACAAGACGTTGGAATTGTGTTTCCAACTGAAAAACGAAAGTGGAAAGCCGCTGAACTGAAATGCTGTCAGTCACTTTAATTGCTTTACGACTGCGACAACTGGTCATTAGATGTGCCACGAAAAGGGGTAAGGTGGACGGGATGGGGGGAGAACTTGTTGAGTTGCTGGTCAGCAGTTGTCAAGGTTTCCCTTGCCACACGAACGACAAGTCGGTAAGGTGCTTAGCGTTAGACGGGGTCTCCTTGACAGTTGCTACTTGCAGCTCCAAACAGTTGCTGTAACGGTGAATTTTATGGCGTCGCCATTAGCGGGCTTCATGCGGCAATGTTTTCATTTTCCGGATTAGGTGGCGTCTCCTCCCGCTTACTGTCAGCTGCTTATGAAAACGACTACTCACAGACGACGGGCCCAAGTCTTAGACAAAAGCTGCAGACTGAATACAAAAGTTGTTCTTCTTCTTTTATGTTCGATGTGGGTGCAAAAGTTCTTCTTCTTCCATTTTAAGCAATATTCTGTTTTTTGGAATAAATTTGTCCCTAGTTGAGTAGCAAGTTTTGTATACGGTTTCTGCGTGTTGTTTATAAATCAAATTTATTCGATCAGAAAACCGGTCTGTGGAGTATTCACAAGAATAAGTGTTAATTCAAAAATACGACTTGTTTCTTTGGAAACAATAATCTGTTTTAAATATGAATACAAAAGTTTTGCTTCTTTTATTTTAAATAAAATCTGTGTGAATACAAAAAAGTGCTTCTTTTTATTTTAAGCAAAATATGTTTTTAGAAAATATAACAACACATTTCGAAAACGACTTCGTTTTATGAATAGTAAATTAAGCTTTGTGATAAGCATTTTTTTTTAAATCAGAAAAATATGCAGAAAATAATATTAAATAAAATTTAGCTTGAGCGAGATATTATATATATATAATATTATAAATTCGTAAATAATTAAATATTTATTATATTCTATAAGGATTCTGTTCAAACTAAGAAAAATTATGCTGGAAACAAAAATCGCCTTTATTAGAAATTCATATGCCCAAAGAAATATTGTTGATTATTTTATGATAATTTTTTATGTAAAAAATGTATAACAAATGGCTTACAGCATTTTATTCTAAAAATAAATCAACAAAAGCGATCAAATAGCTGCCATTTAGGAAAAGATACATTGAATATCTCAACACTTTTTTTATACTATCCATGTAAAATGGAATTCTTAAATACACTATTTATAAACGAAAAGTGCTTTAAGCTTAAACTCAAATTGTTCGCAATTCAGAATCTGAATTCAGAGCACACTTGATTCCATATAACCGGCAGCATTTTAATGACTTGCAACAAAGGAAATAAATGTGGCAGATTATGCACATGCAAGCAACTGAACAACAAAAATACTAAAGATTCAGATACAGATAATAAAACTACAGAGAAAGGTGGCAAACACACATTTTGATACCCTTGCATAGCCGACAACAATGGGATAAAAATATAATGAAAAAGTCAGATGTAAAAGTTGTGTTTGCTGCATTTAAAACCGGCAACAAATATGTGGATTTCAAATTCGTGCGTGCTTCTACAAATTTGTGCATGTTTGTGGCAAGTCAAAAAACAACACACACACAAAAAAATCTGTTTTGGTGTGTGTCGACAATCCCAGATGTGTATGTGTGTGTGTGTGTGTTTGTGTATACACATTGTTATTCCTCGTTGAAAGCTGCAAGCAGATATTGCAACGTGTTTTTTTCACACATATTGTGGAACGTAGCACCGACCGAGAGCTTGTTATATGTAAAATAACTTTAATTACCAGCTTCCAGCAGACGGCTGACTGCAGACAGCAGACAACAGACAACAGACAGCAGCAGAAGCAACAAAAATAAAAACAAGTTACTAACAAAAAACACTCAGCTGCAAGAGTACCAAAAACAAATTATTGTGCCATAAAACTTTTAATGTAATTTAAGAGCTAACATGATATAAAGATAGGATTTCATCCAAGCTGAAAGTTGCACAAATTTAAATAACTATTTTGAACAAACCCAAACAATCCCCAAAAATTGCATTTCTGTAAAAAGCATCGAAAATGCAGGAAATATTTAAACTATTAACACATTCGAATATGGCTCAAGTAATGTGAAGAAATATTTTGATAGATTGAAGATGGCCAAATTAGAATCTCATATTTGTTCGCTACTTTTCTCAAATAATTAACTTAAATTTGTAGATTAATTTTTCTAGCAAGCGGAATAAATGTTTTGATAAAATACTAACCTGTTATTCCTTTCTAAAATCAGTTCAGTTCTAACTAAGTTATGGCAATGAAAATTTCTTTAGTTTTTATATGAAATTTTCATGAACTGCAAAGAAAACTACAATTTCGATAAGCAACAATTACCGACAATAATAAAAGTATCAATTTAAATGACACAAATCTCCAATTTGGTTCTGAATATAACGTGATTGACCAACTAAAAAATTTCATTAAGATGAATAAAATGTCCTGAAATTTCAATAAACTAAGCATTTTTTCCTTTAACTCTGTAAATGATAAACAAACAAACCGTTTTTTGAAGCTTATAAAAAAAATCACAAGTTAAACGCAAACAAATGAATAAGTTTATGACTATTGCGCATTAGTACATACAAAATGACTTGCAAATTAAAATATATCATTAATTCTAAATATTAATTTTTTAGAGTTGCTTTGTGCAAACCAAATTCTGCCTAACATTAAAAGTGTGGTAAATAAATGGCATCTAAGAGGCAAATGATAAACAAACAGACACATTTTTTAAAAAATGGAATTTCCAGAGCTGATCAAAGAAAGTACACAAATTGAAAGCAAACATTTCTCAAATGAATTATTTTATGACCATTTTCCATTTTCAAATGGCAAATTGGAATCTGTTATTCCAAATGTCTCATGACTATTGATTTCTTAAAATCACTAACTGAATTAAATGAAGAACAAACAGAAAGCAAAAATTTTCCATTAAAATAGAAAAATAATCTTATAACTAAATTGTGATTGGTAATTGAAAAACTTCTTGCAAATAGAAATCTAACTATTATTTTGAATATTGCGAGACTTGGTTTATGAGATTAAAATTCTGTTTTATATTAAAAATTTATAAATCATCCCACATATTCGTCGGTAATCAAACAGAACATGTGTTTTGTGAAGATTGACAGTTGATAATTTCGACAAAAAATCACATAAATATAATAAATTTTTTATTTTTTTTAATTCATAAAAAAATTCTTTAAAATACGAATTATTCTAATACTCTGTATAATACTTTTGGAGAGCTGACTTTTTGTATTAAAAATATCTCGAAAATTTGAAGACTTGAACTGTAAAGTGTGCTTTTGATGTGGCAGCATTTGTGGCAGTATCGATGACAACGCCTCCTCTTAATCTGCCTCATATGCTTATCGAGATGGTGATTTGGCGAGGGGGGAGGGGGTGGGTTGGCGTTGGGGCGTCATTGCGGGAATTAAAAGGCAAAGAAAAACTTTCATTTCAGTTTTGTAGCTCGTGCAAACATTAAAACAAAAGTTTTTCAAAGCAACCACAACATTTACGTCATGTGCAAAGTGTGTGTGTGCGAGTGTGTGTGTTTGTGAACGTGTGTTTGGCGTGTGGTGTTGTTGTTGCTTGTCCTTTAGTTGGAGCTAATGTTTGCTGGTGTTGTTTTTTTTTGTGTGTGCTTGTGTGGCATGGCGCATCAAAGTGGCAGCATTTTTAAGGCGCTTACTGCTCAGTTTTCAGTTTTTATAGTCAAAAGGCAACGCGCCAAGTTACTTGAGCAGCGGCAACACAAAAGCAACGCAACGCAACGCAACGCAACGCAACGCATCGCAACGGCAACAGCAACAACACTAACTGCCATTTGTTGCCACATGCTGTAACTGTTGCCGCATTAAGTGTGCAACCCTCAGCTGCGGTTCAATGTTGCTGCTGTGGCAGTGAAGCGAATTTCACTTTTATGTTGGCGCATCTACGCTACGTTTATCCTGTTGCAACCGACTGTTGCCCCCCTCCACCCCTTCACTGCTGCACCACCACCCACTCACCATTAGTTCATTGGGCACCACCAGCAGAGATTTCACTTCATTTTATGTAGTCAGACTTCCGAGTGCGCCGAGTTCTTGTTATATAAAAAAGCCAAATTCATTTTGCACATATAACTTTTATACCCACGCACAAATGTGCACTCTGTGTGTGTGTTAGTGTGTGTGTGTGTGTGTTATTTTTATGCTCCCTGCTGCTAAAATTTGACATCCTTAAATTAATTTTGGCAGACACATATCCAAAGTGACAGACACAGTTGGAAGTAACTTTTAAAGTTCACTCACCAAAATATCTAATTTATTTATAAAATATTTGCCAAACTTAATATTAAATTTCATTTTCTTTTCTATTTTGCAGTTGTGACAAAATGATTACCTAAGGTTCAGCCAACACAAAAAAAAGACTGCACATACATATATAAACCACAATTGAAAAGCCATAAAAAAGCGTATTCAAAAAACAAAGAGAATCAAAGCAAACGAGAAAACGAGTTACAAATTGGCTTGCAAAAAGTAAACAAAAATATAATTCAATTTTATAGCCAAAGGGGCGAAAACTAAAAAACCCAAAACACACTAACCAAAAACCAATCCAAACCAAACCAAACCAAACCAAAAAAAAAAAAAACACAAAAAGTAACGTAAACCACCGCAAAACAATTGCTTTAAAAACGTAACAAATCAATTGCAACAAAAATAACAAAAACAACAAGAACATCTACAAAATGACGCTGCGCATTTCGGCCAAATCGAGGAATCATCTTGGACTCATTATTTATGGCTTTGTGTTGGTGCTAACAACAACAACGCCAACATCCATCGAAGCAGGACGCATTTTCGGTAAGTTTGCCACTTGGCCAAATTTCCTTTAAAGCGGAAAGTAAGCGGATCGTCTGACTTGGCCAATATTCCATCAGCTTCTGCATTGGGGAAGGGGGTCTTAATTAATGCGCATAGTTAGCAGCTAATGGAATTTTTAATGCAACACAGTCGCAATGTGAACACATTCTACAAATTGGCTATATTCAGTGACAGCCTCAGGAGGAGACTCAAGTTAATATACCCAGCAGCCAACTGGCCGAAAGGGTTTATTATTTATTTACCTGCTTTTAATTTAATGTGTTCTAAAAATAGTTAACAAAAAAAGGAATAAAATAAAATATTAACAAATAAAAATTAATAAGTAAAATAACATGAAAAAAGATAGAAATTATAAGAATAATAATTATTAATTATTAATACTAAGAATATTCAGACCAATAACAAAAAGGATTTGCTCCCTGCTAGAATCTCTCTTCAATCTTATAGGAAATATATTTCTTATATATAAAGATATTATATAAGTATGACTACTAATGGCCAAACATTATTAGTCATATTTACCCCACGAGCACACTCGACACAATCGGTAGTTAATAGTCAGGCATCCTTGACTCAAAGGACACTTATTTATCTTTTATTGGATTTGGGTCATGTCGCTGCCGGCTCGGGTACCTGTTTCATATTTTTTTCGTATTAATTAGTATTACAAAAGGTTTGCTTTTCTCCATGTCATGTCCGTTAATGAGCTGTTCCCATCCACCAACCCCCTCCTCCCAGCAAGCACAAGTACTCACACACACACACACACACACAAAAATCATACACTTATGTGTATATGTAAATGTGGTGCGCAGTTCGTTAAAGTCAATGATTGTGTGTTTCTTTTTGTACCCTGAACCCATTAAAAACGGATAACAAAAGGTAAATTGACTTTGTGCAAATGTATGTAACAGGCAGAAGGAAGCATTTCTGAAACCATAAAGTATATTTATTCTTGATCATGCTCAACAGCCTAGTCGATATAGCCATGTCCGTCTGAAGACTATACGAGACGCAGATGAAGTTTGCTTTCTCGGTTATCGATACATTTTGAATACCTATAAGATATTTCCGAGATGATATTTGTTTACCAATAATATTAGAATATATTTAACAGCTGGATTCAGGGTATATCGTAGTCGAGCTCACTCCACTACAGCATTCTTACATGTTTTTTTTTTTAATAATTAAATATAATTACATTTCTTGGAAACATGTTTTGCTGAAAAAGTGGTTTTCGATTAAAAAGCGAGAGGGAATGTTTGCAAGAGAGAGCGAGAGGCAGATAGCAGAACCATTTTGTTGTGTAGCCCAATTAAACGCATAAAAATGTTAATAAATGAAGCAAGGTTTTGTGTGCATGCGGTTGTAATTTACATGTAATTATGGTCGCACAACTGTAGTCCTGTTTTCTGACCCAAATACCAGTCAAACGGGCTGTGTAAACACCGCTTCGAAAGTGTTTAGGCCGATTGAGTAGGATGGGAGGGAGGGTAGGGGGCCTGGTGTCACAACAACACCCTTAGCGGCTAATTGCAGTTTTGTTCGTGTGGCTGCACTTGAAAAACACGAGCGAGCGTTAGTTGTGTCTATAGGCCAGCTCTCACTGACAATGATCAAAGCCACCAACAACAACAACACCAACAACAACACCAACAATGATAACAACAACGATAACAACACCAACGACAACAACAAACCGCCACCGACTTTTGTTGACACACATTTTGTTGCGGCTGGCCCCAAAAAGTATGCTACGAAAATTTTGCAGCCAAATGAGAGAATTTGCGCGCCATCAACAATAAAATAGACGGCAGATAAAACACTGAAAAATAGTACACAAACCAAATGTGTGTGTGTGTGTGTGTGCATGTGTGTGAGTGTGTGTTGGTGTATAACGGTTTGGCAGATTGTGCAACGCTTTTTGTCGAGCAATTTAAATGACGCTGTCGAGTGGCAACCGCCGTTGCCGCAGCAGCCGCAACAACAACAATCGTAACAGCAATAAAACTGCAGCCAGGCGACTATTTACACACACAGACACACACCACACTTACACACACACACACACCACACTCACACACACACACACACATGCGGCGCGCAGTGAAAGCGTAAAGTTTACGCGCTTGTTTGCTATAATTTCGATTGTTTTCTCTGCTGTAGCAGTAGCAGCAGCAGCCGCCGCCAGTGTGGCGCCTCCCCCACCTCACAGTGTGGCACGCCCATTGACAGGCCAACAGTCAGCAGCCTTAGGCAGGCAGGCAGCCCGCCTCCGTCGCTCGTTATATTGATGTGGGCGACATTTGTTGTTCTTGTCGCAACTTTGACAGCTGCACTTGCAACAGCAACAACAATCGGCCGCTTTCAACATGCCCCATAAGTAGCTTACTTTTGCATTCGAATTTTCACGCACTTCTTGCATTGTGTGTTTTCCTGTTTTCAAGTCCACGAAAATGTATGAACAACTTTTCGCACAAAAATCTGTGAAGCAATTATTGTTGCACAACAGTTGCAACTGCAGCGGCGCTAGCATCAACTGCACTCAATATCACACTTTATGTGCCACGCCCCAAGTCCCAGGCACTTAAGTGGGCGTCGTGGCCAGGATAAATAATTGCGCACATGCTAATCTAGCTGGAAAATTAATTGAAGTTGGCCGGGCAATTACTGCAAAATGGATGTTGCACAACGCCCAACGCCCAGCGGAGACGCCGCAAGCCAAGTCGCGCAACTGGAGTTTAGTGCAGCCAACTTGCTAACTAAAAATCCATTAATTGTTGGCATTTTAAGCATAAATTTATTAGTTAATTCGCAACATTCATGAAATGACTAAAATTATTCCTATTTATGCTGAATATGAAAACAGGTCGGAGATGAAAGGATCTGTAAGACTATAATCCTATATCATAAAAAAAGGATATTTTAAACTAAATTTTTAGTTTTCAGCAGATTAACTTCAATCCCAAAAGGGTATATAATCTGCGGTATGCCCCAAGAATATTGTTCTTTCTTGATTTATTTAAATTGATTTCCAAAAGAATCTGTCTCATTTTAAGAATGTCACAAAGTGTTGTAAATATTCGAGACAGCTATTCGATCCTTGTCAATTCGAGTCGAGTCAGCTGAAAGTGGCACAAGGAGGCACAGTTGGCTGAGCCAAGTCAACGATTACATACACTTGCAGAAAAAACTTGACCTTTGATAGTTAAATGAAATAAAAATCAGAAATTTGAAAAATGACTCATGAAACACAATAAATTTTGAGTATCTCTTTGCTCCAATGACAATGGTTAACTTTTATAACACTAGGAATATATCGATAAATATATATATATATATGTATATATGGTTAATGGTGCTAAAAAACATCACTTTCACACATCTAGGCCAAGTTAAAATAGCCTCTGCAGGCTTATAAAAATAAATGCCGCCCACGCCTCAGTTGTTGCCACAGAAAAGTTTACTAAGCGTTTGTGGCCAATAAGTTTGCTTTATGGTGGCCACAAAAAGCGGCACGTGTGCATTAGCCCGCTTATGCCAGGCGATAGCAATATGCTTTTGGCCACTTTCCCAGCTCAAGACCCAATAACAAAACTTTTTCGCATGACTACTGGCAACACTTTGCGTTGTCCTTTGGGCCGGGTCGAGGAAACAAATGATATCGCGCCAAATTGGTAAATCGAACATTTAATGCTACTCGACAACTATTAGCAGACACTCACGCACACACGCCATGACATCACACACACACGCACACACACACACACACGCACAGAGTCAGTTAAGGATTTGTTTTTAAATTATGCATACGTCGCGACGTCTAAGGATATAAATATACACAAATTTTGTGGCGACTTACTTGATATTCAGCTCATTATGTTCAAGTCAAGCAATTGGCAACATCAACACAAACGCAAACACAACAAGCAACAACAACAATGGGATTTTCTTCCTCTTCCAGCTAGGATTACATTTTAGCGCCGCGTTGTCCTTGAGCCGAGAAACGCTGACGGGCGTAATTTCTTTATTAGATTCATTGCACCCTCGAGCAAATTTTTGCGGTAGCGAAAAGCAGCTGCAAAAAATGCTAAAAACAATTACATAAATTGCCTTTTGCCTTCTATTTAAGACGGCCCCAAACTTAAGCAGGAGTTAAGCATAAAAGTTTGGTTAGACGGAGAATTAGTTATGGGAAAAACTTTAATCCAGACTTAAAGCAAATTTATAAGCAAATAACTACGACTCAAATTCATTGCTATTATTACAATTATTATGCCTATAAGAATTGTGGCAAGAGTATTCAGTTTTCGGCAATCCTCTCAAAATGATTCTCTGTTTTTTTCCATGAATACATTTTGGATGTCGATTCAGTTTCGGTTTTCAGCAGACATATCAATTAACAAAATATATCCCTACTTTTTTCGCTTCAGTTTTCTTATAAGAATATTGATTATTTGTCCAAGGAAAACCTTTGAAAAATATATAAATTTAACATGTATAAGCATTTGTTACTGTTTTACTTAAAACATGAACAGAAAATAGGGATTGCCAAAAATTTCAAATTCAAATTTCAAATGCCAGAAGACTGTCAAAAGTGAAGGAACAAGTTTTATTTGATTGCTTTTCTGGTGAATAACTTTTGGTTGATGTCCTTCTGGCGACTCTGCCGAAGAAATAATTGAAATTTATTCGCATATTTGAGGCAAAATAGTATTTTTTTTTTTTATTTTGTTTTTCTCTATGGAATTTTCCGCTGGGCAAACTCTCAATTAGTCTTTGGGGAAGTGAAATTGTTGCAGTTACTGCCATTTCAGCCATGTAAAGCACTATTTGACCAGTGTTTGGCTTTGTTGTTGTTGTTGTTCATATTTCTATACAATTGAAGAAAACGAGTTAATTGTTTTGTATGTGTGTCATTAGGCCAACTAATTGAATTCAATTTTAGTTGTCAATGCAGTTTTGCTATTCGTTGCACACACTAGTTAAATAAACATCAATTAATTAGAAATTATAAAATTTAAATATTTATACACTTTCAAACAGTGGAGAAAAAAAAATACATTTCAATGGCTATTTTTATTAAATTATTTAAATGAAGTACATTTTGCGTAATAAGCACAATTGGAATTTGAGAACATTTCGGTAGAAAAATGTATATGAGTTTTATAAGATTGTGAGTAATGAGAACATTTTTAAAATATCTGAAACATTAGGAGTATAATATATTAATTAAATATTTTTAGTGAACCATTGCTATTAATGGTATAAATTAAATGTTTTAAAATATTTTCATTGTGCAATTTGAAAAAAAAGAAGTAAATCGATGCCAATATTTTAAATTTATTACGAATACTTTTTGTATAAATCTGCAATTAGGAAGAAATATTTCAATAATTATCAATGCTATTAATATATGAAATCAGACTCGGGATTATACCTAAAACCAAAGTTATTTTGCATTACAAATGTGTTACTCAAGTGCATAAAAATTACATTTGAATTGGTTTAATGTGGCAGTTAAGCATGGAAAGAGCAATCATAACGAGGCCAGCCATGAGAAATATTAGTTTCCATTAAAGGTAGCTTTAAGTGCAGGCAGTGAGAGAGCAAACCTGGCCACAAAAGGTCTCACCTGCTTCATTATCCTAGCTGCTGCTGGTGATGCTGGCCAGGAGTGCCTATTATAATACCAGCTAAGCCGCTGCGATTATTGTCTACAAAATTCATGTATTTCATTATTAGGCAGCGTAGTTGCCCAGCACAGGACAAGGGCTCAGCATATCCGGTTCGGTATTCAGTTCTCAGCAGCCAGGAGCCAGGAGCCAGTATCCAGTAGCCCGGCGACAGCAGCTCACATCCTTCAGCTGGCTGAGCCCGCTGCTGTGTGCTCCGTGGTCGCTTGTTCATTTGCTGTCATAATTTAATTTTTGCCACCGGCCGTGGCGACCCACACACACAGAGAGAAAGATAGAGACACAGACACACAGAAAGCACATCCTGTCTGCCTGTGGCCTGCGGCCTTCCAACTGCCTACTGTCTACTTTCTACTTTCTGCCGCGTCCTGTGTGCGCCGTCCAGTGGCTGCCACAGTTTTTGTCCATCCGCTTTCGCTGCATGCAACCATCAAAACAAAAAAAAAAAAAACAAAAAAAAGAAAAGCGAACATGATGTCAAATGGTCATGGACAGGCCTCAAAAATGCCAATGTGGTTGCTACACAGCGGCTCATTAATCCGAACAGTTGAATGGCTGCCATGCCACAATCTTTTGAGGCTTTGTTTTGCCTACTTCTGCATATCCTGCTATGTCCACTCTGCAGCTGCAGCTTTTGCTACTGCTTCGATCAGAGCTCGCTCGTAAATCAGCTGCCTCGAGGCACTTCATCAACATCATCTGAAGCGCCAACTGGGACACAGCAATTTAGTCTCTCTTTCGCTCTATCTACCTCTCTCTCTCTCTCTTTCTCTCTATCTCTATGTGTATTACCCACACTTCCCGTGTCTGTTTCGCGCATGAATGGCTCAATTTTGGTCGTCCAATTTACTACGCAAATTATAAACACCAAATGGAAAAACTCTAATAAAAACCGGCGGCTGCATAAAGAAAAATAAAAAAAAAATCTAAGCAACTTTCAACTTGTCCAAAAATGGAAATGCCTCAAGCTGATTTCGTACATTTATGCGCCTTAAAGTCAATAATCAAAATTTTGTAGCAAGGCCTACGTCATTTTATGCCGTCGCCGTCGCCGTCGCCGTCGCCCCCGCCACGCCCAATCCATAAAAATATAACGGAATAAACTGCCCCAAACAACTCGCGCGCAACTAAATGTAATAAAATTCGCATAAAAACATTTCACAGGCTTTGGACACGGCTAAACTTGTGCCGTCTGCCCGGAGCCCTGGGCCTGTAACCAGAGCCAGTTGCCGGTGCCGGTGCTGGAGCCGGTGCCGGAGAGATCATGTGACAGCAGAAGAAATTAAAGCAAGCTGCTTAAAAAGTTGTGCAACATCCGGACGAGAGGCCGCCGTTGAGCACAAATAGCTTGCAGCAAAGTTGCTTGCCGCCACAGTGGTCCACTTGGTGGTTATATGTGGCAAGAATTATTTTTACCAGAAGTATTTAACTTTAACTGTACTAAAACTAAAATCTTGTAAATGGGATTATTTTTGTTATTTATTTATTTTTTATTTACTTTATTTTATTTATTATTATTAACCACAACACAAGCTTAAAGCTTATAAATTATTATTAGGAGTTAAAAATAAATTGAGCTTCAAATATAAGTGTTATTAATGTAATTTTTGTAACTTTGATCTGTACCAAAGCTAAATACACAAACCTGGGGTATATATATATATATAATGCATATATATATATATAATGAATATTTATTTTTTTTTCTCGCTTTGGAGCATGTCAGGTCGGAAGCTAACATATTTAAATTTTAAAACGAGTTTACCAAAACAATTAATATTTATTTTGTATTCAACTGGGGATTTGTCCTAATGCCACAAGTTTAAAAGCCATAAATTAATGCGATGGTCCCAAGGCAGTTGAATTAAATAGAAGTGAAAATATAAATTTGAAATCATATGATAAAATGATTTAAGCTGAATAGTGCTCTTATTTGTTGTATATTAATTTATTATACTAAGTATAAATAAATAATAGCTTTACGCTTAAATTAACATAACATCAAATGAATTGTTCACAAAATTAAACAGATAATTTAATAGCAAAGATATATAATTATTTTATTTATTCAAAATATTGGGCATATATTTAATATATTTATTATTTATTTATTATGTCTCCGTTTCGACATTTTGATATTCTATAAATGAAGAAATTTAAATGGAGTACATTTTATGATTCCAACGATTGACACACATTTGGTTCCTTTATCGTTTCCTGCAACTGGTACATTGCCAATTTGGAGACACTGTCAATGGCAACGTCTGATCTGTTGCCAGTGCCACAGTTGTATTTGCCGCCTGCAGTTGGCAGCACGCCCAGTGTTGCTGCCTCTTGATGTTGCGCCTATCACAACCAATTTACTAACGAAGCACATAAATCCAATTTCTGGCCAGGACCAGCGTACAACCAGCTGTAGCAACAACTACAACTAAAAGAGAGGCAAAAATGTTTGTTGCTGTTTATTATTATTGTTGTTGCCAGCGACAATTTCCGTTTCCGCTCGACTTGGCCCTTGTCCGGCGTCTCGAAATTACTGGTCCCGTTGTCTACGGCTAGCGCTTAGTTTATTAGGCTTATCAACGGCACAGACCGGGCCTAAACTGTCCTAGACAGAGTCCTGGCCGTGTCCTGGCCGTGGCCCGGATGTGTTTATTAGGCGCTTCGAGCGTTTACTCAGCGTCCTGTCAACGCGTTTGCCCCCATTCTCCATTCCCCATTCCCCATCCCCCATCCCCCGCCGTCGGCCACTCAGCATTCAGCACTCAACCAAATTCTTGTTAGCACTTGAGGTGCTGAAAGGGCAGGCAGACTTTTTCATTTTGTTGCATGGGGCATTCAATGAGTGCAACGCAAGCAAGCATCAACCAGATTCCTATCGATTGGTGTGCAAAGGCCTAAGTGCCACAACCAGAAGTCCACAGATACTGGGCCAGCAACAAAATGAAAAGCCAACAACACTTTGGGCTACCTCAGATTCGGTCAAGGTTCCGTTGCAAGCAGCAGCTGCAACAACAACAACAACCAACGGAACCTATGCATTTGACACATTTCACTTTATGCTCAGCTTCGAGCCTGTCCCCTGCCATCCCGCCCCCTGCCCCATGTTTGCTCTCTCTGCCCATCTGCCTCTTGTCTCCTAATAGAAATGTGACTCGAACGAGTTTTCTATTCAGACATGAACACTAATCTGACAATCTGTTTGTGTTAAAAAAAAATCTATTTTGTTTGCGAACCACACACTGAAGTAATTCAACCGGAAAACACAATCTAAGAAACCATAATAAAAATAACCCATTTTATTCCAGTGTGGAAAACATACTAAAATAACAGTTAAGAAATTTGTTGCAGGCCTAAATGCAACACAATTGTGTGATTTTAAAATGAATTTTGAAATAAATATTTTAAAATTGTCATTTTTGGTCTTTTTTCGTGTTACCAAATTTCAAATGAATATTAAAATCTTCAACATTCTTCCTCTTGCATTGTTGATTATTTCATAGTAAAATTAATAAATTTCGGTTCAAAATGACAAATCCTTTGAATTTGTGGTGACAAACTTCCATTTCGTGCAGTTTTGAGAAACTTTGAAATTAAAATGGGAAATTGTTAGAAAACTGTTCGCTTGTCGAGTTCTGGAGTTCTCTTGCACAAAAACCGACTCCTGCTCTATCTCTAAGCCCAATTCAAGCAGAGTTTATAGGTTTTTGATAAGACATTTATGTGAAGATGGTCGAAAGACAGTTTCAATTCTGGACGAGACATGCAAATTTAAGTGAGTTTTAATGCAAACTGTAAATAAATCAGAGAAAACAAAACCAAAGTAAGGCATGCAAAAGCAGTTATATATTTAAAGAGCAGAAGGGAGAAGGGGGTGGTAGTTGGGGGGGTTGGTTAGGAGGCAGCACATGTGTCTTGCTCCTTTCAAATACGCATTTATTTATGCTGCGAAGAATGAGCAAAAGTTTTAAATTAAACTTTATGTTATGTTCGGACAAATCCAGGGCAATGTAAATAGAGATGCAGGCAAGACTTTGACCCAAATAACCAAAGCACAGGCAAAAGCCAGCACACACACATACACACACACACACATACACACACACTGCAACACACATACACAAAATGCAAAAGATGCCTGGTGGCTGGGTTGCTCCATCTTATATTCATTGGACCTCGCATTCCCTCTCTCTCTATTCTCTTTTCTCTGTCTCCGTCTCTGATTGTCTTTGCTTTTAGCCTTCTGTCTTCTGTGTACTGTTTTCTGTCACTCTCAGTTAGCCAAGGCTAACAATGGGCTTGGGCTTTTGTCCGCCTTCTGCTAGAGGCTTCTTTCCGACAATGGCACACACACATAGCAGATATGCCGCCAATTAAGAAACTGTCGAAGTCCTTGAACCGTCCTGGCATTGAGGCAGGCATCGCTGTCTCTCCGTCTGTCTGTCTGTCTGTTATACGTGTGAGTATAATATGATTTTTTATAATTTAATCAAGCAGAATGCTGCTTTCTTTTTCTACTCTCACCACTCTCTCTGATCTCTGTCCATTTTGCAGTCGTCGTTGTGCGTGCAAATAAAAATAAGTGCGACTATAAAACAAAAGTCGGGCCAAACGCACATCGGGAAGTTGAGATTAAAGCATCTTTTACGAGCAGCGCATTTGTCATACACTTTTCAGACCATAAAACAAACCTTGAAGGGTTGTCGAGTCCCCGGCTCCCCTGCTCCTCCTGCTCCACATCTATATACCCGTCGTCAGGCATTAAGGCTTTTAATGCCCATGTCATATGACTTAATAGAGCCATGTGATTGACTTGCTTTTAGCGGCCTTAAAGTGCAGTTAGGCGCTTTAGCTTTAATAGGCTGTAAAACCAGGAAAATAAGATGAAGACTCTCTGACTTAGAATATATATCTGCTGCTGGTATAATCGTAAAACTAATTGAATAATGTAATGCAATTGAATTACCGGTGATAGGTTCTTTTAGTTGTTGAACTAGCCTAACAATTACAGTCTATAAAAATAAAACTTGGAAAATTAATTGTTCATCAAACAATAAAAAACATACAATTGAAAAGTTGCTGAAGAATTTATGTAGTGCATATAAATATTTAAAACTTTAGGTTTCTATAAGTTGGTGTACTGACTTACCAACAAAAATCAATCGTAACACAAACTGGAAGTTTTTTGACCTTTATAGTTCATGCGCCATAAAACGCCCTTTGCAAAGTTGATTCACAATTTATTAATTTACTTTATAAATAAAAAATCGTTCTGCTTATAAAGTCTGAGGACTAAAATACTAAAGTAATAATCAATAATTAAAAAGCTTAATAAATTACTTAACTAGAACTTTTTGACATATGTAGTTCATGCTAAAAATAAAAAGTTGCTTAAGAATGTATTTATTTTATGCAAAGCTAACTTAACTTAAGCTTCTAAAAGTTGGAGGACTGATCTATAAATTATAGAAAAATTATAGCAAAATCTTAAAAAATGCTATAATTGCTATCTAGATGTTGTTGAAAATAAAAATAATTCGTTTGACTACTCAATTTTATTTTTGGTACACTTTCTTTTTGACTTCGAAAACAACGTTTCCAATTTTGTCACCAAAAGTGGCAGCAACACGTACAACATGCAGCATGCGTAGTATTCGAATGCCAAAATACACATGAGACTCACACCTTGTTGCCATCATTTATCAATTCACAGGCTGCTACAATTACCAGCGACACATATACATATGCATGACAAGAGGTCAATGTGTGGGTGTGCTAATTACTAGAAACACACACAACCACACACAGACGCTCACACACACATACGCACGCCATACGCATTATCAATCAAATTTGCTGTGGCAGGCAACTCGCTGAGCAACGCTCGGCTTGCAAATGGGTCACAGCAACTTGCCACAGAGTCGTGATTTATGCATGTGTCAGACTGAAATGAATAATTTGATTAATTTAATCAGTTGCACAAAGCCGCACAAAATGCAAAACTAACGCTGGCAACGCAGCGACTAGCGAATCTTTTTGGTATATATATATAAATAAATATATATATATTTATATATGTATGTATACGCCTTAAATTTGTTTGCCTGTTGCTGGCAAACAGGCCATGAATATTTTACAAATGCTTAAAAATTGTTAACAAAACCAACGCCCCAACAGCCAACTGCGTAAATAAATGCAATACAATTTGAATGAAGAGGCTTACACGTACTTAAATACACATATACTGATATGTATATATATATATGTGTGTGTGTGTGTGTGTTTGTGTGTGTGTGCTTGTCAACCACTTGTTATGAACGCTACTCGTTGTGCCTTCCGTCTGTCAGTGTGTATTTGGTGGTGTTTATATTTGAAAACAATTTATATCCGATTTTAATATTGAATCCCTCGAGCGTACATCGAAATCTCTTGGCACAAGCAAATCTGTGTTGGGTAGTTGCCCAGGCAACGTGTGGCAGATGCCACACACCGACACACCACTCCATATCCATATCGAACGGCTCGGCTAAAACACCAATTAGTCTACGGTGTGCACAATTTTAAAGCTTGGAATAACAAATCGGTGGCATTTAAGCAACAACAATCAATAAATAAATAAATAAAAATAAAATGCAGCATTTAATTTTCTTGCTAATCTCTCTGATCTTAAAAAAAAACTATTGTTTATATTATTATATATTTGTATAAAAAGATAAACAACTTTCCTTTCTTTTTGATTGTCTAAATGAAGCAATTAAGTGATTATTAGAAAAGACAATGGGATTGTAAGAAGAAGAAAAAACCAAGGATAACATTGAATTTGTAGCATTTGCATTTCGGAATCCGCTTTTAATTTAGAGATTATTTTTCATTCATAAAATGTCTTTGTCTATTGGTAATCTGATCTGAAACAATTTACCAAATCTCTTAGAAAACCTGAATTTCGAAGTGATTATTCATAGAACAGCTGCATTTATAGTTTATGTAAAGACAAATATCCTTTTAAAAATAATCACAACCTTGAGCTGATTATTCATATGACAGCTGCACAAATTTAAATTTAAATTTAAACTAATCAACTAGTTTTAATCCTTTCTGGCAATAAAAGAACTCCGCTCGGTATCTGTTCTATCTTCGAAATGTTTCCTTCTTCTGTGTAACACATTTGATATCCAAATCATAATGGCATAATTGTGACCTTTTCAACACTTACGGTTCTCCGGTTGCATCTACTCCTAAGGCTATTAAGGACTCTGCAGATCCTTGATTACCAATCAGTATTTTTTTTCGCGTTGCCTAGCGCCGCATTTTCTATCAAATTGAGTTAATTAGACTAACATATGAATGAGTAATAGACACCATAACAAAGCATAGCACACACACACACACACATACTAGTAACATAAGTGTTTGCTTGCGTCAGCGCGCCCCAAAAAGTAGGCAACGTTTTTTTTCTTTCTGTAATTGGAGAACCGCTGCTGCAAATGTAATCAGGACGTTTGATGATAGCGTTTTAGCCCCAGCAAGTCATGCGTTGAGTAAAAGCCAACAACAACAACAATAATAACAATAACAACAACAACAACAACAACAACACGCACAAACAAAAAATACATAAATCAAATTGTTAGAAATTGGTTACCAGGCAGAGATAAACTCGCATTATTATGCCTGCCATTTGGATGTCGGTGTTTGGGTTTCTGAGGTGATTGGCACTTGGTGTGGGTTACTTGTAGGCAACACACATTTTTCATACACACACTACGCCCACTCACACACACACACACACACGTACATATGGGAAACCTGCTACTTATCAGCCATCAATCAATAGCTTTTGCCTAATATTAATAGCTCTTCGCCTGCCTCGCAGATCATTTCAAGCCAAAGATTGATATGCTTGTAGATGTTGTTGTTGTTGTTGTTGTTGCTGTTGTTGTTGCTGTTGTTGCTGCTGTCTAAAGTTTCTCAGCAATTTATTGAGCGCAACGAGAACGGACACCAAATGCTTGACGGCATCCAACAATGCCATTGTCCCGTCTGGAATTAAAAAACTTTCTGCTGCAGTTGTCTGTGTTAACTGGTTTCTGGTTTCTACCCTCTTTTCACTTCTCTGACTTTTCTGCCATTTTGCTTATGCATGCAATTCAATCTAAATGCAAAGCAAATCCGCGATTTGTTGGCGGCCCTCGTCGACTCGCTCAATTAATCGGGCTTGGGAGTGATTACGTGAAGGGTTGTCATTTGCTGGCGACATCAGTTAGTCAAGTGTGATAGTGTGACCTCATGCTTATTGGCCAATTAATTTTGATGTATGCATGTGCCTGTGTGTGTGTATGTGTGTGTGTGTTGATTGCTCCAGTCAACGTGGCGACCACATGATGTGGGTGTGTCAATGTCGGCTTGTCATTTATGCATTAGCCAAGTTGGCCACTGGCTTGACCCTGTTCAAAATCACTGGCACTGCCTTCTGAGTCTGAGTTCTGCCAAATAAATGTTCTTGCCAACAAATGCAAAACTGCTTGGAAATTTACATAATTTCATGCGGCTGAAAGAGTCGGTGTCAGTCAGTGTCTTGAATTAGTCTGAAACTTTCTTCGAAACAACAGCAAACAAAGGCGACCGCAGTAAATTATGCAAATGCAAAAGGCAAACCAATTTAGCGCACAATTTGCACGTTGGCCGCAACATTTGCTGGTTGTCCCATATTTAACCCCAACCCCCCCATTTAATACCACACCCATGCCACATCCTCCTTTTGGGTCACTTCCACACTTCCTGATTCACAGTTGGCGGCCAAGCTGACCAGGCCAAGGCACATAGTGCAGTTAAAGGCTGGCCCCAAAACAGCTGGTGGCCCGCACTTAATGTAGACCGCATGATTTGTATCACAAATGGCCCACAAAATGGCTCACACAGTGACACACACACACAAGCAAACACACAGCCACACACATTCGAGTAGCCAATACAAACATTTATTGCTAATTGCTGAAAGGGCATTTGCATAAACTTAACAAAACCCCAAAATTCTCATACAGCCAAGCAAATAAACGACGACAAAAAGACCAGCTTTACAAACAAACTCACACACACACTGAGACACACATACACACACACACACACACACAACTATATGAACAAATAAACGTCTTGGCGTGTGCAAGGTTTGTTTTGTAGAACATTCACTTTGGTCAAGTTGTGCACTCAAAAAAAAAAAACAAAGAAAGAATTTTTCCTTTAAATTTACACAAGCTCATTTTTGCATAAATTAAATTTATGGAAAAGTTTTTAATGAAAAATAATATGAAAATTATAAAAAGGGTTTTTTCTGCTAGCTAAAAGTCCAATTTAATGTCGTAAACTTCGTTATAAAATGATTGATTGCTCAAAATATGGAAATAATGGGTGCAAAATGGATGTGACAGGAATTCGATATGCATCGAAAATTTAAATAAACTCTTTTTAATTGCTGAAAATGCTTGCAAAATATTTGATTTATTTTTGCACAAATTCTTTACAATTTATTTTTAGAAATATTACCATGCCACTAAATCAATATAAATCAATATATATGTATATATTTTTTTTTTGTTGGCCCAAAGCTATTAGCTGCATCTATATGCTATTCATTTTTTGCGGTGCAATTGCCCCAGGGGCGTGGCTATCTCAATTTGCATGCCTCTGGCCTGCAGCTGGCAAACAATGCCGCACTGGCCCCATTGACTGCTGCAGCCAAGCACCAACAGCCAATAGCCAAAACAGAATGAATCAGTCCAAAAAACCATAAACGTAAATCAATTTGTGTTACCTGGCGGCAATCAGGGTCAGCTCTTTCAATTAAGAACTTATAATTCCAGAATGCAACACAATTTGACATGATTGAGCAGCGTCAACATTTTAGTTCCACATGCAACATTTTGTCAGCGTGCAAAACGATTAAATATAAAAAATAAACGCTTTGATCTTCCAAGCTGTTGCACACAAGTGCAGTTAATTAGTTGTGTGTGTGTGTGAGTGTGTGTGTGTGCCACACTTGTGCATTTCATTAGCTTGAAGTGCACGTCGGCTAACTTGGCGTATGCGTAATGGCCAATGGAGACGAGCTGTGAAACTGCAAAAGTCAAAAGCCGTATTTCACATGAAATTTACGCTTGACCCATTTTAATGTGCTGCACGAGGAATATGGCACAGGGGTAGGGGTAGGGGTAGGGGTTGGGGAGTTGGGAGTGGTGGTAGGGGTAGGCTGTCAACGCATTACAGTTATGCTGCGTGGCATTTCATACGCTCATTCAGTCTGTGCCAAAGCATTAATAGACCAAATTAATGTGAATGCGTTGCACGTTGCTCCATCTCAGCGGGGGTGGAGGGAGGAGTGAACAGGGGCAAGAACACGCTCTGGATACGGTAGCATGATAATATCAAAGATGCTGCTGCAAATGTGCGAATATTCCAATAAAGTTCTCGGCATCAGTCTCCCCAAGAAGGTAGCTTCTATGGATTTTTTGCCTGTTGCGACTTTGGCTTAACAGCTAAGCATGCTTGACCAGCAGATGCCCTGTAAATTACCTCAAATATATTGTATAATATATTTAATTAATAATAGATAATCTTCTTTTGATAATATATCTGCTCTCTATATATATTCTACTTTTAACTTTCTACAAACAGTTATAGTTTTAGTTGTGCTTTGCAAGGACCTTTTCGAGTAATCTGTGTAATTATAAAACGCTTTATATTGAAATCAAATCAGAGTTCTCTATTTTTATTAATAAAAACTAACTTTTAAATATTTCCTCTTACGAATAATATTGTCATCGGAAATTATTTATACCAACTATTTTTAATTATCTGATTTCAACCTATTTACATACCCGCAAAAATCTTATAAATTTTGCATATTTCTTTAATTTAATGTTAAATATTAAATTTAAATTTTTAATTCATTTAATTGATTTATGTTGTAATTTTTTTGTGTCAACTTAAATAATTAAGTAAGTAAATACTTTAAACATTTATTTTAAAGCAATCTATTTTTATAATATGTCAGTCAGAAAAGCTGATTCGGCTTTGGTGCAGACAATGACTTATATACTTTTATTCCTAAATCACGCCCAGCTGTTCCATACTCTTTGGCAGCGTCATTAAGCCCACTTGCCCACATTTGTTATGCCTGCAGGGTATGGCAACCACGAGGCAACACAAGTCGCAGCAACGACAGCGATTTACTAAAGTGCCCTCATCAAAGCAACAACAGGCACAGAAATAGAGGCAGAGGCTGTGGCAGAGGCATCCACAGAGGCATCCACATAGCCATTGCTTTGATTACTCGCTTGTTGTTGATTCCTTTCTTCCTCTCTGTTTTATTCCCTGTTTTTTGCTTTCATTTTTTTTTCTATGTTTCTTTGTGCGCTGTGTCCTTTGTGCGTTTTTAATTTGCATTGTCTGAAGTGGCAGGGCAGCCATTGAGCTGGGGGTCAATCTACGCAGCAGGCAGCTGTCAACATTTAAACGGAATTTAATACTGCCGCATCACGGGACAAGAAATAACTGGTGCACAGCTTGTGCAACACGAGCAAGGATATGTGGCACGCATTTTTATGGATACAACTTTTGAGAGCTCAAAACTTACCTGCAATGGAAAAATAAGAATTTTTTGTGTACATTTGCCAAATTGTTTTCATACAAATTCGTGTTGCCAAAAATTAGGTATTGCCATGGCAACAGTCAGTCAGTCAGGAAATGGCACACTATGCACACTTAGAGATTTCCCAGATTTCCCGGACAGTCATGCAGATAGTCAGACAGCACCTACCAGCATATAAAGAAACGGAAATTGTATTTCCCTGGCGCCAGCCAAATAAAAACTCAAGTCAACTTTTCCAGAGCGTCAGTCAGTCAGTGAAATTAAAGTCTGTTTATAAAGTCATTCTAGAATGTTGTTGCAAATGCGGTTGCGGTCCAAAAAGGAATCTGTTGCCACTTTTACTGGATTTTCCATTGCCACACCCTGTGCAAAAAAAAAAAAAAGTGTGTTTTAGTGCAAAGGAGTCTTGAAAAGGTTGAGCTTAGCAATTGCCAATAAATATGTTAGTGTCTATATTGAGTATACGTATTTCTATATCAATATATATATATATAGAGTATACATATTTATACATCAATGGAAATAGTTGAAGTTATAGTAAGTAGTATCTGCAAGTCGGTCAATCTTCAGTTTGCATATCTAGCATGTTTTTGTGCTGGCTTGCCCGCTGCATTTGCCATTTAAATGGAAAATCTGGAGTGCGAATGGCATTTAGCAAACAAAACTTGGCCAAAAAGCCAGCGGCAAGCGGTGAGGGGCAAGCTGGCGAGGGGCAAGCTGCAAGTGGGTGAAAATGAGCCAAACAACGACGACGATTTCAATGTGTTTAGCTCAGCAGCTCAGCAGGCGAGCACTGGAATTATATAACACTCTGCTGGCAAGGACGAAATACAGAATGCAGACAAAGGACGAAGGACGAACACTTGTGTCTACAGTTATTGCAATTAGGCGAAGGCAGTTTCCATTGTTCAGGGCCCTAATGAAAATGGCGCTGCAGTCGTTTTTGGCTTAGCATTTTGATGGCATTTGATATTAATTAATGTTAAGCATACGACTCGCTGCAGCAATGCTGAGAATGCCATTTACATATCCTTCTGCTGATGGATTAAAAATATAATTGCAATTGCTGTGGGGATACTTAAAGCATTTTTTGTTGGTTTCAATATAATTGCCACATTTGTTTGCCACACCCGTTCGCTGTGTTAACGGCCAAAATGGGAAGTGGCTGCAGCTGCTCACTTTGCGCATTGCGTAAACGCCAACAAATGTTTTGAAAACCGAACAGCTGCCTCTTGTGGCAAGCATTTTTGCTTGCTTCGTTGCTTGCTTGGCTGCTTGCAACAGTAAACAAGGCAAGCAACATTACAAAGTTTAACAGATACTCGAAGGAAAGAGAAGAGACAGAGTTTCAAGCACTGGCTAATAAAGCGCAAAAAGTGGCAGTCACAACGTCGTCGAGTGGCTTTAAATGAATTGCAACGCAGCTTGCAACACTGCAGTGCTGCAAGACTTATAGCCAGTGCTGCTGCTGCCGCTTAATGTTTTAAGTAGCAGTGGGAGGTGGGGTGGCAACAAAACAAACAGTCGCAACATTTGTTTACTTCTTGTGGCAACTTTAGTGGAAGTGGCAGCCAATCAGTTGACTTGGCTCTTACTCATTCTTTGTCTCTCTCTCACTCTCTCTCTCTTTCTCTCGCTCTCTCTATCTGGGACAACAAAATACAAACGCTGAGTTGCAACATTTTTCACTTTTCACTCTTTTCCCCCATTTCCATTGTCTTTTTTGTCATTTTGGCATTTCGTGTTGATAAATTGCTAGCCAAGTTTGAAGAAGACTGCTCCACTGCTTAGTGTTCTGACCTCAATGCTGACCAAAATTCGACTTTGGCTTTTAGCCCAAAATAAATATAAATATAAATATATATTTATAATGTATACTATTTATAGTTGTGCAGAAATTGAGTTAATGAACAATTTTATTTAGTGGCATTAGAATAATTTATTTTTTTTTTTGTTTTTTGGTTTGTTTTTAGCACATTTTCGACCTAATTTTAGGCATGACCATGTCACTCTCTGTTAACTGTTGGCCCAAATAGGCAGGCTAACACCTCTGGAATGCAATTTGAATTGCATCAAGTGCGCATAAATTATGCAGATGAAGCAATTAGCAGGATGTGTGCAATTTTTGGACCAATTCTATCACTCTGTGTGTTCGCTCGTGCCTGAATCATTTAACATTGTCACCTGACAGCTACCGTTGCAAAAACATTCCCCAAATTTACATACAATTTCAATGCTCATTTGCTAAATTCACAAATTAATTGCCACACACACACACACACACACACACACACATTGGCACTTACACACACACACACATTTCGTTTGAATTGAAATAAATTAAAATGGAATTTTCTAGTGCCTAATGAGGCAATAATCAGAAGACCACATTCCGATAATTAATCGATAGAAAATCCACCAACTGCAGCGCTGCGGTTCTCCAAAATGCCAAATTCAGATTAAACAATTATATTTCGTTTACAATTCTAATACTCTAATTATAATTGAATTTTCGGAAATTTTGTGTATTTTACAAATAGTATATGTTTTGTTGTAGTAGTTCAACAGCAGCAGGAGCAGCTTCAAAATTTGTAATATGCATTCATGAAAATAATACAAAAAAAAAATGTATATTTCCAGTAAAGTATTTTAAATTAATTTTTAATGGAATGCTTAGTGCTCTTTGTCAGAGTATTTCATAAATATTTTCGCCCACTTTTCGGTGGCATAAAACAGCTGAATAAAAAGCAAATTTTAAGCCTCTTGAGGCTCGACGAACACCTTGAAAATGTAATTTCCTGAATAACCATATTAAATCCAACATTTCAATTGAATGATTTTTGGAATGTGCTCAAGAATAATATAATAATACACACACACATATATATATATATATATATGTGTGTATATACTTATATATTCATTTATACTTGTGTATTTAGAGGTGATGACAATGCGACTCGTTTGCTGGGTTTTTCTTTTGCTTCTGTCGCTCTTTGTCAACGACAAAAAATGTATAAAAAATGAATAAGTATATAATAAATAAATAAATAAAGAAATGTTCGTGGCATATGCAAATGTCGTTACTTGGGCGCGAATAATACAATTTGAATGGCATTCATAAAAACAATTTTCATAATTGAAGCAAAAACATTCAGCGAGCCGCATTCCAATTTACATAACAACAACAACAACAACAAACACTGTCCAAAGAGTAGCTTAAAATTTAAATGTGCTTTTTCTTTTTTCTTATTTCGTTTTTCTTTTTTTCTTTTTTTTTTTGGCTTTTGCCGAAATATTATGTTGGCCACGTTTGTGATTTATGAAGCCGTCGTCGACTGGTCGAAAAAAAATAAAACTTTTGCCACCTGCTACGTGGCACTTGAAGTTTAATACTATATTTATGTGTATGTATGTGTGTGTGTGTGTGTGTGTGTTTGTGTGTGTGTGTGCAGCGCTCATCGACTCGGCGCAAAAGTTTGCAGACATCTATTGAAGGGGTTTTGGGCGGAAATGGGGGTCTGGGCGTATTTCGTAGATTCTGGGCTAACTGCAGCTCGATTGGTACGTTTATGGTCGCTTAACCGTAATTTTTATTATTTGGGGAGCCCACTCGAAAAATCAACAATTAAAAGCGCAGACGGCGCCCACGGGTCATGCTGCGAACAAATTGAGGTCAGGCAAAGGGCTGCACACAGATACAGATGGAGCGGGAAATGTGGGAAAGCGGGGAAGTGGGAAAACTGGAAAGCGAGTACAAGCCGAAACAACAGTTAAAAGAAAATTGGCTGCTGTTGCTAGAGGCGACCGCAAATGAAGTCGACGGGGGCGGGGGGGGCACCAGCAGCAGCAACAGCAGCAGCAGAAGAAGGAGTCAAAGTGCCAACAGGATGTGAATCTGGCACTTGGCCGTGGCTCTTGGCCAGGCGCTTGTTGTTTCGCATTGGGCCCATAAAAGCAACACACCAAATTGTGCTAATTAACACTAAAAGCATGTCTACGTGTGTGTGTGTGTGTCTGGGTGTGTGTGTGTGTGTGTGTGCTGTCGTTTGACTGTGTGTGCGCTTAAAAATTATTATGCACATTATGGCTGTTCATTGTTTTAATAACCCAATTATTGTGGCAACAAAAACAGCAGCAGACTTGTTCCTGTTTTGGGTCGGTGCACCGCCTATGTTTGCTTAGATATGGAAAAGCTTTAATATGATTTTCCCTGGCAATAGTTTTACTATCTGCCACTGTCAAGTGGCAACAACACGCATGCGAGGCAGCAAACGCATGATTAATATGCCATTCAAGCCAAACAATATAAATACATTTAGCATGTTGTTATTTGTCATTATTATCGTTAATATTGTTATTATTTATTATCAGTTTTTTTTTCTTTCTATTATTATTTTCGATTCTGTTTGTTGTTGCTTTTGTTTTAGTTGGTTTTTGTTTTGCTGGTTGCCATGCACCGCAGAAATTAAACACAAACATTTGTTAACAACTTTTAATGTATATGTTGGCATCACAACAACCAACAACAACAACAGCAAACAGTTAGCTGGCAACAATAACAAAACATATTACCAAACACGGAAGCGACAAACCAAAATGCGCCTGCCCCTTCCTTGGGGGCACACGTATGTTAGTGCGTCATATTGGGGCAAACAAAGAAAACAAATCACACGAAAGCAAAAATATTTCCGCAGCCCAAAATGCCTGTCAATAACTAACCACAATGAGTTGCTTGGGATTGATGGCCGACAGCAAACACGAAATTGGCCAAACTTTTACCAAACTAGTTACCAAATATTTATTTTTATACGAGAAAACCCTGACAAGGGGCCAAACAGATCAATTCTCAGCGACAAGATTTTTAAAAATAAATGAATGAAAATTTTGCGGCAAGTAACTTTTGAGTTTATTGGGGTTTTTTGGGGCACAATAAATCTAAGAAAAAAAAGAACAACTTTCGAGTTTAGCTTATGTTTTCTCAAAATAAAAACTTTGCTGCCAAGAAATGATTGGCCTTAATTTGACACTTGGTAAAATGCGTTCCAATGTCAGCTTATATAAATTATATGCTAAACTGGCTATGCTTAGTATTATTATTATTATCGAAAAGGCATTAGACAGGAGGCGTCTTGTGGAAGGACGAGTAGCGATAAAATAGCGCGGAAATGTGAAGATTAAATGGCCAAAAGGCAGAAGGAGTCGTGGCTGCTGTTGCCAACACACCAAATGTCAGTGAGCAAATTTAAATTTAAGCGACACAACGCTAATGTGAAGCTTTGCCACGAAGCACCACAAAAAGATAGAAATATATATACATATATATAAAAACACCTGGAGTGATAAGGGAAGGGGGCGTGGTGGCAGATAGGGCAGGCAGGTGTATGTAGATATGAGCGCTCGTGGCACGCTGCTCGCACCGGATGTGCGTGTTTTTGGCTTTAGCCTACCGCGTTGCCAGCCTGGCTGCATGCCTAATGCCACAAAGTCATTTGACGGCTTTAGCTACCAACTTCGAACCAACCAAAATTTCAACAACAAAAAAAAAAAAGGTAGAAAGGTAAAAACGCAAAAGAGAAGCAATAGAAAGCAGACAACGCTGCCATCATTTATAATGCGTGTGTGTATGTGTGTGTGTGTGTGTGTGTGTGTGTGTGTGTGTGTGTGTGTGCTTACAACAACAGGGCGTATGTGTAACATGCCTTTCTACTACTAGCGGCAAACAAACAGTTGTCGTCGCTGTTGCTTTAGGTAATGGCATGTTGCTGACTCTTGTTGATATTTCACTTGTTCTTCTTCTTCTTGCTGTTGTTGCTGTTGTTGCTGTTGCTGTTGTTGTTGTTGCTGTTGTTGTTGCTGCCGCTGCTGCGTGCGTTGTTATCATTAGCGCTACTTCGCCTAACGCCTTTCGCTTGGCCAACTTTCCACTAAGGAGAGTGGCCAAAAATATGCGAAAGTTAAATTGTGCTTAAGCCTAAAGCTGTGCCACAAGCAGAAGTTAGTATTGTTGCAAGTATTACAGACTGTGGCATGTTGACTGGCTTTAATCTTACTGAGAATTTATCAAAAACTTGTGTTTACTTAAATCAGCTTAATTTTACAAATTAGTTTTGAATTTACAACTATATTTAAAGTTCTTTAGAAAAAATACTACTTAAAAGTAGCGCTCTGAAAAATTATGTAAAAGCAGTTATTCTATTAGTTAACTTAAGTCTAATTAAATAAATTGATTAAAAGTAAGTTTTTAACTTATTGAGGAGCATAACTGCTTCAACTTTTGCTTAACCTTTTCATTAATTCGCTCTGCTTATTTTCACTTTGCTGAAGAGCTCTTAAATAGACACACCGACCATCCCCCATCCACGAATGTGCCACGCCATGCCACTTCCCACATTTGCTATCCGACGCCTTGCAACGATGATATATTAATTGGCTTTTTATTTATGATGCCACATTCTTTTTTGTGCTTTCTGCTGTTTTGCTTTTATTTTTGGCTTTTTGGAAAATTTGGGGGAGCAATTTTTGTTGCCTCAACTTTTATTTTTGCTTAATAATAATTGATTTTCGCTGCAAAGTTGAACTGTCAACGGTGGCAAGTTCAACAAACTGCTAACGTTCGCAGTCCAAGTGGGATTCAAGTAAACTAATTTGTGATATGTGTTTTTGTGTGTGTGTATATGTGTGTGTTTGTGTGTGTGTATTTGTGTGTTTGCTGTTGTTGTGTTTAGTTTTGGGACTCTCTCGGTGACCATGACAATTTATTAGCAGCTGTAATGAGCAGAGTTTATTGAGGTCCCGTGTGTTTATGATTTAAATTCGCACGCACACCAAGGCACTACACACAGACACACACACTCACACACACATAGTGTGTGTCTGCCACACAGAGCAAATGCAATTGCGCAACGCAAACACTTGTCATCATTAAAACAACTGCAGTTGCAACAGATGTTGTTGCTGCTGTTGCTAAACAATAAATAAAGGCAATTTGCCGCTGCAATTATTTTATGAAGGCTGATAACAATAGTTAGCCAACTAGCTACCCACAACAGCAGACAAACACACACACAGACACACTCGCTCACACACTCGCACACACCCACAACTCCACTCATAATTATGGCATTTGCATAAGCAGAGTTATTTCGAGTGTTTCCATATGTTCATAACATTCTCTGTTTGGGTTTCAGTTGAGGCTTACAGCAAAATGTTTGTATTTTGGAGAGCCGCAGACGCTGGTTGCCCACTTTGCCCAATTTACCCGCAAAACCCAAAACAAAACACAAACTGTTCAGTTACTTAATGCATTGGTGCGTTTCGAAAGATTCGCATGGAACAGCAAAATCGATATTCAAGCAATTGGTTTAGCACCAATAAAGCAGCGTTTAAAAATTGCTGCTGAATTGAGGAAATCGAGTTTTGAAAATGATTAACTTATTTTGCCTTTATCTACTCTGAAACTTTTAAAAATGGATGCAAAAAAGTATGCAACCGTCAGGAGGAAACTGGTTCGATCCCTCAAGTTATATACTCTTCATCGGGATGTAACTGACTATGAAGAAGCGGATCTCAGAGAATCGATACTTTTTTAAATTCATTTTTATCGATAACTGCACTTGTTTTGTAAAACCGACTATTTTAGGCACAATGATTTCCAATTAATACTAAATACATCTTGAAATTTAATCAAATTAAATAAAGATCGATTAGGAAACACGAAGAATTGAGAGCTCATCCGAAAGTGCTTAAATTTGGCACTCTAACTAGAATAACATATTTCACAGCTGTGTTCAAGGTATCTTATAGTCGAGCTCATTCCAATTTTTCACATAAAATGACAATATAAACAAGAGAGGACATTGCAGTCGGACGTAACCGACAGCGAAATACTATGATATCATCATTTGTGTGCAGTCAACAAATACTGTCCAAGTTTGCCTTTCAAATTGGCCACTAGAGCAATCGTAAATTTAAAGTTGAAATCGTGATTTTGGGTCGGAACACAAGTCAAAATTATAGTCCGAAAATCGGCATGTGGGCATAGGTGGGCATAGGTCGAACCTTCGAAATGCCATAACTTCGTCAAAACTCAACGCATTTTCAAAAGCAAGGGCGTTTTAATCATGGTTTGACCCCTAGATCAATCGTACATTTAAAGTTGAAAACTTATTTTTGGGTCGGAACATAAGTCAAAATTATAGTCCGAAAATCGGCATATGGGCATAGGTGGGCATAGGTCGAACCTTCAAAATGCCATAACTTCGTCAAAACTCAACGTATTTTCAAAAGCAAGGGCGTTTTAATCATGGTTTGGCCTCTAGATTAATCGTACATTTAAAGTTGAAAACGTGTTTTTGGGTCGGAACACAAGTCAAAATTATAGTCCGAAAATCGGCATATGGGCATAGGTGGGCATAGGTCGAACCTTCAAAATGCCATAACTTCGTCAAAACTCAACGTATTTTCAAAAGCAAGGGCGTTTCAGTCATGGTTTGGCTTCTAGATTAATCGTACATTTAAAGTTGAAAACGTGTTTTTGGGTCGGAACACAAGTCAAAATTATAGTCCGAAAATCGGCATATGGGCATAGGTGGGCATAGGTCGAACCTTCGAAATGCCATAACTTCGTCAAAACTCAACGCATTTTCAAAAGCAAGGGCGTTTTAATCATGGTTTGACCCCTAGATCAATCGTACATTTAAAGTTGAAAACTTATTTTTGAGTTCGGAACATAAGTCAAAATTATAGTCCGAAAATCGGCATATGGGCATAGGTGGGCATAGGTCGAACCTTCGAAATGCCATAACTTCGTCAAAACTCAACGCATTTTCAAAAGCAAGGGCGTTTTAATCATGGTTTGGCCTCTAGAATAATCGTACATTTAAAGTTGAAAACGTGTTTTTGGGTCGGAACACAAGTCAAAATTATAGTCCGAAAATAGGCATATGGGCATAGGTGGGCATAGGTCGAACCTTCAAAATGCCATAACTTCGTCAAAACTCAACGTAATTTCAAAAGCAAGGGCGTTTTAATCATGGTTTGGCCTCTAGATTAATCGTACATTTAAAGTTGAAAACGTGTTTTTGGGTCGGAACACAAGTCAAAATTATAGTCCGAAAATCGGCATATGGGCATAGGTGGGCATAGGTCGAACCTTCGAAATGCCATAACTTCGTCAAAACTCAACGCATTTTCAAAAGCAAGGGCGTTTTAATCATGGTTTGACCCCTAGAATCAATTGTACATTAAAAGTTGAAAACGTGATTTTGGGCCGGAACATAAGTCATTGTATATTTAGTGATATGTATATTTATCGATTTGTGAAAATCGATTTTTTTCATTGCACAAATCCAATATACTAATATAACTTCGGGATCATAGTTTTAAAATGAGAAAAATGTTTAATTATTAAATGTTTAATTATTTTAATCTTTTAGATGGAGCTAAATAATTTCCACAAAATGGTATTAAGCACAGTGAAGCCTGTGGAAGATCTGCTGTAGCCTTTGTCATTTTAAAAGTAGCTCAAATTTAAACGATTGAGGTTCTTTCAATAAATTGTGGTAAAAATCCATTAACATTAGAAATGGACGCAATATTCATGATTCTACTCAGCATTCAGGAGCTTCACTTTCTGCATGGCAGCTGAGCTGACAAATTGCTTAAACTGAATTATAATGGCACTCACACAATGGCACAATGGCAAAGACACACACACACACAAAGAAAATCTGCTGCAAGACAGATGTCACGCCCACACACATATCAGCACACACACACACACAGGCACACACACACATTGCTGAAATTAGAGTAATGAAAACAAATGCATATCGAAATTAATCCCATAATGTCGCCTTATTTATAGACAAGCATCGCAAGCAGCAGTTACAAATGGGCCAAGTCATTATCGTTGCCAAACGGTGGGCGTTGACAGGGGGGCGTGGCCTAAGAAACCACTTCATTAAGCATAAAGCAATAAAGCAGCGAGAAATGCAAAATCATTGAGAAACTCGGGCTAAAATCGAAACCAGAGGCAGAAAGTGTTGTCATTTGTTGCACGCAACACACACACACACATAGACACGCACGCACCCAAACAAACACAAGCTCAAGCACACATACTCACACTGGCATAATAGATGACGTCATGAACAGTGGCAAAAGGTGAAGCTGCTTTTGCTGCTCCTATTTTGTCATAAGCAAATAGTCATGATGCGTTTTAATTAGTAAGCCAAGCGCCTAATAGCTTAAATTATATAACAGCAAAACTGATAAACATTGTGAGAGGGAAGGGCTAGGAGGGGAGGGTATTAGAGGAGGGTGAGCCAGAGGCTGAGTGAAATGGAGCTGCCACACTGACAGCAACATGGCGGCATTCAAGTTTTGCCAGCTGTAATTAAAATAATAAACACGCACAAAATGCATTAGAAAATTTGGCTTAGATCTGCGCGGGCACAAATTGTGGATGATGCTGTGGCACAGTGACAACAACACACACACACACCCACTCACACACAGAGACTCACGCACACACACTCCTACACAGATGTGCGACTAAAATGTCAGATAATGGCTCACGTTGCGTAAACGCAACGCTGGATAATTGTTTGCATTGTCAAAGCAAGTGTGTGTGTGTGTGTGTGTGTGAGTGTGTTTATGTGTTTGTATGTCTGTGTGTGTGTGTGTGCGTGTGCGTGTGTGTATGCTTGCGTAGCGTACGTGTGCTATTTGTGTTGGCTGTTTCACTTAGTGCGTAACTGACTTTGGGCCTCAGGTGAGGAGCATTGTGGACAGAATTGAGGCCCGAAGATGTCGTTCCCGGCATGCATGTATGTGTGTGTGTGAGTGTGTGTGTGTGGGGTGCATTGTTGTTGCATGCGCTACACTTGACCTGCAATGTGGCGACGACAATGGCCAGCCAACTGTGCCAAGATCTGCTAATGACAAAATCAAGCTGCAGATTGAGCATATCTATGCAGCTGCCACAGCAAGTGGCAAACAAGTTGCATGGCACAACAGCTGGATACGATACAATAATTGCCAGCTTGTATTTCGGGAGCTTAAAGAATTGAATGTCTCTATACCTTTAGTACATAAGTAGCAAGCTAAGTACAAACAATTTGTGTTGGCCACAATCAACAGTTAAACGTTTGCAGCTACTTAGCCGCATTCACACAATGAGACAGACTCTTGCGTTTCCGCCACTCACACTCACACACACACACACACAGAAAACTGCTGGCTAAACAGTGCAACAACAATAACAACAACAAGATGTGGAAAAATTACAAATGACAACAATGAGATAGAAAGGGTCAGGCTGAGTTTGGGGGTTATGGTTGGGTTGTGGGGCATGCAACTCTGAGGTTGACTGAGTGCTTGCCTGACTGCGTTACAGCTCTAGACGTCAACTGTGTCAGATAGTTGGTGTTGTTGTTTTTGTTGTTGTTGTTGTTGTTGTTGTTGTTGTGTCGTTGAGTGCGTCTGTTGACGCTTGAGTGTATCAAGCCCAACGCAACATCAGCTGCATACTTAGCTGCTACTGTCTTGTTCCTTCTGTGTGTGTGTACATGAGTGTGTGTGTGTGCGAGTGTGTGTGTGCACTTAAGCGTCACTGTGTGAGTGAGCTGCTGACCCACTTTGTGATAAGCGTAATGGCACAAACACGAACAGCAGCAAAACCAACAGCAGCGCCATGAAAAACAAGAATCCTTGCATAATGGAAGAAATTAACACTTTTTGTGTCATGAGAAAAATAAATATTAATTTCTTTAAATAATCTCATTTCTTAATCTCGGATAATTTAAACAGAATTGTGAGAAAAACTTTAAAAATATAACAAACTGCAGCATTTATTAAAATTTTAGTTCAATCAAATCAAAAAGAAGACTTGCCTGGATTAATCAGATTGTGTCTCAGCAAAACCAGAATATGTAAAGTTCGGCTGCTGGGCAGAAAATTAAATCTGAATTTAAGAAATAACGGGAAAATATGGGCAAGCAACATACAACTGCAATCAGAGTGATAATTCTAAAAAAAAAAAAAAAAAATGCGAAACAGCACGTTTGCTCCATACTAATCAGGAAATACACAAGAGCTGGGTGTCCCATTAATAACAGACCAAATAGCACCACTAAGCTCAACATATTGGAGACGAATCTCTGAGCAGAGGGAACACAATGGCCATTAATCTGAGAGACAACATTACTGCCATCAGTACACTAAACAAACTCAATTTGTTAGACTTGCCCCTGAAGAGGCCAATTTAAGTACTAGTCAGTTTCAATTCAACCTGTCAATTTCTGATTCTCCTTTAATTATATCATTATCTGAAAAAAAAAACATATAACAATTAGTTATAATTTTAAAAGTAAGAATTTAATTACTTTCCCCATGGGAACAGATTTTAAATGATGAATAATTAAAATAAATTAAACTGTGAATGTCGAAAATTTCATAATAAATGCCATCTAGTTAGGGATACAATTACACTTAATATTTAGCTTATGTTCTCCTTAATTGACTGAAACCTGTTACGTATGAATGAAGACAAATCCCAACAGGATTAAAAATAATTTTAAAAAAATAAATAAATTATAAATAATTAGGTTACCTAAACAATAAATTATCTTCATTAGTTTTGCCAATTTAAAGTTTAGCTTCCCTTTCAATAGAAAACATTACCATGTGAAATACATGAAAATTTACCGAAAAACCTCAAATTATTTGTTCAATATTTACATTTGTCGTAAATAGTTTGACTCTAGCCCATGGTGCCACAGTGGCAGTTGCACGTTGCGCGTGAAGGCGTTGCATACTTTTTGGTTGTTGACAATGCGGCCGAAATGACATTTAAATAACAATGCAATATCAGTGGTCTCTTGTACCCAATACAATAACGGCTTTTCATTTTCAGATATATATACATATATATATGTATGTATATATTTGTATAGTTTTTTTTATTTTTTATTTTTTTGTGAATCCAGAAAACCACAAAGGAAACTTGAGCCCAAAAAGCAAGCACAGAATTTGTACATTGTCAATTTGTTAGCGCTAATTTAACGTTGATTATCTCTGTTAGACACACACACACACAAGCACACTCTACTATGTATGTGTGTGTGTGTGTGTGTATAGATTATGTAACTTTGGCAGCAGCAATTTTGTGTCTTGACGTTGTTTGGTAAGCTATTTGCCCGTTGACAATTAAATGAAAGTAAGATAAATTGTCGCGCTTGTTTACAGTTCAACTTGTCTCGCTTTCTCCTCGCTTCTGTTCAATTCAAGTCAAGTGGGCGTGGCCAGCCAATCTACGCATATAGTGCGACTCCATTCCAGTTACTCCCCTCCACCCACCATTATCCTTACCGAGCAGCACATTGTATCGCTTAATTTATTGGATGCGTTGCGACGTTCATTTTGCCGCAAGCATTTTTCCAAGATAAATTCCCAAATGTCATGTCATTTGTTGTTTGCCCAAAGGCCTAAATATATATATATATATATATGTATATGTATATGTATATGTGGGCGTGATAACGCTGACAAGGTCTGACTATTTAGCCCTGTTAATATCTCATTATGATTTGATATTGCTCCGCTTTCCTACCACACTCCGAGGAGCATTGCTCCAGGACCAGCAGCTTAAAGAGTTATCGCTTCTACACAGGAATATTTCAATATTTCTAACAAGTTGCAAATGTTAATTAATTGAGATAAAATTAGTATTTATTAAGCTTGAATATTTGAAATTGTTATTATTGATATTTTCTTTAAATGCTAAGAAAATAATTTATCTGCATGTTTAATAAATAAATTATTGATGTGCTTTAGGAAATTGAGTCACAATTAAAACAGGTAAACATATGAATTATTAATTAACTTATTTTAATTGTCCAAAGTTTATTGTTTCTTGATAAGTGAAGCGAATCATACATTTTTCATGATTCATCTTTTTAATATTCTCAATTTATTATTCTTACCTTAAACAATTCAAAGTGGCTCTTTGGTTGTAGCCTCAGCTAAAGCCTCATTCATCGTTGAGGCTGTTTATGGCCAAGATAATAAATACAATTGTAAAAGTTAATTATATTTTTAAATACTGACTGATTTTTTTGTAACGTGCTTATAATTCAGAAACACAATAATAAAATTTCATAATCACAAAATAATTATTTGTATTTTTTAATGATTATAAAAGATTATTTATAAATAAATAAATTTGGGCATATATGAGAGTGCTTATAACAGTTACAATGTACAACAAATATGCAGCAATCGTTATTAATTAATGCAAAAACTAATGTTGTAGCGAATGCAAATTTGCAGCTGCAACTGCGTGGCACAACTCTCCGGGCAACAGGCAACAGCTGTGGCTTATGGAAAAATATAAATATGGGGACATTCATTTGAAGCTGTGGCAAAATTATTTTCGCTGTTTACACACAAATGTCACAACATTACTGTGCGTGTGTGTGTGTGTGTGTATGTGTGTGTGTGTGTGTGTGTGTGTGTGTGTTGGTGAAAGCCGTTGGGAATGTGCGCTTGTAGCTGCTGTAACAGGTGCAACTGTCATTTTGGAGCAGCAACAAAAGCAGCAGCTGCTGCTTTTACTGCACTTGTGGCATAATTAAAGCGCCGCTGGTGGTGTTATTGGGTCAAGTGGTGGAGTGGTTAAGTGGTTGGGTGGGGATGAGTACGATTTCAAATGTATCTTCTGAGGGCTACTTCGCTTCGTTTTCTACTTCAGTGAAATGTAAATTTGATTATCCCAACAGCAAATATTTGTGCCAGCCCTGTTGACGCTGTCCACTGCGTATGCCGGAATGGGGGATGGGGGTTTGGCTGTCCGGGATCGTTGTCATAGGGGGTTGCTGGGGGTGGGGATGGGGCGAGTGTGGGGATGGGGGCTGTTGACATATTTATCTAGACCATTCTGTTGTTCACATTGCTGTCGTTTGTTATTTACCCAACAGCGTATTTCTAGACTCGATTTGGGTACCCCATGATTCCGTTGGCGGCTTTGACTTTTGTTTAGTCTGGCAATGATTAATTAAAACATGAACATTTTTATTGTTGTTCTTGTCTTTTATTGTTATTGTTTTTTGGCTTGTCCAGTGTAAGGTTTATCTATGTAGATATATATTTTACCACGTCAGCTTTTAAACAAATTACACAAACAACGCAAGCCATTAACGCCCCCAAAACAACACACACACACACCCCCCCCCCCCCACTCTGGTAACTGGCATTAGCCTAAATTTAAGCCCAGAACCGCCCCGCGCTGCACCGCTCAGCCCCGCCCTAATTCTCTATCTCCTCACACTTTGGGGTCTTCAGAGCATGGCTAAAAGTTGCGGGCGTCGGATTTGGACTCATTAAGCAGCTTCAGCTGCTGGTGTCAAAATTGCTTTGCCCAAGCGACTGTCTCTGTTTGTGTGTGTGTGTGTGTGTAAGGGTGTGTGTGTGTGTGTGTGTGGATGCAAACACGACGCCTAATGAGAAAGAAACTTACTCTACTATTTGAGTTTGCTTTACAGCGGTGTCGAGTCCTTGTTTGCCAGCACAACGCACATCCAGACAAATAAACAGATTGGTTCGGGGCAACGGACTCGCAAAGTGGCTAACTATACGTATATAAATATGTATATATACATATATTATATTTAGCGCCCCTAGAGCGAAAAAAAACACTCATTAGAATGTTGTACAAATGTAATTAAATTCAAATTTATGCTCTTATTTATACCATTATAAATGCTTGCAGGCTGTCAGTCAATCACAGATTGCTTTTAATTAGCTATGGAATTCTATTTAATTTATTTATTACACAATAGACGTAACAGATATGTAATTATAGCAAAATTGATGATGCATGAAATTAATTATAATTGATATTTATTAAAATGTGTTGATATTTCAATTTTAGTTTGTTTTATTTAAAGTCAAAAGGCAAATTCATTTAGAAATCATCAAAGAACCATGCAAATTATGCAATATCAGAGATCACAGAGCGTTATATAACATTGCCTGCCACAGTAGCTGCCACATAAGGGCAGACGGGGGGGGAGGTGCTGTGTGGCGTGGCAAGTACACGGGACGTGGCAAACTGTTGGCAAAAGCAACGCTAATTACTTGCTCATTATGCCGGCTATTTAGCTTTAATTACGCCAAGCGCCATCCATGACAAGAGCGACAACGAGACTCTACACATACATAGATACACACACTTACACACACACATACACACATAGATACACTCGAACCAATATTCAACGGTAAAAACTCGCTAAAATGTTGGCTCGCAATTTAGCAACAACATTCGGTGACTTTCACTTTTTTACCTGTCTCTATCTGCTCACCATGCCCCTTAAATGTGCAACCGTTTTCCATTCAAGTGCCGCACGTGAGCAGGTTAGTGAAGGAGGTGTCGCAGTGGCGGAGTGGCAAGGGAAGGGGGCTGGTTCCAGTTGTAGCATTGCGCTGTTGTGTCAATTTGCTAGCTTTCAAAGGCTCTGCTTGCTGACTGTGTCAGTTGGTCCAAAAAGAATCCTCCTTGGGGTGGGTCATAGTGCCTGCAAAAAGTATATGTACCACAGCAGGTAATGTGATGCCAGTTGAATATGCAACAGCTATTGCTAATATCAAATAACTTATACAAAAAAACATATTGCGAAATAAAATCAATTTGCTGATTTGAGTTTTTTTATTTTTATAATAAATTATCAAGTTTATTTAGAATAATTTAATAAATGCTAATTTAAGCTTTAACTTTTCGCAGCCACTGTTGTTTTGTGCAACACTTTTTTAGAAAATTACAGTTGAGGCGCACTTGAATATACATAATTGAGTACAGCATACATTTTTAAGGGTTGCACGGCTATTTGGCATATTAAATAGAGCTTTATGTTAATTATTAATATGCACATATCATTTACTGATTTTAAGCCGCATTTGTGTAATGAGCTGAAAGCACTTCAATCTGTCCGTCAAACAATTGCCTATCTTTGGCATGGGGCATGCCCCAAACACAGCTGAAGTTAAGTGAAATTGAAAAGCGCACGCAAACCGCACAAAAAACAAACAAGCACACTCACTCACACACACTCACCTCACTCACACACACAGTCACACACCCACTCACTCACATGCAAACACACACTTTTCCTGGAATTGTGAGATGACAGAGCCGTCAGTTTGGCATCAATGTGATGTCTGCATTATTGACTGATCCTTGATGGGGTCAGGTTCCTCGTCCTCGTCCTCGTCCTCATCCTCGTCCTTGTTCTCGTTTTCATACACCCGTTCCCGTTCCCTTTTTATAAGATATTTTCATAAGCAAAACACTTTATGACGAATTGATGACAGGCCCACCTGCACGTCGTGGCTCAATCATCCCCCACACATCATCATAGCCAGCCGTACACCACTTGCCACATGCCACATGCCACTTGTCAGCTTTTATCTGTACTTATAAATTGAAATGGGTAAACAGGGTATCGTCGAGCTGAATGTGCCATGGCAACAGACAGAAACTTACAAAAATGAATTAATCTATATAAAAAATGTGTGTCTACCTCGTAGCTATAATTTATATAGTCTATGAACGACAATGAGGTTTACAGATCGACAAAGATATAGCTTCTTAGAATTTGTAGTCCATGTGACTCTCTCTTTCTCTCTAAAGATTTTGAAATTTTTATGGAATTTAAGATTTATCATTTATTGCCGCTTAAAGGGTCTTACGCTTTAAAATTTTTAAATTTCATATACAGAAAAATACTGAAATCTTTAAGATTTATGTAGACTGAATAATGAGTCCTAGTTTGCTATTTGTCAATAGATTTAATGCTTAGTACTTATTGCAAATATTTAAATTATTTAATCATTTGAATTATAATGAAACCTAACTGAAGCCTATATTTTAACTGTTATTCTAAGCCAAAATCGAACAAAAGTTTTCTTAATAGATAACTAAATTTAATTTTGGCTTTTGCTGGCTTCAGGTCCAGTTTTTTTTTTCGAACCCAACTGGACTCGACAGGACTTAATATATATTTATATTTTTACAAAACAAGTCTGTAAAAAATACATAAATAAAACCAAAAGACTCCAAACTATACAACTTTATATTCGAGGGTATCTCGAAGCGATGCATTCTCAATTATTTACATACACTGCGGCCCACATAGCCGAGGCCGCATTTGGCTCTGTGGCGTTGGGTGAGCGTGTGGGGCACATTATAATTTAATTATTTGCAGCGCTCAGGCATAAAAAAGGGATATCTTGTCGTCATGCGAACAGACCCGGGAGGCTACTGCCTCAGATGCCTCGGATGCTGCCACGGCTGTCCTTGTCAGGATCTGTGGGTCTGTCTGTGGGTGGTTAAGCATTTATTTATGTTGGACAGCGAGCAGGCAGCCACCATCAAAAACAGACAGACTGTCTATTCAATCAGCGAGCTACTCAGCCAGCCAGTCAGCCCAGTCAGTCAGATAGACAGATGGACGAAGGGACAGAGGGACGAACAGAGGACACGCATACACGTATCCTTTTTGTGGTGCTGTCCTTGGCACGTGCCTTGAGCCGGCGCCAATAAAAGCATATAAAATATGAAATAATAAAGTCCTAGCGAAATGTCTGTGATGGCAACGGCTTCAGTTTTAATTGGATAATTATTCAAGCACTCGAATTCGATGCTGAAATAAATGCGCCAGAAATGCGATCAGAGCCAGGCCAAGAGGCGTGGGCAAAAATAAGTGCGTTTAAGGCAAGCAATTAATGATGAAATGCATATTTAAATGAAATGAAATGAGGCAAGAATGACAAAGAAAAAAACAAGGATTGCCAGCGAATTCAATTCGAAAAGAAGTTCACTTTGCACAAGTTTCCGAATGCAGTTTTAAGCCGGGAAAATGAGACGGCATTTTAATGAAGCTAATACTGTTGTCGTGGCTTTAAGGCGATGGGGCATGGCAAGCCCGGTTCAGCTGCAACAGAATTGTGTTGCAATGATTTCTAAATGGTCGCTTCCAAACTGCAAGCAACGTCAAACGACGCACAACTTGTTGGCCCTTTTATGAAATTGCAGTCGAAAGGGCAACATAAAATGAACTGCTGGGGTTTTAGGGGTTGGGGGTTGGGGGTTGAATGTGAGGGGAGGGATCGAGTGCAACAAGAATACGCTGAAATTGAATGCATGACGGCCAAAATGGAGCAAAGCCTTTACAAGGCAATTGCCAGCCAGCTGTTGGCCAAAAGGGCGCATGGATTAAAAACCAAATGGCTCCGGCATAAAATGTAACTGCTGTCCTCGCAGTGGGGCAGTCAATGTCAATTTCGTGGCATTTTTGGCAACGCAACTGAATTTTCCCCATTTCCCCAGAATTTTGAGCAACTCTTTGCTGACGGACGAATCATTGGCCGTAGTTCACTTGTTGCAGCCCGATGGGGCCATAATAAAGCCGTTAAAAGTACAACAAAAGTTCTGAGAACTCCATTTGATGGATGCAGATTAACTAGCCGGATCCAAAAGAAAAAAAAAATACTTTAAAGCTATGCAATATGGTAATACATAAACCGATTACGAATAGAATTGTATAGCAATCATTTTTAAATCACAATATGATTGTTTGGGATTAGATAATGGTCAAAAATTGACAATCTTTGTTAGGAAATCAAATAACTTATAAACATAGCTAGAACCAGTTGCACAGAGATCATATCAGGTTGCACAAGTTCACAAACTAAGTAATTAACTTGAATGTGAACAGACAGCGAGACAGACATATTTATATGGAGTCTCTAAGTATATATGTATATAAATCTAGATGCTCTTGGGAGTCAGTTGTCAGTTATAATCAGTGGCAGCTAATTGCAAATGTTTAAGTGGCAAAGAGGAACGAACACCAGTTGAGCTCTGGAGTCAGCACGCATAACACTAACGATGACTGCCACTGACCCACAACTAACTGCAGCTGGCATCAACTACAATACTACCCCTCCCCCTTCCCCCGCCCCCACAATCCTCCTCTGCTGTTTACCCCTTTTAATGGTACTCGCAATGGGAATCTCTGGAGGGCCATTGCTCTGGCTTAGCCATGCAGTGCAGCTCCATTTGCTCTGGTTATGCTTGGGCAGTAAATGCTGGCCAAGTGCTTGTTGCTGCTGGCCATTGACTTGGCCAGCACGAGGCACAGGGTTGCTGTTGGCCAATCGGACACGTCTAAATGCGCTAATAACGGTAATGATCTGAAGCCCGAACACAACCCAACGGATCGCATGCAACGGTGCATGAATTTAATTTCAATACAACTAACAACACAAGTGCAGACACAGACAGACAGACAGACAGACGGACAGACAGACGGATGGACAGATTGCAGCCATGGCAGCAGACGCCACAAGAGGCAATTGTCGAGAGTGAAATTATTTTTCGTTGATTAGAATCAACATAAATAAAATTAATTGTTGCCGCTTCGTCTGTCTCGCTTTGAGGGTTGCATTCAATTTGATTATTAGCATTTGCTCAAAATTCACTCAACCGAACCACAGGCCAAGTGCACTGAAACTGCTGGTGCCCTCCCAGGGGGTTGCTTGCCCCATGGCTTTGTCGTTGACTAATTTCCATGGACTCGATTCCGCAATGTTGCCCAGAGATGAGCACGTGTCGTCAATGTTTGGTAACTATTAAGATGGAGCTATGAAAATTACACTTTAAGGGGTGGAAAATTAGTGGACAAGCATTTAAATATGCTGTTTTTTTATTAAATATTATTAGAGAGTAAGAGCCTTTTAAGCAAGTTAGTTTAAATTAAATAAATAAAATAATAAAAATAAATTAAGTTCCTGGCTAGAATAAGCAACATATTTGAAATAAATTGAATACATTACATGAAATAAGCTCCTGTTTAAAAGAGTTCGATTTTATACGATTGCCACTAAAATCATAATATTAAATAAATAATTTAAGCAATATGTGCGTAAGTAACAATAACAGTTTCGACAGTGAATAACTAAATTTAAAGTGCACATTTATTTTTAAAATCACTTAACAGCAGAAAATGATTGCTAGTATTATAGACATTTATTTATTTTGTATTTTTTTTAATTTTTTATTTTTTTTTTTTTAAATCTTTTGTTGTCTGTTCGACTCACGCACCCATCTCTAGAGCTGAGTGCCAGGGTCTCGAGGAGTCCCTTGGGTAGTCGTGCAGCCAGCCAAATAAGTACTCGTAATTATAATTTATTTACACAGCACTCGTCTGCTTCGCTGCATAATTTGGGCTGGTTTTTTAATTGCCCCACAGGCTGTCGAGACTTTGTATCTATCTATCTATCTATCGATGTGATTTGCCATTTGCCATTCAATATTGTACAGTGTACAGTGTACAGTGTACAGTGAGTACACCAGTGGTGCACACACATTGGCAACATTTTGCGCTGGCGCATAAATTGCGCGCAATTGTTTCCTGACTTTAAGCCAAATAATGAGGGGGGTGGAGAGGGGGTGGGGCGTGTGGGGCTGTTGCGGCTGTTTTTGTAAGCCGGGAGGCGCCGCGATTTTCCATCGAAAAATGATCAGGAAATTAAACACCCTCCATCCAGGCACATTTTTGGCTGCGGGTGCTTCTGTGTGTGTGTGTGTGTGTGGGTGTGTGTGTTTGTGTGTGTGTGTGTGTGCCGTGTGCCTGCTCATCAGCATGCGGCCTGCATAATAAGTATGCAAAATCTCACTGCCAGCTGCAGCGTAACGTGGTGCATTCTGGTGCCGAAAGCCATAAATTTTACAAAACTGACCACACGACCAGGGTGGGTGCAACAGCAGCAGTCGCAGGATGCGGCGACATTAGTTGTTCGTGATGCACGCACGCAATGCGCCAAAGTGTTGTGAGCTACGAGGCAGGAGGGCGGTGGCAAGGTGGGGAAGTGGGGAAGTGCAGACCACTGGTCAGCTTATAATATGTAAAATATGCGTGCCAAGCAGCTTCCCTGTCTGTCCATCTGTCAGTCTGTCTATCTGTGGCACAGTTGCCGCCGCCGGACAAGAGTCGAGTAATTAAAATCGTTTGGAGTTGGACACGAGTTCCACTCAAAAATGATGTCCTATTGAAAAAACACTTTTTTTTTCTTCTTCTGATTGAATTTTTCTCGCAGGAAATATTGGACAAATTTTTGCACTTTAATAATCCCATTAAATTTTAGATTTTATTTTTTAGTTTAATTTAAGTTAATTTATTTTAATTATTCGCTTTTCCTTAACATTGTGATGTGTCGACTGAAATGACTGACTAAAATGTTAACAATTAAATAAATAAATGATTAAATTTTATATATATATATATATTTTTGAGAAACACTTTTTTGGAATTAAATGATTATATTTCTTATATATATGTATATATATTTTTTTTTTGAGGAACACTTTTTTGCATTTGGAGCTTTGTTAATAATTTGGTAACAATCAAAAACAATATTTTATTTTTAATATATTTATGTGATATTTGTTTTTTGGAAGAATTTACTTAACTCTCTCTGTATGCGTTTAATAGTATATTTTCTGTCAAATCCATGTCAACAGTTTTACATGGGGGTAGCATTAGTAAGACTCTATAGAAATAATATAAATAATTCCTAAGCTCGACATTTAATGAGCTGCATGCGAGGAGCACATAACTCTGCCTTATAATCCACTTGACTCGAATATATTCGCCATATCTGTAATTTGAATACAACTCTCTGATAATTGCAATACATTGAAATGATTTTTCCAAAATTGTCCATGCAAATTAAAGCTTAAATCGTGTGTTTGCAACTGCAACTTGTGTTGAGCACGCAACTCTCTGCTCTGCCCTGTTCTGCTCTGTGATGAACCAATTTCTCATAGCATACTTTGCAGCAATTTGGGGCAAATGTCGCCAGCTTTTAGGGATTGGCTGTGGGGCACTGCATTAAGAGACTGACAGTCAACGGGGACTGCAGCAGCTGCATCCAACGATGGTAATGTAACCAACGCAATGCAACCACTAAGCCACTCTTAGTGCCACTGCCACTGCCACTGCCACTGCCACTGCCACTGCTACTGCCACTGCCACTGCCACTGCCTAGTCAATGCAACACCCCCACCCACTCAGCCAAAAAAAAAAAAAAAAAACAAATCAAGTCGTAGCCATAAATGGGTCTGTTGAAATGGAAGCTGATTGCTGACGAGTTGTTGCTGCTGTTGTTGTTGTTGCCGTTGCTGTTGCTGCAACCAGTTGCAATGCATCCGGCGATTGTTTTTCTCCATGTTTTTACAATTTTGGACAGACTTGGCTCGTCCTGTCCTGTCTCTGGCCTTTGAGTGATGCCTAATGCTTATTATGCACACTTGAACGCTTGCAAATTTATGTGGTCAGTGTGACTGGATGCCGGCAAAGAAACTGGCTGGAAGCGGCTTTAGCCATAATCGATTTGTTGTTTTTATAATTTTAATTGAAGCTTCGGCTTAGTTTGTGCCTCAAACTCACAAGTTTATGATGCAATTGCATTTTTGGCAATTTCCTTAACAAATATTGCACAAAAGGATCAAAGTGTAAGCGAGTGTGTGTGTGTGTGTGTGTGTAAAACGATCTGCTGCACCTGGCCAACTTGCAACCAAAATGCATTCAATGAGCAGCCGCTTTGTGGCCTGTGCTGAAATTTTATGTAATTAAAATGCCTGTCAGAAATTCACCAAAATATTTTCGACAAGTCTGGCAAAAGCCACTTTTCTCTTTCAGCTCCGTTATATATACATATATATATATATATCTTTCTCTTACCACATTTTTAATGCTCAACTTAACACACTCTTTGCAGACGTAACGAATCTGGACTACGTCAAAGTGAATGCCGAAGCCGGCAAGAACGTGACCATTCCGTGTCCGGGGGTAACGGAGCACTCGCTGGTGGACACGCTGGTCTGGAAGACCGCATCGACGACAATCGCACAGTTTGCCAATCGCATTCCATTGCTCCATAGCCCTAGGGTAAGTTCAAATCAACCACAATGAAACATTCTCGGCTGCAGTCCGTTTAGTTGAAAATTAACTGCCACACTTTAATTTTGGTTCTATCTTAATTTATAGTTAAAGTTTATAAATTGTTACTACTGTTTGTGGAATGCATTGTTCAAAAACACTCAACATAGTTATTTTTTGGATTTCTTTTTTTTTATATAACCCCAATCCTACCTTTATGTGAAATGGCATTCGATAATTTATAAAAACTTTGCTACAGCATCATTAATCATTTTTGGGATAGGGAAACAATTCTTATTGCAATTTCCATAAATCTAATCTTTAGATCAAATCAGAAAATAAACACATAAAAATCCCCTGAGCAGGGTTATAACTCAGATTCCGTCATATTAGAATTCATTACCCACTTGCCCATATTTCGGCACTTGATGGCCCGAACTGAGGCCACTTGAGTTGAGGCTATTAAATGTTTTCAGTTCCTTCGCTGCTGCGAGGCTCCAGACAAAAACCGTAGCTGTTAAAATAATTGATAGCCAGTTAGTTTCAAGACGGCTGTTTGAACTTTGCCAGTGCCAAGCGACGACAAAGGCGAACAAAAATATAAAAAATAAAAAAAATGAAAATAAGAAATAAGAAAGTGCAGCGAAAGTCAGGAGAACTAAGTGGCCATCAGTGGGAGTTTTGCAGTTCGAAAGGAGCCAGAAGTGATTCTCAGTTCAGAGAGAGAGAGATAGAGAGAGAGATAGAGAGAGAGAGGCAGCTAGAGGTGGTAGGTGCATACAGACAGTGAAGCCAATATATTTTTAATGTTTGATAGTTGTGCTAAAATAAAAACGACGAGGCGCAAAAATGGTTTAAGTGGCTGCCAAGCAGCTCCTCTCTGAAAACAGCAGCTGACGCCTTAAACGCACTCCGGGGGCCACTGGGGGGCGGGGCAAACACAATGAAGAATGAACAAGTTTCAGCTGCAGCCGAGTAGAATGGCCGGGGACTAGGCAGGACTCAGGCAGGCTGCCCCCAATGCCCCCATTGTGCCCATTTGCCCATCTTGAGTCTTTCGTGTTAAATGGCAAACTGGGACACTTGAGCTGCAGCCAAGCCAAAGTTGGCGCCAAGCTAAGCAGCGAGTTTACCTGGTCCGCAGCGTACTTACTCATATTTCTTGGCCAATTTGGCCTTTGCCATTGCTCAATGTGCGACGGCTGCGCCGCACAGTGGTGCAAGTCACAGCCAAAATCACAGACGAAACTTTCAATCCTAAAATACAATTTGCAAATCTTTATTCGAGTAGTTTTCTAGGTCGATAGGCAAAACCTTAAGTTGGAATTTAAACTGTAAGTCTTAGAGAAGAGCAGAAGACTACAAACTTGATTCAAGACTGTTTGAAGTGTTTTATATATTTATTTATATATGTATATATATTGGTACCAAGTTTGTATACCCTGTTTATTATTTTAAGGTGCAACATAATCTATAAATCTACTTTTTGATAGTTGAACGTTTTTTCATAAAGAAATACAAAAATAGAAAAATTCCTGAATTAGTTTAACATTTTTATTATTATTATATATTATATAATATTTATATATTTTATTATTATTAATATTATTATTATTATAATTATTATTTTTACTATTACTATTATTATTATTATTATTATTTTTGTTTATAACCTCAACCTTTCATTGTGTCTTGCCCCACTGTGCGATGTGTGCTTGATGTCTGGCTATTATGTGTATTAAAAGTTTTTCACCCTAGTTTCTTCATTTTATTACAACACCACACACACACACACACACACACACACACACACAGAGACACATACACCCTAACTCAACCTTCCCGTTAAGGAACTATTAACTTTTGTTTTATGTTCGTGGCTAAGGAAAGAAAAAGAAATGATTCATGTTCCCGTCGCCTGACCGTGTTGCCAGCTCAACGTGCTTAGTTCGAGCATCTTTAGATATCCACATCGGATTTTGTTACGACATATGATAAAGCTGTCCGACACGCAGATTTAGTGTTTACATGTGTGTGTGTGTGTAAATATTCTGTTGCATGTAATTAAAATTTTGTTGAAATTTGCTGCTCGAGTGCAGATTGCAATGTAAATTGAAATTCCAGTGTGGAAAAATTGCAAAATGCTTTTGCGGCCTGGCAGCTTTCGTTTATTGCTTAATAATCAAATCCAATCGAGCAACAATTTTATGCCACAAAACTGTAACCGGAGCTGATATTAGTCCGGGCGATTGTCCTTACAATTTTGTGGCAAAACACACACACACACACAAAACACTTGGAGATTAAAAGGAGCTGGACAACAGATATTTTAGCACAAGAGCCCTGTAAAACTATACTTTAAAATGAAACAATTCAATCCAGGAGATTGCAGGCAAAATCCCTAATAGGTTTTCTGAGAAATAATAACAAATACGTGTCGGTGTTGCACGTCGCTATCTATCTATCTACTACCTCTACGAGAATATTAAATGTTTTGCATTTATAAATGTTGTTTGCTTGCCACCGAACCAAACCAGAAAATTTAAAATCATTGCATGCATTTTCCAACCCAACCCAACCGCCGCAAAACTCAATTTGGCTCAAGCTCAATTATGAGCACAACAAAAACCAGCAACATTTTCCAAGAGAATTGGAAAGTTTTACGTATGCGGCAACAAATTGTCACCAGAGTCAAATGTTGGACCAATGTATCGGACCATTTTAAGTGCTGGTCATGCAAACAAAGCAGCCAGCCGATAGGTGAACTGCAACGGGGGATCGGGATGTGTGTGATGGGAAAAAGGGGTGGTGGTTCGGGGGCGGAACTTGGTCGCACAGTAAACTTGCTCTTTGTTACTTATTTGTCTTTTGTATTAAAAAGTTTTGTGGAGCCTAAAGTAGAAACTAGTGTTGTCCACATTGTTGTCAGGCACTGTCAACGTCTCCATGTCCGTTTGTTTAGTTTTTGTTTTCCATTTGTGCCCTCCGGTCAGTACGAGTCGGGTAGGTACTCCCCACCCCCTGCCCCATTGTTTGTGCCACTTTGACTGCAATTGGTTTGCACACACGACTCTGACAGAATTGTTTGTCATGCTAACTGATGTCAAGCACAAAATAGATTAGACTTCTGTCAGTCCTTTTAAAGCTCATGGAAAAATATCCCAAAAGTAAAGTAAGATTTAATTAACCTGAATTGTGCTCTTTGTTTGTTCAATTGCAATTTCAGATACAACTTTTATCGGATAATTTTGGTTTGCAATTCTCACCGGCGCTGGCCAGCGACACCACGGAATACATTTGCCTGGTCAACGATCGTCACATACCCGAGGCCATTGTTGATCTGCTAGTGCAGGGTAAGTTTGGAAAATTTATAAAAATATATATATATATATTTTAAGAGTATAATTCTTAAAGGAGTTATTAACCATTTTATTTTATTCTTTTTAATTTAACTTTATTTTTTTATCTTCAAATCAGTTTTAGAGCAATGAGCCAAAGTTTAATCGAAATAATATTTATTTAAAAAGTTGATCCTTGAAAGGAGTTGGGAAATATCCTTGCTGTGAAAGTCATTGTCAAATTTAATTTGTCCGTTTAGTTTTCACTTTATTACTTCATCTCTCAATCATTTTTAGAGCAATGAACCAAAGTGTGAAAAGCTTAACTCTGAAAGGAGTTGGGAAATATCCTTGCTGTGAAAGTCATTATCAATATAATTTTTTCCGTTTACATCTAACTTTTCTATCTGTTTTTTTTTTATCACATAATTTAATCGCAATATTAGAAGCATAACGCTAAATTGCAAGAAAATATCAATTTAATTTTGTTGACATTGGCTTGCTTTTAATTCACCTTGCTTGATTGCAGTTAAAGGTTCACATGTGTCCACAATAAAAATAATGTGTTCTGTCATCATCTATGTATATCCAACATAACATCTCCATTAAGATTGCTTAACATTAAGAGTGTTTAAGCTGCTGTGTGCCGCATATCTCATTTTCTTCGTATTCATTTACATTTCCTTTATTTTCCCCCTTGTTTCTTTTCTTTTTTTTCTCTTTTTTTGATTCGGCATTCCACGTTTAATGAAAGCCATAACAACATTAATGATTTATCCGGTTTCCTTCCATTTTGTTGATTTTATTTGCAGATATGTGGCTGAGTGTGTGTGCGAGTGTGTGTATGTGTGTGTACACATTTTCGATTTTCTCTACACACACTCGCACACTCATTCACCCACATTTCTGTGCCATTCTCTTTCTTGTCATGATTTCCATTTGCATTTCTCTGATAGCTGCCAGTTTTTTCTCATGTGATTTTCTCTCTCTCTCGTTCTCCATCTCCCCTCTCTCTCACACACTTACTATTTGGCCGTACAGATGTGCCAGATCCACCGGAGCGTCCTTTGTTAATAAGTTTCACATCACGCTCCGTGAACCTATCCTGGGCGCACTCTCAACATCCGCGGAATGCGCCAGTGACTCATTTCATTATTGAAACCCGGTAAGTACTCAATTTATAGCTATATCTGTTATATATATATATGTCATATATAGGTTTGGTTAACTGTTGAGGTAAAAAAACACAACAGATATGTGGAATATTATCATCTATTTTTCATAATTGTGCAATAGCTATAGTTATTTATACATATGTAGAACCCCTTCAATCCTGAATTGTGACCGAGTTCCAGTTTAATTTACACATGTTATTAGCCATTTATCATCATTACTGTATCTATCATATGTATATAGCTATAGCTATAAATATATAATAGCGTCAATCCATTGAGTCCTGCAAGTGTGTTCTAATTTAGTGGACAACATTTATCTTATACACATTATCATCGGTCTATCATCATTATCCTTTGGCCTGCTATACCACGCCCCCAAAGACCCGTAACGGAAACGCGGTCAGTGGGCAGCTGATGCACCATGCATATCCTGTACGTATATCCTTGCCAATGAGAAAACGCATGCAATCAATTAAAATCATGCGTTTATTGCTTTCCGCACATCGCTCGCCTTTAAATCACCAGCCAGAAGATATCCTCGACGCGAGTCCTTTAATTAATATGTGCAACGTTGACTGTGATATGCGCGCGTTCGTACAGGATACGCACTTCACTTGTGCTCCATTTAAATAGAAAAGAAAACACACACACACAGGCTCACACCCGGACACACACACACACAAGGAGCAAGGAGGCGTGCTTGCAACGGCTATTTTCCGAATAACTTGAACTGAATGCGTGGCATGAAATAAAAACGATTGCCGCGAGTGCTGCGAGTACAAAGGCCAGCCAGACGAATGTGCAAAATCCACTGAAAAGCGAAAATTTTTCAATAAATTTCCATCAGCAGCAGTGCCAGCAGCAGCAAACGAGGGGCGCCAAAGGGGAGGCGTGGCAGTAACACAAGACACTGGGGCCGGCAATCGATGACAGCCAAACTGGAAAGCAAGCAAAGGCTGTGGTGCATTTATGCAAAAATAAGAAATAACCACACACACTCACACACACACACACACACAGAGTCGCAGACACATACTCGAAATACGCGCGAGTGCACACACACAAACACACACACATACATGTACACTTGCACATATATGTTGCACACTATTTTGGGCATGCACCCAATGCACAAAATGAAGCAAGCATCGCTGGCTGTATTTTATGCAAATTTCCACCCCAACGATGTGAAGTGGATGTTGAGTTGTTGTTCCTGCTGTTGTTTATGTTGTTGTTGTTGTTGCTGCTGCTGCTGCACGCCTCTTATTTACATTTTCGCTTGATTCGTTTTATTTGCGCATATGTAAAAAAAAGGAAGGAAGGGAGGGAGGAGCGGACCTTGCAACGGCCGCTGTGGCGCTTGCGATATGCGGAATATCTTTGAGTGCTGGCTGCAAATTGAAAGACGATGACAACGAAATACTTCAAGCTGGAAATCTCGTCTCGCAAATCCACACATTGAATGAATGCCAATGCAATTGAAAGGGAGTCGTGTTGAGGTGTGTTGAGCCATGTTGTGTGGAGTGTCGTCATTCGAGTTGAATCGAGTGCCCCAAAACAAGTGGCTGTACATTAATGTGCACCATAAACGGCATTAACACCCAAATACAAACAAATACAAATACAAATGCACACTTACACACACACACACAAACACACACCACTACACAGTTGAGTGTGTATTGAATTTGGTACCAAACTTATCCACAGGTGTTGAGTTGATGGGCGTTTTCGCATCGATTTGAGTGCTGTTTACAGTTTTATGGCATTTATAAAAATGTGTTGATTTTGATACCCTGTAACTGAGAAAAATTGACAAAAGAAAGTTTATTGATTTTATAACAAGAAGATGAGATAGATACACAGACAGATAAATAGATAGAAATTCAAATAGAAAAGAGATACGCGACTATTTTATGAATTCAAGGCAGCTTCCTTAAGGAATTAAAGATTTCCCACAAAGAAAAATTATGAATTAAAAATATTTTCCGTCCTATTTCATTCATGAAAATATATTGATTTTTCAATATCAACAATTTTATGAAGATCATTAAACACCAAATAATATATAAGATGTATATATTTTTGTTGGTTTTTTACTCGTTGGTTTTATAATCTGAATGCATATTTTTATATTTGCAAAATGACAATCACACAAAAAAAATAAATAAAATAAATATATACATATTTATTTATTTTTAACTCAATCATAATTTAATGCGCACTTCGTTGATTCTGTCCCAAAAAAAATGAATGTTACTTTAGCAAACATTTTTTTTAAATTTCGCTTAACATTAATTAATTTAAAACAACAATGCGAGCGGTTTTATTAAGTTGTCAAATTGTAAATGCATAATAAATAGTAAAAGAAAAAAATAAACAACCAATAATAATAGTAAAATTACAAACATTATTCTGGAATTGTTGTGTAACTGCATTAAATAGTACAATATAAAATGACATATTTCAACGCATTCGAATAATGGTTGTTTTATTTATGCGATTTAAATCTATTTATCAAATAAAGAGCAAACAATGCTGCTAATGGAAAAACATTCGCAAACACATTCGCCTTATTTTGGGAATATAATGAAATATTTGGAATTTAGTTTGGATTTGCTGATTTGCTTTATTCCCCCTCATTAACTATGCAGTTCAATGTGCATATTTAATGCACTTGCTCAGCCAACACAACACAACACAACCATTTTTGGTTCTTTAAACAAGTCGTGCGTGAACTTTGGCTCCAGCCATGCAAATCACACACTCACACACGCACACACACACGCACACTCACACGCACACACACACGGCAACATACGCACACCCAAAAGGAAAAAAAAACACACATAAGCCATATGCTAAAAGCGGAAAAAAAATGTTAAGCGGCTTAAAAAAAAAATTGTGTGTGTATTTTATAAAGATTCAAACACACACGCATAGACGCACAACCACACACCCACACACACACACCCACACACACTCGTGCAGACTGAAAGCAGCCGCAAATTTATTTGCCATTGCGGTTATTTGGCTCTTGTTCTTATTGCTGTTGTTCTTATTGTTGTTGTTGTTGCTGTTGTTGCTGTTGTTGTTGTTGTTGTTGTTGTTGTTGCTGCTGTCGAGTTGTTTTTTTCCGGCAACAGCAGCATTTTTCAAAAGTTACACCGCCCATTTTTCATGAAGTCGCCAAGACTTTTTTGCCAGTATGTGAACATGATGCCCCTCCCTCCCTCCCTACGCCCCACAGGCGTAGCAGCTTGTATACACTTTAACAAAATAACCATTGACAATACAGCCACATGTGTTTCACAAACACACACACATAAATAGTGCTGGCCAAACGCATTTATTAATTTTAATGCCTTTTCAAGCAACTTTAAAAATGTGTACGGTTCATTTTTCACTCAATTTTTATTGGTAGATAAATATATATATATATATACATATAAATATATATATTTTTTGGTGGGCTGCTTTTTGCCGCAACTCATATTTAATGCATTTTTAATCACACATAAAAGCCGCTCTTCGTTTATCCCGGGCATCTGACGCTGTGCATAAGCCCTAATAACATAATGTGAAAATACAACACAAACATGAACTCACACACACATACACACACACAACACACACACAATTGTACAACACACATGTTTGCGGAGCATGCAGGAAATTTATGCAGCAGGCTAAAAAAAGATGATGATAAATTTTTTGGCAACTTTAAGCAAAATTTACTGCTCTTTGATATTGGTTATGAAAAATGCTCATTTTGCGGCCCCAGTTGCAAATTTATGCAACTCAACACAAACTGGCAATAACAAATTGATAAAGAATAACGATAAAACACTCTCTGCTGAATTTGAAACTTAAGATCCTTGGAAAAATATTCATTTTAATCACTTGCAACAAAGTTCTCGTATCTTAACCAGAATCGTGTTAAGTTCATGTTTATGCAACAACTTTGATAATAATTTGAATTTTTAATTTAATATCCGTGAAATCAATAACTTTGTTCAACAACCAAAATATGCTTGTCATTCAATTTGTATTTATATATTATTATTATTTTAGCTTAAAGATTAAGATTAAACATAAAAGCTTTTAAGGAAATCTCTTTTAACACGTTACATATCAACCATCAAAATTATAATACCCTTTGCAGGCGAAACAAATCTCATAAAATTTTTTGTTAAATCTATAATTTGCCCACATGTTTGAGAGAGTGTATATATGTATATATATATATATAAATATATTTATATGTGTGTGTGTGTGGTTAAAAGAAGCGCATAAATATTTTAGTACCTATGGCAAAATCGCACACATTTCATGCTCAGCAAGAGTGAGTCGCTGTGGGCCGCCCACATCGGCCACGCCCCTGAATTTTCATAATGCATTTGTTTTGGCTGTGTTTTATGGTAATCCCTTTGCTGATGGGGCGCTTTAAAATGTTTGTGGCATAGCTAATAAAAAATAAATAAATTGCCTTTGCAGGTGTCAATTGAAGCAAATGCAATAAAGATTAATAAATTTCACAGCGTAATTTATTCACGAATAGATTTCAACAATTTAAAAAGAGATTGCTAAAAACAAAAAAAGTTTAACGCATTTAGTGATTTATTCATGGACTGATTATGTTTATATATTGTTTTATTATTTGTTTTTATTTTATTTTTTGCAGCGAGGGCGAGGATGGCATTTGGGATCAGCTGGCCCGGATCTATACGAGAACGAATGCGACATCATATCAGGTGACCGGACTGACGCCGTTCACCGTTTACAGCTTTCGTGTCCTGGCCGTTAACAAGCTGGGCATGAGTCCACCCTCCAAGGAGTCCTACTACATTGTGACGCTGCGCGAAGGTGAGTCTTGCAACCAAATGCTCCTTAAACGCTGGCTGTTTATTTCCTCAAAATAGTTGTTCACTTTATGGTTAGGCTCAATGGTGACAGTGACTCATAGAAATTACCAGACAGCTGACATTACACTTTTTACAATCGCATTAATTTTTCATTCGAATTTTATGCCATCATCCATCGTCACAACGTGCCGCACCTTGCCCCATTTTAAGTGCCGCCCATGAAAAGTTGTGACCCCATAAAAAGTGCCAGGCTCCCTTTAAGCCTTATATGCATTTAATTATTTTAGCGCTTAAGTACCCGTTTGTATGGCTCTGATAAAAACATAGATAGTCTTCTACGAAAGCGTTTTCAAAATCCGTCAATACTGAAAATAGGTCATAGATATAAAAGGCCTAAATATAAAATATATAATAACTGTTAGAAAACAACCAAATATTTAATGACTTTAAACAGTTGATATCAAAGTTATGAAATCAAAAATAAAAGCAAAAGAAGAAGAAGAAGAAGAAAAGAATGTTTTGGAGTAAATTCAGTGCGATTGTTTTTGCTTTAAAACACACAAGTATTTCTTAGACCAAAAGCTTATATAAGATGTTTTCAAAATATTTATTAGACTAATATCCAACTATATTTTTGGGATACATCAATTTCAACCCGAATCATGTTTCTTGTTCAAGTGCGTCCTTAATCTAGATGCAAAAATATTATAAAAAATTGGATTAGGAAGCGGAATCAAAGTTGTGGAGCTCAATCTATACCTTAATTAAGAAATAGGTTAGTTAAGATTAGTTTACATAGATTGAGGCAAAGAGTGCAGAAGTAGATCCAAACAGATGCGTTAAAAAAATATATAGATTGTTTCTAGATTTGCTAACTGATAAAATTCAGCGAAGAAGAGAGCTTCTTCTCAGTGTGCTTAAAAACTTAGCTGCATAGTAAAAACAATAAATGATCAAATCAAGTAATAGCCATGGACAGAATTAAGAATAAATACCGGTCTCTTGACAGAAATTTGTCAAATTTTTAAGAAGTCATCAACCTTGTCAATAGAGGACTTTGTCGATTTTGCGGCCAAGAGTTTTAACCTAACTGAAATAGTTACGGTCAGTAGCGGTCTCTGTCCATTTTGTGACGTCATAGCAGACTGTGTTGGCTTATCAATATACAAAATTAGTATCCTAGCAAAACATGCTATCAACCCGAAGGACATAGAAAAGAATGTTGGCACTCGTTCAATAATTAGCCATGATTGAAGAGCTATAAGCCGAAAAGGGAAATATGTTCCAAACCTGACCGACATGGAAAACAACAAGTCCACATTCGTTCAATAATCAGGGATGATGGAAGTGCTATGAGCTCAGCAAAGACCACAATGGATCGAACAGGTAGCAGTGCCAAAAACAACACAATAATAATAATAATAATAATAAAGCTGCAATAGTTGAAAACCGCAAATTGACAAATATTGACAGGTAAACAAAATGCATTGCTTTATGTTGCAATTGCATAGAGTATGCAACTGAGTGGTTTTGTGTGTGTGTGGCACCTGCTGGTTGCGACTCCTCGGCGCTGATGATTAATTGTTGCCTATTTATGGGCCCGAGTAAGCCCCAAAAAGTCAGCGAACATCTCTCATAGGCCTCCAAAGTGCGCTTCGCACATTAATCACAGCTAAAAGTTGTCAACCTTCAACTCCTCAGACCCCCTCCCCTCTGAGTGTGTGTGTGTGTGCGTGTGTTAGCCATATATCCAAATGGCGACAGCGACAAGCTATTAGCAACACATTTGTCTTACGACTCCTGGACTCGAAAGGCAACTTAGATGGGTTGAGTTGGGTGAAATTCCATTTATGCCGCACATTATTGGAATGCGACCCAAGCTGCTGGTGTTGTTGCAACACATGCGGTTGCAAATTAGTCAATAGTCTGCGGCTTTGTAGCTCATTAAGAAGCCCATGTCTCTTCGCATAGCTCTGCGGTTCTTGCCAATTTGTGTAAATTAGTTGAAGCTTTCAATTTTCAGCTGTTCCGAGTAACAAAGTCTAAGGCAAAAATGAAAATATCTTATAATTTATTTATATGCAGCATGCCCAGAGTTGTCAACTGACAAACTGCCAGAACAACTTGAGCAGCTCACCTGCCCATCAGTGGGATATCAGGACATCAGGACATCGGGACACCGGGATGGCTGAGACGCACGCACCATTTAACTTGATGTGACAGAGCTGCCCAGAGGGAAACACAAAAGTCCCGTGGGCTCAGGCTTTCACTCTAGGGAGATTGTTGTGGTGGGGGGTGGTGGTGGAGGGGGTACAATGGCACTTGCAACTTATGTTGCGTGACAGTGACAACTTGACAATGCCACAGACAACGTTTTTAGTTAAGGCAAGCGGACGCGAACACGACTTCAACTTTTGTGGTGCGCGGCATTTTAATTTGCAATTTTTGAGTTTGAGCCAAGTTTTTGTGTCAGCCCGAAAAACTTTTCGCTAAACTCATGCTAAACTCATGATTTTTGATTTGGATTTTGGATTTTGTTCTTGGTTTTTGCAGCGCCAACGGGCAAACCGATACCAACGACGGCCCACAACACGTCCTCCACCTCGGTGTACATCTCATGGAAGCCACCGGCCCCGGACACCATTCTGGGTGAATTTCTCGGCTATCGCATTACATATCGTCCACGCGATCGCAACCCGAATGACACCAAGGAAATCTATATACGCGATAATACCGTGGAGGTAAGTTCACAAACATACCGCCCTCCCGCCCGCATCCCGCCACCATTTGCTTTCCACCTTTTGAACATAATTGAATTTCCAGCATTTCTGACACTTTTGCATATTGAAAATGCCAGCAAGTGGCGCCGCAAAACGTGCAACATTGCCACATTGATTTCTATTTCGGGGTTCGTGTCTGTCTCACTGTCTCTGCTCTACTCAAAATACCTTTTTCCTTGTTTTCAATTGCCCTTCAGCCATTTATGCCCTTTGCCTTGGATATGACAAAATTGTTGCAAGTCGTGTATATTTTGTTGAGCAGAAATATCTAGATAAAATCTGTAAATATATCAATCAGTAAATATATCAAATTTGTGAATATATCAATCAGTAAATATATGTATGGATAACTTTTCATTTACCAAGTTATTCATTCAAGTTTTTTAACCCCGAATTTTTAATTGTCTTGTATACCATATGTAGGTTTAATGGATAACTATTGTTTTCTATGTAAAATACAATTTTCAAATTATGATATAAATTAAAATAATTAAATTATATAAAATCAAAAGTGATAATTTAAATTTAAATATGAATAACAAATAATATAAAGAATAATAATTAATGAGGGATCTTAAAATGCAAAATGGTCCGACATTTAAGGCAAAACCCAATAAAAAATAATATTTTCAATTGCATCCAGCTTAATAATTTAAATGAGTGCATATTCCAGATAGGGTATCTCATAGTCGGCTTGCCAAAGACAGCATTTTTTTTTTTCATTTTACGTGTTGTCATTCGATGGTTGTGCGGCGCTTCACGTTGTATTAAAAAGTAATTTACACCTGCCGACAAAGGTGTTTTTCTCACAGACACGCCCCAAGTCACAAGCCCGAAGCTTAAGGCTCCCACCATGCCACACATGCGGCACACAAGAAGGGGGTGGGTGCTGCCAACGGGGGCTCATTTACCGTTAGCGTATCTTGTAGTGGTCGCTATCACAAGCAATTTGTTAACGATTAGTTGAGAGCAAGGCCAACATTTTGGACAGCGTCTGCGTGCGTCCCTTAGGTGTGTGTGACTGTGTGTGTGTGTGACCGTGTGTGTGTTTGTGTGTGTGTGTGTGCGTGTGTGGGGGGGATGCGTGGCATTTCTCTAACACCACACGCGACGGCACTAATGAAGTGTGGGTATGTTAAACATTAATACATGCGGGTTTTTGCCACATGTGGCACGTGCTGTGCCGCACACATGCCACTTGGGAATGGTACCTTTAGTTGGACCGCAAACTAAAAGCATTGTCTAAATTTGGGGGGGCTCAAGGAATTTGGAATTTATGAAACTACTCTTATCCGATACGCAAAGTGCCGAAGGTATCCAAATGAAATCACAACAACTTCGATAAATTTACTCGTTTCGCCCTGCGGGAAAAGCAAACTGAATTAGCAAATAGAAAAAGCAGCGGGAAGATTTTCCCATGTTTAATGAATTGATTTTTCAATTTACGACCGTTTTTTATGGCCTGCACCCTTGGGGAATGGGCATAAAAAAAGAGGACACTAAAGTTGCCCAAGATTTTGTAAGGAATATAAAGGGAAATTTGTAGCTTTTTGCTTGGAAAGTATTTAAGAACTTAAAAAAGATTTTAATTGTTTCTTTGTTTCTATATCAATTTCAATTACCAAAATTTATACACTAAAAGTGTTAATCAGCAGCAGCATCCATATTTAAGCCATATTATAAATTCAGTCAACAAAATTAGCTACTATCGCAGTTTAGTTGCACACCAAAATTAAATGTTATCACTGGATTTTCAGTTCACTGAAATATTTTGGAAATTCCAAATTATTATTATGCAAAACTGATATTTATTAAAGATTAAAGTTTTAGTTTTTGGTTTAGTTTTTGGCTTATAAATAAAATGTACAGTGAAAATTTTGAAATGCTCCCCGCATGGCATTTAAGGCAATAATATGAAGTACATGGAATGCATTTTTGAATTTCTCACTAGATTCAATGTATTTTTATGGAAGAGATATACGCAGTTATGAAGGGAGGGGGTGGGTTGGGGAGGTGTGGGTGGGGTGCTTAAAAATATGCAAAAATTATTAGCGATAATGCTCACGTACAACACTCGACGCGACGTAGTTTCCTAAATTCCCCAAATAAGAAAAAAAAAGTAACTAAGCCATAGGCAAAGGAATTTTCCGGGGGGTGGGTGTTGGGTGTGGGAGGGGGTGAGGAATGTGCAGTTCCGCTGATAGGGACATGGCACGCTTTTGTGCTTGAGTGCATATTTTTGCAGTTATCTAGACGCCGGACCCGGACCGGGACCCGGAACCCGCTGCTTAAACCATACTCGAGCTGAAGCTGAACGCTCTTTTATTCTATATATTTTCTGATTTCTTTTTTTTTTTTTTTTTACATGTCAGTTGCGCAATGTTGAAATATTATCCTTGCAGGCAGAAACGTGCGACTTCATTTTGTGTGTGTGTGTGTGCGTCAGTGTAAATCCTGCTGTAATCGAGGGCATGGCTTTCTGCTGCCTTTCTATTCCCATATCACTGCCGTAAGCTGTCAAACCCCCCCGTCTCCCCATGGCCCTCCCTTCTTTGCAAGCATCAGCTCGACCTCGGGCTACATTGAGCTGTCACGTGTGAAAACGCCTCGAGTCCTCGCAGGCAGAACTCATACCCCGAAAATGTTAAAATTTGCCAATTTTCTAATTAAAATTTCTGCGCTGTAAAGCATAAATTTTGCTCGTTTAACGCCGTGTGAATTTCACACAAAAGCCACCAAGTGAAAACTAAACCATATAAACTTTGGGCCTGATATCATATTTTTTTTCTACTTCTTCTTTATTCCTATTTTATCGTGCAGCTCAAAGTGTGTGTGTGTGTGTGTTTTGATGTGTGGTATGTGGCAGGCTACAAATTTGCAGCAACATAGTTATCCATGCTGATGTTGTGCTCTCGTTGTTGCTAATTGTTGTTTGAGTTTCGCTTTACACCTCTTTGACTGGCTGCTAGGATACCAAAAAGTAACAGGACGAAACTTTTAATGATGCGCCCAGTGTTGGGCAATGCACTAATTACTAGCTTTGCGTCACAGCTCCGATCAAATCTATGCTAGCAATTTATCATGTTTTTAGCACAGCTCCCACACACACACACACACACATACACACACACACATATCCACACTCAGCTTTATCAATTACATTATGTCAATTAAGTGGCCAAGTTCTTTTGGGCAACATGAGAACTGGTGGCACTTGTAAATTTTGGGGCTCATTCACAGCTGACGGCCAGCTCTCGAGTGGCGACTACATAAAATAAAATTATATGGAGGCATTAGTGCAAACCAAAAACCAACTAAAGCCTGGCATATTCACATACAGAAAGAAGTGAGGGTTATCTAGACTAGAGATACCGTGTAGCCAAGTTTTTGCATAGCTGTTGAAAATCGAGAGAAAGGAAATTATGAATAATTTGTGGCAAACAGAAATCGAGTCAGCAATTGTAGGTTTTCATGTAAAGTAAGAAATGTGTCGAAATGTAAGAAAATGCCGAAATTCGAGTTCCATAACAACTTTAGAGTCTCATATTATTTATCTGTAGAAATAATAATAAAATTGGTTAATAAACTTCAACTTTAATTTCTCAATTTGCTGCTTTTATGTCAATTAATATTAGTTGTAGCTTATCTGTTCTCTGGGATTAATCTGCATCAATTCAGCTAATGCTTCAGATCGTAATTTTATATATACATAATGTTATTAATATTATTTCGTTATAAAAGATTTTATTATTTTATATATAACTGTTATATAATCTTTGATCAAAATTATGTCATATTTATGGCTTATCAATATTATATCAATTAAAATTAGATCATATTTTATTATCTGTAGCTCGCATATCATCTGTTGACTCTGATCAGGATTATAAATATGATTTGTTCAAAATAAGTAATTATATAATTATAATTAATTATATTATATTATATAATCTATACCACTTGTAAAATCTGACAAACATCGGTAGCTACTCGGCTTTCGCTTCTGATCACGATTGTGTGCTGTGCTTTCTTCTGCCTGTTTCATTGGCCCTACCTCATGCTGCCCTTTTAGCCCATTTTTAATGGGTCGAGGGCAAAATAAAATAAATGTACTACATACATACATACAAATGGAAGTATGGAAGTTTGTTGGTTGTTAAATCAAAGCGCCCGCTGGCCAAGTCTGGCTGCTAGTAGCCACTTAAGCTTTTGGCGTGGCAGTCAATCCGTTTGTAAGCAGACACACACACACACACACTCACACTCATCATCTCTCTCTCTCTCTGTCTCTCTTTCTCTCTTTGCTATTCTCTAACTCTTGGCCGCTTTGTGGTCCAGCTGAGGCAGCAACAACAGGCAGCGACCCCTCTAATGTATGCAACATAAATTGTGTTTGTTGTAGCAGGCAGCCATTTTGGGCTTAACCACAACTTGTATGAATGTGTGTGAGTGTGTCCCTCTCTCTATGTGTGTGTGTGTGTGTGTGTGAGTGAGCTGCTTAAAGCCAGAAGCTTGTTTTATGGTTTCGCACTGCTTTTGACCTTACGTAAAATTTTAATAAGCCCCACCCGTTCCACATAAGTAGTTTTTGCCGGGCTTCGAGCGCATCCTTCACTGATTGCTCTTAACTCCCATGTATTGTACACACATACATATACATATATATATATTTATTTATATATATGTATATATATATACAATTAAGATGGGCGGCAACCCAATCTGAATTTTTTTATTTGCTGTGCTTTTTACAAGCAGCAAATACAATTTTCCGTGCCAAACGATGCACAAAAGTGTGCAATGCGCAATTTCCGCTCGAAGCAGCCTGCAACTGGCAGCCTGCAACTAGCAGAATGCAACTGCCGGTGGCAGGCGAATTCATAAGGAGGCGGAAAAAGGAAAATAAACCTCTGCACACTGTTCATTTTAATAGCCACGCATATTAAGTGGATGCTTTTAATAATGTTTTCCACTTTCATTCATTTCACGTTCCCCTTTGCAGAGTCACGAGATACAAAACCTGCAAACATACACCCAGTACAAGGTCACCGTGCAGGTCTTCAATCCGGAGGGCCTCGGCCCGGAGACAACCATTTTGGTGATGACCGATGAAGGAGGTGAGTTTTTCCACTTATTTGCAGCAGTTAAATATCATCAAAATATGCTTTGTATCACTGGAAATATTCGCAAAATGAGAAATACTCTCAAGTATTCTGAGAAATATTTAATTTTAGACAATTTTAGTTGAAATAGATTTCACTGCAAACATTTATAATTAAAAAATACATTCAAGTATTCTGAGAAATATTTAATTTTAGATAATTTTAGTTGAAAAAGATTTCATTAGAGGTTGTTATTATTTCATAACTTATTTTTGCGCTGGAAACATTCACAAGTATTCTGAGAACAAAATTCTTATTTTAGAATGAAATTCTTATTTTAGAAAGAGAGTCAGTTTTGACTAAAAGTTTGACTAATTTAAAGGCCTAATATTCAACTTTAGTCATATAGTCATTAGTCATATCTTAAGGCAGACAAAATGAGCTGATTATTTTTGTAGACAATATCAATTAACATGACAAATCGAAAATAAATATGGGTTGCTTTAAATACGTGTTTTAAACAATGTTTATACTTATTTATTTAAATGTAGTATGAAAACTGCTAAATATAAGCCAAGTCTGCAGTTTTTTAAGATTAACCAAAAATTGCTGGATTTGCATTTAAAGCTCCAACATCAGCATTATTAATACTGAGCTAAGTTACAACGCATGAGCTTCATTTGCGAAGAGCTCAAGGCGATATAGATACAGATATGTAGATACGAAATGCTTTGAAACACATAAATTCCATGCCAGACACATATTTGGATGCAAACAGTGGAACGTGCATATTGCCACAAGTGGAATGCAACAAAAAATTAAATGCCAGCATTTGCTTAGACATCAAAAGCGGATTGAACGATTCTGTTGAAATTCGATATTTGATTTATATGCAATGCGAGCGCTTTTCTAGTTTTAGTTTTTAGTCATTTTTTCATTTTTTTTTTTCATTTTTTTTTGCATTTGCGACTGCTTATTGAAATGCCAACTGACCAGAAAGTGACCAGAAATACACAATACACAGACACATACACATCCAGCTCATATGGCATCCGATTGTTGCACAGCAACAACAAGTGCCACAATAAATAGAAAATCGCCTTTGTGTGCACTTTTTATGTGCCCTGTAAACGAAAAATGAAAACGAGTTTCACTGGTTCAGAAATTTTCTGTATTTATTTGATATATTTTCAGAGTCACTCAATTTGAAAGTGTTAATATTAAGTTAGCTATAAGCATTTTTTACTTTGAGAGGAGTAGGTTTTTGACTTACGATTTTTTCTCTCTCTCTCTGTCTCTCTCTGTTGATGTCTCTGTCTTTATTCCTCCCGAAAATTGCACTTTTTTTTAACATATTGAAAATATATTTTAAGATTGAGAAGAGTATTTGACAATGTTGTCGACTTATTATTTTTTCCCGTCTCTAAGCTTTCCCTCCCTCTCTCTCTCTCGCTCTGTCCCTGTCTTTTTCCAACCCGAATGTATCAGTTAAAATGGAGAAAAGAGCTGAGGCTTTGAATCGCTCGACCGCAAAATGCCAGTGATATCCACTGAAGCAAACAAATAAAAGTTGAGTTAAACCAAACAGAGTCAAAAATATGCTACAATTTCTCATATTTCTTTCAGCAGCTGCAGCAGCAGCAGCAGCTCTATGTGTGTGTGTGTGTGTGTGTGATCGGAATCGAATATAAATGAAAATTGCTTACTTTAACTTTTGCCATATGCTGCGTACTCAGCACACAACAAATCGAGGCACAGACCATTCCGGCATATCTCTTCTACGAATCCTGTTTATATCCTTATTTCGGTCCTATTTTCCATTTCCACGTAAAATTCGTACTTTTCTTGAAGGGATTTTGTTTTGTTGGCGCGGTTTAACGTGGATTTCCGTTGCCGTCTCAGTCTGTGGCACAGACGCCGCCATTAACGGAAGTCCTTCGTCCTGCAGACGTCGGCCAATGCCTACGATTCCTCCACCACCAGTGGTTGGAGGAGGAAAATAAATAATAGCCAGCGTAAAATATATTTTGAATTCACTCACAAAGAGTGGTTTGATTTTCTAAACAGATTTGAAACACTTGGAAAATAAATTCAACTAAAAGGATAAAGGACTATTTGCAAAAATCAATTTAGATATTGCTTTTCAATAACAAAAATATTATTTATTAGAAATATTATAGAAAAACAACAGTCCACTATATCTTATGGATTTGTATATCATTTTATAAGCTTATTAACATAATTAAGTTCCTTTGAAAATTGTATTCAATCAGATTAAATAACTTTAATTTAAAATATTTCCAAGTGTATTTAAGCCTCGGTACAAACACATTTGCAATTTTGTCTTTCTTTTTTTCAGTTTTGGTTACTTTGCCTTACTTTCAATTCGAAAAGTTGACGATAAGCTGTTTACTCTGGCAACTCTCACAATTCTGAGAACTCGCGCAACTCTTTGAATTCAAAGTCTTAAGGAAAGTTGAATGCTTAACGCATAATTAGCATAAGATTCAGTGGCAAATCCATGGGAGAACCACCTGAGGTTACCTCGCCCCCCTACCTCCCTCACCTAACCAAAGTGCTTAAGTATTGTATAATGAGAATATTTTCTCAGGAAAAAAAATGCAACTTTTAATACACATTGCCAAAGATATAAGTAAACATGTGCGAAATTTTATTTGGGGTAAAAAATATGAGAGAATCAGAGAAGCATTTGAATGCCAGACCAGGTTGGGTTAGATGATACATACATATACTGGCTTACTTAACTCTGGCAGCAGATTTGTTTGCTTTTGGCAAAAAGGCGCTTTTCGGCACATTTTCATAAGCGCCTTTGACTCGGGCTTCCTGCAGCAAAAGTTTGCTGCTGCTGTTGCAACAAATGTTCGCAGCTGGCATAATTTTGTAATTTCATTTCATTTCACATCTTTTCTTTTTCTTTTTCTTTTTTTTTCTTCTTGTTACACGTTTTATATTTTATTTTTATTTTTTTTTCTACATTTATTCAACGTTGGTTTTTTTTTTGTGGCTGCCAGGTGCAGACAGGCAAGGCTTTCATGGGATTTGCAGCGGATTAGACGACAAGTTTAAACAGCTGTGCAGGATGCGGACTCCGGTGTGTGAATAAGAATGTGAACGTAAAAGGATGTGGCATGTGGAAATGTGGAAATGTGGATGCCGCTTGCCTTGATGAGCTTGGTAGCATGTTGGCAATGCCTTTGACATACTTGATTAATTAGCAGTTAGAAGACTCCCACACACATACACACACACACACACAGAGAGAGAAAACTCAAATCATATTTCATGAATTTCATTTTCAAAGAGCTGCCTACACCAGAAATCTAGTTCCAGACTTTATGTCTGGCCCTGTGCCTGATTTCATGCTGTGTATCTGAGTGTGTGTGTGTGTGTGTGTGTGCTTAGCATGCCACAAGATGCCACCCGCCTAGCCGCATGCGGTGAACATTATGAAGCCTTGCAGTGGAGCTTAGCCATAGGTGGCTACAGTGAACAGACCTGCAATAAAAATACTCGTCGTGTCCCTTGACTGAAAGGACTGACTGCGACTCGACCATGTGAAAAAGCCGTTAACTATCCCGTCGAGTAGTGACGCAAAGGAAAAAAAATAACCAAGCATTGTGAACACCGCATATTTTATACCCTTGCCGACAAACCTTCTTAAGCCAAAAAATAACTTGACAAGCTTAATTTTAATATTTAAAGATTTTAATTATAGAGCTAAAAAATAATATTTTGTTTGATGAACTTATAACAAATTAAATATGTCAATAAAAACAAAAACATCTGCCATTTGTCAAGCTTGATTTGAATATATTTTAACTAAAATTTGAAGCTTAACTTTGCAACTTTCTAATTCTAATTTCTTCTTTTTACAATCTTATTTTTTTATTTTTTTTATCTGTAAAGTATTTTGCACTACATAAAATATTCCAACTACTGAAGATATGTCTGCTCCACGAAGTTCATGTTCAGCACACAAGAAAACATAAAAAATTCAATGTCTCAGCTCTTAGCTAAAGGATAATACTTTCTGCAGGGCAGACACAAAAACACAACAAAAACTAAATAAAAAGGACACGTGGCAGCAGCAATTGCAAAGGAATTGCAAAGGCTTCACATGTTTTGCTTTTATTCGATATTCTTTCGCTTTTTCTTTTTGTTGTTGTTGTTGCTAATATTGTTGTTATTGTTGTTGTTGCTGTTGTTGCTACTGCTGCTGCTGCCTCTGCCTCTGCTGATGCCGTCTGTTAAATCCTGCGACCTGCACTTTGACTGGAACTGAACTTGGCAGGCGGCTCTGTCTCTTTGATTAAAATGTTGCCACTTGCCTCTTACGGTTGCTGTCGCTTTTTAACTCTTGACATTGACCCGGCTACAACTACGGCTGGTAACTACGGCTTTGGCTTTGGCTCCGATTCCGGCTCCGAGCTGAGGCTTGGGCTCTTTGGATCGACTTGCACTTTAGATTTTCATTTTGGCCTCTGCCGCAGTTTCAGCCTCGGCCTGCAATTGTGTTTGCCACGCCCCCAAAACGCTTATCCTTCAGAAGGATATAATAGCCGTTCCCTTGTGTGCCTTGAGCCATGATAACTTCGTTTCATTTTCATTTCACTTGCGTAGTTTTACTTTTGGCCCCGTCTTACATTGTGGCACTTGATGGCTTTGTCAGTATTGTTGCCTTTTTGTTACTGCTGTTGGCCAAAGTCACAACTTTTGACTTTAACGCGTCATGTTTCAAGCAAAAGACAGTTATACATTTTCAGTTTCAGACATGACCCAAGGATTCCTGCCTCTTGCGTCCTATCTGCCGGGTCACACCAGAGGCCAGACGTTGCCAAGTGAATGGAGTGTCAGGTGTTGGCCAAACAACATTTACCAACTGACCCAACTGAGTCTTGACATTTCTTGTTCTCTGTCAGTTATTTTTAGTTTACGAGCTTTCAGCTGTGTATTTAGATAAGCTGATGAATGTAAAATGAGTCCTTTGCGACACAAGATTTAATCAACCAGTTCAAAGAACTCTTTTAATGCTGATTAAAATTCTGTTGAATTTGAGATTCGCTTGCAAAATGTATGAAAAACATTTTATGGCTGCTCTCCATTGATAAATGTATCTATAAATAATCATATCATAATCAATTTTACACATTATGCTAACAAAATCAGGGCCATAATAAGCTCTAGCTGGATTCACTTGCCAAATCAAGGCAGCCAATTCAAATGGTTCATTAGATGCCTTGTTCGGCACTCAAGATTCAGGAGTCGAGTGAAAACTGAATTTGCTGCAAGTCATTTATCAGGGCTGCTTGTCAACGCCAAATGAGGCGTGGCCCACACAAAATTAATAGACATATTGCACCATGGTGGAAAATGGAAATTACAGCGGAAAATGAAAAAAGGAACGCACGCAGCAGCAGCTGCTTTTTAGTTTGACGAAAAAGAAAACGAAAAGAAAATGAAACGTTGAAAACTGGCGTCGGCCACTCATACTAAATGAGCAGCAAAGTAAATGGAAAACCGAAAACGAGAAACGTGAAAATGGAAAATGGAAAATGGCAAATCCATTTGCACTGTGTGCACTGTCAACGGCGACCAAAAAAAGGGTCACCTGCTTCACTTTTCTGCTAATGCGGCTTCTGCTCTGAAATCTGGCTGGAAACTAAACGGAGAACTCAGCTGAGATCAAATGAATTGAGCTGAGTTGAGTTAAGTTGAGATTCGCGGTTTGATGGCAGTCGCCTGCTGTGTTTGCCCGAGGAGCAGCCAAGTCCTCAAACTCGTCGCTGCTGCAGCTACTGCTCGTATAAAACTTGCAGCAACAAAATTAATTACCTTTGGCTACTTTCAACCAGTTGCGGCTCAAGGGAGAGGCGGGGGGCGTGGCTATGTCCGCTGTTTGCATGCCCGGCCAAAAAGGTGGCTCAACATCCGTTGACTGCTTTTAAAGCGCAAGCCGCAAAACTGTTCGCGAGCAAAAAGCAGCAGCAGCAGCGAACAAGTTTTACCAGTGAAATACTGCGGGCGGCTAGCGGAAGTGACAAAAGCAACAACAAAAACAACAACAACAACAACAAAAACTGGCTTAAAACAGCTGTAGAGCAACAGCAACAGGAACAAAATGGCGACAAGGACAACAAACAGCAGCGTGGGCTGATATAAAAAAGATGGCTGCAGAAGACGAAGCGGATGAGATACAACGGCCAAAGTATGTTTTAATAAAAGCGGAAATGAAACAGCGTTACCGTTATTTCCTGTTTGCGCACAGAGTTTTGTTTGAAGCTGCCTCCAGAGATGCCAAACGAAAAGAACTCCTTCCAGAACTCCTTCCTTCCCCTTCTGAACTTCTGCATTTCATTTGCCAGCTCTGCTGCCAAACCCAAAATGATAAACCGCAAACCACTTAAAAAACTTGCACCGGCTACTCTGCCACAAAGCGCAAGCAAACAAAAAAAGGAGGAAGACGAAGATGAAGTAGAAGTAGAAGAAACAAGTGCGGCAAAAACTTCTTGTAAATAGACGAAATTAATGAGCGGCAACGAAAATTACATCGTACCTCCGGGTAAAAACTCAGGTATAACCGTAGCAAAAGAGAAAGAGACGGAAGAGATTGGTGCATGTAGCAATTGGTTGCAGCAGCTACAGATTCATGACTCTGGTGTATTGATTTCGTCGGTGGCCTAATTGAATTTCGAAGTACTTGAAGGTAAATGTGCCCCAATCGGAATTCAAGTCAGTGAAGTCAGCTGCTCTATATAAATTGAAACAGAGAAATATCACTAACTTGTTAAATATGTAGCGATTGTTACTGTCCATATTTTATGGCTGAAATCTGATCTAAGGCAATCCTTTTAGCCGAGTCAAGAATAGATATGGCTTTATCCCATTGTAGATGGAGCAGTTTGAAATGCATTTAGGTATCCGTCTCCGACTCCATAAGGTGAATAAATGCTTCGAAATTTGGCATTTGAATTTCTTTGCAGCCAGATCCTATAATTATATCAAATAGAAAAATCAATTCTTGTAAGGAACACTTTTTTGTTGAACAACATATCCAAAACTAGGTTTTCCAATATGTTTTTTACATATGTATACAAAACTATCGAGAATAAATCATATATAGGAAGTATCAAAAAATATTTCTTGTATGAAAAAACATTTTTGTTGAATAAGATATTCAAATCAAAATTACCGAGTATTTATTTCTCAAATTTAGGTAAAATATTTTCACATCGAACTTCTATAGCTGATAGCTGATATATCGATGGATGAGTTCCTGTTTCGAAATCTTTTTTGCATACCATACCATCTTAGCCAAACTCATAGCTATACATGTTGATATAAACGGCAATTTGAGACCGATCTACAAAGATATATTCGGTGTTTCTAGGTTAGTAATTATTTCTAATTATTAACAAATATGTGGTAATATACATTATCTTTCGAAGTGAGAAACAAATATAAAAAGTTTTTTTTTTTAGTTTTTTTGATGCTGAATTCATCTAAAACATTTAAAACCAGTCACTAAATTACTTTTCCAAAAATTATAAGCTTATATGTCAAATCCTTCCCTTAGGCATAAGTAAAAGCTTCAGTAAATTTCTCCATCTATGAATAAATAGCGACTTTAACCTTATAATATTATGTGAGAAACCCATATTTACAGAAACATGTTGGAACATGTGCACCCCTCAGGATCAAATAAACCTTAACAAAAAATTGGCAGACTTTTCAATCAATATTCACAAAATCAAGCGTAAACTTTTCCTTCGGCCAGGCTCTAATTGTAAAAGCATAACTAGAGGCGTTCATTTTAGACCAACTTGAATACTATATTACGGCCTTTAAGTCTGTATATATTAAAAGCTTGTTAACATAACGTCTACTTAATCAAAAAACGAACCCCATCCAAATGGAGTAATCCTTATATATGAGAATTGGCTTACAGCATTGAGAATATCATGTATCCATTTGCATTTCCAATTCGAAGGAGTCTTACCAGAAATGCCGCATCTGCCATAATATTTGCCACACACACACACACACGCAGACACAACTGTGCAGCGAACCGCAATTCAACTAACGTGGCTGTTGTTGTGGTTGTTGTTGTTGTTGTTGTTGTTGCTGCTGTTGAAAATATCAAGAACCAAGGAGTAAACTAATAAAACATTTGAAAGCAATCACAAGTTTTGCGCTGCAGTTCGATGGCTGTCATTGCATGTCTGCAGCCGCTTGACATGCAATTCCATCGCTGAAAATAAAGAATAAAGAAACTCGATGAGCTGAAACCGAAACTGAAACTGAAACTGAAATACGAAATGCAAAAGTAAAAAAGTTATTCGCTCCTTTTGGAACCATACCACAGCCCATCCACACCACACCACACCATACCATGCCACACCAGCAGCAGCGACCGCAAAAGCCAAAAATGAAAATACGAGTAAAAAAAGAGCGTGTTGCATGCCAAAAAATGAAAACGAAATGAAAATGTTGCAAAAGATGTTGAAAATAGCGTTGACAAATAATTTCATATCATTTCTGAGCATTTTGGCAGTGCGCCTGGCATTTGCCTTTGCTTAGATTTCCTTCGATTTCCTTTTTACCAGGATCAGTTTCATTTGATTTAGTCCCCGCCTCTTGCCTCATGCTATCTATATATGTGTGTTTGTGTGTGTATATGTGTGTGTGCGTTGGGGCAGGCAGCTCATCCACCTGTCTGACGCTCACAATGACTTCCATTGAACTTTTTTGACAAATGCTCCCCGGGCTTACGACACACGCTCAATCACTTTATCGGAGACGGATTTTAAAGTCTTTAACTTGTCTTTTGACTTTTCTGTGTTTCCCGGCCAAAGACAAGCACGAAAGTAATAGACGGGAGTGCTCAACTATGTGATGCTCCGTAGAACGCATTTGTAAACGTATGAAAATTGACAAACGTCTTTTCAGTATTTAAAATAATCAAAAATATTTTTAAATGCCTAGATTAGCTTTTAACATTTTAAATAAATATGCTTTTTTTTATTAATTTATTGCTCATTTTAAATATTTATTTATTGTGCACTAAAATGTTAAAAATATACAATTACAAATAAACTACAACAGTTAAAATGAAAAGATATAAGCTTAAAAGTGAGTAATTAAATTCAAATTTATTATAAAAAATATTAAGGGATTTAAATAATAAGAGAAAGAATACAGTAAATAATATATAAGACTAATATAAATCCCCCATAGATAGATTGACTTTGGGAAGTTGCTTAATCAATCTAACAAAAAGAATATTAAAAGTGAACTCGTTTGATAAGGATAATATATACATACCTTACCTTATAAGAGACGCCTTCTTAGCCCTAACTTAAATACGGGGTAGCAAAGAGTAAAGTTCATAGGGAAAAGGATTGAACGAGTTTTTTGGGCAGCATCAAACACACTTGGCAAATCTTTTGAGGCCAGCTCGTCTAGCTTACATATGTATTTGTGAATGTGTGTGTGTGTGTGTGTGTGTGTGTTTATCCTATTCGAAGCATCTCTTTTTTGTCACCGGGTGTGTGTGTGTGTGTGTTCCTTGTGTGTTTGTCGTGTGTTGGGCCTGCGGGTTTTTCCCATTTTGCCCTTTTTTTTCTGGCTTGCCAAAAGTGCAGAAAATTTGTGCAAGTTACGTGCTTGATTACATTTTTTCAAAGTTTTTACGTGTCTTTCGCTTTGCAGGGAGCAGAGTCACTCATTGATGGGTTTGGGAAGCACCACAAGTACTTACGATAAGGTTAAAGGTTGTCCTTCCTATCTCTGTATTTGTTTGTAAGGACTGTGATATGTCTGCAGGCGTAGTTTGGTTGTACTTTTGATTGTATTCTATTGTCAGAGTCTATGGATATATATTGTATACATAGATCCATGTGTCCGGCGATTAACATAATTGAACAAACACCTGTCCAACAGCAACAGCAAAAGCAAAAGCTTTTAACAAATTGTGGTTTCGAGCGTAATCGGCTTAAATCGTACAAAACAAATCTAAACAATTAGGCAACAAACAAAGCGCAAACAATTGAATTTACGCCAATCAACTACCAACTTCACTAGCAGAGTTCATATCCATGTCAAACTGTCAGTCAAATGGACAGGAGCACACACACACACTGACACACACACATTCTCTCACACACACACAGACACACATACTGAGCTTCGGGTTAATGCGATTTGTCAATGGTCGGTGCCTCAGACATTCTATATTCACAACAATTTGTTGTCATTTATAAATAACCCATTTTAAAGTTAACTTCAACTGCTTTAAATGTAAGAATGGCTTAAAAATCTTGCCTAAAAAACCTAAAACCTACCCAAACTTTGAAAACAGAATGTGAACGTTTTAAGACACACATATAAATATATACTATATATAAATAGTATATATTAAATGGAAATCACTTAATCCGAATCGAATATATATTTGTTCACCCTCATCAAATCTTTATTATAAAAATGCTATATATATAGTTGAATATATAATCAGCCAAAATTTGAATAACATATAGCATATTTGCTTAGTCGTGTCACGACTTGCACTCAATTCTAGCTGACTTCTCTCTCTCTCTCTCTCTCTTTCCCTCTCTCTCTCTTTCTACATTGCACCGCAACGAAATTAAGAGGCTGCCCCAATCGCAGCAGCGACACGAATGCAAATCGCCAACTGCCACACAGAGTGTATTTGCGTGTCTACATGGCGTATGATAGATTTCAGTTTAAGCTTGTTGCTGCCACAGCTGCGGGGCATGTCCATTGCGCACACAGCGACACAGCTGAACTGAACTGAACTGAGCTGAGCTGCCTCTGCCACTGCAACTGCCACTGCCACTGTCGACTGACTCTTCGGGCTGTTGCGCATTCTACTGCCAATATTGTTGTTCTTGTTGTTGTTGTTGTTTCTATTGGTGCTGCTGCTGCTGCTGCTGCTGCTGTTGCTGCAAGGCTACACTCTGTAAAATTAGTTTTGCACTTTGTACATTGTCAGTGGCATTCTTTACACTTCTTGCTCCTGGTCACCAATTGCATGCCCCACACTCCCTTCCTCCACAAGCCCAGCAGTTGTTTGTCTGTCTCCTGTTTCTGTCCGCTGCCTAACTTGGTTAAGGTTCTGTGGTTACTCACTATATATATAAATGTATATATATATATATATATAGTTGTCTATATGTGTCTCCTGCGGGCATCTATCTGTGTCTATGTATTTCTCCTGCGGGTTCCTTTCCTCTTTCTGCCCCTCGCATTTCCTGGCACTCAGTTTGAGCTTGTCATGTTGCACATGTGCATTTATATGTATTTGCAACTAGAAGCGACTTTCATGTGGTTAGTTTTACTCTCGCTCTCGCTCTCTCTCTGCACACTTAACGCTTAATGGGCGTGCCACAAAGTTCCACCGCCCCCTGCCCCGAAAAACCCCATTTGAAATTTATCTAAATGCCTAAAGCTCGTTATAAAACGTGGCCTGGACAGTCGTAGATTTATGCAGACATGTGCCAAGTGCCAACTGCCAGTTGCCAGTTGGCAGTTCTGCCAGCTCCGCCAGCTTGGCCAGAGTTGGCCAACAAGTTGCTAGAGTTGCCACTGCTTGCTGCTAACAAGCGACGCCGCAAAGTAGGCAACAACATTGCTTTGGTCTACAGGCTTTAAGCCGACAAACGCTTTGCACTGATTGCCCACAGACATAAACACACAGACATAATATCACACACACATACACACACACATACACACACACATAAATTCACACATATATATGTGCATTTATTTTCATTTGCAGCACTTACTTGTCAACCCCACCCCCCCCACCTCACCCCGTCTTTAACTTCTGTCCAGCTAAACGCACTTAGCCAAATTGCATTACTTGGCAAATGTCTTCGCGCAGTCGCCGTTTGCTGTTATGTTGGCGGAAAGCGTTAAAACCACATTTGGCCAAAGCCAGCTCAACGGCAACAACAACAACAACAACAGCAGTTCGCTTCCCACTCCTGGGAAGCGTCTGTCTGCTTTTTGTGCGTTTTTAAAATGTAAATCCTGCAAATTTTATGCACATAGTGTAGACGACATACCGAGCCTTATCACTGCCCCCCTCCCCCTACCGCTGCTGCTCAACCCCTGGTTGAAACATCGCTTATATAATATTTTGTAAAACTGCATTTACACCACAAACACATTTGCATTTGAAATGTGCTGCTGCTGTTATTACAACTTCAACTGACTCGCTGCCACGCCCACCCGCCAGTCACTGCCTGCTTTGCGAAATGCATTTGCCTTATTTGCCTTATGCAACAGTGGGCTAAAATCCGTAAAATCCACAAGATCCGCATTTGCAGATTTGTGAGCCAAATGCTAATGTTTGGCCAACATAAAGCAGTCGTAAAAAGTCCCGCTTAGCAATAAGCTTTCCTCACTAACCGTAAAAATGCGAATTATTCTCAGTTTGAGAACCTCTCTTTGAATGATTCGCATTCTCAGATTAAAAAGAGAGATTATTGAGAGATTAAATATTTTAAGGCTGATAAACAAACTAGAATTGAAATAAAATTTTCTTAAAGATTCGACAATTGTTTTCTTTTCAGAAATAATTTATAAACATAGGAAACAAAATTCTTATAATGAAAAATACTTCTTTCTATTAATTCGAAATGTTTTCTATTTTATAAAATAAAAATAAAAAAAAACAAGTAAATTTGTAAAAAGAGAAGATTGAGAGATTAAATATTTTAAGACTGATAAACAAACTTAAACTCATAACAACAAAAAATCTATTTGAAATAAAATCCTCTTAAAGATTCGACATTTGTTTTCTTTTAAGATATAATTTATAAATATAGGAAAAAAAAAATCTGATAATGAAAAATACTTCTTTCTATTAATTCGAATTGTTTTTAATTATAAAAAATATAAAAAAATCAAGAAAATAAAAAAAAAAAAAAAACAAATCAAAACCGGTTTCTTAAGAAAAAATGGTTTTCTAAAATTCAAAATAAATAATTTAAATTAATGCTTGTCACTTAAATAAATTATTATTCAGTAAACAATACATAAAAACACAAGTAAGTTTATTTTAAATTAAATTATATGATTTTAAAAACTATCTGAAATATTTGAATATGTGAAATGTTTAAGTACTAATTTTGTGTATTAATTACACTAAAAAAAATGCTATTGCTATAAAGAAACAACATCGAAAATTAGATATATTATTTGTCGAAGATTTAGAGAAATATACCCTGGATTTTAAGAAGAGAGATACGACCTTTTTAGAAATATACTTTTGGAATTAGAATTTTCTAAATGTCGTATTTTCTGAGTTTAATTTTCGCAATAAATATGATTATTGTTATTTATTTATATGTATTAAATTACAGTTGCAACCACTGTGCAACTGCAACGACTGCTGAGTGCTGCTGTCGCCTGCATTTGTTTAGTTGTTACAGTTGTTCCTGTTGTTGTTGTTGTTGGCATTTCTTTTGCAACATTTTGTTAAATGCCTTGTAGCCTGGAAATCCTGTTTAGCAATATCCTCAACAGAACATGGCAGGGTCCGCAACGTGCTGTTCCTTTCCACAGCTGCCACCGCATAGCGACACATGTTGTCATACAATGCCAGTGTCCTGGCCAAAGGACAATGCTGCCAGCCAGGCAGCTGCTTCATGAGCCAACTTTAATGAATGTGCAAAAGATGGCAGGACTCTCACTCAGCACTCAGGACACATTCACTTCAAAGGCTTGGTATCTCTCTCCCTGAAATCAGCATAATTAAAATTTATGGCCAACGGTTATTTTAGTGTGAAGATTAAAGATGACTTTGTCCATCCCCCCTCCATTAATCTGGTTATTCCTGATGGGTTGGCCCGCCAACAGTTAAGACAGTTGACGTTTAATTATCTAGAGTCATCCACTTGGTCCCTTATGCAAAACTATTTTATTGAAGCAAAAAAAACCAAGCAATTTTAATTATTAAAGTCGCGTTTTTTTTTTTTAAGTTACAATTTAACTTACTTAAAATATGGAATACAAATATTTATGTTTATTTAAAATCTCATTGCAAGCTGTGCTAAATTTCGACATTTTTTCTCTCTGTGTATAGTTGGTTTAGTCAGCTTTAGTTTAGTCGCTGGCATTGTGAACAAAGCATAAACTATGTAAACGTGGCATGCAACGGCAAATGCCACAAGTTTGGCTATTGTCAATGTGCTGTTGTTCTTATTGTTGTTGCTGGTATTGTTTTGTTGTTGCAGTCAAGATGCGTTAATTTGATTTAAGCGTTTGTGGCATGCGGTCGCCGGCAGCAGCACCAAACTGAGCAAAATATTTAAAAGCTGCGACGCTGCGCTTAGCTGGCAACCAATTGTGGCATGGCTTCACCAACAATACCAAAATCAGCAGCAGCAACAGCAGCAGCAGCAGCGACAAAAGTGGCAGCCACAACAACGACAACATCAACAGCAAAGTGAAGCTATATGACATGGTTGCTGTACCATGTCACAGTCGCCCCCTCTCTCTCTCTCCATCTCTCTCTCTCACTCCCTCTATCTCTCTTAGTTCGCGGCCAGAAGCCATGACGACCAACCATCGCCTTTTGTTCCGCTATCCTTGTTGAGCAAAAATTGTGATGCCCCGGCTGCCTTGGCGCGACTGTTAAAAGTTTGCCATAAAAAATAATCATAAAAATACCAACAATAACAACAAAAGGCGAAAAATAAAATTAAAGCCAACGCAGAATGCATATTTTTTGAAGCAACAATAAACCAAACGGCGGCACCATAAAATTGTGCATTGTGCGGCCAAAAGACTTGATGTCGCACCCAATCCACCCCAATCTCCATCCCAATCCACCCACGAAGCCCCACTGCAAATTGAAACTGAAGCCACATAAGGCTTCGCTTGACGCTCTTAAGTTAAGTTGGAGCAGCTTTAAATTAACGATAAACCAAAGACGGACCAGCGAACGAAACTAACTTAAAGTGAAGAAAACATAATGAGGCGTTTACTTAGGTTTCACTGTACACAAAGTATTTTTCCGTTTTACACAATTGCCTTTTGGTTGCGCTGCAAAAAGTGTTCCTTTAATGATGTAAAGAATACACAGATATTACGTATAATGATGTAAGACAATTCCAGATTGCAAAGCATTTTAAATGATAATCAATTTGAAGCACTACTTAGCTTAATATAAATAACTTATTGTTAGTCGCAATTAAATCAATACTAGTTTAAGTGCAGTTTAAACTGGCTGCTGGAGCCAATCAGAAATAAACTCAAGTTTCGGAATTAACATTATTATTAATTCAAATATAGCCACCAAAAAGTGGTTAATAACAACTTATTATTCAAGGGGATTCCGTAACCAATTCGAGCTTCACTTGGGCTGTTATTTTTGCAAATCTCCTCCTGCCCCCCCCCACACACACACACACACACTTCTGTCAACTGTTCAGCGTTGCATAAATTGTGAATATTTCAAAATGTTGCATGCAGTCTTTTATGCATTTAAATGCTACATTTGCAGCAGGCTCAACATCAAATGACCTTCGCATATATTTCATATGCGAATTGTGGCAATGCCACTGCCCCTGCCCACTGCCTCTTGCCCAGTTCATGTTGCCAACCTCGAATCCGTCATCAACGTATACGTTTTTCGGCTTTCTCGAATTTTGGTTTGCTGTGCGGTTGCACGTTCGTGTGGACGCAGTCTGACATTGTGGTGGAGGTGGAGCGTCGCGCGTTGCATAAATTTTATTCAATTTCTGTCATTTCACGAAATGTATAAACACATCAACTCGACGGAAAACGTTGACGTCGACCGCGTTTTTGTTGACTGTGTGTATTTTACACGCGGCTGCCGCAATTGCCACAGCCACAGATGCCCCCACCCCCACCCGCACACCCCTTGACCACACCTGAGCACTGAGAGAAAGAGGGTTTTGTTGTGCATTGCAGAGCTGAGGTTTAGAATGATGTGTCGCCTGCAAAAATATGTATATGCCACGTATGTGTGTGTGTGTGTGTGGCACGCGCAGCAAATATAATTTTAGCAATTTTCCCCCCACTCGAACAGCAGCAGCAGCAGCTGCTGCTCCTTAGCCCCTTTCGTAAGTCGAGGAGCGGAAAAGTATTTTGCGCTTTAAGTAACGCCAGGAAACGGCAGCGGATGTGGCACACGGAATGCAAATAAACCAAGGCCTCAGCCAGGAGCAAGACCTCAGCTCATACACACATCCGCACACACCAACACATGCACGCACACACACACACACACACACGCATTGTGAGGAAAAGAAAAACGCTGAAAATAGCCAAGTAAATTCTGAAAACATTTTGCTCCTCGTTGCGCTTTTGTCGCATTAACGTACGTGATAATGTTGCAACAATAACAATAACAACAGCAACAACAACAACAGCAACTTCAACAATAACAACAACAACAACATTGTCAACTGGAACAGACCAAAAAATATGCCATTTGGTTACGATTTGGTCCTTTCGATCCTGCCAAGTTTGCATACTTCGGCAGCCGTGTGTTGCTTTATTGAATACAAGGATGCTCTGCACCACTTTTAACTGTATTCTTTTATTTGCTGTGCTGGCTGTGCTACATGTTGTACCACATGGCGTTTGAGCAAAATTTTTAAGCGCATACCTAACGCAATTTTCTACAATCTTAAAGAAGGAAAATGCTCGGAAAAACATTGAATGTGTGACCAAAAAATTTGTTTTAAAAATATTAAAATATGCATAGTTTTGAATTTAGTTTATTTATTATATTACTATATATTTAAATGCAGACAGGGTACTAAAGTGAAAAATTATATTTATTTATATATTTACAAATTTATTGTAGACTAGATTATTATTTTATGTATGTAGACTAAATGAGCTTTACAAGACATAAAAGATTAATACTTATATATAAAGTAAAAATAAATAAATACTTTTAATAATAACACCTGATGGTAAAAGTTAAGTTACTATTTAAAATATGTTAAAATAAATATGGGTATTAAAATGTAAGAAAATCAGCATTTATGGCAGGATATACACAAAAAGGAATGTTAACAAGGACAGAGATTGGCAGAAGAAAGAGAGAGCGAATATAAATTACATATAAGCAATTATCTGAACCCGTATAATTTAAATTTAATTTCCGACCTTTGTTATATTTATTTTCAATATTCAAACAAATAAGTATGTCAGTCCTTTTAAAATACGCACTATAAACACAAATCCAACCCTCATTATTAAACTCAAGACTTACTACATAACATCAAGAAGGATGTTAAAAAAGTAGACTGGTTTATCGAAAACTTTTAAATTACGAGTACATTATTTGGGGACACATTTGAGCAAGTGCATCTAGACTGATTGCCCTATTTAGGAGAACTCTTATAAATTATAGTTTTATAACAGTCACGAAGGGTGCTGAGTATGCATCTATCTCATGTCACAACAACCTTCCTCGATAAGAGTCCTCTTCCATTATCTTATCATTGTTAGATTAAACTATAAATAAATTCTTAACTATAAATTCTTAAAAGAATAAGATTCTAGACACTGAATGGGATAACTCATTAGGATCGAAGATAATTGTAGACAGTTGTAGTTAAGCAATTTATTAAATTATTACAAGTAATAATATATTCCTATGCAATAGGAATCATTATTTTCTGTTTAATAATCAGATTCGTTATTTCGGGATTCTGCATAGTTGATGTAAAGATTTCCATTTGATTTCTTTCGGATACACCTTTTAAATAAGCTGTGAAAAAGGTTAGAGAATGTGACATAGTAATAAGAATAGCATTCACTTTCCCCTATCTTTTTCTCTATATCTATCTGTGGCACTCTTATTCTCACTGTGATTCTCTTCCATATCACATTCATTGCATCACAAATCAATGTTGATGGCAAGAAGCATACATGACTCATACGCAACGTTGTCTGTTGCAACAATTGAAAATAGGGGGAACAGAGCAGCAACCACTCACTAAAAGATTGCAGCTAATGATGCTTCAATAGCTGTTTCATATGAGTCGCAAAACGTTGAATGAATGAGCGTCATTGAATTGAATGACACAAGTGTTGCAAGACTTGCATCAAGTGCAACAGCAACAGCAACAGCAACACTAAGTAAGTGCATGCTGACGTCTGATGGGGGGAACCTGCCACTGTCGACGATGTTGATAATGATGCATGTCTCAAATCAATTTTGTTGTATTATGCCAAAATTGTGCACGCTCCCTCGTGAGTGTGTGAGTGTGTTTGTGTGTGTGGAAAGTGCAGCAACAACAAAAAACAATTGCTGCTGCACATTAACAGTCAGTGTTGCAACGTGGTAAGAGTTACTTTCCGTGTACACCCAAGCGCTCAGCTTTTATGTTACCTCCCCACCCCCTCCCCTGTTTTTAAACACCCCTCCACACTTTAAATAAAATCAAGCATTTCTTTTTGCAAGTTTCTTGTATGTGTCACGCCCACACGCAACCGCCTCGTTGACGCAACTATTTTGTGTCGCAATACTTTGCAGCCATGTGGCATGTTGTGCAGTTATCGTCTCCTTCTCTGCTTCCAATTGGAAGGTGGGGCAACAGTTTTCTTTGCTTGCTTGAGAATTAGTGTTATTGGCTCCAGAAGCAAACACACACACAAACACACACATACTTGGACACACCCTTCACACACCACTTCGTGTTCGCTTGTTGTGTGTTTTTGTCAACTTGAAAACATCGTTTTGTAAATAACTGTTTTCAAGTCCATTTTACTTGCCCAATTTACGCTCGACTTTAAATGTTGCTGCAACATCGAGTCTTGTTCAGCATTGTTTGCTTCTTCTTCTTCTTCTTCTTCGTACTCATCATTTAATTAATGTAATCAATGTGTGATTAAGCTGTTGGAGTGTCGCATTTGCATTGTTCCATTGAAAGGGTGTTAATCAATAAGGATTACTGTGTGTGTCTCTGATTGATAATGTGCAGGTGTGTGTGTGTATGCAACTATATGTGTGTATGTGTGTATGATTGTGTGTGTGTACATTTGCCACACACTAATTTGGCTGTCAGAAATGCATATTTTAAACTGCAAATTATTCATTTCCAAATTTGTTTGCTTTAAAAAAAATATGATTAGCTCCTTGTTGATATAAGCAAAATAGTTAAACAGAAAAAAACGGATTTGTTGACTCTTAAAATAGTTTACAAACATTTGGAAAATAAATTATGTTGTTCCACAACAAAATTAATAATAAAGTGGGAAAAGTATTCAACTGAAAAATGAACCATGTTTGAATTGATATTTTAATTTTTCGCGAATAATATTTGGGCAAGCGATTGACTGACTGTAAATTTTGTTAAAAATAAAATTTATTATGCAACCGATCATACAGTAAAAAAATCAATAATTTAGAATTTAGAATTTAGAATTAGAATACATAATCCAAAAAGTAAACTTTGTAATTTTATATGCATTGTATTTTAATTATCCAATTTCTCATTACGATTACTGCAGTCATTTTGGCTTTAATTTTTAATGCACGACTTGTCTATAAATTAAGAGTGCAGGCAAATTATTGACTTAAAAAGAAAATGGAGGATAAAGATAGATAGATAGCTAACGCCTCTTAATGGTGATTTTCGCACGCAGTTTTCTTCTACGTTTTTTCCCAAGTTTTTTCAAAGCCATTTTCTTGTGCACATTTGGTGAAGCGAAAAGGAAAAACGTTTACGACATTTTCATTTAATCTTATTAAAAAGCTACACGCTCTTTAGCGCTTACGATGTGGGGGGGGGGGGGGCGGGGTTTGCTTTTGGCTCGGTTTTGGGCCCACTTTGATATTGAAATAAGTTTTTAAATTAATTTTTTGTTAGCAAAAGTTTGCCCAACTGAACTGAACTCAACTGAACTGGACTGAACTGGACAGGACAGGACAGGAGACGACTGACTCTAAGCTGGAATCGCACAATCCCCCTCTCGAACTCCCCTCTCCGCCCCTGCAGCTTCCAAATGGGCGTGTGAATGGACCAATTGTGTGCCATATTGATTGAATCGGCCATACTATAGTATAGTAGATGTATATAAAAAGCCATTGTTAGCTATTTGTTGCTGCAAAATTGAAAAACTTTTGCGCCTTGCTATTGATTGACAGAAAGTTGAAAGCGCAAAAAAAAAACCAGAAAACAGCAAAAAAAAATAAACGAAAAAAAGAAACTTGTAATTAAAATATAAGCGTCGAGTGGTTGCCACTTGGAAGTGAGTTTAAATTTTTGAAGCTGGTGTAAAGTGCTAGACAGCTAAATTTTTGAAATACTTGCAATTTTCACAATTTTCCAATGTTCTGCAATTGTGTGTTTATTTATGAGAGTGTTTGTTGTGAACTCCAGGAAGCGCTGTGGGATTTTGAATTCAGTTTGTCTGTGGGTTACAAATGCACTCCAGTAAGCACCACCTGCTGCCACGCCCCAGAAACCTGCCACCCCACAAACACACACCACATTCACACACTTTCTGTGTTGGGTGTTTTATGCGCATTTCATTTGGTTCAAACGCTTTTCACATGTTTTATTTTGCAAACGAACGAAAAGGGGCAACACTGACAACTCCGACCGGGTGATACCTGCTACTCGAGCCGCACCCACCTTGCAACTTGCCACACTAGCGCATAAATCACATAAACAACATTCTGATTTTTCGCGCATGATATTTGTGCCTTCCTTGCCGAAACACACACAGAAAAACTACAATGCGGCGATTTGTGGGCGGTTTTGCAATGTGGGTGTTTTGTTGGCGAAAAATAAATACGGAAATACGGGATGTGCTTCCCGTAGCACATAAAAAAAGATAAAAAATACGATATATTTATAGACCGGGCAGCCAACCGCACTGCGCATGATGAGCAATAAAAATGAGTATAAAAATGAGAATACAATGAGACGACTTTTGAGTTATTACTTGAAATTTTTTGGCACTGATTTGTGTTGATTCCCCTGCCATTACTCCTTTTTTGTTTTTTCTTTTTTTTGTTTTTTTTTGTTTTTCCATTCGCTGCTCATTCGATTGCAACATTTGCAACAATGCAATCACTTTTATGCTGCCATCAAATGTGCTCGCACTACAGTTCACTATTTTCTCACAAAAGGGGCACACAGATTTTCGCAATACATTGTTTTCCATCACATTAGTCACATCCGCTCTTAAAAAAATTGAAGAAAAACTGATAAGAAACATTTTTTAAGTGTTCTACAAATACTAATCTTAATTTGTGAAATTTTAAATTAAATTGTTTTTATATAAAAAAATATAAAAATAATAATATATAAACAACTTGATTTATTATTGGAAATTGCGTTAAAACATTTTTTAATTAAGAAAATATAAAATGAAATCACAGAATGAACACGATACAGTTTTATTATTTATTTATTTAATTTGTTGTTATCATTGATTAATGTATGCATGTATTTATTTATTGTTTTTTTTTTTGCATTGCTTTCATTTTATTTCAATTTTTATAAAATATGGTGAAGCGAACAAAAATAAACTTTTCTAAAAATTTTACTCTAGAGAACGCGAGAGCTAAAAAAAAAACTGTAGCATACTTTCCGGCATAATAAATAATTTGGTACTGGGGCAAGCGCATTATAAAACCAATAAATATCCTATGTAAAAATCTAATATTAACGAACTCAAATTAAGGAATTTTATATTTAAAACTAAATAAAATTGCATTCCAAAACATAAGAGGAAATGCAACTCAAATATGTCAAATTAAATACAATTTGTATAAATGATTTAGATCAGTGGCTGAATTAGTCTAATAGAGTTCCCCAAAACTGCATAAAAAATGGGGAGAGATCTAACAATGTTAGGGCAGCGGAAAGACTAAGCCATGTTTAGATATGTTATCTCTCTGGAGAACCTAACCGAACAGAAAACATAAACCCCACATGGAAGTTGAGGAGACAACATATAAATTTGTAACATTTTGCTCATTGCGCACAGAACATCAACTCGTATCTCTTGTCATTTGCCGTTTTTATTTAATTTGCAGCACTTTTCTTCGTTTTTACAATGCGCTACATTTTTCAATTTATTTCAGACACAAGCACACACTCTCTCCTTCTTCGACGTAATTTACACATTTTTCTGCCACATTAAGCGACGCTTTGCCCCACAGAAGCAAACCAAGTTGGGTCGAATTGGGTTCGGTTGGGCTTTGACTTGATGTGGCAAAATGGGTGGAATCGGGTTGGGTCAGGAGTGATATTCCCCAAAGTGCAATAAACATGCGCGCTACTGCCACACACACACAAACACACACACACACTTGTACCTATGTCATGACACACTTAAATTTTGCAAGACAGCCAAAAATAAGGAGAAAAAAAATATACAAAAATAAAGAAGAAACTTTGGCGAATAAAAAGCAGACTAACGAAGAAATAAACTTCAAATAAGCGAGCGCTCCATATCCAAGATGGCTTACAGCCTGACACATCCATATATATCCATGTATGCGTTTGTGTGTGTGTGTGTGTGTGTCTCTGTGTGTGTGTGCTTAGTAGCAGTTGCCGGCACTTAAACCCATAGTCAGACTCTGTTTTAAAGCGTCTGCAAGCAGCTGCAATATGAGATACAAGGCCATACTTGTAGGGTATATATATATATATATATATTTATATATATATATATATATATAGAGCATATCGGGCTATCTATCTGTATAAGGGAGCTCTTGGTCTTGGTCCTCTTGTTGCGCACAGCCTTAAACACTCGACGCTTAAGCGCTGCACAAATATTTATTGTGTCATTGATTTTCCTCGCTAAGCCGCCAAAGACTCGGCGCTCAATTTTCCTTTCGGATCCTTTTTGCCTTTTGCCTCTGCTTATTTACTCAACGCGCATTGCTCTTGTGGCACACAGTGTGCGAGTGTGTGTGAGTGTGTGCGGGTGTGTGTGTGTGTGTGAGTGTGTGTAACTGGCAACACAAATATTAAATTTCACACATAGGGATAAAAATAAAAAAAGGGACACTTTTGTGCACAATTCACCAGAGACGGGTCAAAGCTGACGCTGATTGAAATTGAAAATTTAATTTTTATATATTTTTTTGCTAGCCATTATTTTTGTTTGCGGGTCAATCCTTTTTTATGTGTCATAGTTCAAAGTATAAATGCATCAACAATTAAGAGTGAAATGCAATTTGTATTGTTTTCATTGGCAAATACGATGAAGCCCCTGGCAAATTTGGCAGTTTTGGCCAATTTAAGAGAATTGTGCGATTTGTGTTTATTTCACATCTATAAAAAAAAATTTAGCGAAGATAAAAAAAGATAAAACGTAATATGTTGTTCTTTATTGTTTGGTGACCTCTTTTATAATTAATTTTATTTTTTTTTTTATTTACTCCGATGTATATTGAATCCCAGTTGGATTTGAAAATATTCTGCCTGTTCGCTATATGGAGTTTAAATTTGAATTTGATTTAGAATTTCATATTTAAACTCTGTTTTAATATGTAAATGACTGATATTTGATTTATACTAAACCACAATTTCCCTCTTATTCCATTTCATTGCAGGTAAGTCAGTCGTGCAGTAAATTTCCGATGAGCTTCATAGAATGTGAGTTACAACAAAAAGAAATTATTAATTAAAATGAACTGCAGCAGATATCACAGAGAATGGAGAGGGGGATATATAGAGAGATATAGAGAGAGAGAGAGCACACACACAATGGGTGTGTAAATAGTGCAGCGACCACATAAATCAACCGCAAATAAGTATATATTATATATATACGTATAGTGTAGTGTTTGATGCCATATATATAAAAATACCCCTTGGCACGATTGCCGATACACACACACCCACACACCCATATCGATACGTGTGTGTGTGTGTGTGAAGTGACGACATTCCCGCTAAATAAGCATCAATAATTCATAAAATTAAATTGCTGCATATTAAAATTGCCCATGGGCTCTGTATTGGCACTCAAAGTTGTAAATGGCAGGGGGGGGGGGGGGTCTGTGGCAACAATATGTGCACTTTGATTGACTGACTGGGTTGACAGGCTAATGCCACATCACTCATATATGCGTTGCACGATTAGCTGGCAACATCAACATAATAATAATAAATTAAAGTATTAGCGCTTAATTAAAATTATCAATTGACCCGAACCAACAAACGAACTGTCAGCGAACTGACAGCAAAGCCACATGTACACACACACACACATATATATATATGTATATATATGTTTTCCATTTTTTACTGAAATTGGGTTGTCATTAAACCAACAACTCGCATACGCCTCATTGCTCCTCATTGACAAATGTTTGCACAGGAGATTTGCTTGCAACCTGGCTTTACAGATATAGATACATGTATTTAACTGTATCTATATATATATATATATCAAACACATATGCATTCAATTTGGAATGCACTGTTACACATGATAAAACACTGCATGGATAGCTAAATGAATATTTATCATAATGCATCAATTGATTTTGACTAACCAAATAATAAAAATTATTGAATTAGATTCAAAGGCAACACGAATGTGCTAAGCTAACAAATATAATCGATAATAATCGATAATATATATCCACATCATATCATATCCATATAATATCCGCCTAAAGATATGTTTCATTTAAATACCAAATTTACGCAATGTAAACTCTGCCGGCAGTCAGCTCAGTCCGTCTGTCCGTCTGTCAGTCTGTCCATCTGTATTGAAATGTACATTTTATCAAAAATTGTTTGAATTTATGATAAAAATATATATATTTATGGCATATTACCAAAATCTGTCAAATGCTTAAATTGGCCCCTGTTGTGAGTGGACAGCATTTTGAGCACTCATCGTTCAACTCGTTTAACTGCCAAACAAGAGAGATCAACGCGTGCAACAAACCGAATAAATCCACTCGAAGTCTGACTCTGTTGTGTGTCTGAGTGTGTGTGTGTGTGTGTGTGTGTGTGTGTGTGTGTGGCAGTTGCTATATTCACACGGATAAAGCAGTCGACAGTGCCACACTCACATACATAAATCAATCAAGCTGTGCAACTTTGCAGTCGCACAAAAGACTAATCACAATCAGCTGAACGTACGAGTGCATGTCGCACAGTGTGGCAGTGCGGCATGTGGCAGGTTGAGTAGCAGTTGCAACGAGTCAATGACGTCAATTTCCGTTGTCAATAATTCAACTTCAAAATGCAATTTAATCTACCTGGCTTGGCCTTTTGCGAGTATGAACTGATCTGTGTGTGTGTGTGTGTGTATGTTGATGTGTGTGTGAGTGTGTGTGTGTGTATATCTGTCTGTGTGTGTCTGTGCTTGTCTTTGCAAGTGGCAGCTGCAGTTTCTCAATGAACTAACCCTCATACGCATATCTTTACAAGTTTTTACCGTTATTAATCGGATTACAGTTAACTCGCAGAGACATTTGATGGGATGCTGCAAGCAAGCGCTGAAGCCATGCAACATGTCCTTGCAGCTTGCAGCCATTTACAGGCTGTCTTCAAGCTGTACACATTTCATACGAAACTTTTCAAGTGCCCATCTTTGTAATAACATATCCCAAGCCGATGACTGTCTCTCTATCTTCCCTCTCTCTCTAACTATATATATATATATCTCTCTCTCTGTGTGTTGTGCCAATTCACAGCTTGACAAGTGAGTAACATGAGAATTTAACTACAAATGGAATATTTATTTTAAATAACTTTATTCTTGGCTGTGACAACTTTTGCTCAACTTTGTCTGCAATTGTGCAAATCTCTGCCTCTCTCTCCCCCTCTCTCTCTCACGGTGTGTATCTAGTTGTAGATTTAATTAATTAATTAAAGCGATAGGCAAAAACTTTTTGGCCAGCATGTTCATTTGGCTGACAAGCCTAGTTGGTATGCAAAACGATGCCGTCGCATAAATCTAAATGCCAAAAGCCGTTCAACAATTTAACAACATGCAACTAAAGGCAAAATCAAAAATGTCCCGTTTACTTTATTTTTTTTTTTGGGGAAACGTGCCATTTGCATATTGATGCATATATTTTGATAGACACAATATAAAATTTTGTAAAAATATCTTGTGGTTTTTGTGCATAGTTAAAATAGTTATTTGGATGACGGCCAGGAGAAAAACACTTTAATATTTTTTTAGAATTTAAAACGCTTTCACATCAAAGTGAAAACTTGACAGAAATCATATCTAAATTTTGTATATTTTAATATTCAAATACAGATATTAAAAAATAAAAATAAACATTACTAAATATATATACATAGATTAGTTGGTGAATACTAAATTGCTTATCATCCATATTCACTGGAAAAATAATCGAAATATATTCTAAATGTTCTGAATATATAATTAGGTATAGAAAATTTAGAATATATTTCGATTATTTTTCCGGTGAATATGGATGATAAACAATTAAAATAATCGAAATATATTCTAAATATTCCATGCCTACTTAAATATTCGCAATATTTTTATTTGCATATGTAAACAAATAAATCTGAATACAAAGAATACCAAAAACCAAATAACAGCAAGCAAAATAATCGAGAGCTCTCTTAAATTATGCACTTTTGTGGTTTGTCTGATATAAATCAATATTTTAAATATATTTGTCAATTAAACTAAACTACTCGTTGATGTTTACATATTTAAATTGCTGTGTTAATCATTTAACCAGATTGCATTGATGCAAAATGCAGTAGTTAATCCTTGAAACCATAAGGGTCTTAAATGGATTTCAGATGTGGCTACGAACAAAACAGGCAGCATGCCATAAATTACTCTAACTGTTTGCAATTGTTGTCGGTTTCGACATTAGTTGGTCAACAACAAATGCAACAAATGCAAATGCCATAAACAATTAATTGAAAAATGGACAGAACACGATTGAAGTGACCAACGCTTCAAGGCTGTTCAATGGCCAATGGCCAAAAACTGGTTGCAACCGCAAACTGTAAAGTTGCTGATTGCTCCTGAGGCACACACACAAACACACACAAACGCACACACACACACACACACACACACACCTTGTGTGGTAAAAGCATGCATAAAATATGCCAATCTATATTCGCTTTCTCGCTCCCTCTTCATTTTGAGCATTTTCCCAGCAGCACAGACGTCACATTCATCTCCATTTGCTCGAAGTGATGAGAGTAAGCACACACACACACGCACATACACACACGCACACACTCACACAAGCACACACACACATATATATAAATATATATATGCACATTCTTCTTTCATTTGCCCCATTGGAACTTCAATTCATCCATAGTGCACAATTTTTAACACTCATACGCCCCGTTGCTGTTGCTCTGGGTTAGCTCCGGAGAAACACTTGGCAATGCACTTGTCCCCTCTTCCACTCTCCCGCCCCTCTCTGTCCCTCTCTCCCTCTGTCTCTCTACATGTCTCTGTCGATTTCTGTAGCATTTTGTCATATTTCTACTCTTGTTGTTGTCTTTTAAGGTTCATCAAAGCCTTAACATTGTTTGGCCACAGTTGTTGGTTACGCTGCCAATCCAGTGACTTCCCCTTTTCTCATGCCATGTCTGACAAGTACACTGGCAGAAAAAAGGCAACACTAAGATCGACTGCATATTTATTGCAATTTTTTGTTTCTTGGTGTTACAAACTTAACGATTAGTCACTAATCCATTTTATATAAGTAAGGTTATGAAGTCATAATATATTAACATGAAAGTTAAGCAGATAATATTATTATTAATATAATATAAATTATTTCAAGATTTATTCCAATATTTCTTGGCTTTAAGCTTCATATCGAACTCTTAGTAAAACAATTTCAATTCATGACTTATTGGGCACCTCCTTAAAAAGGAATTTAATATCCTCTTGCTTCATTCGCATACACTCTTAAACATCCTTTAAATCCTATTTTAGAGATGAATTAGTCTTATTTCAAGTAAAATACTAACTTTATATCTAACTCAAAGTAATCAAGTTCTTGACTTAGAACACAACTGCTTGTATGATGTGAATAATCCCACCTAACTAAATATTGTTTGGTATTTAAATAGGAATTTGCTTTGCTGCTTTAAGTATTTTTTGCACTTGATTTGAGGTCAAAAAAGGCAGCATTTTTTTGTTCAGTGTATGTGTGTACGTCAAACTGTCTTGTGAAATTCTTCCTGTGGGAGTTAAAATATGCAGAGACTTGCTGGCTGCTGCCTGCTGGCTGCTGGCACCGGCTACCCACAGCTCCTGCTGCAGGCTGCTTGTGGCTCCTCTGCATCCCTCGCCGCTCCTTGGATGACTTTTCGCTTTACACACACACTCACAAACACACGCTATGTGAATGTGTACATTTTTCGCATGTTGCTGTAACGGGTAGTTATGCTCTGGTGCATGTGCAACTTGTCTGTTGTTTATGACACCCATACCGCTGCCCCCTCCTTCAACTATCCACAACCATCCACAATCCTTTGTCAACGAGAGTATCTGCTTGTGTCGTCATCGTCATCGTAGTCATCGTAGTCATCGTCCTAGTCGTCGTCGTCGTCGTCGTTGTTGTCGTCATCAACATCATCATACTTCTCGGTTTCGTGCTCCAATCACAAGCATATCATCACATGCAGACACGCACACATGCGCTTCAATTCACACACCCAACACACACACACTCACACACACGCCTGTCTACACACACTCATCCACAACTGATGGTCGGACCAGGACTTTTTGTCGGGGGCCAACCATTTGAATTTATCCTTTGGTTTTAGCTTCAAATATTTTCTAATCTTGACTGACAAGAATTCTATAAATTTTTATGCATATACTATGTACATATATATAGATATATATATATATATATATATATATATATAGATTTATGAGCAACCAATATTGCTGAACCTACAAACATATTAAATACCATTCGTGCCGATATTTCGAACATGCCATAAACACTTCCATTTCAATAAATTGCATTTCCAATATTGGGATTTAAGATTTAAATGTTTGTTGAATAACTGTAAAAATAATTCATTTCGCTTGCACAAAAATTAACTTAAATATTTGTACAGAATACGCACTGCACAAAGTTATATCGTAATTAATAATGTGAATTTACCACATTCAATGTTAATCTCTTTATTCTTAATTGATAATTGAAAAGTGGAAAAATACACAATTAATTCATAATTATATTAATTTTTTTTTTCAATGAATTATTTACAAAGATATGTTAAGCCGATAAAGAAAGTCAGTATTTATTATAAAATAAATTAATTAAAAAATAAATGTGCACTTTCTCCATCCTCATTTCCACATAATTACAAATTTTTCAAGTGTGCCACTTGTTGCCAAAATAAATATAGATATTTTGCCCCTCGAGGGATTTTCTATCAACTTCTCTTTATGCCAAATTAAATTGAATTAAATTTTAATATAAGCACACCTAGTGCTTAAATCTGTGGTGCATGCAACACCACAAAAGTGCTGGGGCACCGCATAATAAATACTATAAATAAATACTAGAAATTTAATTGGAAATTTGTGGTTTATTTTAAATTTATACATTTCATAAATCAAATGCTGGATTCAGCTACACCTTTCAGCTGAGGTGTGAAGCTTTCCGTGTTATCAGCAAAAATGCTGCAGGATATTGAAAAAACAAAACTGAACTACGTGCAACTTCCAACGTGCAACAAAAAAAGGGCACAAAAAGCCACTGCATTTTTTAGACGGAATTTGCAAAAATTCTAAATTCGCAATAAAAGTGTATTTTAGAGAGTGTGTGTGCTTTTGCCTGTGTGTGTGTGTGTGTTTGTGTGTGTGTGTGTGTTTTTGTGTGTGTACATATATAATTCCGACTTCTTCACTTACTCTACTCATCTACATCATTTGCTGATTTGCTGCTATTCAGCACCAAAATAGCAGAAAAATATTTTTCGATAAAAATGCATTCGCAATGGAATCTATTGAAACTGCAGCAAATTGCAACCCAATGTGTGTGTGTGGCTAGGTGTTGTATGTGTGTGTGTATGTGTGTGTTTGTTTATGTGGGCACAGATTGCCACTGTGAGTAATGGCCCAGACAAATTGTAAGGCAGTCTCTGCCACACAGTCCTTTCTCAGACACACTCATTCAGTCAGTCAGTCACTCAGTCAGTCAGTCAGCTGCGAGTCATTTTATAGTGGAAAGCTGAGTGGTGCTTGTGGTGCTGGGTGGGTGGTGGTGGTGGTGGTGGTGGTGGTGGTGGTGGTGGTGGTGGTGGTGGTGGTGGTGGTGGTGTTTGCTGTGTTGTCATGCAGATCATGGCAGCATCAAAAATATTATTATGTCAGCATTATGTTCACAATGTCGTCTGCCATTAAGTCAACGGCAACAGCAACAACAACAACCACAACAACAACAACAACAGCAACAACAGCAACAACAACAGGACCAGCCATAACAATGGGGCATGGAAATGGGCATGGAAAAGGAACTCTGAATGAGAGTGACATATGAAAATATGCAGACAGTGGGTTTGCATAATAGAAAACATAAATTTTTGCAGTTTTATATGCTTCTATGTCCTCCGGCAGCAGTTGGCCAAAACGGATGTCCCCACAGAAATGGGGCTGAGTTGATCATTAAAAACGCTTGATACGAGTTGTGGCAATAAGTCTGATAACAATAAAAGAGGCGCCCCCAAATAATAACAATCCAGCTGTTGGCTTTGTCAACCCTTTAAAATACATATTTATAGAAAGATTTAAGTTAAAAAATAAAAAATATAACAATTAAAATCACTTTTCTAAAACTGTAAGCTTTGTCAACTTATTAAAACAAATCAAAGAAATATTTATTTTTATAGTTTTAGTTCAAGTATATGTTTGTTCAAAGAATGATTTAAGTAACTTTAAAAAAAAATATTATTATTTTAAATAAGACAAACAAACTTTTTGAGATTTTTACTTGTGCCTTATGATAATATCAAGGCTACTTCTCTTTACTAGAGTCAAACAGTCTTAAATTGTAAACAGATGGATTTAAACTATTAATCAGTTAAACAAATTAATTTAAATACTTATATATACCATTAATCGTGTCTGCTTTAAATATTTACATATATCTTATAATCTGCTCAAATTATTCTGACTTATTTTCCACATGACTTATTTCACCGAACGGAATCGCTGCAATTTCCATGAAAATGTGTAAATTGTGTAAACCAATAAAGAAAATTTAAAAATATTAATAATTCTCTGGCTTTTGCAACTTCTTAATTGGAACAAAGAACAAATATCTGCGGCAGAGTTATTGAAACCAGTTGGTCAATGAAAATTTGCATTTCTTCTGCCTGTGATTGCTCAATTTACAATTTAATAAATAAACTGAAAAATTGTTGATGAATTTTTTAAATACCATTTAAAATGGTTAAAAAAGCATACGTTGAAGTTATGGAAAGGTATGTTCCAGGCAGCTGGAATCAGTACTGACCTTATAGAGTATATATGTTCATGATCAATATTAACAGACGAGCCAATTTAACTATGTCTCTCTGCACCTGAAGCCATTTAAAATATTTAAAAAAAACACGTATATTTATATATATATATATATATATCAGCCACAAAAGTTAGGGTATCTTCTAGTCGAAGTCTATCGACTAACGCATTTTTACATGTTTTATGTGGTATTTTTAAATAAATAGTTTTTTTTACTCATTTTGATTGTATTTAAAGCATAATTTCCGCCAATTTGTGTTTCAAGAGACAATAACGACAATGTTTGTGTGTATGAGTGTGTGTGTGTGTGTGCACTCTCTGTGTGTGTGTGTGTGTTTGAGCTTGTGTCTGTGAGCATGAAATTAAATTCCTCGTCAAAAACAATAACCTGGCTGCCAACCAGCTGCCAAACGAGCGCAGCAACCAACAACAAAAACAACAAAAACGTTGCCTTCAAAATCGCAGCGTTTGTTGCTGATTCTGCTGCTTCTGTTGCAGCAACAGCAGCAGCAGCAACAGCAGCAGCAGCAACATCAGCAGCAACAGCAGCAGAAGCAGCAGCAGCTGCAGCAGCCTTTTGGCCAGGAGGGCGCACAAATAAATTGAATCGAATTTAATGTCAAAAGTGCACCATATAATTGGCTTAATGTTGTTGTAGTAGCGGTTGTTCCTGTTGTTGTTGTTGTTGTAATTGCAAATGTTCTTTTTCGTAGTTGTGGCAAGGGCTAAAACTGCATTAAATGTGTGTTGCAGTGTGTGTGTGTGTGTGTGTGTGTGCTGGTTCTGTGTGTAATACGCACACCTGTCCGTGTGCCATTATAAACGGCTGTCCCAGCATCATACCAGCCCTCCCCCCCCCCTTACCAACACCATCCCCCTCAACAACCACCTCCCACCCCTCGGCTATAGCTTTTGTGTGTTTTTGCCGTTAAAAGCGCAAAATTCAATTTCGTTTTATTGTTCGCTGGTTAAACAGCAGCATTCAGGGTGTAAATATCATATATATATACATATATATATATATAAATATATATAAAGCTCTTTCTGTGGCTACAGTTTTGGGGCGTGGCAATTGTATTACGCCCACCTGTGACTCGTGGCTACTTTTTGGGGGCGTGTGAGTGTTGCCACGGTGCGTATGAGTAATGTTTGTTCATCGTTGCCAAGCGAGTTGCCTGTTGGCCTGGTTGGATCAGGCGGGTGGGGCCTGGGGGCTGGCTGGGGAGTTTAAAGGCGAAAGGATTTCCGCTAACGCAGCTATTATTGCAAATGTTGTTGTTGGCCTTTGTTGCTGCCACGACTGCTGCCACGGCTGCTGCCACGGCTGCTGCCACGGCTGCTGCCACGGCTGCCGCGGCTGCTGCTGCTGTTGATGTAATGCAACTAATTTTGTTTTTGATCAGCGGACCGCAAATTGCGCGTGGGGATTAAGAGAAAAGGCAAAATTTTGTTATGGCCGCATTTCCAGCGCTGAATACAGGCTAAAGAGCTATCTTGGGGCTTCCTGGAAATTTAATACTCTTTCATACACATTAATTAAACTGGCTGGCAAGTGAGCCATAGCTATACCTATAGGTAGACTTATGTAAGACAAAATCTTGGGAGCGCTTGACTGCAACTTAAACTTAATTAAATTTAATCACTCCGAAATAAAACGTTCCTTAACCTTGCAAATTTACCTGACAATTAGAAGGTTGATGTGATTTTTAGAAATAATAATAAGAAGAACAATACTTAAATTAGAAATAATTATTTAATTTTTTTCAGAGAAATATTTTTAATTTTAATAATATTTCTATGTTAGAAAATATTCCTTTGGTGTCTCCGCTACAAGATTATTCTTTTCATTTAGCTGCTGTCTGCAATTGGGAAGACACAATCTTCTAGTTTTTGGGGGTGTGTGCACTGCGACCTGATAGGTATATTGTGCCCCCTTCTGGGCTTAAAGCTCCTCCATCAACCCAAGCTCTTGCACGAATGCTATAATTTTTGTTGGGTTGAGGGCTACTATGTCATTGCTCATCATGACATGCATCCCTAGGATGTTGCTTCTCTTCCTTGCTAAGGCGACACACTCTGCTAGGATGTGCATTGAGGATTCCTCCTCGCCTTCACAGAATTATGCCCAGCTTGGCTAGGTGACTTCTTAGTCTACAGTGTCCCGTCAGTAGACCGGTGAGTATTCTAAGATTGTTGAGAAGATACGCTAACCGCAGCTGTAGTTTGATCAATCTGAATTTACGATTTGGTTAGCAAAATCGGATATGGAATATATGTATATCCGATATGGGATCGTATAATACATTTAACTAGTTACACACCTTTGCACAATTCCATTGTACCACTCCTAACAACTGTTACTCCATTCGAGAGTCACGTGCTCCAATTATCTGATATCAATTAATATTAAAGCATCTTTAGGAAGTTTCCGGAAGACGCTCTCGTAATTTCATATATGGACTGACAGAAGTAATTTTCTAATTGTCTGCCTTTATATAATGAGTTGAGAAATGTTTGGGAGCAAATTGAAATACCGTCTGCAATTATTAAATAGAAGCTCTTTGAGCCCGTTCAACTGTGAGTTGCCCTTGGCAGATGGCCAAGTTACGCATCATTTGTGAATTTCAATTAAGCGGCAAGTCAAAGCCATCGCTGGTTATTAACTTGTCAAAAGCGACCAAATGCCCAACTATAAACGTAAATGCTACATGTGTGGCCAAAACCACACAGAGAACTGGCTTCAGGCATCCGAACTAATGCAACATTATTAAACAGATCCCCCTCCAACAGCAGTTGAGGACAGGTAGTCAAAGTCGTGGTCGTGTGACCTCAGATATATGTATACATATATATGTGGCATATCAGATTATATGGTGACGATGTGTCTCTGGTGCTGACCCTAACTTTGGCAATCAAATTATTACATTCCATGCAATTACTTGACCCGGGGGTCAACCAATTTGGAATTGACATGCAAAGGGAAGACTGTATTTGGCAAATCGAAGACAAGCAATTTCAGCAACTTAATCAAAATCATGTCAAGGCTTTTGGCTACGTTTTCCTACCTTTTTCTTTTGTTTGCCCAAAAGTAGCTGTGCTTAAGCAGGTCACAGACCAAGAAAAGTGTCGGCGTCAAAATTAATTTTATTCGAATTTTCTTTGCTTTTCGATTGACTTTGCTTTAGTTGGTTTGCAAGTTGATTGTGAAACACACAAGTTGGCAATCTGAACGCACGTGTTACTTTTATACACAATTCATTTTGGCCAATTTCTCAACAAGGCCCATTTCAAAAGTGGAGTATTCATAAATTTCGATTCGCTTTTTGTGAGCACAGTTTGCGCAGCAATTTTCCATCGTTTTTGTCACAATTTCTTATCGCATGAGCATAAAATTAACAACCCAACAAAATGGCGTCGAAATCAGCGTTGAAGCTTGCACGTTATTTGCACGACTACCCCTACTCAGTAGGGGTAGGTGTAGGTTAGGGGGGGATGAGTGGAGACATTATTTAAAATCGACGCCTGCGGCGCTGCTATAAAAATTTGTGCGCGATAAAATGGAATTATGAAGACGAAGAAGAAGAAGAAAGGCGGAAAAACACTGAGAAAACCATGGCTTCCAAAGAGGTCTGAAGAGCGTATACGACACGTGTTCTTATTAATTTTAATGCATATTAAAAATCGCAGCCTGCGGCATGCTACCCAGCAGCCCTGCCACCAATCCCCTCCCCCTCAGAAGTCTCGTCCTAAAGTTGTAAATTTTCAGCACCGTATCAATAAAAGCCAGCAACGGTGAGAATCCTTGTGCCTGCCTGGCGGCACACAACTTTTGCAGCTTGCTCATAAAATGCCAAAACCACAACAGTATACAATACCCACACACACACACACACACCAACACACACACACACACGAGTGTGTGTATGACAGACACTGACTTATGTTTATTAGATTTTATGAGCGCCTCAACTGAGCTGAGCATCAGTTTCGTCCTGCGGTTGGTTCTTCACAATTTTCGCTTGTGCATTAAAATATCTTAATAGAAAAGAGATAAGTCATAAAATATTAAATGAGTGGCTACCACACACACAAACACACACACACACACACACACACACAGAAGCTCGTAATCAGTCAGAGGAGCAACGTGAGGCAAGAAACAAGAGCCCAAGTGGCAATGCGGTTTCATCTGCTACTGGCAGGATTCGTTTTGTGGGGCTACATCGGGGCTGCCACTATGCCGCAGACCTGTGGTTATGATTTCCCAAATACCTCGTAATTTGTACAATAAGAGGGAGTAAGCTAACTGGGGAATAGAAACCCAAGTTAGCTTTGAAATTAGCGTTGAAGTCAAAATAGTTGTTGTATTAAATAGTAAATAAAATTGTGGCACAACAAAAAATAACTTAATTATGGGCACTCAATAGGTGAGTGGCAAATTACTGCTCTTAGTTTTAATTATTTATATTTTTTTAATTTATATTTTGCGTCTCTCATTTAATTGCAATCATTATTTAAAAAAAAAATATTTTCAATTAGAATTGTTTTTTATGTTTTGTATTTTTTTCTTGAAGATTTTTGATACTTTGCAGTCGTGAGAAAAATACAAATTATTTGAGATGAATTTCCAGCATTCGCAACATAATTTACGAATGTTATATTTACAGAAATTGCGAAAATGTATTTGCAACAATTAAACAATTCGGCAACATACATACATTGTCGAGTTATATTAAGCAATAAAACTTATATCTGTTATGTCATTAAATATTAAAATTAATATCAGTAACATACCTGACATCCTTTAATTAGTTTATTTTAATAAGTGGAATAAAATCTAAAATATTTTGCGATCTTTTAAAGAGTTGCCAAAGTCATCCAATAATTTAACGCTCAAGTTGCGCATATTTTTCCATTGCAGTGAACAGCCATGCAATTGCTTACAGGGTATCATCTAGTCATTATATTTGCTGATATAATGATCGTATTTGCTCTTAGTATTCATATTTTCGCTGTGTATATAAATAATGCACAAAAGTTGTTCATTTAACTTTGCTTGTTTGTTTCGTTTCGCTTTTTGTTTGTTTTACTCGTTGGCGGTTTGACTGCCTTCCTGCCCCGCCCAGCCTCCTCGTCCACATCCACCACTCATCCCCGGCCAGCTGCCTCAAAAAGTTGCGAGGCCTGCCATGTGCAAGATATAAATCTTGAGAGCCTAAAACCGACTCGGGCAACTTTTTTTTTATTTGTTCTTCTTTATTTTTTTTTTTTGGGGCCAGTTGCACAGTCGAAAATAAGTTAAGAAACTCATTCACATAATTTTCGAGTTTATTGTTAGCTGTTGTTGTTGTTGTTATTGTTGTTGTTGTTGTGGTTGTTGCTGCTGGCATGATATACACCTGGCTGGCAGGGCATAAACCTGACTCTAATTACCAGCAATGTTCCCTTCGCACCGCCTCCCACTTTCCCCGTTCAAGGAAAACAAGAGCCCATAAAATCTAAATAAAAATCATTCATTTTCTCAGCACAAAGCTGGCAGTGAACCTGAGGCGCCAAACGAATGCCAGCTTAACGGCTCCTTTAGATCCTTTCGATGATGTCGGAGCATGGCGTAGGAGTTGCTCCTGCTCCTGCTCCTGTTGTTGTTGCTGTTGTGGTTGCTTCTTGTGCGTTAAATTTTTATAGCCTACACTTGGGCGCCCAAGCAAGTTACGGCCACTTAATGAATTAACATTATTTTGATGGGTTTTATGATTTTTTCATACTCGCCCCCAAGCAAAACCCAACACACAACACACAAAATCAAATAGGCCACAAGCAGCCGCACATCACCTTTTAACTTTTTAATAATCCCACAAAAATAAAAACAAAAAAATATGAAAAATATAAAAAATATTAAGTATATGCGAGCATAAGAATAACTCCACTTCAGATCATTTCATTAATAATTTGGCGTGGCATTTTGCAATAAGAGCCCTTTTTTGTGGAAAATGCGCCAGGCTGGCTGGGAAATTGCTTTATAAGTACTCAGTGCAAGTGCAAAAGTTTTTCCAGCCACTGAAGTGAAAGTTTTTATTAAATGCATAAAACGAGTCAAAGTCGTGACTATGTGTGTGTGTGTGTGTCGGTGTGTGTGTGTGTGTGTGTGTATCGGGCGACATAAATCTAAGTGCTTTAACGCCCCTGTAGCAACTTTTGTAGCGCCTACTTTTGTGGCCAATGGTGCAAAACTGTTTTAACAGTCTGAGCCACCTTTTTTGGCCCACGCACACACACTAACCCAAATGTCTATGTGTGTGCCTGTGTGTGTGTGTGTGTATAAGCGTTGCTGTGGCGCTTTTGTAATGAGTTTTCAAGTGGTTTTATGCATAGGCAGGTAATTTTAGCATAATACCTAATGATGTATCTTTTGTGGTAGGGCTTACAAAATGGCCAAGCATTGTACCAGATACTGTTACATCCATGTACTCACACGCATACACACACTTTCACACACACACAGGGATACTCAAATAACAATAAAGCATACAGAGCCAGAACAAATGGGCAATAAGCAGGCAGTTTGGCACCCCTTTTAGTTATTGTCCTTATAGAGCACATAAACAAGATGAAGATGATAAAAATGATGTCCCAGACAAGCAAAAGAAATTTGAAACTTAAGTGCCTTATTCAAGGGCAATGTTACAACTGTTAATAAGCTACAAATTTGTATCCAAATATATATTTTAAATAAGTTTTTTACAACTTTTTTCTAAAATATACATAAATAAATCACATATAAAATTGAATTTATTTATTAACTAGTACATTTTTAACGCAACTAATTAAATTGTTTATCGCAAGAGATATTTGTAGCTTTAATTAATAAAGTCCAAACTACAAAATATCTTTATTGTTTCTGAAAGTTAATGACTAGATAAGCATTTATGTTTATTTTTTAAATATTTTTTAAATAATTACTTAACTAAGTTATTTTCAACTCAAGGTTTAAACTATTTCTTATATTTTTTACTCAACTAAGCTATTAACAATTCTTATCTACAGTAATTATCAAGCAAAATACATACTACATGCGTAATTTTACTATCACTTCTAATATGCAAGTAATTAAATTGCTTATCGCAAACGTACCCACGATAATAGATACCTAATTGATAAGTAAACAACGCTCTTATAAATAAATGATTAAATATAATCAGAAAATAAAATCAAATTGCAAGCAGATTCAGTTCTCACGTGTTTGCTATCGATATCAATGCCTGCCTGCAAAATTTCCCACAATTCAAATGCGCGCCCAAAATAAAATACCTCGACGAATTAATTTCCCCTTTGCACTCGCCTTTTGCATAGTTTGGCGAGTCGCTCGCTCTCGCTCTGGCTCTCGCTCACGCTCACGCTCTCTTGCTCACAGAAACAGTAGCAGTAGCAGCAGCAGCAGCAGCAGCCCAGCAGCAGCAATAGCAGCTGCCGCATATGCCGCACAACGGCGAATTCAGCCAAAAGCCAAAGGCGGCGAATCTATCTCAGTGTATCTGACAGTTGAAGCAGTCGTGTTTGTCTGTGTGTTTTTGTCTGTCTCTGTCATCATCATTGCCGCCGTCGCCGTCGTCTCGTTGCGCTGAGTATTAATTTTTTTCTGATTGTGGGCCACTATTGCAAAAATCGAGGCATTCATATTTTCATTTTATATAAATTCAATTCAAAAAAACACTCAATAAAACGCAACAAATTCAAATAACTAAATAACTAATGAAAAACAACAGTGAAAATACCAAGTGAAGTGTGCTGCGTAAGATTGAAAAATTCTCTGCGCAGCAGCCGCCTTTTTTTCTTACGGACAGTTTGCCACAAATTATATACATGTATATGCATCTAAGAAATATATATTATCGAAATATAACTGAAACAATGTATAATGTGATTAACGCAAATGTGTATTTCTATATATAATCTGGACATTTTAAACACCCGAGGCATTAAACAAAAAAAATGTAGATTTGTGCCAAAGCCAAAAAATAATAATAAACACCCAACAGATTTTACAAGACATAAAAATTTGGCAATAAAAGTGTTTGTGTGAATCTACAGAAGAATTGAATGAATAAAACAAGTGATAATAACAATAATAATAATAATAATAATAATAATAGTGCGTTTATTAATCTTGTCTTTGTTGTTGTTGTTGTTGTTGCTGGTCTTGGCTTTGTTCGTTGTGTTTCAGTTGTTGTTGTTGTTATTCGCATTTTGTGTACCTTTCAAGAAATCAATAAAAAAGCAGAACGCAACCCAAAAGACCAGCAAGGCAAATTCGCTCAAAACGAGTCTCTGAGCGAGCAGAGAGAGAGCCACACAATGAGGGAGAGAGCGCGCTCAAAAAAGAGTGCCAGCCGGAGAAAGATAGAGAGAGTGTGTATATGTGTTACTCTCTCTCTCTCTCTGTCTCGCTCTCTCCCTCGCTGCGTTTTGTTGACATTCTGGCGCTACAAATATTCTGCTGCTGGCGTATGTTTTTCTGGTGCCAACTTAAGTTTTGCACTGTTTTTTACAACAGCGCCGACATAATTTAGCATATTTAGCATAGTAAAGAAATTAAACAATGGAAGACCAACAATCAGAACTAAACTGATATCAGAAAAGAGTTATATTCACAGTTAAGTGACACAATTTAGAATTCTGTGTGCCCGTTTCGCATTCGGTATTTTGTGGCGACAGTTTGGCCAAAAAGTTCCTTCTCCACGTGCACTTTGTTCCGCGCGTGTGTGTGTGTGTGTGTGTGTGTGTGGCCCAGCCCGGCTTTATTGATTTTTCGCATATCCTTTTGTGGCCGTGCATGCGCACACACACATACATATATAGCTATATATATATATATATATATACCCCAACGTACTCTCCCCAGTACACTGACCTTAGCCATAGACACAATTCGGTTATTAATCGCATACCGTTTTTCTTCTTCTTCTTCTTCTCTGTTTATTTCCCCAACAAATTATCAGCATTCAAAATACGACGATAAGGCGCTAAAAACAACAAAACAAGCCAATTTCTGATATACTATATAAATGTATTTATTTGTATTGCCCCACAATGTGGGCCATTCATAAAAAAAAACCGCTGCTTTCGGCTGGGGGAATCAACAAAAAAAATAAATAAAATAAACAAACAGACAAATAAACAAACGTTTGCATGTGTGGTATGCATAGGGAATATGTCTGTCTCTCTGTCAGTCTGCCTCTCTGTCTGTCTGTCTCTCTCTCTGTCTGCCTCTCTGTCTGAGTGTATATTTGATTTGGGTATGTGGAAAGTGGCTGCTCAAGTGTGGTAATATGTGGGTTATCAAACAGTCTCACGCTTATTAGAGCCCATCGAAAATACATCTATTTTTCTATTTATTTATTATTTTTTTTCTTTTCTGGTAAAAGGGCTGCCCCATTTTATCGGCAAAGCTATTGGAAATACATTAGGTCTGACCCAGTGAGTACATTTCCGTAATCATAATGGAAATGTGTGAAGTAAGCCCACATACAAACATATGCATAGATTTTGAAATACCCTCTCTAAGATCGGGCTCATAATTTGCATGAGAAGTACTTAAATACTTAAATACTACTAGTCTCGATCGGAGTAAATTATCAAATATTTCAAATTTAAATTTATTATATTTAAATAATCAATGTAATAAAGTAACTAAAGCAAATGCATTAAAAGATTTCTGATAAGAATTTTTGAAATGCTTGAGTTAGATTTCCATTTCTATATACTTCTCGGAAGAAGTTAAGTTCTACTGTGTTTAGATCAGATTACATTTTTGTTAGATACCCTATTTTCACAATATATAAAAATTATAATTTTAATTTTAATTCTGAGACAGATTGTAATTAACATTAAAAATTACAATCTGTCTGAGAATTTCACAGGATTGATTATACTCTATTTAAAACCAATATCAGCAGTTTTATTTTTATTTCTTAATTTTATTTTATTTAACTTTTAAGACATATATATTAGAACTGTCCCTCAAGTACACTCTTCACTTTCAAAGCCATTAACGCCTTGAATCTGATACGACTGCATATTTTCAAGTGTATTGAATCATTCAAGCACTCATAACAAATATTTCTGTCTGATTCACCAACAGAATAATATCAACTTAAGTTCATATCTCACTCAGACGATTGACTCGATTGAGTTCCCAATTAGATGATTTTTATTGACACTTGAGACACTTACATTAACACACTTTCACATGCTGTCAGCAGAGTTGCCACCCACACAAAGACACACACACACACACACACACTTACACACATTTGTAACTTAAAGCTGAGCTGCTCTATAAAAAATGTCGTTTATTTTTTAAAAAATTGTATGGAAAATCGGCTTAGACACATTTGGCCCACTATCGTCAAGTATCTGCTGGCACTTCCGCTGTCTATAAAAAATATGTTACCTGCCAAAACGATAACTTAACAAGCATGTTGAGTTTTTATATTGTTATTTTTTATCAATACAGAAGAAGACTTACTAACAGAAAGGTCGCTTATTGTTATTTATGTGCAAGCAGAATGAAGCTTATCTCAGCAAGCGGCCAACGGCCATAAAAAAGTCGTCATGTGTGTGTGTGTGTGTGTGTGGATGTTTGTGATTTCTATTTATGGGTCATATACACACACACATGTGTGTGTGCATGTCTCTTCCGTTATGTTTCTGCACTTGACAAACTGGGCAAACAGTGGGCAATTTTTCAATTACATTTGCAATCGCAATCGTGGCACATGCCACAAAAGACACTCACCAACGCTGACTAATCAAAATATATATATACATATATACTATATGCTTCAAATTGGCCCTTGCATCGTCTGTCAAATATTTCTATATGTATACAATTATATACAATTATATTTGTATATGCTTCGCACAAGAAGCCAACAATTGTCGTTTGATTGACCAATTTTCCTAGTTCTGCTCGTCAATTCATTTCCAATATCGGCCCTACTTTTAGATATACACACTTATCTCTATCTCTCTTTCTCTTTTTCCTTCTTTCTCCCTCTTTTATTGCGTTCTCATTCTGTCTAACTGTCTGTCACATTTTGTTATTCTATCACTTCTTTTTCGCTTCATCATGATTAGAGTTACGACTAAGCAGCTAATGTCTCTGGTCGGTTAACTTGCTCAGATTACCTTTTTCACAGACCTTCAGCGGGTATTCCAGTTTTTTGGAGAAGTCTTGCAAAACTTTTGAATTCTTAAATTTTGAGAAAAAAAATAGCTAAATATTTAAGTTGAAAAGTGTCAAGCTCGGCTAACATTGGAAAATTCTTTGCAAAAAACTGGCTGCGACCTTGGGTATTTTGAACAAAGAATCACGCAAATATTTCAGTTTTAAATTTCGAAATTTATACTTGCTCTTATCTTTTTTCATACTCCGTACGTGTTTAAAGGGGGAATACTCATATTTTGCGCAATTATGAATCAGACAGAAGAAGAAGAAGCATCTTTGACTCCATAAATCATATATTTGGAAATAAAACTAGAACATATTTAACAGCTGAGTTAATTGAGCTTCTTCAGCAACAGCAAAAGCAAAATACTGAAATTTTGCAAAATAAATGTTACTGTTAGTTAGTCCTTAGTCCTTGGTCCTTAGTGTGATCCTATCGCACACATATTTATTCAGAGATATTTCAGAGTGATGCAATTTCTACTCCAAGTGTGTGCAAACTTCGGCGTGTCAATAAAAAACTCAACTCATTTGTGTTTTTCTTTTTCTTTTTCATATTTTTTTTTTTTGCATGCATGGCACTGCAGTTTGATGAGCTGCTAATTAGCAGCGGCTGTGCAACACACACACACACAAACACACGCACACACACACAAGTAGCTGGCTCCACAGCACATGGTAAATGGCGTGCCGAGGCAGTTCTCAATGAATCAGCACGAGCGCAATGTAATTTGCACTTTGCACAGCTCTCCCTTCCTACACTATCTCTCTCTTTCTTTCTTTCTCTCTCTCTCCCTCTCTCTCTCTCTCTCTGTGTATGTATATAAGTTTTTTGGACTGTAGTTAGTTCATAGAGGTGAAGCATTTTAGTTGTAGCAGCAGTTGGTGTGCGTGATTGACAGTTGTTAAGTTGGGTTAGCTTAGTTGGCCGGGTAATTAACTAGCTGGATTGGCAGCTGGATAGACAGCACACAGGATTTTACTTTGACCTGCCCAATTGCTGAACGCAACTGATTTGTGTGCTCGCCATATGGAATATTAATTGGTTATAACCAACTTTGAGCAGTCCAAAGTTGCCTTTTTTAATTGACTTTAAACTGAAACGCACGATGAACGGTCATGTTGCATACATCATTCATTGTACCAATTCCAGCGAATAATAGGCAATCAATCAGTCAATCAGTCAATCAATATAAGTCGTTTGTATTGAGAAGGGGCTTTACCTTTACAAAATGTAATTTGAACTGTAGGCACATTTAACATATTTTCAAATTTGTAAGCTGGGAATTCCTAGCTTTTTCCTCTTTTGATTTATGTCTTGGGAAAATATACTTTTGGTATTTTCCAACTTGAAGTCTCTAGAAGTCTTCTTTCTCCTTGACTTAAGATTGTAGCGTATTCAGCTGTCGTCTAAAGCCGACTGCAAACAGAATCAGTGAGCTTTGCTTGTAATTGTTGTGATGAGGCATGAAGTAGTCTGCGGCGACTGCCTCCAGCTGTTGCACACATGTCAATGCTGAAGATGTTGAGCTCGTCAATTTATTGCAAGTGCTTCACATAAGTATATATATATAAATATGTATTTTTTTTGTATCATATTTATTTGTATGGTTGCCACATGAGGCGAGTAATGTATTTTTATGCGGCTGCAACGGCTGCAAAGACACGCCCCAATGTTTTTTTGAAGATTGAACCGCGTTGAACTCTGCAAAAGAAGTGTGCAAAGAAAGCCCAAGAAAACAAAGGGCGGCAAAAGCAAAAAAAAATAAATAAATAAAAAGAGCAAAAACAATGGCAAAAAAGATCGAAAAAATGCAATAAATTATTATAAAGAGTGACAGCTGCGAGTGGATTATGTTTTATTTTTGAAGATGATTTTCTGTTTCGATAACATACAAAAACACGACGATCAAGGGAAAACAACAACAACAACAAAAAAGATTAAGTTAGATTTTATATATTTATTTATGCAGTGTCAAAATGGAAATCATTTAAGCAAATAAAAAACTTTAGCTATTAATAATAAATCAAAATAAACACGAACTAAACTAAAACAGAAAACTTCGCACAAAATGTTGTAAGCAACAAAAGAAAACCAAAAAAAAAAAAAACACATAATTAATAATAAATAACAATAACTAAAAGGCTTGAGTTCCACGCTCGCACAGTGGAACAAAAGCGACAAACAACGCACAACAAGTGATCGAAACGAGTGAGATTCATTTAAGAGCAAAGGAGGAATTTAGAATAGCTAGCTAGAATGCCACGCCCACTGAAGTTGCCACTCGCACTGCGCGCCCTGTTGCAGCTGTTGCTCTTCAGCAGCATTGTGCAACAGCATTGCTGCACTGCGTTGCCGAGCCTTGCACCGCCAGCAGCGGCATTTGGTGGCAACAATGGCAGCAGCAGCAGTAGCAGCACCAGCACCAGCAGAACCACCATAAAAACAACAACAACGATCAGCACCACAGCTGAGCTGGTGGCCAGCACAACGGAGCGGAATATGCTGGAACTAGTCAATGCGGAGGCAGCTGAGGCATCAGCTGATTCCGGCTGGGAAACACTTGAGACTGAATTTAAGTTAGCCACGCACATGCCCACCGGGGCACAGTCTGCACCCACCTCACCCACATCCATTGAGCAACAGGATCAGCCAGCTGCAATTCCCGCCACAACATTGGCCTTTGCCAATGCCGTCGCCGTTCCCATTGCCGGCGATACCATGGACACAACGGGCGATGCCACGCCCCCCTATGCCGCTGTCGATGATGATTACGGTAAATAGTTGCATCATATCTCATTCACAATTATCACTCAACTCGAGCCGCTTTGTGTGACTCACTTGACCCCAGTTGACAGCTGATTACATTCGCCATCGGTTGACTCATTCAATCATTCTAGCTGTCCATTGTTATTATTGATAATCGCATGTAATGAGACAATGACACAACAAACAAACAGCACACAACAAAATGCTAATCAACTAATTCCACACACAAGTTCAAGAAACTATAATTGCTCTGCACAAGAAATGAGTAACAAATATATAATATAATAAATTTTTAAACAATTTTTTTTCTTGGTAGGGACAGAAAAACTTGACACATTGCAGATAAAATTTATTTTAATATATAAAAATATAGATATAATAATTAAATACAATAAATAATTAATTGCTGAAGGGAAAAGTTTAAGTCACATATATTTTACCCTTAAGTTCAGATCTACATTGGTAAATCACAAATGTTTCCTTTAATACTCGTAATGGAGAAGTTAAAATTAGTATTTAAACCTTAAATTAAGATCTACAATAGCAAACCATAAAGTTTGCCTAAGAGTTCAATGTAGCTAGGTAGTAGAAATACAAATAATTTAATTGTTAATTGTATGTAGAACAACAACAAATTAAGTTAACTTTATCAATCTTGGTTCAAAACTCATATTTCTAGACAGCTACGACTTGAAAAGTGGTAGTTACCTAGTTAATCTTGACACATTTATGAAGCTAAGTTAATGAGTTTCGAATTTAATTATTGATAGATAACTATTGATGTAAGGGAACGAACTGGGCGATAGGCAAGCAAGATTGGGGCCAGAGAGACCCCTGATAGGACCTGAACCGTATTGTGGCATCGGAAGGCACGCAATACGGCAGGAGCTTAGAAACGAAGAAAGACAGAGGAGGCAGCGGAGCTGGGCAGAGGCACCAGGACTCTGACAAGCTAAATGTCTTTTGGGTGGCTATAATCAGAAGCGATTTAAGCAGATAATAACTATGAGTATAAATAATCTAAGAATACTCACCGGTCTACTGACGGGACACTGTAGACTAAGAAGCCACCTAGCCAAGCTAGGTATAATTAATAGCGGACTCTGCAGTTTCTGTGAAGGTGAGGAGGAATCCTCAATGCACATCCTAGCAGAGTGTGTCGCCTTAGCAAAGAAAAGATGTAATATCCTAGGGATGCAGGTCATGGGTTGATGGAGGATCTTTAAGCACAGAAGGGGGCACATTAGACCTATCAGATCGCAGTGCACACACTCCCAACCTAATAATAATAACTATTGATGCATTTAGTTGGTCAAGTTGGGCAAATATACAATAAATATTTGAAGAAAACACTGTTTTCCAAATTTACCCAAATATTTGATAGCTCTGCAATTTTTTGTTAAATCTCAGATTATTTTGTTAATTTCAATTCTAAAATTTAAAAGCTTAAATTTTTTAATATGAAAAACAATTAAAAAAAAATCTACATACCAAATATATAATTATAAAAGTTGAACGCATAAATTCAAACAAATCCAAAACCCTAAGCTCTGCTTTACATATTTAGCCTTAAGTCTGGAAATAAGATTTAACTGAAGACATTTGGATTTTGTTTTGCAACAATTAATTGCTGCAGGTTATAAATGGTCCGCACTTAATTTAATCATCTGCTTTTAAACATTTAATTCCATTTAAATCGGCAATTTTACATGTTGAGCACTTTCAAAATTTTATTTGAATTTCCTTTATTTTTGTTGGGACAACAGCTGCCCAATAACTCATTAAAAAATTATAAATTGCAGTTGATGGCTGCTGACTGTAACAAGAGTTTTCCATTATAGCCTGGCAGACAGTATGTTTGTGGTTCATTGACGCCGCACAAAATTGTGTTGTGTAGTCCTAGAAGATATGCTCCGTAAACAGACAGTTGCTCAGTTATTATCGACAGGACAAACAGAAAATAACAATAACAACAAAAAAACAACAAAAAAAAAATAGCAACAAGAACTTTGCCAATACTCTGCATACTTCAAGGCAATTAACAGAGTTTTCATTTCCGGCTTAACACGCAGCAATGTTGGCAATACTCTTTACCCCCAACCAACCACCACCCCCAATAATCCCTCCCCTTTTGCCGTAACGTGTAATATGGCTAAATTCTCACGCAAAACTTTGCCGCTTGGCAAATGAATTATTTAACAGTGTTTTTGGCGGACAAAGTTTTTTCGGGCCACGTTTAATGAAATATGCCCGACAATTGACACCCACAATAACAAAATAACAACAACAACAAAATAACAACAACAAGAACAACAACAATGCTGAATGGCAGCTCGTCAAACGATTCATTGAAATCCATGCCACACGCGATGCGATTGCCGCTAAGAGCAAACAGAGCAATTAACAACTTAACTTTTATGGCCCACAATTATTTGGTATTTATTTGTTAAGCTCTCTAACTGCGCAGCTATCTTTATGGGCCTGGCTGCTTTAAATTCAAGCCGCTGACAAGCTGGCCTACAAACTATATAGCTAAAGCTGGCTTGCATTTTATTATATAACACCCACATTACCCCCCACTTGACCACCCTCTTCTGTGCAATTTGCATGTTGGATTCCTTCTCATTGCGTGTTGGCCAGCAACATTATTAAGAGCAACCGACTGACAGCTGGCAAATTGCGCAGGCCAATGCCCAGTTGGCCGATAACAAGGGGGTGGTGCTTGTGGTGGTTGTGGTGGTGGTTGGTGGTGGTGGCGTCACACAAGGCTAATAGCTGACGCTGATTTACTATCAACACGCAAAACTTCAATTAAAATGCATTTATTTTTTTGTTGTTGTTATGCTTCAGCATTTGCAACCGATACGAATGGAAATAAATAAGCCAAACGGCAAAAATTAGTTCAAGGATTTGGTCTACATCATATTTCATGCGCCACAAATGACCCTGAACTTAACAAAATGCCACTTTAATTCAATTAAGCTGAATGTTTGTGAGCTTATCAGTATTAGTAAACAAAAGAAATAATTCTATTATTATTCTTAGTATTATAAGCCAGTTTTCTAATCATTAACACTTAATCAACTTATATACGACATATAGGAAAAAAAAATTAATAAACTTATAAAAGTGCTATAGTCAGGTACGCTCGACTACGGGGTACTCTGCACATAACTATTAAATTTATTATTCTAGCCTGGAAGCTCCTATATCAGTTGAGGCTTGCTTAAATCAATTCCAGTTAAGTAAACAATTTCGAACTAAATTATTTAAATGCTAATTTCTCAATTAGCTTCAGTCATTCGTTTTTACAAGTGCTTTTCACGTAATTTCCATTTCAATATGCAGGCGAGTTATTCTTTCGAATTTGTATGCAAATTGCATGACAGACAGACAGACAAACAACAAAAACAACAATAACAATTGCGACTGTCGTCATTCGCAGTTTGCAAATTGAGCATTTGGCGACTGTTCGGTAAAAAAATATTCTCGAAGCGTTAATTATTATTTCTGTCAAAAGCCATTCATTTTACTATTCAGTCGAGCACCCTATATATATATATATATATATATATAGTATGAATAGCGCTCATAAAGATTTATCTGTCCACAAGGCTGTAAAATAATGCCATAACGGCATTTCGAGGCACATTTTCGATCATCTTAAATAGTGCTTAAAAATTGAAATGGGTTGCTTGACTTAAAATTTTTTAACTATTCAACAATCGAATAAAGAAAAATTTCCTTTGCTATTTTTGGGGATTCAACTAATAATAATAAAAAAAAAAATAAACGCTCGTTAAATAGTTTTTTTTTAATATTTTTAAGTCGCTTTAAGCTTAACTATTTACCAAAAAAAAAATTATGCCAAAATTCTAATGTCTTTTTAAGGATACAAAATATTTGGCACATTTATAAGAAATTGTCAATTTTTCTTTCTTTTCTGCAGAGCAAACAAAAATGTATTTAAGAGCTTAGTTTAGCATAGAAAATGTTTGCAACACAAAGATTTATTGTTTTGTTATTGTGCCACAAACAGTATGCTTAAGTATCGTTAAATCAATGCTTGCCACGCTAATGCTAATTGACGGATCCCCTTGTGGCAGCCTGCCCCTTTAAACCTGCCATTAAGATGAATAATATTAAAAAAAAAAAATATATATATATATATATATATATCAAGGGCAAAAGCAGCTTTCTCAGCATTAATTTGGGCTGCCCAACTCAACATGGCTTGTCCTAAGTAAATTTCTATCAAGTCATTAGTTTAATTAATTGTTTTTCGTAACTTTTGTTGGGGTTGGGCAAATGCTCTGTTCCTTTGAAAACCCCTCCAACAACCCCTCGCTGGTGTCCTGGTGCAGAGTTAATTTTTCTGTTAATTCATTTCAAGGCGCAGCTGAACCGAGTGTTGCCCGTCACAATTTCGGGCTCCAACTGAAAATTGCTGCTCATCAAATGCCAGGCGCTGAGCTGAGGAGGGAAAGCTGCTTCTGATGCCCTCCCCTCCCCCACCCCCTTCAGTCCATGACTGAGTTATCTGTCGACTTCGTGGCACTTGAGCAGCGCCGAGTGGCATGAAATTGAAATTGGTTTGCTCGCAACATGCAGCGAGTCGCAGTTTGCAATTAAATGCACAAAAGTATCTGTCAGATGCAGCCTGTCGCTGACATCTCCCCAAACGACAAACAACTGTTGACAAAAAGTTTCACAAGACTCGCAACTCTTTGGAGTAGAATTAAGATAATTAATTTCAACGAGGTGCCATGTGTAACTGTCATAGGTAGAGAGATAAACTAGGCACTGAGCGATGATGCTTTATTTATCTTCACAATTTGGGCTCAAAGCAAGAAAATTTCTCTATTTTTTATACACCCTGCTAATTACAAGAGTTTTCTGCTTGCAGCAGACATATGAGACAACAAAAAGCGTATTTGTCTCATTATAATTTATCTTAAAATATAGTGTTGAAATCTTATAAATATGAAGAACATATTTTATTCACAATTTCACTGTAATTTTCCAATTTCTATTCATTTTCTTCTCAATTAGAATATTCAACTGTTATAATAATAATTTCAAATAGCAGTTTGCTAAATAAAATCAGCTTTAATTGCTGCTAACCACTAAACAAATATTTTGTTGTATGCCACACAAAATACGAGAGAATTTTGAAGCTGAACACAGCAAATACGAAAGTCAAATATTCTCAACATAAATAGACCTGCTTGAAGACAGTTTTTATCAAGAGTCAAGAGTAAACTTTGCTATTTATATATATGTATACCCCATGCCATTTAAGTTGGAAAATAGATTTTAAGCTTACACAGACTTATTTTTGGTATATCATCGCAAATGGCTCGCATCACAGTTTTTGGCCACTTGGAAGTTGTTTTTGTTGTTTTTTTTTGTATTTTATTTGTTGTCCAGGCGAAAAAGTTGCTAATACAAATTGACGTAACTTTTAGCTTGTCAACAGCAAACAGCAGCTAAAGTTTTACAGCGTTTTTTGACAAATGATTTGCTTGGCAAGAAATAAACAAAAATACACACACACACACACACACACACACACACCCACACACACAAACACACCCTCACACACTCACACTCACGCATATTCTCAACAAATTCGGTTTCTAAACGCAAACTTTGCACTTCAACTTTGCAGCAAAACTTTCAATGTGTCTGTGTGTGTGTTTGTGTGTGTGTGTGTGTGTTAGTGCGTTTGTATTTGTGTGTGCGTCACTTGTACAAAATTTTACAGGACTCTGAGTTATGAACATGACTTGTCAAAAAATACATTAAAAGTGCAAAATAGTGGCAGCCAGAAGCTAGCCAGCCAGCAACAAAAAGACGAAAACAATCATTTAGTAGCCCATCCCAAAATGTGGATGTGAGGATAACTAAGAAAAAGCATAAATCATTGAACTTCCTGTGATGTTGCCTCTGCTGCCTCTGCTGCTGCTGCTGCTGCTGCTGCTGCTGCTGCTGCTGCTGCTGCTGCTGCTTCAAGCTTTTTGCTGGCTGGCTGGCAGCCATTTGGCAAAAAACAGCCATCAATCATTTTGCTTTTAATTTGTGACATGCACACAAACACAACACACAACACACACACACACACACACACATACATACACACACACACACACACACACTCACACACACACGCAGACAGAGCCTAACTTGATGCGTGCAAAAAGCGTTGCATACCCAAAAGGCGCAACGCTGAAACGTGTGAAGAGCGCCTGCAGCTGATAAGCAAAGCTCTTCTATCTCTCCCTATCTCTATATATACTTGTCTCTCTCTCTCTCTCAAGCACACCTACGTGTCTTCTGCTGCGCTTTTTATGCTCAAACAATTTTTGTTTTGCGACTGCAGCTGAGACAAAGAAAATCTCGTCCTGCAAATACCCTGCTTGAAGTTTAAGACAAGAAGCTGCTTTGATTCACGAATGTAGAAATAGGTGTTACTCACATTTATTTATATTATTAAATTATTAAATTTTTAATATATTTATTATTATTTTCATTGCTACAAGCTTAAGGCAATTATTTAAAAGACTAAGCAATAATTCGTTTTATAAATGTTAAACATTAATTATTGAGCTTGAAGGTTTTAAGTTCAGTTTCAACTATTATCAAATTAATAATTATGGTATATTTATGTATTATACTATATTTTATTTATTTCCCTCAAGATGTGTTGGATATTAATTATATATTTTGATTGTGTCCCCTGCTGAGCTTATTGCACATCCATCGACCAACATTTGGGTGGCTTCTGTCTTTTAAAATTTTGTGAGGTTCATAAAAACATAAATTGATTGATTGACTAGCTTAGTCGTAGTCTAATAATTAACTTGAAATACAAACCATGAGCTCTAAATTTAATTAAACAGAGAGAGAGACTAACCAAGTGCAACAGGCTTCACTGACTATTGAATTATACTTATTTTTCAACTACAAAAAAGCATAAATTACTTAAAAGCCACTTTCCGAAATATATATGTAAACATCTTTCCTTTTTTTTTAAATTATGCTGCATTTATTTTATTCTTGTACAAGGTAATTTATAAATTAAGTTTAGAAAATCTTTTTATATACTTGCAACCATTTGCTTAACAGAGTACCAACATTTTTGCACACTTATCGGCTGCATTGTTGTGTGTTAATTTATGAAAGCGTGAAGCCTGCTTTGCTTTTCATAGTCCTGCCCCAAATAACAAAAAATAAACACTCTCAGCTAACAATGCCAAACCATATACATATCAACAGATAAACCATTTGTAACGCCCCCAAAAAAAAAAAACAAAAAACAACAAAAAAAACTCTGTTTGCCGGGGCAACAACTTCCGCCTAACTGCACTTGAACATGTCTATTTGTGCGGCATCCACAAAACAACGACGGCTAAAGTACAACAACCCTGACTGCTGAACATGAACATCAGTCAGTCCAACCACCCCACCCCACTCACCATCTACACTCCCTCCACCCACCACCCCCTGCGCCACACTTTGGAGCCTGTCTTTTTTTGCACTTGAAAGTCACTTTGTCGACGTATGCCTTTTGTCTGCCTACGCTTTTTGTGTGTGTGTGTGTGTGTGTGTGTGTGGTGTGTGTGGAGTGTGTGTGTAAGTGTGTGTGTCTGCTGCTTAAAGTCATAAACACCTTGTTAAAAAAAAAAAATAAAAATGATGAACGTGACATTGATGCCTTCTTTTGTGGCTGATACGTGGGGTGCTTCTGCCGCGTCCTGCACAGTTTCCGTGTCTCAAGCATGCCATCAGTCGGTTTTACCTCCAACGTTCACCTTGCCCCCGGAACCGGAAGGCAATGGCTGGCAATGTTGCATCATGATGCGGCCATGTGCAGCTTCCTGTCGATAACCTTTCGCCCCTGGGACGAGCCGGCGCCGTTGAATTTATCGCTCAATTGTTTGTGCGCCTCGTCCTCGTGGCACTCACTTAATTAGCTACTGATATGAGGCATAAACCTTTAAGCTGCTGCAACGGATTATACAGCTCGGCCGGCGTGTTGTTAGCCAGTTCCTTAAAGCATTGTTAACACTACCTAAAGATAAAAATATGAATGTTTCTTCTTCAATTTTTGGCAGCGCTCAACAGGCGTAGTGTTGTAAAATGAAATGCAAAAAATTAAAAGAATTGCCATAATTTTAATAGATTAGTAAATATGACGAACGCTAGAGCAAAAACATTTAATGTATTTGAAAAATAAAAAAAAACTTCACAGCACTAATAACGCAAGAATAAAAACAGTTAATGCATTTTACCAACACTGACTGCTAACATAAAGCAACAAGACAAGCTGCTCAAGCGCAGAATAAAAACAGTTAATGCATTATACCAACACTGACTTATCAAAACTAAGGCAAAACTTCACAGCACTGAAACAAATAAAAACGGATTGGACATTTTACCAACACTGGTAAAAAAAAATTCAATGCGAGGAGCTTTTTTAATCGGGGGAAACAATAGATGTATGTACTTTAAATGACAAACTGTTTGTTTTGGCCAGTGCTTTGCTATGTGCCCGGCTAATGACCAACACGGACACATGTCAAGCAGCTCAAAGTTCGCTAATTTGTGTCCATTGTTGGCCCAGTCCAGAGTATTCAGTCCACAGTTGCGAGCAATCAAGGAGCAAGGCAAATGTCGAGTGCCCAGCAAATGGCCCCAGACAGTATTCAAATTGTTATAAACGGGTTTATTTGTACAGTGTGTGTGTGTGTGAATGTGTGTGTGAATTTTAATGCTTACACATCAACTTGAATAATAGCTGCAGGACATACTAAAATTCTATTCTGACAACATTACACAACACAATGGTAATAATTTGAGTTTAATACAAATGTTTCAACGATTGAATTAATGAAAGGGGCACTTGACGCTTAAGGGAATTTTGGGAAAACATGAACTTTCCATTTAACCATCAAATCAGACACTTTAATTACATTTTCCGACTGTATATGTATATATAATTTTGAGCCTTAAGATTGACACTTAGTCACACACTGCATTTGTATATTTATCTAATTAGGGATTTAAGATTGACACTTAGCCAGTCTAAACATTATTTTCAACTTGCTTAATTTATGTTGACGCCTCCAAATTGATGGCAAATGGTTTTGGAGTATACGAATTGTTATATTTGTATGCAGTGAGTGTTGAAGCCAAATCAAATTCATCAACGGCAGGTGGCTAATTGGGAGCTGAGCTGGGCTTTGATAAACTGCCTTCAGTCAGTTGCAAGCGGCTTTTATTGAGTGGCATTCTTTGGCTCAGTGCCTTTTATATGAACAGTTAATTGTCAGCTGCAGTTGTATTTACCAAGAAGATAAACTGGCCAGCAAACTCAAATCCAGTGGACACTAAATTGTCAGGTTGTCAAAGTTGCATATTTATTTACCATGAACCTTGAAAAACAAACAACAACAAAAACTGAACAAATAAATACGCTTGCCGAAAAGGCCATGTTTTTTCCGTTTGTATAGTTATCTGGCTTAAAGTGCTTGTTAACTTTAATGTAAAACATGAAATAACTGTTTATTTTAAAGCGTTCACACATGAAATACGCTTAGCAAAAGGACATCACTTGAGTAGTGACTCATTGTTCGCGGCGCGCCTGCTTTTTAGTATTTTCTTTTTTTAAGCCAAAGTTTTTCATTTTTATTTTTATTTTTTATCTGTTGTATTTGCGCTTTATTTCGCATAATTTTTGCGCCCTTATGAGAGGCTCCAGCTCCAGCGTCGGAGCCTTTGAAGCGCCATTGAAAAGCAGCCAAGCGCAACGCGTTCACATGTCAAATTGCAGGTGAATGTGTGCGGAAGTGTGTGTGGGTGTGTGTGTGTGGGTGTGCATAGGTGTATGGCTTTTAACGGAGCTACACACGCTTAATTGTTTGTTTGCCTCTGTGTCTGTGACAGTCGTCCTTAGTTGTTTTTTTCTTTCTTTCTTTCTTTTTGTATGCCTCTGTCTCTATTTACGCTTGGCACGTCGTCTTTTGTTTAGTTTTTACGTCTGGCCAAATCCGAAAGCAGCTCGTAAACTTCAGCATCAACAACAATAACACAGCCTAAAGGACAAACAACAACAGCAACTAAAATAAGGATTACACGCAACAATAGCCCCCAAAAAAGTCCTGTTTTATTTTTGTTGCCCTACAAAAACAAGACTTACGCGATGCCCAACGAACTTTGACACAACCGAAAGTCTTGTAAACAAAAAAAAATATATATATATATATATATATAACTTATCGCTTATAGTATTTAACAGTAGGGTATAAAAGTTTCGCGCAGTCACAGAAAACTCTTCATTTTTTCTTGACTTTATAAAAATATATATTTTTTATTTCTTTACTTTTTTGAGGCTCAGACAACTTAATGCTATTTGCTTTACACACACTCTCTCCCACACACACACACAAACCTTATTCCCACCCGCACCCATCCCTCCTCCCCCTCCTCGGGGAAGAGTGCCTTTGTTTGCCTTTCTTAACAACTTAAGCACGTCGTCTATATTGGTTTTCGGGCGCTACTCTTTTAAAAAAAGATTTTGCTTCCTGCTTTTCCTTTTGCTTTGTGAAAATAATCACGCGCAGCTTTGACTGTTTTTTCCCAACTTTTTTCTTACAGCTTTTCTCTTACTTTTTCACACTTGGCTTCTTCCGCTTGGCGCCGGGGCAAAAGCTCATAGTGTGCCACACCCCATCTCCTTCCCCTCTATTGTTTTCTTTTAATTTGTAGCTGTTGCTGGTGTTGCTGTGGCCAGTGCCTCAAATACCCAGACAGGAAGGGCCAACAATTGTGCGTTCATGTCTAACAGCGAATTAAGCAACTGAAATGCTCCACTTGTGCTTTAAAAATTGTCTCAAAGTAGTTCAAAGTTTTGCCCAAAAAATAGAGGGGAGACTGTGATTAGAAACTGATATGAATAATCGGTAAATGTTGCTTACAATTATTATTATTTTTGATTTATTGTATTTATTATTTAATCACTTAATTGTCATCCTAAAACAGTTGTGTCTTTATTTATTTTAAATTGATTTATGATTTTTTGTCTATAATAAATTTCTGCATTTAAATTTGGCTAAATGCAATCAAAAAACTTTAAAAGATTAAAATCTAAAAAATTAAGAATAATTTTTAGTCTGTTATTTAAATATGAATCTAGCTGGCTGTAGATATATATTTTTGATTAGCGATTCACAGATTTGTCAGCTTTAGAGTTTAAAATATAATTTTAAAAAATAAAAATAATAAATAAATAACAAGTGAAATAAATGTAAAATTATTTATTTAAACATAAAATACAAATATAAAATGGCTCAAAAGAAAAATTTAATCAGACAAAAAATGCTAATTAAGATTATTCACTTGATTAGCTTTAGTTTCTAAAACTAACAAATTTAGTCTGGTTTCATTTAAGCAGTTTTTTAAGATTGTGATTTTCTTGTAAGCAAATAATAGTAGTACTAAAAATCCTGATAAAGACAATTAAGTCTTTTGTGTATTGCACTCTAAGTTCGACTTCTGCAAAGCAAACAATATGTGAATCGACTTACAACTATTAGTATTATTCTAGTTTGATTAGCCCTACTCAAGGACTTAAAGGACTCAGAAGGAGTACACTTATGATAGTGAAACTTAATTAACTCACTCTGTTGCACAGAGACAATCAGATAAGAGGTCTGCATAGAGTTCGCATAATGGATACATATACATGTGTATCAGATGAGAGAAAGCAAATGAGTTTGTGGGAATCACTGTTAGCAGGTGGCATCATGCCACATGCCACATGCCACATGGACAGCGGCCAGAAGCCGTGGCGTTCCGGATTGAAATAGTGCGCATGGAAATCAATTTACGGCTAACTAACGGCAAACAAAGCGGCTTCACGTGAATGTAAACGACATGGTGCAAAACCAATCAGAAGCACTTAAGGCTCCACAAAGAGCCGAGTGCCACACACAGAGTGTGGGCTAGAGTGAGGCAGCAAGATTAAGATAGTGCCACAAAGAAAATGTACGGCCTCCTGTCGCTGGCATCTGTCAATGCTATTAACTTTTGTACGATCCACTCCCCGCGGCCAACCCCGCCCCCTTCCCCCACCCCCCTTGTTGCACCTCGAAGACGACATTTATCCTTTGGCGCCTGGAACGTATGCAGCACTTTGTTGCTTAATTGATTTTAATGCCACGCGCACAGGGGCCTACAATTTGCCAATGCTCCAACGAGTTTCCTCCTCCAGTCGAGTCGAGTCTATAAATTGGCTTTTCCCTTTGTCGTTTGCCTTTTGCCCCAACTATCAACTGCAGCAGCTGCTCCACTCTCCACACTCTGCTCCTCCTCGTGTCCATTTCCCATTTGCCATTTCCGTTTTCAATTGCAAAAGGAAGTAGCAGCCAGCAAAATAAAAAAAAACCAATGAAAAGAAAAATAAGTCAAGAGAAGAGAAATGCCATTTATTGAATTGTATAAATTTCTGCACATTGACAGCGACTGTTTATTTTACACACACACACACCACACACACATGTCTTTCTATGTTGTGTTTTGTTAAGCTTTATCGCATTTGCATAGCAGCATCGGCAGAGGCAGCAGAGGCAGAGGCAGCAATTGCCATTGGGAGGTCAAGTGCTCGAACTGCCCTCGGGGTTCACTCATTTGTTCCTTTTGATTGCTGGTTTTTTTTCTATTTTTTCTTTGCTCTTATTTTTTGTTGTATTAGTAAAATAAATTACCATTTAGTGCTTTTTGCCACTTACATAGAATGCTCGTCTTGCCCCCTTTTTGCTGCCCCCGGAGGCGTCACACATGGTCGGATGTTGTCCTTTGGCTCTGCCAAATGAAATTATTGCTGCAGCTTTGCATCCTTTGCCTTTGCCATTGCCTGGGATTATAAGCGAACATGTGGGTGTATCTTTTCCAGTGTCTGTGTGTGTGTGTGTCTGCTGTGTGTGTGTGTGTGTGTGTTGACTTAGAGTGAGTGTGCGAGAGAGAAAGTCGCTCACAATTGCAGCCATAATAAATTGTTCGCAATCGCATTTCCGTTTCTTTATGCGCTTCGATTACGTTGCGCTTGGCTTGTGCAACTCTTTGCCCCACTCCGACCCCCCTCTCTCGTAATTGAATATATAATTTTTTATTTTATTTTTTTACATCTCCTTACACACACACACACACATGCACAGTCGCGTGAGTGGCATTTGAATATAAATTGTTCATCTGCTTGCAAAATATTCATTTCAATTTATATGACTTTTCTTTTTTCTGTCCTTTTTTTTGTGTTGCTGTTTTCTTTATTTGATATTTAATAAATTATTTATGTGTTTACATGCATGTGTGTGTGTGTGTGTGTGTGTGTGTACATAGCACTTCCGGTTCGTGTGCAACAAATTAAGATACGAAAAGTTGGTCTCTATGATGGCCAACCTCAGGGATTCACAGCTGTGTCGTCTTTAATAATAATTCAACTTTGTCGGTTAAGTCTTCTAAGTATTCCAACTTGACATTTCAGCATATATATATATATATATAAATTCATAAAGATACATGTATTTATTTAGCTTGCAACTTTTTCATATTTTCGTCTTTTTCTCTTTTACAGTGCCAAGCAAACCTCAGAATCTCACTGTACTGGATGTGTCCTCGAATAGCATCACAATGTCCTGGCATCCGCCAAAGAATCAAAATGGAGCCATTGCCGGTTATCATGTCTTTCACATACACGACAATCAAACGGGCGTCGAAATCGTCAAGAACTCCCGCAATTCCCCAGAAACGCTGATCCACTTCGAACTCCAAAGTCTGAGTAAGTAAAAAAAAGATGATGTATTTTTTAACTGTCATTTGAATTTTGTGAAATTGCTACAATGGAAAACCATAAAGAAAGCAGTTTGATAAAATCGTAGACCTGTAAAGTATAGCGGAAAACTTGCAAAACTAGCTTTATTTTAGAGGAGTTAAACTTATTGTGAATCACGTTTTTCAATCAAAAACTTATAAGCGTTAGTAACTTAGTTATAAGGAAAATAAGTAAAAACCTTAAAAGACCAGAGAGAAAGAAAGAGATAAAGAGTGAGACATTAAAAAAAGAAAAGATAGGAAAATTGTTGGATCTGCGAAGTAAGATAATTTTTCCACAATTAAGCACGCACCGAGGCTTACTGGAGTACAGGAAATCTAATTACGGAAGTGAGCGATCCATCGGAAATAATTGGGGAAGAAAAGTTAAGACAACCTAATAGAAAAGCGTAATCGATTCCGCCAATAATTAACTTATGTAGTGAAACTATACCAAATAGTGTGCTCGGAAGAGTGCTTTTAAAGAGGAAAAATGTTGCATGAAATGCAAAACTTGAGCGATTTACAACTCAGTTTCATGATTTAAAAAATGCACATAATTAATAATCAATTGTTAACTGACTGAAATGTCACACAATAATAATTAAATTTAAAAGCCACAGCAAGAACAATAAGCATTCTTCAATTGACACTCTGTTGTGCGTTAAAAACTGCGGCAACAGCAACAATTGTGAGATTAATTAATTTAATATGCAACGGACAAATTGAAATATTGCGAGACAAACACTTTATTAAAGTATGCCAAGTATGGTTGAAAATAACTGAAAATAAAATAAAACATAGCTGCCAAAAAGCAGCCAATACTGGAAAGGGATGCTGCTTAATGTGCAGCAACAGCAACAACAATAACAGTTGCAACAACAGTTGCAACTCATTCCTGGCGCACCTGACGCGCTTAATTAATTAAACAATGTGGGCGCCTCCAGCACAAGCATGCAACACGGCGTATAAGCAACACGGAATGTTGCACGTTGATTGCATGGTATGCAGGCAGAGTACATTTTCCCGCTCCTAACTCTTTCCACCAGCAACAAAGCTGCAACGTCAACAATCATCTGCTTGTTTTGCGTATTTTTTTGGTTTCGCCTAAAAGTATGCAATGAGAAAAGTGAAGCGAATTTCACAGAAAACGCGTTCCTTCGTCGAAACACACCCAACAAATTTCGCGACAAGCAAATAATTTGTTCGGTTAGCTCAGGCGTGGATGGGAGGGAAGGGGTGGGGGGCGTGGTACCTGCCTCGGTTTTGGTTCATAATTACAGGCGTCAAAGTTGTTAGCAACAACAAAAAATGGCCAGCGTAAGGCACTTGAAACTATTTAATTACAAAGCAGCGGGCAAACAATCGACTTGAGCTACAATTACAGCTAATGGCTGGAAGGGTGGGGGGGAGGGGTTGGACGGGGCGTGTTGGCAATAGGATCTAAGGCATAAGGGCGTTAATATTGGGTACATTGCTGACAGCTTGACTGCCGCTTCGGCCAGGTATATTGACAGTTTGCTTAAGGGCCCGGACGCCATAAAAAGCAATTAAAATGGCGCTTAAAGTCTTTTTGTTGTTGTTGCTGTTACTATTGTTGTTGTTGTCTACCTTTTGGGGCGGACTGTACTTTGAATGAGCGCTGCGGTTACCAGCGAGCTTAGCGTCGCTAATAAAGGCACTTGACTGCTTCACACAAATTGGGAAAATATTTAAATGTGCGTAACTTGAGCAAATTTTGGCAGCTTGTTGTTGCCAAAGCTTTATTTGGCCATAAACAATTAAAGAGCTTTTGAGCAATGAGCAATTGCAGCAAAATGGGATGTTTCAAAGGGAATACAATATTAAGAAAATAATAATAGGGCAGATTTTTGATGGTATTGTAGGAAAGGAGACGACTCTGTTCATAGTTCAGTATATAAATTATTGATAAACATTATCAGTTGATGTATTCATATTCATCTGTGTAACCAAGTGGCTAATTTTTTAAGTAATCCTTATAAAATAGCCCTTCTTTTGATGTGTCAGAGTTCACCGAATCGAATTACTATATAACATAGGAACAATTGGTCCAATGATGAGTATGAAAAACGACTTTGCCTAACAAGATATTCGATCTTAACTTTTTCAATATGCAAATTATTATGAGAGTTACCTTTAGACTTGAGATCATTGATTTCAGATAACTACATCTTAATGCTATCATAAAGAAAAGACGAATTCTTGTAAGAAAAACATGTTTTGCTTAACAAAATATCATGTTTTTCATATTTCATATATCGCATAGTTCCCCTAGTACAAATGGGTTGACAGATAATGTCTTACATAACTTTCAAGGCTAAATCGGTTGGTTTTTTACATTTAAAGTGAAATTTGGCAAATGGCAACTTGACTCCAAATAGATTTCATCTTAGCATACAATTTTAGTGTTTATATGTTGTAGTATATAGATTAGCGAAGCTTACCTCAAATTCTACTTGAATTGAAAATTATAATCGACAGGTAAGAATTTGCTTGTGGACATCAGTTCTGTTACTGCCTTTAAACTTTAGCTTTTAACGCAAGTTCATCCATATATTTTAACTTAATTTATTTGGCTTGTGGGTTGATTGTTAACCATGGAAACTGAGCGGAAGCGTTTTTGTAATTGAAATATTAAGGCAAAGGCACAGCCCACTGGGGCAGATGAAACAGCAAAATGTGTATTTTTTGTACAATATTCAGAGAACAAAGTCAAACTGCAAACTCATTGTTTTATAAATATTTTCAATGCTCATTCTTGGTTTTATTTTTATTTTTTGTGCCTTTCTTTATTGCAGAACCCTTTACCGACTATCGCGTCATTGTCAAAGCGTTTACAACAAAGAACGAGGGCGAACCCTCCGATCAGATTGCCCAGCGCACGGATGTGGGCGGTGCCAGTAATCCGACGATTTTAAATCTGACGTGTCATTCGCAGGAGTCGATTACGATACGTTGGAAGCGACCCCACGAATACTACAATACCATTGACTTTTACGTTGTGAAAACACGATTGGCCGGCCAGGATACGCACCGTGACATACGCATCAATGCATCCGCCAAGGAGCTGGAAACAGCGGTATGCTTTAAAAAAAAAAAAAAAAATGGCTAAAAAAGCAAGCACCGCTTTAACTGACATCTCTCAGAGAGCGAGGAAGTTGCCAACTTTGCTGGCCAGCAATTTGTCATATATTCCCGGGGTTTTGTCTCTCTTTTTTTAGCTTTGCATTTTTTAGCCGCCATTCCGCTCCTCTTTTTTTTGCCTTGCATTGCCGCCATTTTGTCGGCCATGTTGGAAAAAAATATAAAAAAAAAAAATTGGGGCGGCAGCGACACACACCTTTGATTGTCTGCAAAATTGTTGTGTGCGAGTTGTGTTTGCATTCTCTTTTTTAACTGTGTAAAATGTTTTACACAACACACACAACTTTTATTTTTTTAATTTTTTTCTCTTTTTTTTCACGTTCTCTAACAAAATGCTGATTGTTGGCAACTTTGCGATGATATTTTTGATATTTCCTTGTTTTTTTTTTTTTTGCCGCTCGTTGGTCACCCAAAAAGTATGCTTTGATAAACGTTGTACAGCACTGAACTAGATAACGGCCAAAAACACGAGTGAGAGAATTTGCCAAAAATAAAAATAACAAAAAACAGACACAAAATAAAATGCCAACAATAATTGCATTTTTATGCTACAAACAGCATAAATAACCAGTGCAAATGCCACAAAAAACCAAAGGATTACTCGACTTTTAGTTGCCCTAGATAGTAGCATTTAAAAGAAAATAGTTTTGTTTTTTTTTTTTTTAATAATAATAACTCTAACGTATGCTTAAAAAGAATATATATATTTGAAAACATAGTTTACTTAAAATTTATTGGTATAAAATATTTTGCCCAACTCGGAGAAACCTTTATTTTTCTTAACTACCAATTATTCCTATGAATGAAAAAAGGAGTCAAATTTTCGGTTTTTTTTCCATTATGCGCAGAGTCCTTCAGTCTCCCTATTCTTGTGTAATTTACATGACTATTTTTTATTTCTTCATCACTGGGAATATAAAAAAAAAAAATGCCTTTCAAATTCCACAGTTGTCGCTGTGAATCTCTTCCTGAAGACGAATTCCGCTGGGATTGGAAATATATTGAAATATATCGAAAAACATAGCCAAATTGAGATACTAAATCAAACTATGAAATAAATTGCATTCCACACGAATTTAGAAATGTGGTCTTTGAGAAAGTATTTGTCATGAACTTTGAGTGAATATTAACAATTCAGTGTTGTGAATCAATCAAATGTTGACCGGCGCAAATTGAATTCAGATGTGAATACCCCATAGATGTAAAATGCCATTGTTATTATCGGAATATAAAAGAGCCTCTATAAAGAGGTCACGAGAGGAGCACCCTTTTGTGGGGTCCGCAGGCGACACATGTAAATATTTTACAAATGTTTATCTGCAGTCGCGCCCCCACACGAGGCAGGACTATGGTTTTTGGCTTTTAGCTTTGGCTTTGCCTTTGTGCAGCATGAATTTTTGGCCAAAACAATATACACACAGTCGCACACACACACACACACACACACAACTGGCACACCTGCACGGGTTTTCGCTGGATATAAATTAAATTTATGCCGTTTTGTGGGTTTTTCTGGTATGCTGCCTTTGGCCCCGTTTTTATTTAGCTGTCTGCACAGAATGCGAAACAAAATAAATAATATAAAGCTGCGAAGCAAAACAAGATACAAAAAAAAAAATAAAAAAATAAAATAAAAAATATATCGTTACAATAAAATTTTATTATGCTCGCACAAAGTACAACTGACTTGTTTCTATATGTTTTGCGGAAAAGGTTTTTGTTTTAGTTTTCCATTTTCATTTTTCTTTGTTTTGCTGCTGTTTTTTGTAATATGAACCGATGCTCGGTTTTTGCATTGTTTGCTGTATTTTTTTTTGGTTTAGTTTTCCTGAAAACTATTTTCGTAATTGAAATATATTTTTGGGCAGAATAAAAATTCTTAATCAAAATGCGCATAGTCATAATTCTCAGATAAATTCTTTTTTATAACTATGTATGTTTTAATTTATTTATTTATTCACTCATCCCAGCTACAATTTTGAAAGTTGTAAAATATGACGCTGGCCAAAAATGTGTGTATTTTTTGGAGAGCTGTTCTTTGAATTTTATAAGTTGCCAAAAGCCAACTCAAATCAACTAAAAATTAACTTAGTGAGATTCTGAGCTCTCTAAATAGTCCTGCTATAAGCTCCTTTGACTTATCCACCTAATCAGATGTATTTATACACAAACAAATAAATATCAAAAAAAATAAAAAACATACTTCCATTTATATTTAAGATAACAAGTAATAACATAAATGTTATAATCTTAGTATTGTGCGCAAAACATATAAATATTTAAATATTTTATAATAAGCTCTTTAATATTTAGTATTTAACAACATCTAAATTTTTCCTGTTTGCTTCTTTTTTATGCAGATGGTTTTGCCAAATCTGACAACGAATTCCTACTACGAAGTCAAAGTGGCAGCGGCATCGTTCAGCGTTATAAATCCCAAGAAAATTGTGTTGGGCAAGTTTTCGGATTCGAGAATTGTAAGTAGTGCATAAACAAATCATACACACACCGATACACATCTATACACACACACATATACACACTCACCTGCTCCACATAGCAAGCAATTTTGGCTACTGACACTCACTTTTTCGAACAACTACAAATCAAAAATGCAATGGCTTCATTTTTTTTTCTTCTTCTTCTTTAGTGGGGGTGTGGCATGCCATAAACTTGGCTGTAATATTC